>JANVYH010000003.1:5462276-6827845 GCA_027406125.1 Colletotrichum tropicale
ACTTACACACGTTGGCATGCAGCAGATAGAGCCGATTAGACCAACCAGATAACTGAAAAATGGCACTGCTTCAGCAATGACGAATGCAAGTGCACTGATTCCCAAAGTTGATCCACTGGTGATGTCAGTTCTGTATGTCCTCATGAAGTCTGCGGGGTACTCACAGCCATGTAGCCCAGTGAACGAAACTCTTGTTCTGCAGATGAACCGAGTTGCGGAGAATGCGAACAAGCAACTAGAAGCGTTAATAACGGCTCAACTCGGTCATTGCAGTGGCAAAGACGACTTACAAACTTGGCGGCCAGATGGACCCACAGCGTGGTAGTCATGATGAAGCCGGGAATGGAAATGCCGTAGGCTATCTTCTCCAACGTTCCGCCTGCACTCCCCAGTGATGGACTGGCGACATACTTGCCGCAATACCTTTGTAGTCTTTAGCATCTCTGTGTCATCTAGAAGGACCTCAAAAATACTCACATGTAGACGACGGTCCCAAAAGAGACGTAGCATGCGCCTAGGAAGATTTGAGACGAGAAAAGCGATTTGGTGAACGACCTTGGGCTTCTCATTTCCGCAATAACTGGCATAAAGGTAGGTGTTGAGCCATAGCCAACTAGGATATTGTAAGAAAAGGTTCCGCACAAGTGTAGCATTGCAGTGCTTACCGAAGAGATTGATGGTGGCAACTACCCCAGGAACAAACGCAGGAGCACCAATGGAGTGAACCTCCATGTCATAAGGACCCTCCTGAGGAGCAGCGGCTGGTCTATCGACCTGAGTAACGCCAACTCTGTAGTTGAACGTCAGTATCCATCAGGATCTAGGTGGTAGAAGAAGCTGAGTCTTACACTACAATGAATACGGCCGTGAATATCGAGGCAAACCCAATCCATGCCAGAATCGACAATCTTCCAAGCGTTGGAATACTGGAGATTAGTGCCGTACACGATGCTGCGACGAGAGTCCAAACGATGTTGCAGACTGGGCGGTTAGAGAGTATCTTGAATCCTTCCGCCAGGCCAACGAAGCCAGAGCCAGAAGCTAGCCTAGACCCATGGTCAACTAAACATGAACCGTATCGGAGTAGGATAGAAGCTTACACCCAAGTCAAAAGAAACAGACCGCCTGCGACTTCGCGAGCCACGGGGCCACCCATTAGGGCAGCGGCATCGGCGATGTTGTGCACACCGGGATACCGCATTCTGAAGGCGTACATGACGTAGGCGTAATCTGCGAGTTACCCGGATTGTAAGTGACTGCAGAGTGCAGGCGAGGCCCAAGAAGATCAAAGAGCATTGCCGAGAACTCACACGTCGTAAGGGTTCCCCAGCTCACAAGAAGGATAATTCCCGGTCCATATCCCACTGCGCTAAATGCTGATGGAATAGTCAAAACGCCGGTCGCGAAGCACAGCTTCATCAAGATGATGACCGTACGTTTCCTGTGATTATGCCTTAGCAAGATTTTTCCGCAGCAAGAAAGTCACGCAGTCGTGTTGCGCATACCAGCCGAGAGCCCGGTATTGGGCTTGTTGGAAGACCTCACCGACATCTTCAACATCGACGGATCCGATCTGACTACTGTCCCCAGCAACAGCATTGTTTGGGGCAGTGAAGTCTGGCTTCTCGGACAGATTCGGGCCTGAGCTTGTTTCGTAGGAGGAGGGCATTGTGGCGGACGTTTCTCCTGCGAGGACTCAGTTGGACAAATTGGAGGCCAAGTAGAGCCGATGAACTAGAAAATCGAAGTATCTTTCTTCCCTTCTAAGTTTTCTTCGTCGCAGTTACTGCACGCTGTCTTACGAGGGACCACGGAAGGGGGTAGAGTGTTTATAAACACCAGAGGTCGGTCTATGACTCCCTATCACAGACTCTTCTTGTCTCCAAATGCCGGGGCTCATGGCCAGGGCAGACTACCCCTCAAGCATGCGGAGAACCCTTGAAAGTTGGAGGTGTTGGGACATGCGAAGGACGTAGGTATCTGATATCTACATGTTCCACTGAGCGTGGGTCTAGAGCACAGCATTCCGTGGCTGTTGGTAAAGCGTGCCATCTACCCCAAGGCCTGGCTGCAAGGTTATCAACCGGCCATGAATTCATTGGCAAGTGTAAGATAACGCTAGACAGAGGTGAGTGCAGATCTAGTCCTATTTGCGGGGAAGATTGCTTGGATAACCCCATGGAGATAAAGCCCCCAACACCCACAATAGATAGAGCGGGTTCCACCTCGCGGATTCCCGACGCTAGCAGATTTCCGATAGCGATGCCATGCCGTCGAGTGACATCAAGGGTTGGAAGGCTGTCCGGTTCACCGGCGAACGTCCTCAAATAGCGTAACCTGGTGCGATGCACAACCCCGAATGCTGGCTAGTAGCTCTAGCAATATCGGCGGAAGGGTTCGTCAAGAATAATGCAGTTCAGAAACATTTGTAGTGCGTGATAATTGAAATTCTATTGAGAACTCTAGGAATGGGCAAGAAACTCAGTCGGAACTGACGCCTCTGAAAACATAACTTCCTCCGTTTATGGTGATCTCTTGATTTGCAGCCCAGATTTGGCTGTCTCTCTCCAAGACCTCAACGGCCTGAAAAGCTCGTGGAAGTCTTGAGACATCCCCAGACTCGAAAGAAACCTCCCAGTTTGCGCTAGAAACGTTGCGATCCTCCCGGCGAGCCGAGAATGAGCCGTCGGGGAACTTCTGAATAGTCAAAAATATGTCTCCGACCTTTCCAATAAAAATGTTTCCATCTTCACTCTGAAGAATCCACGATATCTCGCTTGGTGCACTCTTCGATGTGATGTCCCGCCAGACCTCTTCATAGTCCGTCGGCGCACCGCCCTTGTGCGGGCAGGGGGTCGTTCCAACCTCCAAATCGTCTCTGTTGGGTAACTTATTGAAGTAAGCGTCATCAGGAACGGTGAGGTCAAGCGAATCAATGATGTGCGTCCACTGAAAAGTTGCTGAAGAAAGCCGCAGTCAGTTGCTTGCACACGAGGGACAACAAAGAAGAAAGCATGGTGCGAGTGGTGGCATACGGGGAGATTGTTTCAACATGATGCGTTCCCCCGCGCGGCTCCATTGTATGCTTTGATCTTCTCTCGTGACTCGTAAGTCGATGAAGTAGCCGCCGACATTGAGGGCGATTGTGTCGGTATCCTCGTACGCTGGTTCAGGAAGCCAGCGGATGCTGATGCGTTTGACAGCTTGAGAAGGCATGTTTTTGGCTTGGAAGGTTTAGGAACAGCGTGATGTAATGTCAAAGGCAAAGTGGCTGAAAATCCAAATCATGGAGAATCAGGTTTGATGAAGCTTCTTCTCCGACTTATGTTCGAAGAATGAGAGTGCACCAGAACCGGACTGCACTCCTCCATAAACCGGCACCGAGACCCACAAAACGGGACCAGCGCAGTTTTCCGGGGCATGTCACTCTGAAGGCTTTCTGTTGCTATGTTGACGCCATGAGGTACGTAGAGGAATGACAAAGTATGCTCTGTTCTAGCTGTGTAACTGTAGTTCATCTCATTACAAGGCACATCCATGACATGCCTAACAACTGACGTAGATATTATACTCACGTGTTCAAACCTCAATATGCCCAATGAAAGACGAAATCGCAGCATCGCGAAAGAAGGCAATATGTAATAATTATTGCAAATTTGGACTGACTACGGGGTTCGACTTACTCTTGGGGTTGTCCACCAATTTCGAAAGATTTACCTGGCTGCTCTATGCTTGGAAGATGGAAGTGGGTGTGTTGGGTCTAAGTCACGTGTGATCTACAGATATTACTCCCCGCACTGGCGGGCTAAGTGATCAATTCTTTCCCACTCCCAGTTCTCGTTGGAACAGCTTTCGGGAGACGAACCAGACAACCGCAGCAACCTGACCCTTTTTATATGCTCAATCGATTAAAAGGGATGAGAAATGGATGTAGTTGCAAGCCCAAAGTCCAAGAGGCACAAATCCATCCCGGCATGTGCTAGATGTCACAAGTCAAAGCAAAAGGTAAAGTCTGCGGAGAACGGCAATAGAGCACAGTGAGTCTAAGCTGTGTATTCCAGTGTGATAGAGGAACGCCGAGATGCTTGCGATGCGTTTCAGCCGGTGTTGAATGTACCGCAATCAATCGACAAAATTCCAGTGAAGTTCCTCGAAGGTTTGTAACATCCTCTAATTCACACATTAGAAGATGGTTTGACAGAAGAAACTATCGGCTTGCTGACTTGGATGATAGTGCTGTTCAATACCTTGAGCAGAAGCTGGCCGAACTTGAAACCCTTGCTACCACAAGAGAGGACGTTACGAATGCGTCGTTGCCAACACAAGCCGACTTAAGTATCAACGCTGTAGAAAACGATGTCCTCCAGATCGCTGGCGTATCTGTTACACGTTCTTTGTCAGCAAGTGGCTTCGAATGCAGCAACAAAATTCAGCATAAGGCGAAGCTCTTTTACGGTTCTGAAAGACCTCCACTCAAAATTCCGATAGGTGGTATCTATCACGAGCTCAGCCCAAGAACGGCCGGGCATGCATACGCATCTCAATTTGTCAACTTCAACGCTCGAAGGATACCTCAGCATGTGGCAAAACGGCTTTTTGAGAATTACAAAATGGACATCCTGCCTAGATTCCCCTGCTTTGAAGAGGATGAAATTGGTAAATACTTCAACTTATTCTACGAGCAGGAACTATCCAAAACCACCAACGAAAACCTGGCAGACATCGCAGATTTTGTAGTTCCCATGGTGCTGGCTATATGCTCACTGACATCCAGAAACAACAGCTTCGAAAAGGTTGCTGCCCTGAGCGAGGCTCTACAATCCGATGCTTTGCGTCATGCAGAGCGGATTTTGCAGCGGGCATCCATCCAGTCATTGAAATGTCTGCTTCTCATCATTCAACTGGCGCTGTTACTCCCGCATACCGCTAACTTATGGTATTCGACTGGGGAAGCTATGCGGATAGCAGTGAGCCTGGGACTACACCAGGAGCCCGATGACCGAATTATGAGGGACCACAAACTATGCGAAGAGCGACGCAAGCTTTTTTGGGTTGTAGGTTTAGTATGGCAGAAAACTCCGGAACAAATTCTAATATCTGAATCAGGTTTACCAGCTTGATAGGATCGTTTCCATATCTGCGGGATGTCCTGTCGCCCTAAGTGACGAACACATCACAACCCAGCTTCCGCATGGAGGGGGCAGTCCGTTCCATGGTGATACAGACAGCAATCATTCCGGAAACATTCAGAGCGTCACGCAAGGGCGGTTCCTCATGATAACGCATGCCTGCGTCTTACAGTCAGAAATACACGCCACCCAGTTCTTCGATCAATCCCTCCCAGACTACGTCAAGGACCACGCCGACTGGACCAATAAGACCAACGAAGCCGTTCAAAGGCTTGCAAACGAAGCCACAATTGGATCTTTGGTTGATCCGTGGCTAATTTCAGCACCTTATCAATGTCGCATTCTACTCCATCGGCCATGTTCCAGAAACATTGTGGTGCCTGACGAGTCGTTACTGGCCGTTGTAATTGCAGCGACCAATCTGATTGCTCTGGACATGAATGTCGCTAAAGCAGGTGGGCTCGTGATGGCATTCGAAATTGGCAATCGGGATTTTCAAGCCGGGATGGTTTTACTTTACGCTCTCAGGAACCACTCTGCAAAGCTGGAGAAAGCTTCGCTTACGGTTACAGCGGAGAGAGCGCTTTCAGACCTTGTGCAACTATTCGTACGTACTTCATGTGTTTGTCTTTCCACTTCCGTGACGGAGCCTAACATGGGCCAGAATCTGTTGTCCTCGAGATGGCCACCATTGGCAAACACTGCTGCATATATCAACGAGCTAGTCGATACGAATCTCCGCAATCCAGTCGGTCACAGTGGTAGCGCTTATGACATGAATGTCCTTGAGGAGCTAGACTGTCTCGTCACCCAACGACGAATCCACAGCATTCGCCATCGCAACGTTGCATTGCCACAGCAGAAGAAGTCTGCTGCTGCTGCCACTCAACCGAAAGATAGTGGTCGGGAGATGGGTGAAGGTCTGTTTGAGGACGAAAACTGGTGGCGGGACTTCATCAACGATGATTTAGTTACGAACGACAGTCCCTTTTCACTGATTTCACCAGCTGCCGCACAGAGTTCAGTTTCTATCCTCCCGCACGAGATAATTCAACATCCGCCCGACCCAAGACAAGATCTTTCCGATCTAGAGAAGCAACTACGACCAATCATCGACGCTCTACCTTCATGTAGCTTTTGTAGAGACCGACGGATCAAGTGTCGTCTCCAATTACCAGCTTGCAAGGAATGCCATCGAACTTCACGTAATTGCGTGGTATATGACCCAATCCTGGGGAGCAATGTGCCGTTGAAGTATGTTCGAAAAGGATTTCCTTGGATCTTGCCGGATTGCTAATGATGAAGTTTAATAGGCGCATACACTCTCTCCTGGAACAGATCCGACATAAAGCTTCAACTAGTTTGCCAGCTCCTACACTCCGAACGAATGATGAACATGTGAAAAGACGTACAATGGGTGTCCTGCTGCCAGTGAGACCTGGCCCGCAGGAGGAGCTACTATGTGGTGATTCGCAACGCAAGTACGGCGATTCGTTGTTTGGGACGTCGAGTGCTTTCGGTTGCCTTCGGAACTTACTTCAGAAGCGCTCATTCACAATTCCCGAGACTCTGAGAACTGCCACCAAGTGGAATTGCCACAGCGTTTCGCCAACGAGATTGCCTTGGAACGGCGAGATCACTAAGCCTTTAGCTGAAGGTCTTTTTCAACTGTTCAACCGATCTGCGAATGCCTTCTTTCCTGTGTTGGAATCTTCAACCCTTGACCGCATTCTAAATGGATTCTTTGACTTTTCAAGGTCGCAGCCAAGTACAGATGCTGAGTTATTCTATCTGGTGGTGGCAATAGCATCTTCGGTTGGCACAAAGAGCGACCCTAGGCTGGTTGTATGGGCGGAGTCATCATTTGCAAAGGCTATAGAAGTCTTACACACTGACTGCGACCACAGCTCTCACGCATCAAATGTTCTCCTCTTTGAAAGGACCTTGCTAATTTGCATCTATCTCCTCCTGAATCCACAGGCAGGAGACATTTGGCGACATCTGGGTTTCGCAATCAGACACTACCTGGACCTTTCCCATCGTCCCTCTACGGAGGAGTTGGACGAGGGTCATGATTGGTTTTGCACTCTAACGAGGACATTGTATTGTCTAGAAAGGTATGCCCCCAACTGTTCCAGCCTACATCTGATAAGACGTCTGATATTGCCTTAGTCAAGTTTCCATCGCCTTCGGACGACCCAGCCTCCTGGCCATCGGCGATGGGCTTCGCAAGGTGAGTACAATGCCGTTCAAGTGCATTCATGATCTCTTCTGACTTTCTTTTAGGAGCTTACCAATCAAACTACTGGCACGATCAGAGAGCAGATATCCGTATCGTCGTATCTGATTGCGTTTCTAAAGGTGAAAATCCACAACACTCTTTTAGCAATTGATGCGAACAGCCTAAAAGTGAAAAGAGACGACCTCCAAGGAGCCTGTCAAGAGCATCGTCGGGTCCTAGACGAGTGGTTCGTGCGTTGGAAAGAAAGAATGAACTCCGTTCCAGAGGTGGCAAAAGAGTCCTATGCCGGATTGATTTCTTGGATCGAGTTCAGTTACCACCATGGAATATTCATCATATCCCTCCTGTGGCCCATTGCAGGAGGAGATGCTGCTCGTGTCTGTAACGCTTTGTCCGATGCGGGCTTGCAATTTACGAGGCAACAGCAGTTATTCGGACAATTATTTTCGGTTGCCCAGGATGACGCACCCATCCTAGTTTTTCCGATCAACTGGGCAACATCTCATACAGTCTTTCAGGTGGGATTGTCCACCATCGATAGTAGCTCCAAGTCATCTACCCAGGAGGAAATGGGCGCTAGGTCAACAGCACTTGAACGCTGTTTATCTCTGGTTTTGCAACTTGAAGCTGACTCAACGAATCTTCTGATGGGGCAGTCCGTCGTACTTCGAGAGTTGATTTCTAATTAGCTTAGGAAAGGAAGCGCAGGTGGCCTTGGATACCATTCTTATCATTTTCAAGAAATCCAGTTGGGCTGGGCTGTAGTAATCATCCAAGCCAGTTGAATGCAAATGAATATCGAATAATGCGACTCAAAATACCGCCAAACATAGTTCTGGAAACGTGAATCGTATTCCATGGCCGGAATACAACGTGATTTCGGCTTAGCCTAGCTGCGACTCTCTTAGAAAAAGGCCCAATCTTGACAATGGGGAAATGTCCCCGCCGGCGTATCCACCATCGGAAGGGTACCGTGGGTTTGGGAAAATTCTGCATCGAGCCATCTTTTCTACCGATTATTCACGTAGCTTTCCAGTAATCACTCCGATATGGTGTAGTGGCCAACATGATGCCCTCTCATCATCGAGAGGCAGGCATAGCCCCGAGTTCGATTCTCGGTTTCGGAACATTTCATAACTTTTTGCCTCTGAAACTTTTCTTTTCCATTCAATAATACGAAGCTACACGGTACTTCACGCTCTTCTCATTCGCATAAATCGTTGGCCGTGCTAATGAGTTGTGCAAAATGGATCTTGTTAGACTTTTCGTTCGTCGCAAGTAATCGAATAAGAGAGTTATGAGATACCAGAATCAAGCCGCAGCAATCGAAAGGAGACTAGTGAGCTGATCGATTCATCCGAAACGCCTCAGCTAGCCACATTGCTGTGTAGCGTCCACGCCTCTGTCGACATTGCAAATGTCTCAAAGCAACCTGGCGTGTCTGGGTGAATGGTCAATACCACCACGGCATTTGCCGTAGGGGCATGCTCTCGCCATTCAGAGTCATCCTCAGCCGTAACCAAAGACTTCCCACACCTTCACGGACACCTGCCAGTCGCGAAGTCTGTTGCAAATACCTCGTTCTCGAAAGTTGACATTAGCGTTTCGAGGAAATTTGCAGTCAATAATTATTCGAGTCTATTAAGCTGGCATGCTTGGCGATCGGTCGGTTTCTGATCCACCTCGAAAGCCTGAAACGTTGAAGCAATGGCGACAAAGTCAGTATCGCCTGCTCCCTGTGTTTTCGCAACCTTCATCCGCGGAGGCACCAGCAAAGCAGTTTTCTTTCACGAGAAGGACATTCCGCCGCCTGGCGCAGCGCGTGATAGATTTCTGGTTCGCATTATGGGCTCGCCAGACCCTGCCCAGATCGACGGCATGGGTGGTGGGCGTGTTGTCACCTCAAAGGTTGCCATCATTCGACCATCCAAGCGACCCGACGCCGACATCGATTACATATTTGCTTAAATCGGTCTCGGGGAGTCAACAGTCTCGTATGATGCAAACTGCGGGAATGTTTCTTCTGGTGTTGGGCCGTTCGCGATCAACGAAGGCCTGGTCAAAAGCTCAACATGGTGCGATGGGAAAAGAGTTGTGAAGATTAACAACACGGGAACGGATGCTCTGCTGGTTGCCCATGTCCCTGTTGATACAGCAACCGGACGTGCTTTGGAGAAGGGAAATTATGCTATCTCCGGCTGTAAAGGCACGGGTGCGCCTATTCTGATGGACTACTCCCAGGTGAGTCTGACCTCCAACTTCGTACGCGGCAGAAATGTAACGCAGGAAGTAGACCGCCTTGCCCAGGAGGATGCTTCCGACTGGCAATGCAATTGATCGCCTCGATTGTACGTTCGGAACCGTTGACGCCACATTTTGTGAAGTTGGAAACCCGATCGCCTTCGTCACCGCAGAAAGCGTGGGTATTGCAGGGGATGAACCGGTCGACAGTATCAATTCTGATAGAGATCTTGTGAAACGAATTAGAGAAATCCGCGGAAGGATTTCTCAAAAGCTGGGTAGGTGCAAGGAGTTGGAGAATGTTGATGGACAGTCTCCCATGTTGCCAATAGTAGCCGTGGTGTCGAAGCCGACCTCGTCTGAAGGCCACATTTAGGCACGCCTTTTTCTCGACAATCACTGTCATCCGAGCATGGCAGGCACAGGAGGTGTATGCACAACTGCTGCCAGTCGAATCAAGGGGTCCGTGGTCAACCAACTTGTGACCCCCGAGACGCTGGCGGAAAATGAGTTCGTCATTCAGCACCCGGCAGGACCTCTTCCAATCTCTGTCAAGACTGATGACTGCGAAGACAACAGTGGTGCACCGACTTTTCACAGACTGGGCTTCATGCGCACTACAAAATACATATTCCAGGGAAATTTATTCATTCCTACAGACTTAGAGTAGAGACTAAAAGCTTCATGCATGTAAAGTGATCATGTGCGCCAGGGGCGTTTTCATAGATCAAGCGCTTAGCTAAGTTGAAATCACGATCAACAATGGACTATTGTCAGCATAGTCAAATGGGATATGACACCCGGTATTAGTGCAGCGTCTTGTGTTACACTTGAAGGAACAGCGCCATCGACTAAGCTATAAGTAAGCGCAATCCCTGAACAACGCGGCGTTGTCAACGCCTCTGCGTCACTCCGCCTAAATACAGTAGTGCTTACACGCCAATCTCACCGATATATAAAGAGCAACTGGCCCAAGGTCTTTGATGCAGGGTTCGCAAAGCTTGAGGTTCCGAGCATTCCGACACACGTTCATGATGCTCCTGTATCCCACCGCAACGCTCCTCTGGGCTCTTACTGTCCTGACGCCGGGCGTATTCGCGTCGCCCAAGAAGCCATGTCCAATTGACAAACGATCGGCCGCGGAGGTTGTGCAGAAGCTCGGCCTTATTCCGAATGAAGAGAAGGGCTACTATATCCAGACGTTCCAGGATCCCGATACGGATAGCAGCAACCGCTCAGTCAGCACAGCCATCTACTACCTTCTGGAGGGGTCCGTTGGACCTTCGATCTGGCACCGTGTTGATGCAGCGGAAGCCTGGCACCATTACGCAGGAGCTCCTCTCACTTTGTCCCTGTCATACGATGATGGGAACCCGGTAAAAGAGATAGTGCTCGGTCCTGACGTCTTCGACAACCAGCAGCCCCAGTACGTCATTGCGAAGAATCAATGGCAAAGGGCAACGAGTCATGGAAGATGGACTCTTGTGGGAACAACTGGTAGACTCTCCTCTCCGTGTATGAAACATCAGATTCTAATCTAGAGAAGTTGCCCCTGGCTTTGTCCCCGACGGAGTTGAACTCGCAGACCCCGATTGGATGCCAAATGGAGCCTGAATCACGTGTTTCGCACATTTTATGTTGGAGAAATAGCAAATATTCATCAGTCAATATGTGAACATTCTTCTGTATTGGTGACGGTCTTAGCGCAATGATTATCGATGTCTAGGTACAAAAATGTCATGAAAACATCTAAGGTAGCTTGACGGTTGACCTCTATATCTCGTCGTTCTTCTTGATGCTCAGAACAGGTTCAGAAAAATCTACCTCACACTGTCCAGGCAAAGCAACTCCGTATGAGTCGTATTCCAACTGTCCTGTTGTCTCATTAACGGCTACCCATCTCCTGTTGAGAAGGTCTCCATCCTGGGCCCTGTCGTTGAAATTTTGTGGGGCGAACACAATGCTGCTGACCGCTTCACTGTAAAGAGTGACAGGAATATCCTCAGCTCTGGTAAAGTGATGCATTCCCAAGTTGAACCATAAGACAATGTCCTCGTTGTCAGTGCCCTCGCCATCGAAGAACTTGAGGAAGTCTTGCTGAGGCTTCATGGGAAGGTTGACGTTCGCGTGGCTGTTTGCGTACGGCTCGTTGTCATGCTGACGAGAAAGTGCGAGATGCGACTTGGCAAATGGTGTTTGGTGCTTGGTCCAAGGTGAGTTCAGCGGGGTGAGGTGGATGTTGGACTTGCCCGGCACCACGCGGTAGCCACGCTTCTCACCCCATGCATTAGTGGCGTTGGGGTTTACCATGCAGTACATGGCAGCATTGTTCGGCTGCCAGTTGAACTGCTGCTCCTCAGTCATGGTGGACTTCTGCAACTCCATCTGCTCGAATGATCCGAGCTCGGGATACCAAGGCTGAGTCTGATTGACGACGACGAGCTGACTGACTTCCAGACTGTTCTTGGTGTCAAGAATGTCGAAGTCTGCTTTGTAGGTGAGAATGTGGTCGTGGAGTGATCCCATAGTCGCCTCCTGAATCCTGGGACCGAAGTTGCTCTGGTCTGCGTAGTAGAATGACGACTGCAGGAATCCTGAAGCACGAACAGTGACTTCCAGAGAGCCATCTACATGGAATGAGTAGTCGAACATGTAGTCGTAGTTGCCGACAGTCGCGACGGATCGCATGGTCAGGGCTGACGCCTTGACGGTCCCGAGGTAGCTGAAGCCGTAGTCGTTGCTGCTTCCGTAACGATGGCGAGAGACCGGATATCCGGCATCAGCCTCGAAAATGCAAATGGCGTCCGTGTTCACAGCTGAAGAGTTGCCCTCATGATATGTGACGTTCCAGAAAGTGCTGCCAAAAGGACAGTCGTATCCTTCCACAAGGGTGCCAAGGTCCGTACCAAGGCTGTAGTAGGTGTCGTGGTACACAGTTCCGGCAGCCTTGGGAGTGAATCCAGCATACTGAGCAGCTGCCTCTTGAAGAGAGAGCTCATAGATGACGCGCTCACCCTTGAACTTGATATCATAGTACATCAGTCCAAGAGTCCTGGAGTAGGACGTGTAAAACGACCACCCCATGTACTCGATGTACTTCTCTTGCTCATCGACTTTGTAGCGCTTGCCACCAACCTCAAGACTCTGAGGCGCCAGCTTGTCCTCGAGATCTCTGACGCCCATGTCCGGCTTGTGGTCTAGAAGACCCCAATCAGGAGTCCTTGTTTGCTTGAATGTCTCCTTCAACTCGCCTGCGTCCCAAGCAGCCCTGAAGTCGGCGACAGTGGCAAAGAACTTCTCGTTTGTGACAATGCCTTTCAACTTGTAGAGAGAGGAGTCCGTGCCAGTGACGTCGAGAATGACGAAGAAGTCCAAAGGAGTGAGGTAAGTAGCAGTGTTGGGATATCTGAACATGACTGTGCGAAAGGCTTGGGTGCCATCGTATGACAACGGCGTTCCGCTTGTGGAAGTGAGAGTTGTGCGGTTATCGGAGGAGCCATAGTAAACTCCATCAATGAGTTGGGAAGTGATATCCGAGATGTTGCTCATGACAGAGATCAAGAGCGGCTCCGACGCTATCGTGCGAGCGTTGTCAAAGTAGCGACTGTTGTAAGGGATCTTGCCACCACTTCCGCCGTTGAAGATGTAGTCGAGCTTTTCGATCTTGGTAGCATTGCTGACCGGGAGCGGCCCAACCATGTACTCTTGAGAATCTGGTTCTGCTTTTCCGCCTGCGAAGATGACGACGCGAGCATATTTTGGCGGAGGCTGAGCTGTACCACTGAGATAAGGCAGGACGTCAGACTTGTTGGTGTGAAGAGTGTCGATCCAGTAGACATAGTTGTCTGTGACATTTGCAATGCTAGGTTCCGTGAGATTCAGGCCCGCGGCTGGGTCATGAAGGAGGTTCCAGACAGCCAGATTGTCTTCAGGCGAGATTGGGGACCAGACGTTAGTCTTAGGTGCCTTGACCTTGGGTGCCGATTCGTTGACATTGCAAGTAGTGATATTGGCTGCTCGCTTGAACTGTCGACTTGGCCCAGACGAGGCTGTCGCTGGCAGAACATCCAAAGCCAGGAGGCTCAGCGCAAGTTTCTTGAAGACCATTGTGATGGCAAAGTTGCGCGAGCTTTTTCGTCCACACCGAAGTTGATGTACGTGCTAGAGAGGACCGGGAAACTAAACGAGAGATGGTGGCTTTTACAAACGATTGTGGTCCGAAGTCGCAATGCCCTTCAGAAGACTCGGCTACGAGATATTTCGTTACCGATAGTAAATATTGACGAGAGACATGCTGCCAAGCCTCTAGACTTACGGGAGTTTTGCCGGTCCATGCCCTTGGGACGGACTTCACCAGTCACCCGGGCCGGGTCAAGATAGTTGGCTTGGCGTAATATCTACGAGGAACAGTTAGCAAACGCCCTTTCATTGAGTCCATCGTCCTTGCAAAGTCCATGTAGATCCAAAGTGCGGTATCTAATCTAATCTGCATGCCAAGAGTTCTGATGGACATCTCGCTGCTGTCTTGCATTATCAGACTGCAACCACGGATAGTAAGACGCACACAATCCTGCCATCTGATCTCTTATCGGCGCAGTCAGCGTCTTCGAAATCACATCGAGGAGTGTTTCTCATACGTAATTGCTTGAGATGACGGCTTTCCTGGTACTTTCGCGGGAGAGATATTCGCGGTTCGACAAGCTGTCCCAGTAGTTTATCCTCGAACCTGGCAATAGTTCCCCGCGTGTTGGCAGTGCGGGGTTGAAGGCCGGAGACGTCGGGGCTTATCAGTGTAACCTCCCGCTGCTCGCGAACTCTCGACTTTGTCGTCCTAGCTCCCTTTACCTGACTTTCGTTCATGATGACGGCGCCGTTCATCCGATCCATGGTTAAACAGATTACGGAAAATCTGAGGATGACTACACAATCAGCGGCAAATGGTTCGCCAGCATTGACATGTCTAAGGTAGGTATGATCTAAAGAATGACCCCCGTCGGAACATGGGGTGACCGGGGCCGACTTTGTTCTTCGGACAAGGATCCGCTATCGCCCGAGCATCGGCCACGCACCCCGATGGCGGCTCTGATAAGGACGGTAGAAGCTGGTAAATAGAGACGACGAGCGTTCCGCGGGTTCCATCATCGTCATTCACACATGTTTGCTATCGGGGTAAGGATGGAAGTGGCCTAGGCCCGGATCAGAGGTCCAGTGCTCGCGGCATGCGACTGCACCTCGAACACCTCCTTATGCTGGCTTCGGCTTCATTCAAGACCTTCACGCAAGCTCTTCTAGCGGCCATCACTCATATGAGGACTCGATAGGGCTGAAATGGTTGGAAGGCATCGCCAAACGGACGACGAATGAGTATGTCATTGACGCAATTAGTTCAATTGGGCAGTCGAACAAATGTCTTTGGCTTTTTAGTCAATGTTCGAAGTTTGTTCTCCTGAGTAGAGCAGTCGTGAAATGACTGTTGCAGACCGCCCTAGTCCAGGCAGCAGCAAGGCTGCTAGGCCGCAAGGGCGGCATTGACGAGCGCATTGGCAAGAATCCAGTGTTTGTATGTTAACAGCATTATCCTTATTCAACGCCAATGTCGCCTAGAACTCGCCTAAAATCTCACGCTACTGTTAGTCGCAGATCGTCCATGTTGAGTCACCATTCGAACTACAGCGATATAAAAGCTCCAAAATCATTCCTGAAGAAAATCATTTGGTTTTTCTAGACCAACTTCACATGGAGCGACATCATGGTCAAAACCCAAGGTCAGACGTCACGCATCGTCGCACGCGGAGCGCCGAGCAATGGATACCTGCGATGCCTGCCCTCAGAGCTCATTGCGAGAATAATCGAGAACCTCGACCTCAAATCGATTAAAAGATTCCGCCTCGCCAATCGCTTCACCGCTGCACAATGTCTGATACCGCCATTCTTGCGCTTCTACTCTTATCAGTCTACAAGCTTGACGCCCCGGGACCTAGAGCATCTCATCGAACGGACGTCTAGCAAGACCGTCTCTCGAGCCATCAAACATATCACAGTCCATGCCACAAAGTTCGCTGCAATGGATTGTGGCAATGACGACGAAAAGCTTGTTAGTGAGCTGGCTATAGCTTTGGGAAACGTTGGCACTCTGAGCTGCCTAGAGATCAGCGCAGAGGAGAGACGCTTTCGTAAATGCGGAACGAAGAGACGACGCCCAAAGGAGCAACCGGCGGACGCTCGGGAATTTCAGTCGGAAACTGCGCGGGCTGGGGCGGGTCTTACAATTGTCATGTCTGCCGTTGCCCGCAGCGGTGTTCCCATCAACGAGCTGAGGGTGTTTTGCTCCCCGGTGTCGTACGGCAGCGTGGTACAGACTGTCTTTCTGACCAATGTTTTGCCGGATTTGAGAAAAAAAGACTCGAAATTCGGAGCGGCTGTCGAAAACATGGAGAAATTGTCAATCAGCCTTGGTACGAGGAGAAACCCCAAAGAGGTCCCGTTCCGACTGGGCAGTTACCCAATTATTCCATACTTGAGTGCTACCGATCGCAGGGCTCTTGCCAAAGAGAACTTTCCTGGCCTCGCTGGATTGCTTGGGTACATGCGAAATCTCAAGACGCTGGAAATACATCTGCACAACACGTTGAAGGGGAAGACATTTGCATACAGCGAAATGTTTGAGTTGGTTGCAAATCAAGTCAAGTTGCCGAAGCTGAGGCAGCTGAGTCTCGACATGGTCCCGGTCAATGAAGCGTCTTTTGTCATATTCTTGGCCAACAGTCCTTACATCGAGGACTTGAGCTTGCGGTTCGTGCACATCAGGCAGGGCTCATGGGAATCATTTCTGAGTAAAATCACCAACCCTTTGACAAGACTGCAGCTCGACTGCATTTCGGATGATGCGCGGGACAGCATCAAACTCTGGCCAGATGGCCTGCCGCGCCTGCAGGAGGAGGACTTAGATGTTTCCCATGGCGATGGAGATCATGACGATGCGTCGTCTCTCGACAGTGCTAACATGAAGAATCTTTACAAGAGAGACTTTAATACCGAGGAAATACGACAAGGCCTGGTTCTCAAGTATTCCACTGGCGAAACCTGATATTGGTATAAGGTATGAAGCGAACAATAACACCATGCATGACTACCAACTGAATGTGGCGTGTGACAGGGCCTTGAGGAACATATGTCGTATGAAAATGAACTTGACCACCAAGGGCTGCATTGGCAATGAGGGCTTGTTAAATCAAGCAAGGTCTAGTTACATCGGCCTAATAGGCTTTATTCTATGCTTACGGCCGTTGGCTTGGTGTTGAGAATTTCAAACCAACTCCTCCCCTCTATTGTATGTGGCACCGTGAACACGCCAAGACGTTTCCTCACAGGCTGTCCAGATTCGGGATTACAAATTTCAGAGAGAACAAGTCCAACATCCATCCCTTGGCCCTCGCCGGAGACGTCATCTGTTGGGGGATCACGTCCATCGAAGAAGGCCTTCACGCTGCCGAGGAGTAGAATCACCAGGTCTAATTGCTGCCTTGCGCGTGAATGAGAGAGGTACAACTCAGCCAACCTGTCGCAATCTGGCCGGAATTCCGCACCAGGCAAGGGCTGAGAGTCGGGCCGGTAAAGTCCTATGTGTTTTGTCGACATATTGAACGATGGTATCTTCGCGTCTTCATGGCTAGTTTCTGTCACATACTCCGAGTCAAGCTCCACGGGCATGATCTTTCCCTGCAAGTGAAGCAGATGAGGCTTGAACACTTCGTCGGAAGGCAAGGGCATGTCTGTGGAATTTGATGTGGATCCAGTAACATGATGCCGAATCGTCGTATTGCGCGAAACTTGTTCCACGCTGCTGAATTTGAAATCTTTGTCCGGGCTCAGAGCCCCGGCTGAGCTCGGCCAGCAGATGTCTCTCGCAGTCAACAGTTTCTCACCCTTGCTGAACTGCATGCTTGTCCACGACCATGAGGGAGCGTAGTAAGGTGTCGACCTCATCGGAGAGTAGTCCGGTGACGTCTTTGGCGAATGCCTGTGTTGTATGGGCCATCCGCTATCATCATGAAGGCGACCGACGCTCCAAAGAAGGTCGTACGGTAATTTGGTTGCGTTGTCTTCGGACATTGAGATGCCGGCAACCCAATGAACGCGCGACTTGGGATCCTCTGCTTCGGCAGATAATTGAGAAAGATGACGGAAGAAAGCGCTTAACGTCAACTGTCTGTCATCTCTCTCATAAGGCAGGTGCATGATACCGCGGAAAACCTCATCAACCATCAGGCCATTCAACTTCAAGTGCTCTGGTGTTTTATCCCAGGTACATTGCATCTTTCTATCCCGTTGATGATTGTGGGGTTCCGCCATACACTCGCAACGCTGGTCTTCCTGGCATTCCCACACCATCTCAGAGTTTCGAAGATGGAGAACTCTCGGGGACAGGGCGATGCCTTGAAAGGAGGAATCGTTGCCAAATATCGAAATCATCTCATCTCGAGTTCGACGACCGTAGTAATGGCGCTCCTCCCTGAGAAGTTGGTGAGCATGATACATGGAGTCTCGAGCATATAGGGTGTAGTCGCGGCCGCGGTGGTTTACCGAGATCGGGAAGCACTCGGGTGTCTTCTTGGGGTCCACATCGCCTGAGATGACTGTCCGAGGGCCAAAGCTGCTATGGCGAAGGTCCTTGAGGCCAGTGATGGCAATGGTGAGAAATGACCCGCGAAAGATCATGTCCTCTCGATAAATGTGCCAGGAGCCGTCATCGTCATCGTCCTGCAAAACGCAAAAGTCTTTGACCCAGACGTATCGTATGCCCTGTTCAAGAGCCACGATAAGGGTTTCCTGGATCGCCTTGGGGATCTGCCACCATTGGATCTTCTGCTTTCTCTCCTGTAGGTTCTCCTGCCGCGTCGGTGCCAGGGGTGGTTCCAATTGCTCAACGCAAGAGTGCACAACTGCTGCATAAGGCTTCGTGTCCAAGGATGAGTCGACTAGTTTCACTCCCATTCGAGGATTCTTTCCGAGATCCAAGAGTCTCTTTGGCGCCATCGCCGTGTCGTATTTACCACCACAAAACGGCTTGCTGCAACGCTCGTGTTGTGAGAGACAGGATGAAAGCCATCCCTTGACGACCTTTTGTCGCCGGTTGGAGTGAAGCACCGGAGCGACTTCATATGCAGGTTTGAACATTGGCCAGGGAGATGGTTTATCTGGGTTTAATGTTGTCAATATGTTTCGGTCAAGCGGGCTGTCAAAACATCGCTCACCTGGCTTGACGAAAAGGTCGCATCGACCCCGAAGAATCGGCTGCGAAAAGTCTTCTATCATACCACTGGGCCCTCGGACAGCCTCGGAGACAAAAGTTACCATGAGGACTTTGTGAAAGTAGATCGAGAACCTTGTCTCTTGATCCCAGTCTGGGTCGACTCTCCGCATCTTGTCAAGCCCAAATCGTTGATACGCTTGGTAGATGATGTAGCAAAAGTGGCAGCCAGCCTTACTCGATCGCTTAACGATCGCAGCCCATACACGGAACCAATGTTTAGCGGCTTCGGGTTTGAAGCCGGGGTAGTCATCTTGAAGACTGGGGAACTGGTTCGGGTCTAGGTCGTGACATACAATGCATGGGGGTCTCGACGGCACAAGCGCCTGGCTTGAGTCCTGGATACCCGCCATAGTCCCAAGAAGCTTGCCCAAGAAACTCCTTGTTTCGGCAAGAGGTCACAATGGGTATTGGCACCTTGTGATGTTGGTGGGGCTTCGGTCGGTGTGATGGTCGAATGCCAAAACAGGGGCAGTGAGGTATTCGAATGATGCAGGTTAGATCAGTCGGACCCACCCTCACCGCTGTCATCTATGCCCGCTTATGTAACGTCCCCTTGGGATTCATATTACCGTGATTGATGACCGTGGTCGACTTCAATTCACTTCACCGATCAGGCTGTGAAATTTTTGAAGATTGGTTTAATCAACTTTTGATTTGTCTATTCCTTGCGGGTATCTGGTTTGAAACTATCTGGTCTATGCAAAACAGCGCTATTCTATCGTAAATGGCACCATATTAAATCCCTTCTCTGGCACGGACGCTTTCAACGCAATCCTGCCATCTGATGACCTTCATGTAGATGCACTCTATGATGGCAATCAGCACCATACCGCCGCCGAGACCGATCCAGGCACCGTCGAGCTCCATCGCAGGTGACCCAAGCTCGAGCCATACCGCCAGGGGCACAGCCCCGATGTAGTTGACCGCGAAGACAACACAGGCCGCAACAGACTGTCGGCCAAGACCACGGAGGACGCCGTTGCATCCGCAGATGATTGAGTCGATGAGTTGGAAGGCGCCGACGGCGAGCATGGACTTTGTGGCCAGCTCCTGGACGGCGGCGTCCTCGGAAAAGACGAGTCCGAGTTGGTTTCGGAAGAGGAAGAGGATGACGCCGTCAATCATACCTACGATGGTGAAGACGGCAGCGTAGAGGCTGCTGGCCCGACGGGCGATGGAAACGTGACCGGCGCCGATGAGGTGGCCTATCCTAGTCGAGATGGCGACAGAGATGGAGAAGGGGATGTGCCACATGACGACCGAGATCGTGGTCAAGATCGTTTGCGCGGCGAGATGTTCGGTGCTAAGGTATGAAGTGCTGAGGGTCAAGATCTCAAAAGCAGCCCATTCGCCAACGTTGACGAGCGAGCCTGCGATTGACAGCTTGACGGGCGTGCCCCATTCCTGGAAAGCTTTTCGAGAGAAGCCGCCCCAGCATTGGTGAGACCATTGACCGAAGAAGACGATGTACATGAGCAGGAGGATAGGTCGGAGGTCGTTGGCAAGGGCCTGGCCGAGAGCGGCACCTTCGAGGCCCATGTCCAACTTGAAAGCGAAAAGCCAGCTGAGAAGGGCGTTCACCGGGGCGCAGATGATGAGCACAATCATAGCGCTCTTGAAGTCGCCTTGGGCCTGGAGAAAGCGCTTCAGAGCCTCGAACGCGGCGTATCCGGGAATTCCGATCAAGCTGACTCGCAGGAAGGAACCGGCCTTGATAGCCAAATGATGTTGCTTGACAAATGCCGAGAGGATGCTGGGAGAAAATATCCAAAAGGCGCCAATGGGAATGGTGGCGATAGCCATCAGGATGAGCATGCGCTGGACATGAAGGCCGACAGCTGTGAGGCGCCCGGAACCGTGGGCCTGGGCGCAGAGAGTGTCGAGAGCGGTGGCCATACCCTCATAGATGGCCAATCCGATGATGTTCATGGTCGTGAGACCAATACTCGCGGCGGCGAGGTCATCGGCGCTGAGATGACCTGCCACGAAGGTGGTGATGACCGTGAAGGAGTACTGAAGCAGATACGTGGCGATGAGCGGCAGCGAGTACTGACACAGCAGCCGTGACTCGGTCAACCAGCTGCTGGTGACGGGCTCCGACTTGGGGATCGGCTGGTCCGCCAGCAGCGGCGTTGTCTCGCCGGTCCGGTACTCGTCCTCATCGCGGTCGCGGTCGCGATCGCGGTGGTCCATGACGGGCGACCCGATTAGCAGCACCGTAATAGGGCGGCAGACGGGCGTGGGGTAACGGAGCGGATCGGAGGTAAGAAGATTGGTGGAAAAGCAAAGGGACGTGGCTGGCTTGACTGGGATTGAAGAGCAAAGGGGGACAGACGAGCAACGCAGCTGAAATTAGGTTGATGGACGGCTAAACCGCTACGCGCATGTGCTTAATTCTAGGAGAGGGTGTGCTGGTGCATGTGGTGGACGTCGCCGGGAGGGTGAATCCGTGCGAATTGAAGGGAGAGAAGATGTGTTTGATGGGGACAAATTGAGAAACAGAGTTCCGGTCACAGCGGCTGATAAAGCCGGACGAGAAAAAGTTTTGCTCACTGCTGTGAACGGACCGGGTCTGTGGGGTCTCCCATCTCCACTAAAAACGCCTCAGATGCTGTGTGCCACAACGCCATGCATTCCGAGATCCGAACCCGACTGGTGGACGCATGATGGCCGCTGCGTCAGAGATGGAATGTGAGGGGGGGATGTTATGTAAGATCACGTAAAGAATGCATTAAATAGTGTGGCTGGAAACATGATGAAGACCCGTTGAAAACGATTCCGAGTGAGTAAGTGTAGAGAGACTCACTCCAAGACGGGTATTGAAGCTCCCATGCTTATTGGCATGGTGCTGTATCAACAGCCACAACATCACGAATCTGAGAACCACTGTCCACCGCTCAGCGCAGGCAACACCTCATTACTCTTGATTGCTAATTATGTCATTGACGAATCGTCTGATGCTGCATTTACAAAAGTTCTAGTAAATCAAGGTCTTTGCAACTTCTCGGTGTGCAATGATTGGTCTCATTGCGGTGTACTTAGTAAAGCTGAGCTCCAACCCCTGTGGCCTCTTAGCTCATGGAAAATCGGGTGTCAACTGCGCCTAGATAACAGCAAAACACAGCCAAAATACTGGGCTTACAATGCCAAAGGCATTTCACATTAGAAGCGACATTGAAAGAACCCCCTTCATTACACTAAAAGCTGTTCACCCGACGGCAGAGAACTGGCATGGCTGGGTCAAGTGGCCTGCCTGCGCCAAAGCTGCGACCCGCTATCGATCCACCAACATCGCACCACTTAATGAGGGTCACCAGATGCGCCGCGCATCTCATTTGCTCTCAGCCCTGTCGAACGGAGATGGTTTGATAAATGAGAGAAATAAGAATGGTCACCACTTTTATCCGCCGAGGAGCTATTTGGGCATGTGCGAAGGCTAATTCGATGAAAACTTCGGGGTCTTTCAGGCGTGAGTCCTCACTGAAGGTCTGCCTCGAACGACTGTTACATAACCCCGGGGTTTGTATTAAATCTTATTAAATGAACGACGATCTCTCTCCACTGTCTCATTGCGGTAATAGCTGCGAATGATGTTGGTTCCAACAGGACTCTTGGATCTGGGGTTGCCTTTGAAATATCACGCCAGTTTCCACACCGGTGTGGCTTCGTTTTCGCTCCCTAAATATGGTGGAACTATCAGTGCCAGTTGAAGCAAATTCTAAGCGATCCTTTTTTCTTCAGTTGAAACAACAGAGATTTTACAACCGATAGCCAGCCTCTGAGGACTTGTATGATCCCTCATGAGAACTTGATCGGCTCTCATGCCGCTGTGGTACCAGATCCTCATTACTCTCGGTTCTGTAAGCCCCCTCCTCCTTGTCTTTCCGACTTTCGTGGACATGTTCCTGTACCGCAACAGTCCAATCGGATGGGCGTAAGGATTTGCTTCGTGTAGCTCTCGAATTCGCAGCTCCACTCGTCAGATGTGATTCATATCGCGAGTTGGTTCCTCCGACGATCGCTGTGGCGTGGAGCCTGCTGCTCTCATCCCCGCCTGACGAGGTCAGCTGGTAGGGCGCCTGAATCGTGGCCACAGACGTCGAGCCCATGAGACTGTCGATGACTCCTTTCAGGCTCGGAATGCAGGCTGTCATCACTGAAAGGCCCAGTGTGCACTGCAGCCAGATGACGTGCGGGACAGCGTGCCAAGTGCTGTCCTTATAGTCCGTGACGAGGGTGTGCGTGATGATGAGTCCTGGGATTGATAGAATAGGAACACTGAAGATGACATAGTTAGCAATTGTGGCAGGTAAGAACTGGGTGATGAACATACATGATCCGAGTTCCAAATAAAGCGATGACCAGCAGCTTTCTCTTCATGGTGGTCTGGACCTTCCACATCATTGCGACTGGAAGGAAGCAGAGTACGACGTCGGTGAATATGTCCATTGTGCCGTTGTAAAGGTAGACAACCTCTCGCCTAGGACAGTTGTCGAGGCTTGTGGCAAGCCATGGTCTCGGAAGTGAGCACTGAAGAGCTTCAGCTGTAATACCAGACACCATCCAAGCAATGACTACACCGAAAAGTAGGTGGTTGGCAATGTTGAATTTGCCGTGGTTATTGATTGACTGAATGAGTAGACACAACGACAGTTTGGTTGTCGCTGCTGTAGCAGTTGCGAAGATGGACGATGCGTAGAATAACTATATCAGAGAACTGTCAGATCAGATGGCATGCATCTTTGGGGGGCTCCTTTACCTTGTAGAATGCTTTCAGCTCTGTAGGGTGAAGGACATTTTGGTGACGTCCTAAGCCATGGTTACAGGCTGTGATGACGAATGTGGTCTGCACAAATAGCAGAGCTACAGATATCAATAAGAGCACATCGTGGGCTTTGAGAGATGTGATATTGAGACGGATGATGAGCTTGAGTGTGATGCCGATGATGGCGTAGATGAGGAATACCAAGGCAGAGACGACTGCGAGTGCAGCTTTGTCGTCTTCCTTCAACGCGTAGAAGGGCGGCGCTGGCGGGTGATCGAACGGCATGATGTTGCACGCTGCTACGACGTGACATTGGCACGGGGAGAACGCGAGTACTTCAGAAGATGATGAACTCCCTCTCAGCTTCCACCACCCCACCGGGAATCTTTGTCATAAAGTTCATCGCAGTTGGTGTAGACATTGGGACGAAATTTCTGCCCATTAAACTTTGAATAGCGGATGGCATACTCCGGGAGAGGTGCTGGCTACACCGTGTCCCAGCTTGTGATTATTGGGCAGGTCACGGCTGTCAGCAGAGAACTAGAGTAGCTGTAGGGCCGGCTACTGATGGTGCCTTGAGTCGTTTCTACCGAGCTACCGGAGAGAGTTCTCGACATGAATCGAGACCCGTGTGCCCCATGGATCGCAAGGCTTCTCCATCCCGGTACCATACAAACTCTGTTCGCCGTCCCGAGGGGATGGATGAGTCGTTTAGTGGAAAGTTCCACAGCAGTGGAAGAGACCACGTCAGGGTCCCTTCATGTCCTGACAAGGGTCTTACGCATTGTCTGGTCAGTCTCGCCCTGATTTTCTTCGATCCGATCTGCTTGTTTGGATGAGTTATTTTTCCTTTCCTTGCAAGCAGGTTGCCCGTGATCTTGGGAGCGCAAATTCGACTGTTGGACACGTAAACCATGTCATCTGAAATTTCGGCTCTGCACCATTTGCATTCGACAAGGGTGAAGAAGTTTCCCGAGTGGGTCGAAGAATCATGAAGACATGTTTACAGGTGGAGTTGGAGAAACAAACAACAGCTGTTGGGACAGGGCTTCTTCATTTCGGACATAGTCTTGGCCCGGCACCATCGGCAGACAAATTCTAAGGTCTACAGCACGACAAAGGTGATTACCTTTGTACAAAACAATGTCGTGCCTTCGCGATCCAGTGCGTTGGATATGAGAGCGGCTGGTGGGCTTTCGAGGGTCGGCCCGTGCCAATTCTTGCTTGGATGAGGCCTGTTCCCAAAGCGCCATGTTTCTAGTGAGGAACGAATCGTGGTATTCCCTCGGCTATCCAAAAGAAAACATGCATCGGCAAGATGCTAGCTGATGTTGCCTCAGCGGCTGCAGAAATCTTTCATCCCAGCTGGTGAATCGTGTCAAAAAGATGATGTGAAATGAGAATCTCGCTCGCGGGTGCAGTATCCTTGTTCCCGGCGATCCAGGGTCCTTCGAACCACAGACTCATGGCGATGATCAGGATGGGTCCCGGCAAGCCGGCGTGGCCCGTGAAAAGATGAGAGGGTTGCCCCCGCATGTAACCCCCGGCCCGAAGCCCACAACCATGGCTACAGTTGGCGGGGATGACTACCCGTCGAGAGATGAATCGGCTGAGAGGCTTGAGAAGGACCGATGCCGGCAGACTGAGAAAAAGCGCATGATTGGAGACAAGTGAGAGATGAACTGCTGTCATTGGTCTTTGCTGGCTGCTGCACTACTGTCGTGCGATTAATGGCTTCGCCTTCGGACCACCTCCGCCGGCTCGACAAACCCTTCGGCAATGCTGCACGTAGCTGGGTCTTAGACCTGCATCCACCCTTGCATTCAATCACCAGCGACATTTATCTGTGAACGGCGCAGCAGTTGGTTTGAGTTTTCTCGTCCGTCCATGCTATCCCGGCCCGATCCTGTCATCCCAGAAAAGGATTCGCAACTCCAGACCTCAGAAGTTGACCGACCCTCTGTCTGACACACTCTTTCTTCCAGCCGAACACTCGGCTTTGGTTTGCTGAACCTCATTCACTCAAAATGTCTTCAGCGGAAGGCATCGAAATGCAGCCGACCGGCAAGGACGCAACCAAGATCAAAACGACCGAGTCGAAGCATGGATCCGATGTGTACAATCAGACGAGAACGCGAAGGGTGTTTTCATTCTCGCAACTGTTCGCCTTTTCCCTGACATACATGGCCTTATGGGAGGGCATGTGCACGTAGGTCATACCCACTCAACAACCTTGAGTTTTGAGCGTGGCTGAACTGTTTAGGAACATGTACTTCGCCCTGTATAACGGAGGCCCACAGACATTCATCTTTAGCTTCATCATCGTTTTCTTTGGCGCCATTTCCCAAGCGGCCTCACTCGGTGAAATGGCTTCTATCCAGCCGGTTGCTGGGGCCCAGTACCACTGGACCTATCATCTGGCGCCGGCGAGAGCGAAGAGGTTTGCAACTTGGATCCAAGGATGGTCAACGTGGTTTGGCTACGTTTCACTACTCGCCGGAATCGCGAATGTCACCATCATCCTGCTGGAATCTATGATCCAACTCAATCACGAGAATTACGTTCCTGGCGGCTGGCACACATCAGTGCTCGTCATTGCCATGTGCGTGATGCAGGGGCTGATGAACACGTACTGCTTCAAGGTCATCCCCTGGGTTGAACTCGTCGCTGGTGTGCTCCACGTCTGTCTCTTTGTTGTTTTCGTCGTTGTCTTGTCTGTCATGGGCACCCGACATGACAGCAGCTTTTTCCTCGAAACCAATTTCGCGTCGGGTTGGACGGACAATTACATTGCATGGAACCTAGGAATGTTAACCTGCGTTTGGAGTTTCACTGGTAAGGCTTGCTGTGCGCCGTCTTGATGACTTTGAACTAACAGGTGCTTCAGGTTTTGACAGCGCAATCCACATGAGTGAAGAGACCCGCAAGGCCAAGTCGGCTGTTCCTCGCGCCATGTTCTGGTCCATTTTCATGAACGGTTGTTTGGGCTTCATCATGGTCTGTGTCATCTTGGTCGCCATGGGTTCTGTGGATGATGCCCTTAACGCCTCCTCCCCTATCCTTGCCATTCTCCTGGCTATAACTGGCTCAAAAGGTGCTACGACAGCAATGATAACAGGTCTTTTCGTCGTATCCTTCAGCGTCAACCTCGCCAACATCGCCTCGGTCTCTCGTCTTACATGGGCTTGGTCAAGAGATGGCGGAATGCCGGCATACCTCGCGTATGTCAACCCGAGGCACCGCGTACCTATTCGAGCTATCATTGTCACCGTTTTCATTGTCTGCGCTCTATGCCTTCTCAACATTGGCAGCTCCAGCTATGTCGCATTCGGAGCAATCACCTCGTTGTCGTCCATGGCTCTCTATATTAGTTATGCCATCGCAATCAGCAGCATGCTCTACGCTCGCATGTCTAAGGCTGGAGGCGTGGAACTTGGAGAATGGAACCTTGGCCCATTCGGTTTGTACATCAATGTTTTCGCATTGATTTATACCCTTTATGTGATAGTGTTCCTGCCGTTCCCGTCAACCATCCCGGTCACCGCTGAAAACATGAACTACTGTGGCCCAGTCATGGTATTTGTGTTACTGCTAGCAGTTGCTCTTTGGTTTGTCCGTGGTAGGAAGGCATGGACTGGCCCGAACCTCACGATTCTGGACTTGGTCATAGGAAACTCATAAAGAAGTGAGATTAGATGTTGCTGTCTGGTTACAGAGGAATATTATGGTTTGGGAACATTCCTGATTATGAATTTAACCGGGAAGTGAACTGGCCTTTGCGCTGCAAACAGCCGTAACAACATGTCTGAAAGTGACTGGATTGGTAGTCCTGCATGCCATTATGCCTGCCTCAGCTCTGACAAGATGGCCATCTCTGTAGCGGTTCTTCTTATACCAAATGCTGGCAAACGACTTTCTTTGGGTTGCTTCCTGTTGTGTTCCCACAAGAACCAACCTAGTAGAACCAGTACTGTCAACGGAATGGTGAGAGCAAAGTAGATCCATATTTTTGGTGATAGCGAAGATCCTGTAACTTTGACATCAATATTTTATATCATTTGTACAAGTTGAAACCAGCCATGGTTTCTCTTACCTTCTTGAAAGTCAAAGAAGGTCATGCTAAAAATCGATGCCAGGAAGGTGCTTGGCAGGAATGTGGCTCCCAGCAGTGACAATGCTTTCATAGCCTTGCTGTCGCTCTTACTGTCATTTGACAACTGTCGCTGATCGCCGGCAATCTGAAGGTTAAGCTTTGAGTCATTCTGGGCGATTTCAGCAGTTATGAACGATACCTGAGTATGTGATCATATCAGTCAGCAGCCCAGAAATCGTTTGGTATGAGGATTGCCTTACCATGCTCCTTTGGATGTCCAGGCGTTCAATGGAAACGGAAGTATAGCTGTCAAGGCCAACGAGGCGAGCTCTTTGCAGGCTCAATCGATCTTGAAGACTGGAGTGAAGCCTTCTCATGTCTTCCGTCTTCTCATTGGAGGGGATGTTCGTCCAAAACGATTGCATGGCGTCTTCCGTCGCACCAATTATCTTGAACCACAGGGCCGGGCGTTTATGCAAGACCAGCCTGTGGCACTCCGTTAGATCCCTCGCCACGGCTCTGAAATCAATCATGCCATCTTCGTAATAACTAGGTTCTCTTGCAGTAGCTTCAACTACACTGATGGCGTGTTCCAGTCGCGTGATCAAGCTGCGGGACTCTCGTTGATCAAGTTCGGTCTTCATCGAGATGAGATGGGAAAGAATGATGACTGGGAACAAAAGTGGGGGCGAGGCCTCGTTGGCACAGTTTTCGAGGTCATGAATGCTGTCTGAAATGATAGATGTCGGGGTTCCTTTGACAAATGCCGTGACTTGTCGGCGTTCGAAGGAGTAGGAGAGGACCAATTGCGAACCTCTTGTCTTGTTTTTCTTGCGCATATCGTGCTTGCCGCAAATGATCTCTATGAATATGACTTCGTTAAATCATCGAAATTGTAAGACTGCGCCGAACATGGAAGATGCATCTAAAAAGCTTACGGAGATGGGGATCATTCCCATTGAGCATGGTATAGCGGTGCCAAAAAAAGAGGTCCAACAATGCTCGTGAGCTCCACAGCCTGGAGAGGGAGCCTCATATCTCTAAGCATCGACTCGAAGAGGCTGGGATGTAATGAAAGCGTCGATGGGGTGAATGTTTGCGGATGCTCTGCGCCGATTTGCAGCCTAAATAGCGAGAGTATCCCGCGAATCAGCTTTAATGATTGGTGGCCAGGCTTGAGGCCACTTACAAAAAGCGAAGACTACTTGATGGTAGGGCTTGGCTAAAGCGAGAGCTTGGGTTGAATTCGCCCTGGACATATCTCAAACGTAAGAAGGTGTATCTTCCTAACTTCAAGTGGTAGAAATCGGAATGATTGCAGCCTAGTTGCTATCAACGGCGGCTACACAAGCACCTACCTCTGCGCGACAGAATCTTGTCAATTGGGCATCAGAAAGAGGACCTTTGAACGTTTTGCCGTGGCCGCCCTATTTCAAGAAGAACGTCAGTCTTGCAACGGGGAAGTATGTGATAGGCTGCGTCCAGCTCACATCATAGCTAAGGATTTCGAGGTAAGTTGTGGCTTCGCACACGTGAGTGCACTTGCGCAAATGCTTTTCAAACACTCTCTGTTCCATAGTTCAAAGCGGACCGCACAAGATCATGAACCAATGTCTTCAGCCGAACTAGCTAGCTTCAAGCTCCAAAGCTAGCGTCCAACAGAGAGGCTCCAGGCTGCGACATTTTGCGAGCGGTGAGACATGTACTCTGTTGATAGAGGCGGGGGTATCACACGTGATGTCAGCAGCGGCCTATCACGGCGCATATCAAATCCCTTGCACCTGTCGAGGTGCATATCTTGATGACAAGGGGCCGATCCCATTTAATAGGTGCCCTGAGGCGAGTAAAGATGGACTCAAAAGTTACCCGCAGGACTTACACGAAACAATGCAGACGCCCGACGACTGAGCATTTCGATTCCAGACCGAAGGCAACCAGGGCGCAATGTCAGGCCATCGGGCCACGAGTCGATCGGGATTGTCTGTATTGGGCGCTCGAGGCTAATATCGAATGAGACCATGACGACTTCGTGCTGACCTTTTCGAACGTTGACCAATACGAAGTGCGCAGTGTTTCTTACCTTGTCTAGGCAATTTCCTTGGAATTCAAGTGACGCAGAGCCAGTGACGTCTAAATAACCAACTTAAGCATAGCGTGCAGCACTCGCTTAGCGTGTTCAAGCAATCGAGGCCCTCCCTGATATTCAGGCCAAGCCCTAGATGTCGAACATGAGTGGACTGTGCCGCATTTCAGCATTTCAGCATTTCAGCATTTCAGCATTTCAGCACCTGCCAGTCCCTTCAGCCAGCAAAGTCAACAACCTCACTCATGGCCTTTAAGTAGGGGTGCTCTGTCGAGGCAGAAAACCATGACCGCGTCTATTTGAATCACGGATGTTTCCAGTCTCGAACCTTCGCTCAACAGGTCACCCATCTCTACCGCAGCAATGCCTTCGTCAACCGTTCAAGCTGCTATTCTTGTGAATGCCGGCGATGTAACAACAACATGGACCGCTCCACCATCATGCGCCACCAAACCAGTCACTATCCAGCTTGGCAATGGCGTTGATGTTGGTCGGGGGGTTTGGCAAGAAAACTGCACTCTGGAAGACCCAGGCCCCTACGATGAATGTGTACCCGACGTCGGAATTGCGCTTCTTAATCTACTCCTCAACGCCACGGACATAGCTGCAAGCAGTCTTGTTTTTTACCACTCACCAGGACTTGTCTGCCCATCCGCATGGACGCCTGCCGGAACGGCCATCAGATACGATGCCACCTCGTACGACCTGAGCGGCGTCTTTGCCGACCCGACCCTGACGATCACCAAGACTGCAAGCTCTATCGAGACCCAAACTTTGTCTCAGATAACCCCCTACATGAACCCCGTCCCCAACATGGTCATGTCTGCTCTCGAGCCTGGAGAAACCGGAATTTGGTGCTGTCCTTGGTGAGTGAACTGCGCTTTCCCACAACTTGTCTCTTTTGCAGTGCCCCAGCTCGTTCTGGCTTTCATCGTCTAGACAGTCTGACTGATTGATGTACGTCACCCAGCGGCTACACAGCACAGCCGTTCGGCCCTGGCTGCTATTCCGAAGTACCCAGGAGCCTGTACACCGCAAATACTGCCTGTTCTGTCATCTTTCACCCCGCCGCTGCTACAAAGGTCAACGTTACATACACCTACCATGGTAGAACGATAACAACCGAGGAGTTTTCATGGACCACGTGGACTGAGACTACGTATCCGACCACGGTAAGAGATATTGCTTCGACTGGCTCTACAGCGTACCCAGATGCCTTGATCACCACTCAACCAGTCATACTGGTACACAAAGCGCAGGATGCAGTGGAGACAGGATCTCCACAATGCCCTGTTGTGACAAATTCGACATTGATTCTCGCGCGGCCAACATCCTCCGCAGAAAGCAGCTCAACATCCTCCGTAAAAGGCACTTCAACACCCACTACAAGCTCGCCCTCTGCAACAGACGCCACAGCGACAGGAACTTCAAAGGCGAACGGGATTCCAAGGCTAGCATGTGGTGCCATGGTCGCATGGTGGATAGCTGTTTGTGTGATCAATACTTTGTAATGAATTAGGGACGCTTTAGGGGTTGGGCCAGTGCGGTTGGGTGCAAGTTTTACCTGTCCAATACCAAGTAACCTCTATCTACTTCATAACCAGTGTCGTATCAAACTTCTTCAATGGTGCCTGTTGCCAAGAAGATGTTCTTTGGGCACAGTTGGCTTAAGCTTTCCAACTTCATGTCGAACAAGGAGCCGATCTAGAAGGCCACGCACCCTGGGTAACATACATGGTGGCTAGGTATGTATGGCACAGGAGGCAGATGTTTTCGGGAAGATCTTTCGTCTTCAAGTAGATTTTGTTCGCCATCCTCCTTTTTCCCGCTGTCTTTTGTCTCCGTCAGGCGCAGCTGACGGGAGTCGGCATTACCGTGACGAATGGCCCGAAGGGATAGCTCCGTACCATCCGCCCCGGCCGACCGCTGCGGAATGTGGGCGGCACCCCGGAACAAAAACTCTAAGAAATTGACGAATTGCCCACCGCGGGCGACACCGTGCAGTGCCACTTAGATTGAAACAAGCATTTCCTAGCGGCGGGACGACCTGTTTACCCTGCCCGAATTGTGGGATGCCTACCGGCCCCTTACTGCAATCAGATTGGGCGAAGATCCTGATTACGCGTGCGCCTGTCAGTAGGCAGCGTAATCCCCCTCATAGGCCAATCCCCTTGAATTTCGTCACCACGGGAGAAGCCACACCTTGGTCTATTCTTGGCGCTCTAGTTGGCTGGACGCGACTCCTTTACGGCTGTACGCGGAGGCGGATGTTTCCTGTTGCTATGTTTTTCATCTAGTTTCTGTTTCTTTACAGCAAAGGGGCGTTCTCCACAGCGATCTTCGGGCTGGTAGACTGGTATCCCCCAAGTAGGAAAGCTTGGTATACCTTATTGAGCCGCGCAACATCCCTTAATTCTATGGGGCTGAGTTACCTCGTGATGTGGGATAGTGATTGTCCCGGTGCGAAGCCCTCGGCAATCATCTTTTCGACGGTAGAAACATCTTTACAGATTCTGTATATATCTCCCTCGCTGCCAAGATGCCCAGATGATCATGGCCTACCTGTTCATCCCAACTCCAGAGACACATCAACATGCGCTCGTTTACGTTACTGACTCTGGCCGCGGCTGCCGTCCCGGCTCTGGCTGACACTCACTACTTCTACTCTGGTTTCTTCTCCGGCAGCACCATCGTCGGCGTCGAGTTCGACGATGAGACCTCCTCTCTCACCCTCGTTAACAACATCACCACCGATGCGTCGTCGGGATCAAAGTGGATCCATCTTGATGTAAGCTGGTGCTCCATATGTTGGTGTAGCGGCACGGCTAACAACTTGTCTAGTCCCGCCTGAAGAACCTCTACGTCGGTACTACAGGTTACTTCCAGAGCTACACTATCACCGACGACCTCAGCTTGGAGTACGCTAGCAACGTTAGCTTGTCGTCAAACTGTGAGTCCAGTCGTGAACTTGATGCCAGAACCTGAGTTGACTCCCAACAGGCTCCAACGCCAACTTTATCACCTCGTCCACGGACTCCCCCTACACCGTCTTCGGTACCCCCTACGGAGGTGGATGCTCTTCCTTGGCCATCACCGTCGACGACAATGGCGTCCTCCGGGAGGCTACTGCGAACGTTACCTACGACAGCGCCGCTGGCGTTCACGGAACCGACATGAGCCCTAACAACGACTTCATCTACTCTGCCGACGACATGGGCAACGCTGTCTGGGTGCACTCCTATGACAACACCACCGGTGAAGTCACCGAGGTTCAGTACCTTGCTGCTGCCGAGGGCTCTGATCCCCGTCATCTTGCTGTTCACCCCAACGGAGGCTGGGTCTACGTCGTCTACGAGGCGGCCAGCACGATCGCTTCCTACAAGCGTGATGCCACCACCGGCAAGCTGACTTTCACCAACACCACCTACCCTCTGCTGCCCGACGGTATGTTTCATCAAATTTGGCTTTGCCGAACACGCTTGCTAATTCCCACTCAGGATACACCAACTCTTCCTCCTACTGGGCCGACGAGGTCATGTTCTCCGTTCCCAGCAGCAACTCGAGCGCCACCGCGCCCAAGTACCTCATCGCTGCCACGCGATCCCGCACTGTTGGTATCCCGGGATACGTCTCGGCCTTTGCCCTTGACAGCTCCACCGGCGCTATCACCGAGCAGCTCTTCCTCCTCCCCACCACGAACAGCGGTGGTTCTGCGAACGCGGTCTCCCCTGCCAAGTTCAGCGAGGACTACTTTGGCATCACGGACAGCGGCTCGAACTTCCTGGAAGTATGGAAGATTGATGCTAGCGGCTCCTCTACGACTGCGGCAGCTGTTGCCCACCTCGGCCTGTCGTCTGGCCCGGCCAACATCGTTTGGTACAGCTAAATAGGGGTGTAATTATACATTAACCAGTGGAGGAAGTCATATATGAGGCATGTTCATAGCGTTTTGATCTTCATCAATACAAACAGTCTTGTATTCAACTATTGCTGTACCTTGCAATCCATCCTACTGAGCTGAGGCACCGAAAACAACTGCTGGACGTGGCCTTGCAGTTGGTCTAGTAATCGGCGGAGAGCATCTTGATGACCACCAATCCCAGCCATTCTTTCTGTTCCACGTTGCTCTGATCAACGAGTCGAACGCTCGAAAATCATATCTTGATAACTCCTTCTCAACGTTTAGCTCGCATGTCCCATTGTAGCGATTGTCCGGGCTGTTTGGCGCAACTGGGGTAGGGTCGTTATTTCCAAATTCCATCTTGCCGTCCACATCAGAAGACTCAATCCACGGGCTAGGGAGGAGGCCAGAATCCAAGACAATGTAACGATTGGGGAAAAAACGGGTTTTCATGTCTTCCAAACGTCTGAAAGGCTGATTCAAGGACCGTACATTACCGAAGTAGAAGTCGGTGAGATTCGTCAGCTTTGTGTGGATGCTGTTGAAAATGGTTTCCCACCTCCCCGAGAACGTGTAAACACGGTCCTCGTTGAATGTGAAACCAAATGCGCCATGGGGGCATCGTTCCCAATCATGCGTAGGTGTGCCCGATGTAGTCAGTAATCTTTCATGGATACGCAGGTGAGAGGCAACGCGGCAGTTCAACAAGCGCAGCGTTGTCAAGGTTGTCTGTGCCAAGACCCAGTCGAAGTGGTCATGGTGGGAAATGACGAAGTTGATGAGGTTGAGCGTCTTGAGATGCGGGAATTCCAGTCCCTTTCCATCAAAGTAACCAGGCGCAGTCCCCCAGTACTCTTGAAACCCAAGAGTCAATGTCGTCAGAGAGTCAGCAAATTTGGGCAGGATCTCCTCCTGTAGGTGAGGTTCAAATAGCCACCGCTCCTTGCAGTGAATGTCGTGGTCGGGACCGTGCTCGTTGCATTCTTCCAGAACCATGAGGTCCAGTCGAGTGATGTCTTTGACGGTGTCTGCCATATCCGGCGCATCCAGGCTTGCAAGGGAAGTATTTTGCACATTCTCCAGTCTCAGCCATCGTATCTTGGTGGCATCCAAATCCTTAGCCCGGGTGGCCATCGCGTTGAAGACCGTCTTGAGGGTTGCGAATCGAGTACCAAGAGGCTCAACGCCATCCTCCCACCCATCATCCCAATCCCTGGCGTCTCTCATTTCCCCTCGGCATTTGTTGCCAAAGCGCAAGTGCAACACTCTCAAGTTCTTCAACTCAGTGATGCGGGCCACAGCATTAGTAAATCGTGGGAACTCGCCCTTCGTTTTCCAGTCGTGCCAAATCTCCCAGTCACCGTCGTTTGCCAAATTTTCGGGTGCACTCCTGATCACCGCACGCTGAACCACGCTGCGGATGGTTTCGTTGTCAACCATCTTGTTCCAGATTCGAAATTCGCTGCTGTCTGCTTCTTCTACATCTTCGTCTTCGTCAAAGTCGGCTTCCGGAGCATCATGGTGTACGAGTGTGACTGTCTCGAAGAGATGAGGTGTCGCAAGCGTGTTCCATTTCCGGCACACCAATCGGGCGTTGGCGATGTCATGGTAGCCGTACGTATGTTGGCCGTACTCATACTTCTCGTCGAAGAGAGATTGGAGGATGAGGCTCAGGACCTCCGTTGGGAAATCATTCAGTTCCATGATGTGAGTGTTGTGATAGCTTATATCGAGAAGAAGAAATTCGACCTCGGTGTCATCCACAGAAGTGCAGTTCAACTGGCTTGATATACAAAAAGGCAGCCCCCACTTAGCTGTGTTCAGGGGTCTGCAGGCAGCACTGTGGCAGCCTAGAGCTGCCAAAGGATTGAGAGGCACAGAGCTTGGCTACGCTGGGTCTAGTACAGCTTCGCGATTGTATGTATTGCGCATCAATCAATGGCGTTCCAAACCCATGACATTGAAGCCCCAAGGTTTACCAAACATGGAATCTTTCTATGAATTCAAGAAACTCAAGCCGATGATGCTATTGCTATCTCACAATTCGTCCGCTCATGTTTCAACTCGCTTGAAATTCATGACGTTTGGCGGGTTTGGATGTCTCAATAGGTTCCTCGGAGGCAAAATAGGCTGGGCTAGTGGCCACGGGAATAACTAAAGCCGGGTTGATGTTGCCGAGGACAGAAGATGGACGCGACACGGTACAACCAGTTGTTCTTAAATCTCGATGACTAGAAAAACGCATTCATCTGGTTGATGTCGGTGCTGTTCAAGCTTTATCTAAATTTCGACTCTCTTCAAGTCCCAGAAAGCCGTATGGATATGCACCATCCATTGCTCAAGGCAGATATTCAGGTCGAACCCGGGAGTCAACCAGCCTGCGAGAAGGCCTGAAGCCCCCACTAACCGACTCTGTCTCGGGCTTGTTCCTCCAGGCTTTCGAGGCCAGCTCCCGGACATCCTGCATGAGACCCTCGGGATGCTCCAGCGCAACAAAGTGGCCAGCATCATCGCGTTCTGCGAATAGTTAGAAAACCAGATGATAGTCTTTCTGATCTGTCCTCTTTGCTCACCTTTGTAGAAAACAAGGTTGCCGGTTCTTTCCACAGCGCGCTTCGAACCTGGTTCGGTGTCCCACAAGAACGAAGTGTATCCAAAGGGCACCTTGATCCGGTTTTCCTCTTTCAGTGCAAACTCGGGGAACTTGTCATGAGTCGGGCTCTCGAAGTAAGGCAGGGACGAGGGTAGGATGCATCCGGTGAAGAAGTACAGAGATGCTGTCGTCAGGATCGCTTTCGTCCAGAAGGGCTTCTTCTGATTCTCAGGGTTGGCTGCTTCGTTGTACTTTTCTCCGACCCACATCAAGATACCCATCGGGTTATCGTGCAATGCGATTCCGATGGTATGAGGCTAAGATGCATCCGTTAGAATGAATCTTAGGGGCTCGATAGGAAAGGGTCTGCATAGAAGATACTCACTCGGCTTCTCATACAAACCGCATAGCCCATGTGGTTCCTGAGCCAATCCTCGTTCCTCGCCACTACCTTCTTCTCCCGCTCAGAGTATTCCACGCCCTCGGGCATCGGGCTTGGAGCAAAGTTGAGATGGACGAGCTTGCAGGAGTCGGTGTACTTGGCTCCCAATTCGCGACCAACAAACGATCCCCAATCGCCGCATTGAACCATGTATTCGTTGTATCCCAACCTTTTCATGAGTTTGTCAAAGACCCGCGCGTTATCCTGAAGCTTCCAACCAGCGCGCGGTGGCCAAGACGACCAGCAAAAGCCAGGCATGCTAGGTGAGACCACATGGAAGGCCTGGTCGTCAGGGTTGCTCGGGCGCGTGAGCGGCTCCCAGACTTGGCTAAATTCCCAGAATGAACCAGGCCAGCCGTGGATGGTGAGAAGAGGAATCGCGTCGACATTCTCTGACTTGGCATGTACGAAGTGGATCTTCAAGTCTTCGATGGTGGTGATGTGGTGCGGAACCTTGTTCATCTCCTCCTGGACTTCATACCAGTCGAAACTCTCGGTCCAGGCATTGTAGAGGTTCTCAGCCCAGCCATACTCAGGCCCTTGGGGTCATAGTTAGATAGGCCAAACTTCAATGTTCAAATATGCAGTGATTTTACCGTAGTTTTTACCAGCATCAGGCACAACGGGTCGTCCTGGCAGTCTTGTGTCCTTCAGCTTGCGTTGCAGCCTGTCAACCTCCTCCTTCGGAATGTCAACTTTGAAGTCTTGAATCTCGGACATGATAATTTACACTGCTGATTTGCACGAATCCTTGAAGACGAGAAGTCCAAAATAGCAGTATAGAGTAGGTGTGCTACGAGTTCAAGCAACCCCTCTCGATGACATCGGATGAACACACATGTTTCAATGGTGATGTAATCACGACCGAGTCCAAAATTGGCGTGAGACGCTAGCTTGCCCAAGCGTGCTCATTATGTGCATAGGAGTGCTTCTGTTGGCGTATCTGATTCTGGACATTCGGCCTTTCGCCGGTAAAGAGAAATCAAATCAAACTTACACGGGAAAAAGCATCGTCGGTCGTTCTTGTTAAATGTTTTCCCGTGTAAAGACCGATTGTCCGATCCGACAATGGCCGCGGAGCTCCGCGAGTTGCTTGATACCGTCTAGTGGTGAATTCAAGTGGATCTCTTCGGGGGATGCTCCGGCGGTATGTCCGTGCATCCACACCCTTACCAAGTCGCTGGTCTTATCTAGGTGAGGTTCTGTGCGCCAACGCGTTTCGGTTCATGTAAAGATGTCCTACGAGGTGTGAGAAAACGACACCTAATAGTCTCGATCATTACTACTCGCCTGTGGCAGTAGGTTAATTTACAGGCCATGCAGGTAAAGCTTCAATCCACTCAGGGTGACATCCCGCCCTGTTGGCAGCGCAATGCGAATAGACTCGACAGCTCTCTCGTCGAATGACATCAAACACACGTGGCATCACGCCGAAATGACTAGTTTTAACCCGTTGAAAAGACGTTTCCTGTTCTCGAGGTTCGCTCCTGATTGGAATTGAGCCATGGGACGATCGGCGAAAGGGACCCGGTCGACGGCCGCTAAAATCGCCGACCCTCCAGTGTGGGAGCCGGAACTTGGTTCCCGATACCGAAACCGAGGACTCAATCTCAAAAGGGGTCGCGTCGTGGAGTCTTTAAATGCCAAGCTGGGTCTCAATCGTGCCAGGGGCCTAAGATATTAGCAAAAAACCCGAGAATTACGACTTATTCGTACCCGTACGTATGCAAAGGGCACTTTTCGCCTAAGTTGCCTGAGTGTTATTCGTACAATAGCCAATTGTGACGACGATTACTGAACAAGGCCGGCCCCTACGACAACGATAAAAACCACACACCCGCAGGCCCAGGATCCAAACCCCGCGGGCTCCGCGGGAACCACGGCGCATATTGAGCAACATAGGGTGCACAATGAAGATCGCCAGCATCGATTTATCAGCATAATTGAGTCTCGGACAACTAAACGGACATTTGGTGTCCCAAAGAGGTGGTTTTGCAGAATTTTGTTCAGGAAAGCACTGCGTTGTAGTCGCCGATAACAACAGTGCCCGAGCGGTCACCGAGAGAGTTTCATGGCCGTATCCTTCCCACCTCCATCCAGATCTGTCGAAGCGATGAGTTCATGAAATGAGGAGTTATATATGTCGAAAATCGGTTTATTCAGAGTTGAAGGCTTTTGCAGTCACGCGTCACCCTCAATTTCTACCCAGGCTGTATCGTCATGATCGTTCTCATTGCGGGAATCACCGGCAGCCTAGGGCGTCGTTTAGCAAGAGCTGCTAGGGCGCGCGGCTTGTCAGTTCGGGGTTTGGGCCGTGACCCCGCGAAACTGGAGGCCGACCTTCATCGGGAATTGGAATCCTTCGTCACAATTCAGAACTACTACGACATTCCAGCCTTGGACGCAGCTGTCACAGGAGTTGATGCTGTCGTTTGCGCTTACACGCCAAACCCAATACTCGACCTCGATGCAAATCTTTTACTCCTACGCGCTGCTGAGCGTGCGAACGTCAAAATATTCATCGCATCCTCTTGGAATAATGACTGGACGAGAATCAAGTTTGGAGAATTCGAACACTACGACTCGCACATCGCTTTTGAGCAACAAGCGGCAATGACAAGCACCATCAACCCGGTGTACATCTTTACAGGGGTATTTGCGGACTTGCTATACACCTCATACGGACCCGGTGGATTTGATATTACCGGAGACATACCCGTCATGAAGTATTGGGGAGATGGAAACAAGCAGCTTCACTCTTGGACAGAGCAGGATGATGCAGCGGCTTGGACCATCGAAATCCTCCTAAACGGAGAGGGCGTCAGTGAAGGCAAGGGCGGCTTCTTCAGGATACGATCCGGGGAGCACACCATCGAGGACCTGGCGTTGATATACGAGGAAGCAACTGGGACCTATGTCGAAGTAAGGCGCCAGGGTGACTTGGTGGATCTAGCCAACGAGGTCGCTGGCATGCGGAGGGAGAAGGGCAGGGCAAGATACATTGAGTATCTACCTCAAACGGCTGCACTTATAGCTGATCAAGGGCTTTGGAAGATGAAGAATACCGTGTCGTTGGAACATATTCGTAAGCCAACTGCTTTAGAACAACATCTTAGGGAGAGATTTCGACAATAACGAGAGATGTTTCAAAGGTCACCACGTAAGAGAGGACTATTTATCTTATCATATGATCTCAAAAGTCAAATAGTCTCACCACTGAATTCGTCAAATGACTTGGTCCCAAGCCCAGTCAGTTTGCGACGTACAAAGACAAACAAGTTTGTGACGTATCTGCTGACCCTGTTATTTAACTTGACTACAGCCCTAACTGCTCCACTGTCATAACAATATAGCGCACCTAATGATCCTTCGACTTGAGGAACTCCTCGATTCCATCATACGTCCAGTTGAATCTCATTCTCTGTAAGATGACTTCGGGTGAAACCTTGGCAGCTGCAACCCTCGAGTTCAGTTGAACTTGAGAAGCTCTCGGTCGCCTCGCACTATCCCATGTCTTCAAAACCCCAACGAGGTCATTAGACGTCAGATCTGGTCGTAAGAAAAGTCTAAGGGCTTCAGCATCCTCAAGTGCTTGATTTGCACCTTGACCCTGGTAAGGTACCATGGGATGAGCGGCGTCTCCGATAAGTGCCACGTGCCCTCTTGTGTAAGAAGGAAGGGGATCAGCGTCTCTTAACTGATAAAGCTTGACATTGGACAAACTCCTTCGAGGTCGAATAGGTCAGCACGCGACGCATGATTGCAGTGTAGAGTGAGGAATTGGCTGTTTTCTTACCTCATTATGGTGTGCAGCCACGGGGGAAAGTCTTCAAAATGGCGAATCATCTCTGCAAGGTCGCCATCCTGAGTCCATGACTCTTGACTCTGTTGTTTGAGAATAGAGTCCGGGACGGCACAGGCGAAATTCATGATTTCCCTGTTTCTGCACGGATAGATGACAGCATTCCTGTTAGATCCATCTGCCGCGATGAATGAGGCCAAAAATGTTTCGTCTTCAGACTTCAAAGCATCCGGGATTTCTCCAAGAAGTTCCGTTATCTGGGACAGAGAAACTGTGAAACGGTACAGTGAGATGTTGGCTGGCACTGGCGGTGGATGTTCCAGCCCGACAACAGCTGCCCGTGTCTTTGAGTGGATGCCATCGCCACCTTTTTGAGTCATGTTAGTCTATATAAAGCAGCGTGAGAGTGATCCATACCGATTATCAAGTCAGCTTCAACTATCGATCCGTCTCCCAGCTGGATTAACCCATTTTCAGGATCGACATTTTCAACACGTGAATCAAAAACGATCTTTGCTGGCTTTCCAGGCCATCCCGATCCCTCACCGGTCGCGGCTTCAAAAAGCGCGTCTTTCAAATCCTGTCGGTGAACCATCCACCACTCAGAACCGAAAGCCTTGGCACAGTCCATTCGAGATTCTTTGAGTAAAGCTCCAGTTTGGTCGAAAGTGCGAAAGCCGCTCGACACAACAGCCTTCAGAGACTCTTTGGTCAGTCCTAAAGACTTTGCCATCTTTGTGCCGTTAGGCCCAAGACCAACGGCTGCTCCAGCCTCAGCTGTGTCCAACGCGTTGCGCTCGTAGACAGTAACATCATGTTGCTCGCGGAGAACTCGAGCCGCTGCAAGGCCGGCTATGCCGCCTCCAATTATGGCGACTCGCAGAGGCGTGTGCTCAGTCATTTTGGTGAAATTTGTTGATTACTCTGGTTTCAAGCAGAACAGTCGCGTTTGGGTTGACTTCTTGAAGATGACATTTGCGTAGAGAGGGATGCTCAGTACACGGGCTTGATGAAGTCACATGTTCCACACTTAGAATGACGAGATTTGATATCTCATGACTCAAAGTTCTCATCGGCCTCCATCCCACTCGGCTTGAATAAAAGTTCATACATCTCGGTCAAAATGAAGCCATCTGTTTCCGTGAGTTTTGATGGCCTAAGCTAAACTTCGCGTCGCCGGCCTTTCCGGCTGCCCCACCCGGATTTCGGATTTCGGAAATCGGAACTCACAAGCTGACATCGCATCCATGAGAATTGCTCCGAGTTGCACGCGGGAATCTTGCCGGAGATTTAGCATTGTGTCTTGGCTCGTCGATCTTCCGTTCCCGTTAGAAAGTGGTCGATCATCCGGCCAGGGTGGCCGCATTGTCACCGAAGCCAGGGTCTTGCCCACCAATGAGGAATTCACGATCTGTAATTGTCACGGCAAGTTGCGGACTCCGGAGTGGCGATGAGAATTCTGCGACAGAGTGGGTTGCTGGGCCAAAGAAGAAAATTGTCATGTCGTCAATGACACGATGATTCTCCATGTAAACTTGATTAAAAGGGAAAGAATCCAAAGAATTAAGGATCACGGCATCTTCAATGAGTTTCAACGCTTAGCTGAAGTTCAAAATGTCAATCTCAACATTCTACCATTCCATGGCTGATTTCGTGTCGGCTACGCCCGCAGTCTGGGCCTGGGTGCTCCTTTGTGGAGTTGCCGCCCTGGTAGCCTTCCGCAACTCTATGCCAAAGACACCCAACGTTCCTCTTGTAGGATTCGATGTCAAAGATGCCAAGAAGCGAAAAGCTCAATACAGCTTTGATGCCCCAGGAATAGTCCAGAAGGGATACGAGCAGGTAGGACGTAATTGCTGGTTTGGAAGGTTGAGCTAACGATTGCCTTAGTTTAAGGACCGTATCTTTGGTGTCGACACTGCCGATGGTGTGTACATCCGTGAAGCGATTGAAAATCGTTGTCGCTTACAAGCAAACTTCAGGAGTTAAGCTTGTATTCCCTCATCAGTATGTGGAAGAGATTTCCAAAGAGCCTGGGTTGAGCTTCCACAACTCTCTTGATCATGTAAGTGGCTTGGCTGGGGTAACTCAAATGGGCAAGACTGACAGATCAACCTATGTAGGATTTGCTTATCGACTACACCTACATGGGAGGGCTGAAGGAGTTCTCTCTAACTACCTTCAAGAAAGAAATCATCCCCCACCTGCGTGAGTGGCTTTGCATGATGAGTTTTGTCGGCAACATTTTCTAATGGCCATACCCACACAGCAAAGTTCATTCCTGAGTTCACTGAACTCATTCAAGGCTACATTCCTGGCGCTTTGGGAGACAACGAAGGTAATGCCTTACTTGTTCTGGTATGATACAGGGTTTTTGACATTTGATACTTCACAGACTGGACTCCGGTGAACATATACCCCAAGATGCTTCGCATGCTCGGCATTCTCACTGCCAGAGTCATGATCGACAACCAGGCACCGCATAACGATACATGGATTACCCTTACTACGGAGTATGTCCAGTCTGGCACCTCATATGCCCACCAGCTGAAGTTCTGGCCTGGCTTCATGAGACCATTGGTTCACAGGTTCCTGCCGGAATACTCCGAGATTCAACGTCAGTTGAGTGACGGCCGCTCGATTCTAGTGCAGGCCATTGAGAACTTCAACAAGCGAGAAAGCCAAGGATCACCCGAACCACAGCCGACGAGTGTCTTGTACCATATGTCACGCAAGGCAGCCGGAACCTCTTCGTCGATCATCGACATGCACCTCAAGGAGCAGATGAATCTCGCAGTTGGAGGCATTCACACTACATCAGCCGTTTTGACGCAAACTCTTTTCGAACTCTCTTCTCATCCTGAGTATGTTCCGGAGCTGAGGCAGGAGGTTGTTGATACCCTGCGCAAGTTTGACGGCGTTCTCTCCAAGGCAGCTCTGTGGGATATGCACAAGCTTGACAGCTTTATCCGCGAAGCCCATCGTCTTAACTCACCTAATCTGAGTATGAAACTTCCCATTTTCCCGATTGGCAATATACTGACCGAAATTTCCAGCTACCCTGCAACGACGCGCGACAAGGAATGTCACTTTATCAGATGGCACCTTCATTCCCAAGGGCACCAAACTAGAGTTCCCAACCTTTGCAATCCACCGCGATACAGACTTCTACGAAGATGCGACCAACTTTGACGGATTCAGATTTCTCAAGAAGCGTCACGAGGATGAGGAGACCAGTGCCAAGCATCACTACGTCAGTGCTCGCAAAGATATGTTAGGATGGGGTTACGGAAAGACGGCTTGCCCTGGCCGATTTCTCGCCGACATCGAAATCAAGCTCATCGTTGCATTTATCCTTCTGAATTATGATATCAAGAATCCGGAGGGTCAAGGAAGACACAAGAGTGTGCACTTCGAGAACCAGGTGAGATACGTTTGAATAGCTGTCCTCTTCATTGACAACATAATTACTAATAACGTTTCCAGGTGTTTCCCAACCCGTCAAAACCGGTTTTAATCCGAAAGATCCAGCGAGAGAGAACTGAGCAAATGAAAACTGGGCAATTGTAGAAGGCTCATTTCTGAAAAGTGTTAGGAAATGTTTTCTACAAAAACTACACGCAGTAGCCTATGGCACTTTATTTTTCTTTACCCCTTTTATCCAAGCCGACTCAATGGTTTCGCCGCCGCTCCCTTTCCTACCTTTGCGGTTTTTCCCAGACTTCAAGTAGCAAAAGTTAGAATCCTGTCCCCGTCGTTGCGACGTTGCCTCGTCTTATGTCCGACCAGTCCTTTCTCAAGTACCTGGACCATAAGAATCACCCCAAACCCAATGGCAATGACGCTAATACTTGAACGTTCGACCTAGACTCGGGCTGGAGAGTTCCGCATCAGATATAGAAAGGCTCTAGGGGTTGTCTGGGGCAATGTAAAAACGTACCAATATCTGTGGCAGTCGAAGACTCCTGTCAGAAATTGTCTTGTGAACGGGCAATTCCTTTGCCGGACTCCACTCATTAGATCCTGGACGTCCCTTACACGTGCAACAGCCCGCCGCCATTATCAGCCCTCATCGTTTATCCTTGCTGAATGATCTCTTAAGAAGAAGGATCTCAATAATTCGAGCTTGTTTCTCATCATCAGCAGGTTTGCGAGAACAATCGGTTGTAAGGTCGTTGCAGAGTGGAGGACGTGTGACTGATCGGCTTTCAGAGCTGCCGTGCTTCTTGAAAACTACACAAGTTCTTACTTAACAAGGCTTCGTATAATTAATAATCAGATCAGGACAACTGCAGCAGACTGGCAGCTATTGCCTGAGGTGCATCTATCGGAGCGATTGACACCCGAAGAGCTTACGTTGTGATGCAACTGAATGACTCCAAACGGGCGTGCCGTAGTCAGACGTCCAGGTTGATGTACCGGTTGGACGAATCACAATCTTTGGTTCGGGAACGTCATGGAACATTTGTGTGAATACGCAAGCATTTGTGTATGCTGAAGGTTCTGTGTTAAGTTGGCCACATGGGGGAAGCTGAAACAATTACCATAATGCATACAGGCCAAACTTCATAGTATCAATGTCTTTGGGCCAGCAGAAATCCGGTTTACATGTGTGCTAATTTGCTGGATTTGGCTGCCACTCGAGGGCGGTCTTGATGTGAATGATACGATACAGCCGACAGATTCTGGTGGTACCTGAGACCGTGAGTGGTCAATATCTCGGCAACTCATGGACATTTGGCACCTAACCTGAGCCGTTCATCTGTTTGGAAAAGGTCTGCAGTGGAAATTTGATCCCTTGTCCCACATCAACTTCAAGATTGTTTCGTGATCACCGCGGTTGCGCGACAACATGATGTGCGCATCCCACCGGGACATCGGATCCCGTCAACCCCAGGTCCGCGAATGGACGGGTCATATGGACCCACATGGGCCATAGCGTTTTACAGCTTACTCCTGCATCTTCCCTTCCAGGCCTTCTTTCCGTCCGAAATCCGACATCACATCAGTTCAGCTTCCCGGAAGAGACAGTGTCGCCCACCAACTTCCTCCATCCAGTCCACGCCGCAGGTACCGTGCCGCATCTATCGTAATCGCGGCACCCTCGGATCTGGATTTCCAGAAACGAGCCACCATTCCGGCGTTTGCCGGTAGCCTCCTTACGAATGATGGCTGACTTGGAACAAGTGGCTGAAGAAGGCGGGCCGAGGAACCGGGCTGTAAGTTGCCACTGAGATTATCCATGAGGCTCCATTGCTGACTACGGGTCTAGTGTGATTTGTGTTTCTCTAAGAAGGTAGGTTGAAGCCTCCGTCATCCGGACTCATCTTACTACCAGGCTAACCTGCTGTGTAAGATCAAATGTGATAGAGATGACCCCTGTGCCAATTGTGTAGCAGCATCTGCTCCATGTCTACGAAGACGACCAAGAAGAAGAGTCAAAACCACGGCAGAGCCAATGTCAGTTTGGTGATGGATTACAAGCTTTGAGGGTTTCTACAAGTCAGAGCCGTATCTGATCTAGTTCCATCACAGTCAACGCAGATTTCAAACCGCGGCCTATCTTCCAAATTGGCGTAGATCCCAGTCGCCTAGAGCGCCCTCAATAACTTCAAATCCTGCAACCGCTTCGGCAAGACTACAAATAGCCCCAGAACCTACTAGGGATCTAAGTACCGAACCGCAGTCTCAGAAGACACCGGTATCTCAACATGGCAGGCAGTCAATTTCGTCCAGTAGCACTGAACGAGGACCCGCAACGGTGCAGGCACAACATCATATTCAAACAGAGCTTCAAAGCCGAGCTGGACTTGACGAGAGCAAGCGACAGGTTTTAGAGTCAGCTCTGGCTTTCGCGACGAACAACACCCTCCCTGCACTCGCAATTGACGCTGAAGGCTACGCGTCGGAACCCACCGACCTCTCCGATGAAAGTCACTATCCATCAGTTGAGACCCTTCATTTCATGCTGAACAGCAAGTGCATTCCCTCACAGAAGCTGCGACAATTGCAAGGAACAATTAACCAACGAACTCTTAGGTCCGAGAAAGGAGGCTGGATTGTGTTTCATACTCGACATGGGCAGTATAATCTCACCGAAAACGTTTGAGAAACAGGGTCTCGACTTGATCGAGAAGAAAGTATCAGGTGCGACTTACCTCCACTACACAGTCAATGTCAACTTCCTGGCTTGGATCTATCTCGGGGCAACGAACTCAGAGCCCGGTACTCTCATGCATGCGCATCTGCTCAAAAGACAACAGCAGTATGAGAAGAACATACTGATAGCCCTGCATCGTATTGGGGTTCTTGATCCCCCAAGTATGTCGCTGTTTCAAGCACTTTTGTCAGGGGTAAGCGTCAGTGAGTATCTACATAGTTACCGAAGACTGACGGCGCATAGACGATGTACATGTTGCTCTCTGGCAAGTTGGAGAAGTGCTGGCAATTGAGTACTGCTGCATGTCGTACTTGCGTGGCTCTTGGCGGTCCTCAACTCATATCATCACCATCTGACAAGTTTGGGTCTGAAGAAGCTCGATATGGCCTTTCTCTTTGTTACATGTTCGACAAAGCATTGGCATTGAGTATGAACCGAACAGCATGTTTGCCTGACATGAATCTCGATACTACAGACCTACTCGGTCCTGATCCAGCAAAGCCACATACATGCCTGCTTCATGTGTACTTCCGGCTAGCCGAGATTCAAAACGAGATCGTTCATGGCTCTAGAGAACGTAGAAACTCGAAGGATATGCTATCCAGGGTTCAATGTATGCAACAAGAAATGTGGAAGATTAAAGAAACCATTCGGGAGGTGGGACAATTCTTTATTGGCTGGCACAAAAGAAACGAAAGTTCTGACATGACGCTAGTTCCGCAACACACAGCTCCAATCTAAGGATAGCTACTTGAGAGGCGAGTGGATGGGAGTCGACTTCGCATACCATTCCGTCATGACTTCTGTGGTGAAGCTACACCCATACCTAGCTGAAGACGTTGGACTGCACCAACAGCTCCTTGGATTCGCCCGAACGTCACTATCGTCTCTCAATGATATGCTATTGCATGCCAAGACTCTTACAGACATCCATAACTTCAGGGTTTCCGTTTCATGGTGAGTCGTTCCTCTGTGGCAATTGAAGCATTGCTAACACTCTCAGGCTTGTGCTTTTCTATCCGCTATACCCCTTTTTTGTGCTTTTCACCCACGCAGTCAGCGTCTCCAGCGTACAGGATTATCAGCTACTAGCAAACGTCACAAATGGCCTGCGAGAATTCAGTGGGCAGAACTCAGCTTTGATGGGTGTTCAAAAGCTTTTTGAGGGATTCATGGCATTGTGTAAGCCAACATTCAGGAACGACTGTCAGACTCAGACTTCAAATGTAGTACAGGAGGCAACACAGTCCACAGCAAGAGAGGCTAGCCCGCCCTCGGCGCGAGGGTCTTCCCAGGTACTGGAGACACCGGAACAAAGCAGAGTTGCGGTGCCCTGGTGGACAAACCCATTCGCAACAATTGCTGAGGAGGATCCAGACAACGCATGGAGCTCTGCCAATGGCCATAGTTCGGGGGTCATTCCAGACTTCAGCTCATTGGATGAACACGATCTGTTGACAGAGTTGTACAATACGCAGCCTTCCATCGGGTGGATCGATGCACCATGGCCTTCAGCAAGTCATCCATAACTGCAACCATAGTTGAGCATAATTGAGTTGAATCGGTTTCACAAGATTGAATCACAATATTACGTTTTCATGTGTGACTATTGCACCTATCAGGAAGGCTATAGCATGGACACGAAGACATTGCTATCTCGGTCTACTTCGATTAACCGAGACCTGGAATTAATCGAAAAACATTCCACCAGAAACATTTATGCTCGCGCCGTTGATCCAGCTGGCTCTCTCCTCGGCCAGAAACGAAACAGCGAAAGCAACATCCTCAGGCAACCCAATCCATCCATCGACTGGAGTCCGCGCATCGAAGATCTGAGTCAGAAATGCGTTGCCCATCTTCTGAAGTTCGCCAAGAAATTGCGGTGTTTTAACAATACCGGGTGACACTGCGTTGATTGTGCACCCGTAGGTTGGCGGGAGGTCCTTAGCGAGACATCTGGTGAGGGTTGCGATAGCGCCCTTGCTAGTCGCGTAGGCCGTCTGAAGGATCTCGGGTGATGTAGCAACTTCGGACGTAATGTTGATAATTCTACCGCCCCCGCCCTCAGATTTCGGAGGTAAGTAAGGCAAAGCCGCTTGTGTGACAAGAAATGCGCCCCGAACATTCGTGTTCATGGTAGTATCCCAGAGATTGACCGTGGTGTCTTCAACCTTGGCAAGCGTCGCCTTGGCAGCATTGTTGACGATAATGTCAATTTTTCCGAACTTGTCGACGGCAGCTTTGACGAGCTTAGCAGGTCCATCTACAGTGGATATATCTGCTTCGATAGCTATCCAAGGGGTGTTGAGGCTATTTCCGACTTCGTTGGCGGCACCCTGCAGATCTGGCCAACCATAGTTGATCACCACCGAGGCACCTCGGGCTGATAGCTCTCTAGCTACTGCAGCTCCAATGCCTGATGAAGATCCGGTGATGACAGCCACCTTCCCGGCGAGAGCGTTTGGGCTTGCGTCCCGAGGGGGGTTGATGCGCTTGCGGCTCGCGATGGCTTCCATGTTGTTTCTGGACGGCGTTTTGGCGTGGATATAGAAGATAAGCTTTCACTTGAGCAGATCGATTGAGAAATAGTTTGCTGAATGTCTTTGATACTAGCATCCACACAAGATTCAAGTACTTGGTACTTGAGGTACATATCTAAGACCACATCAACTCGGATGGAGGACAATCTATCCCCGATGCAGCCGCCGACTCCGATCGTTGACCCAACAAGCATCTCTTACACGGAAGGCCTGTGCCACGTAATTCCGCCGGCTAAACAAAATTATGGCTCTAGCCAATTCCAAGGTCCACGTATCGTCATTTCCATGGCGATGATTTAGTTGGGTGGAACCCCGCTGCAAGCTGCACGGCCCCGGATTTCGGCCGGAACTCGCAAGATGATACTTTCCGGCACCGCCTCATAGAGTCATGCCAAGGCCAAGGCAAGATCTACAATCTCGGTTGACCGACAATACTTACTAAGCGGGAACGTCGTTGAAATGGTGAAGTTACTTCAGCCTACTGCTAAGGGCCGTCGTTAATGGGCCCGCGGAGTCAAGGTCAATGCCAAAAGTCCCGACTCAACCAGGCAGGTCATAAGTTGACTGCCACTGATCGCAGCGAACTTGAAAATCCCTGAGCTAGACTAGCTTGATATCTTTCCTTCTCATCAATTAACATGACAATCTCATTTGAGGACGCCTGCGCTGCCGAGACGCACCCAGACGCCGACGGAGTCACGGGATTAGCCGTTTTGGCTGTTAACAGCACCGGTAAGACCATCCGATGGACTATCAACACCACAATCGAGGGGCCTATTTACTCACTCCTTGTAGGAGCTCCCTTCATTGAAAAATATTACGGTAGAAGAAGCGCTATCGGGTCTGACAAGATAGACAGCAATAGTGCTTTTTGGATCTACTCCATCACCAAAACCATCACAGCTATTGCAGCCCTGCAATGTGTTGAGCGCGGCGAAGTTCAACTCGATGAGCCCATTTACGATATTCTTCCTGAGCTAAAGGACTTCGGTGTGCTTGGTTACGACCACACAGGCAACATTGTTCTCACACCCCACAAAGAGAAGATTACCCTCCGTCATTTGCTATCTCACACCAGCGGAGTAGGTGTGGATCTGTTTGATCCGCGTCTTCAAGCATGGCGGATGTCACGCGATGAGCACCCTCAAGCCTTTTCGGGAGACTCGAAGAAAGCTTACACCATCCCCCTCCTGTTTGAGCCTGGCCAAGGATGGGCCTATGGAGGCGGTGTCGAGTGGGCCGGTATTGCTGTTGAGAGACTGACCAAAGTGAAGCTTGGAGAGTATATGAAGAAGAACATCTTTGATCCTCTGGGAATGACTAGCACAACATTCCATCCGGACAAGAACCCGGACGTTCAGAAGCACCTTGTTGAGACCAGCACGAGGATTTCAGATGGCACACTCGTGCCGATGACGGGGCCATACCCCGGGGTGACTGAGGATGACAGTGGCGCTATGGGACTAGTCTCAACGGTTCCAGATATCGCAAAGCTCACAGCCGATCTTCTCAAAGAGACGCCGAGCTTACTTGGGCCAGAATACCTGGCGGAGTTATTCTCGTCCCAGTTCAGCCCCGATTCACCGGCAGCTAAGATGCTTTCATACGGAGCGGTAAGTTTCTCCCCAGGTCTCGGATTGAAGCGATTTGAATGCTGATGATTGAAATACAGATGATGTATGGCCGCCTGACCGGGGAGCCATACGATCCCGAGAAGGTGGGACAGGCTCCAGGAGCGTACTTTGTCAAAAAAGATACGCAAGGTCTGCCCGGTGGAACTCTCGTGATGACAGGAATTCCAAATCTGGTGTGGTTTGTCAATCGCGACAAGGGAGTCGGTGGTCTTTACGCCAGTGCCATCATGCCCCCAGACGATGCGAAGAGCACGGAGTTGATTGCTAGTTTCTTGAGGGAGGTCTTCAACAAGGACTAAGCAGTCGCATGCGGCTACGTTCGTCTAGTCACTGAATAACGATGGTTCATGTCAACCGCAATCATATTGCCTAGACTTCTTAACAAAGATTGGCTTTATCCCAAATCCTATTCATTGACTGAGAATGAATTGACAATGGATGTCCGTTTCCCCACCCTCTGCGCCGGCGCCTGGACCCCACGCTTCGGCCCCGAGCGTCCACATTTTCCCTTGATCGGGGTCGGACGCCAACTTGAAAGCTGCCAACGCCCCGAGCGCAGGACGAATGATCGGACATTGCTGACTGCAAGTCCGTACTTCAGATGGTATCCCAGGCTAGATCTGGTTTTGACAGTTGACAGCTACTCAATTGATCACGGATTGTCTTTCTCAGTTGTAACATTCATTGTATTAACCCGATATTTGGCAGTCAAGGTTTATGTTGGGCGTTTGCGACTGGAAATTGAAATCCGAAAGGGTCCCCACGTCGCGGGTTCCACGGCTTCCATGAATGTTCAAAACCCAAGCCTCCCTTCCGTACACACCTGCATATCTGTACAATTGTATGGCCTTGGGCTGCATTCTTGAAACAGTGCTCGCCAATTCTGTGGGTGCGAGCGACCAAAAACATCAGATGATGACAACATATATACCGAGAGGTCTTGTGAGAAGGATGAAGGTTTTTAGACTGATATCACTCGCTTACTCGGCTGCTCTCAAATTGGCCTTCGCTGTGAGTGCATGACACGATGATCAGCTTCTGGGTGTCAGTAGCCCTCTGGGCAGGCCTGTCTTCGCAGATTCCGATGCTGGAAACGAGGCAAAACGACAAAGCTTCCAGGCCACTTCAATTCAGCAGTGATGGGAACTTCAAGATTGCGATATTTGAGGACCTCCACTTTGGAGAGAGTAAGCTCACACTCGAAATTGGGAGGCAGAAAGAAGTTTGCAGTCGCTAATATTCTACAGATGCCTGGTCATTCGGCCCAGCTCAGGACAAGAAGACCGTGAAAGTCATGAACGATGTTCTCGACAAGGCAAAACCAGATTTTGTTGTTTTGAATGGCGATCTTATTACTGGCGAGAATGCATTCTTAGAAAATGCCTCGTTTGTTCTCGACACGCTGGTTCAGCCTATGCTCGATCGCAATCTTCCGTGGAGCAGTACATACGGCAATCACGACTATCAATTCAACCTGACTGGTAGTGACATTCTTGCCCGCGAGGGAAAGTGGGTCAACTCCAGGACGCAAAAGATGGTCTCAGGTGATGTTGGTGTCTCCAACTACTACCTTCCAGTGTACGCATCGGATTGCACCAAGGACAGCTGCGCTCCAGAGCTTGTCCTTTGGTTCTTCGATAGCAGAGGTGGCTTCAAGTATCTTGAAAAGGATTCGTCAGGCAACCAAGTCGGTAACCCAAATTGGGTGGACGAAAGTGTCGTCTCATGGTTCAAGTCTACCAATTCCGACCTGGTCAACAAGCACAAGAAGAACATTACCTCACTTGCATTCGTACATATCCCACCAGATGCATCACGCGCCGTACAGGCGAAAGGCATCGACCCGGCCAAGGAGCCCGGCATCAATCAAGATAACCCCCTCTCTCGACAATCCGAAGGATGGTGCAGCGATGGCACCAACAAGGACACATGCAGCTACGGCGGCCAAGATAAAGCCTTCATGGAAGCCGTTACTGCGACTCCGGGTATGCTTGCAGTCTTCAGCGGCCACGACCACGGGAATAGTTGGTGCTACAAGTGGAGCGGCGCTGTCAACGGGCTAAGCATTGAGGGCACCGGTGTAAATCTGTGTTTCGGTCAACGCTCGGGTTATGGAGGGTACGGAAACTGGATTCGGGGGTCGAGGCAACTGTCTTTGACGCGAGACAATCTGTCAAAGGGTATTGTGGACACTTCAATACGACTGGAGTCCGGCGATGTGGTTGGGTCTGTTACACTAAACTCAACGTACGGACAAGATCAGTACCCTGTTACCCCGGATCAACGGACATAAAGTCGTCCGCGACCTTTTCAGGACCTGTATTGGAGGACAGGTTAACTTGAAAGATGGCCGGACGTGTTCACAATTGTTATCATGAGTACCCAGTCCAGATTTTCGATTTTGATGCACATATAATAGCTTAATTTAATCCCAACACGGGATTCTCTTCCAAGTCAAAAGGTCAATCATCACGTAGACATCTGTCGCGTGCAGATTTAGACACGAAAATTGCCGGTCATTGACGAAGTTGGGTCCTACTGTTATTAATACGGAACCGGCAAAAGGGTGACCATTGACCTGCAAGCTTCTTCAGGCACATGCCTCAATGAATGAATTTCTATCGCGTGCTTTCAGTTGAATTCATAGACCCTTAAGCCATCATTCTAACTTTTCAAGAGCCCAGCCTCAACGACAAGTAAAGTTATTTCACTCGTCTTGGGTAGCGTCTTCAGTCACATCACGTTTCGGCGGACCGTGCGGATCACCCTTAGACGGCGGAGCAGGACCGTTGGGTCGCTTCACAAGTCCCAGATCTCGTTTAGGGGGAGTTGAAGGATCGCCCTTGGAAGGTGGCGCTGGCCCATTAGGCCGCTTGACAAGCCCGACCAAGGACCGCTTCGGGGGTCCGTGTGGATCTCCCTTCGAGGGCGGTGCCGGCCCATTGGGACGGCTGACGACCTCGATGTCTCTCTTTGCGTTGTTTTCGGCCGATTGGGAACCTCCAGATAGAGTCGCGTCGGAGTTTCCCAAGCTTCGGGATTCGACGGTTACCTCATTGCCGGAACTGACCAGGAGTCAGTCAAGAAGCCAAGCATGGACGTAGTTGTTATATGAACTTACCGCATCTGAGGGACGCCGTAAACCCCACTGAGAGTCAACGCCATGAAAGTGGCGACCTGGAGAAACTTCATTGTTGTGCTGATCGGGCGATGCAATGCCTTGATTCTTTGCGTAGGGGTCAAAAAAACCAGCTGGGACAAGTGGCAGGAAATGCGTGTTTAAATAGTTTGGCATAAGTCGCAATTTTGTACTCGGATGAAGTGGACGGCTGGGCTCAGAAGTAGCCGGTTAAGCTTTATGAATTTGCAAGGTTAGGAACGATCCCTACGTAAAATAGGAGGCATGTTTGCTTCGAAGCCTGGGGATGGTAGTTCCCCAATGGATGTTAATATTTGGTATTCCCACCGGAAAGAACACAACTATTCATTTTCTGGAGTCCATTTATTGTATTATAACAACTTAACTCGGCCTTCTACAGAAACAAAACACGATATGGTGCCAACTCATCACTCTCGCATTCGTTGCCAGATGCTCTGTGCCCAACATCAATACGACTTGTTAGTGTTCAGACCTAGTACTATTCCATTCTACAACAGGACATGCAATATGAGACCTCCAAAGTATTGCGGACTTTTCCCACACGCGGATAAAGAAAGCCAGTTATGAAAATATTGACGCTGGTTGGCCTGGGTTGAATTCAGAGTTGGGGCCGGCTGGGTTTGTGGAGACCGGAGCTTAACTGCACCACGGGACGCAACAAGAGGCCGAATGGGTTGAATGACGCAAGCAGCAGCACAAGGAGGAAATTTAGGGCGAGACTTACCATAACGGTGTCTCGTAGATATTCCCGCAACTCTGGTTGTTGGGTCTTGCTTGCTCCAAACTCCAGCTAACTTCAGTCATCCCGTCACCGAATTTGCTTCTCCGGCACCGAAGATCTACCCGATTGGCCGCGACGGTGATTGAGACGAACCCGACGTGACCGAATGATACACCAGATAATTGACAGGAAAGCCTTGTTTTGAAGACGTTCTTTTGTCGTCCGTGCGGCTGAGGGCAAATTCAGACATCTTGATCGAACGGAGTGTATCGTTCATCTGTAGTGCTTCCAGGCATCGATGTGCCGCAGATGATTGCCTCCATGACAGCGAGACCAGATGCACGAATTTGACACGAATTTCCGGTGTTACGAAATACTTAAATGTAAGGAGACATTTGCGTCATACACGACCAATTCGATTCGCCGAAGAGAAACCGCCTCAGTGCCTCTCACTCCATGAATAGCTTTCAAACCCATGAGACTACCTTTCTGATGACAAAGCTTTTGAAATTTAACTCCGACAGAAGGATCGAAGAAAGCGGCGAATCTGCTTTCATTTGACGAAAGTGCCGCGGAGACAGATGGCTGTGAACCCGGCCACGGCCACGAGGTCTGGGAACCGGCAGATCGGCAAAGCCAAACGGCAGGTGCTGCGCACTCTCTACTTGCAGGATTTGGGTATTATCCGCGCGGCTCATACCATGAAATTGTCAGCGTCAGCAACCTAAGGCTTTGAGCCACTCGGGATCTTTGACACTAAGGTAGGGCGCCATCTGCGGCAAGCGCTCTTAATTCTTACCACCTCGACTAGCAGCCAATCACGATTCAACCTTCCCGACGTTATGTCCGGTACGCAGCTGCCTTCGGATATTCAGATCATGGCTATCAGCGATGGAGATATCACGAACAAAAGAGGTATCTGTCGCGCCGTGTCCACGATGCGGTAATGGGATACAAGAAGACTGGGTGTTGCATCTGGGGGGTTTTTGAAAACAGAAGATCAACACATCAACAGTCACCAGAACTAATTTTCGGCAAGATCTAGTAGCTTCTCAGACCACAACTTACATCTTTCAATTATTTGATTACAATCGGGCAATTCAACATGCGAGTCTCCGCATGCTTTCCGATCTGTCTTCTAGGGGTCTTACTCAATGCGGCCAACGCACCGCCAACACCAAGCGATGGCATGGTGGTAAAGACAACTTCAGGTCACGTCACTGGCTTCATCAACTCAACACATCCCGACGTTCGCCAGTTCTTAGGTATTCGTTACGGGAAGCCGGCAACACACCTGTTGCGCTTCTCCCCACCTCAGCGATATGCAAGCAACGCACCCTTCAACGCTACCAAGACGCCTGATGCGTGCCCTCAGTTTGTGAGCACTTTGCATAACATCATCAATAATGCAGTCACCGAATACAACAACTTCGCCCCGATCAGCGAAGACTGTCTCTCTCTCTCGGTTTGGGCCCCGAAAAACATCAACAAAGACGACAAAGTGCCGGTCTTCATATGGATTCATGGCGGCGGACTGCAAACTGGTTCTTCGTCTGTGCCTCTGCAGCAACCTCCGGGATGGATCCAGCGCAGCAAGAGTCACATTGTTGTGGCAGTGCAGTATCGTCTGAACATCTTTGGCTTCCCCAATGCCGCTGGCCTCAAGCAGTCCAACTTAGGCCTCATGGACCAGCGCATGGCCATCGAGTGGGTCAGGGACAACATTGAAGCATTCGGTGGTGACCTGAACAAACTGGTCCTTTGGGGTCAGTCTTCCGGTGCTGCATCTACAGACGCGCAAAACTTTGCGTTCCCCAGTGATCCCATCGTCAAGGGGTTCATCCAAGACAGTGGTAATGTCTTGATTCCACCTTCCACTGGCCTTGCCACACTCGATCCCATGCACAGCAACTTCTCATTTGTGGCGAAAGAACTCGGCTGCCCTCCCGTCCCGGATGCTGAGCTGGCTTGCATGCGTTCCCAGTCAACTGAGCGCATCGTCAACTTCCTCGCGAACTACACTGACACCATGGCAACGCCACCTCTGAACTTCATCGCAACTCCGGACGAGAAGTGGGTGTTTTCCAACTACGCAGATCGCTATGCCAAGGGCCTCTTCAGTGATCGTCCCGCGATCTTCGGCTCCAACCTGCGCGAAGGAAACATCATGGTCCCGTTCCCAAAGGACCCAGTGCACATGGGCGTCAACGATACCCTGTCCGAGATGTTGACGCTCGCCCTTTTTCAATGCCCAGCTGCACACTCCGCCGGAATGCGAGAAGCCGCGAAGCGAAAGACATACCGGTACCTGTATAGCGGCAACTTTACTGATATCAGTCCGTACTTCTGGGCCGGCGCATATCACATGACTGAACTACCTCAGATCTTTGGTACGAGGGGAGATTTCATAGCTACTGCTTCAGATTATGAAGTCCAGACAAGTGAAGCGATGCAGGACTTGTGGTTGGGGTTCGCACAGAACCTGGATGCTCCAGAGAAGGCTGGTTGGCAAGAGGCCAACGGTGGGAAGATGCTCATGCTCGGAGCGCCTGGAGGTCTTGGTGTTCAAGTGATTGATGAGATGGTAGTCGATGATCCGTGCAAAGCAAACGGGATGTGAGTTGTTATGTCATGCTCTGACCGGAAGGGAGGTGTGACTTGGCTGTTCTTCCCGGGCGCATCCATAAAATAGATAGGCCAGGCATTTGGGATTGACCACATAGATATAACAGGGTTCACTGGTATGAATAGACTACTTCGCGTTTCGCCTGCTTGGAAAGTAACTTAAATTTTTCACAAATAGTTCAAGATTCTACATCAGACATCATCACGAGTGGAAGTTTTCATTCTTCCTCAGTGTGGGCCCAAGCCGGCTCATATCCCGTCTAGTGCCCGCATGCGCCCGGATGTGGCCTCGGACTTGAAAAGGATCAACCCTAAGACGCTCTTATCCAAAAAAAGGCAAAAGATTTTGACCAGCATGGGGGTCGAACCCACAATCTCCTGATTCCACGGTGTATCGTAGTCAGACGCCTTGCCATTGGGCCAACCGGCCAGACAATTCAGAACACCTGAGGTGCCCGTCTGTTGGACATTACCGGAACTCTGCAACTCATATTCTCCAACAGAAGCTTGGGTTTGCGAAGTCCCACGTTGTCGTCCCCAGCCCTTCTCCAACTACGGTTCATCTGAAATTTTTGTGTACCTGAGATAACAGAAGGACAACCCAGAAAGCAATTGCCTTCCTTACAAACAAAACTTACAAGCCTTTCCGCAAGCGCCCAACGCCAAGGGTGAACATTTGAGCATCGCATACAGCACAATGATGCAACCCACAACAGGCTCAATTGGGCCAACAGCAGCACACAACCCTTGTTTTTACATGCATGGCGGCGGCGCAGGATACTGGACGTCTTTTCCATTTACCCGATCATCCGTCCGCGAATTTCGACATTTTCCCAAAGCCCCCGCCCTGATGCTCCTCAAATCGACGACACCGCCTAATGCGACCGTGTGAATCCACCTTTCTGGGATCGCGGCCGAGAGCTGATCAATTGTGACAATGAATATTTCTGATGGTGACCAAGAAATGATGGTATCTTTCTGATCGTTCCTCTGTGTTCTGAATCGTAAACATCGTAGGTCAGCATAATGACGTACATGCTCAGGAGCGCGACACGGATTTCGATGAGGCCGCATCCGATGTTGACTCGACTTTCAGCGAGGTGCGACGTAGATGAGCTCCTCGTCCAAACCTTTCGTTATCGTTGCTAATTCTTTTCAGACGGCACCTTCGCTGATATCATTGCGCTCTAGCATTTTTGACTATGAGTTTGAAAATGGGCGGACGTACCATTCCATGAGCCGAGGCAGTATGTTAATGGACGATGACGCGACCAATCGATTCACTGACAATACACAGAATACGCCTACCCAAACGACGATGTATCTTGATTTTTCATTCGATTGTTTTCTGAGTCCGACCTGTTCTAACAAGAGCATTCGCCAGCTTGAAGTTGAGCGGCTGAGTGAGCACCACATTTCCTCTTTTTTGGTGTGTCGAGGCAGATGTCTGATTGCGTACAGAACTACAGCATCACATCTGGTTGATCACATTAAATGGAGAGCTGGCTTGCAACCCTGAGAAGCATAAGGCGAAGAGGGTAATGGACATAGGGACGGGCACCGGCGTGTGGGCCATCGATTTCGGTGAATTTGCTCTACAAACTGCACGTGGTGAGCGACCATACTAACTAACAGTATCTGAAGCCGATGCATACCCTGGGTCTGAGGTAAGTGATCGTAGTACATATTACGCTGCTCAGATGGCATGATCTTCACCACTAACAACGACAAGGTCATCGGTGTTGACCTAAGTGCAATTCAACCAGAATAGTAGGTTACAGATGTACCAACTTCCCAACCCGCAGGCAAACTGATTGTAATGAGCCAAGTCTGCCATCAAATTGCAGCTTTGAGATCGATGACCTAGAAAAGGACTGGAAGTGGAAAAGACCGTTCGACTTCATATTCTGCCGAGCCATGGCGGGAAGCTTTTTTGACTTTCCATCCATCATCCGGAAGGCGTTTGAGTAAGACGTGGCATTTTTTACTTCTTCAACACGCTTGAGAGAGACTGACATGAAAGTAGTAACCTAAATCCAGGAGGATGGTTTGAAATGCAAGACCTCGAACTTCCCATGTCTTGCACCGACGGTACCATTACGACGGACTCCGCTCTGTGGCGGTGGCATACGGCTGTTGTTGAAGCCGCTAGAGCCATAGGTCGGCCGCTTGACTATGCCCCAAAATGTATTCCTGACCTTCAACGTGCAGGGTTTGTTGACATCCGACGTCGAACAGCTCGATGGCCATTCAACACGTGGCCACAACATCCGAAGCTAAAGGAGATCGGTCGCTGGCATTCCGCGAATCTCGAAATGGGACTCGAAGGGTTTTCGATGGCTCTCTTGACACGGGTAAAAGGCTGGGATCCAGCCGAGGTATCGGCGCTTTGTGATGAAGCCAGGAAGGAGGTCAGGAACATAAACATGCATGGCTATTGGAACATGTAGGTGCCCTTTCCTCAGTCTGTGGCGCAAGCGGTATAGATGAATTAACTAACCGGCGAAGACACATAATTTGTGCACAAAGGCCCTGTTGATGGCATCGGCATAGATATGTACTTCTTATTCTACCAGTCTTGATCAGAAATCTCCGAGTCGGACTCATCCAACTCGCATCTTCTGTTCCGGACATCTTTCAAGTCCTCCATCATCCTCTCGTTGCTTGCCTTCAACAAGCTTAGCGACACGTCATTCTTCCAACTGTCGATTTCATCCGGGACGTAAAGCACCGAATGAGCCAATTCATGTATCGAATCTGATGGCAGAGGGTCTAGGACAAGAATTTTGATCGCCAAATGAGGAAAGTCCTTCGTGGTCTGAGACAGCTTTCCGATGACCTTGTCAGCTTCAATTCTATCCCCCAACAATCGCGACCAAGAATCAAGGATGATAAAGACAACATCATCATCCTCGAGAAGCTCAAGAAGTCCACGGAACAGTTCAACCGCATACTTTGGCTTTCGGGTGGATTTCTTTATCAATCGCTTGTTCTCTTGTTGCAATAGAGACAGATCGACACCTGGTCTCTTTTGCGAAAAGTGCTTCAACAGCTGACCATTCAGACTATTGAGAACAGCCAAGGGTCCGCACAGCACTCTGTCGAACCTCTCATTCGTTCGAATCCCGCAGAAGAAAGACAACACCGGAAACTCAGTTGATCTTTGAATTGTTTCCGTTAGAAGAGCCGCCGTAAAGGACAATGGGTGATATAATCCATCTGGTGCATTTTCGGCTCTCACGCCTAGGATATTTGATTCATCGAGACGCAGCCAGTTCGAAACCTCCGGTGTAGACATGATCCATTGGCTTTTCTCTCTGTCTTCGAGAGTTAACCGGCCGAGGCCAGCGCGCATGCACTCTGTAACATGTTTCTCTGGACTAGGATCGAAGTCTGGCAGAGATTCATACCATTCTTCGACAATCTTGTTGTTCTGCTCAGGAATTCTGACTTCGAGATCACCTTGTCGCCTTTTTGGAAGCGGTTCTTTTACTACTTGCATACTCAGTGACGTCTCTCATCAGTGTCAAGGAACAGCATGGACTTACGCCCTCCATTGACGGGGTTGAAATGGGGGTTGCTTGCGTAGAATCGGTGCAGGGCGTTGCAAACGTGTTCTTCGATGGTCTCCTTGGTAACAGCTTCAACGCTTCCTTCGTTCAAGTCCTGAGATAGCCCTGTTGAACATTTTAGTCCCTCCAGCACAGTGAACCAACGGTCTGAGAGAAATGGCCAGGTAGGGAGGCATTCTCACTCACCTTTGACGACCTTCTCAATGATGCTCAGTTTTGCGCCGTTTGCATTCATCGTCTCGTGCATACGGCCCATTCGAAATTGGGCGCAAATGTCCAACTCCATTTGAAAGTCCGAAATGCTGTCATCCAGTGAAGAGAGAGCCCCGGCAACCTGGTCCTCTGATCCGAACTTCAGCTTTGATTTGAATTTGGCTGATGGCATATCAGTACTCTCAACTCGGCGAAGCAAACGAACTACTTGACTAACCTGTCCTGTCCATCGTCATATCATCAATGATTCTCTGCAAAACGCCAAAGATGGCCGCCAAGACTCCGTCCGCCTTTTCGTGTAGGCGTTTTGACCAGACATGAACATCTGATAGCCTTTGTACCCGGTCTAGTTTCTTGGGTATGTCTGCCATGGCGCTCTCAACTACCTCCCGCCGCTTCTCATGCTCGTTTGCAATCTGAGTAATCCGAGTGATTAGTCGATGCCTTCAGAGAAGATCTTCCGTGCTGCTATTTGGTCATACCGCGAGGATGGTCATGACACCACCTGATATCAGCGATCCGTAGACGTCGCTAGGTATGATGGACATGATCGCACCGAGAGCTGTGTCTCTCTTGCCGGCGCTTTTTAAACACTTTCTTGCAAAGTCTTTACAAGCTTTCCAGTTTCCCGTGCCATCTCGTTGCTCAATAGCTGCCCTAGCGAGACTAAATATGTAGTCCAGATCGCAAGTTGATGCTTTTTCTACACCCAGTCTTTTGAATGCTTTTCTTGATTCGATACTTTGCGCGAAATCCTTCAACATCGTTTCGAATGCCTCTTTTTCCTTTCTTGAGCTCGCGAAGCAGCTTTCCAGGCTATCAACATCCCATCAGCTATGGTGGACCTCGTGTGAATGATTTCGGCGCGACACACTCTGGAGCTTTGTTTCTTGGAACGAACGCGTCCAACTCATCCACGAACATCAACTCATCAGTTGTCTTCGAGGTTGAGTCTCCATCAAAAGCTCTGTATGCGAAACGAGCTGCGCTATTCTTTGTTGTTAACCAGTTGCTAGAAGTCTTAGCTGCCGACCCTCCCAAAGACGGGCACTCTTCGCTCATGCCGAGAGAGGATATTGACGATGACATCAGACGAAATGGAATCTTGTTGAAGTCAGCAATGAACTACTGGAGAATTCCTGAAGCGCTTTGGTCTTCGGAGGCTTTGAGAATGAGGAAAGCGGCTCTGGCGCGGCTTCTTCAGACAGAGCTGAGGAAGACCACGATCTCCGACAGCAATATCAAGACTAACATCAAGGGTAGCCACTTTAGGCAGCATGATTGTGTCTTTGAGGGTATCCACAGGTGCCTAAAGGTCTTGCGCCATATCAAATGAAATATCGAAGGGACAAATCCTTTGACAGGGGCTTGGAAGCGAAGCTGACGCGACCCACATGGAATGGACTTGGGCGTAGGCTTTGAGAGAGAGGTCAGCCAATTGGAACTTGACATTTCATGCATGAGATGCATGCCATACAAAAGGTCTTTTTCTCGCAGTTTTCAAACAATAGTTCTGCGCAGACTTTGCCGAATGAAGGCCAGGCGCGCGACCCAAGCAGCCTGCGCAGGCGCTTATGCAAATATCAGCACCGGGTCAGACTTGGAGCCGCGCTCAGCCACCGGTTTTCTCGCAAGCTGATGTTCTTCACGTGTGTTTTTCTTCTTGGTGACTTTCTCTAGTTCAGTTCAAATTGCGTCGTCGAATGCCCAAAAGCCACCTCCCGAGATGGCCACCCTTGTTACTGCGAGCTTGCCAGTCTCGAGCGCCGTCATGGACTTAACCATGGCAACGGCAAACACCGATAGCCAGCCCAGCGAACATGATTCCGGGTCAAACCCCGAGGCTACAGTCGCCAATTCTGATGATACCTCCACACAGGACAATGACAGCGAGAATGGCAAGCTTGACGGCAGCTCTCCATTGGCCGATGCCTCGTCCTCTGGAAGTACCATTTCGAAAGAGGATAAGACGGTTGGAGTAGACGATCTGGCCGAGGACGCTCTTGAGGAATCAGAGGCTGTCCCGGATTGGCATGATGATAGGCCCTACCTATACGAACGATACATGGAGACCATAACGCAATTGTCTAAAGGCGATCCTGGTCAGAATTTAGTCAGTGGCGTCATGGACTACATGCGTGTGGTTGATGAACGTCTTCGGCTTATCGAGGAGAAATTGCAAAGCAACATCCCCGACGAGCCAACGCCAGAGGAAGAACCTGCTGTTGACGGCGATGATGTTCTTTCCGAAGCGAACACAGCGGACATTGACATCAACAACGTCCTACTGGAAGCAAATCTCTTCGAAGCAGAAGAGGGTGACTTCAATCCTGACGGCTTCTTTTTAGACAAGACACAGTGGTCCGGGGCATTTGCATCAACAATCGGCCCTTCTGAGATTCTGAGAGCTATGTACAGCAGGGCTTCTGACGCGGCTGTCGACAAAACCAACCAAGATTCTTCTGAGATTGACATCATCTATATCAGCATCTGGTCGGAACCAATTGCATCCTTCTTCAGGGACGTCCTCCTCCTTGATTGCGGCTCAGGGAATTCCATCCAACTCACGAAGCCATTTCGACCGCTGATTAGCAATATCAACTCTCTTAAAGAGCATCTCAGCAAGCTGGAAAGTGCTTATGGGTACGAGTCTCATCTGTTCAATGTGTCGACTGTGTCAGCTAATCATGCCAAGTAGCTCCCAATCTAATGACCACGGCAGTGGAAGCATTGATGATTTAGTGGCCAGCGCACAAGCATCAGCGGAATCGCCCTCAAACACTGATTGCACGATTTCTGTTGATTCAACAGGGCCTGTGGAGTCAGACTCGTCGTATACTGATGCAACCAATGCCGAGCAACTCGGAAAGACCTACATTCGACCATCGGCGCTTCCACACTTCAGGGTCGTTCTCCAGTTTGTTGACCGTTATCTGAGCAGCTCCCTGGAGCTGTATGAAAGACTAAAGTCTGGTCAAGAGGATAAGGTGGCCTTTGAAAACCTTTGGATGCTTTATGACGCGGGGGCTCTTATTTATTGCCCCTATCGAAGCAGCGATGGATCATTCACCACTTTTGACAATCTTAGTGAGCGAAGTGGTGCTGCTAGTTACGTGGAAGGCGAGCTCACAGAGTTGCGTCCGAGGTACTCCCCACAGGCATACTGTGTGCTCTCTGTGAGGGGTGGTATTCCGTTGAGAAAGGATCTTGTACCAGGCTGGGACGAGGAAGATGATCTTGATAACGACCTTTTTCACGGCTTCGATACCCTCCGACTGGGAAAGCTACGTCTCTTCCGACACGGGGAGTTTGGAACGTTTCGGAAGGATGCACAACAACTCACAGCACGACAAGATCTTGGAGGTGCCCCCAAGAAGCGAAGGTCGCAAACAACTTCCTCGCTGATTATAGCTTGCTTCTGCATTGACTACGACGGCGACCAATTTGGTGCACAGCGAGAATTCTTCGAAATCAAGCCTTATGATGGTCTAAAGGACATTCGGGGTATTGAGGTTTATCCAGCTCACTACATAGGCGAGAGAGAAAGCGACCGTTTACTGGCGAGAGGCAGGAAGTTTCTTGACCTTATGGAAAGTTCCCATATGGCTTACGAGGGGACAACTGCTGGTTATTTGCGAGAAACAGTGAGATACTTCCCGTCGATTCAAGGCTCTCGCCTCAAACGTCTTACACCTTTTGCAGATTAATAGCGAGGTCATTGTGGACTTCAAGATGGCGTACGAGCAAGACCAGAACTTAGCGGACGAATCATACACCAGACCAATCTTTTCGACTGGAAACAAAAATGACTGGCCGAGATCCAGTGTCAAAGGAGGAGGCGAAACTCATGACTGGCACAACATTGATGGCTCTGTAGGCCACGCGTGTGCGTGGAGGTCATCCCAAAACGCCACATATTACAGGCATCAAGACGCGCAGAGTTCGAAGGTTTTGCGAAAGCTCAGTTTTATATTTGAGAGTCACACCAAGCCAGAAATGCAGAACAAACAGGCTCGACGAGAACTCAGATCCTACCTTGAGGAGAATAATCTCATGAACCTGTTCCCAGGAGTTGTTCCAGGATACGCGTTGCGCAGCCGCAAATGGGGTATGTAGAAGCCAGTCTGGACTCGTCCCTTCGGACTACGTGTCGACAAAACTCTACGACTAACCAAATCTCAGTGCTTCTGGACTTAGACGTACTTCAATACGTCCAACATAGCGATGATTGGGGAAATCTAGTTCTCCCGAGAGGCCACAGAGACATGGTTCAGGCCATGGTTGAATCTTACACTAGGCGCCCGGATGACTCTTTTCTTTCACATGACCAGGCCACTGAGAGAATCGACATGGATCTTGTTAGGGGAAAGGGCAAGTACCCAGCTCTTACCACCATCGCCGCTTGCATTGACTCATAGTTTCGCAGGAAAGGGCTGCATTATCCTCCTTCACGGTGCGCCAGGAGTCGGAAAAACTTCGACCGCCGGTATGTTTCATCTACTCACAGTCTCACAAATGAATATATCACCATGATCCCCCTTACTAATGGATGTGTTTGACTTGCAGAATGCGTGGCTGCATACACAAAGCGTCCGCTTTACCCAATCACATGCGGTAAGTTAGCCTAGGACTACCCGCCGTCTGTGAGATGACTGCATTTCCTGACCGACTTGTTTGCCAAAATTATAGGTGACATTGGGCATGTTCCGGAGACTGTTGAAAAGAATCTCGAAAAGCATTTCAAACTAGCTCACCGATGGGCATGTGTCCTGCTGCTTGATGAAGCAGACGTCTTCCTTGCCAAACGGACGGTAAGATACTGAAAGTCATACGTTATCATGACGATGTATAACCAAGGCTTGTAGAAATCCGACGTGAAACGAAACGGACTCGTATCTGGTAGGTTGAATCCCGCACAGCTGCCGTCGATTTTGTTGGCACATCTTCTAACTATGTCCGCCTAGTCTTCCTCCGAATCCTCGAGTACTACCCAGGCATCTTGTTCCTTACCACCAATAGGGTCGGCGCAATCGATGATGCATTCCGTTCAAGACTTCATCTTACTTTGTACTATCCCAAACTCGTGGAGAAGCAAAGCACCAAAATCTGGAAGAATAACATTAGGAAACTGGAGCAAGTCAACGAGCTGCGAGTCAAGAAAGGACAACAGCCGATCAAATACGACAAGGACGAGATCGTCAAGTGGGCCAAGGTCAACTGGGAGAGTCTTCAGTGGAACGGCCGTCAGATCCGCAACGCATTCCAAACTGCCATCGCATTGGCAGAGTTCAAAGCCCAGTCTAAAGGTAGGGCGCGACGAACCGGCAATGACTCATCCTCCCCTACTCCTAGGAGCCCAAAGCGGCCAGTCCTAAGCCAAGACACCTTCATGCTTATTGCAGAGGCTTCGACTCAGTTCAACGACTACCTTTTGCAAACACACGGCCAGGATGAAGACACGACGGCATCGAGAGACCAGATTCGGCCGGCCACCTTCAAAGAGAACAAGACTCGAATTAAGAGAATTCAGGAGTCTTCTGGCTCGGATACGGACACAGAGTCAAGCCTCTCGTCCGATGAGTCCGGTCGTGATTCTGATTCATCGGCCTTGGACTCTAAGCTGGACCCAAATGGAAGTGATTGTTCTGAGCTTTCCGATTCCGAATCAGACATCCGAAGGAAGCGGAAGAAGATGGCGAATGGAAGTAAGGGAAAGTCTGAAAAAGTAGTGACGAAAGAGAAGAAGTCGTTGCAGAGACGAAAAGATGCCAAGAAGAAGGAAAAGAGAAAGTCGGAGGCCTGAAAGCAAGAACCCTCTGACTAGTCATATGCGTCTGTTTCATTAAATTGCTCGCGCAATGATTAATGACGAAACAGAGTTCTGGGGGGTAGCAGAGTTGATAGACGAACGAGAAGACTGGGAGAATATGTTCCACCGCCTCTGGGGTGATGATCTCACGTATCATACAAACGATTCATGTCGCTGTCAATTCTGAGTCCTTCATATCTGTATCTTTTGACTACCGACTAGAAATTCCATCCATAAAAAGCAGCGCCTTCGATCCTTTCTGATTTTTGAGTGAACTTTGTTACATCTTGTTGTTTGGCGCACCTTTTCCTCGGGCACATTGGAACTTCTAAGTTAATCTTACTCAACGCATGCCCATGAGTTCTCATCCTTGAAGTCTCCACCTTGGAAGACGTTGCGACGCGGCCATCTGCAGTGCCTACGCTTGAAATCGACTCCTGCGCTCTGTGTGCCATTGACAAATGCAGTACCCAAAATGGCATCCGGTGCGACCCCTTCTTCCACCCAGCGGACGATTGCCATTAGGACGTTCTGCTCGGGGTTAAGGCCTGCATTGCTCTGTGCCTGGTTGCCGATGAAGGTGGCACCTGGACCGCCGCCGCAGTGAGCCATGCCTGAAATACGGAAGAAGCGATAGAACTCATCGAGGGCTGAAGGCTCAAGGCCCATGGTCTTCGAAACGTGCTCATAGTACCTGGGGGAGTTGTCGCTCGAAATCGTTCCATCAACCAGACCATGATAGTGCAGGAGCTTGCCACCCCGTTCCTGGAAGGGAGAGAGATCGCCGTCAAAGGTTTCGATGTTGAAGAGGTTCAAAGTAGAGGAAGTAACGTAGTCCTCGGGCTTGAGGGTGATGGGATCCCAGTTGGAGTCGTTGAAGATGGCGTATTTGAACCAGTCGGCGGCGCCGAAAGGCTGACCGGTGAAGTAAGTTTGTGGAGCACCCGTGAGCTCGGCGCCGGGCTGCATGCGAGGGTAGACCAGGCTACCTGCGGCATCAAGAAGGGGCGAATAGATAGCGCGCAGGGTTTCGATTTGCTTTTGAGTAAGGCAGTCTGTTGAGTTGGATCCCTCGCAGAGCAGACCGTCCGGCTTGTAGTCGCACAAGTCAGGCGATTCAAGAATGCCATCGGCAACGCCATCGAGCTCGTCACACTGCTTGAGAATGTCGTCGTGGATTGTGGGCCACATCGTCATCGGGATGAAGGTATCGGCCCCTTCAAGTCCGGTAAGGGGAAGGAAATGGCAGGACCACGAGGTAAGGTTGTTAAAAGAGAACGCGGGAGCACCAGCGACAATGCCGTCAAAGTCCTCGGGGAATGCTTGTGCTTCCTTCATGCCCTGGCGGCCACCGGTTGAGCAGCCCAGGTAATAGCTCTTCGTGTGAGCTTTTCCGTAGAACGACTTGCTGACATCTTTCCCAACGACGACACCCGTATGGAGCGCTCGGTAGGCAAAATCCTCGATCACATCGGGATTGTTCAAAAATGAAGCGCCACTCGCGCCGTCATGGCCGTTGTTGGTAGCGACAGTAGCAAAGCCCAAGGAGCTAGCGTAGTCAAGATCCTCATACTGAATACAACCACCAAGGCCACCATTTCCAGTGCTGAGAAAGCGGCCAGTCCAGTTCTGAGGAAGCCAGGCCTCGAACTTGAGACCGGATCGGTTAGAAGTGGCGATCTGGGCCGTAAGACGGCATAGATCCGCTGACACGGTTTGGGAGGGGCGACCGCAGCTAGCATCAGCGTTGGGGAATTCCAGCGTTGTTCCCGCTGCGACATATTCTGTCGAGACAGAAGCGGCTCCGGGAATGGTGGTACCGTTGGCGAAAGTAAGACATTGTTGAGGGAAAGGGAGTGTGCTGTTAACGGGGCTGGCTGCCAGCCCTTGAGCCAGAACGCTGAGAAGAACGAGAGACAGCATCCTGAACAATAGTAATGACTGTGAGATGAATGAATCAGAATAATGAAGGTCTTCAAGCTGGTGATCGACAAGAAGGCAAGCCACGACTGTTGTATATAAATCTCAAGCTGTTAGGGCTGTATTCACCAGACATCGGGCGGAACAATATGGCCATGAAGGACGATGCCCCATCTTCGGAGAAACCGACTCTTGGCATACATCTCATGGTGCCACAGCTAGTCCCTCGACATCACGCTCCAAATGGGCCAGGCTATTTGCCCTGCCCATCCCGTCGGCTACCTTACCTTGAAGACTAAGCCACCCAAATGTCCACTTATGTGCCAAATACAGAGCGATAAAACTTTTCGATGGTATGATTCGCCTTGTGTGAGTTCCTTCGGCCCGTACCGGGGTCATTGCGTCATATGTCAGCCGACGGGATACCTGATGAGAAGTGCTTTGTATGGGCTTCAACGGGGGGAGCTTGATGGGGCAGGTGGCACCGACAGGTAGTCTTCCAGGATTGATAATCAGGGAATGGTGTTGAAAGATGTTGCCAACCTATGTGTTCCTCAAAGCATTGGCCAAACGGTGAAAGTTGCAGTAATGACCCAAGGAATTGACTGCCTGGCTTGAGAATCTACTCCGGCCTATTTCATATCAAGTTGTCCCCATGGAGGTTTGACTGGAAAATATTAAGAATAACATTCAGACTTCACAACTTCAACAAGTATGGGCGGCTAAACTTTCTGCCCTCGGTCACTCTGCGTCTAAGCATTGGGTACATGAATGCATCGGGTCTTTTTTAGACCCGTGAGATCGTGCTAGAGGTCTGTACCCCAGCATGAATGGGGAGATCCTTCAAGGGTGTTTAACCTCACTGACACAAGCTTAAATTCAGCCTGCATTGCCGCCGGCAGGTCAGCCTCTTTCGGGAGCCGCCGGCAGCGGAGTTACGTGGGTCACTACTCCGTACGCCCCGTAACATTCTACGTAGTGCGGAAATTACCAGTTTGCAATCATAAGGCATAAAGGGGGTGTCAGCCACCTGCAGACGGACGATCGACACGGAAATGGGTCGCCGTTAAGGGCAGGTCCTTGCTATTTCGCTTTCGCAATGCTGTGTCATTGGGCCAGTTTTAGAAACACTACGTCTACCGCGCGATACAACATTTGACATCTTTACGTCAGGTGAAAATAAGACGTACGGACAGATTCTAAAAAAGTCGTGTACTCGTAGGTGACCTTAAGAAAATTGCTTCGGGTTTGAGTGGTGGTCAAATACATAGAAGGGAGCCGTTCTTTGACACGATAATTCCACCTATCCAGTTCATCAAGTGATGGCGTCACCCAGACTGTGAGATGCCGTCTAGATAGCTGAGCAATTCTATGATTGCCTGGTGAAAATCCCTAGTTTGGGCATCTGTATACCATGCCCAGCAGGTTAACCTCCCGATATGCGGCTAAATCAGGATGGTCACAACATATTTGCAGATTCTTCGAAGGCCGGACTGATTAGACTGTATGAAATGACGTAGAATATGGCTAGACGTTGTATTCGGGGCCTCTGCAGCCAGACGGTACCCGTGAAGATTGATCGCGGACGCCGTATACACCGGCCTTCGAGCATGAGTAGTACGAAGACCTGGTCAATCCTTCAGGTATTCCTAGAAAATACTCATAGATAAATATCACGAATCTGATTCGCAAGATAAGGAGCCAACGTTAAGATATATACAGGCAAATCGAAGATGCTCCCGAGTCCTGACCCGTCGCGCATCCAGTGTTGTACAGCCGCCCACAACATAGAAATTAGATCTTACACATTACACCGCGCATTCGCTGAGAAAAACCAATTTTGTCCCCTCCGTCTATCATTCAGCCTCATCCATGACGATCTCGGCCCTTTTGACCCGCCTCATCTTAACACCGCCCATCTTAGTCGCGCTCTCCTTGGCTCCGTCCTTTTTGGGCGTGTCCTTCTTGGCTGCCTCCTGAGCCCCCTTTTTCTTGGCTGCTTCATCGTTGACTATGCCAGGGTTCTGGTGAAGTCCGCCCCGAGAAGCCCAGTATTGGTCCAGCTTTCGTACAATGTCGCCGACATCGCCGTAGGGCTGGAGCTTGGCCATCATGACAATCTTCTTCGTGATGGCGTCCACGGTAAAATCGGCCTTGGTGATTGGCACGGCGCGCCACCTGCCTTCCATGGGATCATTGAACGCCGTCTCTTTATACCCAAAGTCGCTCAAAGTCGTGACGTCGAAGGCCGCCATCATCTGATGGTCTTCGTGGATCAGGTTGTGGCAATGGAACATGTAGACGCCATCCCACGGCGCATAGTGGGCTTCGACACGGACGACCTCGCCGACACCGACCCAAACGACATCCTTCAAGCCGGCTTCTTCGTATGGCAGGACACCGCGATCGGTTGCCCACTTGCCAGTGCTGGTGCGGCTCAGGATTCGGAAGTCGACCATGTGGACGTGAACGGGATGCAAAAAGCCGCCGCCTGCACCGTTCTCAATCTCCCATATCTCAACCGTGCCGCGAGGAACGTTTGCAAGGATACGGTTGGCCTTGTCGCTGAAGACCACGTCGTTGATTTTCCAGAGCTCGTCTTCTTGGTGGAACAAGTAGTAGTGGTCAATGAGGTCGGGGAGTTGAGGTGGGAACGGCACGGCGCGCAACTCCCCAGGAACAAGGGACTTGTCAGCGACGGGCGTGGGGCTGACCACAAACTGCATGACTGGCGTCAGGTAGTCTTCATCTTTGCCCTTGCCTTTCCTGCCTTTCTTGTGTCGCGACTGCGCTCCGATGTTGCGTTCGTCTTCCGTCATCATGGTGATCTTCTGCCCAGCGAAGGGCGTGAAATCGAAGATAACTTCCCAGCGCTCCGCCATGGCTTGCGCGAGGTTCTTCGTGGTGACGGGGCTCGTCAGCAGGCCAGAGTCCGAGGCGATGACCTGGAACGGGATGGGGATAGGTTCTTCGTCCTCGTCTCCCAATTTGTAGAATGAGTAGATGAATGCTCTTGAGATTGCGGAATTGAGGAGGCGAAGGCGATATTTCCGAGGCTCTACAGCGAGGAACGGCCACGGCTGCCCGTTGACGTGGATGACATCTCCCAGCAGACCTTCAGTCTCCCCAGCCGGGGAAAATAGCTGGCCATCATCCCCGTATTGCTTTGACGTGATGATGAGCGGGATATCGTTAACACCGTATTCGTTGGGGAGGCCCAGCGCGTCCTCCGCAGGGTCATGGATGATCCACATGCCTTCCTGACCAAAGTAGTCATTCACGGCTGTCTTCAGCGAGTATTAGCTCTGTTATCTAGTCCTGCTGATCGGTAATACCTACGATGTCGACAGCATGGTCATGATACCACAAGGTACGGCCGTTCTGGCTGTTGGGGTAGTAGTAGTCTTTGTACTGTCCTGGGATGATAGTGTCCTCTGCCCAACCATCCCACGGCGATCGCTGCAAGGGGAATTAGCGTTGCCACCAGAAGTCCGGGTCGCAGTTGACTCACCGTGTAGGACCCATGAAGATGCATGACACTTGGGTTGACTGCCTTGTTGGACAACCTCACCACCGTTTCCCGGCCTCTTGGAATTATGTATGTTGGTCCGGGTGACATGCCATCGTATCCTATGAGCGAGACCGGCCCTCTGTCGGGATAAATCTTCTGTGTGAACGGAAGAATTTCCATCTCGTAATAATCAATCGGCTTGTTCGTGACTGGATTATTGACCGAGCTGCCGTAATGTCAGTGACGTCCAGCCGGCAACAGAGCTATACCTACAACTTTGGCTGCTTTACTGGAGGAATCGGTAAAGGGAGCTGGAAGAAGGTCGTATACTCGGGGCTGATCCAGTCTGCCATCGATCCCCCAACCAGCGCCATCAAGGCCGCTGCATGAGAGGTTCTGACAAACATCTTGAAGGACGACTGACTAAAACTGGCAACAGGAGAGAAGCAAACCGAAACGCCGCAATAAGATCTGCGCCTACCTGAAGATCCGCACTAAAATCATGGGGCGCCGACCTGGTTATAAGGCGAATCCATTGCACAAAATTTGGACGACCGTTTCTTATCAAGCAGGATGACATCTGCCCAGTGGCGTCGCGACGGCTTCCATGGTATGGTCGCCTTGGCCTACACGAGCGGGCCAGTCCGAACATACATGGCTGTGGTAGTATAGATGAACTCTTTATGTGCTGCGCTTAGACATCGTGACTCGATGTTCAGGACGGAATCTCAAGTGGCCGGAAGCCTTTTGTTCGCCTTTTGAGAGTCGGCAGTCCGACGGTCCCTTCCTGATAGGTGCAGGGGGTGCCGAGAGACCTGTCGGCAGGGGGGCACGGGTTACGAGGGACCTACTCTAATGGTTCAGATACGCTGAGGCACTTGAAGCTTGCTTTCTTCAAATTCGATATCTTGGATGATGTTCGGAGTTTGGCCAAGTACGGACTGCCGTATTACTGCGAAAGCCGTCTCTCACTCGACAGACAGCGGTCGTGCAGTATCCATGGTTGTTGTAGGGCTGTTGGCCAACCCGAAAAGTTGGTCCAACTGCCATTCCCGCAGGCTGCATTGCATGGCTTCCCGCGCCGGGTCTGCGACAATATGCTGGTGACGTTGGGTGTTCTTCAGAAAACAACCCGAGTGGGCAAACCGAGGCAGCCGTTGTCGTTCATCTGAAGAGTCTGCCGGGAGATCGCCTGTAGGCTGGAGCAGTTCCCTATTCCGCACGTGCCCGCATATGAGGTATCCCCGAAGACGAGACATCAGATGCTATTTCAGAACCTTCTTTGCGTGCGGTTTTCACTCAAGACGGGTGTGCCGCTGTAAGAACTCGGGCCTCCTGGAAGCGCCGGAGGGGACGTGTGGTGGCCCACTGACCAGAAAGACGTTGGTTATTGCTGACTTGGGCTACTTCTGGTAATCCAAAGACACGGCATCCTGGACATTTCTTTGAACACATATGTACGTTTCGGCGAGGAGACAAACGGCATTTCGTCACTGTGGTTCTGGAAACATTCGGCTGCATACAGCCTCGAGAGCCGTCGGTCAGTTGACAGGGGGTGACAGCAATCTGACATGATGACAGCCCTCATCAATTGAGATCCACGACTGACCGACCTTAATCGAAGCGCTTGTAGCGGTAAATACACCTCCATGGTTCGAGACTTTAAAAACCAAATGCCTCAAAAGACAATTGCAGACTCAGACGGTCCCTTGAAGCTGGGCAGATCGGCGCCCTCGTGAGGAACTTTCGGCTTCAGGGAAAAGGCCCCGGACTGGCGTGTTTGCTGATCTGGTGCAACTCTGCTCGCAAGCTGCCCAACCTACCCAGGCAAGCCTTGACCATTTTGAGAAACGTGTTGATAGCGAACCAAGAAAGGTTGCTGAGCTTCGGAGTCGGTGAGGGCGAGCCATCACCTTAAAAGATTAAGAAAAGGACGCGGACCAAACCCAAAAGTGTCGCGGGGGGGAAACGAGGAAAACAAAGACCCAGCTCGGGCCCCCTTTCTCCACACCTCCGGGGCCCACATGTTTTCCGCGCCGTCGCCGTTCCTGGTCCGATGTTTAAAAATGTCAGGAAACGTCAATACGCAGCCACTTTGGCCTCCTAATTCGACCTCAGATGGTTCCCGTGGGCAAAAAGCAAAAGGAGGGCCTGACCGGGGATTGAACCCGGGACCTCTCGCACCCAAAGCGAGAATCATACCTCTAGACCATCAGGCCAGTTCCAACATCATCAGAAGCGAATGTGGGTTTGCTGTTGGTCGTCAGAAAGCAGCTTAAGATCTGTTGGAGACGGAAAAGAATCCGAGCTTCCTATTCCGGAGAACATGACCAACACCGACGGCGACTGTCGACTCACCTGCGGTGTTGTCTTAGGTAAAAGTTACCCAACCCGTAGAGCGGGCATCATCATGTCTTTGCAGGCCTGTTTGCAGGTGAGCCTGTCGCTCAATCAAGCTGGCTGGCCCAACGCCAACCTGGATGGACTCAACGTCTTAGCGCGTCCTGAAGTCGTCTGGGGAATTTTGACTAACAAGGGAGCCGTTCTTCTCAAAGGGAGGGCCAGATCAACCCCCAGATTCAACAACCGACGTTAGCGGCAACCGGCGTGACCGAAAATAACTCCATTCGCCGATTGACGACGCAGGAGCCGTCCGTGGAAAGGGCCGACTGCCGGGACGAGACATGGGGCTCTTATCTAGCCGTGCCAGTAGCAGCAGCAAGCAGTCGACCGGCGACTTCTTATCCAGCCGTGGTCGACGCGCGCCTCGCTCAAATCATGCAGTCGGCAAGTCTCCGACAACGGGTGCGACGACATGTTGCTGACGTGTTGCCAACCCCCCGTCTCACACGAGCCGCATTGAAAGAAACATCGGAAACGCGCCGCCAGAGTGGTTGCACACAGGAAGCATGGAAAACTTTCTCCCCCCGAGGCAGGGGAGCCTGGACCCCATCAATCCCCGACAAACGGGGCCGAGACCGTCCTCCTGCGTGGATCCAGCGCCGATACCCGCCCGGACCGGCTATCGGCGCTCCGGAGAAGAACACCCACCACCGACCCGACCTGCCTCCCTGCCTCCCTATCATCCACTTCGCCGACAAAGAGCCAAGTTCGCGATCCACCGCAAGCCATCGTGGATCCACTCCTAGGGCACTAAAGCAGTATTTTCTTGGTCCCCGAGCGCTGAAGCTCGTGCCGGCATCATGGGGACGTCTAGCGCGCCCCGTTCCCCGCGAGATCGTGCTCACTGCCGCGATGTTTTGCGCTTTAGATCGCCGAGATGTGCCCTGTATGTGTTTTGCTTTTCCTCGTACGCTTCTGACATGGAGGGACCCAGGCTAGAGACGAACAGCGGTTCAAAGTAACTTATCGTCCCGTCCAAGAACAAAATCGAATCAGAGGTCTAGATCGCCGTGTCACCCCAACAAACGTAAGGATTACCTTCCCCGGCCTGCTGCCAAGTTAGCGCCCCCCTTGTCTCCCCGATAACACGGGCGCCAAGGCGGCTGGCGGTGCGGCTTCTAGAGCGGTATGCCCTCGAGACAGCCGATGCTCCATCTTATAACCAGCCCATGTCACCTTCAGATCATAAGCAAACCGACACACCGCTTCGCTGCTCATCTGAAAGAAAGAGGCTTTTGTGAACAGACTCGTTCCTATCATCGTTTTGTGTGATTACTGACAGCCTCCCATGAGGCCATATCTGGTATTTCGAAACCAACCTTCGGTATAAGGCACGCAGAAAAACTTTGCCACTTAAAGAAGAGAATCATGGCAGCGAGCAAAGCCGGCTCGCTGGTAGCCAAGGTCCTCGGCATCGACCTAGAAGCCAGCACCCGACATCAAACACGAGAACTACACGAACATGTCACAAACGACATCTCACCATACGATCCATATTATGAGGAAGACCCGACAGTAAAGGAGTGGCTACTGGAGCACGTGCCAACAAAGGATGGATCGGTCCGTTACGTCAAGAGCCTGTTTCCTTTCACGAGGTGGATTCTGAGGTACAACACTCGTTGGCTTATCTCGGATGCTATTGCAGGCAAGTAGCACTATGGCAACTCTATGACCGTCAACTCATCCCCAGTAGGTGTGACACTTGGACTTGTGGTCATCCCACAGGCAATGGCATATGCCCTTCTCGCACGACTCAGCCCAGAGTATGGTCTCTACACCTCCTTCACCGGCGCGGCCCTATACTGGCTGTTCGGAACATCGAAAGATATTGCAATAGGAGTAAGTCCTACTACCAACATTACTTCGCTCATGTCATGACCAACAACCACAGGCAACTGCCGTAGTCAGTCTCCTCGTCGGCAAAGTCAGCGCAAAAGTCCTCGAAGAACACCCCGGCGAGTTCGCGCCCGAAGAAATCTCCAAGACACTCGCCTTCCTCGCCGGCGCTGTCCTTCTAGTCTTCGGTCTTCTAAGACTTGACTGGATCATCGAATTTATACCCCACGTCGCCATCTCCGCTTTCGTCACCGGTGCCGCCATCACGATTACACTCAGCCAGATACCGTCTCTCTTGGGAATCGATGGCGTCAACTCTAAAGCCGCCGCATACCGAGTCTTCATCGATACAGCACGTGGTCTGCCCCGTGTCAAGCTTGATGCCGCCATTGGACTGACAGCGTTGATTTTGCTTGCCCTTATCAAGTGGTACACCGAGCGTATGGCGAAGACGCAGCCGAAGCGCCGAAGAATGTGGGAGATGTTGTGTTCACTTCGCATGACCTTCACCATCCTACTATATACCCTCATCAGCTTCCTAGTCAACAGAGGACTGGGCGACGGTGAACACAAATTCCGCATCACCGGTACTCTTCCGAGAGGCTTCACCCATGCCGGTCCGCCGTCACTAAACCCAAAGTTGATCTCGGCACTCCTCCCGGACCTCCCCGCCACCGTGATCATCCTCGTAATCGAGCACATCGCAATTGGAAAGTCATTCGGCCGAATTAACAACTACACAGTCCAGCCTTCACAAGAGCTCATCTCGATCGGCTGCACTAACCTATTCGGTCCCTTCCTCGGAGCCTACTCCTCAACCGGGTCCTTCGGCGGCACTGCTATTCTCTCCAAAGCCGGTGTCAGAACGCCTTTGGCCGGCATCTTCAACGGAGTTATCCTTCTCCTCGCTCTTTACGCCCTCACCTCTGTGCTTTACTATATCCCCATGGCAAGCCTGGCTGCCCTGATCATCCACGCTGTGATCAACCTCATCACCTCACCCGACCACATCTTTAAGTCGTGGCTCATGTCCCCTCCCGACGTGTTCATCTACTTCATCGGCGTATTCGTCTCCATCTTCATCAGCCTGGAAGACGGTATCTACGTCACCGTCGCGCTCTCAGCCGCTCTGCTCCTCCTGCGCCTCGCTCGCGCAAGGGGCCGCTTCCTCGGTCGCGTCCGCACCTACCGCCATCCCGACCGAAGCCCTGCCGAACACCACGACGTCGACCGTCACTCAGTGAGCAGCTCACAGACTCTCCACCACAGCCGGTCGCCCCCGTCCCCTAAACTCCCTGCGCGAGACGTCTTCCTTCCCCTTGATCGCAAAGACGGAACAAACCCGGAGGTACATGTGGGAGAGCTCTACCCAGGCGTGTTTATCTACCGGTTCACAGAGGGCTTCAACTACCTCAACCAGGCACAATATGTCGATCGGGTGATTGAGCAGGTTACCCAATCCACCCGTCGCACAACGATCCCTCACTACGATCACCCCGGCGATAGGCCGTGGAACGAACCTGTCCCTGCTGCCACTGTCGAGACCGACTCAGAGTCTGAGGCCCTAACGAAACCTTTACTGCGAGCCGTTATCCTGGACTGCTCCGCCGTCAACAACATGGACTCAGGGGCCGTCGAAGGCCTGATTGACCTCCGCAATCAGCTCGATCGCTGGGCCGCGCCGGAACCTGTTGAATGGCACTTTGTAGGCTTGCAAAACCGATGGACACGCCGAGCCCTGTCAGTGTCAGGTTTCGGGTGCCCTGCCCCGGGACACCTGAATCGCTGGGAGCCCGTGTTCACCCTGGCAGAGCTTGCCGGCCAGCCCCCGGTGCTGTGCGATGGTGCATCGGCTACGAGGAGCTCAAAGGCCGTGTGTGTAACCAGCGACTCGGAGCAGTCATCTTCGACCTTGGAGGAAGGAAGCTTGGCTTACAAGGAGATCGGGGGCCGGCTTTTGGGTCCAGTTACTGGGATCAACCGTCCGTTCTTCCACCCTGATCTTGCCTCGGCTGTTGAGAACGCGGTTAAGAGTGCGGCTGAGAAGGACCGCCATCTTAGATGATTAGGTCATTGATGTTAAGAATCACGGGTGTGTTACAGGAGTCGGGAGTTGTTGGACACGAACGTAGCCATGTTCAAGCAAGGTCGGCTTCATTGCGACCATTTTCGATTAACTTTTAAAGATACTCCATTAGCGACAATTACATAGATTGAAATGATGATCATTGCCTCACACCGAATGTTTGTGACAATGTGAAGGAAGTACCCGAATGGTTCCTTTGGACACAGATTCATCTCTTCATGACATCATACTTCTAGTACTTCAACACAAAAAATCTAGACCACAGTCGTAAACACCTGGATCTTACTCTTGCTTCCCCATTTCGCCTCAATACCAGGAGCAATAAAGTAGATGTGTCCAGCCTTGACCTGGAACTGCTTTCCGTCGGCCTCCAAAACACCTTCACCATCGGTAACGATGGCTACAGCAGGTCCCTCGCCCGGCTTGAGAACCTCGCTTGGATTCTTCTCATCCAAGTCCGTCCGCAGCATATCGAACTCGCTCAACGGCGGGCGGTACACCAAAGTCCGGCCCTGCGCACCCCTAGGGCTCTTCTCCCCAGGCAAGATAACATCGTTCTTACTATGAGCCTTGAATGTCAAAGTCTTGCTGAACAACTCTACGTTGTTCCGGTCGCCGGGTGGACAAAAGCCAGTGTTGAGAACGTTGTTTGACCGCGCCATACACTCGACGATATCTCCAGACAGATACGCGTGGATACCGTCTGCGGGGATGTACAATGCTTCACCCGCCTCCAAAGTCAAGAAGTTCATGCACAGCAGTGCTACCAACGTTCCGGGGTCGCCTTTACCGTACTGCTCCTGCAGCCTTGGCAATAGGTCGAGCACGTACGCGTTGCCGCCAAGTTCGTCGCGGGGCGTGTCGGCAAGAGCTTTTGATGCCTTCTCGACGGTCGGTTCTTCCGCCAACAGGATGCGCCGGGTGACTTCCCGCAGCGTCTCATCGGACCAGGTCTTCGTGTCATCGGGGATGAAGTCCCTGAGCGTGGGGATGTTAAAGATGGGGGAGATTTGGTCGAGGGGCTTGAAGCCGGCGAAGACCTCGAATTTGCCCAGGGCTACAGCGATCTCGGGCTTGTGGTTGGGATCGGTGAAGTTTTCCGGGTCCTGCTCGTGGAGTTTGCTGGCGAGAGACTTGTTGGGGTGGATTTGCAGCGGAAGTGCCTTGGCGATTGAGAGGATCTGAGTCGTGTGTCAGTGTATGTTGAAACGAATGCATTATGGATAAGGGAGCTCTACCTTTGGAAGATATGGTAACTGGCCGTCAAGCTGCTCAATGACCTTCTTTCCCAACAGCTTCTCCTTGTTCTTTTTCAAGACGTCGCTGAGCAGCTCCTGTGACTCGAGAACCCGCGCAGGAAAGTCTGGGTAATCGCCAAACCACATCTCTGAGTAGGCCTCGCCATCCTTGATCTTGAAGCCAGTAGGGGTGTTTTCACACAGTCGCGCCGCGAGGGAATCGTGGCCCTTCTTTCCCCAGTCATAGTTGTTGCATGTTCCGCTCAGCTGGAAGACGGTGCTTTGTGAACTCATAATAGCGGTACTTGGTGTGACTGATTTATAACGATCAATTGGAATATTCTACACAGAAAATTATTTACTATCCAAAGAAGCATTTCAGTGGTGAGGTTTTATCGGCTCCGAAAACATCGCATCACCCAGACGCGTTCTAGAATTCCACACGAGTGACCGGCCTGTGACGTCGGGAGGATTGACGCAAGAGGCTCGTCATAGAAGACGCCCGGCGCGCGCCCGGTCCCACCGCCCTGGATCTCGGCGGACCGTGGCGAACTAGCACCCGAATGGGCCGAATCAGCCCACCGCTGCACGCCGAGAGAGTCTTTCTTAGTGTGCTTAAGTGGGACAGCTGTGTCACCTACACGTATGCACCTCATCGCGATCTTGAACGATCTAATTACAACATCATCGTGAAATTGAACTCGAGGTTTTTATGGTCAATTCGACTCAAGCTCAACATGTTCACAGTTGTTTCTTTGCATTACACTTGCTCTGATTGGCTCATCCTAGACAGGGGGGCCATACGCCGAGCCGAGCGGAGAAAGTCAAGTCTGACGTTAAAGCCGTTCGAGTTCAGATGAAGCCGAAACTCTCTCCAAGTGATTGACAGGGGCTTCCCCATATCGGCTCATCTGTTTCCGTTCTTTTTTTATGATTCTGGCCAGTGTAACCCCTGATCATCACGCTTCATTCAACGACCAGACAATCGACTCTTCACTGAGACTGCACTACACATGGACTGTTGCCGAGACCGAGAAAACCCACAGAGAAGAGCCGATCTTGTCTCATTCTGAGGTGAAGCCATCACAAGATCTCGCAGAGCCAGTGAAAGTCACATGAGCAATTCGTCAACACAATCGCTTGTTGAATTATAACACAGTAAAGACAGACTTTCTTCTCCCCTATTTTTGTTGCTCGCGAAGGAACAGAATGCCAGTAGAAGTAATAATAAAATTTTCACTCATCACATCGAATCTCATAGTAATCCAACAAGTCCGGGAAACCCATTCCAGGTTCAGGGTCCTGATGTTCGCCCGTCTGATCAACATTGTTCTCCCCAGCGTTGTTCTCGCCGCTGAATTGTCCATCCTGACCGTTTTGGCCATTTTGATCATCCTGCCCATCCTGCCCATTTTGACCATTCTGGCCCTTCTGTGAAGATGACTTGGCATTGTTCCCCTTCCCCTTCTGGGCCCCGTCATCATTGGAATCCTTCATATTAAACACCGCACTGGCAGAATTGTTGCTGAATTGAAACGGGGACCTAAAAGACCCTGTGGAGAAAACGGCGCGCGTTAGCGTTCTTCGCGGCCTTGTTCGCGGCCTTGCCGTTGGCTCCGGCGTTGGCGTTGCCGGCATTGCCAGCGGCGCCGTCCTCGTTCTCGCCTTGTTGCTCGTTGTTGCCCTGCTGCTCGTTGTTGGCGCCCGCGTTTCCGCCGGCAGCACCACCGGCAGCATCGTCCGCGGCGTTCTCTCCGTCAGCAGCACCACCGGCGGCGTTGTCTGCGGCACCGTTATTGGCGTTGTTGTTGTTGTTGTTGCCCGCAGCAGCTCCGGCGTTCTTGTTCTTCTTTCCGCCGGCGGCGTTGCCTGCGTTGCCAGCGTTGTCCGCGGCACCATCGGCGGCGTTGCCGTCAGCAGCGTCCTGAGCACCGTCCTGGGCGCCGTTCTGGCCCTGCTGCTCGTTGTTGTTGTTGGCGTTGCCTCCAGCAGCACCATCGGCATCATTGCCACCGGCAGCACCATCAGCAGCGTTGCCGGCGGCATTGTCGACGTTGTTCTGGTTGCCCGCGGCGTTTCCGGCGTTCTTGTTCTTCTTGCCACCGGCGGCGTTTCCGGCATTTCCAGCGGCGCCATCAGCAGCGTTGCCGTCAGCAGCGCCGTCAGCAGCGTCCTGAGCACCGTCTTGAGCACCGTTCTGACCCTGTTGCTGGTTGTTGTTGTTGGCGTTGCCTCCAGCAGCACCATCGGTGGCGTTGTCACCGGCAGCACCATCAGCAGCGTTTCCAGCGTCCGCGGCGTTACCAGCGTTGTTGTTGTTCTTGCCGGCCTTCTTGTTCTTCTTGCCTCCAGCAGCGGCACCGCCAGCGTTGTCAGCGGCGCCATCAGCAGCGTTACCGGCATCAGCGTTTCCAGCGTTGCCAGCGGCACCGTCAGCTGCGTCGCCGGCATCCTGGTTATCACCCTGCTGCTCGTTGTTGCCCTCCTGCTGGTTGCCAGCCTGGTTGTTGTTGTTGGCGTTTCCGGCGTTGCCACCAGCGTCCGCGGTTCCGTTGCCTGCGGCTGCGTTGCCAGCGCCGGCAGCAGCTCCGTTACCAGCAGCCGCGTTCTTGCCAGCGGCCTTCGCGCCCTTTGCCTTTGCTGCCTTCGCGGCCTTGGCCTTCTTCTGCTTCTTACCTCCAGCAGCGGCACCGCCAGCGTTGGCAGTACCGTTGCCGGCCGCCGCGTTACCAGTAGCAGCATCCGCGGCGTTGCCTGCATTGCCGGTAGCAGCATCAGCGTTGTTGCCGGCGTTGCCACCAGCGGCATCCGCCGCATCGTTGCCATCGGCGGCATCGGCGGCGTCGTTGTTGTTGCCAGCGGCCTGCTGCTTCTTGCCCTTTCCACGTCTGAGCTTGAGCTTGCTGGCCTGGGCACCGGCCTCGAAGACGTTGATCACGCCATCTCCGTTGAGGTCCGCAGGGTCTCCGGCGGCGGCGGGGGTGCCGTTCGGGTTGTTCCTGTCAAAGGTGCTCTGGAGCTGGGCGATAAGGTCGCTGCCCTGGCCGCCGTTGGCTCTTCGCTGACGCTGGTGGCCGCGAAGGGCATCGGAAGTAGTGGGTGCGGCTACGGCAAAGCCGGCCAGGAGAAGGACGGCTGCTTGAGAGAACTTCATGTTGTGTGAGGTGTAGAGAGTATGAAGAGATGGTGAGAGAAGGTGAAAAAGAATGGAATAAAAATTGCTAACACGAACTAGACTACTACCCGAGTAGTTGAAAGAATGAGACTGGCTCAACTCAAGAGAAGGAAAGAGGGAGAAGAGGAAGAGGTAGTTGTTGAGGCGTGAGAGGTGAGGAGGTAAAGCAACTCAATGATTGTCGGCCAAGAGCCCAATCTTTATATCCCAACTTTTCTCTCGCACCCGTCATCTGCCATCTGACCTCAACCCCCTAAGTCCTGACCTATTCACGCCATTCATCCGTTGTCATTGCGCCAAAGTCTCAACTCCCAACAACGATTCAGCCATGTACAGCCATGGCATTGGCGGGCCCCAATCCAGGCCCATCTCACTCGGGATACAACCCCCCCGTGAAACATCACATCGAATCCTCAGACCGGTGGCATGTGCCAAGCAACCCGACCGTAAAGAAAGTTGTAAAAGACCTTGGACCTGCAGTTCTTCCCATCAGCTGGGTGCTGCTGCCAAGTTCTCCGCGTATCCATGCTGGATCCATGATGGCTGTGTGTGTGTCCAGGATGTCCAGGATCCTCCGCACTCCACCCCTCGCCTCGGAGCCAAGTCTGACGGGACAGGGCACATCAACCATCCAAAACGTCAAAAAGTCCCCACAAAAGTTTCGATGAGTCGCATCAGTCTCAGAGACCTCCGTCGTCTCATCGTACAAAAGTCTTGGCTCCGCACCACGCCCCCAATCACTTGATCTTTCTCACCCTTACCACGTCTTGGGGCCAAACTTCACAGTGAAGAAATGGCTGCCCACTCTCGGACTGACTGCCCACTCCTTCTAGATCTTTTTTTTGTAGACAAACAACAGGCCAGGATGGCCATGGCAGCTTTCTTTCCATTTCGTCTCTTCTTCCTCTGATTAATCCCGTCAATCACTAAAATAATAACGTCATCTGTCATCCGTAACCGGGCGTCGAGCTCTTGAAACGCTTCCAGACGTGATGAACGCTGGGCCCCTAGCAGTAGCGAAAATCGTATAATAGCACGGCGCCTAAGTACGAGCGCAGAATAAAGCTCAGGATAAGCTTGATTGCCATTAACGAAACGGGGAACCAAGGCTCTGGGCCCCGGGGGATGTGTTAGCACATCGGAAAGTGGAGAGTTTGATCGGCCTGTGAGCAACTCGTGAATGGCGCTGACGGCTCGACTTTCTGTCTTTCCCGCGCAGCCGTGTCGCAGGCCGCAGGTGAGGGCTACCCCTGCGTGTTTTCCCCCGTGAGCCAAGCTCCTTTTTCTCGCCAAACCAAGCTTGTCCCTTCCCCGTGATTCTAATATTGGAAGCAGTGTACGCAGTCGGCTGCTCATCATTGTCGCTCACAGTGAAAATCAGAGATCGTCGCCCACAAGTCCCGGTTGATCATGTTTATGGTGCGGCAAGTCAAGTATGACCGAGACCCATCGTTGCATATGCCATTACGGTTACGAATAAGCTTGAGAGGGCCCAATACGGCAGAGTTTGTATATTTGAATCAAGGGGGGTTTTCTTCCGCGGATAATATAATTTGCTCATTCCCTTCCCTTTTGAGATAGACATTATGAAATAGTATTATACAATCATGAAGAGGTAATTCGTCAAGGTGTGTATGTGAAATGCATAGTACACGTGGTGGGGAAGAGTCTCTTAGACTTCACAACACCACTTAGAAGCTGTAGCAGAGATCCCAAAGAGGCACGCGGGTGTGGTACAACTCTGCACTCCAGAACTTTGTCGCGAACGCTGTGAGATTGAAATAGAAATCGGTAGCAAGCTCGACGCCATTCTTCTCGGCGCAGATGAGCCCGTCCGAGGGGACCTCGGCGCTAGCTACGGGCGCGCTGGTGAAGTTTCCAGCCACACCAAGGTTCTGCTCGCCGCGCAACTTGAAGTGGTTGTCGAAGCCTGGCGTAGCAGTCAAACCAGAGCTGAGGTCGACGAGGCCACCGAGCAGCTTGATGGCCAACTCCACAGTAACATCCGCAGAGGCATCGACACGCACATCCGCGGCCTCGGTGATGTTGGCGTAGCTGCTGTACTTGGGCTCCCAGCCCGTCGCGCTGGACTTGCTGCTGTCGAGCAGGTCGAGGTGGACGTTGCCGTCGGGCAGGTTGACGCTTAGCCCGGCAGTAACACCTACAGCCGCAGAGACGTCGAAGTCGAGGCCAACGGCGAAGGCGACACCCGGGCCGAGCTGGACGACTCCTGGAACTGAGACGAGGGAGTAGGCGAGCTCGTCGGGGGCGTACTTGAGCTGGTGGCTGTACGCCGCAGCAACATCGACGGAGAGGCCCACGGCGGAGTCAAAGGTGGTGTCCAGGTCGAAGTACAGCGCCTCGAGCTTGAAACCCCAGAAGTTGTATTTGAGGTAGCCTGAAAAGGTAATGGTGGAGGAGAACCATGCCTCGTCGGCGGTCACATTGATGTACTGGCCGTCGCTGAAGAGGACGGTGTTATCGGCGAGACCCTCGGAGAAGGAGATAGAGACGCTCGGATCTAGGGTCAGGCGTTTGGAGAGCGTGGCCGCGGGCAGGGAGGAGAAGGACATTTCGCATTGGCCGGCAATGTTAGTCAGCTCCTCCTTGGAGGCGGCGACGGTGATGGAGAGGTCATCCCTGCTCGGCGTGAGGCCCGTGGCCATGAAGAAGCCGCGTTCAAACTCGGCGTCACAGTTGCCCATATGATTCGTGATGAGAATGAAACCCTCTTCAGACTCGGACCAGTCCTTGACCGCCTGGTCAAAAGCCTCAGATCCAGAAAAAGAAACAGTTAGCTCGTTGTCATCGCAGACGACGCTCTTTACGGCGTCGACCTGCTCCAGGACCACGGCAGGGTTGTTGAGGGCGAGGGTCATGTTGATGGAGCCCTGCTCCTCTGTCTCGGTGGCAGAGTAGTAGAGCGAGATATTTTTGGCCGGGACGATGTTGACGGGGTCCTTTGTGTCGATGCCCGGCGCGATGGTGGGACCGAAGGTGTGTGTGGTGTTTTCGGCGGGCCGGAGAGTCTCGGGCTTCGCGGCGACGGGCTCGTAGGCCGGGATGTCTTCGATAACATGGGCGGCTTGGGCAGTGACCTTACCAGTTGGGATAGGTGTGGCAATGGTCTGGAAGGTGGTGGAGGGGGGAAGAGTAGAGTACACCGGGAAGTTCTCGGGCTCTTGCTCGGGCATCTCGACGACGATGTAAGTGACGCGCACAACACCGTCATCGTGGCAGCTGCATCCCTCCGCATGAGCGGCTACACCGGAGGCCAGGAAGAAGGCGGCCAGCAGGCGGCCGATGATGTTTGAGCGGACCATTGTTAATGAGTGTGGGTATCTAAAGTAAAGAAAATAAAGAGGGTATTGTAATTGTTGCTGAGGGTATCAAGAAAAGAGAGGACGCTCAGAATCTAAGCTGGCTTGGCAGGGGTCAACGAGTGACTGGAGGATCGCGAGATCACCAACAAACAGGTGCTGCTGCTTCTTCAACACCAAGAGGATTCTACGGGAGAGGCGGCCACTAGGCCTTATATGAGCACTCGCAGGATGCACATCTTCTGTTCTTCCACCCTCCAAGTTCTCACGACCATCCCCCTTTCAGATGATGGACACATGGTAGCTGAGATTGAGCTGCCGCTAACGGCGCATGGCGCCGGCAATCAGAGCCGCGCATTCTCTCCTCCAAGAGCTCAAAAGGCGTGTGGCTCACATCAATGGACGGCTGGATGGGGATAAGACGCGGCAGGAGATGGCGTGAGGCCCAGTCAGGACCACGAGTTTATCTGGTACCCTTCCCACGAGACCGGGGTTTTCAGGGCAAAGAAGAGGGGAAGAGGAGGATTGGTAGATGACGAATGCAACGTTCCTGCATTAGCTTCTCATGATCTTGGGGTGTCGTGATGGGCACAAGGTCGACGACAAGACGGATACTGGCCGCGGGCGGGACTTGGTGCCGACTCGGCGGACGATTTGAGATGTGATTCTGACGGGGAATGCCGTTCATCAGCTCAATCGGTAACAAATTGGCACCAAAAGGGTCATTTTGGGTAGAGGACGAGGGGTTCGAGGGCTCTTGGTGATGGAGTTGTGGACGATTACGCCGCCGCCGCCGTCAGGTAGGAATCAGGTGGACGAAGAGGGCGACTTACATCTCAAGCTAGACTGCACCAGGGGTCCTTCCCGAAGAAGACGTCGTCAGCGGCCAGGGATGGCATCTTTCATACCTTCACAGCACATCATTGGCCAATGAGTCTAGCATATCGTGGGCTGTAGATTGAATCAATGTGAATCCCGCGCATCCCGCTGTCTTGGACGTGACGATTGGGGCAGCTCCCATTACCACTTGAGCCAATTAGGGGACAAACGGCCGCGATGGAGTGCCGCTTCGCCCCGTGTTCCCTGCAGAAAGCGTGGCTTCGACGTGCTCTTTGGTCCATTCAGGCCACGAGGACCCCTCAGCCGTCAGCGATAGCCCCCAATGACGGCGCATTATCGGCGTTGCTGACAGGAGAGGCCCCTGGAGGCAGCATGTGAGTTGAGTGTGTGTGTGTGGTGTTGCAGGGGTTGCTCGGACGCAGGAACACAGGGAGGACCCGCTGGATGTCCGTTCAGGGTGTTTAGGCCGCCTCTTAATTCTCTGGAAGAAGAGGATGGCCGATGCTTGGACGGCGGTTTTTGGATGGAGTTTTCCTGGTGTCTTTTGAGCTGCGAAATCTAATTGGTTGTTAGTAAAAAGAAAGAGGGGAAGGGTATCATCTATGGGGAAATATTGGCCACCGATGCGGCGATTTACCTTCGGTGATAGAGTCCGAATGCCACTCTTTCATTTCCCGCCCTCACCAACACGTGTTGGGAGTCTATCGTTTCTCACAAAGCTTCACGACTCGCCGGTCATGCTCTATCACATCACAGCTCACAGGGGAGGCAGAAGACGACATTGCCGGCTGCCGTACCACATTTCGCTTTCGCGTTCTTCCCAAAAGAACTCATCATCTTCCTAATCCGTCTTTTGAAAAATCAATAGCTTCATTCGGCCTCTTCCGAGACCCCAGTGGCCCGCATAATAAAGCCAAGAAACTGTGGAGCTGGTAATTCCCACCTGACAGGTGATGCGAGTGAGTCCGAGTGCTTCGCACCCAGATAAACACATTCACAAGGGGCGATGATGAACAGGGAAAAGACGTCTTGGATGCAAAATGCTCCCGACAACCGGTGATGAACTGAGTAGGTTCAATTGCTGAAAATCGGCCACTGGCCTTGACTCGCGTCACTGCGTACTCCATCTTCATCCAAGTAGACGAAGACAAGAGACTACAGGACGCGAGCTGGGAAAATTGTGTACAAATCGTACATAGTATGTACATGAATCTCATTCAAGCCCAATCCTTTCACCTTTTTTTCAGAGAGTGTTGTGCTTTTTGCGGCGCGTCCTTCTCTTCATCTTACAGTCCTCCAGGAAGCAAGGTAGGCCTCACCACGGCAGCTTGACGCGTAGCCTCTCCCCCACATCCTTCATCTAACCCCTCGTCGTCCTTCTTCTTCTCACTACTCCATCATGCGAGTACCACCTAACGTCTGGTGACATAGACGGTGTGGATCGTGGTGCGGTTGACGCAACCAGAGCCGCTGGGCTTGCCAGCGCCCTTCGTAGGCTTGGGGCCCTTGCGAGTCTTGGTGCGGTGCTTGCGGGTCTTAGTCTTGGAGACACCGGCGGAGGACGGGGCCTGGGTGGCGACGGGATCGGCAGACGCGGCGGAGGTGGCAGGCGCGTCGGGGATGGTCTCGACGGGCAGGCCGGTGCCGGCGGGAGCAGAGGAGGCAACGGGATCAGCCGAGACGGTCACGAAGGAAGGCTCGGGGGCGCCGGCGGGCGCGGAGAAAGAAGAGGAGGCGGCAGCCTGGGTCTCAGCGGGGACGGAAGCGACGGGCTCGGAGGAGGGGACGACGGCCGGGGCAGAGGCGGCGGGGGCGCTGGAGCTGGGGAGGGCGGAGCCGGAGATGGTGGAGAAGATGGGCTCGGGGGCGGCGCCGGAGGCGAAGGTGGGGTCAGCGGAGCCGGCGGAGGTGGCAACAGCGTCGACGGCCTCGGTGGAGGAGACGGCGGGGGCGGAAGAAGCAACGGGGGCAGCAGTGGAAGCGGCCGCGGAGGAGGCAGGGGCAGCAGAAGCGCTGCCACCGGAGCCGGAGCCACCGCTCATGCAGGCGAAGGACATCTTGGAGACGGGAGAGCCGGTGACGGGGCCGTCGAGCTTCCAGTCCATGGAGACGTAGGGCCAGCAGATGCGGCCGTCGGACATGGTGACCATGTCACCGGCGACGTAGGTGTCGTCAGCGGAGACGGCCTCGCCGACCTTCTTACCGTCGCTGCCGACCATCTGGAACTTGGTGCCGGCGAAGGTACCCTTGCAGCCCATGGCGTCGAAGTCGCAGATGGGGTTGGAGATCTCCTCCCAGGTGACGAGGGCCTTGGAGCTGTCGAAGGCGGCGGCGTGGGCGTTGGAGCAGTCGTTGGTGCCGGAAGTCATCCAGTTGACCTGCTTGTCACCGTCAGCGGCACCGACCTCGGAGGTGGCCTGGTCGCCGACGAGGGTGTTCTTGTCGGAGAAGAGAGCGATGGCGACGTTGCGGTTGTTGGTGCGGTTCTTGGAGGTGGTGTAGCCGCTGCCCATCCACTCGTTGGCGGTCAGGTCCTTGGCACCGCGGGAAACCCAGGAGAAGATGTAGGAGTCGGCGCCGATGAAGCGGGCCAGGACACTGTAGGAGCCGGACATGCCTCCCATGGCCTCGTTGGCGCCGCCGTTGATGACGTGCTCGTTGGAAACCTTGACACCGTCGCTGGTCATGCCCTGGGTCTTGGTGTTGAGCCAGATAGCACCCTGGTCCTCAGCGCAGAGGGACGCGAAGGGGGCCTCGTCGGCAGCCTCGAAGGCGATACCGGTGTTGTGGGAGCAGCCCCAGGAGGAAGAAGCGCCGGCGATGTTGGTGAGCTTGCCGGTGGTGTCGACGTAGCGGATGGCATCGCCGAAGTGGCCGGTGGCAGAACCCTCGTAGGCGGTGACGACGATGTAAGCAGCGTAGTAACCGGCCTTCTCGGAGAAGACGAGGTCACCGTTCATGTCCGGGGACATCATAGCCTGGCCCTGGTCGACGTCGGGGCCGCCGAGGTAAGTCTTGAAGGTCTCCTTGCCGTTGGTGTAGCGGTAGAGGACGGCAACGGGGTCAGTGACGCCGGAAAGCGCCTCGTTGGTGAGGATGGCGAAACCATCGTTGTGGGCAACGAGACCGCCAGCCTCCTTTCCGCCGGAGATGGTCACCAGGTCGCCGGTGGCGGCGAAGGTGGTCGGGTCGATGGGCTGGACGTGGACACCGGTCTCGGAGGAGTCGAGGTAGGCGAGGTAGGCCGACTTTCCATCTGGGGAGACGGCGAAGGGGGTGCGGCGGTGGTGGGGGTAGCCGGTCCAGTACGCCTCCTTGATGGGGTTGAAGGACTTGCTGAGCGTGACGGAGTCGACGTGCTTCTCGAGGGAAGACGAGGTCAGCTGGCCGACGGCCACGGCCGCAAGACCGAGGATGGAGAGGAAGCGCATGTTGCTGATCGCTTGCAAAAAGCAGGAACTTTCAAAGTCACCCTAGAAAAAAAGAATGGAAATCGGTCGGATGGTTGGTTGACAGTCAGATACTGTCTTCGTGATGTTTCGTTTGGTTTGCTGTGATAGGAACTAAGCCTATTGGAAAGAATGAATGAACGAATGTGAAAAAAAGAGTGTCGGTTGGGCAAGGATGGTCAACAATCCCTTGAGGCAAAGAAGAAGAGAGAGAGTCCTATCTGCGAACGAAAGGTGTGGTGTTTGCCTCTATTTAATAAGTCGCCAACGAGTGAAATGGAGCCCATCAACATCCACAAATGTGTGGGCGGACCGCCTCGTCGGACAGTGACAGCGAGCGACAAGGCAAGGCATCGGGGGGGCAAGGCAAAGCCGGGTCCAGGGCCCGTCCGTATTGCTAGCTGCGCAGCCGAGTTGTGCCCCCCTCTTTGTGAATAAAGTGAGTTGTAAGTCAAGATAGCACGATCCTGGGCTGGTCAAATCTCCCTGGCCGTTTCACCACCACAAACGCGGCGGAGGGTGCAATTTCGTCTCTCCCCACCAGCGGCCCGGGGTGGCTTCGAGCTCTCTGCCATCTGGGCTTCTTTGGGCTTGGGGCTTGTCTGCCAGAAACGCCAACCGAGAATGGCTTTAGCATGGAAACCGGGGGTCGCGTCATTGTCAGAACATCAGGTGGTGCTGCTTGCTTGCTTGCTGACTTGACATTGACATTGACAAGCGATGGCTGTCGTTGTTGGGGATCCCTCATGCTGACTTCATCTCTACTTTGTGTTAAACTCCCGCTGTTTCTATGCGTCGACGGCTGTCTCGTTTCCCTCTGACCGGGTCTGGGTCTCGAGGGGCCCTATTAGAGTACAGAGTAAAGTTCTGTTCCCTGAGTTGCATCAATCGCGGCATTGCACATCGCCCGCGCCATCCCAAGGCCTTAACACCCGATCTTAATTCCTCAACTTCAGACGATAGACTCGGAGGAACGCGGTGCTAGGGGGCGGCCAGGCGAGTTGTCCAGGCTCTTGGGTGTCTCCGTCTGCGCTGTAGCGCCCCCTCGTGGTCCCTGTTTTTACCAAGAGCTGCAGAGCTTCAGAAAAAGCAGAAAAGAGAGCGCCTCCCGTCCCTCCTTAATTCATGTCAAACGGGTGGAGTGGCGCCGCTGTTTTCCACCAATGGGTCACCCCAGCACTTGGGTCTCGTTTCAAGCCCTGGCCCGACTGTGCTGCTGTTCGTGTTGTTAGTGTATGTTGACTTGCTGTAGCCTCTACAGGTTAAACCGATTGAAGATTGATTACTACTAGATTCTGAAAATCTGCGGAAAGAGATACTGTAACATCATCAAAGCCCACCTCATTGAAGATGCTGCTTGCTGTTGTTCAGGCGTTGTTGATGGAACAGGATCTTGTATCTGTTCTTACTACCATGTCGTTCAATCCTCTGCTCCTGACGGGAGGAACCATGAGAGGAATCGCCGTAGAAATCACCCTTGTCGCGGCTGTCAGCGCCGCCCGGGGTCGCCTGGGCGGTTGGCTTTACCGAGTCGCATCTTAATTGGCGTTCGTTATTGGCGCTATGCACGTTGGGATGATGACTGATTTTCTCGTTTAGCTACGAAATTCTGGAGGAGCCCATCGCAAATCGAAATGATGATTCGAGATTGACCGTGACCCGATTCCGCGGATGCTACGGATATGCCTCAACGAACGCCATTGAACACGGTGATGTCCTTGGAGGATTCCACTGCGTCCTCTTCATGTCTCTCATGAGAGAATGACAGCTGCATGCATCGTGTCACAGCACGGCACTGCCCAAGACAGACGCGCACTCTCCTGTCTCTCTCAAACTCGTAAGCGCCGCCTTTGATGCTTTTTCCAGCACTCTTCATATATCACCAACACGCCTCCGACGCAACCCCGGATTCCTGACATCACAATCCACACACAGGACAAGACGCCAAAAACTTCCCGAACCGTTCTCTGTGATTCCATGGGTCATCCTACAGATAGCCGCTGCGCTCGTCCTCTCAGCTAACCGCACTACGGAGCAATTCGCCTTGCAAATCATCCCCAATCAAAAGAAACCCATCAGCCCAGGCTCCAATCTACACAATCTAATTGGCATCAGCATTCTCGCGCTCCCAACAATCAAAAATCCCCGAAAATCTAGACCGTCACGTCGACCCCGTCCCTCTTGTCAGTTCCCAATGCAGTGATCCTCTTCTTCCAGACAAGACCCCTGCGTCGTCTGGTGCCAACGACAGGACGAACCTGCAGGCAGGGATCTGAGAGAAGCCCATCCCGCCCCTGACGCTAATCCCGAATCATTTTAAAAATTTCCCGCCAAGCGACTCCAGTCTCTCCACCATCAACAAAGTTGTAACGTCTCCGTGGCCACTCCCACGGCTCCTTTTCCGTCGCAGGGCTTGGCGCCATGAGGAGCGTGCATCGTGAGCCTTTCTCCCTCCATGGAACGTCATTGCTCGTTACGTCGCATTCTCCCGGTCGATCAACCACTTTCGTCTTGGTGTGCAGTTGCATTTTGGGTTATTCCATGATCGGCCGGCCGGTGATGATTATCGCAAGGAGCACTCCTCCTCCACGGCCTTCCGAACTTCATGCTCTCTAGGAGATGCCGGATTACCCAGTGGTTCGGCTTCCTTCTGCTGGACTGGCGGGGGGCTTTTCCAGACCCGGAGGCCAACAGCATCCCGCTGGTAATCTCACCGCTGCTCCCGGTATCCCAACTATGCAATCTTAGGAAACATATTAGAGTTTCTCCGCAGGCTTCATTTGCCCTCGACAGCAGATGTTGTATCAGTCAGAAAATGTCAGCAAACAACTCGACCTGCTCTTCAGGGCGAGAGGAGGAAAGTCGCTCCGTAGACTTGCGTAGGCCCCCCGTCGGTTTCGTGTTTGTTGCTTCTCTAACCGAGACAGGTGGGAACGTCAGCCCGGCTAAGAGCAACTCCAGGCGAGCCACTGGACATCTCCCACTCCACGCTCCAGCCCAATCCAACTTCTGTACGCAGCCGAGTGTATAGAAGATATTCCCGCGAATCAACGGCTCAATTCCATCTATGGGCCTCATAGTGGATGATTAAGTCCTCAACTTTGTCGGTCAGTTGTTGCTTGAATCAGTCGACGATGCCACAACCCACCGCGAGAGATTGCTTCGCAAGTTGCCCGCTAAGCCACGAAAGCTCTCGATTCACTTCAGAGACAGTCCTTGGCTTCGATCTTCGGGATGTTCCCGTAGTTCCGCACATCAACTGAGTTGGGTGTAAGCGAGACAACGGGTTCCCCGCTCCCCCCTTATTACTGCGTCCGTCCTTCAAGCTGCAACACGGCCTATCCTGGTCCCGCCATCTTGGATATCATTCACGGTTTCAGCAAGAAAGGGCCGTATTAGCTAATATTCGTATAGCTACAAGGCGAAGCCCGGGTAATTTGCAACTTTTGACTACATCGAAACGCAGAGGGATCTTTGGCATGATGAGGTTTGGAAGAATATCCGATTCGCTAACGGTGCTGCAAATAATCGCTTGAATGCCACCGCAAGCCATTTTACTTGTTTTCAACTCAATGTCATACGTCAACGAATAACTAAGTCGATCCTAGCGTACTACTAAATGCATTCGACGCCACCAGTTGGACGAAGCGTCAGCCAGAAACTGACACGCAATTGGGCACTCTGGTAGCTCTTGAGATCTAGAACCGTAAGCGACCTTTCGTCTAGTTAGATGACGGGGCATCAACCCCGGTCACCGGGCTCCCACCAGTCTGATAGCCTTATGGATGCCCCGCGTATCCTCGAGTCAGTGAATCTAGAAAATCATCACATCGCAATGATGAGAGTGGCGCTTCCAAAAGTCCCGCAATCTTAAGCCGCGTGGCCTGTTCTAGATTTCTGCTTCTACAAACTCCCATGTCAGTGCCCTGATTTCTACTCCGGCTGAACGGCAAAGTCTTTAGTTGCGTGTTGTAAATGGAATTTAGTATCCACGTATGGTAGCGCTTGTCGTCCTGTGACGACATACGCAACGAGGAACTGAGACAGCGGTGAGAAGAACTGAATAGAAGTCAGCATGCTGATGGCTGAGCGCTCAAGGGGGAAGACAGCGGTGAGAGGGGGATAATAGCAATAGTCTCATTAATCAAGATGCTGACCATGATCGAATATTTTTTTTTCCTGAATCGCATGGAGCTTTCGAACATCGTGTGTGATTATCGTCACATTGAGTTTTCATATGACGCAGTAGCTCTGTAACTGGATCTTTAAGTAGTACAGAACACACTGTGTTCATTGTGAGCTTTAGGAAAACAATTGAAGAGGATAGCACTACGGTTGACTGAAGCCCTGCCTGGTGACGCTTTTTCATTTGAACTGTCATTAAAGGATTTGACTTTAACATGATGAAACATTCAACACAGACAAGATCATTTCATGGTAAGATTTCACATGACTGACAACCCATAGAATCTCTCAACCATTAAACATGACCCGACTAGCTCATTCCTCAGTTCATAGCTCTGCATGCCATGCCATTCTTACGCAGTTTCCACCTCGTCCTCCTCCTTTTTCCCTACCAATATCTTTCGTGGCAGATATAAAGATAAGGCGGTGTAGATATGTGCTACTTCTTAAGCCTTGCCCATGATGGTGGAGAATCCGTCTCACTCAGACGATTCGAGGTTCTTATGTGGAAGGGGTTCCTCCACTTAAGATCGTATTGCCTAGTACCATGATGGACGAACGACGTTTGAGTAATGACGGGGAGATTGCCGATATATAGGGGTAGCGGTCTGCTTAGCATTCTGCCGATGTTTCCACTATGCCTGAGGCTCTGAACTGAACAAAGCTGAGACGAAAGATTTTCAGGAATGTCCTAGATAGGATATATATGGGATACTTGACTCTTGAAGAAACACAGTAACAAGCAACAAATGCCAGACAAGAAGACACTTGTGGGTGACAGATTAGTCCAGGATAGTTGGCATTAACTGGACTTGCTTTTCTCGACTGGTCTCGAGCACGCCGCCCAGCTTGCGAGCCTATTCTAACATGGGGCTCCGAATGCTAAAGTCTGATCGATCAGAACTTAACAATTCCAAGTCCAGGCCAGCGTGATATTGTGCCAAAAAGACGGGACAAAGCAAGCAGCCCCATTGGGAGGAGGTCGGATCACCAAATTCAACGGGGGTTTGAGAATATTCCCGACTGCCTAGAAAGTCTCAGTTGTGACCGAACAGTATCTATGCTTGGATTCTTCAAGGATCACTGAAATATCAACTTGGACGTCAAACGTCAAAGGGTTCTCGGTCTCTGAGGAAAGAAATCCATATCCATGCGTTGCGTCGTTTTACACGAACAATGTCTGCAAGATCATGGGGACCTAAATGCCAGCTTATCAATTGTGTTGCGCCCTCCCAAGTACACTATTCTCTTCGAAGGTAGAATAAAAGAAATACAACCTGAAGGTGAGAACAGAGATTGCCTAGATGGTAGTAGCTGATGCCAGAAAAGTCGATCGTGCGACCACAACTCTCTTATACCTAATAAAGATATGCATCACACCCGCGCATCCCGCGGCGCCGCTCCGGCACCCACCCTCACATCAGGAATCGCCGGCCGGAGTGGGACACCCGGATTTTGGCGTATATATCCATGTAAACCGTTCGAGGAAACGGGATACGGAGGCCACAAGCAGTCATCACCAACATCACGGACTCGGACAGACCTTGCCCAGCTGAAAATCGTCCTGCCGTAGCCTGAAGTGTGGAGAGGGAAGCCCACCCACGCTTGCGTGTACAAGGCCGGGGATACTGATACTACGGGATGAACTCCTTCTCTGTCGGCACAATGCGTCGAGAATTCTCACTGAGAGATGGAGAATGTCGTAGGTGGAGCGAATGAAGCACCACGCAGAGCAATTGCGCGAAGGGCTTTTACTGGACGATAGAGGGTCCGCAAGTTGAGCCTACGCAAGCGACGACCTGATATCACCATCGAGATAGGGCCGCATCTCGGGCGCGAGAAGACACGGCCGGCTTTGGGGATATGCCATGATGCCGATTTTCTTTCCCGTGGCAGAAAGTATTTAAGAGCAAAAGACGGCCCTCGGTAATGCCCAATGAAACAAGAACGTCGAATAACACCACAACCAGTCAAAGCCTAGAACATCTCATACCTGCGGGCCTCACGCGCGGCTGGGTCACCATCAACGGGACCCGTCTTGCGGTTGACCCGGCGCGCTCGCTGACCTGGTACGACCGGCAATGGGGCGGCGCGCCCGCGGGTTGGTCGTGGTTCGAGCTCCACCTCGAGAACCCCGACCAGGACTACGACGTGCCTATGTCCGTGTGGGTGTGGGATGAAGCGGGCGCCGCGGCCGGGCTTGCGGCGATCAGAGGCGGACTTGACGTACAGAAGGTCGTCCCCGTGACGTCGCTGGTGGCGTCGAACAGGACGTACACCTCGCCGTCGTCGGGGGCCGTGTACCCCCTTGACTGGACGCTTGAGCTAGGCGACGCGACGAGGCTGTCCATCTCGAGCGTGAGGCCGGACCAGGAGATGGTTGCTGAGGGCGGGCTGTTGCCGACGTACGAGGGATATGTTACCGTTTCTGGTGCGTATCAGGGAAACCAGAGTGTCGAGGGGTATGGACTCGTTGAGTTGGAGATTGTCACTTCCGACGCGCTGTAAACGATGAGGGCATGATGCTGTATGGTGAATAGCTGCCCGAGAAGAGCTGTTTCTCAATCGGCTCAAAGTGTAGACGGGAGCATGTGCTATGTGAAGACGTGTTTTTCAAGTCTATCGTGTGGTTGTACTCTTCACCTGTCGACGATTGATATGTATCATCCATCTCACTTTCATTACCTAGCCAGAAATGATGCTAGCAAAGTAAACCAAATTCAAACACATGAAGATCAGAGTATCAAGCGGTGGACGATACACTGAAACCATCATCTTACATTTCTCTGTTTACATAGACTAGATTGCTTGGCGTTGACGCCTACTCCATGACAGACCACACCTGCGAAGCAATTACACCGTCTGGATATTCGAATATACCCCCACACCTGATCCCCCATACCTACCAATTCCTGATTGGAATGGGAGGCACTGCCTGAGGGTACGTGCTCAGCAATTCCGAGCGCCTCTGAGTCCAGTTGGACTCGATAGTCCTCAAGTCCATGTACAGAAACGGGGCCTTTGGTACTCTCAAACCCATCTTGTATCCAGCCTGGCACAGACATTCGATGGTCTCATTACTCTGGCCCGTCGCGCAAGCCCAATCAAGCGTAGTCGGCGAGTGGTCGGTGGGATCTTGACGAAAGCGGCTCGGGTCTCGGGCTACGTGAAGCTGGGGCATCCTCGGAAGCAACATGTCCACGAGTCTCTTCTTGCGCTCAGTCATCCTTCTCTGCAGCTCCGAGAGCAAGTGCTGGGCCTTCATGTGAGCCGAGGGCTCAGAGCTGTCAAAGGCATACTTTGGGTTCAGCTCGAAGTTTGGAAGAGCGCACATTGGCAACTGATTATCATCATCCCAGCGACGGATGGCGTCCCCCAGGCCGTAGATGTCCTCTTCTTCCTGATCAACGCGTCTCACCATCGTCTTCCAGGCAGTGTCGAGGCTGTCGTGGATCGGTTCTTGCAAAGCATCTCGCTGGTGCTTGTTGTAAACGCCACCGAGGACCACGTCAAGGGGCGAGAGGCATTCGGCCGTAGACGCAGTCTCAGTTTGAGCGCCAAATTTAAGGAGGATATCGACGGCTTTCTTGTCAAGCCAGAATGCTGCGTAGTGAAGCGGGGTGAAACCTTCAAAGTCAGCCACGTTGGGGTCAGCCCCGTGTGTGAGCAGCCACCGGAGCAGCTTGTGGCGGTAGAAGTTCAGGTCTCCAACGCGGTGGTCGAGGCGGTGGCTCAGGAGGGCGATCAGGGGACTGACACAAAAAGGCTCAATCAGACTGTTGATCTGGTCCTTGATGTCACAAGCGTTCCACATTGCTTCCGGTATAGACGGGTCGTCAACAAGGGGCTGCATGAAAAAGAGCTGAAGCGGGGTGTATTTTCCGATGACTCTTTCGTGACTTCTGTCCGGTATCATGTACCAGAATTCTCGGTCTATCTTGCTAATAGGATGAGAGTTGCGTGTGACTTTGTCTCGGTTGCCAACCAAGTGCTCACGTTGAAGAGCCGCCTGGCCATTGCGGGTGAAGAGATATTCAATGGCGCCATTGATGGCTTCGCTGATCTTGGCCTTGTCCCCTACTACGGGATTCTTGTGCAGGCTTTCTGGAAGGAAGAGGTCGTGAAGTGGCGATACCTGAAAGTACTCGCCTTTTAGCCCGTTCTCGTAGTCTTCAATGTTGTGATTTGTGCCCATGGCATTGGCACCGTTATCGAGGAGGACCTTGATGTGGGCAAGATTAAGCTGCCGGCAAGCGAGGTTGAGTGCCGTCTGAGGAATACAGCCTTGCAGGTGGAGGCCGACAAAATCACCGATATCAATCAGAGTGTTGCGCTCAGGGCCGCCGCCAGTGATCTCATTGACATCGATTCCCTTGTTGATTAGTTCCTGTACAGCTGATCCACAGTCCTTTTGGCGAAGACACACGGCATGTAACGCGTTGAGACCAACTCTGCGAGGGGTCTGTACAGAAGCACCGACCTGTAGAAGCTTGCGAATCATCTGCGCAGAAACGGCATGATGGAGGACAGGAATATCCGGGCCGTGGAAGGATTCGCCTCCATGATTTAATTGCGCCCCAGACTGCATCAGGGTGTCTACTAAATCGACGTGATCCTGGGCAACGGCATGAGCGAACATTCTTGTGTCGGGATTGGCAATGTATTGGTCCTGGGATCGAGGTGTGGCTTTTTCAAGTATCAAGCGGAAAATTTCTACTGCGTTTTCGGGTGCCAGCAAAGCCAAATGAAGAGGTGACATGACGCAAAAACGGTTGACGTTCATCGCATTATCGAGCTGCGTGGTGAAGCTTTCGACCAGGGGATCCACTTGCCACCTCTGTTCCAACCCTTCTAGATCTCCGACATTAGCACCGGCATCGAGGAGTAGCTGGACGCTCTTCAAGTGGCCCATGTATGTCGCGACCATGACGGGGGACAATGCAGCGTGACCGAAGCCTGTTGGAGTGTAGTTTGGATCCGCACCCGGTTGCTTCAATGCGTTACTCAGTAATGTCGCATATCCTCTCGAGGCAGCGAAGTGGATGGCCGCCGGATTCTCGCTGTCAGCATCCCATCTGAGAGCGACAGATAAAATCTTTTCGCGAAAGTACCGGGAAACTGTGCTGGCCCGGAGCATGGACAGAGTAGGACATTCCTGCAGGCAGACCGTTAATTGCCTCACCGCATGATCGATGTTTTGCTCAGAATCGTCCTCAGCCAGAGAGCCGTTCGCTTCATCTTGAGCCAGCTGGTTTTGAAACGAATCGCTCATGATGATGGATCCTAATTCTTCGGCGATGCGCAGAAAAAGTTCGGGAGGTAATGTGACTTGGATATCGCCCATGGCGCCATTGAGGCCCTGGACCCTTGTCATAATGTTGTGCGACATTGTGTGGGTTGGTCAAGTGCGTTCTAGTTGGTTTTGGATTGTCGAGTCCGAAATTTTGTTGTCGTTATTGCTGTTACCCGACTGTCAGATTGGGTCAAGGCAGGGCTTATATGGTTAGCTGTCCTCGGACACAGTTCAACATGCTTGGAGACTTCAAAGAGCATTGTATAATGACAAACTTATTGTGTTGGTCGATGGTTGATCAAAGAACGCCTTGTCCGAGTTTCGACGGCGTGATTCATTTCTAGGCTGCGTGAACTGGCTTGTAGCTGACGATGTACTCGCACCGCAGCGGAGACCGACATGTTGCTTCTTATATCATATCGCGATTGATATCCTTATTTTGTTTCCATTGTTTCCTTTTCTCTTTATGTTCATATCAAAGAGTTACATGTGTGTTCTTTTTACCACTTGGCGTCCTTGCTGGCGAGGAAGCCCTTGAGGATGCCGACAATCTTCTCGAGGGCGGCGAGGTAGACGCGAAGCTGGGAGGCGACCTTGTCCTGGTCGTCACCGAGCTTGGCGTAGAAGTCCTTGCGGTAGGGGCAGGCGCTCATGGCGGCGCTGAAGATGGGCTTGACGAGGAAGCTGTGGTGGGGCTTGAGGGTGGTGCTGTAGGCGTTGCGGAAGGACTCGGAGAGCTCCTCGGACTCCTTGGCGACGTTCTGGCTGAGGGCGATGCAGGTGAACTCGAGGCCACTGCGAACAATGCCGTTAGGTTGTGTCTTTCTTCTCCTGTCGTGAACTGCGTAGGGGGGCTTACCGAGTCAACCAGAGGAGACCCTCGGTGGCGACGTGCTTCTTGGTGGCCAGCTCGTTCTTGACAAGCTCCTGGAGGTTGGCGGACTCGCCGGGAGCGGCGAGCTGACGGTCACGGATCTTCTGTACGTCGGAAACAGGTCAGTCATTGTTTGATTTGACTCGGAGGTATTGTCGGATGTGGATGGACTCGGAGACAGGGAGACGGCAGGGAGAGTGTCGTCAAAGAGGGGTGTTTCGTACCTTGATGTTGCCGCCCATGTCGCTCTTAACGGGGCCGAAAGCGACACCACCGAGGGCATCTGTGGAACAGCTCGTCAGAAAAAGGAAGCATTGAGCGCGGGTTCATCGTTGGACCTACCGAAGATGGTGGTCAGAGACTCGGCGGCATCGAGGAACTCGGAGGTAGCAATGGCATTCTCCTTGTCGGCATCGACAGGGACGTCGACAAAGGACTTCTTGAAGGTGTCGAGGTATGTACCTCCGGGGGGGATCTGGGCAGTGGCCATTGTGTCTGTTTGATTGTTTGGATCTTGTTTGTTTGGAAAGAAGGAAGAGAGGAAGAAAGAAGCAAGACTGAAGGGAGAGAGAGTGGAGGGAAGTTGTTGAGGTCAATGGAATCGGGAAAGTTCAAGCTGTCCCTTGAAACTGCACCGGCACCGGGAATCGAGGGGCGGTCAAGCAAGCCTGCGGAAGCCACGCACCACCACAACCAGCAGCAGCTCACCTCATAGCGGGGAGCGGGGACCTCAGACACCCTGGACGATGGAGGTGCTGCGATGTCCAGGGCCTGGCGACTCCACTGGAGCAATGCAGCAATGCCACTGGACTGGCATCCGGTGTCTGTCTGGCAGGGTGTCTGGCTGGCTCACCTGTAGTGGACAGTGGGTGGACTCGCCTGGACTGGGCCGCTGGGGCCATTGGAGAAGGGCGCTAGCGATCGAACTGCAGCTGCTGCAGTGGGGCGAGGGGGCCAATAGTCGCTGTCCAGTGTCCCTGATACACCGTACAGTGCCAGCTAGATTACCCCTCATTCCTGCTCATCTGCGTGAAAGCACATCATTTAGAAACAAGCCACCGTGCATAGACGCATACGGCACGGTCCAGCGCGGGGTCGCGGAAAAAGGAGACTGCGGAGCTCCGGCCAGTCGGGCGGCTTCCCTCTGCCGTGCCGCCGGCCCAGATCAGGGTCTCCCCTCGCAGTCTCCAGTCCCGATCATGAACTCACCATCGTGTTCCTGAGAATCACCTTGTGTGGCTTCGTCTGATTTACCATTCGTCTCTGAGAAGCTCGCGGGTCCTCGCTGCGAACGAACCTACGAACAATTGAACTCTGTTTACACTGCGGGACAAACCGCTACAGCTCCCACTTCGCTACCACCTCACATCACAGCTCAACTACACTGACTTTCGAGACTCGATAAACGCAGTAATCTCATCCTTCACTATGGCAGTGGGGTCGACGCTCCCATCTGTGCCAGACACGGCGCAGATTAAATCCACAGAAACCGGGGGACGGGCACCGCGAAACATTGTCACCAGCATCAACTACTACGACGACCCTGGCGACGGATCCTCTCCGCCCCCAGTCGTCGTTGGGGGGTAAGACGCTTTTCGTCGTCTCCCCGAATTCTCTCAGTGGCCTCATGCATACACGTGTGTGCGTACAGATAACTCATGTTTCGTCCCCAGCCAGAAAGTCACAAATGAGCGGAAAATGATCCCTCACACCATGACCGTCACCGACGTCACCGGCAACGAGGATTCCTTCACCCTCGACTCCCACGGCTTCCAGTATCTCCGCCACGCAAGTGTCGAGACGGACTTTACAGACGAGGAGCGCATCAAGAACGTATACTACCCCGAGGCCGAGAAGCTCTACAAGGAAATGTAAGTCCATATTTTTTTCACGTCTTCCCTTGCGAACCCTTCCTTCTGAGTGGACGGAACGGAGGGAGCGGTGTAAGGAACACCGGTGGGCCGCAATCAAGTCGCAATCAAGAGAAAATACCCCCATGCTCACCAGGGTGGTTCCTCGTCCGAACCATGCAGCACGGGTGCCAGCAGAGTCGTCATCTTCAACCACCAGATCCGCCGCGGGCCGGCCAACTGGCACTCCCTCGGCGAGCGCAACACGGAGCAGCGCGGGCCGCTGCACAAGGCCCACGTCGACCAGTCCTACGACGGCGCCCTCATGATGGCCCGCCACCACCTCGGCGCCGAGGCCGACGAGCTGCTCGCGCCCGGCCGCCACCGCTTCCAGATCATCAACCTCTGGCGGCCCATCAAGCCCGTCCGCAAGGACCCGCTGGCCGTCGCCGACGGCAACTCGGTCGCCGAGGCGGACCTCGTCGCCGGCGCCATCATCTACCCCCGCCACCGCGCCGAGACGTGGACCATCAAGGCGAACCCGGCGCACCGGTGGTACTACAAAGACCAGCAGCGGCCGGACGAGCCGCTGCTCATCAAGTGTTTTGACTCGGACACGTCGGTGGTCAGGCGGGCGGCGCATTGTGCTTTTCGGGACCCGGGGATGGATGGGGAGGAGCACCGGCAGAGCATCGACATTCGGGCGTTGGTGTTTCACTGAAGTTGCGTGTTGACTGGATTACATGACTGTGGCAATGGAGCGAACAGAGAGCGACTTAGATCTGTCTTACTTTCTACCGTTGAAGCAAACGGATGACAACGGTATTTCCTGTGAGACGCTGGCGGGAAGGAGGCGTCCACGTGGGAAAGAATACACGATTTCAAGACACCCCTGTTTGACCAGCACGTGGAATGGGCCACAACGGCTGTGATCGATCTGCCCGCGATGATGTTCAACTAGGGTGTTTGCGCTAACCGGGCAGGTCTCAGACCTCGCGTACCCCAGGTTCAGAGAGTTTGACTCTGCGTCGGAAGCTACGAGTGCCCGCCTGAGATGACAGGAGCTTGGCGAGAGCCTCATTCTAACGAAGCTGTGATGCGCCGCACGCTGGGCCACCTTGAAGCAAAATTCAAGCATTTGAGACGTACCCTGTGACGAACGTGATCAAGCGACCTGATTCCTCGCTGATAAACCCACATCATCCAATCGATTGCTCTTTGCGACAGCGACAACGCATCTGCTGAGTTGAAGCCAGCACCCCCCATCCGAGCGTGCATGGATAGCCTCCCCAACTTGAGCCGCTGCTGGATAAGCTTGTATTTCGGCAAATTTTGCCTCGTCGACAAGAATTAGAGCCTAGCCATCCAGAGTGCCGGTGACTTCACAAGCCAGGATGGCAAGGGCAATGGTGTCGCCGAGGCCAGTTCGTTTGGTGATGTGACGTCAGAGAGCCTCATCAATCAAGTTCGGAGAGGCTCCGTCGTGCTAACCTCTCATTCAGGCAATTGAGATGGCACCATCGCTTGCCATGCAGTGCGATGACTAGGACAAGCCGGTACTCGGCACCTGCACATTCTTTTTGCCCTCTTTCTTTCCTTGGGAAATGCTTGGAAGGACCGGTGGAAGCTGCACATGTCGGTACACAGCGTACACAGCAGCTGGTCCTTCCTAGCCTGCCTAGGGAGGTGGGAGGTTGGCTCCTGCCACAGCTCAGCTCAGCTCAGCTCGGGTCACTGCCTTATCGATACGTCGTGTTGACCCGTTATTCCGTCCCATCAGCCAACCGGTGTCTACCATTGGCAAATGACGTCAAGACGAAAATAGAGCAGCAGCCCACCTGCCGTCCAACTCTGCCCCCAGTGACGGCGTTGCTCTGACCAATTCCAATTTGGGTTCGGCTGCTCTTCCCTGCCACCGGCGCATCGAGCGTGGGGCTCTTGTTTTTTTACGTTAATTTTGTTTGACAGCTGTTCCGATATGTGTTTTTTTCGTCTTCGGTTCAGTGCGAATGCGGCAGGTCCAATGACTTTGGCCCAATGTCTGGCCGAAGCTAGAGTGCCACGAACAACTGGAGCACGCGAGCCCTTGCTGGGCTGAGAAACGCTGCAAATGCACGACGAAAAGCCCCGCCGCTGCTGTCACCCGTCACACTCACCCCTCCTTCAGCTGCGAACTGTGGGCAAACTGCGAGCTGCAGAGTCTGCGGTGTGCTGAGCTGTCCAAATTCCTCTTGGAGTCTGAGTCTATTCTCTCAGCAGAATGCCCAGCCACCAATTGCCATCGCCAATGGCCCTGGAAGAGGCGCAAGACGCGCGGCTTCGCATCCCGCCGGGGCAATCCGTACCACCCCTCGGGATCCTGCCCTACCGCACTCTGCCCTTTTGCCCTCCCATTCTTGGCCCGATGGAGGGTGAGCTTCCAGGTTTGTGGCCCAGCTGAGAGCCTCTTGGTTGGTGGTGTTCCTGAGCACAGCGTGGCATCGAGGCAAGGGGCCAAGACCACCACCACCTGGGTCGAATCTTGCATCGGATCACCGCGGCTCTGTTCGGCCTGCTTCATATCGACAGAGACGCAAGCAGGCAATCAATTCTTCCTCGCAAAATGACAAGAATCGACCCAGGGGATCGTCAGATGCCCCGCCTCTAGCTCGTCAAATGGCACTCTAGCCTTGTCGCCAGCGTCGCCCTGTCTCACCACCAAAACCGTCCCGGTCCCAGCCCAGTCCAGTCAGTGTCCCAGCGCCGCCCACACTTTTAGCCCTCCGCCGTGCCCTTCCAAAGTGGAATCCTGCTTTTCTTCCTTGCCTTGCTGCAGTCCGCTCCTCCTGTTTCCGGCCGAGCTATCTGACCTCACTCCCGCCCACCTGGACTGGACTCTCCGCCGTCCCCATATGACATAGTCCTTCGGTTTCAAGCTTTCCCATAAGCTTTTGTCGCGCGCCCTCCTCCATTCCCTCTTCCGTCTTCCCGTCTTGTCTACACTTCTCTGCCATCTCAAGCCTCACCCAAGCTCCAGTCCAAGCTTGCCGTTATCCCGTGTTGGCTGGAATGCAACGGCTTGCCCACTCCACCGCCCCTCGCTATACCCCGCGAACCCTGTGATACCCCTCCATACCATTACGAATTCATGATCTAGACACTAGCCAACGCCCATTGATACCCGTTTCCCGCCGTTCCACCCGTCGCCAAGATGTTCACCACCGACCACAAGGACGACAACCCTGAAAATGAGAGCTTCTTCCACAAGCTGAAGAAGCCCTTCCGCGAGCTCGAGGAGAAGCTCGAGGGAACCCACCTCCACGACGCCAAAGTCCACCTAACCCACAAGAAGCACCAAATCGGCAAGTTTGCCAACCTCGTAAGCTCCCACTCCCGTTTCGGCCTGCTCAATTCGCAAGCGCCAGGCACAAATTAACCCGTGCGCGCACCAGTTCAACGCGAACCACCGCCACGACGAGGAGCACGAAAAGGCGACCGACGACAAGCGAGCCAAGATCGCCGAGGAGCACCGCTTCAAGTCCTTCTTCCCCGAGCGCGACGGCAACCTCATCAAGTGGTATGTCGACGGCCGCAACTATTTCTGGGCCGTCTCCGAGGCCCTCGAACAGGCCAAGGAGACCATCTACATCGCCGACTGGTGGCTGTCGCCCGAGCTGTTCCTCCGCCGCCCGCCGCACTACAACCAGGAATGGAGACTGGACAAGGTCCTGAAGCGCCGCGCCGAGGCGGGAGTCAAGATCTTCATCATTGTTTACCGTGAGGTTGAGGCTGCACTGACGTGCAACTCGGCGCACACCAAGCACGCCCTGCAGGCCCTCTGTCCCGAGGGTACCCCTGGCTATGGAAACATCAGAATCATGCGCCACCCTGACCACAACGTCTTCGAGAATGCCGCCGACATGACCTTTTACTGGGCTCATCACGAGAAGTTCATCGTCATTGACTATGCGATGGCCTTCATTGGAGGCCTCGATCTCTGCTTCGGTCGCTGGGATACTAACGACCACCCGCTAGCCGACGTGCACCCCGAAGGTGTGCAGAATGAGGTCTGGCCTGGCCAAGACTTCAACAACAACAGAATTATGGACTTCCAGAATGTGCAGGACTGGAAGCAGAATGAGCTGAGCAAGGCGCAGTACGGACGCATGCCGTGGCACGACGTCTCAATGGGTGTCGTTGGACCCTGCGTCTACGACATCGCCGAGCACTTCGTCCTGCGCTGGAACTTTGTGAAGCGTGACAAGTACAAGCGCGACGAACGATTCGACTGGATCCAGCTTCAGAACCGGCTGGATGAGGACGAGGATCTTGTGGGAGTGCAGAGGCCTAAGCACCCGGTGGGCGACTATGTCACTCACCCTCTCAGCGACCTCAGCTCCAAGAATTTGGAAAACCGTGGCACCATGCATGCCCAGGTTGTCCGCTCAAGCGCCGACTGGTCCAGCGGTATCCTTACGGACCACTCCATCCAGAACGCTTACTCTGAGATTATCCGCAAAGCCGAGCACTTTGTCTACATTGAGAACCAGTTCTTCATCACGGCCACTGGAGACCAGCAATCGCCCATCCACAACACCATCGGCCGCGCCATTGTCGATGCAGTCGTCAGAGCTGGCAAGGAGAACCGCAAGTTCCGCGTCATCATTCTCATCCCTGCCATCCCCGGTTTCGCTGGTGACCTCCGTGACGATGCAGCTACCGGTACCCGTGCCATCATGGACTACCAATTCAAGTCAATTTGCCGTGGGGAGCACTCCATTTTTGAGCAGTGCCGAGCTCAAGGCGTCGACCCGAGAAACCACATCTTCTTTTTCAATCTGCGCTCGTATGATCGACTGAGCAGAACCTCGGCCGTCGAGAAGAGAGAGAAGGACACTGGCGTTAAGTATTTGGAGGTCCAGCGCGCGCAGGCCGAGGAGGTCATGGGTGCTGGTATCCACGGAACCAAGGACCCTGTCGCGGGGGAACGCGACACGCATATGGGTTCCGTGAAGGATCAGTCTGGAAATGGCCGCCCTCAAGAAGCTAGGGATGCGCTGGATGCCAAGAAGAAGTTCGAGGCAAGCTTAGGCGAGGACGGACACAAGACTGTCTACTCGGTTGCTCATCACGCCATGGCCAACTCGGGCTCAATTGAGGACGAAATCTGGGATGATGAAGACCCCGAGACTGAGATCCGCAACTGGATCCAGGAAGAGCTCTACATCCACTCTAAGTTGCTCATTGCCGATGACCGTATCGTGGTGTGCGGTTCTAGCAACCTGAACGACCGCAGTCAGGTTGGCCACCACGACAGCGAGCTGAGTATCGTTATGGAGGACACCAAGCATGTGACCAGCACGATGAACGGACAGCCGTATGAGGCAGGATGGCACGCGACTTCCCTGCGACGATACCTCTGGCGCGAGCACCTCGGTCTCCTCCCCTCCCAGGAGTTGGACGGCAGCAAAGACATCAACGCACGACCTCCCGGCGAGGACTCGCCCAACGACCCATGGGACCGCGACGACAGCTGGAAGTTTACCGAGGATCCCCTCAGCGACGAGTTGTGGGACATGTGGACGACGAGAGCCACCAAGAACACCGAGATGTTCAGGCACCTGTTCCACGCTGACCCCGATGACCACAGTAAGTACATGGAACCCAGTAACATTAAGGCAAATCTAACTGGACCACAGTCAAAACTTTTGAGGACTACGACAGATACCTGCCGCCCAAGGGACTCAAGTCGGGCCACATCTTCGACCAGTTCATGCCCGCCGCCGACGCGCGAAAGAAGATTGACCAGATCAAGGGTCACCTCGTGTGGTTCCCGCTGGACTTCCTGCGAGACGCCGAGATGGCTGAGAAGGGTCTGCAAGTCAACCAGTTCACAGAGAGTGTGTACACGTAAAAGTCGAGGGTTTACACAGGAACAGATTTGGGAGGAAAGAGATGGATACAACATTACTACGACTTATGGCTTAATGTATAAATATGAGCGTCGCTTGACGCCTCGGCTGGTTCTATGGAGCCGACAGTGCAAACAAATTTCTTCAAGATTTAGCCCTTTACTTTTGGAAAACTAATTGCTGCTTCTCAACATGGACAACTTTTGTCACCCCATCCAGACCCTCCACCATCCGAGCGATCCTCTCATAGTTAGGGTATAACCGGCCCATCTCGGTGCCAAATTGACATCCCCATCGGTAGAAGATGTACACGTCGAAGTCCACAACAGTCAAGCCGTCACCAACAGCAAACTCCTTCCCCGCCAATCTCTCGTCAATCCTCGCATAACACTCATCAATAATTTTCTGCCCCCTCGTAACAACCTCAGCCTTCGCCTCCTCCCCATGCACAAACCTCTCAGGCCGCAGCACACCAGCGTATCCTAAGGCGTGCAGCGTCCCCGACAGCCAGCACACCCACTCGTACGCCTTGGCCCGCTGCACCGCCGTCCTGCCGAAGAGGTTCTGGTCTGGGACGAGGGAGGCGATGTAAGTGAGCACAGCAGGCATCTCTGTGATGACCGTTTCGTCAACGACGAGGCACGGAACGTAGCCCGTCGGGTTGATGCGGCGGTACTCCTCGTGCGTGAGCGAGCCGTCGGCGGCGCGGTAGCGGCCCCCGATCCCGTCGGTGCCGTCTGGCGTGGGCTCCATCTCGACGGCAACGAAGGGGATGGCGAAATGGGTTAGGATGCTGTGCGGGACGAGGGAGCAGGCGCCGTTGGTGCGGTAGAGGGTGATGTTTGGGGTAGACATTTTGGCGGTGGTCTTGGTTTTGATGTTTCCAGCTGGTGCTTTGAGACGGTTTAATGAGCTGCAATTTGATATGCAACATGGCCATGTCTGTCACCCTTGGCGACTTCGGAGCTCTTTAAATACATATCATGCCTGGCCGTCGCCTGCACATCGCGCCCATCACAAATCGTCATGAGATGATCTGGTGTTAACTAAGCTGGAACCTAACAGGATCCGTCGCCATTGTAAAATGGAGACATGACAAAAAGGGTGACAAAATAAGCAAGGCGGGAAAAGGGTCCGGCCCGGAAGGATCATCGACTAAAATAGTTCCAAGCTACATACATCGAAGAAGGGAGCCTCTTCACCGAAGACTCACCGAGATCCTTGCCAGCATGCCTCGGTGTATGCGGGGTAGCGGGGGAGCCCACACCGATCCCCCACTGCACAGTGCCACTTTAGCCGCAACTGACCGGGAGTGGAGGAGTCAACGGAACCCCTCCATTGACTCACTTTTTGGGTGAAATTTGGCCATACGTCGACCACGCCGCAACCTCTACCGTCCGCTCTCCGCCCCCGACGACCACGAATCCTCGATTTCGAACGTTTACGAAACCATTGGGCATTCGAAGACCCGAAACAATGGCCTCCGCACCCGAAGCGCCGACCGCCGCGGTCCCCGTCGAGGCCGTGGAGCCTGCCCCCGCCAGTACCGGCGGACAGAAAGTCGATCCCTGGAACGTGTCTGGCGAGGTGGGCGAGGATGGAAAGGTCAAGGCGATTGACTACAAGGTATGCAACAACGCTGGAGGGAGTCTGCCGATTGGGCATTGTGTGCTCTTGTCGAGCCCGGCGGGGGAATTGTTCAACCGTCTGCTGTCTGCAATGTTAGAAGCCGGCCAGCTAACAAGGGGCCACGCGACAGAAAATCGTCGACGAGTTCGGTACGAAACTGATTGACGACGCCCTTCTCGAGCGCTTCGAGCGCGTCACCGGACACAAGCCGCACCACTTCCTGCGCCGGCAGATTGTCTTCTCCCACCGCGACCTCGACCTCATCCTCGACCGCTACGAGAAGAAGGAGCCCTTCTTCATCTACACTGGTGCGTTTGAAACCTGAGACGTTGGAAGGCAGACATGAGACGGGCTTTTTGCTGACGAAGGGGTAGGCCGTGGACCGAGCTCCGACAGCATGCACATTGGACACGTTATCCCTTTCCAGTTGACCAAGTGGTTGTCGGATGTGCTTGATGCGCCGCTGGTGGTATGTTTTTCTCCGGTTCCTGAGGACTGGGATTGGTTACTGACGTGAGGCAGATTATGATGACTGATGGTATGAGACTCAATGGTTGGCGAGGGATGCGGTCTAACTCCATGTGCAGACGAGAAATTCCTGTTCTCTGAGAAGAGGACAGTCGAGGAGGTTATGCACTACACAAGAGAGAACGCCAAGGACATGTGAGACGGAAAGCCATCTTCTCATCGTACGGACACTGATAGCAACAGCATCGCCATCGGCTTCAACCCCGAGCGCACCTTCATCTTCTCCGACTACGACTACATGGGCGGCGCCTTCTACAAGAACATCACCCGCGTCGCCAAGCGCATCACCGTCAACACCGCAAAGGCCGTCTTCGGCTTCGACGATTCCTCCAACATCGGCAAGGTCCACTTCGCCTCCATCCAGGCCTCCTCCTCCTTCGCCAACTCCTTCCCCCACATCTTCGGCGACGACGAGGCCCGCACCACCCAGATCCCCTGCCTGATCCCCTGCGCCATCGACCAGGACCCCTACTTCCGCGTCACCAGAGACTGCGCCGCCGGCCTGCGCTACGCCAAGCCCTCGCTCGTGCACTCGCGCTTCCTCGACGCGCTGCAGGGCCCTGGGTCCAAGATGTCCGCGTCGATCGAGAGCAGCGCCATCTTCATGAAGGACACGCCCAAGCAGATCCAGAACAAGATGAACAAGTACGCCTTCAGTGGTGGCAAGGTCACGGCTGAGGAGCAGCGTGCCGAGGGCGCTGACCCCGATGGTTTGTCTCACCTTCCCCCTTCTAAGCCGTGTGTCTAACAGAAACGTAGTCGACGTCTCCTACCAATACCTCCGCTTCTTCCTCGAAGACGACGCCGAGCTCGCCCAGATCCGCGAGGACTACCGCACCGGCAAGATGCTCACGGGCGAGATCAAGAAGCGCTGCGCCGAGGAGCTGGCCAAGTACTGCACCGCCTTCCAGGAGCGCCGCGCCAAGGTCAACGAGGACACGGTCGACCTCTTCATGGCGCGCCGGCCGCTGGTCTGGGCCGGGGCTGAGAGCCTCAAGAGCCTGCCTGTCCGCCCCGCGGAGGGTAGCGGTGCGCCCGCGGAGGGCGGCGACGGCAAGATGACCAAGAACCAGCTCAAGAAGCTTGAAAAGCAGAAGCAGATTGAGGAGAAGAAGGCGAAGAAGGCGCAGGAGAAGGAGGCTGCCAAGGCGACTGCTGAGGGGGCGTAGAGGGGAGAGATGAAAAGGTTAGAAGGTGCAAAATATACCCAACAAGATTTGAGTTCTTGCGAGTTTGGTTCTTGGGTTGTGATTATGATCTTGCAGCTCTTTACGATGAAGCTGTCACTGGCGTCAGACGGTACATCTTGACACTTGAAGGATCGCATTCCCAGTCGTTCGCAGGCCACCCCCTCTACAGTTATAACGGTACGGAAGTCTCTGCAAAATCGCCGACGCGGATCAGCATAGGCGTTAAAATTCGCCCGTCGGCGTTTAGTTATCTCACCCCGGATCGCCGATGAGACGTCCGTCACGGTGTAAGTCGTGTATGACAATGCATGAGAGCAGTGACTTACTGTAAGACAAATTACATCCTCTGCCTGAATCCGTTCGCAAGGGTGCTATAAAAATGTAGCCTTTAGCATAGGTAGTCATAGGACATGAAACAATCTCATCTTCTCAACTCAGTCTTCCACCATATCATCTAAACACCACAACAATGTCCCTCAAAGGCAAAGTCGCAATTGTCACAGGCGCCTCCCGCGGTCTCGGAGCCGGCATGGCTCTCGAACTCGCCCAGAAAGGCGCATCCGTAAGCTTCCTCCCCTCCACCCCCTTCCCTCGCCCTCACTCACAAAACTCACAGGTAATGCTCCTCTACACTTCCGACTCCAGCACCCCCAAAGTCACTGCCCTCCTCGCCCAAATCGCATCCCTCCCACACTCTCCCCCCGCCACATCCTGTCAAGCAGACCTCTCCCTCCCCTCCGCCCCGTCCACCGTCCTCGCCGCCCTCGCCGCCTGGCCCGCAGCCTCAGGCAAACTCGACATCCTCGTCAACAACGCCGGCACCGAACTCAACGCGCCCCTCGGCTCCATCACGCCGTCGGACTTCGCCGCCGTCCACGACCTCAACGTCCGCGCGCCCCTCCTGCTCACCCAGGCCCTGCTGCCGCACCTCAACCCGCGCGCGCGCATCATCAACATCTCTTCCGTCGGGGCGCGCGCGGGGTTCGCGGGGCTGGGGCTGTACTGCTCGTCGAAGGCGGCGCTGGAGGGGTTGACGCGGTGCTGGGCGCGGGAGTTAGGGGGCAACGGCACGACGGTGAATTGTGTCGCGCCCGGGCCGGTGCAGAGCGATATGCTGGAGAATATACCGCGAGAGATCGTGGAGATGCAGATGGCGCAGACGCCGGTGGAGGGGAGGGTGGGCAGCGTGGAGGAGGTGGCGAGGATCGTGGGATGGTTGGCGGGCGAGGAGGCCGCGTGGGTTAGTGGGCAGGTTGTGAGTGCTAGTGGGGGGTGGGCGATGTATTGAGATGTTTGGTTTGGCGATAGGAATTGGGAGGTCATGAGGTTGACTATTATCTGTATTGGGGATTAACATGAGAGATCTCGTTGGATGGAACTGGAGAAACAGCCGGCGTTGGTCTGGAGCCAGGGATAGAAGGCATTGATATGCTACAGGACCGAGGAGAAAAGAGTCTGAGGTCGAGTTTCCTCATCACTCGGCGCCAAAGACAAGCATAAGCTGCCGATCTGACCTGACGCAACAAGAGTTATGCTACAAAAGTGGCGGCAGGGGAAACTTGTTTACTCTCTCATCAGATTCGGCGTCTTTCTTTCAGTTTCTTTCTCCAAGAAGGCAAATTACAACTGGAATCTCAGCGTCTTCCCAAACAGAAACGCCATTTGATCAATATTGCTAGACAAAAAGGTCGCAGGAATACAAATAACCATATCTAATAAGTTGCCAGAGACGAAAATGACGAAGAAAGAAGATATTGTTCGACGTGCCATGAAAATGCAGTCGCACATTGCTGTGCAGGAGCACTTGAATATGGCTCATTGCGGCCTTGTGCAGGTGCACTACCGTGAGAGTATGATCCTTTGCGTCTGGTATGCATTGCCGCTGAGATAACATTCTGCTAATGAAGTTATATCAGAGTTTTATTGATAAAAATGTAACGGGCTGAGAATGTCAGAATAGAGCTTGAAAAGGTGGCTGGCTGTATTGAGTCAGATCACACGGAAGGTTGCAAAAGCTACAGCATCTAAGGATGTCCATTTCTCCAGAACGTTGGACGTAGAAGTCGTACTGATGATACCTATCTTAGCTAGAAAGCGAACCAAAGCAGCCCTGAAACGCATAGATGGGCGCTTGCAATTCCTTTTCTGCTGGTGGGAGCTCATGTCTATAAAACGATACAGTTTCGTATCGTATGAGTGAGACAGCCAGGCAAGTCGCAACAGTGCTTCCCGCTTGTCGATAATGCTGTGAGACACCGAGAATTGTTGATCGCGTGTCTAAAGCTTGTGGGAAGACTGCTTGGAATAATTATCATAACCTGCAAACGTTCTTAATGTCGGCGTTCACCATTTTCGTTCGTTTATTTCCCTAGTGATGACCTTTGGGACTGCTTTGATATCTTGGGGTCATCTAATGCGTTCAAAAGAGCAATCAAGAAGATTAAGCCAGTTACTTAAAACACTATGACAAGGTGGTGTCAGATGTCCATTCGCAGTCTTTCCGGCCAATATTGTCAGCCTCAATCACACTAACCAGGATGTGTGTTTTACTCGGTGTTAAATAGAGCCGGACTATTGCATTACTTTTCTACTATAAGACAGGCGACGAAACTTCGCACATAGGAACAGGAAAAGATTCGATAATGGCGGGCACAAGCCTCGGCCTTTTTTCACTTTTCTGTGCAATTATTTAGCCACTTAGCAAGATCAATACTTTTAATGGTCCAACCCTCGTTCGACCTGCTTTCTGCTGTTCAACCTGTCTGTTTTCACTGTCTCGCTTGTATTCTGAAGGCATATGAAATCGTCTAATTATATTGACCGCACAAGGCTGTGAATGTTATAATATTGCAGAGAGTAGTATCAAGCGAGACACCAGGCGAAGGGTGTGGCTTTGCTAACGCCTCAACTGCCGCAAACATCTTCGCTCTTTGGTAGTAGTCATAAGTAGTTTGTGTAAGCGCGCAACTGCCAGCAGGGAATGCCGCGTAGAATAAAGCACATATTCAGAAGTCCGTGGCGTATTGCAGACCAATATAACGTAACAGGGGAGAACCAAGGGCGGCCAGAATAGCTTTCGCTTCATGTCAAGCCAGATAAATGGCCATTAGAACAAGCGAAACCAGGCCGAACCCATGAAATAAAAAGTGTGGCAGAAAAAGCTGAAGAGCCGTAGAATGACATTCCTTCGGACCAATCCTGGCCTGACGTTTACCAAGAATTCAATGTTTATCATCATTACCTTATTGAGTGAAGTGAGCAATCACGCCGTAATCAGAGTCGCGTATAAGTAAGACGCCAACCATAGGCATCATCTGTGCACAACAGAGCACGAATGATAGTACTCTCGTGTGTCTCATCGCCCGCGAGATGAATGATTATCTTCGCAAGACTGGCAGGGTGACAGCTGTTGGATGTCTGTTTTTCTTTCCTCGGTATTTGTTTTTGCGAGTGCCTCCCGTCAACTTGTCTGAAGTATTGACCTAAAGTTGGCGTGAGTATTGAGCTCTACAGATGACGTGAATGACCGTTCAATGTTCGAGGGCAGGTCTTTTGGGTCTCCGTGAAAACTTTTTTCAACCAACTACTGAGAACTTAGCGACCCTATGAAATAAGATAAGGAATTATGCTTGATACAGCGAGACGTCTAGCATCCTGACGGGAGGGGGTTACTCTGACTGATGGTGAGGCGGGTTGTGTTATCCAGCTTGCGGTACTCGTTACAGGCCCGCAAATCGATGTCCTCGCGTTAAAGACAAGGGACAGGTTTTATTAAGAGATGTTGATGTAAAAGAAAATCTTTACTATCCCTCTGCTATGACTTACCGCAACAAATCAGCACGAGAAAGTCGTCGAGAATTTGAACTTGATGGGAGAATGCTTGTATTACTAACAAGAGATAGTGGACTTTACGCATATCATGAGTGAATCATAGTCAATTAAAGGCACCTCAGGATGCTATTGTTTCCAGAGTATTATCGGTTAATACTACGGAGTGGGGAGGCCTTGGATGAAGACGAGAATGTACCTTGAAGCAATACGAGATGTGTGTTCATTCGTTGCCCCGCATGCAGGATACCTGCCGCTGACAACATGAAGCTGGAGTCATCAAGATCGACAATCGTGCTATAAGGGCTTTCCTCTCATTGAATACGATGCTATTTATCTGCCGTATGAGACGTATCTATTACATCACGTGGCGGGGACATAAAACGTGGTCAATCATTACAATCAAATACGAAAGGATCCAATGACATTGCTGAAACCGTTCTCGGCGTTGATACCTTAGCGGTGATTTCACCGTCATGAATTCGTCTCAGAACTGCAGTCTCGAGAGGAACATTTGTCGCACGAGTTGCCCAGCCCAGCTGCCAACGTTATTCATGCGGCCCAGTATCCGTTCTTAGACTTCGTGTCCATCATATTCCTTCTCTTTTTTGAACCTCCTGAGTATTCAAGCAAAGTTACGTGTTGAAGTATTGACTCCCGTATAGCCAAGCTAAAGTGTCGCCCGAGACGATGACGACACTTGAGCTACTTGATACTCGAAGGATGTTCCGGAATACTTTCCAGTCAACGGGAACGATGTTGAAATAGAATTTGTGCATAGGAGGGGCTGTATGACGTCTTGGAAGCTTTTATTACATAGTCACAATACGAAGCTTGCTTGAAAACACCTGGATTAATCAGGCAGCCCCGTTCGGAATTAAAGGCCTCAAACTGACTCGTCACTATGTACCATAATTGCCGGTGTATTCCATCAGAATGACATACAGGGCGAGACAAACGAAGTGGTCTGCAAACCAGTTATAGAACTGCAGAGGAGAGTGGTGCCATGACAAGGATGGAACGATGTTTGCAAGTAGTGGAGGAGAGGAGCATTGCTCAAGAGTGAACTCGCGGCCGATTGCCTTGTTCTAAATGTAGGACGAACGACCGCCCATACTGAATTGAATAGTCTTTGAGTTAAGCGATTGAAATGAAAGCCGGAATTGGGTCGGTGCTTTGCACGAAGCACAACCTCAAGGCGAGCATCTTGAAGGCATGGGAAGCATGGTTTGATTATGTATAAAATGAGGGCCGTCGTGAGATTTAAATGGGCTTCCACGCGGAGCAATCAGCCAGTTAGAGACAACATCTTCATCATGTGCAATGATTGGGCGCATGTTTGACCTTGCAACACTTTCAAGATCACTGCTTGCAAGTTGTCAAAACTCGATGCTGTCTTCCCCTTGCTGTCCATATTCACCCTTTCCGAGGTATTGATGGAAGAATAATGCTGCACCGTGCATTCATCGAGCGCTGGTGCCTGTCAGGCCAACGGCGTAGGAAACAGAAGCGGCTATAAATGACAGACTGTAGATTCATCACAATCTCCTGGATGAGATCATTGGCAAAGCAGCTGTCAGGATCGCTCCGTGTCGGCCAATATAAATATCTAGGCTCCCAGGACCATGTTCTTGTACGAGACCGGTCTCGGAAACCCTCATGAATCTCACTGGTACTCAGGCCAAGAGATTCCGGATCCACGATTACAGCTACACCTCCTCCATTTGCGCATAACTTATTTACACAAGGCTGTTATATGTTAGTTGCATCCAGTCTGATGCTGCGTAAGATTTGGTTTCTCGGATTTGCAGAAGGTACATGCTATTCTAGACATTAGGAGTATATGGGACAACCACATCGGCGCCCTGGTGTTACCTTCTAAACCCCACCAACACCTATGCAAGAGTTCATTTGCCCTGGTTAAAGTTCATGCTGTAGCCACCAGTAGCCTCGTCCTTGACCATTTGAAAGTTGTCGGTGCTGAGCCCAAACGGCTTGAGAATGCCGTTACCCAACTACATCCCGGTTAGCCTCGTTCACCACCCAGAGTCATCAACACTTACGTCCTTGAGCTTCCCCCACATCTCCGCCGTCTCCTTCTCCTGTGCAGCCTTCGTCCTCGGCGGCAGCACTCTCAGCTGCGTCTGCACAATCTTCCGATCCGCGGGCGCCAGGTTCGTCATCTTGGAAAGCGCCTTGTAATCCTCCTCAGCGCCCGCCAGGTTCTGCCACCCGCCCTCCTCGCTGCGCGCCCGCGCCCTTCTCATCAGCGCCTTGGCCCGGATCCGCAGCACATCCTCCTGGCGCTTCTTCCTCGCGGCCTCCTCGGGGTCGTCGGACCCCACCGGCGCAGGGGCGGCCTTGCTCGCGCCGGAGCTGACAATCTCCTCCTCGACGCCCTCCTCCTCGGCGCGTTCCTTCTCGCGGCGCTCTTGCTCGAGGGCAGCTTCCCTGTCGATCTTGTCGAGGCCGTCGAGGGCGGCGGTGGCGCTGGAGATGGCGTCCTTCCACTGCTCGAGCTTGAGGTGGCAAGCGGAGATGTTGGAGCGCAGGACGGCGAGGTCGTAGTCGAGGTAGTTGGGGCAGACGGCGACGGCCTCGTCGTACTTGGTGATGGCGGCCTCGTATTTTGAGGAGGCGAAGAGGGCGTTTGCTTCCGCCTTGTTTGCGTTGGCCTCGGCGAGGAGGGACTTGGGTGTGTTAGCTGAGATGTTCACGAGGTTGGATGAGTGTTTGCAGCTTACCGCTTCTTCTTCAGGTGAGAACTTCTCAATCTTTTCCTCCTCATTCTCCTTTTCGACCGTCTTGCCCTTGTCCTGGGCCTTGGCCTCAGCTTCCTTTGGCGGCATCCTGGAGTATTCTCACCCGTGTGGCTGGCTCTTGAGGGTGAAAAATGCTGGGTGAGAAGTCGGTTTTAGGCGGAGACAGCTACAGAAAGAAGACGGTGGAAATGTCGTCACTGTCTCGCCGGATCTCCACGTGGAACGGGGCGTTGGACGTTGGAACCAGTGGGGGGCACACTGAGGCTGTTCACATGCTTTGGGGCGCACCCAGCCACTAAAATCGACCCCTCTGGCAGCGGCCCTTCTGGAATCTCAGCAGCTCAGCCTTTGGGGAACGGGGCGCCGTACCCGCTGTCTCGCGGGATCTTTTAGCGAATGAGGTCGCCAGATGGTAGCAGGTGGACAGTGTGCGCCAGCGCAAAGACTGTGTCTCTCATGAGAAATCAATAGTAGTGCTGTTATTTTGCAGTTTTCTTCAATTTCAATATAAAAAGCCCAGTTGATTCTAATTTTGAATTCGAGTGGGACATGAGGAAGGGAGGAAAATAACAAATGCCCTCAAAACCAAAGTACCTTAAGAGCAGAGTGACACAGGGCAGTTGCTAGATCTGCATCCATCTGCCCCACTTTGGTCCCTTTGGCGATTCATATTTTTTTGGGAAAGAGCTGGGTGGGCTGGATCGACCCCTCCATTGTCGGTGCCTTCCGTCCCCGTCTTCACCCCGCTGTTCCTTCCTGACCTGCACCCGCACCTGCCTTTGTGACTCTCCATTGTTCCCCGGTGCCTGCCTTCCTCAATTCACCGTTGCGCCCTTTCCCAGAGAAGGAACCAAACAAACGGCCTCTTCAGAATTTTTTTTTATCCAGCCTCACCTCACCTTCTTCCACTACAAAAACCCCCACCTCCAACCCAAACCCACCACAACTTCTTCCTGCTCCTACCCCTCCATCACCAACAACTTCCTTTTGCGCGACAACAATCCGCCTTCCATCTTCCACCTCGCGCAACCCAATTGCACCTCCTCCACCTCTTCTCTCTCCCTTCACACACCTTCACGTCCACAAAGCCTTCTCAACCGTCACAATGGCTCCCCGCACTGAGTAAGTCCCATCTCCTTCCTGCGCGCGCTCCTCCCCTACCCATCCTTTGCGATTCGCGACAATGAGAAGAACAATGGCTGACCTCCTCTTCCCCTCCAGCTTCCCTCCCATCCGGGCCTGCCTTTTCGACATGGACGGCCTCCTCCTCGACACCGAGGACCTCTACACGGCCTGCATCAACATCATCCTCGAGCAGCAGGGCCGCCCTCTCCTCCCCTGGTCCATCAAGGCCAAGCTCCAGGGCCGCCCCGGCCCCGACGCCACCCGCCTCTTCCACGAGTGGGCTCAGCTCTCCATCTCCGAGCAGGAGTACCACCAGCAGCTCTCCGCCCTCCAGCGCCAGATCTTCCCCACCACCAAGCCCCTCCCCGGCGTCCCGGCCCTGCTCGCCAACCTCGGCCGCACCCGCTACTGGGACCTCAAGCCCGCCTCCAACGGCGCCGCCGACAAGGAGAACCCCCACCGCGTCCACATCGCCCTCGCCACCTCCTCCCACCTCGCCAACTTCAAGCTCAAGTCCGACCACCTCACCGAGCTCTTCTCCATCTTCCCCTCCCACCGCCGCGTCCTCGGCGACGACAAGCGCATCGCCCCCGGCCGCGGCAAGCCCAACCCGGACATCTTCCTCCTCGCCCTCAAGACCATCAACGACTCCCTCCCCGCCGGCGAGAAGCCCATCACCCCCGAGGAGTGCCTCGTCTTCGAGGACTCCGTCCCCGGCGTCGAGGCCGGCCGCCGCGCCGGCATGCGCGTCGTCTGGTGCCCCCACAAGATGCTCCTCAACGAGTACAAGGGCCGCGAGAAGGACGTCCTCGCCGGCCGCACCGGCGAGGCCGGCCAGGTCGACATGCACCAGGTCGGCGAGGTCGACGACGGCTGGGCCGAGTACATGGACTCCCTCGAGGACTTTCCCTACGACAAGTTCGGCATCACCGTCCCCCCCGTCGAGGTCGACGACGAGCCCTTCATGAAGGAGAACGTCGGCGAGGTCCTCGTCGAGAAGGCCAACGGCTCTGCCTGATCCGCTTTGCGCAACATTCTTCATCCAAACGACGACACCAGGGTTTTGGCGAGATCTGGCTTGGCATACCAATAACATGGACAGGCTTTGGTCACCACCGTCCTGGCTCGACATTTTCCTACTTCTTTCCTTTTTGAGCAAGCTTTTTTTTTACGAGAAAACGGCATTAGACAGGGCACGGATTACGATGATAATGGGCGAACGAAAGACAGAAGGTCTGGCTGGCATGGGATTTCCAATAGAGCGGAGGATTCAGGGAAAGGGAACCACTTTTTCTTTTCATAGACTTGGCTTCTTTGATCACGGTCAAGAACGAAAAAGGCATTTGGCATTGCGATAGAATTCCCCCAGTGGATTAGAGAAAGCAGGCACCCCCCGCATCCCGAATGATACCACAAAATATATGCATACAAAACAAAGACCCTTTCTGCTTGGTGCCGAAGTTTTCGTGAAAAGGACAGTAGCAAACAAACACAACCCCCAAAAGTCCCTTGTCATTCGCAGTTGATGACACGAAAACGAATCCTGATGGTATCGATGCCCCCTTTGGAAGCATTGTTCCTCCTCCCTCCATCCCTTGGTATGCCGGAGCGAAAATCCACAACTCGCTCTTCAAGGGCATATCTTTCCTCCCCGTTTGTCCAGTTTGCCGGAACGCCAGATGCTCCCCTCGGGTGATCCCTTTTAGGACGCACCCCGTAGGAGATGAGAAATCTCATCCACACCGCCCCCCTTTTTGCCGCAATGATGCCGGCCGTCCTGTAAAGCCGTATCCCCCGCCTTTGTAAAAAAAAAAAAAAGAAAAAAAAACCTGTATGGAGACGTAGAAGATGGAATTGAGTAACGGAGAGGTCGGGAAAAGACGAGCGGTTGAAGATAAAAAATGTGTGGTAGGGTTCGGCCGTGATCATGAACCAGGCATCCAGTGCCGTTTTTTGTAGTGTAGTATACTTGTCATCCGCAGGTTGAAATGTGAAGATCCCGCTCGTCTTTTCCCGCGTCGCTCTCTGAGAAGATTATGTAGATATAAAAGGGTTAGACACGCCCTGGGGTGAGGTCGGGTCGGTGCCTTTTGTAAATAAAGATGGGCTGGAAGAGAAAGATGAGCAAGAAGACGCAAACCACCCCCGAGAAGCATCAGCTTTTCAGAGGAAAGTCTGCGAGCTGTACGAGTTGGACCGGTTCGGCGGCTCGTACCAGTTCTGATACGGGTGATTAGGCAGCGAAAAGTCCGCGAAGCTGAGCGGGTTCACGAGCGCCTTCATCGGCGCCGCGGGCGGCTGGCTGCTCGCGGCCGTCATCGCAGGCGGAGCACCGCCGCCGCTCGTGCTGCTCGCATAGTACTTCCCGCCGCTTCCTCCTCTGGGATCCGGGTGCGCCATCACAGGCGTGTTCCCGCCGGCAGGCGAGGGCCAGCCCCACGTCTTCTTGAGCTCGGAGTGGATCTTGCCGAGGCGCCAGCCGGAGGCGGCGTGGATCTTGTCGAGGATCTCGAGGACCTCCTCCTGCTCGCGCGGGTCGGTGAGCACGGCGGAGGCGATGGCGAGGGAGCGGATGGCGACGGAGGCGACGCCGCGGTCCTTTGTGTGCGCGACGATGCCGCAGACCTGGTGCGCGTGGTGCAGCTGCAGGGCGCGCATCTCCTCGGAGGCCTTGCCGGGTTCCATGGGGTTGGTCTGCGCGAGGAGGCATTGGGCGGTGTGGTAGAAGAGGCGGCCGATGATGGCGGCGCGTTTAATGAGCCTGCGGGGAGATGGTGTTAGTAAATGGGTTAGTTAGAGGAGGGAGGGAGAGACACGCACCAGACGTTTGGGAAGGCAGACTTGGAGTTGGTCTGCGAGGGGTAGAGGTAGCCGAACGGGTGCATCGTGCGCGGGCACGCGTTGTTCCACTTGTCGCACAATCTCTTCAGGTCCTGCCACTGCGCGAGCCGGTTGCCGAGGCGGATCTGCTCGTCGTGCGGGCTCGGCTCCTGGAAGCGCGGGATCGTGGCGCGGAAGTTGGCGATCTTGGCCACGATGTACAGGATGCGATGCACCCACAGTTCCTCCGACCCGAACCCGTCTCCTGATGCCGCGGCAGCCGCAGTCGCAGCACCGGCACCATTGCTCTCGGCCGCAAAGTCCATGTCCAGGCCCCATGAGTCCGGGTCCCACGACGTTTGCCAGTTGAAGGCCAGACATGAAAGCACCTCCATGCCGATGTTGAGCCAGAAGCACGCCGCGCCAATACCGCTGGAGCGCGCGTCCCACTTGCACTCGCGGATCAGCGCTCGGGCGCCGGCAATGTGGTTCATTCGCTGAGCGGGCTTCTCGGACATGATCTCGTAGACGTTGAGGACGACGGCGGTGGTGGCGCACTCGCCGGTGTTGCGGTCGGGGTTCTGCAGCGAGCGCAGCAGCTGCGTGGTGGCGGTGTCATAGTAGAAGAGGGCCTTGTCGTCCTGGTAGGCCGGGTTGACGAGGGTGAGGTGCTTGACGCCGCAGGCGAGGAAGGCGTTGAGCAGCATCGGCGACTTGAGGGCGTGGTAGGGGATGAGACGGGAGAAGTGCTTCTCCTTGTCGAGCGAGTCCATCCAGACGCCGACCTCCTCGACGAAGACCTGCATGTAGAGGATCTCCTCTGGCGAGTTGAGGTACTCGCGCTCGCCGGCGGTGGCCTTCTCGCTGGGGGGAGGCGTCATCATGCCGTCGGGCGCGAGGGCGTTGGCGCCATTGGCAGCACCAGGGGCGGCGGCGCCGCTGTGTCGGTAGGACGGCGGTGGGGCCGTTGGTTGCGGGACGATGGAGGCGGCGGAGGAGGCGTCGCTGTCGCGGTGGGTGTGGGAGCGGGAGTGCGAGTGGTGGTGAGAGTGGGAGTGGTGTGCGTTGTCACGGAGGGCGGCGAAGTGCTCGTAGCCGGCGTATGGGTGAGGGCCAGGGTGCGCCGAGTTCTGGGGGGTGAGGTAGGCGGTAGCGGACTCGCTCTCGCGGCGGTGAGGAGGGTAGTCTGCGGCGCGAGGGGGCTCCGGGGGCCGATGGGCGGCGTGTGGCGGGTAGGAGGCGTAGGAGGGCGGTAGCTGCGGCGGCGGCGGGTGGTGTTGGAGGTGAGTCCGGGGGGAGACGGAGGCGTCCGGGCCCGGGGCGGCGCGGGCGTGTGGGAGGAGGTGGCCCTGGTGCCGGAGGGTTTGCTCTAGATGGCTCGGCTCAGGCCGGGGGGCGGCGGCGACGGCGACCTTGTCGAGGTGCGCGTACCGGCCGAGTCCGCCGACGTATTCTGAGGCGATTTGTCTTGATTCATCTTGGAATTGTACTGTGGTTGAGTCGCGTTAGCCTGTGTCCGCCATGATGCTTACGATTCCCTCACACCACCTCATATGAGGGAGGTGAGGGGATCGGCTATTGGGTGAGTGAGATAAGATGGGGGCTCCGGACTTACCCGACCACTCGACGGTGGGAGGCATGTAGGGCGGTTTCTTGACCTGGACGTCTATGAAGTTGAGCCGCACGCCGCGTTTGCATTCTCGATTGCTCTTGCGACAATTTAGACAGTCTGGTAAGCCTTCGTCACATTTTAGATGCCGTTCCCTACACGTTAGACAGCCCGTCCGTACTCGTTTGGACTTTGTGGCGGTCGCGGCGGCGGCGGCGGCGGATTTCTCGGGGGACTTTGCGGCGACGATGAGGTCGCGCGAGGGGGTGAGGGAGTGGATGCTCGCGCTGCGGCGGGGCGGGATGTGGGAGCTGGGCAAATTCATGGTGTCGTATGTTTGGTGGTGGTGATGGGAAGAGTACTGATGGTTTTGGTGGTCTTGGTGGTGGTGGTGATGGTGCTTGAGATAAGAAGACTGCTGCTGTTGCTGCTGGTGGAGTGGTGCTGCTACTTCGTTGCCGAGGCTAAAGTCGGTGGTGAAGTCGGAAGAGAAGCCAAAAGAGAGAGAGGAGACCTGGTCGTCGTTGTCGTCAATGTCCTGGGCGCCGTCGAGGTACGGGTCGTGGACAAAGTCGAGGGGCGGATGATGCTCAAAGGGGTGCAGCACCGCCGGACCAAGGCCAAAGCCTGGCACGAGGACGCCTGCAGAGGCGTCGTATGCCTCCAGGGCTACCGAAAGGCCCGTCTCTGGTGTGTAGAGACGGTGGGGGGATTCAACGAGGGCTGGGGACACCCAACGGCTTGGGCGATGTGGAGGGCGATGCGGGCGTCGTTGTGGGCATTAACTTGGTGGAGGGCTGAGAGGTTGAGTCTGCCGTCGGAAGGAGATGAGAGCGAGAGACTCTGACTCGTCGCTGTCGTCGTCGTGATGGTCGTCGTTGGAGGTCGCTGTCGTCGGGTCACTCACGATGAGAGTGAGTGTGCGTGTGTGAGAGAGAAAGACAGCGGATGCGCGCGCGCGAGCGGGGGGCCGATGTGCGAATGAGCGGCGAGAATGATCCGCTGTGCTGCTTGCTGATTGAAGGACGGGCTGCTGGCTCAATGGCGGGTGACTGATTGGGAACACTGATCCCGTTGCGTGACAGACGTCGTCGTCGGGTGGTGATGAGATGCCAGATGCGGCTTGTCGATGAAATGCGATGCGCAAGCAATGAGTTTCCTTCCTTTCAATGCCGTCGCTGCTGTGCTGTGGTCGTCGTCGAAGTCTTCGTCTTCGTCGTCGTCGGGGGCGCGATCGGAGAGCGACACAGATTCACTCACAGGGGGCGGATGGGGTGCGGTGCACGCGATGTCGGTTGTCGGTGAGAAGCGGAGAAGAGATGGTTGGTTGGTTGGTTTTAGTGAGCGAAAAGTCGAGTCGAGATGCGAGGTGCAGTGGGAGGGAGAAAAATCAAAAGTCACAAGCTTTGGCGTTCTGGATGGAGTAAGGTGAGGTAAGTCGAGCCAGAGTAGAGAAGCTGGATGGATGGATGGATGGATGGAGGGAAAGACTGAGCGGCAGTGGCCCAGATTGACTTGACTAGCGCAAGATGGCCGAGGTGTGTGTAGCGTGTGTACTAAGTAGCTCTTTGTATGTGTGTATGTCCAGTGGGTGTGTCCAGTGGGTGTGTCCAGTGGGTGTCTCCAGTTGTTGTAGGCAGTGTGTGTGCTAGGAGGTACCCTCTTCCAGGCCTTGGCCGTTGGTTTGGTTGGTGGCTATGTCTTGTCTTCCAGGTACTTTGCTGTAGGATGTAGGTAATGGATGTACCTCTCGCCGATGAGGACAAGGACAAGGACGAGGGAGGGGGGTGCGACTTGGTCCGTTCTCGAGGCCGCTAAAGGTAAGGTACCGTTTACACATGCAGGAATCCCGGCCGGGGGAGGTGTGGGTAGAGACCGAGAGCATGTACCTTCTTCTGTGCCTAACCTGAGATGCAGTCCATAGGTACAGACAGTCTGGGGTGGGTTGAACAGAGTTCCTCAGGCCCTCTTCCTGTTCTCTTTTCGGATGTGTCTATGTATCGTCTCCTCGTTGTATGTGTGTGTGTGTGTGTGCATGTATTATGTGCTGTGTGTATTGTGTATTGTGTGTCCCTTGTAATCCAGATGAGATGGACGCAAAGGGAAGAAAAGACGAAGAAGAATGCTGTTGCGTCGAGTGTGTGATGTCGGGAGTTTGTGTGGTGGATGGTGCGCACCCGTCTTCTTTCTCCGCGGTTGATGGCGGGGATGTAATGTTCAGGCCAGGAAACGGTATGCAAAGGGCAGATGCAGCAGTATTAGGCGAGGAACGGAACGACGGCAGTGGGAGTGAAGAGAAGAAGAGCATGAGGACCGTGAACGGCTCGCGAGTGCTAATATGGAGCAGAAGAAAGCGCCGAAGACGATGGATCTCCTTCTATCTATCTCTCTCGGCCGCGCGGATTCCCTTCCCCCAGGTCGGGTTCAGGGGTCTGCTGCTTCTGGGGTTATGGATGTGAGCAAGACAGCGAGCATCAGAGAGGGCCAAGACACGTCTTGCGGCTCGAGAGTACACGAAGTGAGTGTACGTGGATATGTCGCAGACACGAAGAGATGTAATGCGATGTGATGCAGAACGCAGAGCTAGGCGGGGTCTTGGTACACGACCTCCAGGATGGATGCTTTCTGGCTGAGTAGTTGTCTTTTCGATGTTCTCGTCGAATTAACAACTGAGCAGTTGTGGAATGACGTTTGAAAATAAAGCCAGGATCGAAACGTCGAAGCTTCGAATTCCAGGAAAAGCATTCTGCCAATGCCGGTTCTCGGGCGGCAGTGGATAGAACAGGAGGAGTAGCGGCCACCAACCGATGGACGTCGTCGGAATTGAGTGAGTCCAGAACTTTTTTTAACAACAAGGCACGCAGCACGCAGCAGGAACGGAACAGGCAGATCAGGGCAGGCAGGCCAGACAGATCCAAGGTCGGGTCGAGGTCGGGTCCTTTTTTGGGGCGACGAGGGGGGCGTGTCCGTCTTACCTTGCACCGACCAAATGTCACTCTCACTCAGGGCAGTCTTCCTCCCAGCGCCCTTCAGCAGGCCGTCGTAAGGTAAGGTACCTCTCTCCAGGGGGGTGGATGGATGGCAGACGGGCGCGCATGTGGGGAGGCTGAAGAATTGGCAAAGGGGATGGGGAAAAGGGAAACGAGGCGCGCGCCGATGGCGGGTGAGATAGGGAGGGATAGATCGGCAACGACAGCGTCGCTTGCCGCAACTCTATGGGGAGCGAGAGCGATTGAAGAAACTCTGAACGGCTGAGAGGCACAGAGGGAAGGAGATTCCGGGGGGCCAAGGTTGAGGCGACGACGGCGTTGCGAGGGAAGATGGGGTGTGGTTGTGGGCGTTGTGGGTGTCTGTGTGGCTGTGAGCAAAGAAAAAAGGGGAGAGCGGAAGATACCTTGAGAGACTCATCACTCACACACTTGTGCTGGTCGAAGGACGAGAAGAGAGAGAGTGTGTGTATGATGCAACCACATGGGGCGTGATCGCAGCAAATGGCCTCTCGCTTGATTTAGCACTTTTGGCGGGAATCTTCTAAAACCGGAGCGGTCCCCTGGGTTCCACTTTTTAAGATGGAAGAAGCGTTTGCCGATGGGTGACAGACGGGCTCGAGTCTCTTGTCTGTGGCTGGAATCGTTGCATGTACCTGTTGACGATGGAAGGGCTTGAGTGTTGATGCTGGACCCCTGGGCCTTTTTCGATATCTGCACTTCTATTAGACGTAAGTTTTTGATGTTGCTGTCTTCTGTCGACACGAATAGAAACTCTACATCAAAAGAAGAGAGACAGCTGTGAAGGTGGCGATGACCACCATCGTTCGATTGCTCCATAACAATGGCCAGAGCACCGGAAAACCCGTCATCGGAGCCGATATCCGAGAGTGAATGGCCCTCGACCGGCAATGCTGCGCCGCGCCGACCTGTTCAGGGTAGAGCGCCGAGATGGCGACGGTATCCCGATACTCCGTTCGGCACACACATAAGAGAGACCTACAAGAGGGCTATCTCTGTGAACACCAAATCGCCAACAATTACTTCACCATTATCAATGATGCGTAACTATTCTATCCAAAGAGAAGATGGCAGCACGACAACAGAAACAGATCCCCCCGCGATCCCATGTCCCTCGGACCGCACACAGCCACATAGCACACAGCACACAGCATACGCTCTCTCTTCTGATCCTAGATGTACCTCGATACATCCCGCTCCCACATGCCCGTACCTTGCGCGGGACGTGTTGCAGATCCGCCTTTCCGGGGTTCCAGGTGCCGCTAGAATTGCGCTCGAAGGAACGCAGTGCCACACACCACACCACACACACAAACGCCAGCCATCATCAAGCCAATACTGACTTTCTAAGAAGACGTAGAGTGACTTGGGCCCTGACAACAACCACCCCCCGGACCCGTCACAGAACGTGCTTGCTTGCTTCCTTCCCTTCCTTCGCCGTGAAGTTGCTTTTAGCATCCGCCCTCTTTTTCAGCCTCCTCCCTTGCCCGTCGGAGATGCCTCGCCGTTGGCAGCGCCCGACAGAGTGGCACACTTTCACAGCGGCCCGAGGCAAGCAAGTAGGCAAAATCATACTAGCAAAACAGTTGTGCTGCCGGGGTTTGGGCTCGAGGGATCATCCGTCCGTGTATTCGCCCTCTAGGACATTCTTGTCAGAGACCTGCTTCGGCTTCTCTTGCTTCCCCAAGATCCCGCCGAGCTCATTCGCCGCATACTCTTTCCCTGCTTCGGGCCCCAGAACGCCCAGCGAAAATCAGACGCAAGAAAGCACGCAGGCGGCCTTCCTTTACTACCATCGTCAGTGCGTCCCTTAACAATGCCCAGGCGTTGTAATAGCCACTATTGTGTTGTATCATCATGAGCCAAGTCTTTCCCGCCTTCAGGTAGCATCCGCCGAGCGCCATCACAGTCGCAAGTACAGCAGCATCCAGCTCTTGGCTTCCCTTCAGATGTTCCCCAGCGCTTGGCCTCGAACCCCCTTTCTTGCGCGTCTCTCTTTTCAGGGTATTAGCCGTTGTGGATTTCCCTCTGATAATCTGCGCGTCGACGATGGGGCACATCTGTGGCATCTGTTGCCGGCCTCGCCCAGTTTCCCTTTTCTCTGCTTTTCCCCACACGCAAGAGGCCGCGCAATAACGTGCTCCAGTCCCCTGGCACGAACCCCAGCGCCACGAACCTCGCCCATAGTTGCATTCCTGCTTCTTCCCAACGCAATTGACGCTCGCTTGATGCTGCTTCCGAGAGAAAGAGAGGAAAAAGAATGGATGCCAAGTTGGATGATCATCAGAAATCATTCGGCTCCTGTTGCGCATTTCGTTTCCGCGTGGGGTGCTCAAGCTGGCTGAGCGTCACTTCACCCATCCACATATGATGTATCGTGTTTTGTACCTTACCTGAAAGTGCCCATTCATTACGCCAGCAGGATAAAACAATGTACCCGGTCAGTAGCTTATTTGGCCCGGAAGAACGACGGCTGCCCACAACACGAAGAGTGCCTCCACTTCTCTCCCTCCCAATCATGCCACAGACGTCTCCTCCCCGTGCGATTATCTCCCCGCCAGTCCTCTCCCCGTAAGCCGTCGTCGTCGTGCTCCAGGCCCCGGCCGCTCCGCCGCCGCTCGGCGCGGTTTGATCGCCACGGTTCCCGGTAACGGGCACACGCGGTCTGTCGTCAATGTTTGTTCCTACCTTCCCCCTCCCTCACGTCTGCCGGGTGGGGGGGCACGTTGGTTCGATCGCCAAAAAAGCAAAGCGAGCAAACCCGGCAATTGTTAACTCTCGCTCCTTACTTTTAGTCAGAAGTGTTTCTGGAACGTCCCGTCCACACTCTGGTAACTATAGCCCATATATGACAAGGTTCTCGCGACAGAATTAGCAAGCCCGAGCGAGAGGGAAGGTCAAGCAGAAGCCAAAAAGGTAGGACTGTGGAAAAGTCAAGTGTAGACGGCTCGGCCGATGAAGCAGGATCGTCGCGGCGGGTGAGTTGAGCCGAGCAAGGGCGCACGTCTCGACTCTACCAAATTTTGTCACCGTCGCAGTAGCATCGGACCTTAAAACCATTACCTGTCAACGAAGACGCCCAATAAGCATCCAGACACGCACTAAACGTAGGGCCAACAGAGCCTCCGACGTAATAATCGCCAACGTTTTGGCTTTGAATCTCGCTACCTTTTGCGCTGTCCACACACTTTCCTGCTGTTTGTCTGCTCGGCTGTCGCTCATATCGAGTATCAGCCTTCGCGGATATAGGTCTGGGCGAACAAGGTTCGTTCCCTGGGGAAGCCTTTGCCCATGTTTCGTTTGGTCCTGCATTCGACGACGCCCCCCTCCATCCACTCTTTGCGCGGGATCCTTTTTTTTTCTCTTTTTTCTTTTGTGGTTTTCCAAGAATAAACTGAAGTAAGGTTGGGGCCTTACGTCGGGTGTCGTTGCCCTTTCTCTGGAGACTGTTTTGGGGATGCATGTTAAGATAGAACCCCTGCATCCCTATATTCCCCCTCTACATTCTGACCAGATAGAGGAAGAGGTCGTGTGCACCGCCCATTACTACCACCAATGCATGTTACTGTCAGAAAGATTAACCAGTGAATCCGTACCGAGGCGACAACTCGTCGTCCCATCAGAGCCCGGCTGTCCAGTCTGCCGAGGACAGTCCCCTTTAAATGCCAAGGAAAATGATGTTACTGCATGGGCCAAGCGCCGCGCCGCCCAGCACCAGAGGGGCCGCAGCAGCAGCAGCACCAGCCAGCGTCGCCCCAAAAGTGCGAAACGCCGCACCAGACGAACCGGAATGAAACATCAAGCAGCGGCGGGTGCCGTCATTACTTTTTGTTACTTTACTGTATGCTGCTGGCCTCGCATCTTGACACTCAGAGCTAATCTGCGCCCTGATCCGAGCTTATGGGTGGCTTTCAAAGTTCGGCAAAAGGAGGAAGGGAGCTGGGGCAACACTTTGCATTCTAGCTTTTTTTTTCCTGTACTCTATTTTGAGGTGCTTTTCTTGGCAGGCTGGAAGGGTAGCACTACTTCGTAGAGGATGTGGTGCAAGCCAAAGCGAGATCGTCGTCTGATGACACGGGCAAAAGGTAGATTTACAGACAGACGGACATGTTACCGACAGCCTGAAAGCGAATGCGTGCTAGCCAATGGAGACAGGTGATTCAACATCTCTGGCTGCAATTTGGCGAGGAAACTCTTCTCACCCAGCGAGCTTCTCAGAAAGAGACATGGTACAAGTGAAAGCCTGTCTCAGCTTTGCAGATTCAAGCATAACCATCAGCAGCAGTTATTTTCAGTCTTGGAATGGTACCATCAGCAGCCAGGTCTGTCTCTGTCCCACCGCGCCGCGGACCGCGGGCCGCGACCAAAACCATCAGTTCCTCAGCATGCCAACCCGTTCCAGGCCGTGACCGTGACTTCCACCAGAACAAGCGCCAGATGCGATGCGATGGAGATGCGATTGCGATACACAGCCGTTGTAATGCCTTGTTCGGAGATGTTGCTCTTCCATGGGGCCCCGTATGCTCTAAACACCGCGGACCTTGCTCTTCCCCCACCCCACACCCTCAACCAAGCACGACCAGGCAGACGAAAAGAGAGTCCGCCACAGGGGTCTCGTTCACTCACAACATGGGGTGGGTGGGTGGTGGGTTGAAGCTGACACTTCTTCTGATTCTCAGCGGGAAAGGATAAGCTTCTCGGGAAGTTTTTGCCTTGCGGTCGCGGGTAGCATTTCTGGAGACTTCCCGACGACGACGGTCGGGATGGAGGGTGTGGATGGGGTAGCTAACACCCGAGGCCCCAAAGAAAGAAAGGGCCGGGTCTTGTTGCAAGATTTGACGTCGGCTCCGGACTTCGCCTCTGCAGCAACGATGCGACTTGCCTTGCCTTCTTGAGGGTGCCGAAGCTTGGAAGGGGAGACGCCAAGTTTTGCTTGGACGTTTTCTTGAGATTGTGTTATCCCAGAGCCAAGATGTCAACGGGGCCGCAGAGTCAGAGGGGGAGGAGAAGAAGAAGAGAAAGAAGCCATCTGCAACCGACGCCCAGGCTGATCGGGCAGCTTGGCGGGACAAGTCGAGACTGCCTTTTCTTGTGGCACTCGTTCTCGCACAGGATTGTGACTTGGCAACTGGAGGACTGAAGATAATTCAGCAACCAGCTGGGGCTGGGGCTGTGCTGTTCCTGCGCAGAGTTACGATGCATGCAAGTCTTCTTCCTCACGAGTGTTTCTCGACTCTACCCTTCCCATTCCCTCGCTGGGTGTGTGTAGCACAGATTATCGGCCGGGAGATTGGCTGTGATCCCCCGTGGATGCAGCCACCTGCAACGACCCGGGCGCCTTCTTTCGATCTGCTGCGTGCTTTCGTCTGAAGTCACCCGGAGAGAGGGTACCAGCACGGGGTGGACGCCACCACCACCCCATTTTCTCACGGGGTGGTGGGTTGGAGTTTGGGAAGTGGGAAGTGGGCGCGAGGCGCGAAGCAGCACATTTTGTCAACATCTGCTACATCTCAGCCTGTCCGCCAAGAAAGTGTCTCCAGGCGTGAAACAGGAGATTTGACAAATCGTTTCCGTATTCACAAGACAGAGGCAGCGGGACACAGATACTGAGGTAGTTGGGAGTCGGATCTTGCTGTCTCCTTCTCACTCATGCCTGAATGGACACACGACGTAGAGAAATACGATCACGTCCATTGGAGGAACGGGGGCGTGGGATCGCGACCTTGGCCAAATCGTGCAAAGAGGGCCACGGCAATCTCGCATGCCTCGCGTCACACGGGGATTCTCTGGTGCCATGTCGTACGAGGCATTGACCTGGCATCATTGCTATTGCTGTGTATCCGTAGCCCGCTGAGAAGGGCAATGACTACGTGCTTACTTGCGAGACAAACAGCAGTGTTGTGCGGGCTGGCAACGAAGCAGTCAAGATAACACCTTGGGGGTAGATAGTCGGCATGGGGAGCCCAGGAAAGGGGAAGGGTAGTGACAGCGGGAAGTATGGAGAGGTTATTCAGTGGATAAGGTAACCGCTGGAAATCTCCGACCAGGCCTTCACCGAGCTCACCAGGGGTGGGGCAGGTCCGAGAAGGTGAGCCTCGGTGAGCAGCCGGAGAAACCTCTGGGTAATCCATCTTCCGCGTTGGGCGATTAGATAAGATAACCTCATGCCCCTCACGTGCCGACCCCACAGGAGCTCCCTCACCGAGCCCCTCACCGATACCGCCGAGGACCACGACCTCACAGCCATCTCCACCAAACCTCCCTCCGTCCCCAAAAATCCGCCGCAGAAACCATCACAGCGTCGCCGACTCTATAAGCCATTGCGCCTCCACAATGGCCGCAAATCTCCTCTTTCCCCCGTAACCACCGTAATCGCCAACTGCTCACAATTCCAACAACCCAAAAATCACCCAAAATGCTCGCCCGCACCCTCCGCGCCGCGGGCAGCACAAGCCCATCCCGCAGCGCTAGCAGCAGTATATCCTCCCAGCTCCGAACAGCCTGCTCCTCCTCCTCGTCTTCAGCACCAGAAACGGTCCCCTCCTCCCCGATCCGCATCTTCCGCAACGTCTCCGCCCTGCGCACCTGGCGCCGCCCGCACCTCCTCAACTACCGCTCCGTCGGCCTCGTGCCCACCATGGGCGCCCTGCACGACGGCCACCTCTCCCTCATCCGCGCCGCCGCCCGCGAGAACCACCACGTCGTCGTCTCCATCTACGTCAACCCCGCCCAGTTCGGCGTCGCAGAGGACCTCGCCTCCTACCCGCAGACCTGGGCCCGCGACACCGCCGTCCTGCGCGACCTCGACCGCGAGCTCGCCGGCGACGGCGCCAACCTCGGCCGCGTCAGCGCCGTCTTCGCCCCCACCACCGCCGACATGTACCCCGCCGGCTTTCCGGGCCAGGAGCCGTCCAGCAAGGGCAGCTTCGTGACCATCACGCCCGTCGGCGAGGTCCTCGAGGGCGCCTCGCGGCCGACCTTCTTCCGCGGCGTAGCCACCGTCTGCATGAAGCTGTTCAACATCGTGCAGCCCGAGCGCGTGTACTTCGGCCAGAAGGACGTGCAGCAGACGGTCGTGATCCGGCGCATGGTCGAGGACTTCATGCTGCCGATGGAGGTCGTCGTCGGCGAGACGATGCGCGAGCCCGACGGGCTGGCGCTCTCCTCGCGCAACGTGTACCTCGGCGCGCGGCGGCGCAAAGTAGCCACGGTGCTGTCCCGCGCGCTGCGGGCCGCCGAGGAGGCGTACACGCAGGGCGGCGCGCTGGAGCGGGACGCGATCCTCGGCGCGGCGAACCAGGTCGCGGCGGGCGTGCTCTCGGAGCAGGCGAAGCTTGCGCCGGCAGAGCGGGTCATGTTCGAGGTGGACTACATCTCGCTGGCGGACCCGGACTCGATGCAGGAGATCAACACGGTGGTGCCAACGAAGGGGGCCATCCTCAGCGGCGCGGTCAAGATGTTGCCCGTGGAGGAGCCGCAGCCCGGCGAGGATCTGGGACACAGCGGCGGGCCGGCGGTGCGACTTATTGACAATATTATTCTGAAGCCAAATACCCAGTAGGAGTTCAAAGATTGATGCGCAAAGAGCGTGGGAAAGCGCGGGGTGCAATGGACACTTATATAGACTCGACGACCAAAAATGCCATTTTTGGGGACTATCAACACATTACCGCAGCCAAGCACTTTCCGGTGCAGCTTATTAGGCTGACCGGTCTCGACAACAAGCCATATATGAGGGCCACGGGGCACCCTCTGCGGCCATCCAACGCTCTACATGGGAGCCCTCCCCGAAACCCTCATATATGACTGATTCTCGCGACCGGCCAGCCTAATAAGCTGCGCCAGCAGAGGACAGATGCTGCGTGCCTTCTCAAATCGGCTATCTAAGAGGAAAAAAGGAATAGCATGCGAACAATCGTAATCATATCATATCCGCTTTACACGTTTACAGTAATACAAAATTTACAAATGTGCTCGGTTCTCAAGTGACCTACGCCTCCTCTGCTCCTTGACGCTCTTCTTAAGCTGTCTCGCGTCCTCCATACTCAGGGTCGGCGACGCCCCCTTTTTGTCCCCAGTCTTGGCGGCCTCGAACAGCTTGCTGCCGAGCAGATCCGTCAGGCGCAGCACGCGGGTACTAACGGTGGCCCCGTCACGACGATTCTTGCCTTCACGTCGGCTGGAGGCGATCTTCTCGGTAAAGTCCCAGAGACGACCCGAGGCGTTGAGGGCGCCCGTCTCTGGATCGCGTGTAGGACACCATTCGGGGTCGAGACGAAGGCGGGGTGGAACCTTGGGGTCTTTGGATTTGACAACTTGTAAGATACCTTCTTCTTCGAAGCGCTGGTACGCGTTCTTCAGGGTCTCCTTATTTACGGCTTCAAAGTAGCTCAGGTCGCCCTGATGGTAAAGTGTCTTGCCGAGCTGGAATTGTGTTAGGTGTGTGGCTCCATGCTTGCCTGAATTTGACTTACCACTTGTGCACTACTCTGGGCTTTGCCCACCTCAATCCAGATATCGTCCTTCTGGCCAAGAGGTGTTGCCAGTCCCATCAGAGAAACCGCCGCAAGCCAGCTGGCCTCAATAAACGGCCAGATAAGGAAGCAGTAGAAGTCGTAGTTTTCCCGTCCAACCATTCTCTCGTGATCCGACAGGCCGACTACTACAACCTTGCCCTCCTCGTCTCTGTGAAGTTTGAGGACCTTATCCGCCTCGAGGTCGCGCAGCGTCTTTTCCAAGTTCGCTGCCAGACCATCACTGGGGAAGATGAACTCGCCGCGGAACAGGGAAGAGAGGAACTGAATCTGGTCCTGAAGCTCCTTGAACGAGATATCCTGCATGGTTGGGCCACCTCCCTGCTTGACTTTCATGTACATCGCGGCGCTCACTATAGCTTCCGAGATGAACAGATGGATGGTCATATTCCGATAGAACGAGAGCTGGAACCTGTCGACAGCATAGTAGGTAGGTTCTGGAAGGTCTGTCACGACGCCAACCAGGTCCTTGCCCAATACCTCAAGGCCACGCTCGATAATGTCGGAGAGGGGTGCGTTTCCAAAGTGGGCAACACGGCCACCCTTCGCCCGGACTCGGTCAGTGAGCCAATTGACGCGACGTTCGAGCTCTGTCTTGCCTACGCCTCTGCCTCTGAGGGTGAGCAGCACGGTGCCGATCAGAGCAGTGGGCATGACTACGGAAACATCGTTGATGTCTGACAACACCTTGTAACCGAGTGTGCGCAGGAGCTTCTGGCGGATTGCAGTATTCTCGGGGTTCTTCGTATCCAGGTTGAGGCCTGTAGGTAATCTGGACAGCCTTACAAGCTGCTCATTGATGAACCCACGCAGACTCCAAGGCTCGTGGAAGCGAACATCGACTCTGCCAAGCCTCAGGGACAAGACAGATGAGCCTCCAGAAACGAAATCTGCGAGGTTCTCCTTCTTCTTGGGCACGCCGAGCAACTCGGTAACGTAGCCCTCCGTCTCAATGACCTTGTCGTACTGTGTGCTGACTGGGCAGATGACGGCGTCTTCGACTCGCCCAGACAGGATGCTGTCGAGGATAAAGTTAAGAATACCAAACTTTGGAGGCAACAGCTTGCCCGTCCTTGAACGGCCACCCTCGATAAAACACTCAAAGTTGTAGCCTCCCTGCAGCAGGGTGTCGATATACGTCTGCACCAAGGTCGTGTAGAGAATATCATCGCCGAACGATCTCCGAATCCACATCGCACCGGCATGTTGCAGGAAGCTTCCGACTAGAGGGAAGTTGAGGTTGTCTCCAGCTACGACAACCGGCAGGCCGAGTCCTAAGCGGTAGCAGATGAGCTGCAGCGAAACATAGTCGACATGCGATCGATGACAGGGCAAGAAGATGATACTCTGCTTCTTCCTTTCGGCCTCCTCCGCCACCTTTCGTAGCCTCAAAACCTCTTCGCTAGAGACGTGGATGCCCTGGTGATATGCGCGCAGAGTCAACTGCGTGACGAGGTAATATGCGCTTCGGATAAAGGTCTTGCTTTCGAACTTGCAAATCATGTCGTCGGTCATTTTTTCGGCCACCTCCTGGATTCCAGTCTCGATGGCGGCCCGTCTCCGCGCGCGCTTCAACTCAAAGTCCTTGTCGTTTTTGTTCAACAAGCCCTCCTTCTCTTCGACAGCGATGCGCTTCTCGGCGAGGTCGGTGATGCGCGACTGTAGTAGTGGCGCCGACAGCACGGCATCCTTGATCTTGTCGCTAAAGCCAGAGTAGAAGATGGGCTGGCCGATAGCATTGTCGTAGGCGCGCCAGCCGGTGCCGGAGACGTAGAGGGAAACTTCGCGAAGGAATCTGGCGCAGCGGCTAGTTAGTGTTGTTCCTGGATCCAAAAGGGACCAAACTGCATGTGGACATACTGCAGAGGCTCGGAGCGAAAACGGGCCATGTGCTTCATCAGGGCCTCCTCCTTCTCGTCGTCGCGTTGGGTTTTGATGTAGCCGCTGGGCTGGAGGGTGATTTGGTCGCCGAGGATCTTCAGATCCGGCGCGGAGTCGTCGTTTTTAGCCATTGCGGTGGCGGGTTGGGGTATCGTGGGGGAAATCGGGTATCGTCAAGTCGTCTCGAGTGCGTGGGATGGAATTGGTTCTATATGGTCCGAAGCAGTCCGTTCAAGGTCCTTGCCATTGCCGAGTTTCGGTCGAGGAAGACGGGATCCCTTTTCTCGAACAGGACTGACTGCAAATGACGTTGGAGATTGACGGGCTACCCAAGTGAGTGTGTTAGTAGTGGGAAATGGTGGAGGAAGAGCGTGGGAAGTGTTTTGATCGTCTCTCCTCCCAGCAGCTCCTGGCTCCTTGCGCCGAGCGTAGCCAGAACCAACGAGTCGCAGTGTCATGCCGCGGGACATTGGGTGGACCGTTGAGGTCAAGTGCCACCCACCCGGACCACTGATCCGCGTCCGCGCTTGCTGCCTCCCACCTGCTCCCACGCTGTCTCCAAGCCGAGCTCGAAGCCCTTTGGCGGCTTTAGCGTTTTCGGCATGTGAAGACAGCACTGCCAATCCTTGCTGCTGCTGCTGCAGGTGCCACTGATGGATGAGCCAAGCAGCGGGCAGCGACAGCAACAGCAGCAGCAACAGCAACAGTGACTGGCCAGCACATTGCCAGCCGGCAGGCCATCCTGGTTCCCGCCCCACCACCCAATGGAAATGGAACCTGGAGGCACTAACATTTAATTTTATTTTCCGCAGCTTTTCCAGGGAATCGCATGCGCCTGGTTCTGAGGAAGCTGCCTCGTCACAGTACAGTCATCAGTCGCAAACGACGCCAACCAATTTTTCGCCAGGACAACAACTCCCAGAGCAGTGTCGCTGGGGCACACAGACATCATGGCTCCCTCAAATCAGCCCATAACCCAGGCCCTCCTCGCCCGAGCGCACTCACCCGACACCGTCAACCGCATCTTCACAGACAAGATCCAATACCGACCCCTCTACCTCAGACCCAGCTCTCCGCCCCCGTCGAACCCGAGATCAGCCCGCCGAAAAGCCCGCGAAGAAGCCAAGAGAAAACAAAAGCTCAAACCCAAGCCGCTCTCCGCGCGCGACCGACGAAGGCGCGGCCTGCACGACGTGCCCCGCGATGGCCAGAAATACGCCATCTTCGAGCCCCTCCACCGCTTGTGGCTAGGATACATTGAGGAAATCCTGGGATCCGAACTCTACGGTGGAGGAAGCGGTGCCGCTGCGAAGCTAACCGCTGCCGAGTTCCACGGCGCCGAGGTCGAGGTCTCCCGCAGCTCGTGTCCGAGCCGCGTCGGCATCAAAGGCATCGTCATCAAGGACTCCAAGTTTTCGTTCGAGGTCATCACACGCAAGAACGAGATGAAGATTGTGCCGAAGGAGGGGACCTGGTTCAAGGTCGAGATACCGGTAAAGGAGCCCAGCCCCAGCGCTGATGCTGATGCGACGGCTGATGGAACCCCACGGCGGTTTGTCTTTGAGGTTCTCGGCGACCAATTCCTCATGCGAGGTGCGGATCGGGCCAACAAGAAGTTCAAGAACCACTACTTGAAAAACATCTGACGCAACGCCCGAATTATCCATTGCACAAGATACGATACCCATACGACAGCTACGGCCGAGCCGAGAATGAGGATGTGGGCAGCGATACATCTGCGGCCCAGGAGCCGAACAGATACCGTTATAGCACCCCGGACTGGCTATGAAAGCATTGCACCACTCAAGCATGGCGTGCTAGCCCTCACGGGATCTTGGACTGGGCCATCAGCTAAGCCCGAGATAGGAGGACAGACTGCGCCGAAGATTAACTGGGGGAGAAATGTCACGACACTGATACTCTCTACCATTAAGACGAAGTAGATAGATAGCTTATTGGAGGGTTCGCAAATAAGCTTACCACCGGTTACGGTGAGAATTCAGACCACGAAGGCTTTTGATAGTCCTATCCTAATGCAGCATGCACAAATCTATGGCGTGAAGTATTGTGTCTCATGTGATGACCTGAGTACCGTTCTCCTGCTACTCAATGGATTCGCAATAGGTGAAGGTGGAAAGTAGTCCACGTCGTGGATCCCAGAGTGCTGTACCAAAAGGGACTAGGTGACAGTGGACGGAGAGGTGGCCGTGAATATCACGGCCAAAGGCTGTAGAGGTAGCTGAACACAGAGACCATACTATCCAATGCAGCACCGCGAAACTCCAGGTGGGATTCTAGTGCACCATGGAAAATTATATGAATCAGATAGAAATGTTCGAGAGAGGGTAGACAGTTTGCTCTATTCTTGAGTTTTACAAATTATTTTCAAAGGCCAATTAATAGTATTCATATCGCACGAGATTCATCATTGGGAAATCTCTAACGCCCAGTAGAAACGGTCCCCAGCTAATTACAGCGAAGTTTCGTCTAGAATGAACGTAGTCGACATGATAGCAAGCAACAACTCATCCGCAAAGACAACGCAGGTCAACAGGACCAACATTAGGCAAAAAGGCAAAAAGAATCGCGCTCGCATGTGCGGAATTTAACCGCCTTGACTCCCCGAGGTGGGCTCGAACCACCAACCTCCAGATTAACAGTCTGACGCGCTAGCCAATTGTGCCATCGGGGATGAGACGCTTCTTGTTCGTTGGAATTCCCGCCCGGGTGGGGTCCTAAGTCTGGCGGGCAGCCGGATGCTAGAATTCTCAGCGGGTGGGAATCCTCTGTGGTGGAGCAATCTACACCTCTCTAGGCGCGGATTCAGTGAGCGCCCTTCCAGATCGGGAGCTTACCCTGTGAAAGTAGCCATCGCGGGGTGTGTGGTTTCTTTCCGCATGCAGCAGATCATGAGCAGCTGCAGCATTTCGCATCGTGAAAACAAAGCTCTGCCAGGACCAATTTCAATTGTCATTGTAATCACAAAGGTTCCAATCCATCTCCAACGTGATTTCCTTTCAAAACAATCCATTGGGGAAGGAAGGAGCAAATCAGCCGAGAAAATACAACCAGACAAACTGCCGAGTAAATCGAGCAGCGACAGACCCCAGACACGATGAAGCGCATCACTGAGACAGGAGAAGAATGTCCAGAGACAAAGGCAGCCAATTGCTCATTGACACAGCGTGTGTAACTTCGCGGGAAGGCATGCCAGGTTACCTAATGGCGGCTACCTGCCTCCAGAAAAAGCAACGCGACGCGTGCGACGCCGCCTATGACATCAGAACTCCCCAGACCTCTCCCCGTCCGCGCGCCATCCTCTCTGCCTGCCAATTCCTCCCCAGTACTTACTTCTCTTCCATGTGTTTTCGTTTGGAGCATTCCATCTGACCAACCGTCATCAATTGATACCCGCGGACAACAACACCCACACTACCGAACCCTATCCATCGTCAACCCACCTACCCACGTTCAGCATCATGGTCAGCACACGTGCAGGAGAGCACGCCAACGGCGAGGCTGAGGCCAATGGAAAGGCCCAGAACACTGCTGAGGCTACTGCCGGAGAGAAGCGTGTTATCGATCAGGACACTGCCGAGGACGCTCCTGATGCTAAGCGGGCGAAGAAGTCCGATGATGGCGCCCGTCAGACCACCATCGAGGAGGCCCTCGAGAAGCAAGACGATGCCGAGTCCAAGAAGCCGGAGGCAAACAAGCCTGAGACAAAGCAGGAGAAGGCTGACACTTCTGACACTGAGATGAAGGATCGAGACGAGACTGTTGCCGAAGACGCGAAAGAGGTTGCCGAGACCCAGGCGGCCAAGGACGTCGAGGAGGCGGCAGAGGAGTCCAAGGCAGAAGAATCCAAGTCTGAGGAGAAAACCGAGACCAAAGAGAAGAAGGAGGCTGCCCCGGCCGAGGATTCCAAGGCGGAGGAAAAGAAGGAGGAAACTGATGCTAAGGACAAGGAGGAGACAACAGAGGAGCCCAAGGCTGACGAGAAGCCTGCAGCTAAGGATAGCAACGGGGACACTGCCGAGATTCCCCACGCGGACAAGAAAGTTCCGTCCAACGTCCTCGAGAAGGGCATCATCTACTTCTTCATCCGCGCCCGGGTCAACCTTGACCAGGCCGAAGAAGTTGACGACATTGCTCGAAGCTACCTCATTCTTCGCCCCATCGCCCCCGACTCCAAGCTCGGTGAAGGCCCAATTGGCGATGCCGGCAATACCCGTTTGATCGCCCTGCCCAAGAAGGTCTTCCCTGAGAGCGGCCGAGACCGCTTCATGATGTTCGTCGAGAAGGCCGGCGCTTCTTTCGCCGAGCTGAAGGAGCAGTTCCTCTCCAGTGACCAGAACGAAACGAAGGCCGGCACGTCGCAGGTCCCTCCTGCCACTCCTGTTGGCGAGGGCGTCTATGTCATCACGACTACCGGCAGGGAGAGTCACTTGGCGTACATGCTCACCCTGCCTTCCAACATCGGCGAAGTCCAGGAGGAGCTTGGCCTCAAGGAACAAGGCAGCTTCATATTGAGCACCAAGAACCCCAACAAATCAGGCCCTGCGAACGCGAGTCTCCCAGAGAATCCTGACTACCCTGAAAAGTAAGTATTGGCTGGTTTTAACAGACATGAACGGCACTGACAAGCTCTAGGATCAACAAGGAGTTCCGAGACCTCCGATGGATGCCTACCAAACCTGAACACCTTGACTATGCCAACGCTCAGATCCTCTTGATCGGCGAGTCATCGGGAATCAAGAAGGCAACGGAGCCTCGAAAGAAGGACGCGAAGGAGGGTAACGAGGAGCCCGAGAAGGTTCTTGAACAGATTGAGGATGAGGATACGAAGCGGATGGAGAACCTCGCGGAGGACGACTCTGGTGCCATCTTTGCTGACCTCCAGGCCCGGGCCAAGGATTACCCAAAGTTGCAGACAACATTCTGATTTGCCGCTGATTGTATTTGGTCTTACTTCACAAATTAGTATTCGGGGTTCGGGGTAATCTAGGGGCGCTACTCAAGGGAACGTTTGCGCAAACCCTCTCATTCTTAAGCTTTTCAGTTATTCGGCGCGACTGCTTGAAGGTAGCTGACTCAAAAGTTCGGTTCATCTCACTTACAACTTCTATGCAGGTGATGGAAATTGCCCCTCAGTCCCAGCTGAGAGCCACGAGACAGATGAGATGCCGAGGAAACCGTGAGGCGACATCCACGAAGCCAGCTGAGTCTTCAGTCTGAACTTCAGTTGAAAGCATGCTGTTTATGGGGAAGAGAGGTCCACGCGACGTGCCTGGATGGAGAAACTCTTGCTACCGGAAGCTCGTGACACACCTTTACCAATAGGCACCTCACAACACATGTCGTCCGCGGAAAAGACAGCTTCTGGAACTCTCAAACTATTCCAACTCAGTAACACACCGCCTCCTGAGCATCAACTCGCCATTTATCAGAGACCGAAGCACGCGACCCGTGCTTACATACTTTTCCCAGCTTGACTCGCCCGCCATGTCCTGCATCGGAGCCGCTCAATAGAATTCGAGGCGGCATTGCCTCAGATCCCCGAAACCGCGTTCCCAGTTTTCTTCTTCTTCCCGGGTTCTCGACTAAACAACGATCAGACGAAATCTTTCAAGCGTGCAGCTGCCGCCGCCGCGGTCGGAGCACCCAACGCTTCGGCGAGCACGACATTTTCCCTTCTTTTCTCTTCCCCATCAAGCAGGCGAACCAACAACCCTTAGTCACAACCGGTTAAGCGGATCGGCTCCAGACGGAGGGCAGACCAGCTTACCGCCCCCGAGACCTGTGACACTTCGTCGTCGTGCGTATCTTCTTTGGGACAAACGCTGTCTTACCAGTTGGACAGATCTCTGTGGTCCCGGCTGTGTAGCGGCCCGGACGCCACATCGGAAAGGTGTCAGCGAATGATTCGCCCTGCTGCGTGCCTTTCCGCATCCCGTGTAGGCCGCACCTCGTTTCTGCCGGCGGTGCGGCATTATTCCCATCGACATCTGAACAAGACATGCGCCCGACTCAGCTTTGTTTCTGGAAACGACCTCACCTGTCAAGCATTTTCTCCCCCATTTCGTCATGTTTCATCCTGCCAAAAGCCCGGTACCTTCCACCGGTGTACTAGAACGCGACGGAATTCGTTCGTGGCACATCCCCGACAGCCGCCGTGCGAGCCGTTGCGTAACTCCCGCGTTCGCAGCTCGTGTTTCGTTTTGCCCTTTCTCGCTCTCATAAGCACGACAGGCATATGGTAACTTCACGTGTGCTTGCATGACTTTTCTTGCGACGCGGAATTAGCTAAGTAGGATCTGCTCAACAAAAATATAAACCGGAACCTTCTTGCTCTTTGCTTTCTTCTCTGCACATGCAGCCCGAGTTGTTAGATTCCCTTCCAATATTAGTCATCTCACAGGTTTCAGTCTCATAGTTGTTGTCCACCAAAGATGCTCTCATACTTTTGGAAACAGCCTCCAAAGGGCTTTAACGCCCAAGAAGCGCTCCAGAGCCAGGCCCCGGGCCACTGGCTCCCCAAAGACCGCAGCCTCATTGCGCAATGGGTCGCGGAAAAGGCGAAGGAGGCACGCGCGATCAAGCACCCGGAACCCCTCGACCCGACCCTCGAGTCCTTCAAGAAGCTCGTCCAAGACGACGCGCACCTCACCAAGCTCGCCAACAAAATGTTCACCGAGTCTTCCCGCAAATACCCTCAGGACCCCGTCGGCCACAACGCCATCAAGAAATTTGACGACTTCGTCGCCGTGATGAACCTGGTCCTCCGCTCCGGGCCCGAGTTCGTCACAAAGTCGTCCCCGTCGACCGCCATCGGCCTCGTCGGGTGCCCCATCAACGCGCTGCTCGACTGGCCGATGGGCACCATCTCGGGCTACGAGTTCTTCCTGCGGCCCGAGGTCAACGCCGCCATCGCGGCGATCCTCAACGCGTGGGGCAAGTTCCTCACGACGCCCAAGTCGCGCGGGTGTCTCGACGGGTGGCTGTCCAAGGACGCGCGCGAGATGATAGCGATGAAGGCCAACAACGGCAAGACGAGCCACACCTTCGAGGAGCTGTTTGAGTGCAACCCGAGCTGGGAGTACTTCGGCTTCGGGTCGTGGGACGACTTTTTCGTCAGGCGATTCAGGGAGGGCGTGCGGCCGGTGGAGGCGCCGGAGCGCGGGGCACGAGACCCGCGGTTCCCGGACCCGACGCTGGTGGTCGCGAACGCGTGCGAGTCGGCGCCGCTGCAGGTGCGCACGGGGGTAAAGCTCTTCGACACGTTCTACCTCAAGGGCCAGCCGTACTCGCTGGGCAACATGCTCAACTGCCACAAGCGGACGGCGGAGTTCGTTGGCGGGACGGTGTACCAGGCGTTCCTGAGCGCGCTGAGCTACCACCGCTGGCACGCGCCGGTGAGCGGCAAGGTCGTCGGGATCGAGTACGTGCCCGGCACGTATTATAGCGAGAACTGGTCGGAGGGGCTGGCGGGGGCGAAGGGGCAGGGCGGGGAGGACCCGGCGGCGCCGACGTATTCGCAGCCGTATTTGAGTGCGGTGGCGACGCGGAGTATCATGTTCATACAAGCGGATAACCCGAAGATTGGGCTGATGGCGGTCGTGTTTATTGGCATGGTGGAGGTGTCGAGCTGCGATTTTGTGGTGAGGGAGGGGGAGAGGATCGAGAAGGGACAGGAGATTGGGATGTTCCACTTTGGAGGGAGTTCATATTGTATGGTGTTCAGACCGGGGGTAGAGTTACAGATGGTTAGGCCCGGGCCGTGGGATATGGATCGGGAGCACAACTTTGCGGTGAAGAGTGCGTTGGCTATTGTGTCATAGATCATAGATAGACCGTAATAGAGTATTATCTAGATCAGCCAACCGATGAGATGATGTGCTGCGTGACAGCAACTATGATAAACAGATGCCGAATACTAAGTTTACCCTCCGCACTATCCTTTCGTCGTCATCGTCGTCGTCGTCGTCGCTGTTGTTTTCGTCTTTAACATTGTAGTCGGTGTTTCACTTTTCGCTTTAAATTATATTCTGATTGGCATTCATAATGTAGGTAGACTTAGATCGAGTCCTAACATTATTTTTCTCATCAAAAGAACCGGACAGGCTGACAAGGGGGAGACAAGAAAAACATGAACAGGCATTCTGATCATAGCAGCCTCACAGCATCCTTTCCTAATGGCGAGATACAACTCTCGAGCATTTTCCCAACCCCAATTCTCTCAAAATTGACAGGTCCTGTGGATACCTGCGGAATTCTCGGCGCAACAAGAAGCACATAACATTTTCGATCAGTCGTCGTGGAGCCAGTCTTAGGGCGTGCCAGTATCACACACTTTAAACCAGGTGTGTGAACGTTTTGTTGTAAAGGCATGTCGAAGTAGAGATCGGGCCCAGCTTTGTTTACGTCAAAGTCCCTGGCAGCGACATCGATGGTGATCCTGCTGTTCTTGACTGTCGGAGTGCGAGCAGATGAGATTGAACTCCATGGAGATCGAATGTCACTTTGTTCCCACTCAGTGCCGCCCCAACTGGGTTCCAAGTAGTCAATTGCCCCGCCGTAAGCCATCCAAGACCAGGTCGGCACTCGGATATCTCTTCCGGATGGAAAGTCGATTCTGTAGAGTGTTTTCTCACTATCGGGCCGGCGCCAGAGAAGACTTCGATGCAATAAACCCTTTCCGTCGTCGTATACGCCATAACCACCGTGCCTACCAAAGCCTCGTATCAGCCGTTTCTCCAGACCTGCAATCGCAAAGGGTCTGTCCTCAATCCTCGAAAGCTGCGATCTTGAGTATTGTTTGTAAAGCATCTGCGTGTGATAGATCATTTCTCCTCGAGAGAAATTCATAGATACTTGAGGGAATCTCGGATCACCGAGGAATCCCGCAATATCGCTGCACAATTCACCTCTAATGAGCCCAAGGAAGTTCACGCTACTAGACAAAGAGCGGGGACTTACTTCCACAACATGGTGAACGTCTCACATCGCACTCCCCGACCACACTCCCAGTATGTTTGTTTTTCTGTGAAATACACTGTTCGCCGCGCTAGAGCCCGCTCTTGCAACACCCAGCCTCTCTGGTTGAGTGTCCCATCAATGACATCAGCTTGAAAGTTATCGATTATTTCGCACACATGATATATGTCTTCCCCATCTCGGTTGAAAGTAATATAGTCTCTCTCGAGTCTGTCCCCAAGAAAGCCGTCATGTTGACCAGTTGCTCGACTTGCAGCAATAACGCAGTAGGCAGAGCTGAAAACTTCTTCCATGCGTTTGGATTGCTCTGCAAAATCACCATCTGAGCCTTGAATGATACAGAGCGAGTCTATCCAAAGATATCGAAGGCCAAGCTTGCGTGTAGTTGTTATAGCGTCCTGGAACGTCTTTGGGAGTAAGCTCCAGTTGATCCCCTTCTGGTGGGTTTTGATGTTCCTGGTATCGGTGCAGAAATAGGCGTGCTTGCTTGAATCACCCCATGGATGCGACAGAGCGACGTATTTGCAGTCAAGATCACGAGTTTTGATGAGGCGTATCTCTGGATCTTGAACATCAAGCAATCTGGTTGGAAGCTTGTAATTTCTGGTGGGCCGACAGTGTTCATGATCCGGATTACTGTCGCAGTCTTCGAGCCACTGTCTTATGATCTGAAAATGCATCCCATCACGTGCAGGAGAGAGATTGGGATATCCGACTTGGAGATAACTTGGGCTCTTTGAGATGCCTGTGTAACGGCTGATGGTTAAGCAAGATCTCATACTCTAATTTGCCGGCCGGATACATCCAGATTGAAGATAACTGACCTGGGCTGCGAATGATATTCAGAAGTGGAGTGGGGACATCATCGATCTTGAGGGTGGACAGGCTTCTTTGAAGCCTTATTGACCCTGAGAACCCTACATTCCTGCATGCCTTTGACAAAAGTCGGCAAAATCCGCACGCTTCTGCCTTCTGCAATAAGTTGGACGTTGTTTCGTTCAGCGAGAAGCTTGGCGATAAGATATCCAGGTCGTCACATCGGGAACAAAGGTCTTGACGCCGAGGAGAGCTGAGATTAATTGCAAGTTGACTACAACGACGAACAATGTTGTCTGAGATTTCATTATCGGCATAGAAGCGCCAAGTGTAGTTCAACTGCGGGGTTCATATTAGCGCAGTGTCAAGAGCCAACCCCTTCCAACACACGCAGTTGTGCAATAACTCACGGACTAGTAATTGATTCCATCAATTGCTTGATCAAAGTGTCAATTTATTTCTCGAATGGGTTCGAAACTTACAAGCTGCTCGTTATTGAAAGATGAATCAGCGATCCAAGCTTTCGAGTATTTACATCATCACTTCGTACTCACCTCCTTCGTTATTCAGATGGCTGTTAGCCTTGGTTCTCATAATTTATTGAAGCTAATCTGGAAGAGGTCAAGTTCTCAACTCACGTACTTAGCATTAGGTCAGCAAAACAAAAACAGTGTGCTGTTAGCTCTGCTCATTTACTCACGTCTTTCTTATTCTTAGGTAGCGTGTTATGTCAGCCTAATGATACTTGATGTGACAGTACAGTCGCAACGACAGAGCATGAGACAAAAGAGTGCATAAATGAACAACGGGGTTGTAGTCTATGATACTAGGTACTCACTGTTTTCGTATCCGAAGCGTTCTTCTGAGATGTAGCCGGTTTCGGACGAGGCGCGAGAAGTCCGGGGACCACCAGAGGGCGGGTTGCTCCCAGCGTTCTATCAGGCGATTGGTACGTTGGTCGGTTTTTGTTGGCAAGCAGGTAGCTTTCGCTGCCCTCTGCAGTATCTAGTATATTTTGCAACGCAGATCGCACTTCTCTAGCATTGGCTCTGAATGGACCAACTGGAAGCGACTCGGGGCAGTCCAAGTTGACCTTAACGTCACAAGCCGATTTCGTGTCTGTATGGGCCTGGATGGCAACGACCAAAAGCTTTTCTCTTACAAGTGCAAGAAGATCTCGAATGGCTGTTGTTTTTGAACATTCCGGGTGATTACCAAGATCATCCAACCAAGCAACTACCGTCGGATGAACCTGGGCTTTCTGGCGATTGTCTTCCCTTTCAATGAGATAGAAACAGCCTGTGTCCGTATGCAGTTCATATGAAAACTCATGTAGCTTATTGTAGCCGTAGAGAAGCCAAATGATGTACTCTAGAAAGATGCAACCCAACGACCATACATCGTATAGGCGGGATCTTGCCTTTGAAGGGTGTGTGGTCGTCTCAGGGGGTTCATACCGAGTGGTGCCATATTGTGTACTGGTCGGATTCCGTCGACTGGCAGTTACTTCTGAATGACGCTTCGCGAGACCCATGTCTCCGATCTTGAAGTGGCCGAGAAGTGTCGCGTCTCGAAATCGGAGTACATTCTCGGGCTTTAGGTCGCCATGCCGATAATTGGCTTCGTCTTTGTAGTAGTGAAGTGCTGCTAATGCATCGGAGAGCCCATACAGCTGAATGATGGATTGTTTGATTAGATCAGGTGTAAGATCCGGCAGCGGTTGGTCCTTCCAAAACTCTCTCATGTTGCCTCCATCGGCCCATTCGAACATGAAATAGTGCCTGGGGCCGATAGTGAAAGCAGCAAGTCTCTTTACGATGTGATCATGCTCGAGGCTTGAAATGTCAGACAAAGCGTCCGCTTCAAGATTGAAATTGCTCTCTGCCTCCTGCTTGAGTACTTCGTCATTGTCGGTCGTCAAAATCTCTTTTAAAGCGAAGTGAGGTACAGTGCCACCAGCCTAAAAAGAATATGAGATAAAGGAGTTGGTTGAAGTGTATGTGACCTACTCACCTTGGGGCTCAGCAATTTCTGATGATTCTCATCAATTTCTATCTGATGGACCGCGCTGAATCTGCCCTCTTTGGTAACATTGTTGACCCAGACAAAGGGGAGAATGATGTCAGTGGGAAAGGTGCGGTGAAACTGGCCCCTGGAGAAAACAGGCGCCAAAAACATCCACTGAGATCGGTAGAAGGAACGAATTCGCATCGGGGCCCATGTTCTACGTAGAACTGGGCTTTGGAAACGACTGAAAGGGTATGGAACTTCTGCCGGGGCATTCCTTGTCGACTTATCGGTCCGAAGGTCTTCAATTGGGAGAGCGTTGTCTGAGAAATCAATTGACTGGAAGTATTCCATGGTCGCAAGAAGTCTACTTCCGCCATCACCCAAAGCGCAATAGGCCGTTGCAAAGACCTTTTTGGCGCGTATGATGATGAATTCTATCAGCTGGTCGTCTTCTGGGTCGAGAACGTCTTTCTCATAGAAGAGGTCATCTTTGAGGGCTTCATGATTGATGATCCTATCCAGGCATCCTTCCGGCAGAAACTCCTGCTTCGTATCAAATTTGCTACGTTTCAATTGGAGAAAAAACTGCTCTCCCAAAGTTCGTGGGAGCTCTTCGAGATCTTCGAGAGGCGATTCAGCGTCCCTGAAGGGTGGCAACCCGGTTTCCGTGTTCGCCATATTGCCGCCTGCATTGGATGAAATAGCTGCTCGTTTGTGCTTCGGGTGTATGCGAAAGAGAGAGAAGGAGTGGCAAGGAAATGGGTCAGCGGGCTTAGTAGGTACAAGGCCCGGCCTCCAGTGGAAGCCTTGCGACGGAAGAACTTAGTTCCGGCACCTTCCTTTCGGGCATCCATCCACGCAGAGAGGCGGTCTGCACGCTAGAGCCCGATGTGGACTTCGGGCATGACTGTGGTGATCGTGTACCAATGACCATGCAGACCGAGATCTCATTCTCAAATTGCCAAGCAGTAAAACATGGCACTGCTTCTGCAAGATCTCGGCGCAAGAACCAATCGTCATTGAATTTTCGTTTTGTCAGTGGGAGCTTCTCATACGCCGGATGGAAGTGCGTGGATACATGCGCAAGCAGGCGTCCTCTCTACTCGTACGAAGAACGATTCGCTAACCAGGAGCAGGTACTTGAGATACCCCGCTAGTGCTCGAAAAAAGAGCAATAAATCGACATTCTCAACTTCGTACCTAATGTAAGCACCCGTTTTCGAGCAGAGAGGTTTTGTCAGATTGTACGAGGATTGGAGATCTGCTCATTCGGACGCAAGGGAGAAAATGTAGCTATTGATGCGGTTTTCTTTCTATAACAAAGTTTTGGACCCTGATTCGAGTTCGGAACCGACACCCATGCATACCTATATACGCAGCCATTATTTTCGCTGAAGTGCTTCTAAGACCTGATTTGAGTCCGCTATGAAGGAAATCAATCTTGAAACCAGCTCGGAAGCATGGACTGATTGAAGTTGAAAGGGCATACGACTGCCGGACAAATGCAACCTGCACTTTTCTCTTGAGCTACGCACTTCACGGCAGGTTCGTTCGGGTTCGGGTCGCAGCAACAGCAGAGCTCTTCCGCCTGGCTGGGTCGGAATGGACAGCGGGTGTCGGGAACATTGCAGATAGGCGCGTCCGAGACTTTGCAGATGATGACCTCGAGGTCATAGTCGCAAGTACAACAGTCTGCGTCTGGCTTGACCTCAGTCTGACGGCCTGCAATGATTGAGGCTTGAATGCTGCTAGCAGCTACAGTGATGGCGATAATGATGCGTGAGAAGTGCATGGTGTCGGAGTTTCGTCAAGCTGGTTATGTAAAGGGATAATCTTTCGGCGGAGGTTGCGGGTTTGTTGATATTTTGCAGAGCTGTGTTTGTTGACATTTAATCTTGTTGAACTGGCTTGCTTGGTCGGGTTTATATAGCTTCTTGAAAAGGGTATCAGGAAAGCTTTTCACAGCTGGAAGTCCCACAAGTGCCCTCGTTTAGTTGCTTGATTCATTTTACTGAATTCGTCAATTTCGTGTAAGCATCCAGTGGGAACGATCGTACTGCAACGAATAACCTGATCCGTCAACTTTACTGCCGGAGTCCCTAAGGCCGAGGTTGCTCGGGGTTCATGTCTTGAAAGCCTCGAGCACTGCCCCCTTCGAATCCTTCAGCACCGATAAACCTATAGGCTATTTGGACTATTGTCAGACAATCAACTTTCGATTCACAGGCTGAGTAAGATCTAACCTAAGTTAGCAAATCGAAGTCGTACACAAAATAGTGCGCGATATTCGATCCGTCTAGTATAAACTAACAGTCATGGATTGTAATCCCCACGAGATCTGCCAATCATCAATTTCAACATCGCACAACACGTGCACCTTTCACAATGCAAAATGTGGTGATTCTGGACTTAGCAACCTTCAAAGACATTGTCAAAGCCCGCGTAAAAAGGCCACACAATAACACACGGTACCTTGAGGAATGCAAGTGGTTGCATATAGCGAGTACGACCGATTGGCAGATGGAAGATCAATGGGATTGGTCAGTCTTTGCCTTAGGCAATGTTTACATTGAATATTGGATTGTCGTAGGCTATACAAGGTGAAACGCTAGCCCTCTGTTACCAGCTTTCTCAACATGAAACAAGACTTAAACGGTCAAAATGTCATTCCTTTGCATCTTCGACCTGTGGCCTCAAATATGCCACTGTTCATAGCCACATAACATCAGCCCTGGACCCAGGGCGGAAGCATGTATTTGCCGAAGTTATGCAGGCACCTGACTTCCGGGCAGATACATCCCGCATCTCGGTCAACGAGCGAGCATTTTGTTGACTCGTTCCTCGGAGTAGCATCGCAGCAGCAGCACAGTGTCTTCTCCTCGTTGGGTCTGAAAGGACAGCGAGTATCCGGTATGGCGCTGCAGCCATCTGTGTCAGGAACTTTACAGATCCATCCTTCAATGTCGTAGCTGCAACTGCAGCAGTCTGCATCTGGCCAAAAGTCTTGACGGCCTCCAAGGGTTGCGGCTTGAATTTTGCCAATGATGGTGACGGCAACGACGAGAAACTTTGAAAGCTGCATGATGTCGATGAAGTAAGACTGTTATTGAGCAAGGGACGGGTGTACCGGAAGAATCAAGGCTATAGATCTATGAATAGAGATTGCGAATGTGGAAATCCGCATCAGAAGAGCGCTCTGCTTAAATAGCCATTTCTTATCTGACCCCAACTCTTACAATCCGCGTTATGATGAGTGAATGTCTCAGGCCTTTCAGCACCTTTGCCTATTTGAGAGAAAGCTCGTATAAGTTGTCCAGTTGCTGATCTCTTCAGCTTGGCATCAAAGGCCAAGTCCCCGATGATTCCCGAAGTCCTGGAAAAGTCAGTGACCTCGGAGTTAGGCCGTAAGAAGTAGGCGGTAGATAACCAGAAAAGGATTATCACAATTTTAGTTGCCCGAGAATTAGGGTTTTATGAATGCTCAGGATCCGAATTTTGCTCCTCGAACGCCCATACGATATTTAGCCTAATAGAGCTAGAAAGGATTGTATATCACCCATTACGACAATTCTTACATTACGGCAGCCCGAAAGATGCCTTTCGATGTGCTTCTGAACTATTCATTGGTTGAACTTGATTAACATCCTTCATTTGTTCTAACATGCTCGCTATGCGTCAGAAGCCTCGAACAAACCATTTCGATGACTTTTCATACACACGAGGGCCAATCAAGGTATTAAAGATCTCCTCCTAAAAATCCAGTTCTACAGCATAACCAGCTCTGAAATGAGGGCTGAAGCCAGCTTGCTATTGAACACAATGAGGGACGAAAGTTCTGCAACAGAGATAACGGCTCGAGGTAGTGCTTCCTCGATACAAGGACGAACCGACACCAACAGCTGACCAATCTTTGAAGACTCTTGCCCCACGATCAAGGCCAAACCCCAAGCTAACCTTGCAAAGAACTACACCAAAGTTTCGAAAGGTCATGTGTCCCAAAGTATTTGAATCCAAGAAATCGGGAACCACGCCGAAAGATTTGCTGCATTCTTCCTCAACTTGCCAGAAATTGTAACCGCTTAGGACGAGGTCGAAACCTGAGAGTTAACGGGCAAGAAAATGGGATCCCATGAGAAAGGACACGCTACTGCTGGACAGATGCATTGGTTCTTGGCGACTGGCTTACATCTCATGGCGGGGATGTTTGGGTCGCAGCAGCAGCACATCTCCTCTGTTTCAGGGTTTGGCTTGAAAGGGCAGATGACGGTAGCGGTAAAGCAGCCACCTGGAGGAGGGACCGTGCAAACATGGGACTTATTATTGAAGTCACAGCCGCAGCAGTTGGCGTTGGGCCCTCCTGGAATTTGGCGCTCTGCAAGGGGGGAGGCCTGGATGTTGACCGCGGCAGCAAGAAGCGTGAGAACAACCGACGAGAACTGCATCTTGTGCGAGGCGGGTCTGGTTTAGACTGAAGAAATTGTGTGTGTTTGTGATGATCTTTTCTTTCCTGTGGGTACCTGCTTGGTTTTATAGACGTCACACTTGTAACCCACAAGGTGGTTATAGGGCATAGATTTGGTGGCGCTTTTACAAACATGGCAAAAGAACTCATGATTTCATCCTTTTAACCCTATTGGGTAGCTTTCGGGTGTCGGCAGGTCGTATATGCCTCGCCAAGTGCCAGCCTCAACGCCATAGTCACGGGCGTGAGACAGAATAGCCATTCGCTCCCTTGGCGGGAACATGAATGACGGTTATGTCTTGAGGAAGCAAACTATTCTACTCCCACGACTTCCCCGCAGTGAAAGCCACCCTGACATGCCGATCTCAAATGTACTAACTAACTCGCTCTCAAGAGTCTCGGCCAAGGCTTCAGTGGCTTGCGGCAGGCTTGAACGTTTTATCCGGGAGGAAAGTCGGAGTAAGGTTTTACTACTTCCGGAATATCATATCCCATAAGCAGCCTTTCGGGAGAAGGGCCGAGGAGAGAGCTGACATGTCTCAGCCCATGGAATGGAAAGCGTCAGATTCGGCGTCAGCGTACCAAAGCCGGGCAACGGCGAAGGATCCGGCCCCTTAACTTTATCAATTTGACCAGCAATCTCAAGCAACGTCTCTAGTTAAGGACGGAAAGTCGCGTTCCATAAGTAATTAGTTTTGGGCTGATGACGATCGTAAATTTGGAATAGTCTCGATACCAGTCATTGCTGTACACTCCACGTGCCAAATTAGAACATGAACGTACCGCTAAAACCTGAGCTTCTCTTACTCTTTGCCAAAGATAGATGGAAAGAAGTACCATCGAAGAAGACATGCAATACGCTACGCTACCAGATGGCTTGGTGGAAGGAAGCGACGCGCAAAGTCAGGACAGGCCACTGTTCGGCTCTCCAATGATGAACATGGTCATGAATGTGTAGATGTTGTTGCAAAGCGGCATCTGCATTTATCTTTGAAGCCTGGTAACATTACTAAACCACCTCATGGGTGCGGAGCCGCAATTGGCTGGAGGTTGTCGACGTGAGGTCCGAAGTCGTGATGTTGGCAATCTCACCATGCTAAGCCCATCCACTGGAGACTCCAGCGACAACGTCGGTCTTAGTCACGCCACCCCTCTGCTGCCAAATTCTACTACCTGTACCAAGCAAGACGTCAGGGTGACTGTCCCTGCTGGGCATCATTAATGAAAGATAGACCTATGTTCAACTAGACATCGTCACGTTTAACATCAAGGAGGTAGAAATGCGCGATATCGTAGCATGCAGCAGACACATCATGGGAGTTTGTTCGGTCAATGACGGGAGAAGAGGATGTTCATTGGCTGCTCGACCAACGATTCCGTTTCAAGCTGTTGTTACTTCAAAGAAGTAGCATGGGCGACCAAACGTTTCATGTTTTCAAGCGCTCGTTCCACAAAGAAGCAGGTGGATTCGAAAGAGTGATCCTTCCTGCCGTGCGGCGAATCTACCCCATCAACACCGACACTTGGTGCGGCATGAGGTCAGATCTTTCTTCCCTTCCAACTTTTTCTTCGTGCCACCTGAATAACGAGAGGCAAATGCACGCTGAAAAGGAACCGGAAACCCGTGGATGGTGGCTATGACAAAATGTCACCAATCCAACGCTGTCGTCTTTGTACACAAAGGTCAGCTGCCCCCAGCATCCTTGTCCACGCTTTGGATATGCATGCTGATTCGGAGAATACCCACTGTTGTTCAACAGCAAACAACAGTGCGACGTACTTTCTTGCCTGGGTACTGGTGACATTACCTGTGTGCACCGTGTACTGGCAATCGGCTGCATCTAGCCCTTGCCGATGTTTGCTCTAGCCCCCGCTCATGAATTCGCCCGCGCACGCGGGTCGGGCAGGCCCTTCAGAATGGCGTTGTGGGAGTGGAGACTACGTGTGTGCGTGTGGATGAGACCAGAGGCAAGACCATTTTCGACACTGGGGTGATTGTCAAGAGTCGGCCATGTCAACAGAGACTTCCCAAGGTTGTTTCTCGTAGGATTAATTCGTCGATGCCAATTCTTCCACTTAAGAGCGACAACTACCCTGAAAGAACAAAACATGGAGACAAAAGCTGAACCAGGCCTGTATGTTCTGGTAAGAAAATACTGACGTGTGGAATGTCAGATTTTGACGTCAATTTCATAAAGCTGACCTTCCTTGAAGCTCCAGCAGAAAGTGCCGCGTGCACTGGGAAACTATGGCGTATTCGCGATATTGTTACCGGTCCTGGCTTTGGTGATGGCCTTCGCATTTCCAAAGCTGCCTTTGCCAGTTGGATTTCAAATGGAAACAATTGATGATCGGACACCCATCGACTGTTCTCACATCTACTCCATCGAAATTCTATCGCTTGACCCCGTCGTTTTGTACATCAACAACTTCCTCAAGGACCAAGAAATTGAGCATTTGGTTCACGAATAGTGAGATAATAGCAATCCAAGCCGTTCTATCTTAAAAATACAGTCCTTGCTATACTGATCGTCTTTCAATCGACAGCTCAAAAGACCTCGAACACTCCCTTGTCTACGACGACAACCCCTCACCCACTATTGATCGATCTTATTGAACATCCGACTCAGCTAGAATTCCACACACTGACCCGGTTGCATCCTGTCTCACCACCCGCATGCGCAGCTTTCTCGGGAACATCCAACACATCGACATCGAGCCGCTCCAGCTCGTGAGGTATGATGTTAGTGAGAGATTCAAACTGCATTACGACTGGCTTTACAAACTCGCGGAAGAGACACATCTAGAACACACTCCAGATCGACCGTACAACCGCTTGGGTACTATCTTTGCGTACCTAGGGGACAACTGCACTGGAGGCGAGGCGTATTTTCCGGACATCAACGGTGTGGCCTCGGATGCGGATGGTGAGAAGTTTTCCAGGACGGACACGGGCATGGGTCTTCTGGTGAAGTCCAAGAAAGGGAATGCCATCTTCTGGAACAACGTGCACATGAACGGCAGCGGAGATTATCGCATGGTGCATGCTGGATTGCCTGTCCATTCAGGGCAGAAAATTGGATTGAATATGTTTAGTTACTATTATCCTGATTCTCCGATTGTTGGAGGAAACCGATAATAGTCTCCAGTCAGATATCCAGCTTCCTCATGGACTGGCTGCTCTGGAATCTGAATTTATTGCCTTTTTGGGGGACATGATAAACATAGTGGGTATCGTGGGGGTATGTTGTAGTCTTCTCATGACACACCAGGCAAAAGTCGGTTTCCAACGTTCTTCGAAGAGACCGGTTATCATATTTACTCTAATTTACTATCTTCGTCTTTGTTATGACTATCGTCTTCGTGATCGTTGTCGCCGTCGTCATCCGTCATACAAATAGTTGATTACGTACATTCGAAAGATAGCCGCCCAGATGCAAGAAAAAAATAAGTGATCTCTACCCGAATTCCATTCCACCACAAGCGAATCCAAAAACCCGCTAAATCTGTTGACTTCCATGAAACCATTGCAGTAAGAAAGCACATTTACTACTGTACATGCTTACAGCGGCGGGCATCAATACTCGATGGAACAGTAAATTTCTTTGTTTTACCCCTCCCGAAGACATACAGTGCTGATATTGAGCGGTGTGATTGAGACCGCATGAGATTCGCTGCAACTTTGAGTTGTCTTATCTTTGCTATCATTGCATGTATCCTAGCATTTGAAGACCGACAAGGTGGCAAACGAACACTTGTCAAGTCGACCTTGAGCCGGACGAGGGCTTGAGCCACAATGGCCTACGTTGTATCACCCTGTGCTGCCCCAAGCATGTTTGGTCATGAGTGCATGTCAAGATCACCTTTCCGTACCGGAGGCAATACGAATTTGACTCCTGGTTAAATGCATGTATCAACGCTTGTTGGTATTGCTTCTCATATTCAGGCTGCGTTATCATGGCAGGGGAGTTGCAAAAGGCCCCCACGAAGACAATATGCACCTGACTGAATTGTTTGCCAAGATCCAGCGTGATCAGCGACACCGTCTTTAGTGGCTACAAAGGCCCTGGTCTGGACAGGCATCTCTTTTTCGTGCCAAGAGGTTTGCGTTGCAATTCGACCACAAGTTGCAGAGTCTCCCAATCGTGTTTATGCCCGCGGTTCAGTCTAGCTGTCGTACTGGCTGTTGGAAAGGTGGCGTATTTCACCGTCTTCATTGTTGTCCCTCCACTGAGAGCGATCGCCTGGGAATAGCCCAACACAGAGGCGGCACTGCGAACCTCAGGCCCAACAAGATTTATCGATTCTCAGCTCGAAGACATCTCCTTACAGTGGATGCTCGGTGAAGGAGGTGCCAGAAGCCCCGCATCTCATCCATTAGAACTCCAGAAAGCTGATGGATCTTGGGGGAAGCTGAGAAACTAACACCTTGGTGAAAGTCTGACAGGTCATGCCGAAGTCTGAACACTACTAGAACTCGTACATTTCGATTGATATAAAAGACCTTCAAAAGCCTCCATGCCTCCAAGATCTCTTCTCCTCATCATAATGTCATCGCAAGCAAGTAACTGCTCAACCAGCACACTTTTCCAACTACAAGACCTTCAATCATGCAGTTCAAGACCTTCACCCTCTTTGCTCTTTTGAGCGGTCTCAGCCTTGTTCTCGCCGCCCCCGAGGTGGTCAAAATGGCTGATCTTGAGGCCCGCTCTGGTAATGAGTTCCACGGTCGTAGGTTACGCATTATCCGTCAATACAGATAGCACACTGACGAATAAAGCTCCCAGCTCACCCTCTAGCGACCGCCGAGCGATCCCTGTCGACGAGGAGTTAATCGCTGTCACTATCAATAGCCCACACAAGGTAGCTCAGGGGGCATGATGTGGACTCTGGGATTGGAATTTCATCGGTGGAAAAGAGTGAATGTTGAGGCTCGTTCGTCAGGAAAGGGTCAACAATATGCGCTCAAGAAAATGGAGCAGCTTCTGTTCTCGTACATGCGGCCGCCAACTGGTCGATTTCAGATTTCGTCAATAATGCAAGTTGTCTCCCCACCTGTGTTTGAACGTCACTCGGATTATAGCCAGCTGCGAGGAGCTATACGCAGCTTAGAGCACCTTGCTCGTTTTAAGAGCTGCTTCCTGAACTGAAAGCGATCATTAGAACGCTAGATATGTCCATGATCAATTGCTGGCTTATCGCCATGCGGGCTTCCTTTCCGAGTAATCTCATTCATTTGACTTGCCACTCTCTCGTTCAGGTGCAGCCGGAGTTTCCGCCGCCCCAAAATCGCGCGATTATGGTGAACAACGTAAGCCGGGGGTCGTTAGAGGCTGCAAATTCATGAGGCATAGACTTTGTGCCGGCGGTTGGAAATGAACTAGCGACATCTGGGCTCTCGAAACCTTGCCATGTACATGTCACTACACCACGCTGGCCCACATCTTTCTGCCTACAAATTAAATTGCAGTATTCAGGAAGTAAGCGTTGTTCGGAGATTTCCACACATGTGCCCGCGAACTCAGGTTTTACTAGTGGATCATGCAAGAATCATAAGCTCATAGTTGAGGCCATATGGCTTGTAAGGCTTAAAACAAGAGTTCGAGCCTAGGTACTGATCTGGATTTCCGACGGCCGTTTTTCGGCGGCCGATCAAGAAATCCAGATGCGCTTACTGCTCTCTAGACAAGCGTTAGTTTGATATGCCTTTCTTGTTTGCGGGGTGATAAAAGCCTGAGGTTCAAATCGGAAATCCCCCGCACATCCATGAACCCCACTAAGACAGCGAAAGCCAAGCTCGAAATCATCGTTCAAGACCGCACGTTGCGATCTATCGGCTCATCGCCTGTTCGGCGCCATACCAGACCAACCCGCCGCTTACAAAGTTATCGACCGCGTCATATCTTACGTGGGATGTCCTGCCCTGTCTGTGATGGCATTGACGGTGTGCGGAGTGAGGGTAGGGATGTCGTTGAATTCTGTGATTTCGACTGCTTTGAGGCGGACTGCGGAGAATTGGGTCGACGAGGATCATTGGTGAATGAGGGGATGAAGAGGGGTAATGTGCCTATTTCGGCTTCTTTGGTCTTCTCAGATACCAGCTCATCCCTTAAGGTTTGGACTCTGGGCGGGCGAGACCAGTCACCCCACCACAGCTGACTGAAAGCTTGCGAGGGAACTGATTTTCTTTCTGAACATGCTATTTCGGCAAGTTTTGTTCGTTAGAAATGCCGCATTTTGTCCTCGCTGCTCTAGCGTAACTCTATGCCAGGAACAAACACAAAAGCTCTAGCCTAACTCAATATCCGCGCTAATAGGAATCTTAACCGGGTGGTTTACTATTCTTCAAGTCGATGCTTTCCACGGTCGCGTGGGAGCGAGTCATGCATGAAATGAAGCTTATCCTTTTCTCAACAGAAAGAAATCTCGGTATAACAGATTTAAGCAGCATTGAACCCACCTAATGATGGTATTAGTTGTCTGTGTCTGCAAGGTATCTTAGCCCTCTGTTACCTTATATTCCCATTTCACGATTAGGTGAAAGCCGGTTCTACAAAATGCTCTTCGCTACCATTGTCCTCTTGGAGGCTCTTGCAGCTTCTGTAGCTGCACATCCTATTGTCATCTCCCCCGACGTTTCCCCCGACGTTGCCCCCGAACGCCCTTACAACTGGGCGCCAGTGTTCAGACATGGCAAACTCCCCATCGCTATTGATATCAATGCAGGGGACGAAGGTAAAGTTGAAAGAGCCTCAAGACCTGTGCAACTGGTTCTGACGTCCTACCTAGTCACAGATGAGCCCAACCTTCAACCTAGGGACGAGGCCGTGCTTGATGCCCTTGACTTAGATGATCAAGATGCGGGGATGTCCAATCAGCAGTACGACAAGGAGATAACTGACGTCCCTCTCAATAATGCCCCTTCCATCGCCCCAAGGGCCAATAAGCCCTCGAAAGCTCAGATCAAGGCCGACGACAAGAAGTTTCACAGGGATCAACTGAAACCGAACGACGCCAAATACATCAACAACCTCGACAAACTCAACGCTAAAAAGTGTGGTGGAAACTGCCAGAACTCCCTAAACTCTCAACGCTCCAGGAACAGCAAGGCGCAAAAAGTGAAGGAGGGCCAACCAAAGCTCCCCGGCTCAAGGGCATCAAGAGGCGAAGTCAACACTAAGAAGGATGATTACAACCACGATCTGAATCACCTGCGTCAGGACAGAGGTGACTTAGGTGTAAACGGCCAGCACTCCCTCGACTCGTGGCATTCAGTCGAATCCGCCAATTCAAAGGCATCGAAGGCATCGAGAGCAAAGAAAGAAGCAGCAGCCAAAGGAGGTCATCATGGCTGAGCAGCTGAGAAATGGGTTGAACCAGCAACACATGTGTGGATTCTAACGGGCTGGAAGTTCGAATTGTGTGTCACAAAACTATCAGGGGAAGGAACGATCAAGAATTTGGTTGGGATAGGTTTCGTAGGAAATGAATTGTCGTCGCAACCATTTTGAATCGGTCCACTACTCCCGTGTTAACCGTGACATCTGACCATTACTAGTAGCTATGCAAATGTTTTAAGATATTGTGAGAGTGAGATTTAGTGCAAAGCTGCATGAGATGAATGCATTGCTGGTTTATCGAGTAAAAGTCGCACATCTTCAGTCAAGTTTCGGCGGTTGTGCATCAAATGGAAGTATGGCTCTTCTGAGACGTTTCTCATAGGCATTGCATGATAGACAAGGGAGTTACTAAAACATTGGAGCACGTCATATATCAGAATGACATTCGCACTAGATTGACTACTCAAAGGGCCTCCAGTTCATATCCCAAAACCAAATATTCAATTCAATTTTCTCACCAGGTTCACCAGCAGAGATGCATGTCGAGCGTCACGATGCAAGCTGTCGTTGACATGCATATTATAACAATAGACCGCCGAACCAGCAACTGCTTTGAAAGCAGTTCCCTCGTACTCTGTCTCCTGGCGGTCTATAATGCCACACCATAGCTATTCAACAGGATTGTTGATGCAGGGAAGGTTCTTTCACCCGCGAGTGCACGAGTCGGTGAGTGAGATACATCATGAATGTGGCTACACGGTTTCCCTCAAGAGTCATTCCATCCCAGTCGTAATGGAAGGAATAGTAATCATTGAAGCCGGACCGCTGGGACTTGAGGCCTTCTTTTAAATATTGCGCCAAACCGTGAAAGAGGTTGCTCTCTTTGTGATACATTGTGTGATATTGTCCCGCTTGAGGGTTGAAGATTCCGAGATGCGGGTTTTGAGATCGACGAGGTGATCTAGGCCGCTATCTTCAATCATAATGACTCGATACTACAACTCCGCATTGCAATGCAGGTCCTCGCACACTAGGCGTAGTGGTAATAGTATCAAGAGCTTTATTAATCTCAACTAAACTCCGAACACGGACTCATGATGATAGGAAACAGGTGATTAGAAGAGCAAACAGCAATTCAGGTAGAGGTGGCCAGGCGGGGAGATCTGCCATGCCAATACACATGTGCAATATACACCCAAATTCGACTGAGGTAAACTAGTCCTCATATTCCACCTCGTACTCGTACTCCAACTGCGGTGCTGGCGTGATCAGTGACCTAGCCTCCTCATGGATAGATGATGCCGTCTCTAGCACGTTGGCAAGCGATGTAGGAAGAGCGTCCGCCGGCGTAGCATACGCGACAACCTCAATAGGCACAGTGGAGCTGGGGTTGATGAAAGGCAGGGACTTGACCCCGAGATCGTCAAGCTCCGCCTCGCAGTCGCCGTTCTCGCAGCGCAAAAAGCCCAGGTGGTCAAGCAGTTCCCCATCGGTCGCCTTGCGCGTGGAGTTACCTTCGTCCACCCACACATCGTCGGGATTGAAGTGTTCCGGGTCAAAGTCTTCCTCGTCGTCTCTCTTGTTGTAGCCCGGGCGGTTGGTCTTGCCAGCGATGATATTGGCCCCAGGTGCATTTCGATACAAGCGGGTGTTGCGCTTGCTGGCCGGGTGGGCGTTGTACCAGGGGTCGTTGGTCATCAGCGCGAATCCCGGGTCATCAATGAGGGTCTTGGGATAGCACGGGTTGTCAGGGATACCGTCGTCTGCGAGATTCGGCATATTGATGAACTTCATCTTCATCACCTTCGTCGTCGCCGTCCGGGTCACCACATACTTGGAGACAAGACGTTTGCAATTGCGGACGACCCTGAGGAGGCGTTTGTTCTGCTCGGGCGACATTTTGTACTTGGCGGGACAGACGCCCCTGAAGAGCTGCCCGGCACCTCCGTTTTGTGCTCCGGGCACGAGGCGGATCCATTGTCTCATGTCGCGTCCTTGCCAGATAGCGGCCGGAGGGTACTCGTCGCGTTGGCAGTTGATGTTTGCGGACTGCATCCACCCATTGATCCACTTAGTATGATGGTCCTTGCTATACTTTTCAACGACGGGCCTGATGCCGCCGCCGCCAGCCGCTGTCGTGCAAGTCAGGGCGGCCATGCCGTTCTGATTCTGGATAACGGACTGATAGTGCAGACAAGGCTGCGGATATAACGCGCCGTTGCACGTCTTCGTGACTGTCTGACGCATCTGGATGGTTCGTGTCGACGTCTCCGATTTGGGACGCAGAGCTGCGCGCTTGGCCAGACGCTTGCTGTCTTTCAGGTCGCAGTGGCCGTCCTTCTCGTCCGCCTTGTCTGACTTGCCTCGGTCGCCACGGTCATTTTTGGTGGTGAGTGGCTTATCCAGCTTGACGTCGTAGTCCTTGCCTCGGAACTTGAAGACAGACTTGCCGCCCTTGACGATGCCCTTGGCACAGAGGTTGGCAAGTGCAGGAACGGCAGCCTGAATTGCAAGACGGATGATCCAGCCTGAAGAAGACCGGAGTTGTTAGCAAGCACTTCCGCGGGGAAACATATTCGGCGCAACGGAAGTGGACTGTTGAACTTACCGACGATAGGAATGAAGGTCAAGGGGGTGAGGGCCGCTGTGATCGCGATTCTGCAGAATGCCTTGGCGGCGACCTCCAGAGCCAACGCTTCAGCTGCGGCAATTGCAGCGTCAGCTGCTTCGTCCTTGATTTTCTCTTCCATCTGCTCCTTGCTGATTGGTGGCATGAAACCCGCACAGCAGTAGCTCTGGGTGCCTCCGCTGCAGGTCTGGTCCTCCTTATCGCTGTGATGGTTGGTGTTCTGTGTGATTTCCGTCTCTAGATCAGCGCAGCCTCCAGTGCACGCAAGGCCAAGTCCTCGGTAGCCTCTCCAGCGACACTTTCCCATGGTGGTACCCTTGTTGCAACAGAGTCGGCGAAACTTGTTCTTGGGGCACCGATCCATGGTGGAAAGCCCTGGCTGCCCGTTCATCTGCGATGCTTCATGGTCACCCTTTCGGCAAGATTCGCCGCACTTTGTGGTGTAGCAGACACCCTTGACCTCTTCGTCGGCGATCATGTCTTCCGACAGGGAGATTTCTTCGTCCGACCAGTCTTCGGGATACTGCAGACTCTTGCTCGATTGATCGACTTGGTCCAGAGCCCATATCATGGAGCCACCTACAATAATACCCAGTCAGCTCTGTTCATGTCACCAACAGCGCAGGCCACCTTCCACCTATTTTACTTACCTAAGCAACGAGAGTTTGCAAATGACTTCTTCATCATTAGAGTCTGGGAATCGTCATATGACACCCACTGGTCACTGTCCCAATGAATCCCTGTCTTCCTGTCAGAATGATCATCAAACCTCGTCGCATACGCCGGGGATAAAATCACATTTTACTCCTGCCTTCTCATCGAACTGAGGCTTCAGATTCTTTTCCTTGATAATATCGAAGATTTCTTGCAAGGTGAGAATGCCGGACGCCTTGGAACACGGGCCTTCCTTGGCTCCGCCTGAGAACTGACAAACGCCATTGGGCTTGTTGCAATTGGGATCCTTCAAGGTGAACGAGCGGCCGTAATCTATACTGAGGTCAGTTTATGTAAGTCTTCAATAACCAGAAATACATACACCCTTGACCAAGAACAACTTTCTCAGGTTTGAGACCCGCGCGCCAGAGAAGATCTAAGCCCAAATCGATTTCCGTGAGATTGGTGTGCGGAGCGACGATAGGACCCACGAATTTCGAGGCGGCATCCCATACGCCGTGAATATCATAAGACATTATGTTGAACCAGTCAACAAACGGCTGCATGCCGGCAAGGTCAAAGTTCTGCAGGTACCAGTAGGATGCTGGTAGAGTGATGGAGTAGCCAAAGCGAGTGCCGAACGCCGCCTTGATCTCTTTGCACAACAACACGAAGTTTGCGGTGTCATCTGCGGTGCCACCACGGTCATCTGTTGCATTGAATCAGTTTGATAAGGTTTCTCGGGCCTTTACTACTGGGAATGCTCACCAGCGGTTGGGTATTCCCAATCCAGATCCATGCCGTCGAAGCCATAGCTCTGGGTAATGAAGATGATTAGCGCCAACTTATTATCCGGGCAGACTACACTCTCACCTCCATGAATTTGATAAGGCCATCGATGAACATCTTCCTGTTACCAGCGCTCGATGCCATCGTACTGAAGGCTTTTTGGTAAGGGCCAGCTATGAGAGAGAATCAAGTCAGCCTGGTTGCTTTGGATAAAACCTGCTTGGGAATAGAATCGAGAGGCAGAAGTCTTGAATGAGAGGGGCGAATAAGACAAACAAATTGCACGTACGATCATTAAACGACCATCCGCCGACGCTGACCCAGGTCTGTAAGCCAGCCTTCTTTTCCTTGAGCTTGGTGAACCGATTCAAGAGGGTGCCGGCATTCTTGTCCATGGGAACGATCTGAAACGAAGACGGGTCGAAGAAGACGAAGGCGAAATTGATATGCGTGAGACCGTCCAAGTTGAGGTCCTCGGGGGAGACAGCGCTGCAGGCTCTGGTGTTGGCCCAGGACTCGTAGTAACCTATGGAGCGCTTGTTGATGCTGCCGCCGTCCTTGCTGCAGGAGGGCCGCTTCACATCACCACAGCCGCCAAAGCCCTTTTGGCAGCCGGCATCGCAGAACTCCGAGGTTGAGCCACAGAAGCTACCGCAAGCGATGTTAACCTACTACCTTCAAACTCAATCCGAAGGATATTAGGACAGAATGGCTTACCCGAATTCAGAGCAACATACTCCAAGGGGACAAACCTGTTTCCCAGGCCTGCCATACTGGCCGCACTCGGCTTTGGCATCGCAGTTGGAAGTGCAGTTGGCAGCACCGCATTCCGCTGGAGAGTAGCCACACAGACCGCTGCCGTTCTACGTAGGAAGACAGAAGGGTTAGTCAACATACCAGGGACAGTCATAAAGAAGTCCAATAACTTACACCACTACAGCAGGCACCGTTCACACATGGCGTATTAGCGTTGCAAGTTCCCACGGGAAGCTCTAGGTCCTCAGCAGCGATATTGTTCTGCAAAAGACCGTAAGCTGAGTTGAGGGCGAAATAAGATTCTGCGACGACGTGACGTGAAAGAGTGGACAGGACCAAAGTGACCCATGAAACCTGAAGAAACCGCATGGCTGTAGGGGTCAACCAGCAGAAGAGGTTACAGAGAAAAATGGGAAATGAATGAAACTCGGCAATGACTGTGTGCATGGGCGCACATCAGGAGCTTCGTCGCTCGTGCGGATGTTCATGGTCATTTAAGAGCTTTCTATCTTTTTTCTCCTGTTATTCATCCTCTACTTGAAGATGAAGAGCCCATCTCCCTCGGTAGGTCACGATTCTTCGTTTCGTCGTCTGCCGGCGGCGCCCGAATGCAGGGGTTCATGCGCCTTAATCGGCAGGTGAATCGGTTCCCGCAGCGCTAGAGGCGGGAATGCCCTTGTGATGTCTGACCACCCTTGCAGAGGCTTCGGACGAGTCAAGTCTGACCTGCAGCGCCTAGTGCTTATCGTTAAAATTGTCAAATCAGCCCAATGCAACCCGGTCCAGCCTTGCGCTCGCTTTCTTACCCACGGGTTGCAGATGCTTCTAAATGCAGGGTGCGAGCAGGATTCGAATCCATGGGCTTGGTATTGGTTTTGTTCGGCCCAGATGTCCTTGGCAAGAAGCTTGATATGCGAGCTCGTGGTTCATGACCAAGATACAGCATGGCAATCATCGAGAAAACAAGTCACGGACAGAAACCCCTTACCATTGCGTCCGTCTAACGAGACACGCATGAGTCACATGTGGTATTTGAGGGCACGAGGATGATATCGGTGCCTATTTGGGGCCAGATCTAGGCTTTCGGCGAGAAATGTCTCAATCTGCTCAGCCGAGGCAAGGGTTGACGGAGACCCAGGGACATGCCCAACGCGTTTCCACGGTTCCAGCGCGAGCGGGAATATCAAAACTTTTGTCAATGGCGACAAGAATAGTCTTATTAAAACTTGGATAGCCTACCCATTGAAACCTAGCAGTCGTTGCCCTGCCCAACTTTCATCCGTCACAAGCTGTCACTCTTTCGTCTGTGATGATGTGGTCATTTCAGCAAGGCCTTACTGGGCTGGCATTTTTGCCATTTGCCTTAGGCGAGCTGGGTTTCCAGCTATATCCGCTCGTTCCTACCCAGCCGATGGCTGAGATGCTCGGTATCAGCGAAAACTGCGTCAAGGCTCTGTGAGTCCCTCTCACCCCCCATAAATATGCCTATGTCGGTCCAGACGACACTAATACCGCCAGCAATACCACCTTGCCATGCGACAAGGACCTGTTCGGTTGGACCGTCAAAGTCGACGATGTCTACTGGACTGAACAGGATGCTAGCACCCTGTGTGTCCCAGGCTGCGAGACCAACGTCCGAACATGGACAGAGACCGTGGCCTCCGCTTGCGCGGAAGATTGGCTCGTTGTCGGCGACCGTGCCGTGCCGGCTGAGACACTCAGCCTCCGCTTTGCAGAGGGTCTGGAGATGGCCTGCCTGCGAGACACGAACAACAAATGGTGCCTACCGGCGTCTTACAACTGGACCGGCTCGGACGTCGTCCAAGTCGACTGCGCAGCAAATCCGGCGGACCCGTGGTGCATTAACCCGGCCAACGTGTCCGCTGAGAACAGCCGCATCTCAACGTTATACGATGATGATTTGCTCTGTTCCGAGTGTTTCCTTAACATGCTCTATCGCCGCGTCACGTCAGAGTTCCTCCCTGACACCGACCACTCAGACTATCTCGTTGGCGAATTCCAGGACATCCAATCGGTCTGCCAGACGAGCATCGGCCCTTTGGCCACGCGCGTCGTCCCTCTGTACCCCTACGCCACGGAGCTCAACGACACGGCCCCTGAGCCCACGGATATTCCGTCCACGGGCGCTCCCATCGTCGGCGATGACGGGTCCCCATGGGACCCTGAAGAAGACACCGAGGACCCCGGCATTGACGAAGAGATCCCGGACGGAGAAGAGGATCCAGACGAAGCCGAACCGGAGCCGGAGCCAGCCGAACCGGTGGTGCCGACAAACTGCACCGGGCGGGCCGTCGATGCTCGGTACGCCAGCCTGGACGGTATCGAGGCCTGCAATGAACTCGCTGAGGAGTACGGCGTCGCGACGGGCCAACTCATGTTCGCAACAAATGCGGAAGATTGCTATTCATATGACTTTGTCTGCGTACCGGAAGCCTGCGAGCTACTTCGCGTCAACGCCGGAGATACTTGGTCTGTACCATGATCTTGCATCTTAACACCAGATCCGATTGACGAGTTGCTGACGTTTCCATCGCTGAAACAGTGACACCATTTCGAAAGCCATATCAAATGACACGGAGCCAATCAGCGTTGCACAGCTTATGACCTGGAATCCTAACCTGATGGGTGCCTGTGATCATCTGACTGAAAGCCAGTACCTATGCATCTCGTAAGTATTCCGAACTTCTAGAACCCAAGAGCTTGCAACCATTTTGCGCTCGACCGCTGAAACTCTTGACCTTCCAGACGACCTGGCGGCACTTGGGTGAAGCCGCCTGACGATCAGATCCCTGACGACTCCAACGGGCCTGTCCGCGGTGGTCCGGGGAGCACCGAGCTTCTCCCCATTATCACTGACCCCTCTACCGTCCCGGCCGATCGCAAACAAGAGGGCATCCCGGGGAACTGCAACCGCTTCGTCAAGGCGGAGAACACCGCCGCTTCATGTTGGAAGATCGCCAACGACGCGCAGATCACGCAGAACAGGTTATGGGAGCTCAACCCGGCCTTGGGCACCGACGGCGAGCACTGCGGAACCCAGATTTGGCTCGGGTATTACTACTGCGTCGGTGTCCCCGGCGACGGCACCACCGGCCCAACCACCACGCAGAGTCTCCCGGCAACGACCGCGTCCGCGACATCCTCGTCCGTCCCAAAACCGACGCCGCAACACGAGGGAACAGACCCCAACTGCAACAAGTGGACGCAGGCCGGTGACGGTGCTGGGTGCTGGCAGCTCGCCACCGACGCGGACATCGACCTGGCGCTCTTCTACAGCTGGAACCCCGTGCTGGGCGCCACCGGTGAGAATTGCGGTACCATGATCTGGCCTACGTACTACTACTGCGTCGGCGTGGCTACCGGCTCAGGAACGCCGACGACGACGGTGGCGCCGCCGGCGACCACCACCGCTCCGGCCAAGCCGTCGAACACGCAAGCAGGCATTCCGGACAATTGCAGCAAATTCGCCCAGGCTGGGGACGGCGCTTCTTGCTGGCAGCTAGCAACGGACAACGGCATCGAGATGTCGGTTCTGTTCGCGTTGAACCCTGTCCTTGGACCAACCGGAGAGAACTGCGGGTCGCAGATTTGGCCGACATACTACTATTGTATTGCTGTTAGTTGATAAACTGGAGACTGCACGGACTCAAGTGTGAGGATTCGCTGTAATGTGAATATCTATCTGCTTCTTTGCTACCTGATTTCTTCCATGCGATTATCTCCGTGCGCGGTCTGTTTGAGCAGAAAACCTGATTTACGCGTCTGACCAGTCGTACTCGTCGTCCAAGATGGATGCGCGAGCAGGTACGGCAGCCCTGAGAAAGTCATCTTTTCTGAAGGCGTCCGGCCATCCGTAATCACGGTACAACTTCTTCATCACCTAAATTTCATCAGTACCCGATGCCTTTGGATGTCATACGCAGCAGGGTAGAGCTGTGTATTCGCGGTCAGGGCTCACCTTGGCATCCGGGTCATTCACCGCTCGAATAGCAGCCCCGAAGTTTCCCGCAGCAGGTGCCGGGACCAGCTTCAGACTTGAGATATCCTTGTGCGTCTTTTCGAAGAAGGTCTGGAATGAAACCGCCTTTGCGCTGAGCCATGGCGCGTCTTCTTCGGCCTCGGCAGGGGCGTCATCATACAGATAGTAATCCTCACCCTGAGGATAGACACATCCTGCATTTCTCTAAGCATTTTATACAGCAGAAAAGAAGAATATTGAAAAGCCAAACCTCTTTCCGTATCGATGAGCCAAATCACTCCGATTGCAGCTTCGTCATATGTCAAGGATACCATATACGGCGGCAATGGTTTGTCAAAAGGCGCCAACCCAAGCATGGCAAAAGGCCGTTCATGCCAATTTGGGTCTGGGTCCTTTTCCGGCTGCCACTTGTTTCTGAGGTAGGACAGTACCTTCGTTTCATAGTAGACCACCGCGTCGTCGCCCGCTTCGTCAGTACCGGGGGGTCCCGCTCGTGGATACGGAAGATGTCGTAAAAGGTCAATGACCTTGTCAGAGCGGCCCAGGATCCGCAGCGCGTCGACGTTAAGCTGCTCATCGGTCCATCCCGTTTCGGGTGGTGCCTGAAGGGCTTCCGGGTGCAGATGGCCCATGTCCACGAGCAGGCGGTAGTGGCCCTTCACGAGTGAGACGACGGCATCTCGGTCGTAGCCGAAAGCTTGAGGAGGCTCTCGGGCAGGCATCTTCTTCTTGCGACGAAACATTGTTGCGCAGATTTAAAAGAGGACGAGTGGGTAAATTTGCTGTTCTTGAAGTCTGAAAACAGGGAGGAGGCAGTTCTTAAGATAAGCTTACTCCAAGTCGGCAAGAAGGAAGCGGGGTTCATGCAGGATGGCCGCTAATAGTCCAGGCAACCCCTCCCCCCTGCATGCTTTGTCGACAAGGGGTGATCAGATAAACGAGGTTCACAATGGGACGATAGAGAACAGGAAACGAGAAAAAGAAAAGACGAAAAAGAACAGACCCCACTTCCGGAGGCGGTTTTCTTTTCGGCATCTCAGTGCACCTAAAGCGAGAAAACCAATTGTAGACGAACGCTCACACACTTCTATTTGACCGTATGTGCTTGCTCTCTCCACTAGAGCAACACCGTGCCAAACTCCCTGATGCACTTCTTTCCGCTATCGCCTGTGACAGCCATATAAGTATCGACAACAGCGACCTGTCCCACAAGTCGATTTCCTACCTGGCTCATCCTGCTCTCTGTAGCATGAGGCTAGATTGGGCGCCAGAACATAGGCTCTCAGCAATCCTCAAATTCGAAGCCATCTGGCATCATTGTAGGACAAGCTGCAAAAGGCATCTAAGAACGTCGATGCGCGAACTCAAAGCATTATCGTGAACAAAGAGAATTAGTTCCTTGATTTGACGAACGGCTGGCGGCGGTGACAAGTGATGTTTGAAAGAAAGTAGAAAAGAGTTTGTGATGCATGTATGTGGGGTTTCCAGAACAGCCTACGGCACGGCCGCTATAGGACGATATTTCTTCATACGACGTTTGTATCTTTGTACTCTTACTACTAAATTCCCAACGGTTGTCTAATGTTGTTTGTTACATATGATTTATTTTTACGTGTTCGAGTCGCCTTCTTTCGGACGCCTACCGTCTTAGCCATTTTATCCAGAAACCGAGCTTTTTACGTGGTTGAACCCACAGAAAAAAGCTTTCAAGCGTTTCTGGCAGGTTGGAAGACGGATTCCGCTTTTTGTAAGCATTAGCTCGTCTGATCATCATGTTCCCGGTAGCGCAAAAGGTTTGTCCAGGTCCAGTGGATGAAGAAGTTGAGCTCATCGATGAAGACGTAGAACTTGTGGCGGATGGAGGACCTGATATTGGGGGCGGACTCGTTGTGTTTGAAAAGCTTGAGAATGGTACGGAACTCGAAATGGGCGAAGAAACCGTTGTGTTCGAGAAACTAGTAAAAGGCAAGGAAGTAGATGTGACTGAGGGACTTGCCACGGCCAACGAACTGGTCGTCGGGGAGGAATCGGAACCAGGCAAAGAATCTCTTGTGGGCGAGGAACTTGAATCTGGCGAGGATGTCGAGGCAGGCGAAGAATTCTCACTGGACGTAGAGCTTTCGGTGGGCGATGCACTCAATGTGGACGTCCCGGGGGGATTTGAGATTGGCGGAGGAGTCGCTGTGGAGAAGGAGTCTGATAGTGTTAAGGAGCTGGACACGGCCGACAGGCTCGATACAGGTGATGAAGGCGAGATTCGTGTTGTTTGACTTGCCGAGGAGAGATCGCTCATGATGGACGAAGAACCGAGGATAGTACCGGATGGACTCATCGTAAGGAGTGAAGAGCTGTTGTTGACGCTTGATGTAGATGAAGTAATTGAAGGGGGGTTGGAAACAGTTGACGAAGACGGCATTGATATTGCGGTAGAGGTGGGGGTTACGACATTCTCCGAGGTGGATACTGTTGACGCTCGAGTAAGAGAGCTCGTTGTTGACGACGACGACGAAAATAGAGATGGAGAAGGGGATGTTGACAAGGAAGGCGGCGCCGACAAAGAGGACAGCAAAGCACTGCGAACGGACGAGCTTGAGGACGGGCCCAGCGTCGCCATCGAACCAAATGTAGTGATTGAGACTGACGACTGTATGCTAGGTGATGAGCTGCCTGGAGGCACACTGGTTGCGTCTATGGTGATTAAACTGGTTGTTGGGCTGGTCGAGGGTCCTATCAGATTTGAGCTCGTGGCCGACAATCTCGAACTATCCATGTCCTGACTAGACGAGCTGGGGACAACGATCTGGCCGTTTTGACATTGTTCAACTAAGATATTTCCGCAATTAGCACTTGGGTGGTCGTCCAGAAATGTCGGGCTTTAATCGATCTCACCTGTGTATGCTACGAGAGAGACTGGGTCGCAATTAGGTGGCCTTGAAGCAAAGGTGATATAGACCCGTGCGGTTCGATCCTGGCAGAAACTCGCCTGATCAACGGGTAGGATCGGGTTAGAAAACTGAAGAGTTCCTTCGGAAACACTGAATGTCGTTGTGACGGAGTTCACTGGCGGTGTTCCTCCGGCGTTGAGAAGTTTATAGCTCTCGCCAGCATAGAACACTGGTACACCATCGATTGAGAGCTGTCCAAAGGCCAAGTCGTAGGGTTTTGCGTTGTTGCAATCTTGGCGATCTTCATTGGTATTCTCAACCACAAAGCCCCCTAGGACTCTCCTCCTCAGGCTCCGTTTCACAAGTGTTGGGCCTGGAACAACGAGAAATATCAAGGGTTGAACGGTCGCGACCGACTCTGACGGTAAGGGAACAGAGTTGGAGCTGGTGCTACTGAATTGGGGTGGATTTGACGAAGCTGGGACGTTGGATCTAGACGTGAATGACGATGAAAGAAGTCCTGATGGGGAGCCGAGAGCAGAGGGTTGTTGAGATAGAGCTGGTCCTGTTGACGTTGCCCTGGACGTATCGGTAAGCAGTGTGGACGGTGGGACTGTCAAGGCGGTGAAGGATGATGACGATGACAGAAGGAAAGAGGGCGGTTGCAGAGGTGGAGATGGTCCTGTGGAGAATGGCCTTGTCGATATGCCCTTCAGTATCGTGGATTGCGATGCTGAGAGCGAAGGGCCCAAAGACGCAGACAGGGTCTCGGAGACGCCATCTGAGAGATTGGTGGACGCTCCAATTCCCGTCCCAACCGACGATGTTGTGGTGCTGTTAGAGCAGATTGAACTCAAAACTGGCTCTAGATAAGTCGAGAAGTATGTAAAGCACACTGTCGATGGATCATCCTGATCCACCTGGGGTGCAGTAGCACTTGCAATAATCTTTGGTATTACCAGGGAACTGACGAGCAGTTGAGGCTTCATTGCGGACAGATTGGAACCTCACAGCTCCAAAATCAGTCGTTTCATTGGGACTGGATGCCGACGGTCCAGCAAGATACAAATACAGCTGACCTGGGGATATGTGGGGAAAGTAAGGGAGTTTCGTGTGTGAGATCTTCATAATAAGGGGGCTGATTGCAGTTCTGTGATGTCTTAAATTGACTGGTTGATCAATACTTCGTATACTGTCATTGGTCGCCAACAAGGTTTGAATCTGCTAGAGGCGCAGGGACCCCAAGACAGTCTCACGAAACGCCACGAAAGGAAACGGACCCGAACGCTCCGCTAACCTCGGACGTGACTGTGGAATGGAAATAGACAAGGCGCAGAGTTTCCATCGGGCCGCGTGTGCTGATTCAATGGGTGCAGTACTAACATTTGATCTCAGACTGGGCTAGCTGGATGACAAGTGGTTGTTGTTGCTCGGCCCGAGGCTGATTAAACATATGCAAAAATGGATCGTTACAAATGTCGTGATCATACATGAACCCACCCTCGTGCTTTCAGTCGTATCCGATCGAGGTCCATGAATCTCTTGCAGCTTCATCCAACAACAACTTGGGACTACATTTCAGAACCAGTGAACTTGCACATGACTTTCTATGCATATACCTGTCCCGTGGATCCTCAAAGACAACCATTCTGCATTAAGAGGCGTTAAGGCACGCATCAGTTTTGTCCTCTATGAGCATCGTTGGACTGGGTACCTGGAGTTTCCGCGAGGTTCCGCCACGGAGACGACGCATGCTACAAGAGGCGATAAGCGCTCTCCCTAGAATGGCAGCACTGACATCAACACCAACACAGGCACTAGATGGTACACCCAAAAGTGCCCCGAAAGAGATATCGCATTCATCGGATTTACTGTGTAAAACTCAATTTTCTCGTCTGTGAGTGCCTAGAGTACATTATCAGCTGAATCAGATGACTAACATCTGAACTCAGTCGTACCTTGGGAAGGCAACTTCTGGTGAGAAGCATTTAGCTCACTCTGGGGGAACCTTTTCCGTGATACATTCATAGATTCAGGTACTATCATATCTACACAGCGAATAGATCCAGTGGGGGCACTTCAGCCAGGGGTCCGTTCAGTGAAAAAAACAATTATACATACCCAAAGCCCGGACGTAAGGGTTTGATACATACTGCTTTCACCTGCAGTAAATTCTGGCCGACGCACATTTCAGAAAGAAGTGTCATCAAACACAAACCCTCCTCCCCCAAAAATGCATTTGTATGCGGCTCTGCGACTTGGAAGATGGTATAATAGCTGTCTATGTGACAGCTCAGATGGCGGACAACGGCTCTCGGTCTGTTTTAACGCCACACAAGGCGAACAAGTGAGGCGGCTAGGCACCCTTTGGCGGCCTCGCCCGCTGCTCGGTGACAGGTCGCGTCCCACTGAACTTAGCACAGCCGAAATACCATAAAGAACTGACTTCGCCATCGCACCTAGCTTCTGTTCTGGCTACCTCAGCGACCATCAACCTTGCTAAGCGTTTCCACGGCACATAGGACTCCGCCATTCACTGTCTTCAGTGGGGTTCCATACCCCCTTCTAAGGCATACTATTGATAGGCCGGCGCCATGTCTTCCTCACAGCATCCTGCTGAACTTCCACGCCGGCACACCCAGAATTCGCACCAATCTTGGTTCACATCACGGCTTGGCCGAAAGAAACATAGAGCGGATACCATGTACAGCGGGAAGAGTACACAATCTCACGATGCCACTGTTCCTAGCTTAGTGTATGATTACTATTCATCCTATGAGATTACCTGGGATACTTTGAAGACATTTTTGCAAAGAAAATGGCCGGAGCGGCAATTTCCAGACGATGGTGAAAAGGTAAATTTCATCGAACTGGCCGATGACTATTGCTGACTACGTTGTGCCTTGCTAGAAGGGTGACCGGTGGGTTTTCGAAGTACCAGGACGGCTCACGAAGGTATGTCCATGATACTGCAATTGCTTATCTATGAAAGAGTAACGCTGATAAGTTACAGGAAGATCGAAACGAACTTGCCGCCTTGCGAGATGTCAATCAAAAATCAGCTCAACGGAAACCCTCATTTTCGGACTCCGAAGGTTGAATAAGTTATTTGACAAAGGGCGGGCTCGTCATATGGGCGGGCCGTCAGTTGTTGAACCATTGATTGGCTTACCGCTCTTCAAGTGATGACGCCCTGGAAGCAATGGCGGTGGCATGCGATCGGAAAGAAAAGAACCTTGCATTATCTATGGGACAGACAAGACCGGCACCATGTGCGCCCACTGTATCTAGACTTCCAATGCCAATACCGAGAGTTTTCTTTTTCTTTTTCCTTGTTTTTCTTTTTGGGGTAGACATGCAGAAATAGGTGCCCAAAAAGTAGCTGATCATAAGACAACGAGGTTGCAAAGATGTAGCGAAACAAGGCAGCGTCTGGTTGCCTAAATCGGGCCGTAGGGAGATCAGGCTCTGGGACAGGAACCACGCAGGCCGTATGTATCCATGAATGCCAAAAATTGCATGTGACAATGGGATGATCGGAGATGCCCCACACGAAGTCAGCCTAGCCACGTCTAAAAGCGCCTGACTGGGGCGGATACAGATGATGTGGTGTAAGACATGGAATGTGATGGTCATGCGCCTTGTTGGGTAGGCAAAGTGCACTTTAAGCGGCGTCCGCAGCTTACGGCACACATACGTGGAGGGTCCTACGGGGCATTCTAGGAAGTCCTAGACATGGAATTCACGCAAATGCATACGCCAAAGATAAGCCAGTGACTCGGTGATGCACCCTCCCCCGGCCGTGAAGAAACCGTAACAAATGCAACTATGCGGCTGCGCTATCAAGCTTGATGCCATAACTACAACGCCGGGGATCATTGAAGCATCGAAGAAAGTCTGGATCTCATAGAATTCTTCGTCAAATTAGCTCATTATCGTCCTCTTCAATGGACACTGTGAATCCCCTACCAGCGGAATTTCAAGCATCTTACAACGAAAGAGACAGATACCCGCAGAATCTCCTTCAAAGAAACATCAGCACGTACCCAATTGCGTTGTCGAGATATCTAGAGAGACTAGATAAGGCATCAGACGATCTCTGTGAAAGAGACGTTGAGAAGGTGGACGTATGCTTCCGAGACCTCAAGACTAATGATGGGGCTGGAGAAGGTTTGATATTGCCATCTCTCGAGTGCTTGTCGGATGGGGCGTATAAACTGACAGAGTTGGCAGACGTGTCGAAGCGAAATATCCACTCCCCAAACACTCTTACACAATGGCTAGGAGTCCGGCAAATTGGACATGGGTCGTCGAATCAGCTACTGGGCGTGGCTAAGAAAGACCCAAAGTGCCGATTTATGTGCGTCACAAACCTGCATTTCATCTTCATATTTCTTTCGTATTGGAAGGATTAACAATCTGATAGCTACATCTATGGCCGCAATTCGCGCGCGCGTCTTAATATCACTCGGTCAATGTTGTCGGAAATTCTCACCTTTCATCAGGTAATGCCGGACATCCTGGATTTCTTGCTTGTTTATGGACTCCAGAGTGAACCTCGCGATCTCAGTTTCAGCAGTTTTCGAGAGCAACGTTGTTTGAAGCAGTCCTACGGGAGATCTTGCATCAGCAGCCTTGGTCGCTCCGGAAGACAGTATCAAATATGCTACAACCTGAAAGGAGTGACGGCCAAATCCGAAGACCCCGAGAATCCAGATTTTTCTATTCGCCCAGCTGCCTTTTATCACAAGTTCGACGTCGTAGGGGGGAATTCTCTTTGGATTGTTGTCAAGGGAGGATTAGACGTACAGGAGCGATTCAAAGAGTTGACTGGGAATAACGCTCGGCCAGAAGACAAGTCGTTTGGTGATGCAATAGAATGCTTCCGATCAAGCCTCTCAGCTCATTTGATGTTTTGTCGTTGGTCCACAGAAGACTGGAGAGCATACATCAAGTGGCTTGAACAGGTTGTTGATGCTGAGGTTAGTCATATTTCTGAAGTATTCGACTCAAAGGCTCGCAAGCTCATTGCCACGTCTCAGACCAAGATGGCTCTGCTGGTGCCAACAACAGGCGGATATCACTACACGATCTACACAGCTGCGGACATCCAACGTTTTCTGATATGGCAGGAGAAGATCAGCGAGTCTATCACGGTGTTTGAGTCGAACATCGAGGTCATGAAGTCTCTCATGCGGTTTTATACGAAATTGGATGAGAATCAAGACTTCGACCTACGCTCATCTTGCACGGATGATATTGACGAGTTCTGCACACAGCTATACAACATGGTCAATGATTTCACCCTACAAATTAGCCGAGCCAAAGCACTAGTGAAGTTAACCGGAGACCGGGGCGAGCTGATCAAACAACACCGGCTAGAACGGCTGAATCACAACATGGAGAAAGAAGCAATCTTGGTGAGAATTGTCACTATCGTGACCTTAATTTACCTGCCAGCAACATTTGTGTCGGTAAGCTGAAGGAAAACCTAAACATGCGTGCAATGCTGTTGCCTTACTGACGTCAGCCGCAGACCTTTTTCAGTACCGACATCATCAAGTATCAAGACTCAGATTCGCCAAAGGGCACTTTCTCGCCGATTGCAATGGAACGATGGCTGCAAGTGACTCTTCCGCTCACATCTCTGACGCTCTTGGTCGCATATTACGGAAACAAATGGGCGGAGAGCAAATCTCGAGGAAGGATGCTTCCCACTGCCCGCGTCGTTCCGTCCAGGGACCAGGAGGAAAACAGCAGCACCTCGGAGTTCGGGCCCACCGGGGCCGGATACGGTCCCACAACAGCGTTCATGAGTACGGTGGCACGCCCCGCATGGGTAAATCGAGCATGGCGACCTAAGAGCTGGAGGCCACGTCCAATCCCGCTAGTGCCGATCAAAAGCACTTCCTTCAGTCCGTCTCAAATCGTGTGAAGGGAATTTCAGTTGCAAAAGGGCTGACTTTGTCGCCACTCATGCAAAGACCACTCGTGTATGGAAAGATGAAGGCGCTGGGATACCATGCATCGGAAACGGTGGATGCCCATGAGGGCGCCGAGATTACAAAGATTGGGGATATGAGATATTAGACATATCATACTGAGCGTGCTGCCATTCCCTTCGGGCTTATTTTTGAAAATGTACAATTTGGACATGCTGTGTCACGTTATCATGAAGTATTGTGCCTGGGTGCGTTTGTGACAAAAATGGTATCCGGCATTAGCGCTTCCAATGATCACAAGAATGACACACGATTGAAGTGGAGGCGTAGGCAAGTAAGTGAGGCTGCAGGGTGGCATCCCAATGATACAGTTTGAGCTGATCAGCTTCCGTGTTGTCAGGCACGAGCGTGACGGTCACGGCGCTGCATGTCAGCAATTTTGTCTCACAGCATTTATCGAACTGCTGCATAGGCACGCACGCGGTTATCCAATCGTTCATTTTCCATGGAGACAGCAGCCGCAAGGCAATTTTGGGATCAAGCTGGATGGTGGTCTGAAGCAGGCAGAGGGTCTCTGCCTTGTACGCCTGATTGTGTAGCGGTGAGGCGCAAACCAGTCACCGGTGGTTCGCATGCACTTTGAGATCACTAGCAACACAGAGACCAGGTCAGACCATGGTGAAGCGCGACCAGCTCAGCCCCGTCCCCAACATTCCCATTCCCGCCCCAGCCTCAATATTGTCTCAGTAGAGCGCTGCACTGCCGGCCAATTTATCTGTCCTAGTTGTGTCTGTCCTTCCACTTCGTTTCACCTCTTTATTATCGAGAAGTCACCGAACGCTTTTCAGATTGTCAATGTTGGGCATTTCGACAAGTTCCACCTAGCTTTGCAGGCCGTTTTCTCAACTTTTCCTGAGGAGCTTTAGTGAGCATGGATGGCGCACCGCTGCCAAACGACATCCACACAGAATTTCTCTATTACCTTCAGAGTGATGGTATTCGCAGAACGAATTTCGAAGGAAAAGAATTCTACTTTCCGAGGCAAATTTCCCGATGGCTCCTCCAGAAAGGGAGCAATGCAACATCGAGTAGAGTCGCGCGGTTGTTTTCCGCCATTTATGACAATCGGGAAAGTTCAACGGGAAAGTTCTTTCCTACTCTGAAAGACAAAGACGTTGAACGCGATCCCATCTTATTCGCAATCTTGGTGCAAATGGAGTGCGGCCATATGCTTCATATATTCCGCAACTCAATAGCGGACAGTCACCTCGGTTTCCACAACTTGTCTCATCTATACAACGACATCGAGCAGGCTTTGAAGGAGGACAAAGTCACACTTCCGAAACGATACAAAAGCGCAGGCTACGCAGGTGTCACCAGAGACTTCGAACGCCAACGTTGGGCCTTCCACCCAGCACTCAATGTCCTGGACATGGTCGAGGTAGGCATCGAAGGGAAAAGCATCTTGCCATTCTTTGGCTGCGAGATCATCAACGAGGGAGGAACTGCCGAAGTACATCACCATAAGATTCATGTTGATCTGGTGGAATCCGACAACTTGCGGCAAATCTTGGAACCCAGGAAGCAAGATCACAAAACAGGCATGGAAGTGAGTCTGCGTCCCAATCCTACGATCCGAATTTCAGCCTGACATACTGAAAGTACTATGAATTTGCTGTCAAGACATATCTCAAAGGTTTTGATGACATTTACAAGTTGGAGAGTGACGCGTTCAAGGGGTTTAACGGCACCAAAGATCCGAGGTCTCTCGGTGTGGTCACCTATCTGGGAGAATACACTCGCCATGATCGAGGAGACGACGGCGTATCTGCACAAGGAGTCACACGACACATAATGCTGGAATTTGGAGAGCAAGACCTCGATGAGTACTTGGCAGCTACGTATCCCCCTGTTCTAAACGAGGAGATTATTGCCTTTTGGGGGAGTCTGTTCGAAATCGCGAAAACTCTGGGACGAATCCACCAGCTAGAGCGTGTCCGTGGAGACAAGGTCCAGAAATACGTAGGGTATGTAAACCTCCCAGACTCACCTCCCAAAGTCACCATGTTTCAAAGCTTGTAGTTAACATTTCAACTTCACAGATGGCATGGAGACATAAAGCCAGACAACATTCTGCGCGTGCGAGGCGAATTCAAGCTCGCCGATTTTGGTTTCACGCGATTCGAAAAGAGTGTTATTGGGAAGCCTCAAACAACCCACATGTTGGGTGGCACTAGAACGTATGGTACAGGTCACTCTGATACCTTTGACAAGTTCGATAAACAGGATCTAATCGACCGGTCTAGGGGCACCTGAGCGAGACAAGCCAGCCGGAGAGGCAAAGAGGCTTCATTCCACAACAATTGACACATGGTCTTTAGGTTGTGTGTTCTCTGCTGTAGCGACTTGGGTGGTCCTCGGCTCCCAAGGGTATGAAAATTATGGTGAGATGCGAGCGATGGCCCACAAAAGACTTCGCCAGCGTCACAGTCTAGACTCTAGTGTGAACGTTTCCAACTGCAGCGACGCATTCCACGACGGCATCCAAGTCCTGCCTGCCGTTCTCAACTGGCACGAATATCTTCGGAGTTCTTCGCGAAAAGCAGACACCATCACTTGTCGCGTGCTTGACCTTGTCGAAAGTGGTATGCTGGACAAGGACCCTGACAAGAGGTTGGAGTCAGCCGACCTGTGTCGGAGGTTGGATCAAGTCATAAGGGATGCTAAGACCGAATATCAGAACGAGATAAACGTCGGTGCTCTTAGACTTCAATCACCTGAAACGCTCGGCGCTCTTCTTGAGCTTGATAAACGAGCACCGAAGTCTGCAGAGCCACGATCCCGACCTCTAGACAACGACCATGGCAGCAGAAAGGAAGACACGGCCTCAGGGCCAGCCAACGGTTCACGGCTTGGAATTGCGAGAAGCAGTCGCGTAAAGAAGTCAGAACGCATTGACAAGATTCTTCGTGGCAAGATCGCAAATCGAGAAGAGGTTATTGGGTCCGGCTACAATGCTGGTACAATTCACGAGCTCTCCGGAAGTGATGAGACTACATGGCATAGAGTCAACAAAACGGAACGTCGGCCTCTTGCGCCCAATTTAACACCCATGCCCTCATCCGAGGCCCCCCGAATCGCAACTTCATCGAACGCTGTACCGATCAACCAGCGATCGGAATCACCAATACCTACTATCATACATCCCGAAGCGGACCGTGCTGAGGATTTCGACCTAGTAACATCGGAGCTATTGAGCTCAGATCAAAGTCATTATCAGACAAGAACTACGGTCAATCCTATGACAACTGAGAAGTGGACACAGATCAACCCCTTGTACGAAGAGCCATCACCTGTACCTCCGCCCCTCAAAACACGCAGCTCTCGAGCGCAACGTGGCGCTCAAGAGGTAGAAGGGTCCTTCCCGTTCCAAACAGTCGAACTCGATGCGGCATCATCCGCCATTCGGCCCATTCTTCCAAGCGAATCAGCATCAGGGACGTCCTTCGGAATTCAAGACCTTGTCAGTCCGATAACCCCAGTATCACCAGCACAAGGACCACTTCACTCCAATAGCCATTCTCCTGGCCCAGTGCCACGCAGAAGCACGTTTCGAAGTCGGCAAGAAATCCCAATTGTCCAGGAGTATGATCGTCTACTTGGGTTGTGGAACAAAGCTAGAGGTTCATGGTTTACTTTGCAACGAGAAGTTCCTCAAGAAACCTTTCTTGCAAACTTTATTGAAGATAGGGACGTTGTAAGCCAGCCTTTCGGACCACAAATGCTCATCATCTACTAACCAGCAACCTCTTAGATATTTGTGGTAGATAATGCTGCTAGCATGAGTTTCCATTGGAATAACGTCACCACGACGCTTCTGGCATTAGCGATGAAAATCGGTACCCTGGATAAGGATGGACTAGACTTAATGTTCACCGTCGGCGAGAGACACAATATTCTTGGCGCCACAGAATGGAGCATACCCGAAAGGTTTCGCAAGTCCTTGCAAGCGGCTGAGCAGAGCATGCATCCTCGCAACAAAACTAACATGGCCACGACCTTGTTGAAAGTCTTCGATAAGTACGACAATCACCGCAAGAAGCAAACACTCATAATTCTCACCGACGGGTTATGGGAGGGATCCGACACACTAAACGACGTTGAGACCACCATCTCCGAATTCATCAAGAACCTCAAAAAGGGCTTGAAGAAGTCGCAGCTTCGATGGTTTACTATTCAATTCGTGTCTTTTGGGTCCGATGATAGAGCGCTGCAACGTTTGCAGTCACTTGACGACGAACTGGGAAAGTTGGCAGGGTAAGATCAACTACTCTCATCTCCTATCGTAAGGCTCTTGGCTGACATCATCTCGTCGCACAGGGAAGATGTTATTGATTGGAAGCCCTGGGACTCAAATGATGCCGACTCCCTCATAGTTGGCAGCATTGACCCACAGCTGGATTCTCAAGACCCTTCATGCTCATCTCCAGACCCAGTGCCCCGGGCACCATCATTCCCACACAGCCCGACACCCACACTGAGTCATAAGTCCACGAGGAAGAAGCTAGGTAAAATGCTTCGGTTGCGATAGGCGCAGTAGCACTTTCGATACACTCTGAAAGCCGAGGTTGTCCATTGCCGGGAAAACGAAAGGAATCACATGCCACGTATTTAATTGAATTCGATGCTGCCTTGGAGATCTGGGAGCCCGTCCTGGGTATTGATGTATTTTAGCACTGATTTAAATCATACTCGTGATACGGTATCATTCCATCTATGGGATGAAAAGGAGAGGCGGAAGCAGATCGATATCTAGCTTCCTCGTGTTGCTCCTCATGCTACTAGGCTTTGGATTACGGAGTAATTCTATGCGATGGTTCAATCGGTTAATCACCAAAGTCAATAGGATATGGCTCCAGAATGGGTGAAATGGATGACGACCTTACCGCCTTGAGGGGTGTCGGAATATTCCTTAGTGATGCCGAGGGAAGCAGAATAAACTCTTCATTGGCGGAACTTGAATGCGGGAAGCAGATCTTGTCCCTGAGGTGGCTTGACGAAGCAGCTGACTGCATATGTGATTCCCAGACCGCCACTGCCGCGTTTACGTACGTCTTGGCAGTGAATGAAGGCAATCATTCTTGATGTGACGTCAATAGGACCGAAGAACGAGATCTAGCCTCAGTTTTCTGACTTGGGCCCGGGACGGTGATTGTTGCTTGTGGAGAGAGGTCGACCTTCGTCACTTCAAGATCATATGAGAGATCCAGGTGAGCGCAATTAGGTGCACGGTTTAAGGCTACTTCACTATTGAATGGATGGAAGCTTCAAAGATTGTAGGATGGTGGGTGGAAGTGGTGATTGGATCCGAGCATTAGACTTGACAGCCAACCAGGAGAAAAGGATGCAAAAACGGGTGATTTCCCCAAACCAGATGCACCCTCCATAACCATCCCATGACACAATCTCATTTGCTGAAGGGCGGCTTAGACCTGTATGACGGATAGTGGGGCTAATCCTTCTCTTCGTGACAATTCCGTTGCGATGAGGTGAATCAGAAAAGGCCGTATGCGTACAAAAGAATGTCTCGTTTTCGCGGGCCAACATCTCTCCGTTTTCTCCTCGTCATTATCATGAATAAATACATAGTGGAGCCGGGCTGCATCCGGCTGGCCAAGACTAAATATTGGTTCAGGGCTACTACGTTGGTCTTACACTCGGTGAGCTTGTTGACGTCGGTTTAAAGGGACCCCGACTTTCGCCGACGCTGTCATCTCATCTACGTGGCACTAGACGTCGGAATGATGCGACATGCACATGGCCCGTTTTTCTTCTACTAAGCTTCCGCTTCAGGTACATGATTGGAGGGTCGGAACAGAGAATGAGGTTGACGTGCTATTGGGCCTACTCCGCACTGTCGGGTCTTGACACCATGTGGCAGGAGATGAGACAGCCGTCATGTGGTACTCGCTAATATGCGGCACGGGTCTGGCCACAAGATACCGAGCTCTGCATATGCACCCCAGATATATGACCTGCCCAACTCCCGAAGGGAGAAAACATATGGACCGGCGATAGGGTCGCATTCGGAGACTGGTTGACCCCACGGCCCGAATGTCATGCATATTAGAAGGTCCATTCAGCATCCAGAGACAACAAAGGCACTGGCATGAGGGCCTCAGCGAGACCGTGTGACAAACAGGGGTTTCTTTGATTTGTTGTGTGGGTCGTGATGTTGCACACGGATGACAAACACTTTGACGCTGTTCGCAACCGTCAAAGTGCCTCATCCGTAGTTTCATCCTTTCAACCGGTGGATATTTGTCCTTGACTTCAACGCTCTCAAGGCTGCATGCAATATGTATTGCCTGCAAGCAACGACGCTGCAACGTAGCATGTTGGACTTCTTATTGGCTTAGTGATACTGTGAAGCATGATCAGACAAAGACGAATGAAGCAAGAGCCTGCTGTCTCATGAACACTTTGTTGCGAAAATGGAGCATCAAGGCCAGCGGCATGATTCAGCCGGGCCTACAACGGCTTGTCATCGGACCTTTACATGTCGGCAGTCCTGTTTGTTGCAGATCTTGCCGAAGACGGTTCGAAGGCAGGATTCTATCATGACTGTTTGCATTGTATAAAGAAGACAAAGAGATGAAGGAACAGCGAAAGAAATGTTTGTTGGTCCTCAGACTCTGATATCAGAGCTGTCTTGGAAGCCATTTTGTACATACCACTGTCTTCTCTCTCATTCTCATTCGAGTGCATACATCAGCCAAGATGATGTTCCTCGGAGGTATCCTGAAAGCCATATTGGCAGCAACAGCTGTTGCTCCGGTGCTCGGCCTTGCTGTCCCACCCTCCTCGGATGATGTCCTCATTCAGCGCCAATCTGGGGGCGATAAGCTGGTTTTTTGTCACTTCATGGTAATTATCTCAAGTCTCAGTCATCTTTAGTGGTACTAACCGCCGTCCACAGATTGGTATCGTCGGTGCTCGAAGCTCTGCCAGCGAGTATGACGCCGATATGCAGCACGCCAAGGCAGCCGGCATTGACGCCTTTGCCCTCAACATTGGTACAGACTCTTACAGCGAAGCTCAGCTGGACCTCGCCTACCAGTCAGCTGCCAACAATGGCATGAAGGTCTTTATCTCCTTCGACTTCAACTGGTACGGAGTCAGTGAGGCGACTCGCGTTGGTCAAATGATCGCAAAGTACGCGTCCCGGCCGGCACAACTTATCGTCGATGGCAAGGTCTTCGCTTCATCCTTTGCCGGAGACGGTATGGATGTCGCAGCCATGCGCAGTGCTGCTGGTGTCAGCGTCTTCTGGGCACCCAACTACCACCCAGAGTACGGCACGGACTTCAGCGTTATCGATGGCGCCTTGAACTGGCTCGGGTGGCCCAACAATGGCAGAAATAAGGCACCCGATGGCTACGGAAATGTCACTGTCCAGCAGGGAGATCAAGCTTACATCGCTGCACTCAAGGGAAAGCCTTACATTGCGCCGGTGTCCCCTTGGTTCTTCACCCACTTCGGTCCAGAGGTCCCCTACTCAAAGAACTGGGTCTTCCCATCTGACACTCTCTGGTATGACCGCTGGCAGGAAATCCTGACCCTTAAGCCCCGCTTTCTTGAGATCGTCACCTGGAACGACTACGGCGAGAGCCACTACGTAGGTCGTCTTGACAGTCCCCACGGAGATGATGGGAACTCGAAATGGGTTTACGGATTTCCCCACAACGGCTGGCTCGATATGGCAAAGCCATTCATCAATGCATTCCACAACGGTGGAAGTGACGTCAAGCCGTACATCTCAGAAGATCAGATTGTCTACTGGTTCCGGCCTACCCTCAGAAGCCTCAACTGCGATGCCACAGATACCACCATGGCGGACGCAAACAACGCCTCTGGCAACTACTTCAAGGGTCGTCCGTATGGCTGGGAGACTATGCAGGATAAGGTCTTCGTTGTCACACTTCTGAAGGAGGCAGGCTCTGTATCCATCAATGTCGGAGGTACCAGCATAACAGTCCAAGCACCCGCCGGCGCAGCCAAGTTCTCCGTTGACATGAAGCCCGGCGCTATCTCATTCAGCCTCGGTCGTGGGGGCTCTACGGTGCTCTCCGGAACAGCTGGCATGCAGATTCTCGACCACTGCCCCTGCGGTATCTACAACTTCAACCCCTATGTCGGAACCATTCCGGCTGGTCAGCCTGATGAGCTTCTGCCCGCGGCGTACTCGTCCATCTACGCTGGCTTGAAGGTCAGCACCTGCGGTCCCACGGGCATGAAGCGCACTGCTGCACCCATTGCCGATATAGCTGTTCCTGCCATGGCAACCCCCACTGCCTAACTGACAGCCATGGAGGTCGAGTTTGGGAAGCTGACAGCTTGAGGTTTATGTCCGAAGAATCGAGGTTTCCAAGCTTCATGTATGTATTGATTGACTATTATGGAACATCGTCCAGCTGGTAAAGTTAAACTCACGGCTAGGTACTTATGCGTTGAAAGACTCGCCGAGCCGGCTTGGACATGAGAAGGACAGCTACCCTGTAAATAAGAGAACATTCACCATATCGACGAACACAAATTGAGTTCAGATCACGTCTGGCCTTCAATGGCATTAGACAAACCTTGCATCTGTCTGCGTTTGCATTCTTGACTGAGATCTTAGTGCCTTTGTGGCGTCCCAAGCGATCTAGCTAGGGTCTGTGACATGATAATAAGGTGATCGAAATGTCCGAGATTTGGCTCTTTCTGGGCAAGGGCGTCGCCCTCAGCAGCTCATTTAATGCTCAGCTTCAGCCATAACGATTCAGCCGCAGATTAGCGCTCCCTTGGTGCTTCAGTATAAGTATGCATAGCAACGAAGGTCATTTTCCAATGTCAAGCAGACTCACATTTCAGATATCGGGTGCACTTCACATGATGGCTGGCTCCATGTATCCTGTCACAACAGAGACAGAGCTTGTCACTCAGGCTTCTCGTCCAAGATCCACGACCAACGCCCCTCTCTGGTACCTGATCTACAACTCTCTCCTCATAGCTCTGAGCATTTTAGCAATTGCTTTCTGGGGCTTCAGTGCCCATGCCCCTCTCCTCTACTCTTTCCATTTTGGCCAATGGTTATTGGCGAACCCAAAGAAGAGCACCATTATTTGGACTGTGTGTGGGACCATTGTCGCGGCGATCCTCCTTTTCCTTCTCAACAGTGTTCTGTTTCTGATGGTTAGGCAGAAGGCCCGCGTGGGATCAACTTTGTCTACTATTGAAGGCACGGTTTCTTCCTGCACTCGGCCGACGTATGGCTTGCTAACCATGCTGCTTCTAGGATGGAACAAGTGCGCGAATCAGAAACCTCTTTTGGACATCAAACGTCCTTGGTTATCTGGCTTCACCACAGTGAACTGGGTCATTGCGCTTCTTCTTACTACCGCCTTTACAACCCTTCTAACCCCAACCAGGGTTCTTGTCAGCGATTCTCTTGTGGGAGATGAACTCGACTTTACCGCACCTGAGTTTTGGAAATGGTACAACACTTTTGACTCCAAAGGTATACCAAAAAGGAAGGTCTACGGCTGCACCAGGTATACGTACAACTCGTCGACCGGCTCAATTCGCTTTCCAACATGCCCCATCGCGGATGACCCGATCGCCGTCATCTCTGCTGGGGTTTCCGCTGCCCAGGAGTCTTTCGGGGTTCACAATGCCTCTGTCCGAGTCGTGGAAAGTTTGTTCAAGGGGTCAACAGGTGGTGTTCTCCCACTTGGATTCGAGGGAATCTCAGCCTTCAGCAATGTCAAATTCATGTCCTGGGACCCGTCCATGGCAAACCGATCCCAACAATTCAACTACTCCCTTACACAGCAGGGTCTCTCGGCCGACGTGACCTGCCAGGAGACTCCAAACACCCCCATCCAGACCCAACTTCTGAAGTCGATGGAAGTGACGAATTCCAATGCCGGCGGGACAATGGAGTTACGACGCTTCATTGTCAATCAAGGCAATTGCGGATCTAATCACACCTTCGTAGTACCAGGGATCGGTGTCGTAGCTCCGGGTTTCTGTCAGCCCGATGCAATGGTGAAGAAATATGTTTTGTACCTGACTCCGATGGGAAGATACTCGCGCGCTCCGCTGTCTCTTCCAAACATGACTTGCACTTTTGAACCGATGATCACCAAAAATATTGTGGGCTACTCCACGGACACAGGGCTCTTTACGTCGAGCGTCATAGAGAGAATGGGCGGCTCAGGTATTCCGAACGAGACTGCCGACGCCATCAATTCTCTTTTCATGATATCAACAACTAGCTGGGTACGTCTTCATTGTTCGTCGACTAGATTTTGCACGCTTAGATGGCTTTTCTGACGTATGCATTCACAAAACAGGGAAGCGGGTTGATCGATTCGATGCTGAGTCTGAACACGAGTGGGGACGGTTCAGGCAACTTTTCCTATGCTGGCGCAGTCGAAGCTACGATGCGGGGAATTATCGAGTACGAAGGAACAAATCTTCGGATTTACTACGCGGCCAACGAAGCCGACGGTCGTAGTACCGTCAACGGGACGTACGAAGTCTTTCGCATGGGCTATCACCAGACGACGCCAACTGCTTTGCTTATTGTTCTTCCCCTGATCGTCTACATCCTAGTTGTGGCATGGTGGTATACCTGGACTGGCTTAAGGACGGGATCATCAATCGATGATGAGTTTAATCCGACGAACAGCACTGCACTAGTGACTGCTGCTGCCGCAGGCGCTTCAAGTGGGAAGTTGGGGTTGAATGGCAGAGGGGGGCTCAATGATCAGTTGGTTCAGGGAGTACGTATTCGATACGTTGGCAAGACGGGATTAGTGACAATGGATCAAGTGGAGAGTGACAACATGGGTTTGAGGCTTTTGGGGACTGAGACGTCGTATCGAACTGAACCATTTCCTTGAGGTAAACCCAGTTTTGCATGCAACTAAATCCTTCCTCGACAAGAGGCGCGACCAAAAACACCACCCGCTCAATTTGAACCGTATTCTCCTCTTAGAACCTGGACTCAAGTAATCCCAGTAATATCCAATTGTAACTGATAAGCGGAGTGGGGCTAGGGATTCAATGACAGATTAGCGGAGATAAGACCTCGGCAGATTGCTGGCCTCCCCATCTTTACGGCTAAGAACTCCGCGTTCGCATCTCATCGTTCTCAAGGTAATCAATCTCATGTCAGATCGACATGCTTGACGCGACGAAAAGCAACAACGTCTCGCTCTAAAGGCCAGCCCCGTGATGTCAGCTCTTGACGCCGAAGACGGCGCCGGTCCAAACGCCCCACTCGCCGCCGAGCCGGCCGGCAGTCGGGTATGGCAAGCGTGTCTTGCGTGCCGGCGAAAGAAGGTATGATCCATAACTGAAGATTTAAACGTACCCCTGGATACTGATATGCATGTTAGATCAAGTGTGACGGCAAACAACCTTGTCACAACTGCAGCTCCCGAGACCAGACTTGCGAGTTTCCTGGAACCAAAGACAATGCGTCAGCAAGCCGGTAGTAAGTGGCATCAATCTTGGAACCTTGCCTTGGAACTCCATAACAGCGACATCATCCGTATTAACTGCCAACTTGCTAGCTATACCACGTCGTTTGAGGCGCGGTGTCAGCAGATGGACTCCCTGTGTCAGAGGCTAGAAACCCTTACAAGCCAGTTGTCGCGATCGCTGGAGGCCATGCATCAGTCACCCGGAGCCGGCTCTTTGACAAGCCCAAGCGAGGACCTCCTGAGGGCTGCCCAAGTCCTCAACTCTCTTCCTAACGTTCAAGAGTCTGTACTGGGGCTCCGAAACGCCTCTCATGTGCAAGACCCTGAGACTGGCATTCTGGATGACAACATACATGCAAACCGAGTGCTGGCCCCACTGCGCGTGCGCCAATCTCATGTCAACGACGACTTGCTGGACTCGTCCGACAGCGACGACTCCGACACAAATAATGATCAGCGTCAAGATGGTCCCGCTGAAGGACGCGACGACGAGGAAATCGGGCAAGTCGGTGCCTTGGTTCGTGATTCATATGGGCGTCCCAGGTAAGTAACCGAGCCGCATTCTCGTAGTCAAAATCTCACTTTCAGATCAGGTTCATCGGTGGAGCCACACACAACATCCTCATAGAAGCTGCAAAGAGCCTGCTGCCTGCTGGTTTGACAACAACCCCTTCATCAACTGGGGCGAGCCAAAGTGTGCTGAGCACCGATGACCTCGAACTTCCCCTCTTCGTCCGTGGGAAAGTGTGGCCCGAGCTGCCCTTCATACCAAAACCAGAAGACCTTCCTCGACCTCCGCAGTACATTGCAGATCTTCTTATCAGTCTCTACTTTGACAAACTGCACTACACGTTTCCGGTTCTCTTCAAGCCCCACTTCATGAGACGCTACCAAAAGTTGCTGAAAGCTGGTCGTGATTGTTCTTCCCCCAAACATCGCCGTTTCTTGATGGTCTTCTTCGCTGTTTGTGCGTGTTCATCCAGCCTCCTCCCATCGACTTCGGAGAGCGAGCTTCCCGGGATCGAATACTATCAGAAAGCACTACTTATGTTCTACGCCTCCACCGGTGAAGCTTCACTCGAGAGAGTTCAATGCTTAGCATTACTATCAATGTGCTCCGCTGGATGGAACACTTTGTCACAAAGTTGGAACTTGGCCGGCCAAGCAGTCAGAGCTGCCCAAGACATGGGATTGCACTTAAGTAGCCGATCGGTGCGTCTTCGTGGCTCCTCTATTTTCGGTCGACAAACTACTGACAACAGAAAGATATTATCCCTGGCACCAGAACTCTCGGAAAACAGACACGCTGAGTTCCTTCGACTTCAAGTGTCCCGCCGCATATGGTGGTGTGTATACACCCTTGATAGGTACATCTCCTGTCTACACCTTGCTGCATATTCGACCTGTGCTGACCCTAAACCTCCAGAATCACATCTATCTGTCTTGGCCGTCCAATGGCTGTCCAGGACGACGACTGTGATTGCGAGCTGCCTATGGACATGAAAGATGAGGACTTTGAACCCTACTACCTGAAGTCCAGAACATCCCATCCAGCCAAAGTCGACACCCCATCCGAAGGACCATGCATCATGAGCGGTTTCCTCGCTTTCGCCCGCCTCTCCCGGCTGGCTGGCAAGATACAGCATCTCAATTCGCCCCTGAACCTTCGGAAACTCGCATTTGCGGACTCCGCCAAGACACAGAGATTTCTTTCCCGCGTTGATTCGTACGACCAGGCTCTGCGAAATTGGCTCGCAAGTCTGCCACCTCACATTCAGTTCTCAGCCAACAGCATGGAAAAGAGTCCAGGAGGTGACCCCGCTTTGGTGATGTGTGTCATTATCTTCATCCTGCATGCGGGCTCTCTCCTGAACCTATACCGGTACGTGTGTCCCAAACACCTCCTGTCGCATCCTAACGTCTCCATACTGATGAGCCAAGCTGCTTCTTGAATTACCCTAAACAAGCCGCTCTGAATGAGGAAGTAGACATATCAGGTGCCATATCTCAATGTGTGAGTGCGGCACAAATGTGCATTCATGCTGCGGAAATTGTCCGAGACTTGGTGCCTACTTCACATTATCTGGCTCTCTCAGTTCATTACATGACGCTCTCTGGCATCGTGCTGTAAGTCCAGTCCCCCGCCTGAGCTCTAATTCTCTTAACGTGTGGTCGCTGATGCGCAATATGAAAACAGTCTACGGATGCCTTCAAGTCACTCTAACCCAGAGGTTCTGGATGATGTGAAGAAATGTGTTTCGTTCTTGAAGGATGTTGAAGTTCGCTGGTCTGGCGCGAAGCGAAGCCGGGTTATCATTGAGCAGTTGCTACAGCACCAGCGAAGCAAGCTGACTCTTGAACGCAATACTCGCCAAAGCCAGACCAGTATTTCACCGGTTCAATCTAAGAGGAACACCAACAAAAGAACGCTGGATGACTTTGAGGGGACGAACACTCCCGGAACCGGGGGTGAAAACTTTCTGTGGGGCGAGATACCTGGGTCTGAGTTATTTCCATTTGATCCTTTGGATCCAGTCTTATTCTCATCTTGGGATTGATGCAGGCGCCCTTAGCTAAGTAGCATGACGGACCACTAGTTGTGATTGATCTTGAGACCGCTAAATGTTCTAATGTCTACCCGGCTATTCCCTACTTACTCAGTAGACTTCAAGCCTTCCTTCGATCAAGACCGATTGTGAATGAGGTTCAGTCCAGACGATCATACCGATGAATACAATAATCGTAGATAATAATCCAGGTCTCCGATGAGAGAAAACAAAGTACATGTGAGCGACGACGACGGCAACGCTATGCACCGAGTACCTAGAATCGGTGGTTGCTCTAGTACAGAAAGATAGGTGGTCTCTTTACATCTGGTTGAAAATAACTATCTTGATGTCCCTTCTGGCGTGCTGTGCCTCAAATGCCTCATTTGCCTGGGTCAACGGGTACGTGGACGTGATCAGCGGTTTGAGATCAACCTTTTTCGTAGATAACAGACTAATGGCATCCCCGAAGCACCCATGAGTATACCGAACGGTTCCTGCGAAGAGTATTTGTCAGCAAGGATTCAAGTAAGGAGTTTCGCAGAAGCCTACCCTTTATGTCAAGTTCATTGGCTGTAATCAAGAAAAGGGGCAACGATGCCATCGGCCTTCCCAAGCCCGCCTGTATACCTGATATTCGATGAGCACGACGAGTGTTCACGGGATTCGACATGCGCAACTCACATGTGCCGCCTGCTTTTAGCATGCAAATTGCCATCATAGCGCATATCTCAGCGCCGCTAGCCTCGATAGCAACATCAAAGCCGTATCTCAGGCCGTACTTGGTGATGACCTCCCTGGCGTAGTGTTGAGAGAAGGACAAGACGTCTTGAGAAGGGTCACTATTTCTTGGCGTGACAATTCCGACATCAGCTCCATAGGACTCGGCAAACCTCGTCCGAGACTCTTCAATGTCGAACATAACGATCTTCTTGACGCCATAAGCTTTCGCCACAGCTAAAATCAGGAGACCAAGTGGTCCGCATCCACTGTCTCCTATCAGCTTAAAAGTCGATGTGGCCCAAACAGTGTTTTTCGGGGAGCTGAGCGAAGTCTGAGTTTCACTTACAAAATAGCCAGGCTCTGACTCGGATTTAGCGATGCCCTTCTCGCAACCTGAACCGCAATCGCTAGCGGCTGGATCGACCCCGCCTCCTCCCATGAGACATCCTCAGGAATGGGAACCGTGTTAGAAGCCCGGCAGGTAAAGTACTGACTTAAAGTCCCGTCAGTGGGATCCATCCCGCAGTACTTCAATCTAGAGCAGATATTCTGCTTTCCTCGTCCGCAAAACTCGCACCTGTGGCCCAAGGCAGGCTTAGTTAGGCTCAGTGTCTACAACGAAGGTTTTTGTCAGGGAGATCCCATACTCCCTGCATGAAAATCCGGGCTCGATTGCCACGCGCTGGCCGACAAATCTGTCTGTAACATTCTTTCCGATGTTCTTGATGAGACCTGCGGACTCGTGGCCCAGGATCAATTCTCGGGAGACACTGGCACTGTCCCAGTTGTGGCAGTCCGACCCACAAATACCGGTGGTGATGACTTCGACCAAGACCTCGTCGTCGTTCGGTACTCGGATGGGTTGCTGTCGGATTTCGAGTTCTCTGACACCTGCCCACACAACGGATCGATTTGAGTATGGTAAAAGATCAGCCATGTTTTGGTTGTTCAGAGCATCGGCCATGGCAGTATCTAAGGTTCAAGAAGACCTCAAGGTGATTGCTGTATTGGCTTTTTGTATATATAGCATACATCTGTTTATATCTCAATGCTTTTTAGATCGACCTCTGCTCCAGCCTTTGCCACTTCTTCATCATGAAGCCAACAATGCTTCATGATGTCTTTGGCAAGTCTCGGCTCGGAGCCCGGCCCGGCCTCTCCTTATCGGTTTGTTGTTGAGTGGGTCCCATATATCGAGGTCGGTGGAAGTTCATAGCACATTGAAAACGGTAGTCTTCGCCTACGAGTGATGTTACGGCTTTGGCGTAGTCATTCTGCAGTTGCCCATTTTACCCGTCGCTATTATGGGCTGAGTAGGCTACGAGTCCAAAATTTCAAATCGACAAAACTTTAAGCAATCAGTCGGTCAAAGTAACGCGTTTTTATACAGATATTTTGTGAAGACGATTGGAGAAATAATGCCCTATGAAACTCAGGGCAGGGCTAATTAATTGTACTCGGTGGCCGTTTTAGGGTCTTCCGTTGTATCCAAATCTCCGTTGGTGCCATTCACCTCCTTCGGCTTGTCCTCGTCAGCCTTCTTAGACACCAGGCTCTTCAGTTTTCCCATTTCAATAGACATCCATGCGGCGATGGCAACGATGTCCGCTCCGCAGTTCACGAAGTGGAACCCTTGTTTATACTTGGCCGCCGCAACGTCGGCACTGAGCGCGAAGTGCCCAACGTACTTCCCTGCGTCAAGCCCAGCCTTCAGAACACGAGCAATAGCTTCCTGGACCTCGGGGATTGAAGCATGATCAAATGCCACATAGCCCATTGAGGCCGCGAGATCGTTGGGGCCGATGAACAGCATGTCAACCCCATCTACTGCAGCAATCTCCTCCACATTATCCACGGCCTTTTGGCTCTCTATTTGCACGCAGACCATGACGTTATCGTTTGCGCTTAGTAGATAATCTCGACCGGTTTGGTTGAATGCGGAGTGCGCGAACATGGCACCGGCTCCGCGAAGACCCTGAGGCCATTGAGCTGATCGGTACTTGCATGCCCGAACAACAGCTTCCGCTTGTTCCTAAAGAAATCGTTAGCCATGAATGGAGAATACGAAATGCTCGATATAACCTTTGTCTCACACATCGGTACCATGATGGCATGAGCACCGCAGTCCAGGGCCCTTTTCATCATCCAGTGCTCCGATGCTGGTATCCTCACGATGGGTGACACCCCTGAAGTCGAGATGGCCCCAACCTGAAGGTACATGTCTCTGTCGTCAATATTTCCATGTTCCGTATCGATAAGAATCCACTGCCAACATGTGTTAGATTCGTATAAACCTTTCAATGTAAAGATGGAGATTTGGGAATGCTCAATAACTTACATCCTCTCCCAAGGGCGCTACTGTCCTCGCCAGGGAGTAGCCGGGGAACTCAAGCCATTGACCGACGCTCGGGCCTTCACCTCTTTTGGCCCTTTCTAGAGATTCCCGCAATCGTGTCTTGCCTGTCGCATCAACAACAGGGGACTTGATTTGGTTTGCCATGTTTCCGAATGTGATTCAATTGGATGATCAAAGTTGCTTGCAAATTGAGAGCAAATGTTTCTTGGTAACTATTGAATATGACTACGCATTTCCGTCTTCGGTTGATCTTCTTGACACTGAGTATTTGGCGTAAGCTGTTGGCATGAGGGGTAGCTTCGGCCGGGTCCCGGGCCGCTGGCGACTGTAGTTGGAAATTATTGGCTGATCGATCACAGCATGTCCAGGGTGCGTCGATAAGTTCCCATGTCAAATCAATGCCAAGAACGCCAATCATTATCGCACGCTTCTGCTTATCCATGGCAAACCGGGCTATCTCCGACATCGCCACCTGACCGGCCTGATCGGGGGAGATCCGGCCGATTCGCCAACGCGTCGTGTAACTGATACCTGGTCCCCTACAGGTGCGCGCTGATAAGGATGGAGAGAGATGCGGTGACCGCAACTCAGATTGTCGTTGAATATAAGGAAGCAGTGTCTCAGTGGGGTATCCTCGGTAGTTTACATAGTCGAATTACAAACAACAGGTCACCTTCCGCCTCTGGCGACAATCCTATTGAGGGCATCGTTGTGTTTCCTCCATTCCGCCTTGTTGACGCCAAGATGTCTTCCGAGCCCGATATCAAGAAGACCGACGAGTTGGACGTCAACGACAAGCCCAATGATGTTATCGAAGGCACCATCGAAGATGCGACTGAATACTCCGACTCCTACTTCCGGAAGTTGCGCTTCAAGATCGACTTGTTCCTCCTCCCTTTGATGTGGGTTTGCTATGGAACCCAACAGGCCGACAAGACATCTCTCAGCGTGCAGGCGGTATTCGGCCTTCGCGAAGACACCGGCTTGGTTGGCGAGCAGTTCAACTGGCTGAGCACCATCTTCTATCTGTCTTACCTGGTTTGCGAGTTTCCTGGTAATTGGCTGATTCAGAAGAGTCATACCGGAAAGTTTCTTTCCGTTGTGATGATACTATGGGGCGTCGTGGTTCTCTGCATTGCGTTTGCAAAGAACTTCGCGCACCTCATGATTCTTCGCACCCTCCAAGGCGCTTTGGAATGCACGATTTCACCAACTTTCATGCTGATCACGGGAGCTTGGTATACCTCGCAAGAGCACACACTGCGATCTTTGATCTGGGGAACATCCAATGCCGGGATGAACATTATCACCGGTCTGTGCATGTACGGGATTGGATTGCATGCACAGAAAGACCCCAACGGTCTTGCAGCAGTAAGCCTATCCCTTGTAAGGACTTAATGGCACGGACTAACCTCTATCTTGCAGTGGAAAGGAATCTCCTTCTTCCTCGGCAGCCTGACGATTGCATGCGGAATCCTTGTGTGGTTTATTCTCGGTACACCTCGTGAAGTGCGATGGCTCAACGAAGACGAGAAGAAAGCGGCAATCGCCCGTGTGGTTGCCAATCAAACCGGTTCCGACAAGAACAAACGTTCTGAGTTCAAGTGGGAGCAAGTTTGGAGCACTTTCAAGGGTACGTCACGTCTTCGTTGGAGACAATTGCATTAAGGGACATCTTCAGGCTGACGAGACAACATTGACAGATCCGCAAACCTACTTCTTCTTTTTCGTGACCATCATCAACGCACTACCGAACGGAGCGAACACCACATTTTCGAAATTGATCTGGAAGTCGTTCGGCTTTTCAAACTTGGAGACACTCCTCAAGGGTTCTACTCCATACTACTGTGTTAGCATCTGCTGGTTCTTGGTCGTCGGATACGTCACCCTTAAGAAGCCTAACCTCCGATGTAAGTCCTCGTAGTTTTGAATCTCGATTGCTGCTAACAACTCAAAGTCCTCATGATGATGTTCTCGTTGGTGCCTGCCTTCAGCGGCATGATGGCTTTGGCCCTGCTCCCGACTGACTCCATGAAGTGGACTAGATGGGGCATGTACATCTTGCAAGTGTTTGGATCATTGCCTGGTCTCAGTGAGTAGTATCGTATGATTCAGCTTGACGCCGTATCTGATGTTATTTTAGTGATCTGGACCTTCTTGCCGTCCAACGTCGCCGGAAGGACGAAGAAGACCGTCACATCAACAGTTCTGTTTGTCGCTTATTGTGTTGGAAACGCGGTGGGTGCTCAGATGTTCGTGGCCTCAGACGCACCTAAGTATATTCGCGGCCTCACTGCTTGTGCTGTTCTCTATTGCGTTGAGTTCTGCAGTATGGGGGCGTGGCGGTTCTACTGTAAGTCAAGAAGTACTACATGTTGCGACATAAGACGAATGCTAATACACGAACTCAGATATCTGGGAGAACCGAAGACGCGCGAAGCTCATTCGTGAACAAGGCATCTCTGAGGAAGAAAGTGAGCGGCTGGGCAAGCTAAATGCTGAAGCTGATATGACCGATCGGGAGAACATTCATTTTAAGTACAAGTACTAAAGACTGACGTGGCGGGAGCGTTGGTCCTCCGCAAATAGCACCAATTCTGGAGATTTGAGTATCATCTCAGCGCCTGAAACGAAAGCATGATTGTTACAGCTTGGTCTCTGGGGAAGGGACACGGCATAATCTTCCGTTCTGCGTCTGCACGCCCTGGTCCCCGTCCAACACAGTCCACCTCTCGCTCCCCACCGCAGTGACTGCAAAGAAGACATCATTAGGGTCCCACCTTCTCTTGATCTGACTAAGTCTTGGGTAATTCCCTCCATAGAAACTCTCCTGCCAGTCAGACTCCTCAACACTGGCTTCGTTGAGGTACGTGCCGCCTGCTTCTGAAACCGGGGAAATATCGCGCCATGGTTGAAGGACCTTCTCTTGGAGATACCTGTTCTGAGAAGCCAGAGCGGCGGGAGTCGAGTGATCAGCGGTACGGTTTGAAGAGGTCACCAGGAAAAAGACCATCTCGCGGAAGGCGGGGTTGACGGCATTGTTCTGGTTTCCGACACTTGGGCCCGCGTTACTAGGGGCGTTGTGATAACCCAGAAAGTGCTTGCCGGATGAGACGTGGGATTTGATGAGAGCATAGGTCTCCTCATATTTCTCGACAAAGTTTCGGCGGGGTACCAGTCGATTCGCGGGAAGCGACGTGTCAACACCAACGGGAAACTGGTTTGCACCCCATGTTGCCTGGTAAGCCGAGTAGAAAGACGCATGTGTCGTAGATTGATGCGGTAGTGATAAAGTGATGTTGTTCGCCTCGAGGTACTCGAAAAAAGGGCTTACGACCTTGTTGTAGGAGTCCAGAGTGTGGTTCGGGGCAAACATATAGTTCATGCTGAGCTGCGGTGTCGGCCACATGATGTAGAAGGAATACAGCCCGGCGTCAGTCCAGTTGAGGAACTCGTCGTAAAACTTTCTCACGCCCTTCCAAAACTGGTCGATGCTATTATTGGAAGCATCGAGTGTCCACTTTGCCGTCACCACATTCATCCGAGGATGTGCGCGGATGATGACTGATGTGATGACACCAAAAGTCCCGCCGCCGCCACCACGGAGAGCCCAGAACAGATCGGGGTTCTCCTTTTCGGAAACAGTTCGAAAACGGCCATCAGCAGTCACGATCTGAAAAGCGACAACGTGGTCGGCGGCCATTCCCGTAGATGCCCGCAAGGGGGTTCTGACCTCCCCCGGTGATCATGCCACCAGCGTACCCTACGCTCTGTCATGCTATCAGTGGCTGGTTTGATGGACATTGAAGAGACAGAACCTACCCAAGAAACTGCACCTAAGACGGTAACGTTGTTATTTTCGGCAACCTCGTAAACCTCTCTGACACTAACGCCCGCGGCTAGCTTCATAGCGGGACCAGAGTATCCAGGTCCCTCGTAGGTGGGCAAATATTCAATGTCCTTCAAATCGTGCATCCACAAGCTAAGTGCACCGGCCCCCAACGACTTTCCGAGATAACAATGCCCAGTGTTCTTGATCACCAGGCGTAAGTTGGCTGCACGAGCAAAATTGACCGCAAGCTGAATCTGCGCAACGCTAGTCACGTTTATCGCATACTCCGGGTAGCCTCCGATACTACATTCGGAACCAGATGTCTCGTTCCTTGGCTGGCAAGTGCGTCCTTGGAAGATGGGCCAGTAATTGGCTGTGGGGTCGGCGCTTAGGAAGTTGGCATTTGTAGAGTTCTTGATGATATTGGCGCACTCGATGTCATCTCTTGCACCCCATTTAGAGTCGTAACAGGGAGCTCCCAAAGGTTTTGTTGGGACGAGAGCTCCTCCGAGTAGTTGATCAAAGACGCCCCATACTTCATCTCTTGGCCAGCTTGGATCGCCAGGAAAAGCTTTGCAAGCTGCGCGTGCTTGAGGCTGAGTTGGAGGCGAGGCATGATCGTCTCCGAAGGTGAAGTAGGACGCGTACTCGGCTGTCGTCTCGTGATCGACTATGCGAGTCGCAACATCTTCGGTCAACTGCTGCAACTCCGTGCTCTGAAGCAGTGCTCCTGCGGCTGCTGTCGCGGCAACGAACCCCACGGCAGGCTTGATGTCTGAAATTGTAGCGGCGGCTCGAAGCGTGAAGTGCAGGAAGATAGAGCCAAGCATTAACGGGGACCTGACGGGCATCTTGAGTGATGAAGATGTATGAATCAAATACCGAGACCACGGTAGGATGGCGCAAATAGCTTTTCTTTTCCCTAGAGCTTGGGAGATTGATGACGGTAGGTTTCCCAAAGCTGAGTCTGAGGGCATGTAGAAAGGGTTTGGCTTGCAACTGATCATCGGGGTCAACAGTGGCGACAGATTGATGCTGCGTGGAACGGCAATGTTACATTCTGCCCCAATTACGATGGTAATTGTTATTGGTTCCCTCGGTCTATGCCCATGAAGGCTTTAGGTGACCGCATGCATATTAGTGGGATGCTCGAGACGCGATTCGACCTGTTGTGGGTACGATCCAGGCTGACGGCGGCATAATTGCAACAAGAGACGTGATTGGATAGATCAAGGGCCTTCAAGGGAACGTCAGGCTGCATGTCAGCACTATCCCACATTGCAGTTCCGCTGGAAATCTCTCTCCATCATCTCTTTTCCCGTATGCATCCCAACCACTAGATAGACGACAAGTTTGAGTCTTTGTGTTGCATCACGCTTTCAGGACAAGTCACCTTCCATCGCCAAGAACTCCACTTCAAGAGTCCTCGCTAATGCAGCTTGACTGAGCCATGGAATCTCAGCTCTGTCAAACTTGCGCGGGGATCTTCACAGGGGAACAAGTCTTACGTGAAGATCGCCCGCACCATCAGTCAAGGAATGATGTCCTGCAGGCGGCAAAAAGTGGGTGTCATCTCTGCAGTTTCATAACTAAGAGTCTAGCCTTCGAGCTTTTCGACGGAAACCAACCGTTCAAGGCGAATTGGTATTTATCATACCCAAAGATGTCGACAACAAACAAGCCAAGGCTCCGCTTGACCATTGATGCAGGATGGGACGAGGAGGATGATGTTTCTGAGTCGAGCCAGGCGACGACTTCTTCACTAGACTGCAAGAATATCGATGGTCAGGGATATGTCAAGTTACCAAAGACAGGAACTGAGATGAAGGGACCAAACAAGTCAGGATTTGCACCGATATGGGGGTTTGAGATGGTCCCCACATCGAGTAAGTTCATTCTTAACACCTCGCATGATTCGTCGGGGTGTCTACTAATGCTTCTTAATAAGATGCGAGCTCATATGTCAGATCTTATGAGCCCCCTGCTCAGTTGGGAAGCCCCGGATCGTGGACTCCAGTTCATAAGTGGCTGAAAGATTGCCTGAAGAATCACCAGCAATGCTCCAAGCATATCAACACGAATTATCGACCCACGAGACTAGTGAAAATCGTCAACTCCACTACCGTTCGCGTTGTTGAACATCTTGACGCCAAAGCTTGTCCAGCTTACGCATCCTTCTCTCATTGTTGGGGACAAGCAAAGACGTTGAAGTTGCTCCAGACGAATAAAGTCGAGCTCCAGAATGGCATAGAAATAGCGACGTTGCCAGCAAGTTACAAAGAGGCGCTAGATGTCATGGTGGGGTTCGGCATCAAGTTCATCTGGATCGACTCGCTTTGCATCATCCAAGATTCGAAAGATGACTGGCGTGCCGAGGCAGCAACCATGTGCGATGTGTACCGCAACTCCTTGCTCAACATCTCCGCATGCGCCGCAGCCGAGAATTCGGAGTTGAGCTTCCAGAACCGAGACACAGGCACCATACGGCCAATGAAGATAACTCCGAAGTGGCGCGGCATCAAAAATGAGCGGTTCCTCGTTACCAACACCGATATTTGGATGCAAGAAGTTGAGGAGTCCCCGTTGTACCGCCGCTCATGGGTTCCGCAAGAAGCACGCTTGTCCACTCGGAACCTGTGCCTCACACGCAATCAGCTCTGGTGGGGGTGTCGCGGAGGAACCTTCTGCGAGACCTGGCCTGATGGCTTGCCCAATGACATGGACAATGCCAAAGGTCGAGAGAGATCATCAGCTTCCGGACAGACCTTCACTCATTTTATGTGGTGCAGCTTGGTCGAGAAGTACACGACGTGCGGAATGACCGTTCTTTCGGACAGAATGATTGCCATTGCCGGGCTTGCAACCGCATATCACGAGGACTTTGCTGGCGACGAGTACATCGCTGGCATGTGGAGGTCCCAACTGCCTCAGTCACTTTGCTGGGTTGCGGGTCCTGATGAGATGGTTCCGATGAAGTATCGGACCACCGAGTATCGGGCGCCATCATGGTCGTGGGCTTCGGTTGAAGGAGGGGTATACTTCCATCACACCAGGTACGGCCCTGATGGTAATCATCCAACCTCAGTCTGCGATGTTCTGAACATAAAGCTGTCAAAAGTAGGGCCGTCTCCCTACGGTGAAGTAACCGGGGGTTTCCTACGACTTCGTGCTCCGTTGGTCGAGGTCGAGGTTGGAGACGAAGCGTTACGTTTCCAGGGAGCGGACGGGGGCTTTCACCATATACCGGGGACGGCTGAAGATTTGGACCAGGAGCGATGGAACTTTGACCAGTACACGTCTGTTGTGCTTGACGAATACACATCCTACGTAGAGGCCATGATCTCGCATATCAGCGCCCCAGTCATTGACTTGAGAAAGAGTGTCGAGTTTAACGAGGCAAAGAGGGTGACAAGGGTTGCAGAACAGTGGACGAAAGCCGATGGACGGCTGTTCTGTGCTCCTATTATTGAATGGAATAGTCCGGAAGGCAGCGAAGGCGCCGGCATAGTCCTTGTCCTTCCCAAGTCAGGGCCCGTCGGTTGCTATCAGCGAGTCGGCTCGTTCAGATGGAAGGGAGACAAGGTTCAGAGCCATCTACACAGTCTGAAGCTACGTGAGTTCAACATCGTTTGATTAGACTCAAATAAATCAATGGTATTCTTTCCTGGCAGCTGCGCACCGCTGAAATGTCAATCGTCGGTGCTAGCTCTCTGGTGGATATGCCGTGACAGCGATCAGACTCAATTTCTTATGTTGGCCGAATCCGTGAATCCTTTACCGAATGGTAATTATGGGCTATTAACAAGCGTCAGACATTGGATTTACGCTGTTGCTTCAGCTTCATGGTTCTGTCCCTTGGTGGGCTCTACTCCAGGGGCTACTTATCTACTTTGGGGCCTAGGCCACAAGACCCCGCACGAGAGCCCTGTGGAGGGCAACAATCCTACAGGAGACCTTGTGCTAAAGTGCACGATTAATGTTCCTAGGGACTTAGGTAAACTCTCTATTCCTGTTGTCGCCGTCGCCGTCAATGCCTCTTTTGTTATTGACATTTTTACTATCATTGTCTCTTCCACTATTATGCTGATTCGAAGTATAATTCCAAGTGTCCTTATTAAATCCAGTACACAGGGAATGTTGTCGCGCTGACACAGTAAATAAGAGTTGGTCGATCTCTTCTACAGGGGGGGTCGGTTCGTGTGCGGCAGGAGGGCTTTTCAACACTGCTTCCGAAGGATCAGACTAGCATCTGTGAGACGGCAACCACTAATTGCAGACAGCTCTCTGCGAAGTCTTCTTCGTTTGTTTCATTACTTCAATCTTGTGGACTCATCCCTCAGAAATTCCATAACGAAGCCCCTGATGTTTGGGCACGCTGAGGGATCTCGCTAGGCTGTGGGTACACTTCAGCAAAGCGAAATACCCTCATCATTCGTACTTCTAGGCAAGACTCTTGTTGCGCGCCTGTCATTCAAGTTGGTCTGTGAATTTCGCCCAAGCCTATAGCTTCTTGGCGACAATCTCTGTAACATGAAATGCTGGCGGTGCACTGGTTTGCGCTGTGCCGAGCGCTTCCAGAAATGCAGTTTGATGATGAGCGGCAGGGGCAGCGCATTCCTCCAAACTGACGGCTGCTGTTTTGTCCACTGAAGAGCCACTGTATCAGATTGTCTCTTCCATCTCCTCTCTATCAAGGTGTCAGCTCAGCCTCCATCCGGCAAGGGGACAAACGCGCTAAACCAGAACCAAGCCCTTGGGGCTGGATCTAAAAGTCGGTCCGCGAGACCCGATTCATGCTGCCCGCGCGCGAAGCCTCGAGGTTGGTTGGTCGGTCTTTGTTCCCGTCCCCTACAAAACAGCCCCCTGGCGGCCGATGGTGACGCGCTGGCGCCCATTCAACACCTTAAGTTAATGTTGACTTCATCGACCCTCCGGACTGGAGCCGGATCACCGGTGCCAAAACATCCCAAGAGCTCCCCGTGTGTCAAACCGGCGTACAAGACGGGTGAGCTGACGGAAGCCGGAACGGCTGGAAACACCGTCAAGACCCCAAGAGCCCCCAAGACCCCTAGGCCCAGGTGTTCCGGCGGATGATCTCACAAATACGGATTGCGCCCAGGCTCGCCAAACCCCAATAGATGTGCTGCCCAGACCGTCCATCCCTGACGGTGCCGCATTCCCTTCGCGTTCTTTTCGTATATTTCTCTTGGCGTACCTGCACACTAAAACCGCCTGAACATGGAATATGACGGGCCCTGGGCCAGCGAGAATGTGAGATTGGATGGCAGGCCCTGCACCGCCCCAATGCCCAGCAAAGCTGTGCACTCTTGGTGTTGTCCTCTTCTCAGGCGCCTTTTCATTTTCTCGATGTCAAGCTTCTGCCCGCGTCGTCATCCACTTCTTGGAACATGCCCACCAGGCAGAGCTAGCCTTCATCAAAGTCTTGGGTGACCCAAACTTTCTTGACAAACGGGGCCAACAGTCCAGTTCTTCTCTAACTAGCCCATGTCACTCATCACCCCAAGATTCAGGTGGCCAGGCCAAGAACCCGTCGCCATTATGTACAGCCATCCTGTCACCGTCCTGGCGCCAAGTCGTGCGAAGGAACAAAAGTGTCATCGATACCACCGATGTTACCGTCCTGTTTTCCCCAGATTTTATGTCCCCGTAAGTCTGCTTTTAGGTGTATGCGCATCTTCCGGTCGTTCCTTGAATGTCTGCCATCTTTCCATGTTCCCTTGATCAGCTGTGTTCCTGCTCCCTGAATATCTGGGGCGGCGCAGTGCATTCGTTCTGTCGGTCTATTTACAGCCTTCCTGTCAACCTCTCAGGTCCAACGAGCCGTGCAATCCCACCAGCACCCATCACGAGAGACGGCAGTCCGGCGGCGAGGTCATTCGACGCAGAAGATCCAGCCACCACTCCTGCAGACGCAACCATTTATCTCTCAAGGTCCCAGGCACCGAGTGACGACCCGACCCTCCGCTTCTCCCCATTTACCCCGACGAATCTGCACCCCAGTCTTCTAGAACGCTACGATCGACCGACCCGATAGTTGTGACCGCCCTTCGTTTGCAGTGCAGCAAGGACACCACCACATGTCCTAACCACCGAACAACACCCTCAAAACACATATTATCGCTCGTTATTATCCGTCAGAAGCAGGTCTGAGAGACGGCTTGCTTCTGCACATTTCCTCTCGCTCAACATGTTGTCGTCACTGATTTCGGGCGTGGCGCCAGCGGCGCTGCTGCTTGCTGGGGCTGTCAATGCAGAGTACTCTATTGAGACACAAGGTACGAGGCAGATGCATCGCGACATGTTGCTCTTGTGCCAGCCGAAAATGTTTCGCAAGGTTCTGACTTTGGCAACAGATGATATTCTCACCACAGCCAGCACGTTGGCTTACGACCTCATGCTTTTCTACGAAGGAAATAAGACTGGAGAGATCCCAGGCATCCTACCAGGACCACCAGACGATGGGAAGGGAGATTACTATTGGTGGCAGGGCGGCGCAATGATGGGCACATATATCGATTATTGGTTTTACACAGGCGACACAAGCTACAACCATGTCATTACGGAGGGTATGCTACACCAAGTCGGACCCGGACGCGATTACATGCCACCCAACCATACCGCCTCCCTCGGCAACGATGATCAAGGATTCTGGGGCATGGCAGCCATGCTAGCAGCCGAAAACAAATTCCCGGATCCTCCAGAAGACCAACCGCAATGGCTCGCGCTCGCGCAAGCCGTGTGGACGACACAGGCCAGCCCGGACCGCCACGATGAGACATGCGGCGGTGGTCTGCGATGGCAGGTCCCGCCCACGAACACCGGCTACGACTACAAGAACACCATTTCGAACGGAATCTTTTTCAACATGGGCGCGCGGCTGGCGCGGTACACGAACAACGAGACGTATGCTCGCTTTGCGGAAGAGAGCTGGGATTGGATGTGGGCGGTGAACTACATTGACCACGAGAACTACCGGGTGTACGACGGAGGCCACGTCCCGAAGAACTGCACCAACGTCTTTAAGGCTACCTTTTCTTACAACATCGCTATTTTGATGCAGGGTTGTGCGTTCATGGCCAACCACGTAAGTTCCTTTGCTGACTTTCCCTCAACGTATCGAGTATAAGCTGACACATCAAAGACCGGAGAACAGAAGTGGTTCGACCGCACCGAGAGACTCGTCGAGTCCGCCCTCCTGGACTTCTTCGCCGACGGTGCCGCATACGAGGTGCCCTGCGAGTTCGAGCAAGGACGCTGTTCCCAAGATATGCTGAGTTTCAAGGGATATCTCCACCGCTGGATGAACGTCGTATCCCAGCTAGTGCCATCGACCCGCGAGCTCATTCGGCCTGTCCTTCTCAACTCGACTCGGTCTGCGCTGAAACAATGCACCGGAGGAACATCCGGACGCGCTTGCGGCTTTTACTGGACGAAGGGAGTGTTCGTTGACCCTGCGGTCGATAAGACGAGTGGTGCTGGAGAAGCCATGGATGCGTTGGGTGCCGTGCTGAGCATCATGGACCCCGAGGCCCCCGCGACCAACTCTACAGGAGGCACATCAAAGGGTGACCCGAACGCCGGCATGAACTCTCACCCCTATCGTGAATTCTCGCCGATCACCACCGGCGACAAAGCCGGTGCTAGCATCATTACTATCATCATGTTGGTGAGCGCCGTGAGCATCTGGGGTTGGATGTCCATCGGCGCTTCGGAATGGAATGAGAGCAAGGGCAAGGGCCTTGGAAAGTCGGAGGGCTTGGAGCCTGACACATCAAAGGAGAGTGTATTTCCGGCCTTCAGATAGGCTCTTTCGATGATGATCGTATGTTGTGTTCAGAATTCTGGGTTATGGTCGGCGCACCACTTATCTCCCCCTCTTTAGGCAATGGCCTTGCATCATGGGGTGGCGATCGAAGACATGATCTTCTAGGCATGAAACGGCGTTATAGTACGGGTAGCTAGCTCGAGTCAATCCACATGCGTATGGAAAATAAACTTCCAACATCATATCGGGTCCGTCTTGCACATAGTTTGAGGCTCCATTTCTTGTGTCTGGGACGTTCCATTGACAGGTTGAACATATGCAAAAGTTTGTCAATCAAAGACAGTGTGGTATTAGTTGCATTGCTACTACATAGAATCATTTTGGTATCTCTCTCCCCAACTCAACATGGACGACATTATTTAGCGTTAGCGCTCATGACCATCTCAACCATTCGCATTAAAAGAATGCACAACACAACCCCATGAGTCGAGCCGCGCAGACTCGGCTTGAACAGTGCAATGCCATATTAGCACTCACTCTTAGGACAGGCCAGGCCTATGGTGCCGTATCTATCGCCAGCGACGTTGCCCAGCGTCAAGATGGCATTTACAACGCCACCCATACCCTCACCAGCGATCATGCCAGCAGCGACAGCGTACGCAAGCTTCTCGAAGCTCGCTGGCTTCCATCTGCGCCACACGAAGGCGATAATAGCACCGAGGAAGGCAGCGTTGACGAAGACGGGTCCAGGAATGACGAAAGACAAGGCAATAGCGCCCCAGTTGGGCAGGAAGTCTTGGTACTTCTCTCTGGGCCCGGTGAGGTAGTAGTGGCGCACAATGACCTGGAGAATCGACACGATACCCAAGACAACGGCGAAGATGCCAGAAGAGAGCGGGATAGAGATGTTTGGCTCTGTTACAACTCTCGCCACGGCTTGCCATGCCGCCACACTCGGCACACCGAACGGGCAGTGCTCGATGTTGCCGTCGATGATGCACGGGTAGGCGGTGGTGAAGAGGACGAACAGGCCAGGGGCAAGCCACACGCTACAAAACGTGCCGATGGCCTGGGCGATGAACTGCTTGTTGGGCGGTGTGCCGAGGAGGAAACCGGTGCGGAAGTCGGAGGTCAGGGCGGTGGCAACGTCGGCAGCACCGGCAGCGAGGCCGGCGGAGATGAGGTTGATACGTTGCGCGTGCTGGACGCCGTAGTGGGAGCCGCTGGTGGCACCACCGATGACGAGTTGAGAGGCCTTGGCAGCGGCTGTGAGAGGAGTCTGATCCGTCACACCACCGATCTGGATGGCGAGGAAAGAGAACAGGAAGGCGAGGATAAGGGCGAGGATCGTGATGCCGACGTTGACCTCCCATTGTAGGGCCATGATGATGATGGAGAGAATGATGGATGCGAACAAGCCAGTGACCCAGATCCACGTGGCAACCTGCTGGTCAGGTCTGGCAGGGTCGGCGATGGCGTTCTCGTCGAGCTTCTCCTCGCGCTCGGCAACCTTGGCGAAGAAGTTGACACGCTTGTTGCGCTTCATGAGCAGGGTGTGAATAGAGACGCAGATCGACTTCCAGCCAGCGCCAAAGCCGATGTAGATGATTTTCCAGTGAACAATCAGCTCAGCCATACTGGCACACACCATGACCATGACACCAGGCCACAACAACCAGTAACGCGGAGACGGCTCGCGGGGGTTCTTGAGCGAAGTAAAGGAGTACAGTCCGTTCCAGTTAGGATCCTCCTCACTGGCATCGATTCCAACACACTCGCCATAGTGCACCAGCAAAGGACCAATGAGACCCCAGGCAAGAACGGCACCACCTTGAGAAAGGCAAGTTAGCCTGAAGCCCAAAGAAGCAGACAGGGAAAGTGGCAGCGGTAGACAACTGGAAAGGGGAACTTACCGAACATGGAGCAGGCCGAGTTCATGCCGATAAGCATGCCAGAACCAATGAAAGCGGTAGTCCACTCAAAATACCAACCCCACGATTCAATGTTCAACGCCCACGAGCTGTAACCGCTCCAGATGTGAATCCAAGTGAAGAAGTGCCAGTCGTAGAGAATGCCAACAGCGTACAAAGAAGCCACACGATGGCAAATGCAGATACCGAACGCGATGCTAAGCGCCTTCAGCTTGCTAACAGCATCTCTGGCACCAGTGACGCCGGCATGCATGGAGCGGATAGTCAGAGCCGTGGCGGTGTTGGTGGGGAACATGAGCCTCAGCTCTCTGGCAGTACGGATGATGAAGAACTTGCGCAGAGGAGTAACGAAGAAGAGTCCGAAGAACGAGCAGCAGATCGTCAGCGTGAAGATCTTGCCAATATCTCCAGAGGGTGTGCTATCCATGACTCCAAGACGGTACATGGCGGGAATACCGGCCACGAAGATACCAGCGATACCTCCAGCACCGGTGGCGGCTGCCTGGACGATGCTGTTCTCCTGGGGACCGAAGGGGCCTCCAAGAATGGGCAGGTTGGACTTGGAGATCATCTTGATGACTCCATAGCCGAAGATGGCGCCGAACATTGACGCGATAAACGTAAAACCGGTTTTCAGTCCTGAACTATCATTAGTGACTTGCATAGATGTTGAGACACGGCTGTCAACGTACCAAGATACAAGTTGGAGGCATTGACTAGAGAGCCGAGAATACAGCCCACAACGACAGCTCGCACTGTCAGGATGCTCTCCTCTTGCGGAATATTGGGGTCCATCACAAGAGGGCGGTAGAGATCCTCCTCGCCTTTGACGTCCTCGGTTTCGGGAACCTTGGTGTCGACGACGGGCTCGGTCCACTCGCCGCCCATGGCGCCCTTCTCATCTGGATGAACAGCGCTGCCGGTATAGGACGGACGAGGCTCAGCGCCGGCGACGGTCACCGGGGCGACCTTTTCTTCAGCCATGGTTGCGTGGATTGGCTGGTATGTCACCGCGCTCTGTGTGAAGACTGAAGACAGAGTCCCTGCGCGGGGTAGTGGTTGCGAAACGCAGAAGGCGGGGTGAGAGAACAGAGACGGGACACGGGAGAAGCTGGATGGGAAAGTTGATATATATCCTAGATGACGGGGCACATGGTTGCAGTAGCCCGTTCTTTGCTTTTCCCCATTTCTTCCCCCAAGGTTGCACCCGCGCGGCGGACCTACATGCGTGATGCCGCCCCCCTGCTGCGCCCAGAACAGAAGACCCAGCGATATGGGAGAGTTCGGTTCACCCACTGGCTGGCCAGCCAGCGGAGGGGATCGTCGAGTCGGAGTCCAGGTGGCACGAGCGTTGAGCAAAAGGACCCCCGGGCGAGGCACCAGCTAGCCATCCCTGTCTCTACGAAGGGTGGGATGGCCTCCGGGGAACGTCGTGCAGGGTGCATGGCAGATAAGAAGCGGTACGCTTGTTGGGCGGGGGAACATGCAGTGAAGTCTACCTCGGGGGCGCACAAACTTCATGATGTGTCGGTTTGCGGCCAGCTCTGTTAACGTATGTCAGGAGGATACTGCTTGCCCACCCTCGCTGGATCCGGCGACGTGAATCGAGGATGGTGTAGAGCGTTCGTCTCGCCTCCGCGCCCATCGCGTCGACCCCTACCATCTTGAGGCATCAACCGAAAGGATGGGCACCTTCGGCCGACGCAGTAAGCCTCAACTGCACTTCAATGCTTGAATAGGCAGGTCGTTATCAGCTCGTGGAGTCCCCGGGTTCCAGAGCATCCCGTCACCAAATGGCCAAGCGAAGCTTGTCCGACGCCTTGCAGGATCACCAGGGAACAACATCCTGTTGGCCCTGAATGGGCTTGTAACGTTTCTGGTGGCGTTCTAGAAGGGCAATCCCACGGCGTTCATTGCGAACAGCGGCGACTTGACTGGTCAACTTGTTGGGTCGATCAACGAGGTTGGACGGAGTTTAGCTGGTTAGAACTCAAATGCTAAGCTTTCTTCGGTCGAGCCACCCGCAGTTCGCGTGACAGCCGCTACAGACGCCATTCCATTAATTAAGAACAAGTTGGTAAACGAGACGCCACTCGTGGTGGCCAGGTCGGAGACAATGTCAGGGGTGGAGAGATCACCAGCAGGACCAAGCTCGGTGCAGAGGTGTTCGCCGCTCCCCGGGGGTTGGAGGAGAAGTGGAAGAAACCCTTGCATTCACGATGCGAAGAGACCTCAGGCGGAGGCTGACTTTCAGCTCACTAAGCTGAGTGTGCGAGCTGCCATCGCCGAGCCGGTTGCTACCGATAACATCTTGGCTACCGGGGTTCAGGTCTAGCCAAGAAACCAGCATCGGTACTTTTTTTGCGGCTTCCCCCACCATGAGGCCAATGTGCGGAACACTTGTGCATCGTCTAGCGGTGGGAACACATTCGACTTAGAATCGACAGCGCCGAACAAAGTAAATCTGCTCCATCTGGTATGACAGCCTTTCGATCCTCTTTGCGTCGCGATAACAGCACGCAAGATGACTCGTGGATTCTGTTGCGACTGGATAAAGTGCCTTTTGACGTTTCGCGAGTTGTCTTGGCAGAGCGGCGGTCCTGATCATCATGCCATTCGTCGCGGAAAACGAGACGCGCTACAAAAGGACCGCCCGATATTGGGCCGCAGGGGTCTCCATTGGAGCAGATTTTGTGCTCTAGGAATTGGGGAACAGTCGGGTCCCGAAGGCTCTGAGGTTTGTTTTTGCTGCTGCAAATTGGGGAAAATGTGGGCGTGGTACGGACCCCTATTCATTTTCGACTTCAATGCTGCCTCCTGCGGCGAAGTGTCCCAACGCTACCTAAGCCGCAGTTTTATGCTTACTTTATGCATGATATCCCGCGTGAAGCCGGTGTTAGGCGAAGAAAACAGGTGTTGCTTGCACAGAATCAGCGTTGCCAATGGCCAAGGTAACAACAGCTTCATCCTCGTGACCACTGACAACAGTACTGCAACATTGAACCACTGCCTGATCTCGTTAACGAACATCCCATTCAGATCATTCTGTGTGTCAATTTAAGCAATTACCAAGTCTAAACCGCATGTATCCCCGCAGTAGCCTCTCCACCTCCCAGCTGCCGCTCCCGGCTTAGCATCTTGCAGACCCTCGGCCTCCAGCCAGGACCAGCCTAGCCATCACTATGGGATAGGTCTCATTTAGGGTAAAGACCCCCGTCTTTTTCATCGTTCAACCACCTTTAATGCGGAGCCGCCAAGACTTCAATCGACCATTGAGCGCAAAAATCTTCGTGTTTTTCTGAGTGTTTGCCAGCCGAGGGCCTTTTGAAGCTCGGGTGTTCATCGTTTTCCAAATGCACTAGAGGATCTCTCTACCACGTGAATACGTTCGGTCATTGTCATCACTCACATCTGTCACTTTCTGACACACAGAGTCAAGATAAGACGCGTCTACGCCAGCATCGCAAAGAGAAGGGCGTTTTGTGGGGACTACCATGTCTTCAGATCGCAGACTCGTCAATCCACAGACGAAGGAAGCGATGCAAAGGGCCCTTGGGCAAAGAGTCCTAGCTGCTGCCTCAATGCAACGCAGAACGCGGCACAGGATCTCTCCGTCTGACTGTTTTTAATCCCTGACGTGCCCAAGGCAGTCAGCAATTCGCCCATCTCTGCGGCCAATAAGCAATTGTTATCTGTCAGCAAAAGCGTTGTCAGCACTTTTGCGATCACGACCTGCACCTCTAGGCTCTGTAGGACGGTCGGGCAAACCATCGCTACCTACCCCTGCCAAACCTCGATCTGCCCGCCAATTGCCCATGTGGCGTCCGGGATGCACCTGAGGCTAACGAGCACGAACAAGACAGCACGATAGCTCAGCGGCGACGATATACATCCGGCTTTCCACGCCCGTCTCGTCAACTTTGTGCTCGCAGTCTACTAACACATTAAGTACACGAGGAACCCTTGTTGGCCTCCATTTGCGGATGTAGCAACTGGCATCGCAACTAGACAATCTTCTCTCTGGCAAATGAGAATGTTTGTGTCCATGTACTCATTCAGCTCTTTTCAGCATGTACTGTCACAACCGAAGAGGCAAATGTTGCCAACACGTCCAATGAATCTCGTGGCATGGAATTCAGCCTACCTAGTACATACTCACATGCGGATGATACCAGAGACTGTCATTAACATCAAGCTCCTCGAAAACATGTCGAAACCCCAGAGATGCCGCCAACCTATCTGCGCAGTATGCCGTTGCACAACCTTAACTCCGGCAACAGGCGAGGACGGATACCAATGCGCCGCTGGATTGGCACAGTGGATAGCCGTCCCACCACTCATTCCATGCATCCTGAAAGCCACATCCAGTCTTCCAGCAAGCGTGCCTGTAGCCTATTGCTCAGTCGACACTGGGCTGGACAAAACATTGGTTGGCCATATCTTAGGTTCTGACTACGGCCTGTGAGTTCAAGCCGCAAGGGGCAGGCTCGCCGGGGAAGCCCTGTTCCAGCCCCGGACATTGGATCTCGAAATGGCTTCGCGCGCCATCATGCACCCGCCCCAAGCCCCCGCTTAGCCCAACGTCTGGAACCTTTGGATCGCGTCTAAGGGATCTTTGCGCCGCGCCAAGACTACCTTGAGGTTGCGGCACGCGCGCTCAAGTCAACCTTATGCCCGTTCGGGATAGACCCTTTCTGGGGATGGAGACACTTCTGAGCGCACCCTTCTCTTCGGATCTCGGTTCACGAATGGCACATTGAGGCTATTGGATGCTCATTAAAATCTCATGCGTCGGTCATGAAAGAAGAGGTCAACTAAAAAGCCTTGCAGTCCATAGGTCCTATTTGACCACCTCAGCCGCCATCGTTTTCGCGCGTCTCCTCGTCTCTTGTATACGTGCTCGCTGATCCCACAGTCACAAGCTGTGTGAGATAGTAAATCAATAGGAATTGTCTTTCAATATCCAAGAATATGTCTACCATACAGTATGGTAGAGTCGTGGATGAGTAGTATGCAAGCGGCAGTCGGTCCTCATGGGAACGCCTTGACCTGAAGTGCGGGAACGATGCCGCGACTTCAAAAAGGCAGGAAAACACGAAGTTGGGCTACGAACACTAACCTACCTAGCCTATGTCATCGTCATGTGCTCATTGTGTTAACGGTCTTGCTATTGATTTCACTGTAAATATTTCCTTTTTCATCTTCAGCGACTGCCCCAGGACAAAAAAGGCAACCAATTATCTCTATTGTACTCAGTCTACCTTCATCGTCACAGCGCAGGTGACGGATGGCGGAGTAAAGATTGCAACCCTCTCTATTAATGAGTACAATTGATACACATGTCGTGGGTTAAAGTAGACCTCATTGTTTCGCAGTTTCATTTTAACAGCCTAGATGGTCCTGTTTCTCCCCTTTCATCTCAGTCCATACAATCAAGCAGCCTGTCGTCGAAGACCTCTTTCTCTTCTCAGAGACGGGGAATCAGCAAGGCTAAGCTGACGCATTGTGTCTTCTACCTTCCCGATGGCCTCCTCGACCCCCTTTTGGTGCCGTTGCCGGATTTCAGCTCTACGACCGCACTTGTGTCGTTGTCTTGATTTGTCGCGCTTGCCGTCCTGTTTGTTTTCAGCCGCATCTTCGTGCTTCACTGTAACCTCGGAGGGAAGCGATTGAGATGAAGCGAACAGAGAAGAGTCTTCGGTAGCTTTCAGGAAAGGAGGTCTTCCATGAGGTCTCCTTCTGTGAGGCTTCTCGTCTCCGTCGACTTGATGTAGTCGCCCTCTGGAAGCATGTCGATGAATCTTCCCTCTCAACCGTTTAGGGTCTTTCTCATCTTTTGACGGTTCAGACGCCAATGAAATTTCCGACGTAGATTGTGGAGCTGGAACCTGGTGTTGCGAGTTGCTCAAGTTGGTCTCAGACTGAACATGCTTTTCAACCGAGGTTGTCGAGGATACTGGACTAAGGGAGCTGCTCTCGACTGCCTCATACTCCGGCAGCAAAGTCGTTGCCCTGCTCAGTGTGTACTGGGATGCCAGAGTCTCTCCAGACAGGTTGATTGATTCAGTGACGTCATCCAACTTTTCCTCCGCAACAGGTTCCAGAGATGCAGGCGAATCCTCCTCGATGAGCTCCGGAAGTGGCTTATCCACATTCATTGGCGCGGACTTGGGTGTCCTGCTGGCGGCTTGCGCTCTTGCAAGGGCCCGCCTGTAGGTCTTCGTGTTGATCAAGTCATAATCGAAGTCAAACTCGGTGGTGCTCAGTATCGACTCATTATCACCGTAAACGCTGTCAAGCTGGTCCTCCTCAGCGGGGTCGGCAGCTTTCGCCCCAGGGCCTGTCTTGATTGGGACAGTCTCGAAGCTGTCTTGTCTCGCTGCAATAAGCGTCGATTGATTTTGGATGAGCAGGTCTTTGATATCTTGAGTCGAGCGTCTGCGCGAAGCCGTTAGCCAAACTGGAAGCTAATCACCACAAGGACCGCTTTATGTAGGACTCACAAATTGAGCGTTTGCGTGAGCAAGGTGAGCGTAGCCTTTTTCCTGTCGAGTCGGCCGAGAAGTCGGGTCATCTCGCCATCTTTCCACAAGACCAGGATCTTTGTCTTCCAGTCGCTCTTGGCGAAGAGCTGCTCATACTCCTTGTGGATGAGTAACAATGTCGCATGACACCCCTTGACAGCCAAGGCGAACACGTCCTCGAGAGCGAGCCGATCAATCACATTGGGATCTCGACGAACCACATCCTCGACTTGACTGAGCGCGTACTGAACCGCGTAAATCTCCTCGGCGATATCGCAAACATTCTGTGGCGCATTATCCAAGTGGTCCAAGGTGTTTTTGATCTTCAGCGACGCGGTCAAGACGGCGCCCGCCAGTGACGCTGCCGCAGTGATAATCGTAATCGGATCCATTCTCGCGGTGTATCTCAATCATGAAGTTCGTTCAAAGCACAAGTTTGTTCGGAACAGACTTATTCGATCTTGGCTGTTCGACTCGTGTTTCGACGGGCCGTGCGGCAACATCGGCCGGGAGGTTTGAAACATGACTATTCTGTGCCGAGGTTCATCTGCCAGCTTGACCTGAGTTTCATCGTGCATGCGAGCTGCATGCGAGCGGCTTTATTTGAAAACGCCGAAGATCGAGAGCATGTGAGTCGAATATCGTGGTTCAGATCTGCACGTTGTAGTATCGCGGGGAGCCAGTGTCTGCGCACTGAGTTACAATATCCATCTCCAAGCACTCATATTAAGCTTCCCATGTCAGAACTTGCTACGCCAGGTCTGTGAACAAGATCCACTAGCCTTTTGAGACCTAGAAGGAATCAACGGGGCGCCAGGCCCTAATTGATCAATCTCAAACCTCTTCATCTCAATAAACGTAGTATATTTCTGCCCTCTTCGTCCCGTGCGATGTCGTTTGTCTCTGATCTGCCCAACCCACCAGGCACGGGTTAACTCTGTCTTGGGACCATGGCTTGCACTGGTTTTCAAGTTGGGTTAAAAAAGTAATTAGCCCAAATTGGTGCCAGGACCCTGCTCTTCACTCCCGGCCGTTCCTCGGCGACGTTGAAGCAGTCAGGCAGTCTGATAGACGCCGCGCAGGCTACTTATTTGTCGGAAGATACCGAGTGAAAGGAATCCATACCAAGACGATGTCATGCCTTTAAGGAAGTTCGGTACCGCATTCGATTTCTTTCCCCTCTCGTTCATTTTAGTAAGCCGGGAGCGCCAGCTGCCAGTGCGCTCCTGGCTGCCCGGGACCGTGGCACCCGAGAATCTCGCAACATCCGTGGCACGGAAGAGATCTTGGTGCCGGAACTTGGCAATGCGACTTTTCAAAGGCCAGTTTATCAGGATGAACAGCACATGACTTGCTCGGAGGTATCGCACCTGTCTCTGCCTGTCGGATTCCTTCGGCTCCGTCGTTGAATTGAAAACATCAAGTCTATCAGCGTGGGCCTCTAGGTTGAACTGTGAGACTCCTAGTTTTCGCTAAGTCCTATGATTCGCTGGGCTGATTCGGGCCTCGAGCCGGGCTGGAAGGTCAACCTGGACAAGAGTAGAGGACGGGCCAGTTCCCCGCATCTCCCCGATAACGAAAAGCTGCGACGAAGCCAGGGCCAGAAAGGCCTGAGCGATTGATCGCCCTACGAGCGTGTTGGCTTGCTAGTCAGGCTGAAGTCTATTACTACGAGCTGAAGCCAGCACAAGAAGCTGTAGAATCCGAGCCGGTCGGGTAGCTGGGGGCTCCGCGGAGGTTCTCTCAGCAATCTAAACCACGTGTGTCCATGTCGTCTGCAATCGCCAACGCGGTCAATGCTTGTAGGTGAGATGGTATGAAACACATGCGATCCTCCATTCAACTAGGACATATTTCGCCATTAGCAACCTTGATCGCCCGAAGCATACGAGGTGACGAACTAGAAAGCGGAAAGCCACGCGACTTTGACTTCAGTCGCGAAGCAACTGGTGTTAGAGTTTTGCCGGCACGACCTTCTACTTATTGGTTCACGATCAACAGAGTTTTGGTTTTCCCCTCTGTATGCGCTTATGTAGGCTCAAAAGGGATCAATTTTGTCGATCTCGCTGGCAGAATTCACCCCGCGGGCATTAAACGGCTCTGCGAAAGGCATGGGCCAAGGATCAAGTAAGCTTTGTGGAATGCCTAAAGAAGGGCTAATCCGAACGACATTCACGTCCTTGAAGGCAGAATATGTACAACGTGTAGCCCATAGTTGATTATATCTTCTATGACGGTCCTATCCTTACGCGCGTCGCTTCACATGCTTCAATGTCAGCTCAATCATGTCCACTGCGGCGCAATTGCGCGGGACACTGGCACCCCTTCCGGAGAACCATCGCAGTGGACTCATCATTTTGACTGCAGTTTCATTCCTTTCGTTCCTATCAACGTTGATTCTTTGGCTGTTCATTTCTTATAAGCTCTTGAAGGAGCGGCTGACCCAAAAGAAGCAGCCCGACGACGCACGGCCAAATGTCGTCATTGGCGGAGTTCCGGACCTCACTCTCGGGCTTGACGCGCCCGCATCTGGGGCGCAAGGCTTCGCTCGGCTTCAAGAACTCGACAGATTAGCCGCCGAAGAAGAACAACGAAATGCCGAGGCGGAACGAAGACGGGTCGAGGAGGCGGTGCAGGCCCGGAACCCGTTTCCTATCCTTGTCTACAATCTGCTGATCGCAGACATGATGGAAGCGCTGGCATACGGGTTAAGCTTCTACTGGGTTTACGCGGACGGAATATTTGCCCCATCATCGGTTTGCTGGGCTCAAGGCTGGTTGGGTTCCACGAGTAATTTGGCTGCAAGTTTGTTCCTGTCGCTCATCTCGGTCAACACGTTTTTGACTGTCGGTCTGGGATACAAGGTGCCGCCATGGGCGGTTTATACTGCGATCGCTGTTCTCTGGACTTTCGATTTTGTAGTCAATGGCGCCGGAGTCGGAATTACTGCACAGACTGCGCCGCCTGGAGAGTCCTTCTTTATGAGAGCGAATGTGTGGTAAGATACAACTTTGAGCTGCTAATGTGATTCCATGTCAGCTAACACACGACGACCAGGTGTTGGATCTCCACGGCGTACGACCCTTGGCGCCTTTGGGCTCACTACTTCTGGGTCATCGTATCAATCGTTCTCACGATATTCTTGTATTCTTTTGTTTTCTTCACATTGTGGCGCCAGAAGCGGAGTTGCCGGCACTTGCCAGAAAAGCGCAATAACCAAGAAACGGGACAGCGACAACTCTCCGGCTATCATCCGGCATTCTTGCTGTACCCTTTCGTTTACATCGGCTGTAGTGTTCCATTAGTCGTCGGCCGAATCACGTCTCTATTAGGGATCGACCTTGGTATACCATACTTCGCATTCGCTGGCTGCGTCCTGGCCGCGAACGGCCTCTTCAACTGTATCTTATGGACGACAACGATCATCTTCAGCGCACCTCAAGATGTGCACGACACAGGGCTTGATAGGTATGCCTTCATGAGAACCCCGATACGCGAGTACGGGCACCGAGTCATCATTCGAGGACCAATCAGCAGAAGGGTTCCTATCTCGGAGCTCCAACCTACGAACAGCGGCGGGAAGAAAGAGTGGTGGTGGTGGAGACATGGAGGCTTACGACCTTGGGGAAAGTCGTACGTCAATGCGCACGAAATGCCCGTTGTACGATCGGTGCGTTCATACGAGGTTCCATCGCCGCCATACTCGTTGCCGGTGATTGTGGAGGGTCCGTTTATACAACTGGATGTTGTCACAGCAGTGAGATACGAAGCTACCGATCCTGCAGATAACACGAAATAGAGACCTTGGCAGACAGCCGGAAAGGGATAGAACAGAAACCAGATTGACGAGAGAAGCTCCGTCATATTGATTACCTTAATGAAACTTGAATTGACAACAAAGCACTTAGACGAAGGGCTACTGAGCGGTTTGCAGCGTGTCTAGAGCAGTTTTGTCCCGCTGCGTCCAACTTCCATCGCGTACATCAACTTACGGCCGCAAATCGACGTCGGCCCGAAGTGTAGATACCCGGCAACTCCGGGTGGGTCCCGATCCCGGTACTCTTCGGAGCTTATGTTTCTGCCAACTGCTTGTGTTGAAGTTTGATGGGGTAGGCAACGCCAAGCACTCGGACTTTGGATCTTGCCTGCCGTTGAGTGTTTCTGCCATCAAACCTTTGGTAATCCGGCAAGGGGTAGCCGGGGGCCAAAACTCCATGTTTCTTGGGGCATGTGGCCCGTACGGTTGTTTGTTTGTCCAAGACAATAATCGATGCTCAATGGAATTTTGCTCAAGGCAAAATGCACGTACCTCTTGGAAACATTTGTTGGAAAACACACGTGCTTTTTCCGGTGGCCCCGCGCTGATGAGCACACAAAGCGCCTTTCGTCAACCAAACACGCAAGAGAAGCCTCTTTCAGCGGTGGTTCGACATACCTAGAGTGTTCGAGAGCAGTAGGTGCGGTTTCGGAAATCTCGATGAGTTGAAGAAACGGCTGATTGACTGATGTCGAATCTTTTGAGAGATCCATCCCTCATTCCCACATACTTACAAAGCCAAGCCATCCCTTGCTCCTCCCAAGGACCCGATCGGGCGACTTGATTAGCTGTTTGCGCATTCTGGGGGCAACGCTGTCGATCTTCCCTCTCCAACAGCCCACAGGACATTCCATCAATCTCTTTTAGATACAGGCTTATGTTAGTAGGGTGATTGATATGGCTTAAAGGGGTCTTTCCCCGGCATTGCTACTACCCCGCCTAGCAACTCGTGCCTCGCTCTTGGAAGCTTGGATCATTTCTTTTCCACAAGCAGGCCCGTATTGAAAGATTGCTTCTTTTTGTCAAACGCAAAGACTGCGATCCTTTTGCCCTTCGCGGAAGCCACCAAGGCTTCGCCGTGGCTTGGTCTCCTCTGGGCATGTCTTGGAGAGACTTTGATTCCTCTTGCATTGTACCACAACAGTGCCGTAGCGGATCTACGGTCTCCAGACACTGTCTTCCGGATACTTTATAAAGAAAATGTCTGCCTTCAGATCGGTTCTACCCCACTTGATTATCAGCCAACAATTCGACAGCTCAGCCCAGGTCCGGCCTTGATTTCATTGCACCACACTCGTTCAATATGTATACCGGATACTTTGCCCTGCTAATGACGGCCTTGATGGCCATTTTGGTTTGTTGCAATTCTAGAAGTATCTGGAACGTACGCTAACAAGATTTTAGACCGTAGCAACCGAGTCCCCAATTCCAGGATACGATGTCTTTGTGCCTGAGTGGGAAGTAAGAGCCCATCCAAGTGGCGATGCGCTTCGCCTAAACGGAACGGCGGAGGAAGTCATTCAGCAGATCGAGAAAATCAACCCGGACTTCAAGAGATCATTCAACATTGATGATCTCCCAGAACAGGAGGAAGATATAAAGAGTCCACATGAGTTGCAGAGCCGCGCTGTGACGACGTTCCCGCTCGACAGGGTCATCTGCGACAATTTCGAACCGGCCAAGTCCTCTGAGGTCATGAGTGCGGTCCGATATCTCAACGACATTGGGGGAAGACCTAAGAACGGTGGTGGCCCGGCAAACTGTGGCAGAGTTAGTTGCGGTTACAAGGTAAGAGAGAAAAGAACATCTGCGTTGAAGTCGGCTTTAGCTGATCTATTTTGATCACCAGGTCGCCGTTTGGTGGTGTAACGATGTAAGTCTCCCTCCTTTTCTAAATACGACCCCCCATTTCCTCGTGAGACCTGAAGGAGGCTGATGGATGATCTGTGGAAGGGAGCGCAAACGAGAGAACTCAGTGGTTTCAGCTCCATTACGGCTGGCATCTATGCGATCCAAACGATGTGCCAACAGACTCGACCCAAGTTTGCTGGGCAGGCCTTCCACCCTGACAACTGGAATGTCATCGTTCGTTGGGAAGACTGTTAAGAAAAGTCAGACGGGTTGAATTCGCATGTCACATGGATCAGACAACAATCAAGTCTGTGCTGGGTCCCAAATGGCTCGGATGCAGCAAGCTTCACTTCTCTGGACACATATTTCACACATAAGGCAGGGCGCATTGGTAAATTTATCATTGGCAATGAACGCGAGAGCTTTCACTGCTCACTGCACACTTCTTAATAGCAAAATCTTAATTCAGATAATGTCTAAGCCCAATGGACTCTCCATCCCGCGACATGTTCACCGCCAATACCTCTCTACAACCTTCGACAGGCGTTCAACGCCAGTATCGATTTGATCCTTCTGCGCAGCGGGTAGTATCATTAGCAAGTGAGGCCAAGAATGACTCTTGAATGAGTTTGTATTATGTGTGTCTTTACTTACCGTCGGTGTTGCAAACGAAAAGCGGAAGTGCGCCGTTCGTGGGTGAGCACCTCGTGCCTTTGTCGTCGTCATGTCCGGCCCTTGCCACGCATGATAATAAGATCCCGGTGTCAGAAGTACGAGCTCACCAGCCCACGCTTTCCACAACTCGTCCGCAAAATCCTGCTCGGGGTCTTTGCTGGCGCCAGACGTTTCAATTTCCATAAACTCATCAATACCATCAAAGTAGAACTTGCACCAGACGAACATGCCAGCACCAGGGTCCACGAAGCTGAAGACTGGTCGCAACTCTCCACTTTGTTGAGACCTTACACAAGCGACGAGTCCCTGCGCCTGGGGTACTGGTGACTTCGCGGCCGGGAGAACAACAAAGCGTGTGCGGAACGCGTCAAGTAGCCAGTCTCTCCTCTCACGGTACTGAAATTGGAGACTCTGAAGCCAGGTCAGATAACCGTCAATACCCCAGCGTCGGAGTAAGCCCAAGACAAGAGCTTGGCTGAGACCCGCCGGGTCTTGTGTCTCAACTTCTGTCGCGCGGAGAAGACGTTCAGTGAAGACAGGGTTGGCCACGAAGTACCCCATGCGAAGTCCTGGGAAAAGGGTTTTTGAGAAAGATTCGAGGCGTATCACACGGCCTTGGAAATCCATTGACAGGAATGTCGGGACCAGACTCTTGAGAAATTCCTTTGTCGGCTTGGGTTGGAATGCAGGTTCCTTGGGGGTGAGGTACCCGGGGAATTGCAAGAAATAGTACGGGTCGTCCTCGACGATGATGATGTCTGCGCACTGTGAGTTTTTGAATAACATCTAATGAAGTCTGCTCTTACCAAACTCAACACAAACGTCGTATATCTCTCTGCGCCTTTGGGCTGAGATGGTGATGCCAGTGGGGTTTGATCCCACGGAAACCAAATAAAGTCTGCTTTTAGTCAGATCCCAAAGCCGAGACTTCAGTGCTTTTACTCAAAATTGACGTACACTCTAGGTCTAGGGCCACCCCTCTTCTCCTCATCCCAGTTCTGGAGAGTTGATCGGAGATCTTGTGACAAGATACCATTCGCATCGGCTGGAATGGGCACGGCCTTGATCCCAAGGGGGATCCAAAGAGCCTGAGCTGAAGGATAGGTAAACTCCTCGACAAGAACAAAGTCGTTTTCTTCGCAAAGAAGTCCGACAACCTTTGCCCAAGCGTTCGTATTCCCCGGGTGCAGCAGACATTCGTAATCGCATGGAGGCGCATGGACCGTCTCGGTCAGCTCTTTCGCTAGTTCAACTAGCTGGCAGTTGCCGGCCCCAGAGCCTATCATGAAGTCAGATTTATATTCCATCTTGTTGATCGGAACTCAGTATCGGTTGTATACCATATTGCAAAAATTGAGACAATTCTAGATCGCCAGGTGATGCACCCCGGCCAAGAGTGAGACTCAGTATGTCCGGGTTCTCGGCCCCCACCCTGCGGTCTCCGGCGAGGGACGCTTCCGGAGTCAAACAACTGAACTTGGCCTCTTCAAGCGGAAAAAGAGATGGATGAGGAAGTCCTATGGGATTCTTCAGCATCAGAATATCAATACCTTCACTGCGAATTTGAAATACCTCCAGCAAAACTAATCATGCCATCATAGCCCATAAACTTGATGATGTCTTTCAACGGCGAGGGATGGCGAGCTTTGCTCTTGGCATTGATGTGGTGGGAAAGGTCCACATTGGAAGGGACTCGGTCGATGCTGCCCATCTTGCCCGTGTAATAAGAGAGCCGTTGTTGTATGAGAAGTTGGTGCAGAGAGCTTTGCTTGCAGATTATCTTTTCCTCGGCCTAAGAGTTCATACAACTGAGGTAAACCGGCGCTGCCCTCATGATCTATGGCCTCTTATCTAATCCATCGCCATTCTCTCTTTACGGAATCTAGTCATTGCAATTTGTCTAGTCATGGTCCTCAACGAGCCTAGGCGAGAAGTCTTCGGCCGGAGATCCGACCGAACGAGATGTCTTATCAGCAGGCCCCGCGGGCGATAGCGCACCTGCTGCCGCTATCGGCCCCGCAGCGGGACGCATGTCGGACCCTCGGAGACTAGATCTGTGACCGATGACGAGCAAAGCGATATCATCACGACATCAGATCGAGCTTCCGTTTGATAACTAAATTTCGGGCGCTGGTGAAGCTTTTGTGAACAGCCTCGAAAACCAAACAAAATATTTCCTGACCAAGATGGGCAACAACATTTCGTACCAGCAAACGCCGGTTGAGCTGAGCTTGGGGGACAAGGGCAAGATCCGCGGCCTTCAATTCGACGATAAGTCCCGCCGATTCACGGGCGTTCCCTATGCGCTTCCTCCGACCGGCGAGCACAGATGGCGCAAACCTCGACCACTGCCGACTTCATATTCGTATAGCGATGGCGGAGACGGCGCATACGATGCGACGAAATTCAAGGCCGTGTGCCCTCAGAAGGCCTTCCACGTCGTAAAACCTGACGGCCAAGGCGCTACGCACAGCGAAGACTGTCTGTTTGTCAACATCTGGACTCCGGTGCACAAGGATGGCGAGGAGAACAAGAAGTGGCCGGTGAAGCTTTGGATCCATGGCGGCTGGTTTCAGATGGGAGACCCGTCTCAGGAGCCTGGCATGGATGCGACCGAGCTCATCACGACGGGCGGGCTCAACGCAATCGTCGTGGCCATCGGGTACCGACTTAATGTCTTCGGCTTCCTTGCCGGCGAGGATCTTCTCCGAGAGAGCGGCGGCAAGGCGGGCGGCAATTTTGGCCTTTGGGATCAGCGAGTCGCAGCTGAATGGGTGCGGGATAACATCTCGTACTTCGGCGGTGACCCCGACAATATCACCCTCGCCGGCCGCAGCGCCGGTGCATACAGTGCCGAGGCGCAGATGCTGTATGACTTCCGCCAGCCAGGGAACAAGTCCTCGCTCTACCGCCGGATTTTCATGGACTCCAACGCGATCCCTGCGCAACCCAAGTCCTTGGCAGATGTTCAAGGGCAGTTCGACGAGCTCTGCGACTATTTCAAGATTGAAAAGAGCCTATCAGGATCTGAAAAGCTCTCAGCTTTGCGGGACATCAGCTGGGAAGATCTTATCAAGGCAATCCCCCATTTGAAGAACCACACCTTCCGGCCCGTTACGGACGATATCTTTGTGCATTCGGGGATGATCGAATACCTGCAAAGCAAGGAGTTTGCCGACGAGTTTAAGACCAGAGGATACAAGATTTTGATTGGCGAAGTGCGAAACGAAGAGACACTGTACTCTTCATACAACGCCCCAACCGAGCCGACATTAGACGCCCTCAGGCTACAGGTATCGAATTACTATGCGCCCGATGTTACCTATAGAGCCATTCAGCAATACAAGTTACCGGAGTCGGACAAGCTTGAAGATTGGCAGAAGACTTTTGGTAAGCTACTCAAGGCTTGAAGTTGTAGAAGGTTTACTGATGTCGATGATTCTAGGAAACATTGTGTCTGACGGCCAAGTGCGCGCACCGTCTCGAGCTTTGGCTAAAGCACTAGTCGATAACGGCGTCAGCCTGCAAGATGTCTGGCGATACCACATCGCATATCGTTTGTCTTTCATCGATGAGAAGGTCGCACCGGCATCGTTTGGTGTCGCACATGCGATGGACAGGCCAATTTGGAAGTAAGAGCTGCCCCTAACTTGAGGAATCTCTGAAGCGTGGGAATGACGTTGACTCTACGTAACAGCTTTGCCATCTGCCACGGACCAACGCCTGCCGAAAGACAGCTTATGGAGGATTGGATCGGCATATTGGTTGCCTTCGTCAACGATGACAAGAGCTATGAGTTCGGCACCACCTCAGTTGATCAAATAAAGGTTATGACTCCAGAGGGAAAGATTGAGGTTCAGCCAGACGGAAGATGGGAGGAGCTGGTGAAGCTAGGAAATATCTTTGCAGGCAACTAGAGCCCCCGGTTTAGAATTATCCAAGCCATTCAGGTTGAATTACTCTCCTCCCATCGTACGAACTGCGTTCAGATGTCACTGCCCCAGATTCCATATCAGAGACAATTCCCTAGCCGAGTCAATGAGCCTCACGAGAAAAGCATGACATGTCGCATAAAATTCTACTAAAGGTGGCAACAAGACGAAGAGATGCACGAATAGACCCTCGAGCAGGCCATACGTAACAGCTCTGCGATGCGGTCAGTATATAACATGGTGCGTGCATCAGAGAGTGTCAGCACATCACAGGTAGCATGGATCGTATTGGTCGTCAAATATAATGGTATCTCATCTCATTAAGTTCATCGTGGTGTTGTTACAGTAGTTGTACAATTTGGTACATATCTCCTCCATGTATGACACGGCTTTCCTTTATTTTGTCGTAACGTGGTCTGCAGTGTGCGCCGGTGGCATGCCCGAAACGCCTCCGTTATTCGGGGCACCGTATCCGTACTGGCCAGGTGCAGCAGTGTGCGCATATCCGTAGCCTTGCTGTTGTCCGTAGCCTTGCTGTTGTCCGTAACCTTGCCCGTAGTTGTAACCACCTTGCGGGTTGGTGTTGTTCGGGTTGTAGTTGCTGGAGCCCATGCTGGAGCGGTTGTCCCCGTAGTACTTTTGCATCTCCTTGTTGTGGTTGGCGCGCTGCCTCTTGTGGCGACGGAAGAGGCAGAAGGCGAGGATTATTAACGCGATACCGACAACAGCTCCGATGACAATCGCGGCGATGATGCCACCGCCGATAACGCGGGCGCCAGTACGGACTCTGCTGCCGGACGAGCTGACTCTGCTGCTTGTCACTCGAGCAACGAGGTCGAGAGCTACTTCCCGAGCTTCGATGGGGAGAGAAGGCATGTTGAGTGGGGCTGACTTATGGTCTCTCAAGGTTTGATAATGGTCGTTCAATGTCGAGGCTTTCAACCCCAATGAGTAATCTGTAAATAGTGGTGTTTTGGTAACTCTTGATGCGCTGACAACAGTCTCTCCTCCACCTTAAAACCATGCCAGGACGGCGAGGACTTTATCTTTCCAACTGGGACGGGACTTTCTGCCGTTGCTTAACGTCATAGCTATCACGTCAGGCCAGCTGTGTGCCGGATCTCCCCCCAGGTAACATCACCGCCTCAATTAGTACCAGACAAGTGCGCGATGAATGACATCGTTCGTGGCACAGCAGCAATTGGACTCGTCCGTTTCGGGGGATACGAGTGGCTGACTGGCCCCCAAGCCGTTTAGTCTGGCCGGCTGTTGAGCAGGATGAACTGCCCAGCAGGCATTAGACAGGCGGATCGACTGTTGATGTCATCAGTCTTACTGCCAAGCGGGATCAGCCATCCTAGCTAGCGTCTACCGTAAACCGCCTGTGGCACGCGGGGTAGGCAGCCACATTGACGGTTGGCGAATCCAGAAGCCAAGCCGTCCAGAATTTTAGAGACGAATGGTGTTGAAATTTCTAGAAAACAGGAAACAGAGAGAAGTGCTTGAGCTCAGGAATGCTGATCGAAGCTGCATTCGGCCACTTGCGATGAGTGAAGCCTTCGCTGGCTGCTTCCGATTCACATCATCGCACTTGGCCCGACCGGACCCTGAAAATCGGTGAATTGGGGACTTTGGGCGCATAATCGGTGACGATGATTTCGCCCGATAGGATAGAAGGCAAGTCTCCCTTGTGTTGATTGCCCCGCCACATCATGTGCCACACATGTGGAAATCGTGCCCACTTAGTCGATCGACAGATGAGGCTGTGCTGACCGAGCTTCATGAAGGGAATTTTTGGCGATTCAGTCGAAGCGTAACTCGTCTCTATGTGATCATACGGCGGCGCAACAAACACGCAGACACCTCCACTTCTTACCTTCACATAATCAACTCATGTATTTCTCATCCATTGGTTTAAGTTTGGTGATCTTCATTAATCTTAGTGTCCACGATAGTAAAGACTAGTGTCATCTCAATAACACACTCCAACTGACTAAGCGGGATAGAGTTGCACTTGTGCTCGTAGTGTGTAGGCAAAACATCAAGCTTGAATGCCTGTCGGACATCGGCCGAACACTTTGGCGACATCAGTTGGTGGGACAATGTCAACATTGGACGACTCAACGCTCACAATGAAAGGCGCGAGCACGTCAACGGGTCTGCCGATGCCACCCGAACCTTTGCAAGAACACCACCAAACAAAACATCACAATGCCTCGGTCCGGAACGTGAAATACTTGGCTCTAACCCGATGCCGCTGCAGAACTCACTGTACCAGACCAGGACCTCATCCAGTGCTGAAAATTTTCGTTATGATCAACTACCGGAATGGATACCTTTGTGGGCCTCAACTGGCCATCACCACATTAATTAGCCCCGGCCGAGCAGGTTCGTCACCTCCGATGTGCCGCCGTAAGTGGCCCTTATTCCCCTCATTAATATCGGCCGCCAGACCCCTGCTCGGTCGCGGGGCCTAGCTGGGTCGAGATGATCTGATAAGATAATAAAGTATCTGTATCGCTCACCAACGTGGCATCCTGCCGCCGTCCATACAATTACACCCTTGTCTTGAGCCTACTAGGGCCCTAAAGCACAAACAGTTTGCTGCAGAAAATTATTGCTTCTGTGGGAAAAGTGAGGGGAACGAGCGATAACGATTCCCGCACGCCACCAACAATCAACACCATCCCATCCCATCCAATCTCACAGCACCACTCAATCGGATCCTACCCCGAGCCACGTCAAACCGAACCCCTCCTCTCTGCTGGATCAGCCTCTCGCGAGCTTTGTTCTGTTCTGCCCATACGACAGCAGCAGCAATGGCGCCCGCGATCCCGCCCACTCGACGGTCGCGCAACGGCTGCATCGACTGCCGCCGGGCCAAGGTCAAGTGCGACGAGATCCGCCCGTCATGCGGTACTTGCGCCCGGCGTCGGCACGTCTGCCAGGGGTACAAGACGCCTGCCCCTACCCACTCGCGATCATCCAACGCGTCACTGCCGCCGTCTACGGACTCGTCTGGCGTCGCTTCTGGTGGCAGCGGTGGCAAGAGCGCAGTGGGAGCAGCGGCGGCGTCGCCAAAGACTCCGGCGAGCGAGGCTTCGGTGACCGAGACGATCGCCGTGGCAACCACCCCGGCGGAGGCTGACTGTCGGCCGACGCTGGTGGTGGAAAGCCCGAGGATCTTCTCGCTCATCCCGCCTGGCACGGTGCCGCTCGGGGATCAGCCGCATTTTGAGGTCTACTTCAACAGACACCCCTTTGAGCTGCTGATTGGCCAGGAGTTTGTGTGCGAGATGAACGCCAACGTCTTGATGATGTTGCAGCAAGATCCAGTGACGGTCGCGGACGCCGTGTCGGCGGTTGGCTACTCATATCTTGTGGGGATGGGAAACAATACCTCACAAACACTGCTGCCGGTGCTAAATCGCAGGGCAAGAATACTTGCCAACCTGAGAAGCATGAAACCGTCGAGTTATTACTTTGAGGAAGCCCTCTTCTTACTTCTCGGTCTCTGCGCAATGGAGGTGAGTTCTATGCTCCGTGTGGGACGTTCTCATCCGACTGTGAATCTCGGGTGATGAACATGGATCGTATGCTCACAGGGTCCAGCTCGTTACTCTGGCGCAACCAGGACACCAGGCTACCATACCTACTGTACTGTCCAACGTGGCGTCTCTCATCACACACCACGTCTCTGCTGGAGGAAACGTATCGTCTATTGCGAGATATTACCTCCGCGCATTGGCCAGACAAGATCTCGTGGTCTCGCTCGTCCAGCTGCGCCGGCCCAAAGTGCCCACTTACGTCTGGCTCGAAGATGAGCCCAAGCCTGACCGACTGCTCGGCTACACCGTGACCATGATGCCTCTCCTCGAAGAACTCTGCACGCTGGCTGAGGAGGTTAGAGATCAGGTCCTTCAGCCTGCTTTCACCAACTCTCTCCTGGATGGATCCGGGACCATCCCCACATCGGATGACACTTCGCCGCCTTCGTTGTGCCTCGACAGCTGGCTGGACGCGGGTTGCTCCGACACCCTTCTGCGAGCGGACTCCCTCCGCATGCGGCTGGAGGCCTGGCGCCCCATGATATCTGACAGCCTCTCGTTCCGCTCGTCGCGCAAGTTCCGTGCACAGGCTGCATGCTACCGGGCGGGGGCCCTCCTGTACCTGCATCGTCTCTTTAACCTCCCCAACTCATCCCCCACAGCAGACGCTGAGGCGTTAAGCAAGGCTCACGACGTGATGCTCTACACTAGCGGCCCGCCCGCGGAGACCAAGATGTTGCTGTGGCCCGTCTTCCTAGCGGCCTGCGAGATGTTAGATGATGAGGACAGGACTGCTGTGCGGGATGTGTTCGACTCGATAGGCACGCATCGAAAGACGGTCACCGTCGAGCGGACGCGGACGTTTGTCGAGGAGAGGGTGTGGAAAGCTAGAGATGCAGGCCAGGACTGGAACTGGATGGTGCTGGCCCAGCTTTATCCGGGAGAGTGTCTCCCTATTTGAGTCATCCAATGGTAGCGGCGTTCGGGGCTGGATGGTGTTGGGCGTGGGAAATGCTCGCCTAGTCGGCAAGTGGGAGGAGTTGTCTGCATTCCGGGCGAACCCTTATCTATCTACACTAATTCACGGGTCTCTTTGACGTTGAAATAGGCTTCTTTTGAGACGCACGTTGGTCATGGATACGCCCCGCGGCTCATCCGTTCCCGTACCCATTGTCTCGGATTCATCGAAACCCCGTGGGACTAGGTGAAATGCCGGACAGGCGTTGTTATCTATGCTATCACCAGAAGCTATCAGTGATCCGGGGATGACAGAACATCGTCATGGATGTTGTCCAATCGATGATCTCAGAATATTCACGAGCGGGCGCATCCATGCTCGCTTTCCCGCATATCTCTCTACGCGGGCGTTTTTGGCCCTCCAAGATTGCAAAATTTCCTGCACGTGTTAATAGCGCCAGGGGCAGGAATCACTGTGAATCTTTTGTGATTTTTCCTCTGCCCTCGCCATCGGTCTTGTAGCCTGGTCAGGCGATTTTCCCACTGATTATCCCACAAACGGGCTGGTCTGGCGGGAACCAAGTGCGGGGTCCGATGTGACCTCGGCGGGCTGTCGGCGTGATGTCCTTGGTGGGAGTTCGATGCGTTGATCCCTGGGCGCCGCAGGGATGCATGGATCTGATAAGGGTCGAGGCCTGCAGATGCGCGTCGAACCACTCAATCTGATAAGCTACTTGGCTCTCTCATCCTACCTTCTTCTTCCCGAGCAGGGTCGTCAAGGGTACAATCGATCCCGTGTGTGGGGGGAAATGCGTCTTTTTTTACTGCCGACATAAGGACCACATCTCCTGCTTGTGAAAAAGTTTGTTTCGATTCATTTGATCTGCTCGACCTTGCGGCATCCCACTGTTCATCCCACAAACTGCGCATCTAGACTCTTCAACAAGTTCTAGGTGCTCTGTGGTTTTGCGAGTGCATGACTACCCGACCTGACGGACCATCATCAAGTGGAGACCGAGTGCAGTTCACGATCGCCTCAACGGACGACGACCTTGAAATCACACCTCTGTTGAGCGTTGAGACGTCCAATCACGGCACGATGGGCAAGGCTATCCTCGAGAGGATCCGGGTGAGGGACGACGACGAGCACGGTTACGAGACGACGAAATGGATTAACCCAGACATCGCGCCTCTGCCGCCGAACCGGAGAACCTGGGGCGTATGGGCCTTTCTCGGTTTTGGATCCATCTCGAAGTAAGTTTCGACACTCACCGTGCACCTCCCATCGTGAAGCTGACGTCATCTTTCTAGCTTGTGCATTTCAGCATGGACTGGCGCGGCGTCCCTGTTGTCGCTGGGTCTCACGATCCCTCAAACGATCGGCCTGATGATTCTTGCTAGAGTCCTCATCTGCTTGCTTGTCATTGGCAACGGATGGATGGGTGGTGAATGGCACATTGGTTTCACTGTTTCCCAGAGGTAAGACAATCTTGCAAAATGCTCGCTTTACGCCCAGAACCTGACAGCGTATCCCAGAATCATCCTCGGCATGAATGGAGCCTACATCGGACAGCTGATTCGAATCATGCTTTCCATCGTGTGGTACGGCTCTCAAGCATGGCTGGGAGGACTTTGTGTTTCCGCCATGTTGAGCAGCTGGAGCTACAAGTTCCTCACCATGGAGAACACGCTCCCCGAGAGCGCTCACATGGTCACCCGCGACCTCATTGGCTTTGTCATCTTCCACATTATCTCCGTCCCGTTCCTGGTGAGTACTTTCTCGCAAAACCGTTCTTGAATCGCGTGTGTACTAATTCCCCCAGCTTATCCGCGTGGAGCGAGCCAAGGTCCCGGTCATCATCGCCAATATCATCGTCTTGATCACCATGATGGGAATCACTATCTGGGCCTGCACCACCGGAGGAACCGGTCCCTTGTTCGAGTCCGGCGCGAAGCAAATCTCCACTCTCACCAAGGAATGGGCCTGGGTCTACGGCATCATTGCCTCCGTCGGAAACATCTCTGCCGGTGTTCTCAACCAGAGCGACTTCACCCGTTTCGCCCGCCGCCAGGGCAATCAAGTCCCCGGAATTGTCTTCTCCCTCTTTATCCCTGGCATGATTGTCCCGATCTTCGCCATCCTGACCGCCTCTGCCTCTATGGCTATCTGGGATCTAGAGGAGCCCATGTGGAACCCTCTTACTGTCATTACTCAGTGGATGATGGATGACTACAACGCCAAGTCCCGCGCTGGTGCCTTCTTCTGCAGTCTGGGCTTCGTTCTGGGCCAGATTGCCGAGAACATTCTCGGCAACGGATACGCTGCCGGCATGGACTTGGCCGGTCTTCTTCCCACCTGGATCACCATCAAGCGCGGCGCCCTCATCGCTGCCGTGCTGTCCTGGGCTGTCCAGCCCTGGGAGTTCTACAACACCGCGAGCGTCTTCGTTTCTGTGGCGGCCAGTTTCTCTGTCTTCATGGGCCCCTTGACCGGCATCATGATGACGGACTACTTCATCATCCGCCGCCAGAAGATCGAGATCAGCCAGCTTTACACCGGATCCAAAGAGGGCGCTTACTGGTACACTGGCGGCTTCAACTGGCGTGCGTTTGTCGCCTGGGTCGTGTGTTTCGTCCCGGCGATGCCCGGCATGATCGCCGCTGTCAACCCCAACGTCAAGATCAACGATGGTCTGTACAAGTACTACCTCGGCAACTACATTTTTGGCTTCCTGGAAGCTGGAGCTCTGTATGCCGTCCTGACGTTCGCGTTCAAGCCCAAGAGACTCGGCTTCCAGGACGACTTCGACATCTACGGAACATTCGAGGAGGATGTTGCCCTCAAGAAGGGCATGGCGCCTTTCGAGAAGCCCAAGACAGTTGAAGGACCCATTGAAGGAGCCCCAGTTCATGTCGACAGTGATGGAGGAAAGAAGCCGGCCGAGGTGTAAGCAAGCAGTGCTGGCTATATCAACTTGCAAATAGGTCGGGCTTATGTGCCCGAATGCGTGAATTATCTTCAGATACCCTTTTTATGTCGAAGAACGAAGAATGTTAATGTTAGATGGTTTACTTGTCTAAGGTATGACTTTCCTGTCCTTAAAGCCTCATATTAGCATGCAAAAATGTTATAGACGAGCCTTTACTACCAAGCAACCTGTCGCTTCCTCCCAAGCCTTGCCGATGATGGTCCAATACTTCTCCGGGGACTTTCTCATGTGCTCAACGTGTCCACTGCCCTCCCATAAGTTGCTGTCAACCTCGTAACCCAGGTGCCTCGCCTCATCGGCATGCTTCTCCACGGCTTCCCATGCGGTAGTGCGATCCTCCTTGGAGTACATGTACAGCCGCCGCGCTGACTTCGTCTCGAACGTCTCATCATTAGCCATCCTGAAAGCGACAACAAGTAGATTCTCGCGTGAACGAGCCAGCTCTACAGCACGCATCATGTAGAGAATCATGATGCACATGACCTTGGTGACTTGTGGTGGCCAAGGAACCTTAGACCTTACATCGACTGTCATCGCATCCGCCATTCTCCCAATTTTGCCTGGGCTGTGATCAATGGACCCGGGCGTGGAGTCCATGACCAGCAACGAGTGTGGCATCACGTGCCCGAAGGCGTTTCGATATGCTTCAAGTGTGGCGGTAAAATACAGGCATCCTGTGCTTGACAGCACATGGACCAGGACTGACGGATCCTTCCCAGGTGTGTAGGCGGCAGACTCAGTGCCAAATGCTTCCTGGATGAGTGGCTGAACGCAGCTCATCCGTTCGTCTTGACTCGAAAACAATCCCTTGAAGATTGGTGCGAGAACAAGTATGATTTTGGCTCTGGAAAATAGGATGCGGAAGCCACCGGCGAATTTGGCGACATGTTTGAGGCTGGCATCGCCCCAGCCGAAAAGAAGTATCAGGTCTGGCCCATGTTCATCGGCGATGTCTTTATCAAGACCATGTTGTGGCACTGAGAGGAGGTATACTTGATCAGAGAGTCTTGTAAATTTGTCGGTTGTTTTGGTAGATGATAGTTGGAGATCTTCTGGATTGGTGTCTTTGATTTCTGCCTGGGAGGTAGTCATCGCTGTGATATGCTTGACTGGCTCGTCGACGCTGAACGTAAAAGCGAAACAAGTGACGTTCACAAAGCATCAAACAGGGGCGGGGACTAGTAGGTTAAATGAAACCGGCCGTAATCAGTTGTTGCGATTAACACTACACCGCTGGGACTGATTGGCCGGGGTGTTGGGCTATCTCCCGCAGCACCCGCGGGCCGCACGATGTGATTGTCAATATTGGATGCAGGAAAGCGGCGTAGCACGCGAGTTGCTGCTTTCAGAAGATGACCACCCTGGATTAAAATACATGCGCCGTGAGTGGTCAAAATAGGTACTTACCCTGTCCCATTCAAATATAGTGACTATATATGAGACTGGCTGCCTAATGTTCCTGTGTATGCGTGGCAATATTCCTATATACTTAACTACTCCTCTTAAAGACGATAATAGCGACGATGACGACGACGTCGATAACAGAAATAATGATAACGATAACGACAGAAACCACGACGCCGATAGCAATGACGATGACGATAGAAGTAATAATAATAATAGTAATAATAGTAAGGTAGAGTAGGTCTTACATTAATCAAGCACTAGATGCTAATTCCCTCTGATAACTAGCTTTCTATGCGGAAATACCTTCTCGAAACAGATTCTTTTTCGCCACACAAACACGCGATATTCTTCTCACTCTCTAAAGATACTAACCATGTCATACGCTGCGGCTTATTCCATCCAAGATCACCCATGATGTTTCCACTTGCAATATTCCTTGCAGGCAGATGATAATTGTCCTGGAATTGACGCTGATTGCCTCCTCATGTTACATCTTGATCTTGGGCAAATACATCCGCTTAAACGCACCCAATGCCATGACGGGAAAGGAGAATTTATAGTTTGGGTATCCGATCATGCTTACCGATTCCCCCAACGCTCAGCTTAACTCTCACTCGCAATAGACAAGAAAATGGATGTCCAGTTGTGAGCTTACCATGTCTGATTGAACACCCCTTCAACGCCCTCGGGCAACCACTCATCATTCCCCTGCTGCCGGCTCTGGATTAACTACAGAGGGGTCAGCATTATTCTTCCATTGCATGCGCGAGCATCTTCGCCAGACAGACGGAGAGACAGACTGCAACATACCTCAAGTCCTCTCCGAATAGGCTTTGGATCAGGGTATCCGACATGCATCAGTGCCAGCACAGCCCAACATGTGTTAACGACCTGGCTCTTCTCATGCTGGATCCACCTCTTCTCGCCGCACGACGAGTAATGCTCACCCCATCCCCCATCGTTCATCTGCTTGCTCAGCAAAAAGTCGCAAGCCCTACGCACACGCTCGCTGTTGTGATACTGCTCACCGACCGCCTCTAAGCTCTGCAGGGCAAAAAAGGTAGCATATGTGAAGCAGATGGCCCATGCCCCGTACCAGCTACCATCCTCCCGCTGACTGTTCCCAACGAAGTCGACCGCCTTTCGAATAGTCTCGTCAATGTCCCGCGTGCGATAGTCAGGAAAATGGCGCTTAAACAGGAACAAGCTAGTCAATACTGCGGTGGTGCACTCCGGGTATGAGGATTCCACCATGATGCAATCGAAAACCTCGGCGGGGTTGAGCCGTTCGAGCCACTTGCTACCCCGGATCTTCTCGTAGCTCGCAAAACCCCCATCTGCGTTCTGCATAAGGAGCAGAGTGTCAACGCAGTCCTTCAGTCTGTAGTCGTCAATCAGTTGTGGGTAGCCATGTTCCTTTTGTAGCAGGAGCACAGCCTTGAGGCTCTCTGCCGCGCAGTCGGAGACGACGTATCCATTGCTTTTGGTGCTGAAAGGCCAGCCACCCTTGCGAGGCTGACGGAAGGGGTCGTCTAGGTTAGTTCTAAGTTGGGACTTTTCCAGGAAATCATGAGCTTTGTGCAATGTATTGACAAATCCCGGATCATCTGCGAATCCTGCTTCGACGGCAGCCTGGACGGCAAAAGCAGTGTCCCAGACTTGGACCCCATTGGTGCCGTTGCATGTCATGCCGTTTGTGCCCATCCAGAGGTAGACATCGGTCTTTTCGCGATGAAGGCGTAGTCTTTCTGAGTCGGGCCCCTCCTCGAACCACGCCTGTACCATGTGAAAGGCCTTATTCACCGGCGCCAAACACTCCCAGTCTGTATTCCGCTCCTCTATGAGCATCAATTCAGACGCTCTGCGGCTCGCCAGATCAAGCAACCATCGCGGCAACAGGTAGTTGTAAAAGACGGTCACGATGGAAAAGAAGAACAGAAGCAAAGGCGACACGGAGCGCACGGCGTCCGATGGTGCAATAGTGTTGCGACGCTTGACGAAGTTGATCTTGCTGAATGGCTCGGTGTATATGTACAGCGGTTAGACCAGAGGTAGGAGGCCGGGAGGTAGACAACACGGCATTGCACCTACCAACGAGAAGGATGGAAAGGTAACCATGACGGGAGAAACCAGAGGTCAACAGGAATGCAGTTGGCAGCATCCCAGTCGTACAGGTTCAGACAGGCGAGCCATACTTTGCCACATTGGGGGATTCCTACGACCCCGCCCAGCGACAACAAGCATTGTCTGGCTTTGCTTGTCAGAGGGTCATGTCTGCCCATACCGAGGAGTCGAAGTATGACATAGTACAGGCCGGTCGCAAAGACTGTCGATTTGCTCTCCAGATGCAAGCCCCAACCTCCGTCCTCATTGGCGTGGTGTCGGAGATATCGAACCATTTCTACTTTCCATTCTTTAGGATACTCGGATCCGGTAATGTAGATGGCGAAGACAAGACCAGGGAGGAGGAAACTAGGACCGCCGTAGGCGCATGCCCAATAGCCTTCGGGAAAACGCGTGAAGAAGTCGAAGCCGTCACGGGCCGTGTCTTCAAAAGAGCGAGCACTAGAAGGGGCGCGCTCCTTCTTGTCTTGGTTCAAATTCCCAGCAGATACCTTTCTGCATCGCTCTGCTTGGGCTCTTTGTCTTCACTCTCCGGCAAATATCTCCAACGATGAACTCCTTGCTGACTGGAGAGGCGCCAGCGCGTGAGGTCAGTTGCCAAAGGTGCGCTGTCCATCATCATCTATGTGCCTGATAGACACAACTGAGAAGGGAATGGGAAAGAAGAACAAATTGGCATTGGAAGCGGTGGGAGCGGTAAAGGGTTAGCAATCCCCCTCTACCTTTTGAGCCCAGCCACATCCAATATGTGGAGGTTCACCCTTCCCGAAGTATACTGTTCCCCCACACAGACACACGATCCCCTCAACATCTAATCGCATTGTCTCAACCACTACCGATTAGGTCCACAACTCTGCGTCAGTATTAGGTAGCTAACATTCACTGGGCGCCGGGAGTGATTTCAGGTTATCACTTAAAAAAAGAACATAACTAGTCATAAGTAAAAGAGTAGAGAGCTTTGAATAGTAAAATCAACTAACCCTTCTAAACGACCGGTAGTTAGGTCTCGGCCGGTTATCGGAGTGATGGTTCACTTTTATCAATGGGTCTTGCTATCCCGGCGGATACGTCTGGCTAACGGGGCGGATAACTACCTATATTAGGCCCATTAGTTCATACTTTTACTACTTTAGTTGCTATTCCGATCTCTCTCTGTGTCCCTGTCGTTGCCATTATCGTCGTATCATGTCTAAGTATCGCTGAATATCTACTACCCGCTCGGTTAGCTAGAAGAACCCGTCCGGGTAGCAAACCCCCTGTCAATCGGCTCAGAAAGGCTTGTCCACGGACCGTCGTCTGTTGAACAATGGTACTTGGTTTTCAGTGAGACTTTAGAATAGCAAGCATGGAACCCAACGGAAGTCATTGCTAGAAATGTGAGGATTCTTCATCGTCATGATGAAAGGGAAAGAACCGTCCTTGATTTACGCAAAGCAACGGGACTCGGGAGTGCATGTTTCTTGTGAGGCTTATAGGACTCATCGGAGCAAAACAAAGGAGTTGCTGGTAGCTGGAGATCGGGTCTTCTATTAAAAGCAAAAGACAATTGTAACAGCAAAATTGCCCTTCCAACGCCAAAACACGCGCAATTACTCTACACGAGTCCACTCAAATGCAAGAATTTACGTGGACGGGAACGTCGCTATATGGTTTACGCTGACACAGGTAGTACTAATTACTGCGAAGGTGTTTTCTTCAAACAAATCCAAGGATCGCGATGGACCCAAAGTGGAATCTGCGCCATCTCCTTCTGTATTCACATCAATTGGAGAACTGCCACTTGGGAATCGACCAAGGAGCGTGCGTCATATTTGCATGGGAATTCATGCCCGAAAACCCCGTCGGAAATGTAATGTCTTTGATTATGGAATTCATACCATTCCTACGGATACGGACACGGGTGCGTGATACAATATTGATGATGGATATGGTGGCTGAGTCGACTAGCTGCCTCGTGGAGGAACTAGCGTGCGTTAATCCCACCCAGGCTTTTTAGCCGTGCGCTTTTGACATTAAGCCGCCGAAAATCTCCATGTGTGCCTATGCTAATCTTTTCCTGACGCAGAATTGTCATGTACCGAGCAGGAGCTATGGTAGCATCAAGAAGACGGCGGCTGAGATGCCGAGTTCCGATCTTTACTTTGCTGGCGTCACTGAGTGGCATGTTTTCCTGCCCCACCATTGGCCCGTCCGGATTCAACGCCATGGCGGATTTAACGGCTTTCCAGCTTGTCTTTGAAATAAAGCCGACGGAATGGACTTGTCGGAATTGTCAAGCACCGGCGACCGACATGGAAGAATCGATGACAATCAATGACATTAGCATGTCGATGCCTAGTATAAATAACGTTGCTGCCATCTTATTCAATAAGTCTTTTTATGAAGACACATTAATACACCGTGAGATCTACTATTACTGATTGTCCAAAATTTGTAACCCCTTCATACAACTCTTTAGACCATTATGGCATCATCAACACCAACTGTTATCATCTTCGGCGCTGCCGGTGCCGTTGGAAGAGCCGCGGCCATTGAGGCCCACTCGCGCGGCGCTCGCATATTTCTTGCAATGCGCAACACCCAAAAACCAATCCCGGGTCTCCCCAGAGAGTTGGAGGAGAAGAGCAGCTTCACACGCATTGAAGCAGATCTTCTGAACCCGGATTCTATCCGCAATGCCATCAGCAAGTCAGGGGCAACGGTTGCGTTCACCTACCTCATTCATCAGGCCAAAGATGCCATGAAGTCGGCTTTTGGGGCGATGAAAGAAGCCGGCATTAAACGCATCGTCTTCCTCTCATCATACACCGTTTATCCCGATAGGGAGGCCGCTGCCAAAGGAAACCATGCCATTGCAGGGCTTCATGCGCGAGCCGAGGTCTCCTTGGTGGAAGCCGGTTTGCCGAGCACCATTCTTCGACCAATGTACTTCAGCAGCAACATTAGCTCGGAGGCCGAGGACGTCAAGAACGGAGAGGTCTACTTACTACGACCTGGAGCAATCAGCGACTACCTAGCCCCCGAAGATATTGGGTCTGTGGCTGGCGTGAAGCTTGCACAGCAAACCACCGAGTCCGAAATTATTCCCCTCTGTGGTCCCGAACTTCTGTCACAGCGAGAGGCATGGGGGATTGTTTCTAAGGAGCTTGGCCGGGAGATTAAGATCAAGGAGATCGGAGAAGACGAATTCCTCTCGCGCCAACAAGTCCCTCCACCATTGGCCCACTGCCTCGCAGACTACTGGCTGGAAGGAGAGGAAGCGTCGGCGAGATATCCGGGAGACCGTTACAAAGAGGCATCCGCAAACATGAAGAAGTATACAGGAAGAGAGCCAACTACCTTTCCTCAGTGGATAAAGGCTCACAAGTCTGAAATATTCGACGCGTAGTTGACAAGGGATATGAAAACCCGAGGCCACAGAGAAAAAGCAAATCCACATCGGGATCCTCCTGACTAAGAGAATTAGATGTTGAAGCAATATATGATGCTCTTCCTTGAAACATACTGGTTGATTGTAGGGAAGTTAGGAAACTTCGAATAGTCCACAGCTTCCAAGAATTCGATCGACTGAACATCCAGTCCGAAACATTCAATTAGAAACAAGTTAAATAACTAATAACAAATTCATCTCCGTTGAAAACATCCATGGTAATATCGTGTGGTATGGCTTGACCAAGGAACCTCACCAGCTCAATCGTCAGCAACCAATCCCCATCACACAACCACAAACGATGTGTGCTGATGGTTTCCAACACTTTGACCTTCCATGATGCCCATGATGAAGCTCTCGCCCAAAAAGGTCCACTCCGCCACATCCTTGTGGGACCGTAGCACAAACGGCACACAGCTACCTTTACACACCACAACAGTATCCCCCACAAGAGTCTTCTTAGATGCAAGGCCCATGTATCCACTGGTCGTGATTATGAAGGACCTGGCATGAGTGCGTGTGATGGCCGAGTCGGTGAAAGGTTTGACATGGATCCTTCTCCGTTCTTCCAGTTCGCCCTCGGTTTCCAGGTCTCCAGAGCCCGGCAAAAGTGGCGGTAGAGGGCTACGGCCAAGCCAGATATCGAAGTATCGCTTGTAAGAGTCTGGAACCAGATCCCATCTGAAATCTCGGTCAGCCATGAGAGTGCGCCAAAACACATCGTCCACACTCTTCGGCTGATACGGGCTTTGAGTCGACAACCGCCGCCTTGCCTCCTGTTCCCATATCAGAACATTGGCCCGCGTCTGCTCTGCTCTTTGCCTGACGTTCCGTGCCCTTTCCACCCCATTACTGCCTGAGTATGGCGGTAGATACGGGTTTTCGCTTGCGTACACCACGGTATCAATTATCCACCCAGTAAGATGGATTACCTTTTTATGTCTGTCTGATGATGTAGACTGCGGGAACAGCTTTTCCACCCCATCGGAAACTTTCATATCGGGCCCGCTGGCGAAGAATCCTCCTGGGGTAGTTGGCCCAAGCCAAAACCCTCTGTACCCTGCCTTCTCCCTGTCCGGGCGGTTGGAGTAGTCTGGGCACCACGAGGGAAGATGAAGGTCCGGGTCAACGTCATCAACATTGAATTGAAGAGGCAGAAGCAGCTGGTATTCCAAAATGAAGCGCGCCGTTGCACGAGCATATACGTCTGCTACGGTTACGCTCTCGCTGTAGTCCGGTAGTATTGGCAACAGGTCTAATCTCTCCTGTTGCTTCCCAATACCAAGAAGCCCATAGATCTTGTCGCGGGGGTCCGTAGCGTAGAAGCAGTCAGTCACTTTGGTCCATGTACTCAAGTTTGATTGGCCCGCTTTGATGAGTTCCTTGTCCTCTGGATAGTCTGTCAAGATCACCGAAAATTTGTTTTGGGTAAGTTCAAACCGGGAAGGCTGTTCTGAATTGTCGATGTACTTGCGGCTCGGGCGATGGTATCCGCGCCTCACATCGTCAAGGTGAACGAAAGCCTCAACTGATGCTGTCTTCGAACCACAGAGAATGACTGGATTCGGCGAGAGCAAGATCTCTTGGATGACCCAAGTGCGAGACCACCACCCGCGAGCTTGCAATGCAACGATGGCAACCAGCTCCTGTTCGCTGAATGTGTCGGCAGTGATATTCCAAACGTCATCGATATGTAGTCTTTGAATGGCGTTCATTGCCAGGTCGCTGTCATCTGCTGCTCCTCCGAGCCATATGAGAGTCTCGGTGGCTTGAGAGTAGATTTTGTCCATCAGTGCAACCTGATTGTTCTTTTCTACTGCCTTGAGGGCTTGATTGATGGAGACAGCGTCTGCCCAGATGACTTTGGCCGAGTCGCAAGAGCGGATCTGGCGAAGGAAGCCATCGAGATTCTTCGGAATGCGGAAGTCGACGTCATCGTCGAATTCTATCGCGCATTTGTCGGCGGGATTTCCCCAGGTGTACGACAAGGCGATGTAGATTGGCTTATCCGAGAGCGATACGACTTTTGGAACGCATTTTAAAGGTGCATCCTGACTTGTTGCTGGCTGAAGCTCGAGCAGACGTATTTGCTCCTTTTTCCCATCAAGGGGTACATCGTACGTTCCAGGCATTTATGTCTCGTCGTTCTACCGTCGCGGTGTTCGATCGCAGAAAATAATAGGTGGCGGATAAGAGATATCATGGGACGGACACGGCAAGCTTTAAATGCCCCATGTGCTGGCAAGCAAAGGCTGCCTAGAGCCAATATTTTTCATGCATAGCTGGTTTATTCTTGCCGTTCTTGGACAGAGCTGAAGGCCGAATATGGACGAGCTGAACATCAGAGCATGGGTATATTGAGCTAGTGAATCACACGCACTGGCAGAATCCAGCCGCAGAAGCCTGATCTCGTTGTCGGCCCAAAACACCGGGTAGCATCTTAAGGGTTGATATGGATGATTCTTTGGATCCGCTCGAGTTCTGTGGACTTCTACAAGATCTTTAGCCATATTCGCACGATTGAAATAATGATGTCCTTCCCCCATGGGGATTCGTACTTCTATCGTCTTGATATCCCTCATTCATTGCCGAGCAAGGCATAAACGTCGATTTTTCGCTGCCAGACTCGCTTTCGTCCTTATATTCCACGCATCTCGGCCATCGTACTTGATAGTTGCTACTGTCGTCATCGAATTAGGATTGGTTTGATGGTACAAGAGGAGGTGCGAAAGTGATGTCGTCGATGCTGGCAACAGCATGACAACAACTGTACCACGGGAGACCTCCTACGACGGCAACGTTTGGCCGAATACATGTGGGCTCGTGCCACCTGGACATGAAGAAAGGATCTTGGAAGTTGAGAAGCGATTAAGTGGATACGATGATGCACTCAGAATACGTTTGAACGCGAGACTATCAGGTAGAGCACACTGTCTCATGCGCTGCTTTGCAGAGCCTGGTCAGAGAAGCGAGAGCCAGCTGACGTATCTGAAACGAGTAATGATTGATTGACGTGGCAAGAGAAGAGTGAAGGCAGCCTGCGGCGCTCGTCGTCATGAAAAGGGGCTCGTCTACTGCCACAAAAGCACATCGTGTGTTGTGATTGGGAATATTGCATAAGTTGAGCATCGAGGACTCTGCAAACCCCAAGATGCGAGATACCGATGTCGTATTTGCTGGGCAACATTTCAATTAACCTTACGCAGCAATACGTAAGTTGCACGGCCATTTGCGAATGAATTATTACACCGCAATGGCCTTATTTAGTCCGGAAGAGCATATCCTTCAGTGCCTTCATTGGCCCACTTGATGTGCAGCCCCTCCCAATCAACTTCGTTCAGCACCCTGACGTTCAACGGTTGAATCTCAAGTTGTTTCCTCACAAAGTCCTTCTTGGCTTCTGGCAGCCTGTCGACGATTGACTGCGGAGGACCGTAGAGGTTTCCGAAGCAATGAACCCCGCAAGTCTTGCAGAAAGGGGCGCCGTTGAACTTGCGGCCATATTGATATTCTTGGGTCCTGTCTTTGCCAACGATCGTCACCTGAGATTGATGGGGGTAAACGCCGATGGCACCGTTCTGTTGAAACAACATGTCAGCCCCTCCGGATGAATCAAATTGGCCTGCGGAAGGCCACGAACTCTGATGCAGATGCTGCAGTTGTCCTCCTTGATCTCGACTTCCGCTAGAGGCTTGCTTCTCAGTGCGAGTTGCACAGCTCCGCACTCGCAGGATCCAGTGTAGAGCTTTGGATGTTCTTCTGTGGCCTCTGGTGGTGTTGCGTTGATTTTGGGTGGCGACAATGCCGACTCAGAAAGAGTCTCGACGATGCTGAAACAGTGTGAGTGTGACGGTGAGCATGTTCTGGGTCAAGGCTCTGGCGACGAACCTGAGACTCCCAGGATACGCAGCAGGTTCACCAGAGGGATCCAGCGTCATAACTTGTTTGCCCTTGAGAAATATTCCTGGGATGCCAGAAATAACGGGACGCAAGTTGATTCCTCTCTTGCCGGCTTGGACACCGGACGTGTGCGTTCCAAACAGGCCTGTACCGCAGTTTGCGCAGAACTATCGTGCGCTATGATTAGCGTCGCACAGTGATGGTCTCCATGACTACATGTAGCCGGCCTCACCTCGTGCTCAAGTGCCTCGCCACTGTTCGAAGTATACGAAGTCAGTAACTCTGAGTTGCAACCCCTCGTAATCCTCAGCTTGTCCTCTGTGTCGTAGATCCAGACATAGCCTTTCTTTGCGCAAAGCGAGCAGTCGCAGATCACGAGCTGGGGCGATGCAGGGAGTTGCACTTCGTAGCGGTTCGCTCCGCAGTGACAGTTGCCCTGAAAGGTTGCCAATGACTCAGCCATTGCAGCCCGGTCGTTTATCGTGATTCAAGTTGTCAACAGTCAGTATCCGTATCGCAACAAAGCCAAGAGAAGCGCGAAATAAACACCAAGACAAACCGTCGATTTATGACTTGGCGCAAAAGAACTTTGGTGGCGCTGCGATACGGCAGACTGCGCCGCTAAACGGCCAGCATGACCAGCGACTGTCACCGAGCTTCCCAATTCATCGACATCTCCGCATGGGGACATGTGCGACAGCGGCGCAGGATCACTGACCAATGACATTGCAAAAGATGATGTGCGCCACCACAGAGGAGGGCTGCTCTCAATCATGATTTGGTACACAATGATACGCATCTAACGAGATGTCATTGAGTCTTAAGGGTCTCATAGTCTGTGCTTGATTTTGCCCTTCACCTCGTCTTCAGATAGAATTGCTGTCGCGATGAATCTGAAGCTTATCTTGCTCCCAGCCCCCGCAGTGAGCTAATGTCATCCGATCATGTCCGGTAGGCAGCTGACTCAGGCGGCTTCGGCCATCCGATCAGTGGATTGCGTGGTGAAACTAGCTGGGGCCCGGGTAACACGGCATCCCCGACGCCATAAGAACACCTCTACGATTTCTCCCGAGACTCACCGCACTTCGCTCTTTCACAGTCGAAACAACAAGCAAACTTCGGGAGGGAGATCATCATGAACCGCCCATCGCGAACCGATGAGCCCTACGAAGGGGAGGGCTACAACCAGAGCCCGAACCCGCTGTCCAATGATTTGACCACGAACGAAGACCTCAACGGCACAGTGAATGCCAGGCAGTTGAACGCGGGCAGTAGCCAGGATAAATCCGCTGCCGATGACGCCGACATAGCCCGAGCTGATCCGAGCCGGGACAAAGACGGGGGCCCCGCGCCGGGAGGCCCTTCGGCCAAGACAATCATTCTTGGTCGACCCTCGGGAGATGGGGCCGACGCGGCCCCTCTCCCTCACGCTCACTCACAGATCCCTCCGTCCCCTAGCAGCACTGTGCACGATGACAAGGAGCATTCGGATTTGGTGGCTCGGGCGAAGAAGGCGCTCATGAAGTTCGGCTCCTTCGTGGGGCCGGGCTTCATGATTGCTGTCGCGTACAGTAAGACACTAACGCTCCGCCCTGATGTCTTGCATTGCGGTTATGTTGAGATTGCGAACTGACCCATCGGATGTGAATAGTTGATCCTGGAAACTATGCCACGGACGTCGCCGCCGGCGCGACCTATCGCTTCCGACTGCTTTTCATTGTCCTCTTGGCCAACTTGTTTGCCATCTTCCTTCAGAGTCTTTGCATCAAGCTCGGCACTGTCACGGGACTCAACCTGGCTGAAGCCTGTCGGGCTTTCTTGCCTCGCTGGTTGAACTATGCCCTGTACATCTTTGCCGAGGTTGCCATCATCGCAACCGACATTGCTGAGGTTCGTGAACCTTGTATCTCTAAAAGAACAATCATGGACTGACATTCGCATCAGGTAATTGGCTTTGCAGTAGGATTGAACCTTCTGATCCCTGCCATCCCGCTGGTAGCTGGCTGTGCCATCTCGATCTTGGATGTAATGGTTATTTTGTTCTTCTACCGCCCGCATGGATCCATGAAAGGCCTGAGAACGTTCGAGTACTTCATCGTAGGCTTGGTCATGGCCGTAGTCGTTTGCTTCTGCATCCAGCTGTCTCTCATTCAAGAGACGCCTGTTGGAGATGTCTTCGAAGGATACCTGCCCTCCCATGCCATTGTCGAGGCTAAGGGGTATGATGCTAGTCTTGCAAGTCCAAAATTCAGTCGCTAACCTCCATCTAGTCTCTACCAAGCTTGCGGTATTCTGGGCGCGACAGTCATGCCACACAGCCTTTACCTCGGCTCAGGTATCGTTCAACCCCGTCTTCGAGAGTACGACACGAAGCACAACCTTCTGCCGCCTGGAGTAGACGAGACAGACTTCGCAGACGGAAACACCGACAAGGGCTACTACGTGCCCTCCGCGAGAGCCATTAAGCATTCGCTCAAAGTCTCCATCGCCGAGCTGAGCATTTCGTTGTTCACCTTTGCGCTGTTCGTCAACTCAGCTATCCTGATCGTTGCCGGAGTTTCGCTGTACAATAACCCAGACGCTCCCGACGCCGACATCTTCAGCATCCACAAGCTCCTCAAGGACTCTATCTCTCCCGCGGCGGCGACTGTCTTTGCCCTCGCCCTGCTTCTCTCCGGTATTTCGGCCGGAGTCGTCTGCACAATCGCGGGCCAGATGGTCAGTGAGGGATCCCTCAACTGGAAGATGCGGCCCTGGCTGCGCCGGCTCGTGACCCGCAGCATCAGCATTATTCCAAGTGTCATCATCGCGGGAGCTGTCGGTCGGAAAGGAATCAGCCAGGCTCTGGATGCTTCACAAGTTGTCCTTAGTGTTGTCCTCCCGTTTGTAACGGCACCGTTGATCTACTTCACCTGCTGCAACAAGTACATGACAATCCGCGCTGGCGGTGCTCGATTCCGAACTAGCTCCGACGAGGAAGACTCCAACACCAGAGACGGGGGCTATGTGGTCAAGATGGCGAACTCGTGGTACACTGCGGCCTTTGCGATCTTGACCTGGCTTGTCATGGCGGTCATGAATGTGGCCAACTTGGTTTTGCTTGGAAAGGGTGTGTGAGTGAGAAAGAAAAGCGGGCGAGCTCGGTGAGGAGTTCGCCTGCGTTGAAGTTGCTAGTGCGGAGAGGTACAAATATCTCTCGATTCGTTTCTTGCTGAGTTTCTCCTTAGTACTGCTTTTTTTTTGTGTCTTTCTTTGGCTGGTTCAAGCTCACTGCTGACCCGGTCGGCCGCTCGTTTGCTGCATGACCGCTGTTGTTCTTCCGGAGGTACAGCATTCAACATTCACTGTTCCATCTGGGGTTCAACCCTCGGAATTTCGTAGAAAAGTTCGAATAAAACCCAATTTGCGTCATAAAAATCAGCGCCTAACTTCTAGCAACTGCATAGGATGCACTCATGCGATGTGCGATGCCGAGATGACCCCGGCGGCGCTCCGGGGCCTGCGCCGAACTGGACCCACACGTGTCGGCGATGTCGGAGTCCACCTCTATATTCTCGATGCTTGCCCGATCAACGCTCGAATGTAGTTCTAGACCTCAACGGCGACGAATGGAAGTCGTCATACGTCGATAGTAATTGGCTCTGGTTGATATGTGCACCTTTATGAAGGGCGTGAGAACCCTGACGGGACTTGAACGATGACTGGGTCTGCTCGATCGATGACGTATCCATCCCGTAGAGCTGACCACACCATGATGTAGTTTGACCAGGGTATTTAAAAACGACGACATATCATTCGAACAGTTAAGTATTTTGCACGTCTGTATAATACGTGAATTCGCACTCATGTTTTCGTTCAGAGCTGCCCGTTCCCTTCCAAATGTTTCTCTAGCTCCTCTGAGAAAATCAATACCAGTAACGCCTATTCACCAGAAGTGTCTCTTCCACGTCAGCAACATGGCACGATTTCCTACCCCTTCCAGCGATCCCCCGAAGAAGGAGATGCAATACTTCCCGGATATGACCACGGCCCTGCCGTCGGAGTCGGGCGAATTTCGGCGCGTGCTTTGGACTGGTCTCTACTCCCAGTTGGTGCTCATGACCGTCCCGGTAGACGGAGACATTGGTGAAGAAGTGAGATCAGCCACGAGGGAATCCATATTTTGTAGATCCTCCTAACATCATCATCAGGTACACACCGTCGACCAGATTCTCACCTTCACATCTGGCAGGGGTCTCGCTCAAGTCGGTGGTAAAGAGCAGGAGGTCAAGGCTGGCGACATGGTTATTGTCCCCGCCGGAACGAAGCACCAGTTCTTGAACAAGGGACCCACACCACTGATACTGTACACCGTCTACTCGCCGGCTGAACATAAGCCGACGACAGTCCACGAGACGAAGGGGCAGGGCGATAGAGAAGAAGAGGACGGTATCGACGTTGCTCCGGCATGGAGCCAACGCAGCAAGGAGCAGAACGAAAAGGAAGGTTGGGTAAAGGGGGAGTAGAGATAACTTTTTTGTATGTGAAATCAAGCCTGTTGTCCCCCAATGCTTGACAACCTAGCGCGTCAACAATATGGGCTAGAATGTGGCTGGCATCCGTCATTTTGATTAGCAAGATGTGATTGTCGTTCGAGTTGGTGATGTAATATGTTGCTTTTGAAGAGGCACCGTATCATGAGGTTGACCTCAAGGCACTTCGGCGCAAAGTTTCCCGTAACTTGTTGAAGATGCCGAACGCAAATGCGCTGCGGCCCACAGTTCGGATATCGGCAGCGTCGCGGATGAGGCGGAGTCATGGGAGATTAATGCGGCAACGTCGGTGTTGAAACCGAAGGCAGAGTCATGTCAAGGTTCAGTCTAGATGAAACATTCATATTGCCATACGACCATTGCCATTTGAGTGCGAGCAATCTTCTTCGTTTTGACGAGATCGTGCATCCATGTTGAAAGGAGGTGAGACAAGCTTTTTAGATTGCTTACTTGGATCTTGACACTTTCTTGGCTCCCGTCGGTCGCGGGGATCGCATTTCTCCGGCGAGTGTTCCCCCAAACTGGATAGCTTACAGCAGGCACAGATTCCCCTCAGCGCAACAGTCCAGGCGTTCGGGCCTGGAAACTCTGCTGTCATCCTTGCATTTTGATCTTATTTGGCACATGGACTACTCATGGCGCGGGCAGATGGGGGCGAGAGTTCGTCCCATGGACTTCAGATACAGGAGGTCTAATTTAACCTATCGGGCCAAGATTTGCGACGTCCTTGCTTTCCCCGAACGGTCGGAACATAAAAGCTTGGAGAAGAACGCCAAGAAAGCTCGTCCGCCTTAACAGCCAAGATTATTGGGTTTCCCGTTTCTTACAGTCACTACCGCCATGCAAAATACCTTGTTGCAACTCTCGTTCCTTGCCTCTGTGGCCTCTGGCTACTGGCTGCCGGAAACTTTGGGCAAGGACCAATTCAAGACCTGTGTCGTGCCGAAGACCACCGGCGACGCCTCTCCCACCATCGCTTCCACCGTGAAGTCTTGCGGCAGCAACTCGCGCGTGGTTTTCAGCGCCGGCACCGAATACACTTTGCTCACTCCTTTGAAGTTCTCCGGTCTGACGAACGTTGAGTTCTCGGTCGAGGGCAACCTCACTCTCTCAGACGACCCCGCTGTGGTTTCAGCGGTCGTTGGCAACAGAACAGCGTACCCCGGTCACTGGATCACCATTGCCAACAGCAAGGGTGTCACTATCACTGGTGCCCCTGGCGGCGGCTACTTCAACGGCCATGGTGACAAGTGGTGGTCCAACAAGAATGACAGCAGCGACAATGGCCGCCCTCACTTCTTCTCATTTGGTGTCACCGGACTTCGTCTGCGCGGCATCAAGGTCATCAACCCCGTCGCCTGGGTTTTCTCCATGGGCGGACAGGATGTTTACATGACGGACACCTTGCTTGACGCCCGATCCACGAACGGGTTCCCCTTCAACACTGACGGTATCGATGTGAGTGCATCTGATGTTGTCATTGACGGATGGACCAGCTGGAACGGCGACGACATCATCAACGTCTCCCCGCCGGCTGTCAACGTCACCATGCGTAACATCAAGGCCTACGGAACCCATGGCATTTCTGTTTCTTGTGCTTCGGGAAGCGGAAGCCAGTACCTCTTCGAGAACGCCGAGATTCATGATTCACTGCTTGGAGCTCGCTTCAAGGGCTCAGTTGGCACCACCTGCAACATCTCCGACGTCACATGGCGCAACATGACCATCATCAACACCAGCTACCCCATTCACTTTATCGAGGACTACGTCGACCAGGAGAAGGGCGCTGCTGGGAAGGACGCTTCTCTCGCCGCGTACGCTAAGAACTTCCGCTGGGAGAGCATCACTGCCCACACCAGCAGTAGCCTGAAGGACGGCAGTTGCGTGGGTAGCCCGTGCTGGAGCTCGACTCTTGGTAAGTTGCCATCGGCGTGCCTCGGCCTGCCTCAAGTTTAAGCACTGACTCGTCTACAGAGGAAACCACCAAGAAGTCAATGTACATCATCTGCAAGGATGCGGCCCATTGCCAGGACTTCCACTTCTCAGACATTACCCTCGTGGCTGCTGTAAGTAACTGGAGCCCATATTATTCATCATAAACTAACAACCCTGCAGGATGGCAGCGCAGGCGAAATGGAGTGTGTTGGGCTGGAGAACGACAAGACCCTTGGCATTCCTTGCACTAACGGCACTCTGACCGCATCGAAATAGAGTCACTACACCTGGATAGTCGCGGGGCGGGGCCCTAGAGAGAGCAAGCAAAAGATTAATATCATGCAAAAATTCCGGTGATCAATTTGTGCATCGAAGGAAACTAAACCCATGTGCCATGAAGTATGTACATGTGACTGCGAACTTTCCAACACCAAAGACCATTCACTGTTAAAAGGTACCCAGTTGTGTCGTCTCTGGATATCGTCATATGGCTAGTTGATGATGTGCAATGCTTCAAGGCATTTTAGCAGGCGCCGTCCTTGACACCGGGACCGCTGTAGTTCTGGCAGGGCGTCTTCGCGTCAGTGCAGACGTTCTTGAGGGTTGCCTTGTCGCCGTTGGATTTAGTGATTCCAACAACTTCACCTCCCTTGCGTGCAGTGACTCCCTCGACGTAGACTTCGCGGGCACACTTCTGGCACTGAAGATTATTAGCAAAGCTCTCACCAGCAGCAGCATAGTGAAGAAGATGGTTATGCAAGATGATTCAGACGGCGTAGATACTCACAGTTCCGCAAGACCGGTAGACCTTTCCATAGTCCTCAGCATAGAAGTTGATGATCTAGTCCAAGTGTCAATAATGACGATATGCATTGTGGGAGAATATACTCACATTGACCTTTCCGCAGCCGTTGTGCTGGATGATCTTGTCGGAAGCGTGGTAAGCACCTCCACCGACGATCCATGTCACGTCGCCGGCCTTGTCTTCTTTCTGATATTCAGTCAGCCCGTGCCCATCGTTGATTTATCATGAGTCGCTTACAATCGAGATAGCATCCTCACAAACATCCTCGAACCACACGAACTCGATGTTGCAACCACCTCCGAGGCAGTATACGCCTTCGCCGGCGGTCTTGCCGATGATTACGTTTCGGAGTGTGGCACCCTTCTCGAGAACGAATGCAGTGTCCTTCTCGCCTACGCGGTGATCCGCCAGTTAGTATAGGAGGTAATCTCCATGAGTACATAAGTAGGTGCCCACGAACCTCCCTCTTGTTGCCCATTGCAAGACGTGGGGCTTCTGTCGTACTTGGCCCAGCCTCCATCAAAGACTTGACCGGCCCGAACATAGATCGGAGCAGAAATCTTCTTCGTTGAGGTAGGAGTCGGGAGACCTCCTTCGTAGCCCAAGCAACCGAGGGCCGTGGGTAGAGCTGCAAGAACAGCTACGGCTGCGAAGATGGGCTTGCTGAACATTGCTGCTGAAATGACGAGACTTGATGAATTGTGAGTTAATCTAGCTGGTAAACTAGTTGGGTTTCATCTCTGTTCTCGTTAGCTCAGATTATATAGTGGGACGATGAACTACTACAGCAAGTATCTATCCTTTCAAACGACTTATCCGAGTCGAATACGAGACGGTTCTTGACAATTCTCATTGGTACGCATAATACCCCAGAAGCCAAGGCTTGGCTCCAAGCTAATGTTACGATGTCAATTGGTGCAACCCAATCCCTGATGCCTCTTCTCGTCTTAGTCGTGGAATTCTCCGAACAAAGTCTTGGCAAATTCCGAAAAGCTTTCTGCATTTGGCTACGGAAGGATATTATTCCCAATCGCCCAGCCGGTCTAAATATCCCGTCCAGCAAGTATCATGAATTCCTATATTTCCTTCTTTATAGACAAGCCCCACCAATGAAGTAGCCATGCCGCCCAGGATCACGAGTCACTCCAACTCAGCTAGTTCATTATATCGACTATCGTTCCGCGAATGAAGTGTCAACTTGAGCCGATACGAGATAACATAATAGGCAGCCGGGATGATTGCGGAGACTATTGACATCGTATTCGTGACTGTGAAAAGGCAGGTGCTTCTCTGGGTTGCGATGTACATGATGTTGATAGAAGGTAGGGTAGCAGATCGTCACGGCAGGCCCAGGGCAAGCCCCAATATCTTGTGTCGCCAACTCCAAGAACATTCATTAAGTGAATATAGACAGGATGGTGCGTTCAAGTTCAATGACACAAGAAGATTTGGAACGAAGACACGACCTTCAGCGGAATGCACTGAACCACTCATTGGACGCCCGCATGAACATCACTGCCTTGGTGCCAGCATCAAGTTCACGCAGACTCAAGTAGACTAGGCGAAAAACGGAAATAAGATGAATTCTAATACAAGGCTTCCCACACACACACATGCTATCTCGGTACTCCATTCTAATTCAACCAGACTGCATTTCCGCAGCACCCTCCATCGTTTAAGTCAAGGTGAGCAACAGCACTTGCAGATGCGCCGCCGTCGCCCATCTCCCATATCTCAACAAAGCCCGTAGAACTATCAGTCAGCGCAACATACATGTCGCTGAAGCTGTTTGCAGTGATGGCGTTCGCTGACCCTCCACTGGTGGTTGTGGGCGACAGGAAGTTCTGCTTCTCCACAGAGCCATCGTCGTTCAAAGACATGATTGAGATGTAGCCAGTATTGTTGGCGTCGCGGGCTCGCGATGTCGCCCACAAGAACTTGGATCCGTAGGCAATCGCGACCTCATCTGACCAGTAGTCAGAGCTGTTGGCACCTACATGCTGTCAGTGATTTGAGATCTGGTGATGTGGGCATGAAAGTCTTACCTTCTGGGATGAGAGAAAATGAAGCATTGGCATAGCTTGGAATGCCAGTCGTCTGGTCGATGGAGTAAACACCGACTTCATTGGTTCCTTCATGCACGGCATAAAGGTAGCCGCCCGCCGGATGAACGGCACCATGCCTTGGATCGGCTCCTTCTACGGGAGCAGCCACATCCGCAACGTACGTAAGCTCTCCAGTGGAATTGTCAATTGAGTGAACCCAGATGGCGTTGCCGGTGTCGTCGAAAGAGTATATCATGGTTCCAGCGGGGTTGAAGGCGAGGCCGTGGACCCCAGAAGACGTCGAGTAGTTGTATTCTTGAATTGAGTCCGTGAGAACTCCATCTGTCACTGACATGACTGTTCCACACGCGCCGAATGGTGTTCCGTAGACTGCATACGGAGAGACGGTTGAAGGAGTCACGAAGATGGAGCGCTCGGTGCAGTCTCCGCCGGCCTTGATGATTGTTCCAGCGCCAATGGAGAGATCGTCTTCAATTGCGTAGCTGACGTATTGGCTGTTGCCGCTGTCTTCGAAAGAGTTGCCATACAGGTTTTGCTTGTCGTACTGCATGGTGTCAGTGAGTCTCTTTGGGGAAGTGACGCTGGACCCAAGGAATGGTCACTTACGCTCAAGGCAATCCATGAGCTGCTGGTATTCACTGAGGTGTTCGCACTCAGAACCAGTGTCTTGGCCGCATCTTCGAAGGTAAGAGTGTAGATGTATGGTGTTCCGAATGTTCCAACTAGAAGCTGATGGCTAAGTGCCGAGATGCATGGCGCGAAGCCGGACAACAGCAGCGCAAGAGATTGAGAAACCATGATTGCTTGAGAAAAGAACTGAAAATGTTGAAAGTGGTAGTGAAGAGAACAAAGTGGACCGCTTGCGGCTGAGACTACAGAAGCTAAATCGGTAGTTTGAGCTTGACTTCTACCTTATTTATTTTTCTCGAAGCATGCGTTGAACACGATTGATGCAATTTTTGGATTGCTAACTGTCCCAAAATTTCATCTCGCCTAGACTGGTTTCTTGGCGTACGCGTTGCTGTCGTTGACAGTGGGGGAGTTTCTGACGATCGTCAGGGTTCTAGGGGTAAGTTTTCCGCTGTGAAGCATTGTTTCATCTCGATTTGATGGGGGTTCACCCCGGGAAGGGAGTGTCGAAACATCGCGGAAGAGTGGTGCTGGGCAGCCGGCATGTGGGGGTCGCCAGGGGCAGACGCAATCGCTTCTCCACCATGGGATGACTGGCGTGCTCGTCTTTGGATGGCATCTGGTGCCGAGCGGCCGTGGATGCAATTGGAATTAAACACTTCGACGGTCACGATGTGACCCCAGTGGACTTCATATATCCCCCGAGCCCATAATAGTTGAGACGGGAGCGATGGATCGACGGTTATTTTGGAACGGCCCTTTGCGAAGGGAGAAACATACGATGAACGCCTGGCGTGTCCGAGCTCTTGGGGATGGCACGTTGAGTACGACGCTTCTGGCCTGAATCGCGATTGTTCAAAAGGCAATGGGGTTTACTTGGAGGCTGGATGCTGACGACGTCTCTATTTCACTGAGGTAAACTCCAGACGAAGTTCTGTCACGATGGTTCTTGGCTCAGTCCCTTGTTTCAGACAAGCTTTGTCCCATTGCTTTTGGTAGGCCTGGGAGCCTCGTGATGATCACTTCCATATCAAGCGATGTGTATCAACTTGCATTCAATGTCATGTTTTGCTCTCATTGTTCCAACGATTTTGGGTTGGCGTGGCGAGATACGGTTATCACGGCACCGCGAGAGGTCTTGCGCTCATTTCACACATGACGTACTCACCTCACCCTCTGTCATTGGGTATCTTTCAAGTAATCATTTGCTACCGAGCGATGATGCCTAGACCAGCGCGCCCGTCCCAGTCGCTCTTGGCACTACCTATATGACAGCCAGAGTCGCGAAAATACAGGGAGTTTTAGGGAGCTAGCAAATGCAGGCATCTTCGCTTATTGGTATGCTGCATCGCTAGGTCTGATATTTTCCCTCTCCCCAATGAAGACGGTTACTGTTGCTGTATCGTGACGTCAGCTTAGCTGCTTGCTGCCAAGAAAGAATGGAGCGAAAGAATTGTCAATGAACTGCGAGGAACATATCTACAAGCGCATCTCTCTTCTTTCTGAATGCATCCATTTCGTCGTCTCGATACCCTTACTATAGAATTGTCATTCTTCGTTGAGATGGAGAAGATTCTTTCGCCACTGGGGATACCTCATGAACATGGGGTAACCAACACCCCTGCGCTTCCCCACGGGACACCAGAGTTCGTCGTCCAGCATCCGCCGCTTTGGCCACAGCATCGCAGGCTCCAGGGCACGACCATTGCTTTGAATGTTATGATCCTGACCGCCTGTGGTGTCAGACTATTCAGCACGTCGCGGAAACGCAACTGGAGAGCCAAGGCGGGAGGGTTGCGCAAGACAGATGCGGCGAGGTCCAAGTCATGGCTCTGGGTTCTTGAAAGGCTCTATGTAATGTGAGTTCAGGAAAGGTTACGCAGTGTTCCACTTAGGGAGTGACTATGTTTTCAATACAAAGACCCTCACGTGCGAAGTATTTCTAACCGAAAGATAGTGACGTTCTGGCCTCCATTACCAGAGCAGCGTTTGTCCTGTGGATGAGCTATGGAGCGGACGTGACGTTGACATGGAGTGAACACGCTTACACGGCGCTTACGGCTGTTGATGGGTTCTTTCTCTGCATTACCCAAATTGGAATCGTCTTCATCTTATCTGAGTTTGACGTGCTTTTTTGGGGTCAGCCTGGTCAACGAGTTGAGGGACAAGGCTTGTGGTACATCCTCCCACGGATTTGCAATTTCTTTGGTTGGATAATGGCCTTTGGGTTGGTTTCCATCCAAATTTCCGTTTCAATCGCCAAGCAATACAGTGCTTCTGGTCTCCCTTGGTCGGAACAACTCCAGAGCTTTGCAGCAGCCCAGGATACTGTCACACTGGACGTGTTGAAGATCCTCCTCTTTCTCGTCGGATTTCTGGCATTAGCCCCATACTATGTTGTGGTAGGTCACCAAAATGTTTGCAATCATCCTCAACGAAGAGATCGCTAACATGCGAAACAGGGTGGCCCCTGGCTATGGGCCAACCTGATCACCACCATAGCAATATGGACATGGCGACTTGCGAGGGTGGTCGAGAAAAGAGGCCAGGATGAGACATCACAGCTGGTAACTTCTCTTATTGTGAATTTCTTTTTCTCGCGTATACCTACACTCTTCGCTTTGGCGATGTTCTCTCGCATCTTATCGCAAAGACGCTAGGGGCGTTGCTCCTAGCCAGTCTATCAGCCCAGGTATTGCCTATGATGGAGTGGAGACCACATGGGAAAGTGATTACGATGCAATGACTAGTGTAATGAGAAATGCATTGCTTCTAGTTGGTCAGTAGCAGTAGACAAAGTTCATAGGAAATTTCAAGTTAACAAATAGGGTGACTCGTTTACTCAGTTGATTAACTTGACGAGAGAGTATTTAGATTTGCGTTGCACCGAAGGACCCATTGAGCTCAGCCCCAGCGGTTCTCCATCTGAAAGCGACGTGACCCATTAATCGACAACGACCCAGGCTAAACAGTGAGCAAGATTAAGACCTTGGCTATTTACCCAATCTCCCTGCCATGTAGTCCCCATATAAATCTGGCAAAAATGAGGCCAAGTTGGTAAACTCGGTCTGGTCGTGAATGAAATGCTCATAGGCAATGTTTTCTCCAGCCATGCGCTTCTTGAAACCGAGGGCTCCCGCCAAATAGTCGATGCCGACCTTCATCCCCATAACCTTGTAGTGAATCCCCCCACCAAGCCAGTACCGGCTCCGCAACTCAAGCCCATCCTCCGTCTTACGCCAGAGGTGCAAGAAGTCACCAATCTTAAGGTTCGGCAGCAACCCGTCCCGCAGCTCCGCACACACAGCCGCCTCATAGCCCGCGGCCTTGAGCTTATCCCACGGCAGGCCGTACTGCGCCGGGTCCACGAAGTGAATGTGGACTGTCATCTTCTGAGACCCGATGAACTCCGTTACACGGTGCGTGGACCCGAGCCACTTTTGCGTGTGGGATAGGTCAGTGCGGTGCAGGCGGTCCGCGTAAGTCGAGCGAGCGCTCAGGTGGTCGTAGGGGAACCAGAGGGCGTAGCGCTCGGGCTCGACGCTGTGCCACCAGAACCACCAGCGCACCATGTCTCCTGTCGATCCTGGGAAGCGGGTGCGTGACGTGACGTACGCGGTGCCGTCTGGGAGCATCCGCCAGCCGTTCTCGTGTTTGTGGTAGCCGGGCTCCAAGAGACGAGGAGAGTCACCGATGGGAAGAACACCTTCAGCGGGCATTTGCTCGCGGATGTACTGCGGGATATCGGCGTAGAGGTAGAGCTCCCGGTGGCAGTATTTGGCGTAGAGCTTATCCTTCATCCTGTTCTCATTATGGCGGTAGGCCTTCTGAGTGTTGAGAGGGTAGTATGTGATTGGCACCTTTTCAGGGTATCCGTTGGCGTCTGGGTTTTGCATGACGTTCCCTGTCTGAGTGTCCGTTGGTGATGATGGTGCTGATATGTGACCCGATATCGCTGACAAGCGCGATGCTGTTCGTTGGCGTAATTGCCCAGAGTCCATGGTCAAACGATGAATTAAATAAATACGTGATCTCGTGTCGTGGTATAAACTCTAGGAACGGAATGAATATGAGAAAACTTGAGTTTTATGAGTGCTTGAGAATGCCGAATGTTCGAACGTGCGGAGGTGGTCAATGGCATGGCCTGCGTCGGATGCGGGATCGGCCGAGGTTCACATGTGGTCCGAAGATCAACAGATGATTGGAAAACGGTCGCGCAGCGGATTTGCGGTGGTCGGAACAAACTTCTGCACCGCGCGCGGGATTTCGGCAAGTGATGAATACTCCGGTCCATAGAGAATAGATCATTGACACAGCTTCACTTGGGCTTCAGCGACTTTATAAGGCAGACATTGCAGTCTTCCACTAGGTAGGCAAATTTGGACCTGATACCTTGGGTACCTCAAAACAACATTATGGGTCCAAAAGTTGAATTCAATCGCAATGACGATAAAACGTATCTTGATGACGTAAAGGCCAAATTTCAACTGTGAATTAGCACATGGTGACTCTAAGCAAGGCACAAATTGGCGGAGCTGGCAGAAAGTTTGTCTTAGTAGACGCACCAGACTGTTCAGTGAACAGAAACCGCGGGACATGTCGAAATATTGCGACGTCAAATTCGAATTCAAGGCAGGTAGTAGCCAGTCTTCCCAGCAAAGTACTAAACTGAGACCGTTGGAAACGCAAAGTCAATCTGAAAAGGCCCTTCAAATTCGCCCGATCTGTCCTCTGTCATCACTGGGGTTTCGCGTCACCGTCGTCCGCCTCGGGAGTGAACCAGTTATCCAAGGCGAACTCAACCAAGGCCAATGCGACATAAGCAGCTCCCCACATAAGCTCGTTGTCTTGGGTCTCCTTCTGTGGGTGGTCCAGAAGGTCATGTCCCGGACCGCTTCCGCCATCTTTAGGGGCTTGTGGGCCTGCGATGTCCCCGTCTAAAGCCTCTGGCATCTCAGCCGGGAGAGGGTAGAAGGGCAAAGCATCGATACTCGGAGGAATATGAACGTCTCCATCGTCCACGAAACCAGCCTTCAGGAGTTGCATAGCCCACCAGTAGGGCGCATACCCTTCGCCGCCGGGTAGTTGTGGGTCTGTTATGCTGCTCTGATGCAAGACGTTGAACATGAGCCACAAAGCTCGGATGACACTCTCCAAGGCTCCTACAACCCAGGCATGGTGAGCAGACGCTGCTTCTCCGACGAAGAATAGCTGCCCAGAGGCGTTGGGTTTGGTGATAGCTGGGTAAAGCTTGCTAAATTGGCATGGACCAAAATACGCAAAAGCGCCTGCCATGTGCGGGTCGTGATACCAGTCGTAGGCGTGATGCTCGACATACTCTCCCTTGATGAGGTCAAGGGCCTTCCTGAAACTCTTCTTGCTGCTCGGATTATCGGCGTGGAGGTAGGCAAGATCGCGTAGAAGGACGTCCTTCAGCTCAGCCTCTTCTTTCAAGATCTCTTCGTTATTCTTTTGTGATTTCGAGGCCATGAGAGTGGCAAGACGTTGGGCCGTCTGACCCCAGGTGTAGGATACCAGAAGCACTGCAGGCTTGTCGATGGGGTCCAAGTCATTATCGATGTTGTATGATGGGTAGACACAGACTTGTAGAGGAAGATCCGTGCGGGCCAACCCGCCTTGGTCAATGTTGAAGGGCTCTTTGCGCCACCATGCGGTCTTGAACTTGATGCCAACTTTGGTGGAGGCCCCATAGTTGAGGCAGCGGATGGCTTGTTTCGTATCCCAGAGAAGGCCGGCGTTCGAGAGATCCATTCGGTTTGTGGCACCTAAGGTGGCGGAGTTGAACACGGTGAAGTACCTCTTAGGTTCCAACGTCTCGCCGTTAGTAGTGTCCTTGATGTTCAGCTGCATTTCCTTTCGGACACGCTCGTTGAGCTCAACATTTGCGTCCATACCGACGACCTGGGTATTGTACTTGATGACTGACGGATCTTTCAGCCTCTTGCGCATTGTCTCAGCAATCTTCTGAGCACCTCCGTCCATGCACCACCAGTATTTGTTAGTGTTGGCAGGATCAGTCGCAGGTACATCGAAGTCTAAAGTTTCCAAGACAGCTTCAGTCAAGCTTTGGTCATACCAGCCGGTGCCACTGAAGAATTTAGTCAGAGACGTGCGAAGGAGGTGAACTGTCTTGGGTCTTACTATGTGGCTGTCTCGAGCCATTGAATGGTGTTGTAGCTGTGCTTAGGTCCACGAGGTATGCCATCAGGGTTATGATCACTGCCTACTGTCAGTAAAGCGTCTGGCTATTTTGTGTCTTGAGTGAAAAGGCTTACGAGAGTAGAAATTGCCGAACACTCATCTGGTCTGCTTTCATGAGGAGACTCCAAAGCTCCTTGTCCTCCTTCTCGTTCCGTGGTCGTTCCTCACCATCTGCGTTTTTTGGATGGAACTTTTCCTTCACTGTGTCGAGGAAGCCCTGAATTGCCCTCTGGAATATCTTGCTTGGGTCTTCTTTCAGAAGTCTGGAGTCGAAATTAGCTGGATTATCACAGGCACGCTCCCAGGGATCGCTGATGAAACTTACTCCGGGGGGATTTGCTGGTCCTTGGAAATTCCATGGTTGAGCTTGTATGGGTCAACCTCGTTTTTTTCCCAGACCCGTCCGACCTTTTTCTCATTGTTGAAGTAAGACGGACAGACGTCTTTGTCATCCCGAAGATAATAAGGGATGAGAACGGGCCAATCCGTGGGGCTCGTGCGTTCCCCAAGCTTGCCATGCTTGATGTCAAGGAACTTGAAAAGACGGAAGGTCCTGATTCAGAAGGCCTAAATTAGTCTGGTTGAAGATAACGAGAAGCTATCACAAGGACGTAAGGGGAAATGGATACTCACCTATCCATGACATCGTTGGCAGGGAAGCGCATGGCGCCAACATCGTAATAGTCATGGGTGCCGTCCTTGCTGAAACGATGCGTGTACAATCTGCCCCCAAAGCGGTCTTCACCAGCTGCTTCCAGAATCTCATAGTCGATCTTGAGCTTCCCGAAGCCCACGTGCTTCTGGATGGTCTCGTTGATCCAATCAAGAACGAGGCCAGTGAACAGCCCTGCCGCGCCAGCACCGACGATGCCCAACTTGAAATGACCGTGCTGAGGAGGTATCATGCTTACTGCCTGACCATTGTGCGTGAACTGATCGTAAAGACCGGTGACGGTTGTCGGGGCTTCGCCCAAGAACTGCGGAGCACGGGCATTGTCGATGAGGCCTTGGAACTTGATAGTGGCATCTTCCCTATCCTTTTCCAGCTTGCGACGCGCCACGTGCCTCGCCCATTGGTACTTGTAGGAGTCGTTGCTCTGAGGGGAAGCCTTGGCACTGGCTGCTTGGGGGTTATCTTCGTGTGGAGACATGCTGGTGTATGTTTGATTTTTGCAGAAATTTGAAGTAGTTGATGAGATTCAAATCCTGTTTCTGGCTGTGAGCTGAGTGGTTAATAGCAGATATGCAAGCCTCAGATCAGACGAGACGGGTGAACGCCCTCTTATATATCGAGTACTATTTGCATTTGATGCATGCTCATTCACTTGGGCTCGTAAAGCCGACCCTCCATTGATCGGTTGTGGTTATCCTCGCCATCGCCTAGCATTACAAGATTCCTGATGCTAATGTCGGTTTCGTAAGAGTGGCATGATTTCCAAGTCGGTCCTGGTTTACGAGTTGGGATGGAATTAGCATTCCTCGTGGCGAGCTGAACATATTCAGCTTCAGTTGACGATTGATGTGATGAGACTCTCAAGTCTGGTGCAAGTCATCTCCATACGTTGGCTTGGCGGTTGATCCGCAAATCAAAACGAATGGTGGATAGCTGTGGCTTTTTTTTGACGAAAAAGGCTGGCTGAATGCCTGCATTCTATGCGCAGCATGACCGAGCTGATCGCCCGGCCTAGCTCAATCTGAGTATTCGCCGCTTAAGCCATCAGCTGAGCCTCGATTTATCGGAGACTTACTGGGTATGTTTGCGGCAGAATATTTTCATCAGCAGGCATGGTGAGTGGTGCTATGTAGGGTATGGGCTATGGTGATCTAGAGCTCAGCTTTTGTCTCACTTCCCGCTTTAAAACACGCAGACGTTGAGTTAGCTTCGGGAAAGAACTAACGTTTCCGTTGTAGGCTGGGATTGCCGACGCCTCTGCGGGGGCGGGCCGCCCGGCCCTTAACATAGTTGGCGCGCGGAGCGTCACTTCTGCTAGTTTTTGGCTGACCTGAGACGTGGCGGATAGTGAACTGATGGGATCCAGAGTGGGAATTGAGGGGTTATCACATCAGCCTCCGGAATGGGATGACGGCTAGGCTGGGCGGACTCAGGTAGCAATGGCATGGCAAATTGAGTAGAACAACACGGAGTCATTTCAAGTAGTCTTGAACGGCAGAGCATGCACCACTACTTTCCAAACAGATGGAGCCAGGTGACATTTACAAGTAGTGCCTGGCAAATCTTTCCAGCTTGGCATTTAGGACTGCGACAGGCTTGTTGCGAAAGATTACCCGGATGAAGTAATGAATAGTAGGCGACAAGTCTAGGTACAAAATGAGGACAGGCTGGCAGAGGCCGACACGGGCAGGCAGTCTTTTACCGAGTGCGAATTATACAAGACATACAGAACGGAAGCCGTGATGGCCACGCACAATTATTCAATGCACTCGGCGAAAATACTTTTCTGGTCAGTTTGAATTCTACCAGGTATGCATTTTATGAGGATAGTGGCAATAGGGGTCGCTTCAACGTCGAATAGAGGATGTACACAGGATACGGTATAGGCAAGTCAGTAATCTCTCCAGAACTATTTCTATGGCAATGGTCTGCTCTGTCAAAAGCCTCTTTGTGCCATTGCCTATGTCCGATAGACCTCACTGCCCTGACTTGCGCTCGTCAACTTTTCTCTCTGCGACAGACGTCCGGACACGAAGCCTGTGAAAGCTGATGATGGTGCCGGATTATGCGACCGTCGGAAAAGGCTCTGCCATTGGAATGGTTGCACGATAGCGAAGGGGCCTCGGAAGATTTTACCTTGCGTGGGGTGCTTGACTTGACATTGCCAAGTGTGGTTGCACAAGGGCTCTTCTGCCACACATGCTGTTCATTGTTGATGCTGTGATGCCTGCAGGGAAGTTTAGAAACAGGATATGATCGCCGTTTTCATGCGAAGGGATGGTGCTGTAAACTGAAATACTGTCAACGAATTTTGAAGCCGAAAGAGGACATATCCAACTGATGCCTGGAGATAACAGCAGGTCCGGACGGCCTATTGTAGCCTTTGCCTCATTTGCATTGCTAACACAAGATTCCTTGGCATGGGTATCGAATGCGATTCCGGTCTTCGCCATGGATTGCGATACATTGCATTCCTTTGAAGAGCCCCTGCGTACGCTGATCCGGCATGGAACCATTCACATTTATAAGCTCCGCAATGATACGCGTGCGCGATCAAATTTTTTGAAGCAGATGTCAACGTTAACTCTGAGCTATCACTAGTTCTCACCCGAGAGCTCTGTGTCGCATCTGCTCGAGAACCCAGCGCCCTTTATGTCAATCTCAGCCCACACTTCATAACCGAGCATTTTTAGTAATGTTGATCTTCCCCTTCTCGAGTCACTTATGGATTGTGCCATTCCTGTTGTTTCAACACCTTTTAGTTATATCCGTACATGCCAGCGACCATAAACCGACACGTAGACCATACCAAGCTAACGATGAGAGCATCAAAACTTACACGCATGCTTACAATTCCTGTCAGCAGCAAATGGCCTCTGAGACACCAAAGCTGCGCACAATTGTTCGTCGAGATCATTCTTTGACTTTCTCTTGGGCTTTGTTGACTTTCGTACCTTAGATGAGGCATGTGCTTGACACCGACTCCTCCATGAGCACGTTGACAGTACCAACGCCAAGCCCAGGAAGTGGGATAATGTCCCGCAACGCCACGAAGTCAATGCCTCAAGAGCAGTCTTCCAAACTCAGAGCGCTTCGGAAACGGAAGCTGCCTCTTCCTTGGGGACATTTGTGTCCAATGCATGAATTATGTGCCAATGGTACCATTGCAACATTGTCGTCCTCCCGTGTCTCGGCGGCGCCACTTCGATCAAGTTCGCGTATCACTACAAATATTACCTCTGCCAATTCTGTGGGCCCGAGATCAACAAATTCTCCGTCCTCATTTCAGCTCAAGGGCGGCATCAAGACTGTCCATGACGTAGTCACAGTCAACGACGTGGTCACAGTGACCATCGACCCAACCCCATCATCATCATCATTCGTGACATCGACGAGGTCTCACAATCAAAATACAAAGTCCGGCCCCAAGTCAAATATTATCAAGCCGACATCAACCACACAGCCGCCGCCCCCAGCTCAGCCGTCAGAAGCGGTCTACATATTCTTTGACTGGGCTGTCTCGTCTATCATCACGACCACCACATCCGGTGGGAACTTTGTCATGCTCCCCCGTCTCACAAGCCCCTACGACAAGACAATCCACGACATTTGCAAAGATGAAGCTTTCGGAAGCATGGTTGCTGGCATGAGAACCTCTCCTGATTCCCCTGGACTGCCCCCGAGTTTTCAGGCCAGCCAGGACATTTACGGAAAGAAGGGATGCAAGTACATTAGTGGGTACGAGACAAAATCTGCCGGAAGATTCAAGTGTGATGACATCCCCGAATTCGAGTGCATCACAGATCCTCAAGAGGATGAGCATATCGACTGTCCCAAGGCAGAGACACAAGAGAGGTTCTATGTGCCTAGGGTGAGATGTTTCTTCCCCGTCGGAACATGAGTCACAGGCTTTGGAGTATTTTTGATTTCTATTTTCATTATGATTATCGTGTCTATATCTTAGCGCAAAAGAGCGACTTTTTCCACACACGTTACATGAGACGCAATCTTGCGTAGCGTCTCGTCGTCAATCCAAGGCTTTTTTTGGTGAATTCCACGCTTCATTTCTTAAGAGGAGCAAGCAAAGCTGAAGCGGACGCCCTGGTAAGGGGCCTTCGAGCAGCTCGCGTAGTTCTCGCCCTCAACCACCGCAGGCACGCAGGTCTGGATGGTCCTGTTCGTAGCCACGTCGACGACAGCGGTGACCTCGGGTTCGGCGTAGAGAGGGATGTTGTCGTCCTCGCAAGCCAACTCGAGGTTGTAGTAGGTCGTGTTTGTCGCGTCGTCGGTGACATTGAAGGGGTTGCGGCAGATGGGATCGAAGACGTAGGTGTTGTAGGCACGGATGGAGGTCCAGGTGGCAGTGCCCTGGATGGCGCCAGAAGTGTCGCAAACCTCCTGGACGTCGGATGTCTTGGTGGGAGTGAAAGGAGACCAGGCGACGAACAGGTTTCCGTGGGGGTAGGAGAAGTAGCCCAGGTTGATGGGAGGATAGGAGGTGTTCAGGGCCGAAGCGAGAGCCACGAAAGAGGCGCCGACGAGGGTGGTGAGTTGCATCTTGATGGGTTTTGGTGAGATATCGGCTGGCGTCAATGGGAGAGTCTTGAAGGTCTTATTATTAGAGGTGTTGAAAACGGGAGTTAATGATTGTTGTTCAGCTGGCACTTGGTTGTTTAAATACTTGGATTTTTTTTAGATCTGACCTGACGTCGGCTTTGCAGCTGTTCGCCTCAAGAGCCGTTCCTAGCGTGGTGTTAGCGGTGCATGGTGGTCGTTCCTTTCCGCCTCCTTTCCGTGCAGTTGTTGATGGGCTAAACAGGGGTAGGTACCGGCTAGAACCCTATCACTGACCGACTCGGATAGGCTGGCGTTGGATTTACATGCTCGCTAGCTTGCGAAAGTCCCAATGGGCTATTTCGCTAATGCCCGAGAGGCTTGTCACAGTCGATAAATGTCAACGTTGCGTGCCGATTCGATTCTTCCGTCCATTGTTTGTTGGCAGAGCAGACCGTTGCGCTACACAAGCTTCGTAACGGCAGTTTACGCTATCCAGATGTGGCACAGCGCGGCAATTACCCTGCTTTTCCAAGAGCTCTAGAACCGGCTTGACCAAATACGAGCAGCTGGATGCCAGGGCGTCTAGGCTGCCGTTTGTCCTGTGGGGGCAGCATGCAATCCTTCTCGTGTTGAATTGCTGGCGGCCCACTGAAATCACCTTTCTTTTTCTGATCAATCATCGGCCAGCTAAGCCATGCTCCATCAAAACTCGATCGAAGCGCCGAGGCGGCCGCCCCGTGGATATGAGAGCCGATCAGCCGATGGAAACGGAGGCATCATCAGGGTCCAGGAAGCAGCTGAATGATGATGCGATTGTTGATGTGAGAGAGAATAGCATTCAAGAAGCCTACTGACGTAATCAAATGACCCTGAACATATTCGACTTAACTCCCCTCTTCAATCCCTCCGCCTTTCCATTTTCATACTCAACTCCAGCAGCGCCACCTTCACCAGACATACCCTCAAGCTTCAGTCGCAGCTCTTCATCCAACTCTGCCATTGTCTTCTTTCCCTTGGCCGTCGATTCTCGCGCTTCTCGCGGTCGCTGAGATAATTCAGATGGCGGGGTGTTCTGGGTTTGGTGAGTTGTCGCGGCGGTGGACAAGTGGGCTGACGCGACAGGAGCTCTTGACGCGACCGAGCATCGTCTTGCTGCGGCAAGGAGACCACCAGGCGACGCTTTTCGCATCAATGCACTCATGTTGATGATAATCTTGTGTAGTAGATGACTTTCGGGGTCTTTTCCAAGTTGTCTGATGGTGCTGTTGATGGTAGGTTTTAGGTTTGGCGATGAAGTCGTTCATCTTGTGGTGATATCATCATTCCACAATTAATGTTTCTCAGATGGTCTGTGCTTTTTGCTGGCGAAGGCGGTCATAAACAAGGGTTGCCCGAACATCGTGACCACACGAAGCATGACAGCAAACCAGTCCTTCGGTGTAGAGCAAGCCCAAATCTCTTCTTCTCCTTTTACGACAAGAACTCAGCACCGCATATTTGCGTCTTCATCGACTGAAGTCCCAGCTGCCCCCCAATTCATGAACTTTCTCTTTTTCAGCCAGACTGCGACGTGGGCCTGAATGGTTGAGTACCTGCTGGGTCAGTTGAGTGAATTCGAGATTCGAGCTGCAGGCAGCGCAATAGCGAGGGACTTTGGTGATGATGCACCCCATTGATCAGCGAGGCTCTACCCACTGAGTAATTTTCCGACTCTACCACCTAGGCAATCATCTTGTAGCTCTCAGCTCATGCTGATCAAACCTCCCTGACTGTGGCGGTGTCGCTGTCCTTAGTAACCCAAGCTCCGTTTAGTAGCAAGGGATAGATCCTTAGCGCTCATGTTTGCCAATGACGACAGCCTTTTAGCCAGTTTTGCCCCGTCTCACAGCGTCTTTGAATGCCTTACAGGGCACACTATTTTGCTTGGCGACTGTGCTGTCACCCTGAAAAAGGCATGAAGATTGCAACTCACATCACAGCCACACGTCGTTCCCGTGAGAAGCGGCCGCCTTCTGCAAGCAGTCGTGCGCTCATCCCAAGAAGAATGGTTCAGGAGAAATACTTATTCTCCCCCAATTCCTCACCTGGGGCATCATGAACACGTTCTGCACGCCTTCGATTCACCCTGCCAAACCCCACTGAAACAACAGATTTTACTACACATAACTCCACTGAGCCCAGTATCGCCTAACATGTCGTCCATGCTCGATGTCGGCGATGTCCAACCCCCTGCCTACGATGACACAGTCAACGAATCGAGGGCACAGCTAAGCTGCGGCGAAACCCCGACCTTCTATCTGGACCGCACGACTATCTTCGCCAACACGGACCCACCACGTGCGCTGTATGAGCTGAGCAACGACGTATGTGAGGCCAAGTCGGTGGTGTATGGGGTTCAGAAAGTGGCGTACAGGGTCACACAAGCAGCTGGCGGAGACAAGATCAGGACTCGGCTGGACCACATTTACGATTTCTCGCTCGACCCTCTTGCAGGGCTCGAATCTTCAAAGCTCGCCGATGCGGTCGTAATCGAGGGAAAGATGAACTCCAAGAGAACATACAAGGAGATGCACCTCGTGCCCGGAGTCTCTTCGTGGAAGGTCAAAGACCACTTCAAAGCTGGGGAGAGCGTCATGCATAAGCTGAAGCACGCCGATGAGATCCAATGGAAGAACACGAAAGGCGAAGTCATCGCCGTTGAGACTGTGGCAAAACGCGACGCGGAAAAGAAGTTGAGCTGCTTTCCTCAACTTGAGATCAGGTTGGCCATGGATGACAAGGAAATGGATCTTTTGGTTACCTCATGGATGGCGCGCGTGTGGCGTCAGTCAGCCAGTGAGTTGAAGGAACCAATGAATTGGCAAGACTGTGAGTATTTTCAGCTCAAATAACCCGATCGATCTGCTGACAACGGATGTGTAGTCAAGACGATGTCGAAGAACGCATTTGGAACCAAGGGAAATCGCTTCAGCGTTTGGGATCTCAACCCGGGAAAGATATTCTGATCGCGCAATCGGATCGAAGTTTGATATGGCGCACGTGGACAATTTAGGTCATGCTATGCCTTGGATGATGTTCTGAGAGGTGTTCTAGATACCCTTTTATCTGTTTTTATAGTCGCCGCCGCACAGTATTGAAGCATTGCTGCTGGGCTGTCGGTAGTATGCTGATAGGAATAGAGATAGTGCTTGCAGGGATCAAGCTCTGAAGCCACCTCTAAAATGGACCGACGTTCAACACCACAGGCAAAACGCGTCATCGTTCAACGTAGAACCAGCCTGCCGGTATGCGCAGGATCCTCATCACTCGCATTGTGTCGTTCCAACAAGAACAACATCCTTGAAAACACTCGCCAAGCACGTGGCCTGACGGTGCGGGGCAATGAAACGGGCTTGTTGGTGTTGCTGATCGTACGATGGCACACCTGATAACTATTTCCGCCATGATGCCGGGGAGAGTTCCGGATCTCGCAACTTTGGCACGGCGGAAGTAACGCCACAAGGAGGGGGCCATAAGTAGTCCATCACCGTGCTTCCGTTCGTCCAGCATTAAGACGAGAACTCACCCATCCCTCAACTCACATCGTCCCAATTACATTTTTCACCCACCTCAAATCGAATATTTAACAACATGAGAGCGGCAAGATACTACGGTAAAGAGGATATCCGCATCGAACAGATTCCGGAACCTCCCTGTGGACCCAACCAGATCAAGGTAATACGAAGCTCCAGCTCCCTCCGCACTGTCATCCAGTCTCCAGCAACCTTCAGCACCCCGCGCGGGGAAAACGCATTGCAACACAGTGACATTTTTTCTGGAGTTGAACCCTGAGCTTACCACCTTTCTTACCCCAGATTGCCCCGGCATTCGTCGGAATCTGCGGAACCGATCTCCACGAATACCTCGGCGGCCCTAACTTCTGCCCCGCATCCAAACATCCCGTCACAGGCGATACCATCCCCGTCACCCTCGGCCACGAGTTCTCAGGCATTATCAAGGAGATCGGTTCTGATATGAAGGCCGAGGGCAACATCAAGGTCGGCCAGCCGTGCGCGGTGCAGCCGACGGTCTACTGCGGAAAGTGCGCCGCCTGCACGAGCGGAGCGGAGAATGCGTGCCACACCGGCGGCTTTATCGGGCTCAGCGGCGGGGGCGGCGGGCTGAGTGAGGCGGTTTCCGTACCTGCTGACCAAGTTTTCCCTTTACCCGACGGCGTGCCACTCGAGCTGGGCGCCCTGGTGGAACCGCTTTCAGTCTCTTGGCATGCCGTGTCAGCCGGGAACGTCACGCCTGATTCGACGGTGTTGATCATGGGCGGCGGACCGATCGGGCTTGCTGCGGTTCTGTGCTTGATTGCGAAGGGAGTGAAAAAGATTATCGTTTCGGAGATTGCGACTGCTCGCCAGAACTTTGCGAGGGAGTTCGGCGCCACTGACATTATCAACCCGAAGGAGCAAGATGTTGTCAAGGAAACGTTTGCGATAACAAATGGTATTGGCGCAGATGTTGTTTTCGACTGTGCTGGGGTACCCGCTAGGTAAGTTGCAGCCCATGGTCCCGTTCAGAAGATATCAACTAACGCCATGCCAGTGTTCAGGCTGCATGTCTCGCAGTGAAGACCCGAGGAACAATAGTCAATGTAGCTATTTGGGAGAAGGAAATACCCTTCAACCCCAACTGGATCACGTGGCGAGAGAGCTCGTACAAGTCAGTCTTGGGTTATCAAAAGGCAGACTACCAGGCTGTCATCGACAACCTGAGAACTGGTAAGTAAATAGCAAAACTTTCAGGAAGGCCACCGGCTTACAAAACGGATCAAGGGGCTCTAAAGCCAGCATCGATGATCACTCGCAAGATCCCCCTCGACGACTTGATTGATAAGGGGATCAAGGCCCTCATTACAGACAAAGACAATCAAGTCAAGGTTTTGGTTGATGTAAAAGCGAGCTTATGAGAAAACATCTGATATCGGGTGTTTCATTTCCTTGAAGTCGCAGTGATAGCAATGATTTTGGGAGTATTTACAGCAATATCATGTCACAATTTCTATGTCATGGCAATGACGGGACCTCCGCTTACAAGGTGACTTTTTATTTGTGCAGAAACATCTACACGTGCCTTCCGTCATGATGACGCTCTACAGCTTTAAGTCTTGCTGCCCTCGCTGTCGTTATTGTGGATCGTTATTATTATTATCACCCTTTCCTATTCATTAATGTCATTATGAGTGTGATTAGCTGGACTAACGTCCCACACCCACTTCTAGACCACCCCCATATCTAGACTACTCTAAAATACCTTATCGAAAATATATACTACTACTTCTAAACTTAAATAACTTTACTAATTTTTACTTAATTATTATTAAACTTTCTATAAAGTATAATAACTATATAATAATTAATTATATTAAAAATAAACTTTTTTAAGTATTTAAAGCTATTATAACTAATATTAGTTTATAAAAAGTTTTATTATAGTATAATATACTAAAAACTACTCTATTATATTAAATTTAAAGAGCTTAGTTATAAGATATTACTTTTTCTAATCTATAAAAGCTTTCTCTAACTTAAGAAAGCTACTTAGCTAAATAAGTTTAAATCTAAGCTATTTTAAGCTTTCTTCTAACTTATTAATAACTTAAAGATTTTACTAAATATATTTTATAGATCTATAGAAATTCTTAGTTTCTTAGAAAGAATTAAATATAGTTTTTTATTAAAAAAAACTTATTTATAAAAATCTAAAAAAGTAAAGTAATTAATTCTTAATATATTAATAAAACTTTAATTAATATAATTAAGTAATAATTTAAATACTTTATTATATTTAAAATTATAGTTATTAAAACTTCTAATTAATATAATATAGATAAAACTAATATTCTAGAAAGTAGAAGATTAAATAAGTTTATTCTTAGATTATTAGAAACTTATTCTATTTATAAGAAATAGCTTAAATTATATATTTAGATATCTCTAATTAAGTATATTTTTATAATTAGTAAAATATTATTTTTACTTATTATATATAAAAATAAAAATATTTAATAATAATAATTCTTTTTAGATTTAATACTATATAAATCCTAGAAGTTTATAACTATAGAAAATAAGTAAATTTTAAACTCTATAGCTATTAAGTAGTTAATAGAAGTTTTTATTCTTTTAATTTAACTAAAAAACTTCTTAGAAATTAGATTATTAATCTTAGATAGTTATAGAAGCTATAAGACTACTACTTTTATATATATATACTTTAAGAATAAGATATACTTATTATTCTTATTAGTATATATATTATATATTTTTTAGCTATTTAATTAGTTAGTTTTTAAGCTTTTTAAAGTAGTATATAAAAAGAAGCTTAGATTATTAGCTAAATAAAATATTAATATAATTATAAATAAGAGAAACTTTATTCTATACTATAGTAAAGTATATAAAGTAGTTTTAATAAATAAGAATATTATTAGTAACTAAAAATAAATTAATTTATAGTTTATTAATATAGCTAAATTTTTTATAAGTTTTTTATTACTTAAGAATATATTAACTTCTATTAAACTAACTAATTAGGTTTATAAAAAGCTTTTTAATAGTAAAGTAAGTAAAAAATAAGTAGTAAATATATTAGTAATCCTTTAGTTAACTTTTAAAAAGAAAGATAAGTTTTAAGATTAGTTTAGCTTATTTAATAAACTAAATAATAATAAATATATATAATACTTACTTTTTTAAAAGGTTTAGAAAAGTTTTAATAAAAAAGTATATTAGTTAGTAGTAGCTTAGTAAAAGATTAAAATACTATAAGTAGAGGTTAATACTAATAAAGCTAAGAAATAGAAGAAAGTTAAAATAAGTTTAAATTTAAAGTTTATTAATATTAAAGCTATTTAGAGAGTTTAAATTAAAGTAAGTAAACTTAAAAGTAGTATAGATAAATCTAATAAGTTTAAAAACCCTAGTAATAGTAAAAGTTATATTATTATAGTATTATAATATATATAAATATTAGTTGAAGTTGATATGTATAAATATGAAGGTATTAAAAGTAGGTAGTCCGGATGTAGGGGTGGTCTGGAAGTAGGTGTGGGACGTTATTTGTTTTCTATCATTATTATCCGCCGTATAAATAGTTGAAAATATTCGAAATGTAAGGTAGGTACATAGACGGAGAAAAGTGGGTGGTCTGTAAGCACATTTTCTTCATCTACCCTACTATAAACTCACTGGGAATATCATGCAAATGAAAGCGGCTGAGTGTACGTCATCCATTGGCCTGTATGGCATTATGGCCGGGAAGTGCCGCAATCATCAAGTTCAGGTCTGGCTTCCTTCTGGTGAACGCACTCCTAAATCATACATGCCTGTGGCTGGCCACTTATCCGTCAATTTCAGACTTTGACAAGCGATCACTGGGACAGATTCGCATCACAACCCTCGCTGACTTGGATTCAATCTTGCAAGTGCCTCCAGGGTCAGATTAGCCGCGCCTCATGTGAAGCCTTAGGCAGAAGGATGACATGAGAATGAAGTAACAATCTGACACCGGCGGTCCCTGTTGTAGCAACCCGCCCTTGCCAAATGCAGACTTACGAAAATTTATATCCAGAAGTTTATCGCACAAAGGGGGAGCCTCCCCCGTGGGACATCCCGAACTTATCAGACTTGCAGTTTGCTGCTTCGAGCCGATTGGTGGCCTTTTCTTCCAGCTGTTAAAATGGCGCCTGGGTCAAAGTAAGAAAAGAATTCTTGTGTAACTCCCCTTTGAAACTTTTACAACTGCCGTTCTTTCCTGTGTTACATTTCCAGACTCCTCTTCATGTGGTCGCAATGTAGTCGGCATTGGAGTTGACCATCCCTTTCATAGAAATGTACATTCACCGGGGTCTCGGTTCATCCGCCACTGTGGTTACAACGACCGGGGACCGGCCTCGCGGACCACTATCTCCGATCAAGTTCCAACTCATTCTGACATCGTCTGCAATGGCATACGCCACAGCTGTACGTCCGAGGCAGAGCCTACATTACTGTACCAAAGTTCCTTTCTGAGCATACCCTGCGATTCCGAGAACGGAAGGTAACTTCCAATATTCAGCCGTCCCCACAAGGCAACCGTCAACTGGATCCTACATCACAACCCCTCAGCTGACTGGCGTCTTGGCACCACGACCAATACGGTTAACAGGAGGCTCGATGCAACCATCCAACCTATACACATACCTAGCGGCAACGTACTGACAAAGCAGCGATCGACCGAGGGAGCGGACGTACACGATTGCCTCAAGGGATGGCTTGTGTTCGGGATTTATGCAAATCGAGAATGGGTGCTTACAAACCGTATTGGAACTCAATTGATATTCACCTTCTGTGCATGGGGGGCCACCTAGCTTCAACTACATTCCTACTAGGCAATCAACAGTTCATTAAGAATTGTCCCCGTAAATACTGTTGTATGTGTCTGATTCTGCTCTTGAATAGATGCGTTCAGCAGTTGCACAATCCTTTTCAAGGAAAAATTGCCTCTCGAGAGACGGCTGTACATGATGACAGCATACAAAGTTAGAACGTGAAACTGAACTGATTGGTTATGCAGTAGGTAATGCAAATGTATGGGTGGATAACGGCCTCATAGGGAGTTTAGTTCCAGAACATCGATGACTGTGCCCGATGACAGCATTTCAGGGTTGCAACAAATGCTTAATCCTATCAAGCAACTGACTATCGATGTCATCTGCAGCCTAATCAAGCGTTGACCGGTGCTTCCGTGCCCATGCGATGCTTACTTTATTGATCATCAGCACTAATATCGGTCAGGCAGGCTGCGAGAAGTTTGTGCACGAGCTAATCACAACCTGCTGTCTCGTGCTGCAACACCTTGCGATGTCCATGCTGCGCCTTCGAGATGCTGTAGTCCAGGATCTTTGGAGTGGGATCGGAAGAACTTTGGAGTCAACGATAGCATGCAACATCAATCCAAAGTGAGTCTCATGGAAGTTTTCTTTCCTGGTTTTGTCTATAAAAGCCTCGAACGTTCCCGGAGAAGTTGATTAATGTTTCACTCATCCACAGCACTACCAATCTCAACTTCATCTTCATCTCCATCCTCCTCAGAGTCAAGTTTCACAATGTTCGGCCTCAAGACCACTTCAGTTGCCCTGCTTGCCTTTTTCAGCACCGTCTCCCTGGCTGTGCCGACATCCAGCGACGCGGGTATGATTTCGGCCCGCCAAATCGACACCAGCGACTGGGTTCCCTTCGAGTTCCAGGGCAAGACACTCAAAGTCAACCCTGCTGCTCTCAATATTACCAAATCGCCCGGTGAAGTTTCTGTTAAGGTCATCACGAACGACTGCTGCGGTGGTAGCAGCTTTGTCGGCACTGGAGCCCCGTACCCCAACGTTGGCGACTGTGCGGTCATTCGGGATTGTAAGTCAACGGCATAGTACCTAGTTCATCTCTCTGAACATGGGTGCTCCATACGCAGATATTTGTTACTTTCAGACCTTGAAAATGACTGACCATGATGTGTAGGGGCCTACACACTCAACCAGTACTGGTCTATCTGGACAAACACCCCAGACTACCACGGTGTCGTGGTGTACGGCACTTGCGTCTTTGGAGCTGGCACCAGAAATACCTATGACACTTACATTGGATCATCCGATATTGGTGACCTCGTCCGGGATGCCATCAACGGCCACTCTGTACGTTCCCCTATTATCTGCAGCAATGCTATTCGAAATCTTTGACTGATGCAATTGGCAGAGCAACGGCGTCGTCAATTGTGCCGGCGACATGGGATGTGAGAACCAGTGCACACAATCTGGCTGCCCGTTTTCCGGACGCTCGGCTGTATTCTGGAAGATGCAGCACAACTGATGGGACCAATCATAGCCACATTGGCAACATGATTGAAAACCTAGGCGATGCAAATGTCTTTTACAACGTAACACGAAAGAATGTCTTTGGACGGCAGGCGGCCTTATTTGTGGAAGATGAATGGGTTCCATTGGATTGTATGCTCGTGTTTTAGTAGCCCTGCGCTGCGTCTTTCAACAAGGCCAACTAGCGCTGCCTGAATATGATGTACCTTATTGAAACAAGCCTTGCATTATCTCTCTAATTTTCATGCCACATTAGTAGCTGACCCGAAACTCGACTGTCTCTTTCTCGTTTTCATCATAGAGGACCTCGCGGTCTCTGATCCACTGGAACAAGCAAGATCCGCAGGGGCTTCTGACCCCAAAGGGATTCAACTCTACAAGCTCAACTGTCCGGGTATCTTCATCGTAGAGGAGGTCAAAGGACATCCCCTGTGCCATCATCATCCTGTCGTTCTCATCTTCGCTCTTCAAGTCCGCCAAGATTTGCTGTCTGATTTGTTCCGCCTGCTGACAGATTCTGCGAATGATGGCGTTTTGCGCGCCTTCCGGACTAGTCGCAAAGCGCCACGGCTTGTGCCAACGGTACTGACTGATGCCAGTGACCCTGCAATCGCCAGTTCGACAGAAGGCTCTGTACTCCCGTTCCGAAGCCATACGCGGGTCAAAGGGTAAAAAGAAAAGTTCGACTGTTTTCATGCTGTCAAGACAGTCTTCTAGCGCAGCGCGACATCGTCCGGAGGTGACGAGTCTGAGGATGATCTCGTCGACTGAGTGGAGTGATATTTTTCCGGGCACCTTGTGGGCTCCGTCCTTGGGCGAGCAGGCATCCAAGCGGACGAAGAGGCCCTCGGGTGGAAAGTGTAGCGTCGAGAGGGCAGGCGCAATCTCGTCGTTTAGATCTTCGGCCATCGTGAGATTGACTCGCTTGACTTGAATGGAGGCGCTGCAAGCTTCGTAAAGTAGGCGCGCTTGTGATTTAGTGAAGCTGACTTTCTGGACGACGTCGGAGCTTAGGCTTCGTGAAGCAAGAATGAGTGGCAACCACCTCTCGTAGGAGTATGGTTCGTTCGAAGTTCTCTCCTTATCAGGGGCCTCATCCTCGGAGTGGAAGCATGTATTGAAATTTGTCGGCTTGCCAGTTTCAACGTCGGCTTCGACTGCGGAGAAGTCAATCCGATCTTTGATCCACTGCATCGTTGCGCAAGATGTCGGGACTGTTATGTTTTGGGGATGAGGCGCAGATTGCTGGTAGAGTTGCCTTGTGTTTTTCTTATTTAGAGACATCATAGGCCGAGGACGACGAACAGCTTTTGAGTTGTCGCAGTGAATTGGAGAAACTGCAACTGCCCGCAAAGGTCATCAACTACTAAGGTACCCAAGAGCTGGTCAAGTGAATGGGCACCCGAAATGGGCAAGAAATCAAATTCCAGCCACAACCTGCCTAATCCGTCAACATGTATGAGGGAAAGTTGGGCCGCAGTTTAGCTGAAATCACGCAGTATCTTGTAAAACGTTTGAGACCGCCTGAGACTACTTTTCCTGTACCTATGCTCTTATCACTCCATTACCGTCGACGTCGTCGTCGTCGTCGCTTCTATTATAATTATCGTTATAGTTATCCTCGTCCTCGTCCTAGTCCTCGTCCTCATTGTCCCTATTACTACTATCGCTTTCAGTAGTAGTAGTTAAGTGCACAGGTAATATAGCCGCGTAGACACAGGAAAATTAGGCGATCTCAAAAGTTTAGGAAGTGTATGACTACTTGATAGGCGCCCATCAGCTTTAAAGTTGGGCAGGACAGGAGATAAAACGTATTTGAAATCTATTTACCTCCTGTTCCCCGCAATTATTTTGGTTTGCATTCTTTCTAAAATTTCTATACATATCAACTATTTTCACCCGGAAGTCTATGAATCCACAACTTTCCACACGCGCCGTGGCTAGTGGCATGGACAACGCTCACTGCGACAAAGCGGCAACTTTTAGATGGTGGAGATGTCCCAATTGGCTTCTTAGATTCTTCACTAGGACACTTGAACGATAGGGATTCCGTGAAAACCATGGCTGTGTTTGAATGTAGCCATGAGCAATTTATCACCCTTCTTGGCAACTATTTGAGATATCCGTGCTTGGCTCCGAGCTTCAGCTGCAAGAAGCGACGAGAGACGCCGAGGATGTGACTCCCTCAAAAGGTCCGTTCAGAATAGTGAGCTCGCATGAGCTGCCGAGAGAATATTGAATGTAAGGCCCATTCGGCAATGAAATACCCTTCGGCCCACCCGATGGCTCGCAAGCACCTCCCCCCCCTCCGTTACTCGAAAATTGAACGATGCACGCAGCTTGGGCCGTAGCGGTATACGTGAGGACAGCACAGAGAGCGGCAAAAAGAAGAGTGTATCGAGCCATGACTGGAAAGACACTGTTAGTTGCGTCTACGTCAAGAAAAGGATATGTACAGAAAGAAATGCTTACTGACTGATCCGCCGAGCTTGAATGCGATATGATCGATGAAAAATGTTGTTAGCGTTTGGTAACAAATGCGTTTTCCAGTGGATAGGAAGAGACAACCGTCAGGGGAACCTTTCGGCCTTAAATATCAAGAACCGCCTGAAAGTTTGAGTCAGTCCGCTGGTGTATTGCTAAATGATCTGCTACTCCTAAAGCTTCCCGTGTTATAAACCAAGAGGTATGGAATAATCCAATCCCGTAAAAGGGGTGTTTCCCTAATTAAGGAGGTGAAGTCAAGTCTCTTGGCCCTTACCCCCAGTAATAAGTCTACTTGCAGTCGCAGATGACTTGCCTACCTCTCGTCTCCGAGGATTTTATGGGGAAACCCATCAGTGCTGACTAAGACGTGCAAAAGACACATTTCACCTCCTTGATACGGGGTTGCCAACAAGAGCACATTACATACCAGAGACTCTCAGAAGCAACAACAAATGTTTTGCGCATTTTTTATGCCTCCACAGATGCATGTGGCTCGGCCAGAAAGGAGGAAAGAGAGCCGCCAGTCCCTGGTCCATGGCACTAATTTGTTCAGCCGGGTTGTCTAGAAGTAAGCGTCCTAGGTGACACATTTCAGTGATCCGGCGACTTACCCACTCTCTATGAACCGTGCATGCCGGCCAGGCCGAAGACCGATTGCAATTTATCATGTTCTCCTTTTTGGGAGAAAGATGTGATGGGCTGGCAGGCCTCTTCGGCCTAATCGGCATCTAGGTTTCATTGCGAAACGTATCCCACCGGGTGCTGGACGAAGATGAAAAGCGTCTACAGTGTGGCCCAGTTTTTCTCCAATTACAAAATGACTTGATCCCTCCAAGTAGTCGAATTGAAGATCTCATGCTTATTGGTACTTGTGCATTCATTGGCTGTTCCGCACAAGGAGCCACCTGCTTCATGCAGCAGCCGATGGGATACGAGGACCTGGTCCGCCAGAATCAACCCAACGCGCCAACGTAACTAGGCCGTGACTGAGGACTTGTTGCTTGTCAGGGCTAGGGAAGAAAGGAACACGCCCAACCGGCTGTCATGCTACAACATGTCGCCTGCCATGTGCCTATCGTAATGGTGAAGCTTGCCCGAGTCCGGGCGGGATATTGGGTGGACGCTGTGTTGAGCTTAACAAGCGATTATTGGTGTGGATTTAGAGAAGAGCATGATCATCCGGCTGAGCACTTCGCACGCCCGCGATAGTTATTGCACGTCTTGCCTCCTGAAGTATTATCTCGGGAGGGCAGCAACTGGAATGACGCGTGGACATCCTCACAAATATCGTCAACCCTCTAAATGAAAGGAACTGAATCAATAAATCCTATTCGCAACCAAATAGAATGAATCGTTCTTCTTTACCTAATCCTTGTAAATAAATCACAACAATAAGCCTTCTTATGCTAGCGTATATTACTTCTGACCACGCTACTTCGTCCAAGAGTCATAAATGATTACCTCCAAGTAGTGCTAGCTGATTTGATGCTCATTCTCAAAACACCTCGCATAGAAGTGCAGTGCATCGTTCTGAGCTATACTTGTAGGGACGAGTAGTTGCTCACTGAATCGAATATGTTTCCTAATTCATAGTACGAGGTTTTGGCTGAGGGCCGTGGATTAACACAGATAGGATGTGGATTCTATCTTTCTGGCAGCCTAGTTGGCACGCAAGCTCGAACGAACGCCAGAATGGCGCTTCCCAGAATAATACAAAACATCGTGCCATCTACAAAGATTACATTTAGGTGCTGGATCAACACTTCATCAAATAGGTGTTTCATCATAGTTTCTCGGAGCTCCATCCTTCACAATCATAATCCCTTCGTTTAGTTGAGCAGCAGCACGGTATGAGACCCAAAGCACTGACAGACTTGCTATGAACATCAGCTGTCCAGGGACATTCCGGCGCATGCACATAATGCGGAGCCTCATCACATTGATCATGGTTGCGAATGTGTCAATTATCCTGCAATCATAGGTAAGGGCAAATGGTCTGTCGGGTAAAGATCTGATTATTGGTAAAGAGTGTTCTATCTCTCCGACGTCTGAGGTTTAAAACGGTGCTTGGCACCCATGTTCTTACGTCGTTGGCGTAATGATCGCAGCCGCCTAAAGTGTTCGAAACATCTAATAGGCTCTGTCGCAGAAGCCCTAATGCGCGTTTTGTTGCTTAAGGGCAGCCTCCGAACGGGCCCTTGGACCAGTCAGGGACGCAGCCCTGGCGAGCCTCCAGCTCAGGCTCGGCCTGCTGGTTGGAAGGGGCTGCAAGAGCCAGGGTAGCTTTGACGGTCAGTCTAGTTAGCTCAACTTATAACATGGCATGACCCTAGAATCACGGAAACGTACCGAAAAGAGCCAAAACAGAGATGTACTTCATTTTGTCGAGGATAAGGAGTGCAAGTTGCTTGAGAGTGTTTTGCAGTCGTTGGGAGTGATAGTGAAAGGTCTGAAAGTAGGTAAGGAAGAAGTCAGGAACCAGACTGCTCTTATAGTTATTTAACCCCCTTCACCTTTGATCTCGATCTGTGATAGTAGCTATCTTGGCTATCGGTCAGAAAGCTTGGCCTCGGCAATTGCTGGCAATGGTGGATACAGATTACCAGAGTGCATAAATTTTATATCGTTTGCCGTACAAGATCATGCCCCTGGCCCCAGATTGACTGGTCGAGCAGATCTGATTAGATGAGATAACTGATCATCAACTACGGTCAATCTTGGATGCTAGTGACAAGAACGACAACATCTTCGAGAATCCCACTCCAATTGACGTAATAAGATGAAACAATCCAATCATCATACGCTCTATGGATCACTCGGAGCTGCGTTATGGATGTGGAGTTGCATCCCGCGCGCCAAGTCGACCGCGCGGTCGAAGGGTTCCGCGGCGGGAAAGTTGAGTTAAGCCCCTCTCCATAGGTAACGAGGTGCTGGGGTTTTGAATCTTTCACAATTCTAATTAACTCGTTCCAATGTTTTTGCTCCAGTGAAAACTGCAGATTCTAAGGAAAGACTCTGATGTTATGCGCAACTTCAAGCGCGGTGTCTAGACCTGCGCTCTGATGAGGCATGGCTTTGGGCATGGAAGCTTCCAAAGTAGCTTTCCTGCAAACGATGTGATGTCAATCGCAATCCATTCGAACGCCTCCAAATATCTCACAGAGCATTCCATGCGGACTTTAGCAATATCCTCTCCCTGAAACAACCGAGATAGCTAGGTCAGGGTGTAATGTCACTCAAGGCATCGAATTGACCTCCAACAGGACAATTCGAAGGGAATTTAATACGTCAGAATATACAATCGAAAAGCATTCCAGCAACTCTCTACTTCAAATTCTGAGATGACAATTGACTTTTCTATCTCTGACACCTACTTCGCCTAATACATCCATGGATGGTAAAGATTCAGTCTAATATCTCACAGAGTGCCCGACTGCACTCTGGTATCAAAACAGAGTATAGAGACCATTTCCCTAATGGTCACCTGCATAGCAGGAATTGGATCTGGTTTATAGCCTCAGAAAGTTTTGTGTTCCCGTTGACTCGCAGATGCCTTGTTACTGAGTCCGATCGTCCGAAGTAACTGGCCGTTTCCGGTGGACGGCTCGGCCCCACCCGTCGGAACTTCAGCCGACCAGTGAAGCAGAGTTCCAATGCGCAACAGGACGAGGGTAAAGTTGGGCTCCCATCTGATCTTCAGATGCGACGGAAGCGGTGCAGTTGTAAAATGAGATCGCCTCATTCCCTTGCCTCCGCGCGACTATATTTCCTGTAGATTTACCTACCTATATTAGACACGAAAAATAGTGACGACGTTGGAGACGACAACGATGCCGATGACAGTAAGTCAGAGCAAGGTACACAACCTCAGGAAATGTAGTCGCTGTAGGACAGAAAAAGTAGACAGTCGCGGAAAAGCAACCGGGGTTCTTCTGTGAACATAATTCCATAGCTTCGACAAACATATCAAGCAGTTCGAGCCCCGCAGGTCGACGCGTTGCCCTCACGTCTATCGGTACAAGAGATGATGTAGTTCTACAAGTCTGCATCAGTATCCAATATACAAGTACAGCCGAGAATGCGAATACCTCCTAGTGGGCTCCAATCCTTTGATGACATCACCCCAAGCAACTTGATACATAAGCCTTGGAGATGTGCCTAAAGTCTTACTGCGTTGGTATTCGTCTTACATGCTTTGCGAACTACCCATTGGGGCTTTGGCAATCAGGCTTTCCAAAGTGCTTCCATCGAGAGACTTTCGTCCATTTCCCGTGCTTGAATGGTACCCCGTACATCGTGGCCCCAGGGACTGCAGGGTCCACTGCACTTACATTGGCATCGCAGTCCCTCTTACGTCAAAGCAAGCTATTCATAACAACAGGACATCGATTTTCATCTGTTGAAAATGATGATATTTTGGTACGCCGGCCGATTCAAACTACCAAAAATGTGTCAGATCGGTCGGCCAGATAACACCGCATTTGGCCCTTAATACTAGACGTGTTGCAGCCGCCATCGGCTATGCCCTCATCGGCTACAGCCCCGTCGGATATGCCCTATCGGACACATCTGACATATTTGACATGCATCCTTCTCCCTTTCTGGCTTTTTTTGATCTGACATGCATGAGCCAGCTCTGACCTGATAAAAGCCTCGATTTCACCCGACCTCCGAGTACAGCTTCTCTTCTGTTGTCAACTCAATCATCGTCCCAGAATCATGGCGGAGTCAAAGTCCGAAACGACGTTCTACGTCACAATCCACCTCGACCCTGAGAATGTGGGGAAATGGTTTGAGATAGCCCAGCCGGTCTTCGAGAAAATCAAAGCAGAGCCTCAATTGGTTTTTTTCGAGTTGTACAGATCTCCAGATGACCCTGGAGCTATTTCGTGGCTCGAGAAGTGGTGAGTGCATTACCATATGCTTTCTGGCCCTGGGCAACCTATTCTGGCTCATCCCGTTCCCGTATACTAAGCAACAGTTTCTGACCAGAATCGCAGGTCCGAATCTCGTGATTGGCTTTTTGAGGTTCGCAACCCTCTTCTGATGATGGCAACCTCTACAGAAATGACATCTGGACTTAACTTGACTACAGATTCAATTGAAGAAGGACTACTACACGGACTATTTTGCAGCAACAGATCCCCTGTTCGTCAAACCCCGCGAAATAACGTTTCTGACCCCTGTTGGGTCGCCTTTCTTCCACTCGAAGAGTTGAATCCCGTCACTCTTGGCGCGCACACATGTATCATGGAACCAGATCCTGGTCACGTGGTAAGAGGCGGACTCTCTACGTCGGCCCCGACCTTTTGCGGACATACCCCTTGACACCACGGCTGGGCGAATCATAAGTTCGCGTACCTACTTAGTACGAAGTGTGAACTCCTTTCAGATTAAAGTTCAATGGTCGCACTCAGGGGTTTGTGGGGGTTCATCGGCTATAAGGCACGGGCATCGGTGGTTATCAGTCGGCTCCGGTTCAGTCCATAGACAAGCACCTTTTTGAAGAGAACGCCGCATGGGCTGCAATACATCGCCGCGCCCATTCCTCATTATGTGTGCTACGTGTGTCTCGTCGTTGGAGTACTCCTGCTCCCCGAAGATGCTCTGAACCAAGGATTGGTTGCTCCATTTCGGATGACTGTTGCCGATGGAGTTTGGTGCGATAGGGGGCCAAGCGACCAAACGGGGTCTTCGAGATCCAGTCCCCATGATCACGAGTGTACCTTGACACGGCGGTTGCATTGTAACTTCGGCAAGGCTGCTTTTCCTAGGATTTTGTGGCTTCTGCTGTCAAGAGACCCCCCTCAGACTCGTACGTCGTACTCAGCATGGATCGCAATCCACTTTCAACACGCTCGTCGTTTGCCGAGCCAGAGTGTGCTATTTGACGATCATTGACACGATAGCAACATCTGAATTCAAAACTGTGATCTATCTGCTCATGTCCGGTATGACGGCATGGGAAGCAATGGCAATCAATCTGATATGAATGGAATGAAGAAAATCATTCCTTGACAGGCTTGAATGCGACCCCGCGTAATAGTGCTTCGCATAACGCCATTCTGACCTGCATTACCACCTGCAGCATGTAGCGGCAGTTTGTTTCAACATGCAAGTAGTGTATCTGAGGAAAACTCCCTGCATTGCATCTGATGTCTCGCCTGGTGACTACGCAACTAGTGCCGGTTTCTGTGTGAGCCAAGAGATAAGTGCAACACCAATTCCTGCGTTTCTCGCGGCACCGACGAGGTGCCAGAGATCCTACGGAGTATTACCATACCCATGAATGTTTCCTGCCCGACACTCTGGCTCCTTTGCTGGCTTTGGAGGGCCGCACCCTGTATTCATTCGCGGAGGCATGCGCGTCGCGCCTAGGGTTGAATAGGGGTATCTCGTGCTCGAGGCCGTATCTTTCCATCTTCGATTACGTTCTCGAAGCACTCTTTTGTACTTCAGCCGACCTTACTATCGGAGTCTTATTTGAACCTGTTTATTCGTTTGAAATTTCTTGCTTGCCGTCTGAAGCTCAAGTCGTGTTCCAAAGACTATGCTTTTCTCGCTCATAGCCATTCAAGACCCTCGCTAGTCCCACTGAGCACTCACGATCGATGAGACCTGACCCATCTCGTCTATCGCATCAGCAAGAATCAAGACATGCACAGCTCGCCACCTGACCCGTTATTGGAACTCTGCACCGAAAGGAACGCATTTTAAAGTTCACGGTATCGCAACTCCCTGTGCCGTGAGGGCGAACATCACTCTCCAACCCCGGGAACGAGTGGGGTCCGGTCATTCGAAGCACCTCCAACGGTTTATCGACAAGGGTTGTGGGACATGGGCAGACAAGGACACCGAGTCATGTCTTCCGAGACCCTGCGTGTGATTACCGGTTCTCGTTGCGCCGAGGAGCCCTCAGTGCATGGGACAACCTGGAGGAATATCAGTCACGGAAGATTCTCCCCTGCGGCAGTGCCCGGGCGTTTTTGCATGCTATCCTGTTTTATGGTGATAACGGCGGCCATAGTAACCCAACTGCTACTTAGTAGGTGCCAGATGCCACGCCAGCATGAGATAGAGAGGGAAGGGTCTCTTCCGTGGATGAACCGACGGTGACAATCTGCTGCGAGCAGTATGCGACACGACACTCCTTTGCTATCGCCATGATCAGTACGAAAATTGCCTCGAGACACCTTTCGACACATATTTCACCGTGATCCCCACGGTCGGTTTGGGGCACCGTGTCCACATTTTAAGCAACGACGAACACGACTCTCTCAGTGCCGACCGGACTCAGCAAACTCGCTTTTTGGTCACTGACCCACGGGCGCAAATTTGCCCAAGTTGCCCATCATGGTGACAATGAACCACGACTACACCAAGGGCCAGATGATCGGTCTGGCCGTTGGATTCATGATCATTCCGACCATATTCTATGTGCTTCGAATATGGGCGAAGCTGCTTGTCAAGCGATTTGCGTGGGATGACTACCTCGCGGGGTTTGCGCTGGTTCGTTTGCCCTCCGTCTGCCTGCCGGTCGAGGTGCTGACAGATCCTGCAGCTGGTTTCCATCACCTGCTGTACTTTACAATTGGCTAGTAGGTTTTACCTTCACATTGACTTTGATCATCTGAGTCTAATCGTCTGAACAGCCGCGATCCATGGGCACTTGGGCCAGCACCAACCTACGTTTCCTGACGGGTCACCGATCATGGACGATCCAGGGTTGATCTTCTTCGAGGAGGTGAGCCTAACCTTAAACTTTCGTCTTGTTCTTGGCTACTGCTAACAAGCTTTATGTCGACATAGACCAAGTTTGCACTGAACATGATATCCATTCTGGGCTTGGGCCTAGTCAAGTCGTCCATCTTGGTGCTGTACCGGAGCCTCTTCCCAAGTCGCAGGTTTCACTACGTCGTGTATGCCGCGCTTGCTTTCGTCATTGGCTGGACCGTCAGCTTCTTCTTCTCTCATTTGTTCACATGTTACCCTATCACCGTTTTCATCGAGCCTTACTACGGCAACTCCTGCGTGCAGACGGTGCCAATGTTCCTGGCGCTGCTGTTCACCGACGTGGTGGCTGACTTCGCGATCCTTATACTTCCAATCCCGATGGTCATAAGGGTAAGAATGCCGCTAAAGAAGAAGTTGGCTGTGATCGGGATGCTCGGGTTGGGCGCAGCGTAAGTTTGCGTAACCTCAGTGAGAAAACAACATAGCTAACTGTGTATGCAGGGTCTGCGCAGTGAGCGTGACAAGAGTGATAGCTACCTTTGCCATTGCAGAAGAGTACATCAAGCATCCGAACGACGTCATTTGTAAGCTATGCCGCAGTCTCAATTTGATGGAATTCTTATTGAACTCTCTGTATAGATTATACTGCGCCAGTATTCTTCTGGACGAACATCGAGCTTTCTTTAGCGATTGTATGCGCCTGTCTCCCAACTCTTCGGCCAATCTGGTTACACTTCTTCCCGAAACCTGCGGCGACAGGCAGCAACTCGTACGAATACGGATCATCGAAACGCTATGGCGCCCGAAAGAGCAGTCTCAGAACACCGCCTTACGAGGAGTTGGATGAACTTGAGTTGACGAGGCATGATGAGTTGACCCGGTCAGGATCAGTCAGAGAAAACGACATTGTGAGGGAGACAACCATACACCAGACAATTGAGCCATCGGACAATTCCAGCACGGCCAACTTGAGAACAAATGGGCTTGGGCTATAATCGGGATAACAAGGGATATGGGCGGAGGCGTTAATGGATTTGGGGGCTGCACGGATAACCGGAACTTTACCGCACGGAAAACAGTTACCAACAGGAATTGAGCGCCATCGACGGGGCTGGGTTGCAAGGTCTTGGTCATCCATGGATATTCTACTTGAGTACCATTTATGATTATTCCTAGTGGGCTGCGCCCAGCAGTAAGCAGAATTACGAATCCCTTAAGGGTCGGAGGCCGCGAATGATTTCATTTGATTCCGCGGTGTGCGCAGGGTGTAGGCATCACGTCTAGCCTAATCGAGGAAGAGTCACTTTTTCCACCGTTCAGGGTTGCAACGCCGTGAACAGAAGTTTCAATTGTGGGGTGTATAATCGTCGCCGTTCATGCATGGTCTGTCAATGTATTCTGCTCTTTTTGCCAGTGGTGAAGGCTGGCCGAGATATTCGTTTTCTTACAATTCTTCGATCGGTGGTCGTGCTACCGACCCGCTGATGATCTGCTTCAGCGGTCGAAATAACCTCAGTATCCGCTCTTTGGGGGAGGGGCAGTGGAGAGAGCGCCCTATTGAGTCAGGGAAGCGGGCGATTCTGCAACACGATGTGCAATCGTGAGTTGAACAGCAGAAATCCCGCACAGCCAGGTCGAACCCAGCTCCGAGCTCCACACGTGGCGCGGGGGGCTTCCAACACGACCTTGCTCTGGTGGAATTTGCAATCTCGGGGACGTAGGAATGGACGGCTGCGTTGGTGTTTTGAAGGCTGGCAAGACTTCGTCGTACGATTGGAATATTCGGACTACGCCCCGTCCGCTAAGGTCCGTATCCCCCGAGATGCTACTGTGCCACTGAAGATGGGGAAGATCCCCTATCCCTGCCCTTGCCAAGGCACCTGTACTATGCAGTATTGCTCACGGAAGGGCCAACGCATTCGGCAATTCATGTTCTTCAACGGCGTTGCTTAATCAAGGTAGGTCATCAAAGGGGCTTCTGGAAAGATCACAGCATGTCACGCAGAAGCGTGCCGACGCCCGCTCACAGACCCTTAAGATCCCAAACCTGTCCTTTCAAATGCACGAGCTCCTTGGCTGTCACTGTTTCTCGTTGACGATCACTCGCCGTTGTAACCCCGGTCACACTCTGTTTTCTCGTTCACCATGCGGCTTCTACTCGTCGCTGTGCAGTTCCTGACCATGGTAGCATCTGCTGCCGTCGATGTCAGTGCTCGCTCTGTGGCCGATGATTTGCTCAGTCTTGTATCGACCTCATCTGTTGGCGTCCAGGTGAGGGCGAGATGGAGTGACGTTGATCTGCCCACGCCATCTGTGATTGTCAATGCCACTTCTGAGAAGGATCTTAGCGCTGTGGTATGTCACTCGCCCCTGACTATCATCTGAAACTAGTAGCCATGCTCATGGATCGTCCTCTGACAGGTCAAATACTGCACCAAAAACAACATCCCCTTCCTCCCTCAAAACGGCGGCAATGGCTGGGCGACTGGCCAGTTCAACCTGGGCAGCACCGGTGTCCTCATCAACCTCGCCGGCCTGAACCAGGTCAACATCAGCTCTGACAAGAAGACAGCTACGATCGGAGGTGGTGCACTCATCGGTGATGTGATCACTGCTGCGGATTCCGCTGGAGTCCTCGTCCAGACGGGTAACTGTAACTGTGTCGGAGCTCTTGGTGCGGCTCTTGGTGGTGGCTATGGAAACATTATGGGAGAACATGGCTTCGCCGTCGACAACATTCTCTCCATGAGGGTGATCACCGCCAGCGGAGAAGCCCTAACTGCCTCGAGCACATCCAACCCTGACCTTTACTGGGCTCTCCGAGGAGCTGCACCGAACTTCGGCATCGTCACTTCTGCGACCGTCAACGCATTCCCGACGACGAACCGGACTTCATGGATCATGTCACTTACCTTCGACCCTGCCAAGATCGCCGACGTCGCCCAAACGATCCAGGACCTTCCCCTCCTGCCGCAGCAGGTCGTCTACTTGGTCCTCACCAACTCCGGTGATGCTTCCAACTCTCCCATGGTTCTCGTTACCGGATTCCTCCGCGAGGGCACCGAAGAGCAAGGCCTCAGAGCCTTTGCGCCGCTGTACAGCCTTGGCCCCTTGACCAACTCCAGCGCAGTGACGCCCTACACCAGCTGGAACGCTGCGAACGACAACTTCTGTGCTCGCGGGGGTCGCAAGCCGGCGTTCAGCACGACGATCAACAACATGAAGGCGGACACATGGCCCGAGATCTGGTCCCTGTACACCGGCTTCCAGAACCAATCCACCGCCCAGAACTCTGCTGTTCTGATCGAGCGCTACAACCTGACTACTGCCAAGTCAAAGCCTGCGGGCTCCGCAGCTATGCAAGACGAACTCCGCCAGGAGGCATTCGCGCAGGCAATTGTTATCCCTTGGTATGAAGATGCCACTCTGGACTCTGTGGCAGAGACCTTTGGCTCGAAGGTCAGGGACATCTGGAGCTTCTCTTCCAGCGCTGTTGTGAACCCGACGTAAGTTGAAACGCTGTACACAACACTATGAACGTCTACTGACAAAAGATTGCTTAGTTACATTAACTTTGCTCACGGTGACGAGGAATTGGAGGCGATCTATGGGTCCAGCTTGGACAGACTGAAGACCCTCAAGACGAAATACGACCCTTCAGGAGTCTTTGGTCAATGGTTCAAGATCCAGTGAAGAATGTTTCTAGTTGGAGAACTTCGATATCGCATAGGCAATAGTTCTGAGAAGCCATGGCATTATCATGGATTGATGAAGTTATGGTTTGCAGGCTTTGTGAAGATTGAGATGACTATAAGAAGACACTTCTTGTGGGAAGGTGATTTACTGTCATTGAGGCTGTCCGGTCATTTGACCATGGATAACCATCCTCGCGCTGCCCAAGTCAATCTCTTTGAGGTTGACAAATTTCGTCTTCTTTGCAAACTTCCAGCCCACAGCTAAAATGATGAATAGCAAAACGACGACGTAGTTCTGGAAGAATGCCTCGACATCCCATGGAGCGAAAGATGTCCAACCCTGGAAGAAGATGAAGAAGACGTTGCCAGAAAGTCCAAGGTAGGCACAGAACCGCCAGGCGGGCGCTTGAAAGGGCAGGACATCGGCGCTGATGTTCTGTGCAGCAAGGGCCATCCTCAGACGGATATGATTGAGAGAGATCAGACCCCCTGTGATCCTCGAGTGTTAGCGAAGATTTTTATAAGGGAGGTGTAGATAGCTTACATGTGATGAAAGTCGCTACACCAGTGATGGAAATGATCCAAGTATAGACCACACCGGCTCCAGACGACAGGTTGAGTAGAGACAAGAAGCCGATAAGATTCATGACCACCAGAGACACGACCGGAACGCCGTTCTTGTTCGTCCATGCGAAGATCTTGGGAGCCTGTCCCTCCTGGGCGAGGCCGTAGAGCGTGCGTGAGCCCACGTAGAGCGCTGCGTTGATGGCGGAGAACATCGTGACGAGGATGATGGCGTTGACGACATGCGCCCCGGCATTGGCGCCCACTCTCGTAAAGGCGATGACGAACGGCGACCGGGCCGTCTTGCTTGTTGCAGACAGCAGATTCGGGTCGTTGTATGGCACGGTGATGGTCAGAAAGAAGATGCCCAGCAGAAAGATGCCGCAAATGCGCCAGAGTACGGATTTGACGGCCTTGGGCACGTCGCGCGCTGGGTTGGCCGACTCTCCCGCAGTGAGTCCGATCATTTCGGTGCCGCTGTACTGCAGCGCTGCAAATACGAAGACTTTGAAGACGCCTTTAGCGCCGTCGGCGAACGCGCCCGGGTCATGGTAGAATTTGAACCCAATCTTCTCGCCGCCGAGGACGCCGGATGTAATGAGAATCGCGCAGAGAAAGAAGGCGAAGATGGCGAGGATTTTGACGAGGGCTAGCCAGAATTCTGCTTCGCCGAAAGATTTGACGCCGAGGAGGGTGAAGGCGAGGAAGAACCACCTGCAAGGTGCAATTGTTAGCGCGATGACTTGGACAGCTTACAGGGGATATTCTTACCAGAAGATCAAGATCCACCCCCATCTCGGAACAGCAGTCTCCCAGTAGGTCAAGACGAGGCCAAGGTTGTCTGCGTTGAAGATCAGCTTTAGCAGTATCATATTCCATGTTTCTCATACTGTATTCGGCAATGATAATTCCAGCCCAAAGAAGCCAGTAATTCCAGCCGAGCGCAAACCCAACAGCTGGGTCAACGAAGGTGGAGGTGTAATGCGTGAAAGAACCTACATACCGCGACAAGCTGTTAGCAACTCAATCTTGATCGGAAGCGAACCTTGTAACAAACCTGACAGCGGAATGAAAGCACCGAGCTCGCCCAGGGACTGCATAACAGCCCAGAGCAGCACGCCGACAACCGTGAAGCAGAGAAGAAGACCCGCCGGTCCGGCGCTCGTCAGACCCGTGCCCATTCCTACAAAATACCCAGGCCCAATAACACCGCCAATAGCGAGCATCATCTGCACCAACAGAACCGAGTTAGCCCACAACAATCGCTGGAAAACACTGGGTCGTCAGCAATTCAACGCACCAAGTGACGGCCTGAGAGCCCTCTATGCAGGCCGGGTCCGCCGCCCGTAGTAGTCGCTGTCTCCCCATCGTGGGCAGTCGATGTCTGCTTCAACGCATTGTCGTCTTTTGACTCAGCTTTCAAGTCTGCCATTTTGAATCGTTCGATTTCACAAAGAAGTCGTCCGACCTAGGAAAACCATAGTCGCCATCTTAGAGCTGGGTCAGGTCTTCAGTGTATATACAATGTCGAAGAGAACCGTCGTGGCTAACAAAAAATACTTTGGGCCGAGTCAACACTGAGGCCGTGTTCTTTTAGGAGCTGAAGTTGGGGCGGATAAGGGGCCGGATGGGGGTGGGCTAGCGCCAGCCATTTGGGCCGAGTCATATCTCAGAACCGCGGGGTTGGATGGGTTGAGGCCGGCAGATCCCTGATTCCGCAGGTGTCTGCTGACCTTGTTCACGACAAGTCTTTGATATGCAAGTTGATCTTGACTAATCACAAGCGATATTCGAATTGTATAACATGACCACTTGTTATCTCTTGTTGTTGCAAATCCGACACCATCACCGTCAATTCCGTGTCGTCTCCACTACTCTGAGCTGAGTCAATTGGACTTTGCCGAGCGACTGGACAACGGCTCCGATGGTAACGGCAGACTTGCATCCGAATCATGGCAAAAGACCATTTCCGTTCGTCCTTGTTTTGTTGGGCAGAGAAGAACGATTGCCCAGACCATTTCAAGTATCCCGTTCATGGATCGGCAGCAACCTGTGTGGCTACAATGCCTCTAATGCTGAATGATACAAAATTGCGTGAGGGAATTCTCAGGAGATATCATTGCAGGGAACATTCAGGCATCAGGAGTGATGATGGTCCAGACACGAAAGCGAACAGGTTGTATTGACTATGTACAAGAAAATATCATGTATATCTGAACTTGGTCAAGCAAAGGAACCTCTTCCACGCGCAGCAGACCTCGGCTGTGTTTTCATTGACTGCGCTTCAGCTTGTTGTTCAAACTGTCTGAGTGCACTGGACTCCTGTTGATGATGGTGGTGATGATGATGATGGTGATGGTGGTGGTAGTGATGATGGTGATGGACGACTTGCTGTGGTGCAGCGGGGTATCTGAATATGTCTGCTGGGAGACTTTGGCCAAAATCATCGGCGAAGAGCTCGAGATATTGGTTTGGTGAGGGTATTGACAAGTGATTATGGGATGAGGAATGCGACGCGGTCACGGTGTTGTGGTCAATCGCGTTCATACTCGAGTTTGAGGACTGTGGTGGCCGCATAGGTCTCGATCTGGTGGCTGTCCCTCGAGAACCGAGTTGTCGGCCAGCAAGCGGCACTTCCGGAGCAGTGTCCCATCCTGATCTCGGTGGTGTCGAAGCGCAGTCAGAGCTGTCGGACGACACGCCTTGATATGATTGGCGTTGGGTTGCTTCGGTGTCCTCAATGATGCCTAGGGTACTGGCATCATTGTGCTCTGTGATGTGAGACTGCGTGGAAATCTCTGGAAAGTGTCCGGGATCTGAGACAAAGTTCATGGCATCATCTGCCAAACTTGTATTAGTGTCCATCATGGCCGTACTGAGGTTGCCGAGATCGAGTTGATTAGGCATTTCTGCATCGATTCCAGCTGATGGTGTAGCCAAGTCTTGGGTCTCTGGCGAGATACCATTCTCACTTGCTGACATTTGGCAGGCTGTTGATGACGGCGTGCTAGTTGAAGGCGAGCCCTTGGAGTGTCTGGATAGTGCCCTCCACCTGTTGCGACATGTAAGGGGAGGGCGGCCGGGTAGCTTAGCCGATATTGCGGACCAGCGGTGACCCAGTGTCTGGACGCCTTCTCTAAGGATATCGTCTTCCAAGGGACTCCAGTGACTAAGGCGGTCTTTTGCCTGGGGGTTGAGAATGTCGTTATATCGCTTTGCACACTGGTCGTCTTTCCTTCCAGGTATTAACACAGCTAGACGAAGATGATATTAGACGGAGCCAGATGATGATCAATGACAGATGATTGCCTCTTACCGATGTCATGCCAGGCGGGTCCAAGACGGTTGTATGCTGACAACAAGACCTGGTCCTCTTGTGGTGTCCATCTACCTTTCCTTAATGACGGATCAAGCGAGTGGAACCAACGTTTGCGGCAGTCCTTCATGAGTGGTCAGTCTTTCAAGTCTGCTCTCAGACTCCATGTTCCTGCCGGGGTAAAGGTCCTCACCTTGGCAGTACGATCTTGCAGGCCTGCGGCAATGTCCTTCCACCTACTCTGCGGGCCCCTTGCGTCACCGTAATGAGATACAAGGGCTTTCAGAATCGCGTCTTCGGCCGGTGTCCAGATCCTCCGCGGCCGAGTAGCGGCATTGGCAGCTTCGGAACGGGGAGACGAGTCCTCGAGCGACATGGGACGTGCGAAAGGGGGAATCGTCAGTATATGTGACAGACCGACCTTGGTCGACGAGATCAGGGGCAACACCGGCGGCTTTGAGTCTCTCTTGATTGACCAGACTCGCCAACGCGTTCTCTGACAGTCTCGTCTCCGTGTCTGCGCCTATCTTCGGAGACAAGAGTCCCCTTTTTTCCCGCCTTGCAGCTTATCTCTGGTCCCCCCGCAATTTCTTTCGGGGGTTCCCCGCATTCTGGGTGGAGATATGACTCGGCCCAGTCCCGACAGGGATTGATGATGATTGGTGAGACCGGACGGCACTAGCGGCACCACTTGACCCAGCCGGGGGAGGCCGTGTCATGCCGATCCGGACGGGCGACCGAGTCCTAGTTGACTCGGCTTCGGCGTGCGTCTCAGGATATAAGCAGATGTCCGGCGAAATGCTGGGGTTGTCAGCTAGGTTTCCTCTTCATCAACCTCCCTGCCTCGTCCCTTGTTGTCTTCAGTCGAGGTTCCAACATCATGTCTTCTACAGAGTATCTTCATCCCCTTGACCCGGCCACAGCCGAGGAAATCCAAGTCGCCACAGACCTCGTCAAGAACCTATTCTATGGCATTCCTCTTCACTTCAAGGCCGCGGGTCTCGACGAGCCTCCCAAGCAGGAGATGGTCGCATATCTTCAGGCGGAGCATGCAGGAGAGCCTCTACCAGAGATTCCTCGTCGCATCTTTGCGATCTGGTACATCAAGCGATCTCCCCGTCTATTCGAGGGTGTGATCGATGTCACCAACAACCGAGTCATTCAGCATGAGGAGCTTTCACGAGACTTCCATGGACCCGTCGATCGTGTCGAGCTCAACGAGGCGGCCCAGGTGGTGATGGCCAATGCCGACGTTCACAAAGAACTCACAAGGTTGAAGATTGACAAAGCGAATGTTGTCCTTGATCCCTGGGACTATGGTGTTGATGGCATCGACACACAAGAGCGCATGACACAGGTAATGATGCACCCTGCCTCAGCACGGAACATTCTCTAACGCATTCCAGGTTTTCATGTACATGAAGAACCCAAAGAATAACGATGTTGACTCATCACACTACTCGTTCCCTCTCGACTTCATGGTTATTGTTGATCTATGCACCATGAAGGTGAAGAAGATCATCCGGCTACCATTGGGTCCGGACGAGAGCACAACAGAAGGCATGGACGACATCGCACACCGCGAGACCGATCCTGCTGAACCCGAGTACGACCATCGCCTTCAGAAGAACCCTCCTCGAACATCTTTGAAGCCATACAACGTCATCCAGCCTGAGGGAGCCTCATTCACCGTGAAGGGTCACCTCATCGAATGGGAAAAGTGGCGTTTCCGTGTCGGCTTCAACTGGCGCGAAGGTTGGTGCATCAATGACCTTGATGAAGCTCTCGTTCTGACCAGTCACAGGCTTGACCTTGCACGATCTGCATTTCATGGACCGCAGCACATTTTATCGTCTCTCCCTGTCAGAGATGTTTGTGCCCTATGGAGACCCTCGAAGCCCTATCTATCGCAAGGGTGCCTTTGATCTTGGTAACGTCGGTGCCGGCGTGACTGCCAACAACCTTCAGCGTAAGTGCCTACTCTCGCTTTTCGGTACGGAGAGCTGATACTTAATAGTTGGGTGTGACTGCCTTGGTACCATCAAGTACATCAGCGGTTGTGTCGTTTCAGCCGACGGCAGTCCGGCTCCCCGGCCCAACGCCATTTGCATCCATGAAATCGACAACGGCATTCAATGGAAGCACACCAACCACCGAACCGGTAAGGCCACTGTGGTCCGCAAGAGACAGCTCGTCCTCCAGCAAATCATTACCGTTGCCAACTATGAGTACATCTTTGCTTGGGTCTTCGATCAATCAGGCGAGATCTCCTTCGAGACAAGAGCTACCGGTATCCTGTCCACTCAGCCCATCGACAAGGATTCCAAGGTTCCTTGGGGAACCCGTGTTGCCGACGGTGTCATGGCTCCGTACCACCAGCATCTCTTCAACGTCCGTATTGATCCCGCTGTCGACGGCCACCAGAACACCTTCACATACACCGACTCGGTAGCCATGCCGTGGGATGAGGAGCTCAACCCACTAGGCACGGGCTACGTCAGCAAGGAGACTCCCGTCATCCGCGCCGGACCCGTCGAAGACAGTCTGAAGGACGGCCGTGTATTCAAGATCGTCAACGAAAACATCCAGAACCCCGTCTCATTGACCTCCGTCGGCTACAAGCTCGTTCCCATTCGTTCGCAAATGCTTCTTGCCCAGCCTGGTTCGTGGCATTGGCGTCGCTCTGAGTTCTGCGAGGCGCCCATCTGGGTGACCAAGTACAAGGACCGCCAGTTGTTCCCGGCGGGCGACTACACCAACCAAGGTCTCGGCGGAACCGGCATCAAGTCGTGGACCAAGACGAGGGATCACATCCCCAACGACGATATTGTCATTTGGCACACTTTCGGCTTCACCCACAACCCTCGCGTTGAGGACTTCCCCATAATGCCCGCCGAGATTGCGCAGTTCCATCTGAAGCCTTACAACTTCTGCAACTACAACCCTACCAATGATGTGCCGCCTTCCAACCAGGCTTTCAACAAGAGCACGCTGTTTGAAGAAGCGGGGAAGGAGGGACAGAAAGGTTCATGCTGTGATGCGGATACACCTGCCGGCTCGACATCTAGCAAAGGAGAAGGAGAAAGCCCGTTTGTGAAGGTGGCGCTACCGGACAATACCAAGTCTTGAATCATCATTGACTCGGGGAACAGGTCCAGGCATACATAGGGACTCTGCTGCGAGTAGTAGAACTTTTGCAGCACAGTGTTAATGTTCATCTCAAGTATCTTCTACTGATATTTAGTCCTGATATAGGGTATGTATAGTTGTAAAAGCCTATGAAGAACTTGAAGACGAGATTGAGACATGATACCACGACAATTGCTGTGCCAATGTGCAGGCTAGTTGCTGCTTAATTACTTTCGGCTAATTATCCGAGTATTACCTGTGATGGCTTCAGTCAGCCTCTTTCAAACTTCCTTTCAATGTGGTCAAATCGGGTGGTTCTCTCAGCGAAACTCCTTAGGAGTAACGTCATGACAAGACTTTTGAAATAAGGCATTGGGGCGTTTCTTGTCTTCACTGTAGCACATTTTGATTGCACAACTTACCTAGTCAGGGACGTACTACCGAATACATGTGGCCTTAGATTCAATAGCACACCTCCAGAACCTAGTGATGCGATGCAGATAGCGGGAATGGCTTTTACTCTATCATCTACACGTGAGAATACAAGTGCATTTCGCTACTGAGTTTGTGTGAAACATGCAATTCTTTTTCAAGTATAAAGTTCTAGCGCAACCACCTCTCTCTTCGAAAGAAATCGCCATAATCCTCACCCCAATCAAGTACGATTACTGAAACTTACTCGAAGCAATTTGCATTTCTTCAGCCCTCCTGGCTACCTCGTCAATATTCTTTCTACAAGATGACTCAAACACGCGTGCGTTACTCAATCCAAGGGTGGTGAGAAAAATATGCTATCGGCAGTGACCGCAACGCTCTGGAAAATTACGTCAGGGCTCCGCAAGATCCAAGCTCTGTTGCGGACGATGGAAACTCTTTCTTCACTATAGCCGAATACCACGGAGAGCCTTTCGTTCAGGAGAATCCTGAGACAGGCCAGTCAAGACTGGCAGGGCGGCTATTGCTAACATAGTACAGTGCTCTTTCCAACCCGGCACCGAGCCTATCTCCTCCGGCTGGAGGATCTAATTCTGAGCGGTACTCCAAGCATGCAAGCTACCAAATAGTCCGCTAATCGCAGTCCGGTCTGGTCTGCAACAGCGAGGATAGAGAAGACGCCCTGTCTCACAACGAAGAATTCGCCGATCCTGAAGAAAATATCGAAGATCTCGACATTCATGTCCGTGCATGGCTGGATGGAACCATTGTCATCGACGTCAGCGGAGGGTAGACGAACATGATGAGGGAATCAAGACCTACAGCGTGTCTTCCGAGGACGGACAAAATGACATGCATGTCGCTGTTGGCGGCTTCTTCCAGGGAAGCGAGTACAAAGCCAATTCCATCCATGGCACAAACGGATACATAGGCGTAAAGGAGACTGCTACATGTACCTATGATCCCATTTTCTAATCTGTCACTTTTTCATTAACTACCTGTTCTAGACTTAGCAGCAAGCTCGCAACTTTACCGCCGAGGGAAGTCTGACTCTTCTACCTGATGATAAGCTTCTCGTTCTCGACGATAACAACGAAACCGGAGACCAAATCGAAAATGTACTGCACAGCCTCAGCGGTCCCAACGGTCCTCATACCAAAGCCCCGAGTCTCGAAACCCCTATCGAGCCATTCCAGGGCCTCTATGGACTCTTCCGCACCTCGTGCACGATTGCGAATATCACTAAGTTGTGTTGCACCTACGGCTCAAGCTCTTGCGACATACAGAGGTCGCCGCCTGGGCTACCTACACCCGTTCCGGGCACTGAAGAGGATTTGTTCATCTGTGGCTCGTGTGACTCCAGTAAACCGCGCCGACTACAAGGCCTCTTTCGTAGTCCATCCCTGTGGTATGATGGACGGCAAAAACCACGAATGATGAGTTTTGCCACTTTGGAAAGTGAACCTCTGATAAAGGGCAAGATAGATGAAGCCAAGACGGACAGCTTTTGACCTGGGTGCTGCTCTGTCTGTGTGATTGGCCGCCTCATTATCTTGCACTCCCGTCCATTTGGGCTGACCCGATTGGGCTACTCCGTCTCACTTGTTTTTCTTTTTCTATTTGTACCTCAGACGTACAACTTATTTTATCCACGTGTCTAGAATTGATTCAATCGGCCGCTTACCCCGCATGTTCTCGACGAAAGAAAATCTTTTCTTCACCTCCCGAACCAACTCGCTGCGCATCGTAGCATCATTGTCAGTGAGGATTAACCCGCCTACGAGCCCCATTCAAGAGACACAGAAAACAAACATCCGCAAATACGCCAGGCGGACAAATTCTGTCGCTCGCTCAGAATGAGCCGATGGCATCGAGAATCTTGCTCGACCCCGATGATTATCATCAAACAGCGACTGCCGACCTGCGAATCCTGTAATTCTTCTCCAGACTTAGATGCAATTGTTTCGGCGCAGTCAGCACAGAGGCTTGCTCCCTCAGTAGTTCCTCCCGACGAGCCTTCTGGTCAGCTCAATTTGTGGTGGCCGCCATGCGTGCCATACGATTTAAAGACGCCTGCCACAGAAGTGATTGGGGACGGATCTTCCTCTGGCTCTGCACCGAAGGCAGACTCCCTAGCCAGCGGCATGCACAGATCCCAGTATGCTTCCTGCGATTATGTCTATTCGTCGCAGATGCAAGAGAGTCAGTTGCGCTTGGTACGCCTTGCCTCCGTGGATGATGTCGATGCTCCTGTTCACGTCAACCTGGAGATCCACGACGATGAAAGACACCCTGATTACGAAACCGTCTCTTACACCTGGGGTGGGGAAAATGGGGATAGCACAATTTGTCGACCAGTTTACGTGGGCAAGTACTGGGATATTCTCTTTCAAACCCAAAACTGCTGGGAGATGCTACGATACCTTCGGCCGCGCAGAGATCTACGAACCCTCTGGGTTGATGCCATTTGTATTAACCAACGGAACTTTAGCGAACGAGAAGAACAGGTCGCAAAGATGGGACTGATCTTTGAAGGCGCTGTGCGGACAGTTGTATATCTGGGTCCAGATTTGGTTCTTCCAACATCGATGTCTTCACCATACCCTCGGCGTCACTACCTACAGCAGCTAGACACACTGCCAATGAGTCCCAGTCTTCCTCACACACATCTGCGGCGCTCTGAACGCGTGACTTTAGCTACTTTGCTAGAGAGGGAATACTTCCAGAGGATTTGGGTCATACAAGAGCTCCTTCTCTCTCGCGACATTACGTTCGGGGTCGGCGACGTGGAATTCACCATTAAGCACCCAGCTACAGTAAAGCCATGGCCCAGCGAGTCTTTCAAGAGCAGCGGAGTCCTGTGGCTCGAACACGTCACACAAGGAATCATCTACGAAGCAGGAGAGAACGTTGTACTTTCTGCGGTGGATCTTGCGTCAGATTCAAAGTCTACTGATCCTCGCGATAAGATATTCGGTGTTTTAGGCATGATTCAAAACACATCAAGACTCGCACCTTCTTATTCGATATCTTTTCGGCACCTTGTGCTTGGTTATTTTGCCTACTGCCTTGTTTTGAAAAAGGACTTGCGGGTCATTGGACATGCCGCTGGACGTCAAGCATCCGCAAATATGCCTTCATGGGCCCCCTCTGCCTACGAGTCCGAGACTAAGGCCCCCGCTATACCGCGCTTAGGAGTTGACAAACTACTGTCGATGCTTGATTCCGACGAATTTGCCGCGGCCTTCAAAAGACATCATTGTGCTGAGAGTTCAACGAGTAGACGCGACCCAACACAAGGTTGGGAGAAGTTCGAGCGATGGGTGCCGAATGATACAGACCAAGTCTGCTGGAAAGTGCAGTGTAGTCAGAACCTACCGCCGTCTCATGATCCACAAGATGGGTTCACAAATTCCAGCAATGAACACAGCCGTACTGGTTTCGGTCAACACTGGTATTCTCATGTCAAAGTTGACACACTTACCGGAGCACTATTGGACCTGACCGCGCTTCATGTTCTTTGTTTTGGTGAGGCGGACTTATGTTTGGCTGATACGCACCATGACGAAAATGTTTATACTTACGTTTTCAAAAGCGAAGAGGGCTCGCTATTGGTGTATTCGCAACAAGCATGCTTCGAGTCGCCTACTGATTTGTCTCAAACCCATCTGTTCGCTCTGTGCGAAGATTTACGGTTCGAAGTACAATTTGGCGGTGCAGTCAACTCGAGGTTGTGTATATTGCAATCTGCAGTCGATGAAGACTGTTTTCGATTGATTTCAGCGAGTGTGTTTGTGTGCTTTCATACCCTTGACCTTCGACCGTGGAGACGTCTGGACAGCTCTTGGGGATGGTGCCTATACTGTGACGACAAGGACGTAAAACGTCGGTACATGCGGGTTGCGTACGATGAGAGGTGGTCTACGGCTATCCCATTGCTTCGGCAAGAGTATGTTGACGAAACACTCGGTGCAAGCCACTGGAATTATTGGAAACATGACCCACAAAGGGAACACCGTCATCAAATCCTGTCGATGAAGGAGCTACGTGCAGAGCTTGCTTCCATTACACAACGATTGAGAAGGAAATGGATCTCTGAAGACAGTTCATCGCAGGGTTGTCTGAAATTCCTAAGTTTCGATGGCCAACTCGACACGCCGGTTTGGATAACCTTTGCGTTTCCAGGTGTAACAAACCCGAGAGACTATCTGCACATACTACATGCAGCATTCCTCGTCGAGAAAGGTTTGAAAGGCTCTGTGGAATCATTCCTTAAGCTTTATCTTCGTCTCGTGGAGAGGTTCGAACCTAAAATACTTGAAGGTCTATCATCCACCAATAAAGAGACAAGGACTATCATCGGTTCTGAGACACTAGTCGAACTGTGCTTTAAACCTCACCAGCAATCTATCATTCGAGATGTTGTCGATCTTGCGTATCCATTTGGGTGAGTATCTCTCCAGTCATATGAGCACAATACCCATCACAACTAGGATATACTAACAAGTGGGAGGGAACTTAAGAATGCTTCCCAGACGCTTCATCGCGCTCACATCTATCCCTCATTTCTGGTAGTAGACAGGCGCGTCGTACCCCAAAGCCGCAGAGTCTTTCGTCGCTTCACTCATCAACTAGCTATGATGCCAAGATTGTCCCAGGCTAAGTGCAACCCTCGAATCTTCACTGTGGACGACTTTAGATCTATATCTAACGGACCGCTTTTCACCATTCGCGAAATGGTGCATGATTCTGAACAACGAAATATTCATATTGCATTCGATGTGGGCTTTCTCATGCTCTGGGCACAACTGCATCCGTGCACGGCGGCTTTTAGACGCCTAGCGCCATATTGTCGAAACGGAGAAAGCGTTTTGACATTGTTCCTTCGAGATCCCACACCAGAGGATGCAAATTCTGTTGTTCCATGTTGGCCAGATATCATTGACGATTGCTTTGTAATCAACAAGTCTGCGCGTCTAAGGAAAATCACTGTTTTGTGAGACGAGAAGAGTGCAGACATTTAGTCCCTTAACGGCATTTGTCAGTCTAGAAGCAAATGCCCTCTTTTTGGGGTGTACTACAAACTTGTAACTTTCACCTTCTATATGCCCAGCTTCTTTCTTCTGTCTATCTTCATATCTGTCCATGTGTTCACTTTGTAACTAAAGAACTATGCTGTGACGTATCAAACTAGGTAAGTGGTCCAAGTGAGAGGGACACGTTTCGTAATGTAGTGCTGCGGTGCCCCCCGGGATACCACACGTACAGAACCACATGTAATGCCTACGGATGTTGCCAATCAGTCTAACTTCATGGAATCCGACCCCGACTGGGAACAGCTTCCAAAACCACACGGCAAAATTGGAAAGTAAGGGTTAATTTACAGTTGAAACCCAGAGTCTTGGGTCGCCCTGGACGGGAACGTCGGTCAAGCTCCCGACAGATATTGCAATATCAGCCGGACCATCATCCTCCGTCGGTCCACTCAAAACGGCTCCCATAGGATCCTTCTCACCGTCCAGGTCAATCTAATTTGCCAAGACGTAGTAGTGAACCAACAAGCATAAATCAGTTAGCCAAACATAAAACAGACCGCAGGATCACGGTTGACCTGTTGCCGCCGTGGCGGTCTTGGCCATCTGGTCATCTGGTCCAGACGTCCAACCCGTGCCGCCATCGACGGCTCCAGATTCCGACGCAGAGGCGAACAAGCGAGAGATACCAAGACCATGGGAGTCCTCACAACCCATCATCTATATAAACTCAACTCCATCAAACCAGCATGATGATCGTTCCACCTCCCACCGCAGATCCCCAACTCCCCATCCTACACTCTCTTTCCGAAATACCCCTTCACCCACTCTCACAATGAAGCTCCTCCTCCCCCTCCTCTCCGCCACCGCGGCCTCCGCCCACACAATCTTCTCCTCCCTCGAGGCCGGCGGCGTCAACAGCGGCGTCGGCGTCGGTGTCCGGGTCCCCTCCTACAACGGCCCCATCGAGGACGTCACCTCCTCCTCCATGGCCTGCAACGGCCCGCCCAACCCGACCACGCCCACGTCCAAGGTCATCACCGTGACCGCCGGCCAGTCCGTCACCGCCGTCTGGCGCTACATGCTCAACAGCGGCGGCTCCGCGCCCGCCGACATCATGGACTCCTCGCACAAGGGCCCCACCATCGCGTACCTCAAGAAGGTCTCCGACGCGACCACCGACACCGGCGTCGGCGGCGGCTGGTTCAAGATCCAGGAGGACGGCTTCAGCAACGGCGTCTGGGGGACGGAGAAGGTCATCAACGGCCAGGGCAAGCACTCCATCAAGATCCCCGCGTGCATCGCCCCCGGGCAGTACCTGCTCCGCGCGGAGATGATTGCGCTGCACGGCGCGGGGAGCTACCCCGGCGCGCAGTTCTACATGGAGTGCGCGCAGATTAATGTTGTGGGCGGCACGGGGGCCAAGACGCCGGCCAACACGGTCAGCTTCCCTGGCGCGTACAAGGGCACCGACCCCGGTGTGACCATCAACATCTGTAAGTTGTCCATGTTGAGGGTCTGTAGGTCAGGCTGTGATGCTAACTGTGTTGTTTGCAGACTACCCCGTCGTTACGTCGTACACCATCCCTGGACCCCAGCTCTTCACCTGCTAGATGGCTCAGGCTTGGTGGATGAGATAGGAGAGGAGACATCGTTGTTGAGACCTCGCTCGCTCGTTTTGACTAGCTTCTTACATCAGGTCGTGACTCAACAGGGAAAAATTCCTGATGGGAAGTGCTCGGCCGTAACTTCTTGTATATAGTTACCACATGTCAATACACTTTAGTTCTGCTACCGCAGAGGACTACACCAACACTGCCACCATGTCAAGATTTTCCGGTATTCCATTTCACACTCTCAGCGTATTAAATTAGTTTGTTGAACCATGGACTCAAAACCGAAAAAGCTAAGTCAATGAATAATGATCAAGGGTTGAGATAACTAGCACAAATAAATGAGGACAACATAGGTCAGTGCAATAGTACGCTTACGAGAGGTAAATAAGCCAGGTTAAACGAAAGATGAAGAAGAAAAAGATTAAACATTGCTTGGCGTATGTGGCAAGAGTTGAGCTTCAAGAGAAAAAAGACGGACAAAAAGACAAAAAGATTTTGACCAGCATGGGGGTCGAACCCACAATCTCCTGATTCCACGGTGTATCGTAGTCAGACGCCTTGCCATTGGGCCAACCGGCCAGACAATTCAGAACGCCTGAGGCGTCCGTCTGTAGGAGTTGCCAGTGCAGAGGCAGCTCATATAGCATGGGCAGTGGGAGCGCAATGCCGCAGTTTTGTGCGCATGAACGCTCGGTCAGTTGCGCAGTTTGGCCAATCGCGCAAACCCAATTGCAAGCTTGGTGGGGGCGGGGGGTTTTGGGATGAAAAAAATTTGTTGCCCCGGCATGGCGCGAAGGCTAAATGCCGCAGCCCCTCCCGATGTCGGCGGGGATTGGGGTCGACTGTCGAGGAGGAGGGCCCCGCTTGGGTGACATGATGGTGGAGGTCTGATAATATATCGCTTAATTCACTACGTCCATTGAATGCATGGACAGAGGAGTCAATTGGACTGTGTCTGCCGCTCATTACTTCCCTCGATTAACGAAGAGAAACACGGCTGCGAAACAAGAGCATGGGACGAGGACAGAGGATTGACAATGTGCGCGGTCTATTTTGCGGTTTGAAAGAGATATCTATGGACAAAGCCACTCAAAGCTCCCATCACATTTTCATCTCGTCTATCTTGACAAAGTCCATATCAGGGGCAAACAAGACAACCCCTTAAACGCGGGAGATGAGGTCCTCTCTCTTGGGACCGGTGCCGATCCAGACACACTTCACACCGACAAACTCCTCAATGAACTCAATGTACGCGCGCGCCTGCTTGGGCAGGTCGAAATACGTCTTGGCGCCGGTGGTGGGCGTGTTCCAGCCCTCGAGCTCCTTGTAGACGACCTCGGCCTTCTCGAGCGTCTTGAGGTCGGCAGGGAAGGAGGGCAGCTCCTCGCCCGTCTCCTTGTCCTTGTAGGCGACGGCGACCTTGATGGTAGGGAAGGTGTCGAGGATGTCGAGCTTGGTGAGGTTGAGGGCGGTGTAGTGGTTGAGGTTGGCCGAGTACTTGACAACGACGAGGTCGAGCCAGCCGCAGCGGCGGGAGCGGCCTGTGGAAACGCCGATCTCGTGGCCGATCTTGCCAAGCTTCTCGCCGACCTCGTTGAGCTGTTCTGTGGGGAAGGCACCGCCGCCGACGCGGGTGGTGTAGGCCTTGACGACACCGACGATGTGGTTGATCTTGCGGGGGTTGAGGCCGAGCTGGGGGCCGTGTTAGTGGTGTGTAAAACGGGTTGCTGGTGGTTTTGCTTACACCGGTGAAGACACCGCCGAGGCCAGTGTTCGATGATGTGACGAAGGGGTAGGTTCCGAAGTCTGGCTTGGTTAGTTGCGAACGCGGTCGCAGGTGAAGTGCTACCTACTAAGGTCAAGCATGACAGCCTGGGCACCCTCAACGAGGATCTTGGTGTTCTTGGCCTGCGCGTCGGCCATGATGGGGACGGCATCAACGACAAACGTCTATAACTGATCAGCGCATGGTAATCCCTGGGCAAGAAAATGCGCCATACCCTCAGGTCCTCTCTGTACTGCTTGAAGCGCTTGATCTCGTCCTCAATGTCGTAGACCAACAGGTCACCGAAGCGCTTCTTGAAGCCGGTGGCAAGCTGGCGCAACTTGCGCTCAAAGACCTCCTCGTCGAACATCTCGCTGATGGTGATGCCATTGCGGGCGGCCATGGTGCTGTAGGTTGGGCCAATACCGCGCTTGGTGGTGCCGATGCTGTTGCCGCCAAGCTCCTGCTCCTCGAGGCCGTCGACCTGAATGTGGCAGTCGGTGATGATGTGGCATCGGTCGGAGACGAGGAGGCGGTCGCGGATGTTCTTGAGGCCCTTGGCCTCGAGGTCGGCCATCTCCTTGAAGAAGGTGGGGACATGGACGACGGCGCCGGAGCCGATGAGGCAGATGGCCTGGGGGTGGAGGAGGCCGGAAGGGAGAAGGTCTGGAGGGACCAGATGTCAGCCCAGGCATGTCGTCGCAGAGGCACAGGTGCAAAACTCACGGAAGTCGTAGCTTACACCGTTGGCGATGACGGTGTGGCCGGCTGGGGGAGGCTGCTGTTAGAATGGTGTTCGATTGATGGCATCAGGAGCTGGAGTAACTCCTACCATTGTGTCCGCCCTAGGGCCATCAGCATGCCATTGATTATCCATAGAGTACCGCAGTCCCAACCTGAGCTCTGGCGCAAATCTGCGCGTCCTGTCCAAGGCTATATGGATGGTTAGACGGCGAGGTTGTGACGGAGGGAACAAGGGCGCAGCTTACACATCAACCAGCTTTCCCTTGCCCTCGTCGCTGCAGGTGAGAGGATGTGTTAGTTCCAGAGTATGTAGAGCAATTGGCGAAGCAGGGTATCATGAACGGCGATGTCTCCTGGTCATCGCGTACACCAATGGGGCCGGTGCGTGTACGCGCATTCCAGGATGTACTCGGCGCGCTCGCCCTGCTGGCTGGGGCCGTTGATGGCAAGGTAAAGCATTGGCATGGTAGAGCAAGGCAGAGAGAGTGTGTGTAAAGCAAGAATGCGCGTCTGTGGTGACAGTGACGATGACATGACAGGACAAGAGGAAGGGCGGCGGAGTGTGACAGCTTACCCCCACTGGGCGCCGAGAACGATGTCAATCGTAGCCATGGCGTCGGGTAGTAAAGAAGAGACTGGAAGTGAATCCAGTGTGTATAGCGAGCAACAAATACGGTCGATTGGCCAAAGTATGGGTTGCTGCGATCGCAACGTCGGTCTGCGATAATCCCAAAAAAACAATCAGAAGGGAGAAGACGCGGGGTTTAAAAATTCCCATGGAGGGGCAGGTTTTGCTCCGGCGGGGCTCCAACTTTGCGCTCCACTAAGAGTCATCAGTGCACCACTGTGACCTGGCAGTGACACCCGTGTGAGTGACTCTTTCCACTGGAAATCCTTCAACGCGCCGCCGTTGCGCAATCGGAAGAAAAGTGTACGTACCGCGGTAATTACGTACCAATGGCCGACCACCACGCGGGACGGAACCGCCCGGAGTGGATGAATCAGGCAGGACCGGCAATCAGTCACGTGCAGTGGCTGGCACATCCACTTCTACTGAGCCACATTTCACACAGCCACACCTTGAGCCACGGCCGCCAATCTGTATCTCGACAGCTCTCGGGCTCTTTTGAATCCTTGAACAAAAGGTTTGATGCACAGATGGGTTTGGCTCTCTGTAGAGTGCTTTGCGAACACTGCGGTGATCCACTCAACCGTTGGAAAGGTTCTCAGCAACCTGTGTTCCACCATCGTCTGCCACACCAAGGGTAGACTTTGCTGGGTTGCTTCCATCACAGAGCTCCCATTCTATGTCTCAATCCCCAGTACTAAAACGACTCTCTCTCCCCGTCGGTTGCTTAGATGAGCTTAACTGAGCTTAACTGTGTTAGTCTTTTGGGCCCTGTGTTCCTGTGGACTCGATTGCCCGTCATGATGCCGAGCACCGAGTTGGAGATCCACCAACTGAACCCATCATCCATGTCCGCTGCCGAGCACACCGAGAACAACGCAGTTTCCCTCACTTTTCCTCACTCGTCGTCATTCTTTCACAACCGTGTTATCAGTTGATGAAAAGGTTGCTCGTACGAGGCCTTGGAATTGTTTCTCTCAGCTGCTTTGCACAATTTTCTCACAGCAGAGAAACTCATGGCTACTTTGAATCACTCAATCTAGACCTTCTACAGGCATGCACAAATGGGCCAACTTGCATCTAACGCGCACCAACGGCCACCTTCACGTGGCTTCGCCCGACAGATACCACCAAGCCTCGGAAGGTTTGCAATTGGCCGAATGAGCCAGCGCAGCATCCCAATAAGCTCACTCTCACTCGGATGTCCTACCGAACATGGCAACAAGGAATCCCCAGACCCATCCACCCATTTCAAGGCCAAGGAGCTGAAAATTTGCCGCCCAAGAACCAATCAACCCCCCTTGCCCGAACGCCATCCAATCTTATCAGATGGATCAGATAAACTTGCTCCAACCTCACCATCTCCCCCTCAGGCCATTATCAATCTAACCACCTTCCCCCAACCAATCACGCCCCTCACGCCACTCCACAGCATGCTCAAAAAGACCCTGGAGCCATGCAACAGAGTCCAGAGATCTCTAACCGAGCATCCAGATCCGGCAAGGCGCTCAGCTGCGACCCCTGCCCGAATGGACTGTTGGTGCGCCGCCGGACCACCCTACACGAGCTTATTGCCCTTTTGCTTCACTCCAGCCGTTGGTGATGGCCTTGGACAGCTGCCAAGAAAGGACTGGTCTGCTTCGCTTCCGTGGACAAGAGCGCCACAATGCAGGTGCTTGACTCTGTCCAGTTTCCCAGGCCACCCGCCGACTGGTAAAGCCTGACGTTTCTCGGGCACGTCGGATCGTAAAGAGCGCACATGGAGCGCATGTACATAATAGACGACGATTTCCACGAGCAGCTGCGGTGCGCCGTTTTCGCTACGGTTCCTTCCCGCGTTTTTCTTACTTTGCCGGCCTGAAACTCGTCAGCGTTCACCTCAAGTCCACCCCAAGCTCACTCTCCACCATGAAGTCCTCTTACGTTCTCCTCGCAACCCTCGGTCTGGCCGCCGGCCAGCAAAAGTTCACCGACGTGATTCCAGAGTGCTCCGTCAAGTGCCTCACCCAGGCCGTCAAGGACGGAACCAAGTGCAGCAGCATCGACGACTCCCAGTGCATCTGCGAGGCCACCAACTACCGCAACATCTACACTGTCGGCGTCTCCTGCGTCCTCGCTGCCTGCGGCGGTGACGTTGCCACCGGTATGCTCGTCCCTCGGCCTGCTTCCTGAAATACTCCATGAAGCCTACATCTGCGATAGCATGCTGGTATGGAAACTAATTTACGCTTGCACACAATAGGTGAACTCCTCCCCGCAGCCGCCAAGTTCTGCCGTGAAGTCACCGGCGGGGCTTCCGCGCCACCCGTATCCTCCGCGTCCGCCGCCGTTTCCTCTGCCGTCTCTTCCGCGATCGCCTCTGCAACCAGTGCGGCTTCCAACGCTACGGCTGGTGTCACCGGCACCAGTACCCCTACATCTGGTGCAACGGCGACTGGTAGCGGCGCTGCTGCATCAGGCACCACTCAGGCTGGTTCAGCTGCTGGCGTTGGCTCGATGGGAGCTTTTGGTATGCTCGCATTGGGTGCTCTTGCTGCATTCTAAGTAGCATCTAGTCAAGAAAGAAGGGCACCAATTCTACTGAGATAGTTTAGCAATGTTAAGGGACAGACGAGACAACGCAAGCATTCTGTAATGTGATACGGTGGTACATTTGTTCCTTTCTATAAAGCATTACGTGTCTATGATTACTCCATCTATTTGCTCTCAGCAGCTATATCTATGGCCTCTTGATGATCGGAACAGCGGTATTGGCTTCCGCATCCCCATCCTTGGGCGCGTTCACCCAACTCTCAATCCGTTTGGACACTGCACCGCTCTTCTCCTCCACTTGACGGAAGTACAAATCAGCGCATACCCAGGTCAAGGTGAAAATAATGCTCGCTGTCGCCGTCCACGCAAAGAGAAGGGTCCAAGGATACTGCAAAGCCTCGGACATGATCAGATGTACAGGGTCCTGTGGCCTCAGCAGCCTCCAGAAGAAGTCTCTCAGCGGGCCCTTCAGGATGATAGGTGGCAACTGGTGCACGAGGTACCATGAGAAAGAAATCTTGCCCAGATACTGCAATACCGGTGCTTCGAGCCGTCTTGCGATGGAGGGGGATGTTGCGATGACCGAGATGACCATCAAGCCGCCTAGAGACTGGTAGCAGGACCTGACGACTGAGAAAGTGTTGCGGCCGGACTCTGCCCAGCGTCTTGAACGGATAGATGCCAGCCACTGGTAGCCGATGTGAGCCACCCCACTTCCTTCGTTGCCCTCAAAGCACATGAGGTACAGGCCTCCAAGCAGAAGCACAGTCTTCGCCAGGCCGACAAGTCTGGCTCTGCTTGCCGTCGCCCTTCGCGGGAACAGGACTGGCGACCCAATGACGGACCACTCATGCCTCGCCTGTATGAGCCCAACAACCTCCGCCAGCCACGCGCCGCCAAGGAAGCAAAACAGATCCCAGTACCCATGATAGATGAAGTACCCCGCAAGGCCGATCATGCCCACGAGCTTATGCTGCGTCTTCCACAGCGAGCACCCAAGCAGCGTCAGATACAACACACACGACCCGCGAAACGTCACCGGGATCGTCCACAGCTGATTGTTGAACCCCTCATGCCACGCCAGATTCATCGGCTCCGCGATATCAACCAAGTAATCCACCAGCAGCCTCGCATGCTGCAGTGGCGCCGTCCACGGCTTTAGCCCGCGCGTCACATGCTCCGCAAACGGCCGCGTCGTGACGCCGACGAAGTACGCCGCGTTCGCCAGCACGGTGATGGGGATGATGGGCAGGTACAACCGCAGCCAGCGCCGCACGAGTGTCAGCTGGAAGTACCGCGAGAAGGCGCCCTCGCCGCTGCTGCTGCGCGCGAGCACGCTGTGCGCCATGGCGTAGCCGCCGATGATGAAGAAGAGCGGCACCATGGAGTGCACCGCGAACGGCAGGCGCAGGATCGGGAGCTGGAAGAGCCAGCGGTTCTCGGAGGACGGCGAGGCCCAGAAGGAGTTGTAGGGCGCGGCGAATTCGCCCATGATGTAGTGGTTGTAGGAGACCGAGACGGCGGCGATGGCGCGGACGCCGTCGAGCCAGCGTATCCTCTCCATGGCTGGTAGGTAGATTCTATGAAGAGGATGTCTAGTTTTGTGATGTGAGTATCTGTTCAATGCTGTCAAATCGAGATAATGGCAGAAACGGTTTGGATGAAAATGGGTTCAAAAGGGTATGGCCCCCAAAACGAGAGCAATATGCGGAAACCGGACCGCCTGGTGCTTGGATGATCGGAGAGATGATCACGTCAAAATGCTCCGCCGAACGAACCCGGCTTTAGCCATATAAATCAGATCGGCATTCAACATCCATAAACGGGCGTAAATTCGCCGAAGACGTTTCGTCAACCAGCGCAAGACACGGTCGGCGGCGAGTTTCACAATGGGCAGCAAGCTTGACTCGCCTCCCTGTCCAGCAACACAACGCGTCTTGTCACAACAGTAAACTTTATTCTGGCGTCGCAGCCAAGCTGTGACAGGAACATGACTGACTCCTGTAACTACTCCCACCGGAAACTCCACCTCAGCATTGGAGCATTGGCATTCCTGGTGGCCTGGGAGAAATATGCGATTTCGAGTGCGATGGGGAGATGCGGCCCGAGGAAGATGGCCATCCAGCGGGAACAGCACAAAAAAAGCAGAGTCCACTTGTCTCACCGCACGATGCGACGATCTCGTAACGGTTCCTGCATAACGCGTCGTCTCATCATGTTACTTCTTCCGAGTTCTGGATGAACGTTAAAGAAGTTGGCATTGTATTAAGAGCAGCACGTCAACCCAAGCTTCTGGGAATCTGTGAGAGTTTGATTGTGTTCGTCCCGTCTTTCGTTGACTTTCGCCCGATCTCTGTCCATCCCATCTCCTTCGCACCACACTCTATTAAGCCACCATCACCATGTCTGAGAAGGGCTCAGAGTACAGCTCTGAGAACGAGAGCACACTAGTTACACCGATAGAGACAACAAAACCAGTATGGCCGCTGGTGACGCCACGAACTAGGAAAGAGTTGTATCACACCATCATCAAGTACAACTACTGCGTCTTTCCTATTAGTCTGGGCCTCACATTCTGCCGTAAGTACTCCGAATTCCTCATTTGTACTACTCAAAGGGAAGACGTTCTGACTCGCCGGTATGTAGTCCTCTGGAAGCTGGCCTACGTAACAAATCGTTACCAAAATGCCGTCGCCGTCGACAACCAATGGAACTGGGCGACTATTCTCCAGACATCACTCCTGTTCTTTGGTCTTCTGGCCCAAATGCCACCGTACGTCTCCGTATGGAGCCTGTGCATGCCCATGCGACCAGGCTCGCACGCTCAAGGGCCGGCGAAGCGTGATTTCAGAAGCTTGAGAGTGTGCCTTGTGACCAAAGGCACAAACTTTGATGTAAGTGCACCTTCGAATGCCTCGTCGGCGGTTTTTAAAAGGCACTAACATGATTGAAGACCGTCATCAGAGCCACCAGGGCCTGGGCACCAATGCAAAACATCCCAGGCGTGCGTTTCCACGTCCTGCTGGATGACGAGACTAAGGAAGTCGAGTTTCGCCAAGCACTCCCCTCCTTCGTCCAGATAGTCGTGGTTCCGTCAGCCTTCACCCCGAGCAAGGCCAAGTACAAGGCTCGCGCGCTGGAGTACTACCGCAGGAACCAGCAGCTCGGAAGCGGCGACTGGGTCCTGCATCTCGACGAAGAGTCCATGATTGACGAGGCTGTGATGGAGGCGTGCATCAACTCCATCACGAAGAGCGACATTGACATGTTCATGGTACGTGCATTCCTGAGTTGTAGGTTTCTGTGAAAAAGGTTGCTGACGAAGGCGCGTTGAACAGGGAACGCTGCACTACAACGACGTCAACCACTGGAAGAACGGCTTCCTCTCTACGGCTGAGACGCTCCGCTCGCAAGAGGACTTTGGAAAGTTCTCCTTCTCGGTCAGGATGCGCAATAAACCCATGCTTGGGTGGATGCACGGCTCTTGGATCCTGATCAACGGCGCTGTCGAGAACGCCACGACTTGGGACACCGACTGCCAAGCAGAAGACTTCTGGTTTGCCTATAACGTATGCTGATCTCCCCTGCCCTAAAGGAGGATACGAAAAGATGAATGACTAACTTGAGCTCTATTAAAGTCTTCCGCAAAGGGATACAAGTTCGGCTGGATTTGGGACCCTGTCCACGAGCAGCCCAACGAGACGTTTCAAGACTTTTGGAAGCAACGCAGGAGATGGTACACAGGCATCCTCTCCATCCCTAGCGTCATCGTGCAAATCTCGCTTGTGGTTAGCGTTATTGGTGAGCTGGTATACTGGATTGGGTATGTTTCTCTCCCTCTTTCCTAGACCAAGCTTATGTCGAGTGCATTACTAACTTTGAACACCACAGACCCATCTATACACAGCTCGGCGGGTCTTTCATCATTCCCAAGTGGCTTTTCATCTGGGGCCTCTGGCATTTCACCGTCGACACCCACAGTCTCCTTGTTGCATCATTCATGTCAGACCTCACGGCACCAGAGGGCGTGACGTGGCTTCAGACGCTGCAACATGCCATCCAGACAGTGTTACTTGCGCCGATAGTCCGTCTCGTACAGGTCTCGGCCCTGGTGACGTGTATCTTCAATCCGGCCAAGGGGTTTGCGATTGTATCAAAGAAATAGAAGAGAGCAGTCATCGTAATAGACATTAGAACATAGAGCGGGATGGGGGTATCGCTGGGCAAACTTGTCCTCAGTAATAGAACCACTAATTTAAACACTCAAAGAACCATGCAGTACGCCTGTTCACTTACACGCACTGAGGTGCCTAGTAGTGATGTGGGAAGCCCAGTCAGAGCCCAATGGGCCGCTGTAGCCACGTCCCATAATGCTCACAGATAGAGTGTCTACTGTGATGCAACGAGGGCCACACTTTTGGACATATCATGGGCCGAGCCGTTCTCTGCGGGTCCGATCGGTATGCTTCCGGAACTCCCGCAGGGTGGCGCTCGGGTGGCGTCCCGGTACATGCACCGTTGGCTGAATCATAGAAAGCTTGATTTAACATTCTCTTGTATTAACGAGCAGGTATCTTAGTTGAAGGTAGCAATGATCTTGTCCGCCATCTCAGGCAGCGTCTTTGCAACGACGTCCATCTTTCCGAAAATATCAGGCAGCTCTTCTCCCTCCAAAGCCTCACAGTAGGCAGCGTTGAAACTGGGTAACAAGTTAGAATATGTTGAAACATTCAGCGTGGAGACTTAGTACTTACCCAACAGTCTTTGCTGTTGACGCATCCCAAAGATGCGCAGCCGCAAACCAAGGCTTGCCGTTCTCAGACAGCTTCTTCAGAATCGGCGCATACGCCTCAGGCGTCGGCTTCGCCAGCCCCGACGAGTCGCACGACAGCAGATTCTCAACCGGCATGTCCACGCCTCCCCTCGAGAAGTAGCCGCCCACACGCGCAATGTCGCCCGCCGTGAAGCACCACACGGTGAAGCCGGCGTCGCGCAGCTTCTGCACGCACTCGGCGGCGCCCTCGCGCAGGCGCAGCTTCTTCCATTCGTCAATCAGGTAGTTGACGTCGTCATCGGTGCAGAACTCGCGCGGCTTCTCGATGCCGGCGTAGTGCAGACAGCGGTAGAAGAGCGACTGAAAGACTTTGAAGAAGACGACGTAGCGGCCGGACATGGAGAGGTAGGTGTACTCGCGCTCGGCGACCTCGAGCCAGCAGCAGCCAAGGAGCTTCGGCTGGATGCCGCGGGCCTTGAGGCGCTCGCCCAGGCGCTCGTCGATGGCCTCGAACAGGTGCTCGTACGAGACGAGGGTGCCGACGACGTCGAACACGACGTTCTTTGATCCAGTCATCGTGATGTGTGTGTGTTGTGTTTATGTTGTGTGTGCGGAAAGTGGAGGTCGGTGAGTGAGGGGGTTTTGCGGGGTTGTGAACAAGACACGATTCAGAGCCTAATTAAGACACGGGGCCTGATGAAGTAATGAAAATGTTGGGTTGCCGGGTTAGAACTGAATCTGATGATGTGGCTTTTTCTGAGTAATCCTCATACACGGCGTCAGACAAGGAGCAGGTTAAATAACAGAGGCCACGATGCTTATCGCAGGCGAGGGCCGGCGGCCGATGCATATCACCAAACACGCGTCCGTGATCTCCAATCTTTCCCCGCATTCTGGAACACCCCCCGAGCGGTTTCGGGCGTTGGACATCCCCGGACCGGAAGGGAACGTTTTCCGGGCACTGGGCCCCTTGCTGCGCTGCGCACCCGGATGAGCCAAAAGACATTCCGGTCGGTCGGTTAAATCCAAGAGGCTATGCTAGATAGCCGGGCCGGTGTCTGTAGAAGCGTGGTTTGTAAGACGAGATGCTGGTGATGTCGATCTTATCTTGCGCACCGATGGGACGGTGCCGCGACTCCTATCGGCCCATCGGGCGCACCCTGCACACTGGCGGCTCCACAGATAATGAGCTAACAGGCGAGGATACCCTCATGTTCGGTGAACTTTAACCAAGTCGGCCGAGACGCGTTTACGTGACTGTTGGCTTAAAAAGTGACGCCTCTCCGAGATTTGAAGCGCCGCACCGGCCAGTTAGTGAAAGCAGTCACCGACGAGTCATTTTGGTTGTTTTTATCTTGTACCCCGCTATCAGATCTGAACTCCTTTCAAACTCCGCGCTATCACTATCACTATCACTATCACGATGGTTCTCCCGATCAGCAACCCAACAAAGTCCTACTGGATTGAGGGAGCTGAATCCCCCCTCCGCGACTTTTGCTCGACGGAAGAGCTGCCCAAGGAAGTCGATGTGGTAATTGTTGGCAGCGGATATGCCGGTGCGACGACCGCATACTGGCTTCAAAAGGTATACCCGAAAAGCCCCTTCGCAACGCGTTTGAACCGCCTCCTGACCACGATTTCAAGTTCACGGAAAATGCGCCGCAAAAGCCCAAGATGCTCATGCTGGAGGCGCGCGACATTTGCGGCTCATCAACAGGCCGCAATGGCGGACAATTGAGGCCTCACGCCTACTCCCGCTACAAGCCGTGGTCCGCTCGTTTTGGCCCCAAGGTTGGAATGGAGCTCATCAAGCATGAGATGGCGCATCTCCCCGCATTCAAAGAGCTCGCGGCTGCAGAGGGCATCGCTGAGGAGATCTGCCTAAAGTTCGGCGAGACCTTTGACGCGGCCATGACGGACGAGGCATGGGAGCGTCTGAAGGGCAACTACGAGGCCATGAAGAAGGACCACGGAGAAGATGATGATGTCGTCAAGGTCTGCAGGCTGATCGAGGACCCGAAAGCCGCGGAGGAGTTCACACAGATGAAGTCTTGCGTGGGCGCAGTGGTGCATCCCGCCGGTCAAGTGTGAGTATCGTGTCCTCTTCAATGCCAAGACTTCAGGGGTAGCTGACAAATTTTTGCAGATGGCCGTACAAATTCGTCCACGCCTTGCTTAGGAAAGTCCTTGAGACGGGCAACCTGAACCTCCAAGCACACACACCTGCCGATAGCGTTTCTGAAAAGGATGCCAACGGCTGGGTGACTGTCAAGACTCCCAGGGGCGATGTGAAAGCAAAGGCTGTGGTGCATGCCACCAACAGATGGGCTTCGCACCTTTTGCCCAATTTCAGTAACCTCATCTTTGAAGACCGATGCACCATCGCGTCTTTGAAGGCTCCGGAAGGCTTCATCAAGCATACTGGTGCTCAGCACTGGGATAGCAACGTTAACGTGGGTTTTCAATTCATCCTGTCTCAAAACCCCTGAACAGGCATCTAATGAACTTGGCCAGAACTACCATCTTCAACTCCCGCCACCATACAATAACATCATTATTGGCGGCGCGAGGCAACTTCTCTGCCATTACCCGGACAAGTGCATCCTGAACGACGAAGAGGATCAGCAATTTGAGGGTGCTCCCGAATTTTATGAGACATGGCCATCATCAGACATTGTTGGCTGGCAGGGCGGAGAAAAGGCAGAGTTTGCCAAGCCTGTCAACGAGGGCGGCTGCTGGTCTGGTGGTAAGTTAGCCTGATGATTCTTATTCAAGTAGATGAGCTGACACTTGTAACAGTTGACTCCTCGAGTATTGACGGATTCCCCTTCGTCGGAGCCATCCCCAAACAAGACGGACATTTCGTTACGGCGGGATTCTCTGGTCACGGTACATGCTCCTCACTCATAAAGATTTCAGAATTCACGCTAACAAATTCTAAGGCATGCCCAGAATTCTTGGCTCTACCGCTCATCTCACCCCCCTCATCCTCGACGCTTTGGGTGTCAAGTACACCGTTCCGTCGATAGTCGCGCCCTTCCCTCCCCTGCCAAGTCCATTCTTTGCCACTGCTGAGCGAATCGAGAAGTTGCAAAAGGTTGATGCCGCGCCAAAGTGGGAGGAGGAGAGGAAGAGCAGTTTGGAAAGCGCGAAGAAGCCGTTCTGCAACGACGCTCGCAGCCGCCCGAGACTGTAGCGTCGAAGTGGAGGGAGTAGAAGACCCATTGAGAGCCTCTTCGTCTATAATAAATGGGTCCTCGTGTATATAAAGTGCTCAATAATTGGGCCGAGAAAATAATGAAGACGCTACAATACAGCACCTATGGAATCCACTTTGGAATTGCTGATTGTATGTAGTGTGAGATGCAAGTGAGATGTACCGCTGAGACTCATCATAGTCCCGGCGCACAAGCCTCACATCAACTTTGAACCAAGGTCAGTGACCAAGCTGACTGACCTGGCCAATGCCTTGAAATGCCGGTCCTAAAGTCATGTCTACACTATTTGATCTTCAAAGTTAGGGCTTCTAATTTACGTGAGTAAGGAATATTTTGTACTGGCGAAGGTACTTATGCGCCCGAGTACGGGGTCCTCTTGGGTTCAAAACTGTGTACACCGAGTTACGGACATCAAGGTCGGGCAGGCATTCACAGGTCGGCGAGATTTCAAGCGGAAGGTGAATGTACAGTCTCTTTACTAATTAACAATGACTAAACGACCGGGGTGCCGGGTCGAGCCTGACTCAGTCATCTCGCGTCTGCCCCGCCGCCGATGGCACACCATCGATCGCCGCCAGCTCCCCCGCATCAATGTCCGTCTCCGCGGGCTTCTCCGGCACCAGGCGGATGAGGAAGACCATGCAGGGCACGGCTAGCAGCAGGATGGCGCAGTTGACGATGAATGCAACCTTGGGATCGGCGCCGGAGTTAGTGTTGATGGCGTACGAGACAGCCTGTCCCGCCGTCTCGAAGGCTCTGAAGAGGCCGCCGGTTCTGGAGCTGGAGGCGACGTCGGTGGAGAAGGTGCCCAGGATCCAGTAGAGTGACAGCTGGGTCCAGTAGCCGGTCGTAAAGATGATGAGGTAGGGGATGTAGGCTTCGGCCCATCTTCTGCCGTGGCTGTTGGCAAGCACTGTCAGTAACCTACAGGGTGGAGAGAAGGAGAGATGCACGTACGTTTCGTAGTCCAGGGCCGGCTTGGAGAGGCCGAACTTGCCGTACTCAATGCCAATCCAGACGAAGCAGGCTGCCTGGGGAATGGACCACATGGCAAAGGAGATCCAGGCTCTCTTTGACTGGGACCAACGGGTGTTGTCCAGAAGCTTGCCATAGGCAATGACCAGCGGGATGGTGATCGTGGCTGAGAACTGTATTAGATGGCTTCCTAGTATTGAGGTACGAGGACTACGTACGCATGATCAAAGAAGATAGTGCGCGAGCACGGACAGAGAAGTGCAGGGAAAGATAGGTTCCCATGGTTCCACCGTAGAAGAACGAGTAGAACGAGGGAATGAAGATGAGCCAAGTCTGCACCCGGCGTTAGTTAATGACAGTAGTCTTCAACGGAGGAGACCTTCATACCTTGGGACGCTGTGCGTGCTTCCATAGGGCAGAGAATTCCTGCTTCCAGCTGATGCTGGGAGACATCGGGATCTTGGCACCGTCTCTACGGCGTACGCGCCTGGTTGGCGAGAGGAGGAATGCCCAGATGACACCAGTGCACTCTGTGAAAGTAGCTTTGGTCAGTTACTGTAAGCTTTTGCAGACATGATGCGAAGACGTACCGAAGCCTACGAAGATGAGGTACGTAGACCACGCAATACCACCGGCAGTGCTATCGGAGTAGTTGGTGGAAAAGTTGATCGCACCTCCCATCACACTGCCAGAGTTTCTCATTGCGGACCAGATACCCAAGTAGAAGCCTCTGTCGTCTTGCTTCGGGTACGACAGCATTGCGGTCGTCTCGGCGACGTAGAGGAATCCCGATGTGAAGCCTCCAATCAGCTAGAGAAGCGTTAGACTGAATCAACAGATCAATGAAAATGGAAGGTGACCTACCCTAGCAAAGAGAAGGTACCAATCAACACCGTACTTGGCGTTGACATAGTAGGCAGAGCCAGCCAGGGGCATGGCAATGGCAGCAATCATGCAGGACCACTTGATGCCGAATTTGTTGATCAGAGGTCCTCCGAAGAGGGTCATCACGCAGCCAGCCGCATAGTTGAGCGAGGTTGCCAAGTTGGCGAGGTACGGGGTGGAAAGTCCACCACCTCCGAGGTTGGAGATGGCGTCGGACATGGCGGGGCCGACGAAAGACAACCTGCAGCAGAAGACACAAGACTTAGAATTTACACTTGCATCGATGCACAGACTTTTGCTTTTACTTACGCTCCGAACAGGATCATCTGCCAAAGAACACTGCGCCAGAACTTGGTGAACTTCGGCGCACGCAGGTACGCGTCGTCGATGCCATAGTGGTCGGCTTCGATCACATGGCTGGGCACGGTCCCAAGCTCAGTGGTGTCGTCGACCTTTGTGTCGTCTTTCGTGGGTTCAGGAGCCATGGTGAAGAGATGGCGAGATTTGGCGTATCTCGATTAAGAAGAGATCAGTGCGGCAAGGAGAATGTGTCTCAACGTCCATTGGAGTTATATATTCAAGCTTTTTGGGGGTCGCCTATCAGTCGCCCAGACAGGAACTTGGAACGTCCGTATCAATGGACTTGGTTTGGATGAGGCCCAGGCGCTGCGGAGGGCCAGTCAGGAGTGTGCCATTGTCATCCATGGCACACCGGCCTGGAGATAACAAGTGACACGCGCCCATCTAAAATCCCCGATGCGTATCTGTCAAGCGGATGGCCCTTGCAACAGCAGCAACCTTGCCACTAGATTCCGATCCCCTTCAATGAAACGCAACTGTTCCTAGCTTGGCATCCAAACTCCAACTCGACCAGCTTCACAATGTCAGAAGCCCAATTCGACATCAGACAATCCGTTCAATTGAACATGGCAATTGAGCTGGCCAGACCCTCTGCTAATAATGCCAACATGTCGCCATCAAGGTATCAAAACATGAGCCCATTTCCCCAGACGGCCAGTGTCCTCGCACCCCGCTGACATCCCGGATGGCGGCCGCGGGATGGCTAGATGACAAGCTCTCCCCCCATCGACATATGCTACCCTGCTCATGTGGCCTCCCAACCTCGACCAACCACACACGACCGCAGACCGGCAACGAGCAACAGTGTTGGCTCTTATCTGCACCGGCCCGGTTCCGGTTCCCCTGATAAACGTGGTCTTTCCAGGGGGCAGGCAGCGTTGATAACGTTCCGGGACCGGGTAAGGTAAGCCAGACGAGGCGGGAAAGTTGAGCACGGCCGCCAGGTTGCAGGGCGGCGAGCAACGGTTATCCTGCATATCCCGCGTTATCTGTGGGTGACGTTGCAGTGGAGCTCTCTCTGCTGTCTCTCCCTCCCAGCTGGGTGTCTGTCTGCGCCTCTAGCCTCTACTTAGTCGGCAGGTGTCTGGGGTGTGGTGGAACAGGCGAACTCCATCGGTTTGGGGTATCTGAGCCGAAAGCGGGGGAGGACCCAGTAAGCAAGCGATAGCGCTGACGGCGAACATTTCCCAAACATTTCCCGGGGGAACTTTATAACAGCGAGGTCCGGCCGAACGTGGCTACTAAGCGTGGTGTTACCAAAAGCAGTCAGTGGTGTGTTAGTGCGCTGTAATTCGATTTACATATTCAATTGGCAACAGACGGGCGGACGGATTGATAGACAACTGCTTTCTTCGGATACGGATAAGCCATGCCGCCCTCCCCGCTCCCGGTTCCGAACTCCACGACCTCCTTCTGGAGGTCAAGTCCGCACCCGCTCGACAATCACCGGTCTACCCCCGACGTCCCCTCGCAAGTCGACATTGCCGTTATTGGCGCCGGCTATGCAGGCGTCTCGACGGTCTACCACATCCTCAACATCGCCAAGGCCAAGGGCACCCCGCCCCCGAATATTGTGATTCTCGAGGCGAGAGAGGCGTGCTCCGGGGCCACGGGCCGAAATGGTATGTCTTTGAAATGTTTTACTTTATTGACGTGGTTCTAATGATGTGGCGGTGCAGGCGGCCACCTGAAGCCGGACCCCTACAATCGGCCTTCAACCCTTGCTCTCACGCATGGCGTTGAGGTCGCTGGCGAGTGCGCCAACTTTGAGGCGGATAACCTCGCTGCTGTGAAGAAGGCTATTGAGACCGAGGGCATTGACTGCGACTTTGTGTATACGCGTGCGGTCGACGCGTTGATGAGCGAGTCGATCTGCGAGCGCATGAGGTCGGGCGTTGAGTTGCTGAGGAAACATGGCGTCAAAGTGATGGACGACGTGTACTTTGCCAAGGGGGCGGAGGCAGAGCAAGTAAGCCAACCTGCTGAGATAAAATGTGTTTAGGTCACTGACAGGAATTAGCTATCGGGCGTCAAAGGCGCCAAGGGTTGTCTCTCATACACGGCCGGCCACCTCTGGCCGTACAAGCTCATCGTCGGCCTCCTCGAGAAGGAGCTTGCCGCCGGCGTGAACCTGCAGACACATACACCCGTGACTAAAGTCACAGAAAAGCCCGATGCAGACGGCTTTCTCACACTCACCACGCCGCGGGGAACTGTGCGCGCTAAGAACATCGTGTACGCGACCAACGGCTACACGTCGTCGATCCTGCCCGAGTTCTCGGAAAAGATTGTCCCCGTGCGGGGGATATGCAGCCACATCCACTCCGGCAAGACGCCCGCGCCGCTGCTGCCTCACTCGTACATCATCCGCTGGTCGGAGAGCGAGTACGAGTACCTCATCCCCAGGCTAGACGGCAGCATCGTCGTGGGAGGTGCCAGGGGCGCGTACTACCACGACTTGGAAAAGTGGTATGGCAACGTCAGCGATGATAAGCTGATTGAGGAGGCGAAGCAGTACTTTGACGGGTACATGCAGAAGGTCTTCAAGGGCTGGGAAGACACTGGCGCGTACACGAACAAGGTGTGGACTGGAAGTAAGTCGGCATACTCTGGGACTGGTGTGAGGTGCTTGCTGACGTTGTTCGTTACTAGTTATGGGATATTCCACGGACTCAACACCGCATGTCGGCGTGGTCCCTGGTAGGCAAAATCAGTTCATGCTGGCAGGCTTCACCGGTCACGGCATGCCGCAGATCTTCTTGTCTGCGAAAGGCGTCGCTTCGATGGTGATGGAGGGTGTAGACTTTAAGAGCACAGGTATCCCAAGGCTTTACGAAGCATCGCAAGCCAGGTTGGACAACCCCAAGAATAATGTCTTGGACAGCTGGAAGACATCGCAAAAGACTGCACCAAAGCTGTAGATTGGGGAAAGGTGGCTGCAGGGGTTAATCGAGGGCAATTTCTCACGGTTCCTGGAGACGAAAGTCATTGCAAGTGAGCATCAATATTATTGAATTAATCCTTTAACCATTAATTACCGTGAGGTACGTGAGATGTTGCCGCCCCTCTTAGCGAAAGGTCGACCTCATCGAATACATTATGCCATGACCCTATACACTGGATACTCATCACCGACGTTGACAGGCAGAATGTTGAACGTGGCATACGAGTCGATGCCCTCGGGCTCCAACGTAACAAAAGCGTGGGCAGCGTTCTTCTGCCTCGTGCTGACCCAGAATCCTCCCGCCGGAATTTGAACCTCCTTCTTCACAATGGCTGTCTCCACGGTAGATCTCGCAACGCCTTCATACTTCGACGCGGCAACACTGGCGCTGGTAACGTTCAATGCCTCGACCTCGCCGCTGAAGTCGAACTCGAGCGTCTGAACGGTGACTCCAGCGACGCGAAGACGCTCAGCCACGTCAGCCCACGCCTTGGAGAACACGTACGCCTCAGGACGAGCGCGGGTGAGGTTCGCCACCACAGGCGTGGTGTTGAGGAATTGGACCGGGATGTCGACCAAAGCTCCCGTCTCTGCCTCGATGAACTGCCATGAAATATTCGTCGGTCGAGAGGACTCCGTGATGATAATATCCTCAGTGCTCTCGATGAACTTGGTCCTCGCGGTCTCGACAGTCTGGTAAACCTCCTCGGCGTGGTCCGCTGCCGTCTGGACAATCGTCTCAACCATTGTCAAGCCCGTGGCCACGCGGCGCTGGAAGTGCTGGTCCGCCAGACCGATGCCGCGGGTTTCCGTCAGGAACATGATGGCCTGGCTCAGCGCGACTGAGCTGTCGCCGATCTTGGCGTCGCCCGTCGTCTCCTCCAGCACAATGTCGTCCGTTCCGTCGGAGCCAACGACGTAGGGACCCCATCTCAAGCCCCTCTTCTCCATCGCCGCCGCAATGGCGTTGGCGAAAACGTCCTCTGAGATGTTGCGAATGTCAGCGTGGATGTTGGCGTTCTTCATGGCGGAGAATTGGCCATCCTGCGCGTCGATCCATTGCTCCTTGGTACCCCACGCCTGAGTCGGACTGTACTCGTGGCAGTCGACGCCAACATGCGGCGCGAAGCCCATGACCAGCTTCTTGATGTCGCGGGTCTGTTGGCGAGCTAGCTTAGTGTGGTCGCGGTTGGGATCGAAGCTCGTTGCAAAGTAACGCTGGAAGTACGCGACGCCATCGGGGTTGTATCGGGGAAGCATCATGATATCGACCTTGTCGAGGATGGACGCCGCCCAGGTTGCGTTGGCGTCGAATCGGCCGAGGAGAGCCAGCAGGGCTTGGTCGCCACCTGGCTCGTTTCCATGGACACCGCCCTGCATCCAGATGCGCACTTTGCTGGTAACACTGGCATTGGCATGCGATGCGAGACTATCGGGGATGCGCTTCGTGGTCGATAGGTAGACGTAGGGTATCGTGCGGCCTTCTTCGGACTTGAAGTCGGGGCTGTGGTAGGTCATCCACTCATTGCGGGCAGCCAGAGTCTGGAGGTAGTAATCTGCGAATGTCCAGTCAGCATAGCCCAACTACAACATATGTTAGCTTGACGCACCGAGAGTTGCCTGGTCAGTCGGTCCACTGGTGCCATTGGCGAAAGTGCCAGGTACGCTGTCCGGGTTTGCGAATGCAGGCGAGAGAAGCTCAACGCCCTCGACCTCAGGGAAGTTGGCAGCGACAACCTCGGTATCGGGAGTCACCTCGACCTGGTTGCTGGCATAGGTGAGCGCGGTGGCCAGGCCTGCGTGCAGCAGACCCAGGGCAGCTGTTTCCTGGTAGCGCATGTTGACGATCGTCCCCGGACCTGGCTCCGATCAAGTTTTGGCAATCAGTGGCGGCGACGGTGAGGCGACAAACTCCAACGCAACGTGGGTTTCTTTGCTTTTAAACTTGCCCGCGGTCTTTCGGCCTCCCGCCGAATTCCAATCGCATCGCCAAGGCCTCATTTACCACGGTCAAGGACCCATAACGTCATGTTGTCGCTGTCGCGGTACGACGGTCACGGTATTTTTGCTCGAGCTATGCGCAAATAGGCATCTGTTCATCTCTAGTGTGGAGGATGCCCCTCAAAGTGTGGGGTTTAAAGTCTTGGGGATGCTGTCAAAAAACCCCGGAGCTTCCATACAAGCGCTGCGATATCGCTTGCCAAGACATGTTATCTTGCCAAGAAAGAGCCATTACCAGGCCGTTGGGCGCATGCGCATCAAATTTTGATTTCAAGTGTCAACCATATTTGCGTGTGATAACAATTGTTGCACCAAAAGTCGTCGGAAGGCATAACGATGAGGACACCAAGGAGGACGACGTCGATGATGATGATGACGATAACGATGACGATAATGATAATGACGACGAAAACACAGTCTACTGCTTGTGGACACATCTTTTTGACTGCCATATGACTCTTGTTTTTATATAGGTAGGTATGGTACATAAGTACCGCTCGGTCAGTGGCAACACTCTTACAATACCTTCGTGATCGGTTGGAGATCACCAAGCACAAAACTGAACCGATTTTCACAGCACCGGAACCAGGGCGCCATGCAGTATTAAGATCCTCCCCCACAGCAGAGGGAATGCTGACTTACGCCGCAGTGTGAGTATGGACACGAATTTAATCTGATCACCGCAATGGTGTTTCAGGGTGATTAAAAGGATCAAAAACTAATCCTGCAGGAACCTTCCTGTCTGGAAATCCTCAGTGAAGCTGAGCGGTGTGATGTTCAGAACAAGCTCTTGATTTACTCAACTCTTCAGGTTAGATGATGTTCGCAAGCTGGAAGCGATGGAAAGTGTTTCTGAGCCCATCTAAGATCTTGTTTATCAAGTTCACAAAACTTCATGAGTTGGTTTGTCTTCGAGTGGGCTGCCACACCGGCAGACCCAATGCCACACGCGTCCAGTCATGGTTTCCAGCCAGCTTTCAACTCCACAGGCCGGGAAACGCCTCCTATCGATGGACTCAGTTCAATCGAAACCATTCGAATCACATCCAATTCTCCACTCAGATTGTAGTCGGCATTCGTCAAGCTCGTCTCGTCGTGGAGGATATGAAGGAACCAATTCAATATACGAAGAACCAGGCATCACGATTGCAAATATGGCTTCAGCATTATACTCTGACCCCTTTTCGCCACAGTACAACCAAGGATTCCTTTTTGCAAGCACGCTCATAATATTCGGTGCATCTTCGAACACTTGAAACAGACATGTTTTCCCATTTCCCACACATCTTTTCAGACACCTTCAACCACTCTCACTTACAGCTATTTATACCTTTTTATTATCCCGTCTTTGTCGCAGTCCATAAGATGGACCTAACCCTTTGTCAGAGGTCTGCAAGATCTATCTTGCGTCACCTTCCTGAATTGCCCGTTGGTAAGCCTGAACACACCGTGCCTCAACCTCAACTACCCACCCACTAATGTCTGTTTATAGACTCCATGATGCCCCTAAACCTCTCTGCCATTCTTCTCGTTGCAGGAACCTCCATGGTTGCCGCCGGAAACGTTCCTGCCAACTTCGGTAGACAGGCCTTCTGGTGTTCATGATACGGGCTTCCAGGTAGCAGCGCTCCCAATGCTATGGCTGGCATGGCCTGCTGTGCCCAGGCCGGTGCTCAGTGGAGCGGCACTTCCTGCCCTTTGAGCAACAAAGCTGCTGCCGTTTTTACCAACTGCTGCAACAGCAAAGGCGGCGGTGGATGTGTCTAACGTTATTAGTGGAGTGGCTTGAACCTGTGGCCCATCCGGGTAAATCGGATATGCCACAACGCGGTTTTGAAGACAGCATCGCAATCAAATCAAGCCTGTACATTGAATTCACTCATAAAAGAAGATGCCATTTCTTACCCATTGCTTATCGCCAAGGTTGTTCCTATGCTTATTGAGCTCCGTCATGGACGGATTGCCTCAGAACAATTGAGAGCTAGTTCAGTCATTACTCTGCGCTATTGCAGGAATGACCTTGGTGAACTTGCGACCTGGATAGTTCGGAAAAGCCAAAAAGCTATGAAGATGCCTGTCAGACCTCTCTGCGGTTGGCAAAGGTCTTTTGCGACCCTTGTACTCTTAATATAGTCAGAGACATGTACGAAAAAGTATAATAAGTATTCGAATGGTTGAAACAGCATACCACCATATTTCTTTTACATCTGATCAACATCCGATTTCCTTCAGATTCCAGACAGAAGCGATGGCTCCCAAAGCAAAGTCAACAACCGCCAACGAGGCAGCTGGTATTCGCTGTAGGGAGTTCGCAGACTTGCTTAACCGCGCACATGAAGACACGGAATTTGGCGAAGAACGTCCCATTCCAGCGCGAGGGGGAGTATATGCGAAAGTCACCCTCCAAGACGTAAACGAAGACGCTGTTCGAGCTCTCGGAGAGTGGGTTGTGAAGCCCCGCGGATATCTGACACTCCCCAAAAGATCCACTTCACATTCTGCTACAATTGTCTTCGCAGTCACCGAGAGAATCTGGAAAAAGCTTCGATCGGAAAGCTGCATCACTTTCGTTGAGAACATCCATCACATCAGCCCCATTACCGTTTCGTGGGTGATGGACGACAAGGGGAAGAGGGAGGAACCAGAAACCCTATCTGAAATATCTCAAGTTGATGATAGTGGTCCTCTTGACGCGATCAATATTCACGTGTATTATGGTGAGGGTCTCTAAGGTACGTTCTGCGGTATACCGTATGTAGTGGCTCGAGGCTGACTGAAGAAAAAGACTCGAAGCTCTAGCCGACATTTTTCGTTTTCACGTACAAATTAAGTGCATGGAAAATCACACTGATAACCAGTCAATCTGCTTTCAAATTTCCCATGGGCTCGACTTGAGGGGCCATCTGAAGCATTGAGATTCAGTTCTTGGGGCATGGGACCTCATCAGCTGGGGCTCGGGAATACCCTTTGCAGCTCTCGGGCATCCCAATGCAGTAACTCCGAGCGCAACAAAGGAAAAATAGCGAACAATCCCTAGGGCAGATAGGTTCGCCCCATTCCACTGGACTTCCTGTAGACCGAAAAGCTTTGTAATTCTCTGTACAGACATTTACGGAGACCTTGTCATGGTCCAGAACATTAGGCAGTTTTTCAGCAAAGTACGAGCATCGCTAGCACCACGCACGATTTGAACAAATTCTCAACACACTCACAAGCGTCAAACATGCATGTGGCCACCACGCACTACATATGGTCAAATGTTCATACTAATATAGCTAGTAGCAGTCATTATGCGGTCAAGGTAGTGCGAATAAGCAGCGAAAACGAGTGTAGAGCTGACACGTGACTCGCAGCTCTGTGACGGCGCCGACTTACTTCGCCCCGCCGTAATTCCACGTCACGATCGTTTTTACGCAAACATGCAATCAAGAGTCCAGTCGCCCTTCTCCCCCAGCACCCTGCAAAATGTTTGACGAATTGAACATGCCAAAATAAGCCATCATGTTACCCAGCGAGCCCGCATCAGAAGGTGCTCAGGCATCGCCTGTCCGCAAAAGCAAAATCGGCTCATTTCGCGTGTCTACTGTCGACGACTTCAGTTCCAGCACTCGCAATGAACGTATTCGGCGAAGATCCGGGCTTCCATCAACAGCCTGCCAGACATGTCGGTCTAGGAAGGTGAAATGCCATGTGTCCGTTGGCCAAGAAGGATCTTCCACGTTGGGAGAGCAATCCCAGCCCCCACGGTGTCAGGCATGCCAGCAAGCGGATATTGAGTGTCGCTGGGACACAGTCGACAAGAGAAAAAGGCGCAAAGTGCAAAGCACAAACGATGCATCGCGAGATACCGGAACTATACCCATGGAAAGCATCATGGTCATCGGGGACGGCCAGCAGCCTGCTTCAGAGGAATCTCATCTTCACAACATGGCGGCAAGCCAACCTTCAGGAGGTGAGGATCTCAGCGTACATCCAGGAGAAAAGAGCGCACAAATGCCGGGGAATTTCAACAGCATTCATGTCGGCGTGCCTGAGTTGGGCATCAGGGCAAATAAGGAGCCATCCGAAGTGCACTCGGAAATTCAACCTCCGTCCAGGGAATTATTTTCATTCGACAACATGGACATGTCATATGACTGGTCGGAAATTCAAGATTTGGTGCTCGATTTCGATGGAATGGAAAACGTGAGCAACATCAACTGGGATAATATCCTGGCCGACCGACAGTCAGATGATCCTGCAGCGACGCCTAGACCACCAGCCAAAGCGATGCGACTGCGGCTGTATCGACGATTCGGGCCCACTGCTGTTCTGCCCGGACTGAGAAAGCTCTCTATTGCCGTCAACACTCGATCTCCGGAAGGGAGTGGTGAGTCCGATGCTAGTAGCCGCCCTGGAACTTCGATGACGTTGTACTCTCGAAGGGTGAAGGCAACGCATCCGTCACCAGGTACGCCAATGTCTGACGACTCGCCCTATGATCTACCTCTGGAAGGTATTCGTCAAATAGCCGAGGTATTCTTCAACCGGCTGGCTTGCTACTTCCCATTCGTTGAGCCCAAGATTCTGGATGGTCATGTTCGTTCAGGACAGGCGTCTAGCTTATTGATGAACGCCATCGCAGCTTTGACGATGAGGTTTTGTCCCGTCGAATTGTCGCCGGGCACAGTGGATGTAGGCGCAGACAGCCCATGGCGAAACGGGACCTATTTTCTGAAACGTGCCAAAGAGCAGCTTGTTACACTTCTAGCCATACCCACGACAGACATTGTGTCTGGAATCTTGATCCTAGCTTGGGCGGAATTCGGGGACAACAACGAAGCTGGTGAGCAAAGTTTCTCTGGTATCAATGCGAGACAAAGATCAAAGGCTGACAAGGATCCCAGGACTATGGATGCTCTCTGGTATGGCTATTCGAATGGCTCAGGATATGGGGCTACATCGACGTCCTGAGCAAGAAGCAAACCCATCCAGCGTCGCTTTCTGGGATCGTTCGCCTCTAAGTCCGGACGGCAAAGGTCTTCTAAGCGATGAGATGTCCAAATTGCACCAAGCTAAATCCAAACTGATCCTGTTTTGGACGGTTTTCTTCTTGGATGTATTTGTATCCCTGCTTACTGGCAGGCCACCTACTCTAAAGCGCTCAGAGGTCGAAGTGCCAATTCCAACAACAGACGACATGAAAGCCGCGCAGCTGGACTTCCAGGAGCACGTGTCAATGAAGAACAAGATATTCCCTGAGATAGCCCGGTTTATGCTGCTCTACTCAGAAGCAGTTGAACTTCTTAACCAGACACGGAGTGAAGAAAATGCTGAAGACTCTACTTCTTCAAACGATTCATCTCAGAGATCAGAGTTGGAAAAGGTCAGAGATCAGATCATGAACTTGTACCATTCCCTTCCTCCAGATCTGGCTTTCAGCATCGACAACTACAAAGCTGCCAGCCTGTGTAGGCAGGCGGGACAGTTCTTGATGCTTCATGTCTACTTTTACACATTCACAGTTCTCCTGTCGAGAAAGCATTCACCAGAGGGTATGAGTAACTCACCCCAGCCACAGGCTGTGTTGGTGGCATGCCAAAAGATTGTTCAAATGCTCAACACTGCTGAGCTCATCGACAAAACCGGGTATCTTTCTGTTCCGTTCATCAACCAGGGCTTATTCGTCGCGGCGTCTACGATCCTGGAAGAGCAACAGTCTAACCAGAATCGGCCTCAAGATTTGTTTTCTCTGGTTAGCGGCACTGACGTTGACTATCTCTGCAAGAAGCTGCAGGAAATGTCCCACTACTTCAGAGGCACTGGCGTGACCCTAGCGGCATTGGAACGCAAAAGACGAGAGGTCGCGGCCAAAACCACAAGAGGCAACCACTCGAGCGAGGATGAAGATTCGGACGAAGAAAAGAATGAGGTTGTTCAGTTGAGCGATGGTGGCATTGTAAACCGATACTCGATACCGGAAGAAGGAAATTAATTGTCGGTTCATCATGGGATAGTAGAAAGGCAGTCATTTAGGATTCGTAAAAGGGGTCAGACATTGAAACAAGGTGGGGAATTCTCAAGATGTATAGAATATTTCCAACAGGAGAGTCTGCTCAGTAGTTATTGTCAAAGAGACCGCCTATTTTTCCTGTGCTAGAGCGACTACTTTTCCTATAGCTATACACTCTAATTACTCTACTACCGTTGTCTTCGTCGTCGTCGTCTTCGTTATCGTCGTCTTCGTCGTCGTCGTCTTCGTTATCGTCGTCTTCGTCGTCGTCGCTTCTATCATTATCGTGGGTATAGTCGTCCTCGTCCTCGTCCTTGTCCTCTTTATCGCTATCGCTACTATCGCTTTCGATAGTAATAGTTAAGTGTATAGGAAATATAGCTGCGTAGACATAGGAAAATTAGGCGATCTCTTGTCAAATAGTAAGAGATATGTAAAGCTTTAAGATCAACGCCCATACTGAGATAAATCTTGTTCTAAGAGATCTATTTGGCCAAGTTGGGAAACACATGCTAGGAAGCGAAGTGCAGCCAACCCTTGCCCCACCTTCCCCATTCAGTAAATCCGAGCCATGTGCAACCTGGTGCAGCTGCACAGTCAAATTCTCGACTTCTTAAAATACGACGTCAAGATTTCATGCTACTATTGGTTTTACAAGTATTTTTGCTGTATATCCCAGAAGATCTCTTATCAGGAATCCCGCGTTCTTCAACCACCTGCTGATTGAAGCTTTCATTACGAGACCTCGGTATCGACCATGGGCTCCCAAAATAACGCCGAAGCCCCTGCGGGCACGGCTTCTTTCGCAGCGATTTTATTCGACATGGACGGGACTATCATCGACACGACCTCTGCCATCGTTGAGCACTGGCACAGGTACGATTCACCGGATTTCTGAGGGTGTAATTGCCTAAGCTGACTGCACTCCAGAATTGGAAACGAAATCGGCGTTCCACCTGAGACTATTTTGGAAACATCTCACGGACGACGAAGCATTGATACGTTGAAGCTGGTGGCGCCTCACAAGGCAAACTGGGAGTGTAAGACTCTTTCTGTTCTTCATAAAAGCGGCGGCTGACTTGAGATTAGACGTTAAAGAGGTTGAAGCAAAGTTGCCGGAGCTATACGGACATCTGGTAGAAGAAATACCCGGAGCTCGAAAGTTTCTCGAGGCTGTGGCGCAGTGTCACAACCCGTGGGCTATCGTGACATCGGCGTCAGAGCCTCTCGCTTCAAGATGGATCTCGCAACTGTCACTCCCCGTGCCAGATCACCTTGTCACAGCAGAGCTGGTAGAGAACGGAAAGCCCGATCCTTCATGCTATGAACTTGCATTAAAGCAGCTTGGCTTGGTAGGGAGATCAGATGAGACACTGGTTATTGAGGATAGTCCAGCGGGCATAATTGCGGCTAAAGCAGCAGGTTGCAAGGTTTTAGCGCTTCTGACGACGCATTCGGAAGACCAAGTATCTGCAGCAAACCCTGACTGGGTTGTGAAGGATCTACATTCTGCTGAGGTCGTCGACTATCAGAATGAAAAGATAGTTGTGAAATTCCACGATCACAAGTAGAATACACAACATAGAATTTCAAACAACAGATTGAAAGAGTGAATGATTTTCAAGGCTTGAGATTCATATCGCGAACTGCATTCGTCCATTTGGCATTGCATTCCACACAGCAATCCTTGAGTCCGGGCTGATATGAGTGGCGAAATTAATACAACCGTCGCCCGACAGAGAATTCAAAACAATACCGACGATTCCAGATCTAGCGCACACAATTCGAATGACCGTTCATCATAAATCCCTGGGTTAAGGGCCATAGTGAATGTATGGCACCCAGAGCGGTAAGACGAGTTCGGTTCTTCTGATATCTCTCATGGACCTAAGATCCTCTCCGTGATGCGACGTATCTCCTTCCTGTTCGTCATCGTGCACAGCGTCTCTGACTTTGTCTGCCTTCTCCCTCTGCTTCAAGTCCGAAATTACGGACGCCGCCCAGATGTCTCGAAGCTTCTTCGTAGCGAAATGCAAGCCGCCGCTTACGGACGCGTCTGATATCCCTTTTGTGGCCAGAAACTCGTACGTTAATCTCGCCATTTCTGAAGATAATTCATCGTCGACCTCCCACAGAGTCCCAACCACATGCCGAAAGCCTGACAGCTGGAATGCACTTGTCAGGTGAATGTTTTCGTCCACGAGATCCTGGTTGGAGTTTTCGCCTGTCTTGCATGCCGATAGGTAGGCAAGGAACGGTGGGCTAGATGCAAAATTCTTCTCCATGAGACTCGCAGTGGTCAAAGGTTGCGTCATCCAATCATCTAGCAGAATGTGGCTCTTGAGAGGGTCAAGACGATTTGACTCTCCGTGTCCTGCAAAGTGGAAGATGCGGCAAGTTTCCAAAGCTGCCAGAACGTCTTTCTTAACAGAAGTAGGCTGCACGCAATTCAGCGAGGTCGAGTTGAAAACACCACGAACCACGTCAATCTCAGTTGTTGCGTGGCGGAGGTTTGAGTGTGGCAACCCAGGGGTTTCTCCCATTCCGATCAATACGACATCTGAACCAGATTCACGATAACGCTGTTGACGAGATATCAGGACGGCCTTCACAGACGAACTGTATGAAGAGATAACCCTGTCCATGGCGGTCCTGTGGCCTGGAGCCAGGTGATAGCCAGCTGCATGCAACGGAAACCGAACAAGAGGCCCAGTTGGGATCCAGACAATGTGTGGCCAGTTGTAGTTGACACAATGCTTCGAGAAGCCCAGATGGTCCAGTACCGGTCCGACCACAGAGTCCCAAAGCCACATGAGTGTTTTGAATGACCGGACGTCATCTGCGCGTCGTAAAGCGTCGTCCTTGGTGAGTTTTGGCAGTTCAAAGGCATGTATTCGAGATTGCTCTATAATCAGAGCATCGCAACGTCGGGAACTAATGTTGATGATGACGATTGGGCCGTCTTCTGAAGCATCTTGCATTTGTCTTCCCGTTGCAGAAGACAGGAATCTGTCGAAACCAGGCTGCGCGCGAATGTTCTCCAAAAGAACGGCCATTTTTGTGCTCGCTTTGTGACGTTGGTCTGTTTCTGGAAGCTTGTATAGACTCAACGGATCGTCGAATGATTCGATATCTTCGAAGGCGTCGCGGTATGTCGGCTTGTCTAAGTCGGCGCGGAGTTCGATGAAAGACCGAGCTAGTTCGGGGTGCTTGGCCTCCAGCAAAGACAAATCTGTCCGCCTATCGTGGAAGAAGCTGGCTAAAACTCCACGGCCGGTTTCCAGAAGTTCGATGGCAGTGACAGGACTCTGGCCGTCATTGAGTGCAATTGCTGCGGCCTCACATGCGATTCCAACAACACGCGCCAGAAAGAACTGCCTGTCTTCAGGCTGAAGAGTTAATGGCGCCGAAATAGGAATTAGATCCACGGCAGTTTTGGCGTCCAGAAATGCCTTATGTTTGTCTTGGTCCATGTACCCCTTTGGCAACAAATGGTAAGCCGCGTAGACCCGTGTTGTTATGTCTGCTTGCTCAGAACCCAGCACCGCGCGTAAATACTCTCTTGCCTGGTCTCTGTCGACATCTTGGCCTGTCTTGGAGAACCTGAGATCAAGTCGCGCCCCAAGATTAAGTAGCCATTGGCTCATACCCTCGTGCTCTGCAGGGGCATTATCGATGCATTCGTTCAAGTACTTAATGCATTGATCCAAGTCTGTCAAATCATCTGTTACGAGAAACCGTTCGGCAAGAAGATTTCCAACATTGCTCAAATACCCACATCGATTCTCATGATCGTGAGAGGAATTCGCAAGGGCTTCGTGTCCAAGGTTGATAGCCTCATTGAGATCGTCGACATTTTTGGTCAATCTTGCGCGATTGTTCAGCTGCGTACCAAGATTGAGCAGCTTGTCTGGTCGGGATTTATCGTTCAATGGCGTCAAGTTGACCATCTTTCTCACGATGCGTATACTGTTTTCAATGTCCGCCAGAGCTTGAGTTCTTGCAAACTTGCTCAGGTACATGCTTCCGAGGACATTCAACCTCCCGACGTTTCGAGGGTCGTTTTCACCTAAAGATGAAACAAGGTCCTCCATGATGTCGATGGCCTTCTCCAAATCCACCAAAGCTCCAACAAGATTGAACCTGACTTTGAGCCCTTGCACAAGATGTTGTACGAAGAAGTCTCGTTCTAGACCAACTGATGCAATCTCCAATGCGTTACGACTGTGCAGAATTGATTCGTCAATGTCCGAAACTTGGTGAGTGTAGTTGAATCTGTGCCTCAACCCAAACCCTATGTTTTTGAGATTTTCGACTCTCTTTGGGTGATGCAACGGGGCCGCTTCAATCGCCATCCTTGCAACCGCAATGGCTTCGTCTAAATCAGGGAGCTTATTGTTTCTTTTGAATTCAAAGAAGAGGCCCGATGCCAGCATGTGAAGAACGTCGTGATAGCAAGAGTCCGATTCCAAGACCCCTGACAGAGCCATCCTCGTGACAGCAACTACATCGACTTGTCCTGGTGCTTTCTCGCTCTCGTCCAGCCACTTGTCAAGGGAGGTGATGAGATTCCCACAGTGTTGTTCTCTCCTCGGGGCATTTGATGAAATTGACTCAAGGATCCGCGTGGTGTGGAGGATGCTTTCTCGCAGGTGTGGCAATGAATGTGAAAGTCTGTACCTTTCCCATGCCATATCAGCCACAAACTTCAAGCTTGTTTCAAAGACCTGGCCCCATGCAGGAGTCATTCCTGTGAGCGCCTGCTTCTCAACAAAGATTGCGTTGTCGAGGTCCGTTACATTCGAGGTAGCCTTAGACCTCATGGCGAGTGTCTTCGCGACCATATCGAGCTTCCGGAGTTGCATTGGATGAAACCTGCCGGGGATCGCTGAGACCTTCGAAATGAGGCCATCGCTCATTGGTTCCGGGTCCCTGACTTGCAAGTCGGCAAGTTGGTTGGCAAGATCATTCAGTTGTCGAAGGACGTGCACCGTTTCGTCCAGCTCAAGCTTTACCACTGAACTTGAATGTGCTGGCGCATCATGGGCAATCGTCTCGTCCTTGTCGTTGTCGTCGTCCTTGTCGTTGTCGTCGTCCTTGTCGTTGTCGTCGTCCTTGTCGTTGTCGTCGTCCTTGTCGTTGTCGTCGTCCTTGTCGTTGTCGTCGTCCTTGTCGTTGTCGTCGTCCTTGATGTCGTCGTTCGTCAAGTTAGAGTAAACCTCCACTTCTATTCTCCATACCAAATTTGTCCAGCCTGGATAGTGAGCAAGCGGGAATATGCCAATTTCTCCGCCTTCCATAAATGCCAAAGACTCGATCCAGGCCTGAACATCGTCCATCTCTTCGTCATCTCCTAGTGGAACCCCAAGGTTCCATTCGTGAGTGTGGCATCGAATATCAAACGATGCTCGAACGTTTCTTTGAAACTCATAAAGATCGGGCTCCTCATCGTCGTGTATAATTCCAAGCGCGAACCAGGTGTTGGAGTCGGCGTATGGGTTTGATGACGAAGTAGTGTCAGCTCGCCCTAAACGATGTCAGCGAATGCGCATGGTTGTGTAGTTTGAACATAGATAACACACGCACCTTGATCGTGTGACCATATCCGCACAATAAGCCGAGTTAGTTGCCCCGGCCCCAAGGTGAACTTCAAGTAAGGGGCGCGAGGTGAGTTGCAATCGAATCCTGTTGGCCGTGCGCGGATGATTTCTTGTGGCTGGTACGGCTGTTCGCGGATAACCTGGCCAGGCTGCCCTCTAAGTACGGACATGTCTTACAAACTAGTGAGATAGTCTCATCAAACACAAGTCTCATCAAACGCAACAAAAGCAGTAGGTGCGAGGGTCGCGGACTTCGAGTATGCGAAGACTTCAGTCAGGAAAGACCATTGAAATGAGGGAGAGATTTCCAATGCAGAATCACTCACAGCCTCGCGAATATTGTGTGCCACACACATTACCAACACATGACACAGCTGAGAATGGCGCTATTGCACTCATACAAAATCAGGCGACCAATCCTAACCCTTGCCTCTTTCACGGATGCATGCTGACGAGGTTCTGAATGGGGCACAGCGCATGACCCACATGCCAATTTAATAGCAAGGTTATGGCCTAGCAATCAAGAAACAAAGCATGTTCAAAGCTGGCAAAGCTATAGTCTGTTGACCATTTCGTGGCCGTCGACGGATGTGATTTCTGTTGTAGGATTACTATCGCAGAAAAGGGCATTGTCTGATTCGTCGGGTCCGAGAGATGTAAATCACAAGTATCTCTTAGAGACCTGAACGAATCAGGGACCGTCATTTTGGCCAATGGGTGCAGCGCATTGGAGCATGCTGGGGTCTTTTGGTGTATACAGTGCAAAGTATACTTCCATGCGATCTAAACACCGACACTGGACCCATGTAGGCGAAGGTTAAGTTACAAATTTAATGTCACTCATCTCAAAAGACTGGTCTTCGATCTTTACTTCAGCAAAAAGTTTTCATTTTCAAGGAGAAAATAAGAAAATTCGCAAAAAAAAAGTTGACTCATTGGGGACTGGAAACAGAGTTCATGGAAGAGAAGAAGACGCATCTACGACAACTCACAAATAGGCACCCTACAAGCGACACACTGTTTGCACGGTGTACACTCACCCATGACGACATCCTGTGGGAACAGACAATCAAGTACCACGTACCTCAGCAAAGATTTCACACTGAATTTTGAGATGCTGCGGAGCCGACATACATATTCCCCTCAAACCTTTTTCGCGGCGATTCGATTCTCAACTCAGCCTCGTCTTCAGGCAATATATGTTGAGCGGATTAAAGATTCCTGCATCATCTTCTTCTCACATTGTGCTCGAGTTGCCTTCTCTCACCATGGCATCCGGGAACAACCCGAACACAGTCCACCTGACTGAGCAGGAGGCGGAGCGGATCCGGACCACCGTCCAGAACAACCTAGAAAACCGATCCAAGCAGGCCGGTCAACCCCGGGAGCCGAGAGATGCTCATAGCGCCATCAGCCAGGCTACCGGTGCCTCCCTCATGCAGGACATGGGCAACATGACGGGATCTGGTGGACAAGACACGCTCCCTGCCCTTGGAGTGGGACAGACGTACCCGCCATGTGCAGCCTCATTGCGGGAGCTAGAGCCAATTACCCTTGCCGATCTCAAGATGGAAACTCATCACACAGGCCGTCGACTCATCGTCAAGCGTGCAGCTCCAGTTGTCACGCACGCCGCCCGATCATGGACTATGGTGCAAGACGAAGAGGCCAAGGAGACGGAGAGGTTGGAAATTTGTCTTCACAAGACGATGCATGGCGAGGAGATCCTTGAGTCAACAAAGACTTTCGAGATCAAGGAGCCATTCTTTACTCTCACCGAAGAGGGTGAGGCTACTATTCGCATTGACCATCCTTCGGACCTTGTTCCCATCGTGGATGAAGCACCAGGAGCGGACAAGAAATCAGCTGAAGACATGGCTAAGAAGTGCAAGGATCTGGGCAATGAGGCTCTCGGAAAGAAGAAGCTTGGCCTGGCTCGTGCAAGATATACCCAGGGCCTGGAGTTTGCCAAGAAGGATACTGAGAAGACTGCGGACCTGGCCAGAGATATTGCTCGCAACCGCGCGCACGTGAACCTTCTGCTGAAGCGAAACGATGAAGCCATCGCGGACGCCAAGGCTTCTCTTATTGGAAAGGACGACGAACGGTCCAAGGAGCTCGACAGCAAGGCTTACTTCCGTGCCGGTACTGCAGCGTACAACCTGGGAGAGTACGAACAAGCAAAGGGCTTCTTTGAGAAGCAACTTGAACTTGCACCCGAGGATAAGGGCGCAAAGGCGAACCTCAAGAGACTGGCTCTGCGTCTCAAAGAGCAAACGGAGGGCGGTCACGACTTTGCGAAGATCAAGTCGAGTCTCTCCCGCGCTGTTCCGCGAGCTGACGCGGCAACATTCAACGGCAAGACGGTGGTCAAGGACAGCAAGGGTCGCGGACGCGGTCTTTTTGCATCTCGCGACATTGGAAACGGCGCGGTAATCATGGTTGAGAAGGCGTCCTCCGTTGTATGGGGCCACGAGAGCGACGCTCTGACAGGAATGACCTACGACGTGCGGGATAAGAAGATCAGGGTATCACCTATTGGTCTCACCAAGGTCATCGCCCAGAACCTCCTGAACAACCCTTCTCGCATCGCAAAGGTCATGGATCTTTACGGCGACTACACCGGGGACGCCAAGGCAAAGACCGAGACCGAAGAAGGCCCAGTCGTCGACGTCTTCAGGATACACGACATTGTCTGCCGCAACGCCTTCGGTGCGGATGATTCGCATCTCGGGGGCGTCTCAAAGCCGAGCACCGGCCTCTGGGTCCGAGCCGCTTACATCAACCACTCTTGCGTCCCCAACGCCAAGCGCGAGTTCGTCGGCGACCTGATGGTGATCAGGTCCCTCCGCAAAATCAAGAAGGGCGAGGAGATCTTCCACAGCTACGACGAGTCCGGCGACTACGAGGCCAGGCAAGCGGCGCTGATGACCACCTGGGGCTTCGAGTGTGGCTGCGCCCTTTGTGCGGCCGAGAAGACTGATGAGCCTGCTGTGAGGAAGAAGAGGAACGAGCTGGTGGCCGAGGCAAATGACTTCATTAGCAAGACACACCCGTCTAACAACAAGCGTCTCACGGTTCTGAAAGCTCAACGTCTTGCCATCGCGATCGACGAGACCTATGCTGATGAGAAGTTCAAGGGGCTGTCTCGTCCGGCATCGGCAGGTATCCGGGATTGGCTTGCTAGAGCAGCCCAGTAGATGGCAATAAATCGAATATGTTAAAGCCGAGTAATGACATTTGCTCAGTGCGAAGGTTGATGATTGACACTGAACCGGGAATGAGTATTGGTTATTCCCAGCGGAGATCTCGGAGCACGGGTCATGGCTGGCGTGTTTGTGATCTTTCCGCATTATTGACTAAACGATCAAAGACCAAGACGAGAAAGTTTTCTCTAGTCGGTCATGGGACTAGCGGATACTTGCTCCGCAAGCAGCAGCAGAAAACCTCAACTCAGAAGTCAGCCGCGTGGCCTTTTTGCGCGATATCTCGGATATTGTCCGGACTATGGATCACCTATTCAGCCTTACAACATGCTAGCTGCAGAAGCCGAGCTTCTCCGAATCTTTCGGTCGAAGCCTAGGCCCTGGATGGCAGGTGCAATTGGTATCGTGAGCATTGCTGCTGTGATCAATGCTGTCAGTAAGCCAAGACTTGAAGTATCGAATACAACTCTACCTTTCCATCATTCATGGATATAAATAAGGGTTCAACATGGCAGGTGGCTAGGGGTCCAGACTCCAGTATATAGACTTGGCAGGCTCCGGTTCATCCGTTCCTCCGAGGCGTCGCTTCGGGCATATACCCATGTTCGGCTACCATCGTGACCCTGAACGGCCGCGCCGGCCTCAAAAAATATCACCGAGACTCGAATCCACAATTCTTCAGAGTGACAAGACCGTTATGTACCCCGCACGAATCCCCCACATTCACCCGTAACCATTCCATTTTGCCAAGAACTTCGCAATGGACTCGCCCGTACGCCAAGAGGACTGCCAAGACAAAAACATCCAGTTCTCCCCTTTTTCTCCATGTTTTAAGACTTACACAGCCTTTTAAAGCCAAGAAAACGCAACCTTTGGACGAAACAAAGTTGTTTCGATGCGCATTTTTTCCAAGTCCTCGTTCCGAGAACAAACCGGAACAGCAATGGACGCTCAGACCATGGATTCTTGCCACTCATCTCGGTGAAAAGCCGTTAAACGAGTGCAACCGAGTCAGTGGCCCTTACCAGATTAACGGGTTGTCGCGATGACAGGCGACGGAGGGGCAGCCCTCTTTGAGCCTTTTCAGCGTCCCTGACGAGGGTGGTCCCAGGGCGCTGCCGCGAGTTTAATTGCTTGGCATAAGCGAGCCCACCCCGGAACCCATGCCGTTCACTCTTGCGTGCGTGATTCTTCATATTAGACTTTCTTGGGTGGTCCTTGAGCCACCTTCCGGATTGACAACCTTCAGATGTCCCGACCTATCACGTAGGGCTGTGCAGTTCACCCAGTCAGGCATCAGGGCACACCCGCGCGGTTGGATTGCGGAAGATGGGACCTTGCTGGAGGGAACTTTGGGAATTGACCTGACTTAAAAGCTCCTGAACGGCCGGTCTTCGCTCCGAATCATGTAGCTAGTCATACCTTTATCTGTCTCTCGTTCATCCGCGTCCTGAGCTTAAACCTAGTTTCGACTCAGTCTTGAAAGCTGTTTGCTCTTCAGAAGTCTCTCATTAATCACATACCTGTCAACTTCAAGATGGTCAACGCCACCGAAATCATTGCCGTCCTGGCAGGAACTTACACCCTCCTCAACACCTCTGCGTAAGTCAGCTCAGCTTGCTGCCGGCTCCCGCCTGGATACCGACAGTTTGGCTCACACTAGACTCCTACAGGACTAGCAATGGCGTTCCCGTCGAGGACCGTGTCTACGGTTCCAACCCTGTCGGCATCCTCACATACAGCAAGTCCGGCTACGTAACAGCCACCATTACATCGACCGACCCCGAAGACCGCCCGGCCAACCTCACATTCCCTTATGAAGACAGCCAAACCGACGCGGATTGGGCTCAGGTCGGCAGACACTCGATCGGATACGCAGGCGTTATGCGTATCAGCGACGCCTTCCCCGCCACTCTCACAACCGGCCAAGTCATCCACGGCCCGTTGACCGTTGCCAACATTCCTTCCATGGTTGGCACCGAGGCGAGACGCAACTACACATTGTTTGAAGACGGCAAGGTTCTCCTTATTGCGTCGCAAAGAGATGGTGGCAACCGTGGAGAGCTGTGGTGGAGAAGACTGGATTAAATACCCTTTTCGTATTTGTGTATTGTTAGCAGAGTTCATTTCCCGTACAAATTCACGCATCAGCGTATTTGATCACTCACATCCTGTCGGGAACGTTTGGTATCATTCGGGACACGATATTGACTTCAGCAACATGGAGCATGCACAATTGACACGCCTGTTAACATCTCAACCCAAAGAAAGACGAAGACTTACTAAGGGTGCCCTCAATTTGAGAAATAGCCATGGTATGAGTGGGAAGACATCTTCGCATCCTAGACTAGTCTCCTGGCCCATTCAATACTGATGCAACACTCACCGGGACTCATGCTATGTTTGGATGCTAAAAGAATATGCCATTGAGATGGTAAGTATGTACATGAACCCAAGACCCAGCCACAATATCCCAAGCCCTTGCCAACGATCACTATCCCCTCAGTAAATAACGGGCCAATCCGAATCATAGCGAATAAGGTTAATTCCCAAGAGCGCGGCGTTGGCACTGTTGTAGTAGTGGTAGACGAACACATCAGCATCCGTGTCTGTGAAGACAGCAGGATGGCCAGGGCCATAGATCGAGCCATGGGTAGCCATGACTTCGGTTCCACCGCCGTTCATCATTTGCACACCACTCTTGTCGACATAAGGACCCGTCACGCTGGTGGACCGACCGACCATGGTGCGGTAAGTGCTGGCGGCACCGTTGCAGCATCTATCGAAGGACACCCAGAGGTAGTAGTAGTTTCCGTGACGAGTGATGAAGGGGGCCTCGATAGCGCCATCTGCCACCGTGCGGCGGGCAAGAGAGACGAGGTTCGTGCCAGAACGCTTTCCGGTGCTCGGGTTGATGGAGATCATCTTGATGCCCGTCCAGAAGGAGCCGAAGGACAACCACCAGTTTCCTGATGGGTCGACGTAGAGGTTGGGATCGATGGCGTTGTAGTCGACGGAGCTTGATGATTCGATCACTAGGCCTTGGTTGGTCCACGATCCTGACGCGCCCGTGCTGCTCGTCGCCAGGAAAATGGCGGACTTCTGAGACCCGAACGTCGATGCGGAGTAGTACATGTAGTACTGTCCGTTACGGTAGGAGATGTCTGGAGCCCAGAGATTGGTGTCGCCGCCCGTATAAGCCGTCGTCCACGATGCGCCATTCGGGAACGCAGCGCCGGCATCGCGCCAGACAGTGCGATCGGTGGAAGTCTTGAGCGCGATGTTCGTTCCGGTGTGGGCCATGAGATATGTGCCGCTGCTAGTCTTGACGACACTTGGGTCGTGGACGTTGATGCTGCCAGAGACCGCGCCCGGGTTGGGGTATGCTGCATTAGCACCCGGGGCTATGGAAACGACAGCAAGGAAGCTGCCGATCAGCTGCTTCCACATGGGCAACATCTTGAATAGAGTTGTGGGGTCCTTCGCCGATCTTTGTGGTAGCTCTGAAGTGGCTGATTTCTCAAGGACTCGCTACTTCGACGCCTGAGAGACCAGCAACGTGGGTCAAGGAACAAAGTAAAGAAGGAATTGATCGCCTGGGGTTGAAACAAAAATGGCAAATAGCCGTCGAAACATCGTCTTTTTGTATCTCTGTTGTCACGGTACTCCTATTTTCCGTATGGCTGCCACGCGCGCTATGCGCAACATACGCGGTCATCTTGCCCACGAAGCGCCCCACGGAAGAATTACTTACAACGGAGACTCTGCTTCCGTTTCTTGGGGAGAGAAGCGCGCCATTCAGATATCACGGCAGTGAGAGCGGGATGTGACATCTTGGCAAGCAGCCAAGGCCGGTACCGGATTAGGAAGGAACGAGCCGCGTGACTGCTTCTTCCACGAATCGAAACTTGACAGTGACCTATGGAGCTAGTCGTTGACATGGATATGTGATGGCCACTGTCAAATCCAAGGCAAAGTTGTCTGCATGGGATGTAATTGAGTGTTTTCTTCGGCTTTTTACCAATCTTAGATTTTCACGGGCACTCTGCTGTGTGGGTGGTGGGATATACCAGTATTCTCTATTCCGTCCAAAATGTTGATGAGTAGTTCACTAAGAGTTTGTTCTTCCGTCTCCAACGAGTTTCGCATGTTCTTTGTGAAGTCGGCTTCATATAACGTGATTTCGCCTATTACTGAGATGTCGCTGTTTACCTGTCCTACTTAGCAACAGCTGTGAGCACCTGAAGATCATGACACAAGTAGGACAACATGTTGCCTTGATAATCATCTTCATCGATATCGGTATCATCCGGGTTGAAGTTCCTCGCGTCGTAATCATCGTAGCTCCAAAAGCTTTTGGCAGACTCCACAGAGTCCAGGGCATTCCTACCCTGCTGCGAATAAGTAATATCGCTCGAGGTCACTCTGTAGTACCTGTTTTCATCGGTTTCGAACTCGCAATGAGTCAAGTTCTCAATGTCCACCTGGTCAGCTATCCCACGATCAATGAGAAATAGTCTCATAGGCCGATATAGATGTGCAGCATCCCTCAACGCATGGAGAAAGCATGCTCGACTGCCGCCTGCCTCCTGCAAGAATACATCATTCCTTACTCGGTTGTCAAACTACCATGAGGCGTCGTATTCAAATGCAATCTGCGGAACAACATCATTATGGCCCGCCACTGCGGCCCAGAAAGGCAATCCGTAGGGCCGATAATGGCGCACGTCCTCGGCATAAAGTCCTGAATCAATGTGTTGTTTGTCTGCGATGTGAAAACAGATAAGATCTTGAAGTGGGTAAACCAGAAACGACATGTCTTCATTCTCGAGTCGACAGTGCCCGAGTCTAGGCACGCGTAAATGTTCAAATTCGGGAGAGCTTAAATCTTTTGATTGAAGTAGCTTAAGTCTCTCCTGCTTGCAGATCTCGATCTTGTAGTGCCCTTTGACGACTTCTCTTGATTCTTTACAAGCAGTCCAGAGCCCTCCATCGAGTGCGTAATCAGATTCATTGCCTTCCAGCCACGAAGGGGTTGATAGAAAACTTGGGGCGGCAAGAACATACGTATCATCTTCGAAAAACGCGTATGCCGGTTGACAATCGACGGGTTTGGCGTAGTATTTATTGTAACAGATACCAAAGAACTGAACACCGGCGCGAGAGGGTCGGATGGCAAATTTCCATATTTCTAATCGCATCTCAGCTGGAAGCTTTGAAAAGTAGGTGAACTTGCCTGGCATTTTCCGTGACTGGTGAGTAATCAGCGAAGAACGAGTGTTGATACGAGGTCGGTATTGCTCCGTCGACGGTGCTGGAGCTGGGCAATACGTAGCTTGTTCTGGTGTGGTCGAGGTTTTCCATGATTCTGTCGAGATCTATGACTATTTTAACCTAAGCTTTTGCCATTTCGGAGATGCCTCCAGTGGGTGGGTCATTCACATGTCGTTGTTAACGGATTCGAACGTCAAGGTGTGACCTTTATGAGTGATTTGAGAGAACTCAAGGTTTGAGTTTGATTGTCATGAGGCAATATTGACATTTCAGAAGTATAGAACTATTTACTTGGCTAAGTGCAAAAACTCTACTCAATAGCCTTCTGCACATACTTGTCCTGCCACGAGCGCTCATTCGTAGGTGGCAAGGCGCGGCGAGATACAGTACCACGAGAGTGCAGAGCAGCAGCCGCAAGGTAGTTTCTACGTCTAACCGCCGCTTCCTCGCTGACATCCCTCTTCTCAATGCCACCGTAGGCACACTTGGCGCCGTTAAAGGCAGCGTTAGCGGCCGCCTTCCAGACCTCGGTGACGTCGTTGACCATCGGCAGAGTCCAGTACAGACGGCAGTCAGTGATCTCCTTCACGAATTGCGCAGGGATGCCATCCTCGACGTTGTCTCTCAGGATCTGGTCACGGACGTTGACAGCAGCAGCCAAGCTGCGGTTCAGAGGGAGATCGCTATAGGTGGCGAAAGCAGCCTTCTGCTTGTCGGTGGTGGCGTAGGGGAGGAGGTCGGTGGAGAAGCCGTAGATGGAGCTCCAGTCCAGGACCTGGGAGCCCTTGATGCCACCGACACCCTCGATTCCTCCTTCCTTGGGGCGACCACCCATAGCGATTGACTTGACGCCACCGTGGATGCGAAGGAACTCGGAGGCGATAGTGCAAGTTGAGGCGCAGACACCGTCGTACAGGATGATGATGTTGTCAGCCTCGAAAGGCTGCGCAACGTTGGTCAGGTTGCCGTAGCCAGTAATTTCGATGCCTAGACCGAAGGTGGCGTTGACCGTCGTCAGAGGGTCGTTCAGGTTCCAGCGCATGAGGTTGGTGTACGACGTGTTCTGGAACACGTGGGGGTCGAACTTGTCCTCGAACGAGCTGAAGCCCTCATTGGAGATGTTGTAGTCGTAGCGCCAGTTGAACCAGGACTCAGAGTAGCTTGTAACCAGGTCAATGTTGGCGTTATTGGTGGCATTGGGCTCGTTGGAGATGCGAGAAACGATTTCAGCCGCAGCGTTGAAGCCATCATTCTCCTTCCAGCGGGAGTTGCCCTCCTGGACGGTGTGGGGGAAGAGCTGGCGGAAGAAATCGTAGCCCTGGAGAATGTAGCCACCGCCGTTCTGCTGGAAGTCGATCACGAGCTTGGTCTTGCCGGCGGCGAGAGCGGCCGTGTAAAAGTCGCGAGCGGCGGCCTGGAACTCCGCGGGGCTCTCACTCTCAAAGGCAGTGAGAACGATGACAGCAACGTCATCGAGACCTTCGCCCTCGAGGTAGTATCCAGAAACGATTCCATCGGGAGTGGTGACAATGGGGGAAGGGTATCCCGGGAGAAGGTCACTGGAGCCAGAGCCCGTGGATGGAGTTGTGCTCGATGGAGTGTCGACAGCAGGGCTCAGCGGGTTGCAGAACTTTGCATAGAAAGATGGCCCGTCAACGACTCCAGTCAAAGCTTTCTTGACGGTGGCGTGGTTCTCGAAGGTGACTTCCGTGCCGTTGGCGAATGTAATCGTGGTGTTGGCGCCCTGGTAGACGTAACTGCTCGTGTTAGTTGAGATGGTAGCTTGCGCGTGATGGTTAAACTTACCGAATGCGACCGCCTGAGCTGAAGTATCCCTTTCCACCGGTTGTGGCATACAGAGACTGCTCGAAAAAGACAGAGTTGTATGCGGAGTCAGCGTCACGGTTCCAGTTCGCCTTGTTGATGGTCTCGTCGAGGTATGTAGCAGCATCAATTCCGTTGATAAGCTTAACCTCGGAAGCAGTCTCTGGAGACGAAACAACCTCCTCTAAAATTGAGTTAGAAATGCACTGACGGAAAAACAGGAGGCTCGAGCTTATCTTACCATAGATCTTAATTACTGGCAGGGATGAGCCATCCTCGCTAATGGAGACGAGCGCACGCTCGCGGGTCCACTCGAAAACAGCAGTCAAGAGGTCTGGATAGTACACGAAGTGGCCATCATGCCCAGGTCCAAAGACTTCATTGTACAGAGCAGATTGGAAAGCGTACTCGCTGGTGTAAACGTCGGCTTCGAGGTTGCTTCGGACTTTCTCCAAGGCAGCGAACATGTCGTAGGCCGGGAAGTCATAGTCGGCAGGGGGATCGGCCTTGTACGTAGCGTCTCCACAACAGTTAGCACTCTCCTGAACCGATCACACATGCCGGAATCGGAGCTCACCGCTCTGCCATTCGAGGTAAGGCACGATTGAGTCGACCAAGTCAATGGCCTCCAGCTTGCCTAGGGGAACTGAGTTCAGACAGTCGTAAGCCAGCTGAGCGGGCACAGTCGGCGCGACTGTGGGTGCAGCAGCATGCTGAGAAGCCCAAGCAGCGCTGACAACAGCACATGGCTCAGTCGACGAAGGCACCGATGCGGTGGTCGTCGAGTTGGAAAGAGCAGCAACACTGCCCAGCAAAGCTGGCGCGGCAACAAAGGAGCTTCGCATCTTGAAGTCGGCTCAGAACAACTTGGCTACCGATCAGGGCTACCGAAGGAAGCTGACCTCTAGCTCGCTGGACGACGCGACAGTCCGGCGTTCTTATGTCTCTCAGCTATTCTCCATCTTGTCGTCGTCATCCACTTTCCTTCAGGACTGAGCCGTGGTCGTCTCCAGTGCTCCCGATGTCACCATCGCCTACCATCGTGCGTTAAGTGGGCGTTCATCCCAATCGCATGAGCTTGTTTTGTCGACACCACATGAGCCGCTAGCTTCACTTGGCAGGTCGATGTGCAAGGTCACCCCCAGACTGGGGCCGCCCCTGGCGCTTGGCCTGCATACGAGCGACTCTCATCTCCAGAGTGCACCTTTGTTGGAGCTAAGGTCAGGATTATCACGGATATGTCGGCTGTTGAGCTGCCGGTACTGCATGTTGAAGGCGGCCGACGGACTTCTAATGCCGTTTTAGATCCGTGATATGAGATTTATTTTTGCCGTTATTTCTGGTAATATTGTTGGCTTTTGGCGTGATCACCGCGCGATACGAGAAGTGGGGAGTGATTGGCCCCTGAACCCCGGCGCGAACAAAAGATCCCCTTCCCGATGCCCGCGTGTGCCAGTATGCGGCTTGTGGGTTGAGATGCCTCGGCCCGTCAACCGAACCTGCAGACGCGAATCTCACGGATCGGACTTCCCAAAGAATTGTCAATTGGCAGGTGGTGAACGGAGGTTGGTGATGAGGGGTTTTGCGGCCTGAGATTCCCCGAATCATGATTCGGGTTTGCACTGACAGATTTAGTCCTCACTCATGGGAGGTCCTCATTCTCTTAATTGCGTAAGGCCACCGACTACCACTGTGTTACTCAAGACCCGTCAACAGCTACCTGACCTCGAGCGCCCGTCGTCTCCCATCACTGAGTTATTCATCGACAGTCCTTAACATCCAGGACTTATTGAGGCTCATTGCGTGACACAGTACACTTGATACGACAGGAACACGGAATGACATAATGGTCAATGTTGATATAATGAGATCACCTAATCTTCCTGTGTCTACGCGGCTGTATTTCCTGTGTCCTTAAGTACCCCCACTTTACCGAAGTCGATGGTAGCGACGAAGATGATAACGACGACGGCGACAACGACGGCGACGATGAAGCGACGGCGACGACGGTGAGGTAAGGTATAGCTACAGGAAAAGTAGTCGCTCTACCATAGGAAAAATAGGCGGACTCGATATAATAAGGATAGGACCAGTACAGTAGCACGTTCACCTGAGGTAGCCCGCCAGAAATGTCCGCCCCGTTGCTGCAGCATCTAATCCATCGTAACCTGCATTAGTTTTGCAGCCTCGTTGTCTCATCCCGATCATCATCTATCCTCGAGCGGCCAAGCCTACCCGACAATTGATCCAAATACGTAACATCCTCTGCTCTCTGGTGTTTGCTCAGGACTACGTGACTAGCATGGCTAGCTCCAATCTTCATCATAGCCCACGCATCCAGTTTCGTGTCTACTATATCAGACTTTCGTGCCGCATACGCTGCGAACAGAGACAACGCAACCAGGTGTGTTGCCAACAAAATGCTGATCGTGATCATCCCGGCCAGTGACATAGAAGGAATTACGGTGTCCAAGCCTTGGTCACGGTTGACCTCCACGGCGTTTCCGTTCGTTTGGTGTTGGAGCCAGGCCTGATTTGCTATAAATGCGGCACGAGTGAAGACATTTTTGATCGTCCCTCTAACATTTTCGGCGTCATCTCGGAACCAGAAAAAGCTGAAAAACCATATTGACATGTTGTATTTCAATCTGGGCTCGTTGCTGATGTCTGCGCTTGTGGTGCATAATATATCTGGTGATTTGTATCCCTCGTCTTCGAGTAAAAGTCCGAGAGGATTGAGATGTATGCAAGTGGAAGACGCGGTGGTGTTTGATGTGACGTTTAGGTTCCCAAAGGCTGAAGAGTTGGACAACATAGTGTCCAAGAAGGACTTTCGGCCGAAGAGCGCGAGTACAACCGTAAGCAGGGGTCCTTTATTGGGGACCCTTTCGAGCACATTGGGTTCCCACGGATCTAGCCCAAGAAGTATGCGTTCGTCATGGTCTAATGGGCTGATTTTGCAGCATAAGTAAACCAATCAACTATATGACAAGGCTCAGACTTACATGCTATCATCTCCACCATCTTTGTCTTCCAACATGAAGTCGTTGTATACTCGTACTTGCTTTTCACAGCCTCTGTGGCATGCACCTTCAGGACCGAATGGGTCTTTGTCAAGCAATTCGCCAGCCGTTTTATTCCATTCGTTTGGTAGCTGAAAGTATCCCGCTGTGGTACTCATACTAATCTTCCAGTATGAAATCTTCGGTTTCTTTTGCTCAAAGCTAATGTTGAGATACAGGTCCTCCGTAAAGGTCTGCCGATCCCTTGTCCGCTTCCATGGAGTGGTGGTGAGATTGCCTGGCATGCATATCTGAATCGAAACCGGTGGATATCCAGGATAGCTCATACCGCCACCTTCAGTGAAGTAACTTGCCCAGAAAGATCCAGGCATTGTCTCACAAGACCTCGGGAAATCTTCTGCAGTCATCAAAGCCACATCTGTTGTGGAGTTGATGCGGGGGATGAACTGGCGGATAAGCCCGGTCGAATAACCAGCTGGTAGTTGGGCCAGAAAAGGGGCTTCTAGCTTTGCAATATCTTCAAGGGTCGTTCCGAAGCGGCATGCCTCTGATATGCGTTTACCATCGACCACTTCAGAATCAGAACATGCGTAGCCGCTGCCCTGCCACAACTGCGCTTGTGGCTGAGAAGAACTAGTTGTTTCCAGCAAGCCACGTGTGATGAGAACAACTGAATTGTCTTCGCGATATGCTCGACCTGTGTACTTAAATTGCTCGGGAATATCGGTCAGGTAGCTCGTACCCTCAGAGGAGTAAGTGACCTTCTTCGACAGGACCGACAAGAAGGATTCTTGCAACGGGGAGAGCAGACCTCCAAGGATGTACACTGCAATAGCCACCAAGAGAAAAAGCGACTTGTGCCGCCCCCCTGGAGCCGTTGCTACAGCTATTGCATCCGTCCAGCTCTTGTCCGCCAGTGCAATTAATTGACGCAAGCTCAGATCGTGCGAACTTCGTTGGACATAGATGACGGCTGCGGCTGACATGACAGATGTCGTAAGAGGAAGGGTCAAAACTGCGATGACTGACTGCAAGACCCTAATGCGCTGGTACCAGTCCCGGTTTTTCTCGACAGTCTGGCGGATCAAGTTGATGCTTCCCCCGTTGTTCTCGCTCTGATAGTCCATCACGTACTGCTTTGTGAACTTCAAGGGCCATAGCGGTCGGTAAGTCATCACGCATGTCGTGACCCAAGCAAAAATCGACAAAGTTGCATACCCTGCTACCAGGTAGGCGGGCACTAGTGATCGCGATTGCGTTACCGGCTGATGTGGATGTTTGATTGAGTCCGATTCTTTCGACTCGACGTTTGGGGTCTGTGTTCTCGGTGTATCCAAAAGAGCCGCTGAGCTTGGAGGTTCCGGGGATGGTGTCCGCCGCCTGGGAGTTGGACGGATTACATTGGGGACTGATTCGTATTCGCCGTTTGGCAGTCTGTCTCTTGTTTCTTCCTCGGAGGAGGCCATTGCCACAGTAGCGAGGCCGATGTAAGGCAAAAATTGGGGACCGACAGAGAAAGAGAGAGAGAGAGAGAGAGAGAGAGAGAGAGAGAGAGAGAGAGAGAGAGAGAGAGAGAAAATAAGAAAATAAAAAGAATGTCGTAGGGTGGCCAAGATGGAAAGGGGATTTGTGGAAGCTAGACGGCTCAGCCCTGTTTGGCGATGATAGCGCTTTAGATTGCCTTCTTACCGATGTTTTGCCTGTCTCAAATCATGACGACAACCCGCCTCGTACCGACATGCTCGAAGCGACGCTCCATTCCTTTTAATGTCTATACAGGGCTTGTCTTGAAACCCTTAGGCAGACAGGGTGGGCGAAAGCCAATCACACCTCGTGGCTGACAGCCTAGATCTGCAGGATTGAGGCGCTGTTTAACATGATGTTTAGTGCTTATCCTGCGATGCGACATTCCATGGTATTGGGGCCTCGACATCCAACATCCACTTTGCACCCTTGCTAGCATCATTTCCATTGGTTCAGAATCAGTCTCCTCAACAAAATTTTGTTGTTAGTCATTAGAACGACGACGATAATAGTACTAGTAACGATGGTAGCGACGGTAATAACTACAGTAACTGTAGTTGTAGCAACGATGACGACGACGACGACAATAATAGTAGTGATGACAATAGTAATAATAATAACAGTAGTAAAAAAGACGATGACGATAGTAGAACATAGTAAGGTCTACGCCCGCAGGAAAAAGAGTTGCTCTAGTATGGAAAAATGGGCAGTTTCTTTTCGAAAGCACGACATATAAGATGAATTTGTTATCTCTTCCCTCGTGGAGAAAAATGACCCAGGTAGTCCCCAGTCAGTTCATGATGAGCGCCTTAAAACATTCGTTTATGTTGATGTTCCTTTGATGTAGGAAACCGCGGTTGGGAAGGAATCAGGAGCGAAATTGCGAGGCCAGGTTTGATATATGTAGAAAATGCTGTGGAGAAGTATGGTGTGCAGTGATTGGAGCAAGTTGGGGGGTGAACTGCGTTCGTTGGTGCTTGAGAGGCCGCGAAATATCGAAGTTACGTCAGAGAGGCTTGATATGGTTCTTTGGAAGAAATGAGGAGATCCCAAATTCCCCCTTTTTTCCATAAATCCATGACAGTCTCAGAGTTAGCATTGGATAGCATATGGTGGGTTTCAGATGTGAGCAAGACCACGGTCCACCTTATTTGAAAGATATGTTAATAAATTTTTTCATTCATTATGGCCAGTTGTAGAATAAACTAGTAGACTAGCTTTCCGAAAACAACACACAACGAAGAATGATAGCTGTCGTGTGATGGCATGTTGCAGAGGTTCCCCATTCGTCGGATTTCCGGCGGCTGTATGAATGTATTCTTCCTGAAAAGTTGATTACTCGCGCTTTATTCAAAATACTTGATTATCTCGACATACTTCTGATGCCCTATGCTATAAGCCAAGCGTGGCTCGAATTGCTCATAAGCTTCCCGTTCACCGCACCGTATCAAGACCTGTCAGATAAGCCAGAATACCAGTACATCGGCTCAAAGACAGAAAGCCGAGTTTCTTTAGTTATTGAATTGCCCAAAAGGCTCGTATTCATTGATCCATATCATCACCCCACGTGGCGGAGCGAGTATGCGAACCATTCGTATCCGGTTTCCTCCAAGCAATTTTCCACCAATGTATCAGGCTGTGACATGCTTAGCATCTCATAAAGTACACGCTAGTAGTTGATCTTGGTCACCGGTCACCTGCGATAGAGGGCGAATACAAGGTTTAGCACTGAAGCCCACTAACGAGACCACCCCAGGTTTCGCGCACCAATGACACTCGCCTCTCGCCCATCTTTCACATAGACATTCAGATACTGTTTTCAATTACTAAAGCGGATAATACGGAACATTGTATTGTATTACCGAATTGGGCTGATCACCCTTCTCAAGATGTTCAGGGTGTGCACATGAACTCCCGCAGATGGATTCCAGCCGTCGTGTATATCTAGCAGAGTCTCCCGTATGATGGATTATGCGTGATTCTGGACCCAATCCAAAGTGAATTGCTTTCAAGCAAAGTAGTTGTCCTGGTATTCGACATTCAGCAGCATGAAGTTCCTCTCCCATGCCGTTGCCAGCCTTCTGGCCACTGTTGCGGCGGCCCAAAACTTCAATAATCCAGTCTTATATCAGGACCTCGCTGACCTCGACGTGATCCGCAAAGATGACACCTTCTACTACTCAGCCAGCACAATGCACTTCTCCCCCGGCGCGCCAATTCTCCGGTCCTATGACCTCGTCAACTGGGAATATTTCTCTCACTCCGTCCCCACGCTTGAATTCAGCCCCGCCGCCGCATACAACCTCTCAGGAGACAGCGCGTACAACAAAGGCATCTACGCCTCATTCTTCAACTATAACCCCAAGATCAAAACCTGGTTCTGGGGCGGCTGCATCACCGGCGACGGCAAAACGCACATTTATACAGCCTCGCAGCCCGAGGGACCCTGGACGAAGAAGAGCATCTTGAACAGCTGCTACTACGACTCCGGCATGCTCGTCGACGACGACGGCACCATGTACATTGCCTTCCTGACCAGCTGGAACACGAAGACACTCTACGTCGCGCAGATGAGCGCCGACGGCCTCACGGAGGTCAAGAGACAGGCCGTGTGGACGACCGACAGCTCGCTCACGTATGTCGAGGGCTGGCGCATGTACAAGCGCAACGGGCAGTACTACATCCTCGGCGTCCACCCGCAGGACGGCAATATCATCCTCAAGGGCAGCTCGCCGTGGGGATCGTACAGCTGGAGGTGGCTGGTGCACAACGCCGGAACGCTCATCTCGGGCTTCTCGCAGCCCAAGCAGGGTGGGCTGGTCTCGCTTGCTGACGGGAGATGGTATCACATGGCCTTCATTGACGGGTACCCCGGCGGCCGTATTCCTGCCTTGGCGCCGGTGGACTGGTCCTCGGACGGGTGGCCGACGGTTCAGACGGTCAATGGAGTTTGGTCAAAGCAATATCCCTATCCTCTCACGAAAAGAACAGTCAAGTCAATCGTGGGCACAGACAGCTTCGCATCACTAGGCCCTCAATATGAATGGAATCATAACCCAGATCCGACTGCGTACTCAATCACCTCGGGCGGGCTGCAGCTCCGGACGGCCACGGTGACTGACGACTTCTTCATGGCGCGCAACACGCTGTCTCATCGTATTCTTGGACCGTCGTCGACGGCTACCATCAAGATCGACTACTCCAAGATGGCCGATGGTGACCGAGCTGGTCTAGTTCTCTTTGACGTAAGCCCTCCCTTCCCACTACCCTATACCGTTCGACCTAACACTACAATAGTACACCGCGGGTTGGATCGGTGTCGTCTGCGAAGGCAGCACCTTCCGCGTAGCCATGTGGAACGGCATTTCCCTGAGTAGCAGCAACAGCTGGAAACCCTCCAGCAAAGGCTCGCAGGTCGCCAGCGCGACACTCTCCAATACTGGCACGCTCTGGCTGCGCACCAGCGTCAACATCTTGCCTGGCACGAGACAGGGCACTTTCCAGTACAGCACCGACGGAAACACGTGGACCAGTTTCGGAAATGGTGTGTCAATTGAGAGCAGCGGTTTGTACTTCATGGGCTGGCGGTATGGTATCTTCAACTTTGCTAACAAAGCCAAGGGGGGCAGTGTAACGGCGCGCAGCTTCGCCATCGATGGAACACCACTGAACTAGGCGTAACGACCTCTTGGTTGATGGGGGTCATAGAGGGTGGTGGCTTGTCTCGGAAGGGGTTGATCATTCGTCAACTTCACTGTACATATATATACATCGCGCAGGATAAACAAACCTTGCTCCTCGAGCATTGCCGTTGGCCAACCAGTTACACATGCCCTAGATATTCCAGATGTTTATACTCTACCTGACATCCAAGGGACAAATCGCATCAGCTCAAGATCTTTCATCACAACTGCAACTCAGAACCATCATTCGTCTATATTCTGTTTTCTTTTCATTATTCATCGAGTCGTCTATCCAAGGCCGTCTAAGCCCTCTCTAATGTCCGACATGGTATCACATATTTAAAGCTTGCGAACGACGCGGTTGGCAGCCTCCTTCTCCTCCTTCTCGTCCCAGATGTTGATGTTCCAGCGGGGCTTGTAGGTGAAGGGAATGTTGTAGCGGCGGGGCTCCTTGCCGATCTCGTTGATGGCGGCGACGTCCTCGTCGGAGATCTTGACTTCCTGGAAGTTGGAGTGGATGCGGCTGGGGGTGACGGACTTGGGAATGACGGAGTGGCCGCCGACCTGGGACCAGGCGAGGACGACCTGGGCGGGGGTGGCGTTGATCTTCTCGGCAATCTTCTTGACAACGTCGTGCTCGATGAGCAGGGGCAGGCCGAAGCCGTTGTTGCCGAAGGCGGAGTAGGCAGTGATGTGGATGCCCTTCTCCTTGGCGTACTTGATGAGGGTGTCGTTCTGCTGGAGGAGGGGGTGGCGCTCGACCTGGTTGACGGCGGGGACGACGCCGGTGGCGTCGATGATGGTCTGGAGGTCGTCGATGGTAAAGTTAGAGACACCGATGGCCTTGACCTTGGACTTAGGCAGGGCGATCAGGGCCTTCCAGGTGTCGACGAGAGAGACACCCTGGTCGAGGTCGACCTCGGAGTCGTTGCCGGCGGCCTTGGGGAAAAGCTCGCCGCCGTTCTTCTTGAAGGCAACGGGCCAGTGGATGAGGTAGAGCTGGAAGGGTCAGTGAGTGAGTATTCCGGTGGATTGAAGGATTGGGTGAACTCACGTCAAGGTAGTCGAGGCCGAGCTCCTGGAGGGTCTCGTCAAGAGCAGCCTCAACGTTCTCGGGGCGGTGGTTGCTGTGCTACTGTCAGGAATCATGCCTTATTCCACGTACCAAGGTAACTCACTTGTTCCACAGCTTAGAGGTGATGAAGATGTCCTCACGCTTAAGGCCGGGGATGTCAGCGAGAGCCTTCTTCAGACCCTCACCAACCTCGGGCTGGTTCTGGTAGATCTTGGCCAAGTCCTGCCGTAGCTGTTAGCTCCTGCCCCACACGTCTCTTTCAACGTTTGCCGATGCTTACAAGGTGACGGTAGCCGGCCTTGAGGGCCTCGTAGACACCGACAGAGACTTCACCAGGCTTGGACTGCCAGGTGCCGTATCCCAGAGTACTGAAATGAGGGGTCAAAAGTCAGTGAAGCTCAAAACATGAAGCGGGGTACAGTGATCGGCAGGGGCCTGAACCAAAAGAGTTCAGATCACTGTAAACAAGCAAACGTACGGGATCTCGGCGCCGGAGTTAAGCTTAGCCTTGTTACCGAAAGACATGATGACTTGAGTTTGAAGAAGAGGATGTGAGATGGGATGAAGAGTATCGTGAGGATCACAAAGATCGTGAACAGAGAGGAGGAACAAGTAGGTGGCCTTTTAAGCAAGTGAGGGGTTTCGGGGCCCATTGCATCATTGTTTGTCAGGATGAGCTGCGAACCCTGATGGGTGGGCGGCCGTGACGCCCACCGTCGGACCCGCTTTGCCCGCTTTGATGGCTCCGAGCCCACGACTCTGAGAGTGCCAACAGAGCTTCCAGTCGCTTCGGCGGGGCACCGTTGACTAGTCGTGCCTGGGGACCCCACACTTCGGGGCGGGAGCCGATGCCGGAGGCGGGTATGGAGGGGGAGGGGCTTCGGGGCTTTAGGTATGATGGAGGAAGGGAACATGTGGTTCTTGCGGATGGCGGTCGCCGTGGCTGATGCATGGCTGATGCGAGTTCCCGGCTGTACACGGAAACGGGAGCGGGAGCGGATGCAGCCAGATACGCCTCCGGCTCTGACATCCGTTGCTTTGCATGCGGCGGGTTGACACCGCTGATGGAGAGCATGCAGTAGTAGTCATTTTGAACATTTCACAACGTAACAGAGATTGACCAAAGTCCTTCTATCTGGGTCGATGGCACCTCGCTTCCAGGCCCGGGTCCCTGGGACGGGAAGGAATTGCGTCTTAGCCCTCGTGCATGTCGTCTTGGACGGCCCGCATCTTGGCGCTATGATGTGCGGCTTTGAAAGATATTGCGGGAATGACGAACAGTATTGCGCGCAAGAAACTGCCGACCCATGCGATCTCGGGGCCACAAGATGGTACAAATAGCCCCGCAGTCGGTCGCAAAGAAGCGCACAAATGAGAGACGGGACTGAGAAGTGGAAATAGATAAGGCTAGTTGATCGATGATCTCACCTCAAATGCTGGTGGCCGAGCTAGGTGATTACCACCGTACCTAACGGCGAATGTCTCGTATGCTGTGCAACAACGGCGTTCAGCGTCTCCTTGACGGGAGGACGGAGAATTGCCGACATGAACTAAGCCATTAGTGACATCCAGTTGCCACCAAAAAAAAAATGATGATTTGATATGGTGAGTAATTCATTGAGACGGTTGCATCGTGTCGTTATTTCAAACATTTCAAATCTGAATGTTGATGATTGATTTGATGAAGACACATCCTCCAGTCCTGCTGGACCAGTCTCATTCGTGCTACCGGGCGCCGCCTCAGACACACTCGCCCTACATTAATCCATCTCATGCATCGACGTTGAAAGAAGAGTCTCACCTAGAAGCCAAGTTAGAATCTGACAACATCTGCATCCAGTCAGCACATTCATCCAATCCAAATCATAGATGACCTCGCTTACCGGCCGCTGGCGACGGAACACGGCACCGATCCTCAGGGGGCGGCAATGTGTTTGTTACCCAGACCCCCACTGTGGATGACTATCCCAGTGAATGCCACAAGACGCCAAAAGGTACGTCTCTCAGATGTCCCAACTTTACTTCAACATCAAAGAAGATGAATTCTCCAATTAGACAAAAAGGAAAAAAATGTATTCGGCGTCACTGTGTATGCGTTTAATGGCTCTACCCCGCGCTGGGGATTTCTGGCGTGTACTCAATGGGATGAAATTAGAGCGTCGGGGGTCCCGAGGTCTCCTTGCGCGCTTCTCTAAAATGGAAGCGGAAATGCACTTGACTCCGAGCTCACTTGTCTACTTCTTCCCTTCCTGATTTTTCTATACTTTCCTATAGCAGGTTACTGCTTATAAGTAATGCTAGACTATCTGATTGGCTCTTGAACTGACCCTTGCAAGCATGGGGGTGCGGGTTCTCCTTTTTTCTAAGTCTCCACGGTGTATATGTCCTACTCGCTCCATGCGCATTTGATATACTTCACAGTCTATTTGCATCTCTCCATTGCGTCACAATAGCTGTCATCGCTGTCTTGGTAGTTCTTCGGCGACGTTGGTCGTAGCTCTTAGATCGTGTTGTGTTCCAGAGCCCCCAGGACATGAGCCTTTTAGGGAACAGCAACCACCAATCATTCGCGTCCGGATTGACCAGATGTCCAAGCCACGAAATCATCGCAGCCATCATAAACAAACAGCTAGTCCTTCTGGAATCTCTATGATACCCACTGACAGTTGCCGAACCTCGTTGGTACAGATCTAGTATGATGACTCGTTCTTAACAGTGGGCATTGCATTTTTTAATTATCCCATCGGCTGCCACACACCACTTAACAAACCTGCTATACCACTAATAAGCAGACATGGATTGAATAGGCTATTCGATTGGTCTAAGAAAATGAAAACTCGGGGCGTGGCCGATGGGATAACGGACAAAAAGGGCACTGATATGCGTTTCCCTGATTAGCTAAACTCTGTTAGACATCAATCGTCAACAAAAAACAACAAGGCATCTCTGCGAGAGCACACAGTATTTTGGCCCTTACTCGCAATACTCCAAGACAGCGAAAAAAGGAGCGATTCTTGTCAGTCACCAACGGCCAGCCCGAACAGCTACTTCCTAAGGGGGCCAGGAGCAAACATCTTCACGCCGTGAGTTTTACTAGGCAAATACAAAGTATATAAAGAGCCAAATCGCTGCTCCTAAGCAAGCTATGGATATGCAAAATGTTTTTCCTCGGCATTCTCAATTTACACAAAATGAAGATTACATCCCTCGTTTCTTTCCTCGCCATCACCGTCGCTATGGCGCAAGCGTGCGATTACTGTCAGTGCCAGAAATCCGATGGCAGCCACTGCTGCGTAGCGCACGCTAACGGCAGGACATGCGACGAGGTCTGTAACACTGCTGTCTACAGCCTTAGCGCCAATGGAGACAGGCTATCCTGCAATGCTGGTGGTGCTTCGAACTGCATTTCACCAGCCTCGTACTCAGGACGGGACCGATGTATTGTTCGTATTTTCTAGTTCTCCATCGTAGTAGGAAGCTAACTTTATTATAGTAAAACGCACCAGAGTTCAGTATGAACAGGCACTCAAGACTTATTATCGCTGCACTGCTATAGAATGGGCTCTGCAGCCGGATGTCAACACAAGTCGGAACGTGACAGGAGATTGGGTGGCGTGGAGCGTGGTTATTTGGGTTGTTTGGACGTTTTCGACAGTTACATCAGCGGCTGTGGCGACTAAGGAGACAATCATTTGAGCCCTGTTCAGTTTACCACTGAAAAAGGTCCAACATTATCTGCATACAGTTCCAGTTCGTGACTCATTCAAAAGACCAATTTAGCCAGGAGCCGTACACATGTTGCGCCGTATCACTGGTGCTCCGCACTTATGGCTTGCTTCTTGGAAGTAGGCTGGTATCTGGGCCTGCAGCTGACTATCTATTCTGCTTTGGAGGTACTATTATCCCATCGAGTGCGAGTGGACTGCAGGCGTGCGGGGCAATATCCAATCAACTCACAGGCAGAGAGATCGTCACTTTTTTTTTTTTTTTTTTTTTTTTTTTTTTTAGCAAATAACAAGTTTCGTTGTTCATCAGAATTCGAGAAAGACTGGAGGTCTAAGTACTGCAGTCTGGTTGCACTCCATGGAATTTATCCTCTCTTACTGAAGGAGCATTTGATATCTTATTAATCCTTTCTCAATCAGCAAGCGCTGTCACCTCTTCAAGACCTCTGCGTCTCTAGACATAACAACTCTTGGCACATCTGCATCCAGTCATTAAATACACCAAATCCAAAGCGTAGATAACCTCGCTTAGCCGCTAGTGACGGAACACGGCACCGATCATCAGGGGGCGGCAATGTGTTTGTTACCCAGACCCCCACTGTGGATAACTATAAAATTAGAGTGTTGGGGGTCCCGAGGTCTCCTCGCGCGCTTCTCCAAAAAGCTAAAATGCACCCGAACCCGAGCAACACTTGTCTTCATGGAAGCTTCACTCGCGGCGTGCTCGTCATAAGATGATAGTGTCTTATCAATCTCATCTCAATCAGAAAGCGCTCTCACTTCTCTGAAGAACCCTTCATCTCTAGACATGACATTTCTTGGCAACTCCGCTCCAAGCAAGGGCATGCAACCCGTCCCGTCGCATCGGCCCCCTTTCCATTCCACAAAAGGCGCGCCAACAAGCGTTGGTTCAGGCCCAAGACCGGTTGCCAACAGCAGCCAAACATGTCTATTGACCCTGCAGAGCGCCTCGCTAACCACTAGGCGATAGACAGAATTGTCTTGGCAGGGATGGGCATGGTTCTCAGGAGTAGCCTGGCGGTGGCCCCAGGATTTCCCGACTGGGATTTGACTTTGCCCTCCATGTCTCATATTCACAAAAACGTTGTTCCAGAACCCCCGATGCTACCGCCGGCCGGCGGCTGTTCTTTGCGCGTTTGTTAACACGCTGGTCATCTCCTCCCGACCTCACAACCTCGGAAGCTCTCGCTCTGGATGATAGATACGCCTTGACCCGACGACAACGACATCTCATCGCTGAAGCAGCATCACCAGCTATTGACCACATCTCATTCACTTCATCTTGTCGCGTCGTTTTAGGAACCATACTCACCTTGCGGCATCTCGCTTCATCGACTCCCATGACTCGACCTTAGGTCCCTCTCCCTTGGCTCACCATCGCCTTCAAACGACTGCAATTTTTCATCATCATCAGATACCCAGCGCCTCACTCCTAATCTCATCCAACATGACGGCAATGTACCGCTGGACTCGCGTCCGCACGCTCGCCATCACCCTCACCTTCGGCGGCTGTCTCCTCTACTACTTCTACACATCATGGTCCCGCTCCGAGTCCGCCGCCCTCGAGCGCTACATGAACCTGCACAACATCGCCCCTCCCCCGGCCACCCCACAGTCCAGCTTCGACTGGTCGTCGGTGTCGTACAAATACCCTCCCAAGACGCCAATGACCCCGCTGCCCAAGGGCCGCCGCCCCTCCCTCCCGCGCGTGCAGCACCAATTCCCCGCCGAGTCTGCCGCAGCCGCCCGGCTCCGGGAGGCCCGCCGGCACGAGGTCCGCGAGCTGTTCAAGCGCGACTGGGCGAACTACAAAAAGTATGCCTGGATGAAGGACGCGCTCAACCCCATCTCCGCGACCGCTAAGGACCAGTTCTCCGGATGGGCTGCGACGCTCGTGGACTCGCTCGACGTGCTCTGGATCATGGGACTGAAGGCGGAGTTTGAGGAAGCTGTCGCTGCTGTTGCAACGATTGACTTTGGGTTTACAAATTCGGACCGCGTGAACACGTTTGAGACTAATATTCGGTATCTCGGCGGCTTGATGGCCGCTTATGACCTCAGTAAGAGGAAGGTCTTGCTCGATAAGGCTGTTCAGCTTGGCGACCTGCTTTACGGCGCGTTCAACACCGAGCATCGCATGCCCGTAGACTTTATCAACTTCAACGACGCCAAAGCCGGAACGGGCCTGGACGTCGAGAGCTCCGTCGTCTCAGCGTCGCCCGGGACGCTCTCACTAGAGATGACGCGCTTGTCGCAGCTTACGGGCAACCCAAAGTACTACGACGCCATGTCTAAAGTCATGGATCTCTTCCACGAGGGCCAGAAGAAGACCAAGATCCCTGGCATGTGGCCCATGTTCGTGTCCATGCGGAACCGCGACGTCGTCTCGGGCTCGCAGTTCACCATCGCCGGCTGCGCAGACTCGCTGTACGAGTACCTCCCCAAGATGCAGGCCCTTCTCGGCGGGCTGGAGCCGATGTACGAGGACATGACGGAGGCTTTCCTCAAGGCCGCCAACGAGTCCCTATTCTTCCGGCCCATGCTACCCGGCAACGAGAACATCCTCATCTCGGGCAATGCCAACGTCGACATAGACGGGAAACTATTCCTCGACCCGGAGAGCGAGCATTTAGCCTGTTTTATCGGCGGCATCTACGCCCTGGCCGGGAGATTACTCGGCAAGGAGGAGTGGGTGACGATTGGGGCGCGACTCACGCTGGGATGCTACTACGCGTATCAGGCCATGCCGACGGGCATGATGCCGGAACGCTTCAACATGCTCGCTTGCCCGCGCAGGGACGATTGCAAGTGGGACGAGGACCGGTGGGAGAAGGAGAAGAGGCTGCGGCCAGAGTTCAAGGAGCACCTCCCCAAGGGCTTCACCACCGCCAAGGATGCGCGGTACATCCTGCGCCCGGAAGCCATCGAGAGCGTCTTTGTGCTGTACCGCATCACGGGCGACCGGGGCTTCCAGGACGCGGCGTGGGAGATGTGGAAGGCCGTCAGCAACGGTACGCTCGTCGAGCATGGGAATGCGGCAGTGCTGGACGTCACGAAGAAAGCGGACCCGCTGCCCAAGGAGGACTACATGGAGGTAAGAAAGAAACGACTCCTCGACCCCTTCAGCATGGTAAAAAAGAGGTGAACTTACTGACCGACGATAAATAGAGTTTTTGGCTTGCGGAGACGTTGAAGTACTTCTACCTCGTCTTCTCGCCGCCTGACCTCATTAGCCTCGATGAGTACGTCCTCAACACAGAGGCCCATCCCTTCCGGAGACCCCACTGAGGTCTAGCCACTTGAAAAGTCGTAGTTTGAGGCTGGATTTGAGGACGGAGGGTTCCGCTAGCCTGTACTCGAAGAAGGTACAAAGCAATGAATCCCTCGCTGAATTTGAGACGGACGTGGTCATTGCTGAGGCGACGTCCAGACGAACATGTTGATGTTGGCGAGTAATGAAGGAGTTACTTTTTCTTCCACTGTGGGGACCGCTCTTCCAGCCCCCGGCATGCCTCGTGGTGATGGGGGTCCTTACGCGAATTTCATCGGGCGAATTCATGCCTTTTTTGCCCTCGACCAACCAATAGATGAGAGGGCTCTGAACCAACGCTCCGTACACCAAAGAGTGGCGGTGATCGTGCTTACGCGGCGCAGGCCTTGGGGGACAGGTGTTGGAAGGAGAGAGTTTCTTGGAAGTCTTGGGGGATACGTCACAGGAGTTGTCAACAATGTCCTACAGGAGAGAAGCACACGCTTTACAAAAGGCATACCGCCAAGTCGCGGGGCTACATTATCTTAGATCTAAATCGTAAAGACGGCTGTACAGAACACCAAATATCAGGGAACACCATGACTCTAGTAAACCCCTCGATGGGACGGCAGTGAGATCGCAGGAGGACGCAATATGATTGAGACAGCGGCGCCGAAGACTTGGGCCGAGCGCCAGCGGTATATTGGGGCGGGCTGTAAGCTCTCGACCGGAGATCTATTGAAGCTTGTTTTAGAGTGGGCAATATCAATCTCGTAGTCAGGCAGTCGGACTGGACCCACGCTCGCAGAATCTGGCAGGAGAGCACACGACAGTCGGAGAAGAGTGACTACTTTGATCGCTTGTGGTGAGAATCCTCCGGTCATGTCACGATGAACGGGCCACAGGTGTCACCTATCATCGAATGAACACTGCCAGTTATGCAGGCATTTAAAATTAAACTAGAAACCTACTACACAGTCAACTTCCATAATAGGAATCGTCTCGCCTCATCCTCAGCTGTCGCTTGCGTCCCATCCGGCACATCGCTGCAGCGTCGATCAGTCACTGCCACATAAAGCCGGCCTCGATCACTCATCACGACGGACAGCTCCGCCTTCTAATATAATCTCGCACGTCTCTACAGCTCAGTCTCAACTGCCCATTATCTTACACATTTCTGCCTAGCACATCCACACAACATGCTGTAAATAACCGTGTAATCTCTCAGTCATGACAAAGTGAGGCTTGGTCATACTAGCTGAACACATCCCGCCGGGCAACGCATGAATCGCGTCCGGGACGATGACCGCACCCGCGCCCTACAAGCTCTCTACAGCGCCCCTAAAGCCCCCCAACCCCGGTCCTAACATTCCCCAAAATTGCCCGTAAAGAGCCCACTTCATTGCACCGTTGCGAAGAACAACGACCATCCCCCCACCCTTCCCGCCAAGAACGGATTGAAACGCCTCCCATCGCCAAGAGCATGATCAAGCTCCTATACTCGATGGCTTTTAATAGCCCCAAACACAACTGCGTAGGCGCCAAGACGCGCCGTCTTTTGTCCAAGACTTTTATTCCTCGTCCTGAGCCACATTTTGATCCGTACTGGTTTTCCCCCCTTATCGGCCCCGGTCTGCCTATCGGGCTCACCGCCGCCCAAGTACATCGCCCAGCCAAAACACCGGCCAATCAGGCCACCCATCTCTATGAGCTGTATCCCACTCAACCCTCACGGTCTAGGCGGCGCTGCTGTTCTCCTCTGCTCTATCCATGGACAGCTCCGCAAGCCATGGAAATAGCATCCTCCCTGCAACCAACTCCAACGGAGCCAAGTCTTGGTATTGACATGGAATAGTAGACAATCCACACATACGAATACCAAGAGAGAGAAAGAGCAGGAGAAGGTGGCGGAGTGTCAACTGACCATCCAGCACCTGCCAATGTTTCCAAACCTTCTTTCTCGAGTTCTCCATCTTTCTGCTTTGAGTCCTGTCGTGAACTTGTATAAGAAGCATCCGTCCATCCCTCCTTCTTGCCATCCCATCCTCCTCATCCCGCACATCCACCCGCGAACACTCCCACTCCATCATCCAAACTTTTCCCCAACTTTCTCTACAACTGCTATTCGACATCACACAAAGTCAAGTCACCATGCGCGCCGTCTACACCCTCATCGCCCTCCTCGCCGCCACGGTCACCGCCCGCTTCGACGGGCCCTGCGTGGACGTCGAGTGCGGCACCGCCCGCACCAACTGCGAGGCCGACGGCATGATCTGCGTGCCCTTCCCCAGCGTCGACCTCGAGAAGCGCAAGGGCTGCACCTGCTCCGTTGGCTAAACACATTCAACCATTCACACCTGGATCAAGTCTTCTTTGGTAAGTCGTCTTCCATCAATAGTCTCACATTCGACTGTACGGATATGAAAGCGATGATCTCTTGCTGACTCAACCTTTTCACACAGACCACAGTTTCTATCTAAAGACACGGCGTTTGGGGCACCACCTTTTTGAGACATTCGGTGCGGCGAAGACGGGACACACTGGCGCTTTGGCATTTCACTTCTGTTTTTGGAACTTCGGATGAAGAAAAGCCTCATGGCAATTACAACTAGAGATGATCATGACAACACATGGGAGGAGTAGCGTAACCAATTTGGCATTATGCCTCCTTCAAAAATATGATATCCAAATACTCAAGCGAGCATTCTTCTTTCTCCAGTAAAACCAATCTTTTGCCACCGTTCAGTGCAGTGAATCCCCTACCAGAAATTCTGCCTCGCCCCAGAAGTACCAAAACATCTTGGCAAAAAGCCCACGACTCAAGTCCACATCTCCTCACAGCCGGCCTTGGCTTGGCTAAGGACGTGCCACCTCATGCCGCCTAAACCAAGCATCAATCGCCCAAGACTTCTCCGATCCGGCAACCCGATCTAAAGTTTGCCTCTTTAATCCTCCGGACCCGATGGAGGCCGGCACCCGGTTGTGGCCTTGCGGGTGACGTAGATCATACGGTCGAGGTGCAAGGGAGGGTGGGACCCTGTTCAAGCGGCCGACATGGTAGTGCCGGCTTGTGATGAACACCGCCACGGCGGGACGGGCTGGACAAAGTGGCTAGGTTAACTCTAAAAGTCTTGGTTAAGTCCGACTCCGATGGTGCTGTGGTTGTGGAATATCATCAGATCCGAGCCCGATAGCGATGGGGTAATATCAGTGTGCGTATTATTACTTTGTAGGAGACGACTTTCTCCTTATTGCTTGAGACCTACCCAGTTTGCCGTCACCTGTTCCCGAGCCCGATAGCGATCCAACTTTTCAACCTTGCAAATGACGGACTAGGCTATGGAATTTACCCGCAGCTCTTGAACGGTGAGTGGCAGGGATCATCACCTCCGACCCTGCCGGCGTTCATCCAGTCTCAATCCAGACTTTACTTCCCACAGCCCCTACATTCGACAGCGATGCTCATGAAAGACTTCGAATTGACTCTTAAGTCTCCCACCGATACCGACATCCCACCATGTATCTTCGCGAACGCCTTTCAACCCCGAAACCGACCATCGCCTCATCTAGACCAAACTTCCCCCTGACTGGCAGTCAAGTGACATTCCGTGATAGTCCAAGTTCCGATGATTCCAAGTCATCATGAACCCCTTGAACAAACAAACTCTACATCAATTTCCGGTTCGCTGATCATAGGATTGACGGGGTGGGCAGCTTTCAACATGCAATTACGCCATGCCAAAAACTACCATTCCCGACCCAGCCGGTCGCGAACCCGACCAGATCAACACATCCAGACTTCATTTTCTTTTCCCAAAAGCGAGAACATGATCAGCTAGCATTTCGCATAGCTTCATTCGTAGTAGTTAACGTTCATATCTTCTCATTTCGAGTATCCTATCCTTAACACCCCTAAAACAAGATTTGAGATCAACTCCCTGGTTCAGTGTCCCCCAGTTTGTGGTATCATACCCAGTACTCAAAAAGAACAAAAGAAAGAACTCCGGCCACCAACCTCTCTGGCCCATCCTAGAACTCCTACGCAACGCTTGCGTGCCGTGATAATACATTGTAAAATAATACAAAAAGTCAAGAATCTTCTTCTTCCCGACATGGCTTAATCGGAAAGAATCAAGTCGACATCCGCCCCCACCCCTTCACAAACCCCCTCTGCGCGCGGTTGACCCTTGCCAAAATCCCCAAGCCCACATCCTCCCCGCCACCCCATCCGCCAGCGCGCTTCACGCTGATCCCAAACGCCCTCTCCTGCGCTACGTCCGCCCGCTCCACCAGCTCCGTGCGCCGGCGCTTCACGCGCTCCCAGCTCATCCGGAACCCCATCGCCTTGCTCCCGTCCAGGAAGCTCGTCTGGATCTCCTCGGTCGGCATCCACTCCGCGCCCCTGCCCAAAAACCCAAACACGTTCCCGTCGACGAGGAGCGCCGCCACGGAGGCGATGCTGCACGGGTTGCGCGGGAGCAGCGTGTCCGTGCCGGGGGTGAGCAGCCACGCGACGAGTGTCAGCGCGAGGAGGAGGGCAAGGATGGACTGGATGATGCGCGTCGACGCGTTGTCCTGGACCAGCCGGCGCAGGCTGGTCACGTCCGTGTCCTCGAGCATGCCGGGGACGACCTCCTGCGCGGTGATGTCGGGCAGTCTGCGGCGGGAGTTGACGTTGAGGTTCTGCGCGCGCACGATGCCGTGCTGGCGGACGATGGCGTCGGCGACGCGGCCGCTGCGCGCGAGGCCCGGGTCGCCGAGGTTACCGGCCGGGATGGCGAAGCGGGAGGTGACGAGGGAGCTGAAGAAGGGGTCGAGCTGGTTGCCGGTGGTGAGGTTGGCGAGCAGGCCGTATTGGAGCGGGAGGAGCTTGAGCTGCGTGCGGCGGACGGTGTTTTCTTGCACGCGGGGCGGGTAGGTCGGGTCGACGTGGAGGCTTGAACCGGTGAGGCGGACGGTGGCCATGAGGGTCTCAACGGTTTCGTTGCAGCCCATGGCGGAGATGTAGCCGACTTGCGTGGGGGTTGTGTCTGCCAGTTGGCCCCATACGTAGGTGAAATCGGAGCACTGGCTGGATGGGCCCGCAGAGCGTGGTGTAGCTACTCCGAACACGGAAGACGGGGAGACTCCGGAGGGTAGGACGGCGTTGGAGCGGATGGATGGATCGTTGCAGGGTTCGCCCGCGATGTCCACCCGCATACCCTGCGCCACGGAGAACTGGTTGGGCACGTTCGGTATCGTAAAGTTTGTGTTGATTTCGGATTGCGGGTAGAGCCTGCAGTCAAGTCTAGACCGGAGAGCCGGGAGCGTGACGAGGATAGTGCTGTCGCCGTCCTTCATTGACAGAGGCTCCGTGAGCCGTACGCCATTGAAGTTTAGGTCCTCAAAGGTGAAAGACGGGAAGGTCAGATTGGCGTCAAGGATGAGAGACGCAAGAAGGGTATCCGTTGTGCAGGTGTTACACGGCGCGGTGGCGTTGATGAACCGATCAATCTTTTGCAGAGTGACTGGGCGCGTGGACGGGATGGGTACGGTAGTATACAGAGCTCCTGAGAATGTTGCCAGCAGCGAGGCGATGAAGACAGCGGTAGTTGTGATGACGACTGCGATGTTCTTCGTCTTGACAGCATCATAGACGATCCGGGGTTTGGACTTGTCCATGAAGTCGAGACCAACAGTCGTCTCGAAGGAGCCACCCTGCTTGAGCTGGGTATACGGCGCAAGACACCGCGTCGCGCAGTCAGCGGACGCGAGGTACAGCGCCACGATACCGAACAACACCCCGGGTCCAGTCGTCCACAAGAAGTGGCGGTCGGTATTCGCCGTGACAGTCGTAATGCCCTGCCTCGCCTCGGAAAGTCTCAGAACAACCTCCAGAGAGATAATCATGCCCGCCATGGTAGACACTGCAATCAGCCTCGCCACGGGGTGCAAAGGCATCGGATGGCCCCAGTTAGACGTCTTGACAAACTCAGGCGGCGTATCCTGCCGCGGCGGGTTGCCCCCGAAGATCTTGAAATACCCCTGCCCCTTCGAAGCCTTCTCGTACGGCTCCACGCCGGTGTAGTAGTTCGTCCCGAGCAACCTCTCCCTGATAGTAGACACGTGTGCCGCGCCGGTGCCACGAAGGCACTGCAGCAGCGACCTGCTATGCGCAAGGAGCGTCGCCATGTTGATGATGGTGTTCGGGTCGCGGGGCAGGAACCCCGTCCTCGGGGCGAAAGCGACGGCGGCCAGGGTAAGGACCAACGCGAAACCGAGCAGGCCGGAGAGGAGGTGCGCAGGGATGGGGCGCACGTTGAGGCGCTCGCCGATGATGACCGCCGTTCCCGTAATTCGTTGCGGCTGCGCCTCGTCTGCCATTAACGAGTTGCGTGCCAGGAGGGCGGTGTACTGGCGCCAGTATTTTGTGACTATCTGGGTGAGATTGCCCGCCTGCAGAAGGCTGTCAATTGGCGGGATGCCGTTATCCTTGACTTCCATCGCCACGGCCGAGTTCATCACCGCGTCGGAGGCGACGATCGCGACACCAGGGTAGCGGCTGTTGACACTCGGCATGGCGCCTAGGATCTGGGAATCAGTGGGGTATGACGCGAAATGGCCCTGTACGATATCCATCGGGCTAACCAGATTCAAGGTCCGGTTCTTCGCAGACCGGGTGCGCTCGATCTTCATGAGTTGGGTGTTATTCTTCTCGACGTGGACAGTCGTCACAGCATACGTCGGTCGGCAAATCAGCGCCGCAGAGCGCGTCAGCTGGCCTCGGATGGGCACGTTGAAAACCTCGCTGGACGTCGGAACGCTGGCGGGGTCGATCGTGATGGCGCCCGACATGACCACAACCCGTCCGTCGTCCATATTCTGCAAGTTCCCGCACGCACCAGCCTGCAACGCCGTGAAGAAGGTCGGCAGCGTGAACCCGACAAGAGCCATGTTCGGGATCTCCTGCGTCATGTAGCAGTTGGAAGTCGACACCGTGACGTTGAGCTGCGTATCCGACGCCTGGATGTACTGAATCCCAGTGAGATTCAGCTGCGCCGGCTCGCACAGGATATCCGACTCAAACCCGTCAACGTCAGCCCTCAACTCGGCCGTCGATTTGAAATCCGACGTAAACGACTGGAACGCAAACTCCCTCGACGTGCCGTCCGGGAAGTTCAGCCCCTTGGTCTGCAGCCCCACCATGGTGAAGAACGGCAGCGCCCCAGCCGCCCGCAGGTTACTCGGGTCGTTCGTGAACGCGTTCAGCACATTCAAACTCGCCCCTCGCGCCGTGACGATCTGAAACGTCGGGCTGACGAGCGCCACGGCAATTACAATAATCAACTTCAGCGTCAAGCCTACAGACGCAGCCGCCGCTACAAGCCAGTCCCGGTTCTTCGCAGCCTTCGCAACCGCCCATGGCTCGAACATGAAGACGTAGTCCAGCATCAGCGTCCGGTCGACGCTCGCGGGGCCCTTGGACATCCGGATCCACGGCGCGTTGGCTTTGGCCTGGTGCTCCGGCCGCGCCCACAACGCCGCGATGCATGTGAAGATGAAGGCGGAGCCGTACTGCCACAGGTACCTGAACCCGTGGTCCGGCGAGCCGAGGCCGCCCCTCTTGTTGGAGAGGTCCAGCACGGCCTCAACTGTGATCAGCAAGCCCGCGAAAAGAATCGCAAACGAGCTCAGTATCCTCCTTTGCAGGTAGAACGGGCGGTACGGCAACGAGACGTCCATCAGCCCATCACGTTTCCTCAAATCGTCCGAGTCACCCGTCGGCGGCGGTATCCTTATCATCGGCTGCAGCATCTGTCGGATCGGTTGCGACGGTTGTAATGACGGGTTTAGCGGGGGGAAGGTCTGCAGCGGCTGGCCCTGCGGGATCGGTCGCATCGCGGGCACAGCTAACCTCGCAGCGGGAGGGAACTGCGACTGGCGGGGCGTCAGGCTGTACCTCGGCCCCGGCGTGGGCGGTTTACTCGGGCTCGTAATCATGATCTCGGGCACGGCCGTCGTCTCCCTGCTGGCGTCCCCATCGCTGCTCGAAAACTCATACTCGCTGCCGGAAGAAGAGGAGTGGTCCAGCGTCGAGGGGCGGGGCGTGCTGAACGACCGCGAGTGGCTCGTGTACGGCCTCGCGATGACATCGTCGCCTCTCGTGATGGTCGACTCGGCGACGTAGCGGTGATACGAATCCATTCCGTTGGTGCTCTGCTTGGGTCCTTTGCGGGGCACGTTGGCCCTGGCCCTCGCGTCTGAGTCCATGTATCAGCAGAAAACTGGCTGTCTTCCGTTCTGCTTCGTGGATGAAGTGGTGGTCGGTCTTGGGATCGACGGGCAAGCCGGTCGGGCGGAGGGTGGAGGCGTAGTGGCCTGCCGTCACCGGATGTTCATCGTCGCCCTAGGCCTCTGTGATGGCGTGGTGTTACTATGCCCAGGGCCAGGTATGTGTGTTGTGTGAGCTTGATGATGTGATGCTCGGGTACGGCCGTGTGTGGTATAGTGTTTTGTTTCCACAGAGCCGCCCTTAGTCCTTAGTGGCAATCAATAAGGATCGATGTCGGGGTGTTTGTCGATCGTTCGATTAGACTTATCAACAGAAGCGCGCTTGTTGCGAGTATATTGAGGCGAAAACACAAAAGAAGCGGAGAATGGGGGAGCAGGGCCACTAGTCGAAAGGGCCGGCTCGGTGGCAACAAGTGGCCGTACGCAGATCTGCTATCCCTCCTTGAAAAGCACACAAGCCGAACGTCTCGCTGTACTGCCGAACGACTTTCGCATGAACCTGACGTTTGGGAAGAGCGGGAAGCGACGTGGATGTGTGTGTCTATGTGTTGCGTGTATGATTAACCAGTCCTTCTTACTGGATCCAGTCCAGGGGAAACGAATAAGAGAAGTTTAAGAACAAGGGGGACGGAGGCAATAAGAGCCGCCCAGTAAGAAGCGAACAAAAGAGGACCGACCAGGCACCCGTTCAGGAAATCTTTCAGGAACGAGAGGAGGGGGAGGCCTTGTTTCCCACCCGCGGGACGATCACTGGTTCGGGCATAATATAAGAGAGGGAAGGGGGTGGTGGGAAGGTGGGAAAATAACCAGGCCAGGAACGGGGCAAAAGAAGGGCAAAAGAACAGCAATCCGAAAAGAGGACGAGCGCAAGCGGGGAAGGGGCGACCGCGGAGACAGTGAGCGCTGCCAGATCTGCGTTGCCGAGCTGTCTGCTGCTTGTCTCCTGTCACCTCGGCGTTCCTTGTGCCTGTCTGAGCTGTCTCTGTCTTTCAGCCGCTGGTTGCCCGCTGTCTGTCGTCGGCTGTCTGTGTTGTCGTGTCTTGCGTTTCCGTCTGTCGGGACTCTTCATCCCAATACGAAGGGGGCACCTGGGAGGAGGGGCGAAGGACTCAACACCAGAATGAGAGAGCACAATGCGTGAACAGGGCCCAACGCTAGGTAGAACGGGCGCTGCTTGTGCCTGCCTGTGCCTTGCCTGTGCCTGCAAGACAAGCAGGCCGCCAAGCACAGGTTAAGCCTTATGGGAGGCACGGGTAGCAAGGCGTCTCTAATGTTCGCTGAAAGCAAAGCCCGGACGAGTTTCAGAAGCAGGTCGGTCGGGGCGACCGTGGATATGAGGCTGGCGCGATGTGACCTGCGGTAACGGTGGTGTTTGGGCGGTGGTTGGATGTACCACAGCGTGGTGAGTTTCTCTCTTTTCGTCTCTTCGGGCGTGCCTTGCGGCGCTGGGAGCTGTGTTGAAGTGGGATTAAAGGTTGCGAGGCACCACAGGCGGGCGCCCCATTGGTTCGTTGGCTAGCTGCTTGGGGCACGGTGAAACTGCCGCGTGTGGCGGCTGTGTGACAGAATGTCACAGACCCCGGTTTCGAAAGATGCGGCTGTTGTTCGTTCTGTTCCCCCCTTTTTTTCGGTCTGAAGTTTGGTTTGGAGCTGTGGGTAGTAGCAGCCGGAGAGGTACTATACCACGAGCACATAACTCCGTTGCTGGTGGAAACATACGTGACCCGGCGCAGAGGAACGTGGGGAGATCTGCAGCTAGCAGGGAACGGGTGATGAGTGTAAAAGAACCACTGGATCAGCCATTGAAGATGCTGAAAAGACAACAACACATTGTCGCGTTCCAAAAGACTTTCGTTGAGAGGTGCCGTATGATCCAGTAACAGACCAGAATACAGGGCTTTGCGCGTAGGAAGTTTTGACTGAATTGAGCGACAGTTCCCCCTCGGCGAGTCTGGGGTGTCCCGAAAGGAACAGGTGAAACGGGAGAAACTTTACCACCTGCCCTCCGCGTTGTCTGCTCCACAGTTTATCCGAGAAGCTCCACTACGGGACGGGGCGGTCAGTGCGGCCTTCGCCCGGAAACCTCCGGCTCTCCGGCACGCGGTGCGCTCTCTCTCGCGGTCTTCTCGCCGGTGGACGAAGCCAGGGCCCCTACCAGACAACATGAGGCCCCTCAACAGCCCTCCGATGTTTGTTTATCAACCTCCCGTCCTCATAAGGTTTAATTGCCCACAAGGCTGGCGTGACATGGCTGACCGAGCCGACCGAAGGACCCGGGTTCCGTCTGCCGTCTACCGTATGCCGTGGCCACCGAGGGGCCCCATCTCGGTGTCTTTTCCGGAGGCCAGCCACTAAATGACCCCTTACCTTGCGATGCGAGGCAAATACACGTGCAAGCCGAACGACTCTTAAGAACCTCGCCTCCCGCCCCGTGAGAGTTCGGTCGGGCTTGAACGGCAAGCAGCGGGCGGCGGTCGGGCCAGCTCAACCGAACCCAGCCAATCTCCATCACCCTTCGACTCATCATTCCAGCAATGACCTCCTACTCGTGCGCTGAAAGATGAGCGCGCTGAGCTGACTCGTTCGTCATCAGGTCGCGTGCCTCCATACAGCCTGACCTGTCTGCGCCATGACCGCGTCATCGAGGTCATCGGTCATTGATATTATCCGCACGATCAGAGGCGGAAATGTTGAGACATCCAATAGGACGTGGAATGCGATGTTTCCGGCATGCGGACATCGGATTGATAAAAGACCTGACGAGAGGTGGCTAATAATACAGTCAAAATGAACTCACAATGACCCACGTCCATCGAGTCCGACCCCAAAGTGTCGTCTGTGTTTTGTGACGCTGTCCCTTTCCTTCCCCTCGTCTCAAGAAACCGGACCCCGCCTGTGTTGTACAGAATGAGATGCAGGCACATCCCAAAGGGAAAAAGCAAATAAATTCAATCGCCTGGGTATATAATGCGAATGCCCTTCTTTCCCTCTTCTCGTTTCGAACAAGGGCGATCGTGACCATCGTGCCATCGTAACATCGCTCCGTGGTTGCCCGCAAAACGCCAAATGCCTCTGCTTCGCTAGTCGTGCATGGTAGTAGGTGGTACGTCGTAGTGTTTGGGAAATGCCCAAAGGCGGCCTCCGTTCGTCAGCCAGCACCGCCGCTCGGAAAAGTCTGGAGCAGTCCCCAAACCCCTCGATTCCCCCAGGTCGCTGTCGAGGTGGATATGAATCCCTGACTCGCTGGGTTTCTGGCGACCCACGCCTACGATCCTGGGGTCCCTCGTGGACCGTCGTTTCAATTCGGCTAACCCTTCCGCATCGTTTCTCATCACCAATGTGAGAGATCGAGAATATGTGTTGTTGCATCGTCCGAAATCGCGATGATTTCCCCCGCGTTCATCAGATTCCGTACTTGTTCGGGCTCCAACTGCGGGCGTCGATGATATTTTTTGATTCGGCCTTGACGAGGAACCCCGCGTCGCAGTACGACATGTCTGGGCGGGCAATCTCAGGCGGGTAATGCTAGATATTCCGTCAGTAATTTCGCCCTCGATCCCGGTCCGATGTCCACGTACCAGGCGCATACAACACGCATCCGTCCATCCTTTCGCGCATGTGCCCAGATCTTGTCCAAACTTGGTCTTGTATTTTCCTCCGTTCGCCGGTTCGCACTTCGTTCCAACTCTCAGCTTGTTGTCAATTGTGCCTTTACAGCAGTGCGGCTGCAGCGTGATGAAGGGGCTCGCGAGCTGGTCGGTGGGCGGGTATGGGTAGCAGTGGAACGGCTGGCTCTGCGCGAGGATGACGGGCAAGCCGAATATCAGAAATAAGGCGACGATTGCAGCCGAGAAGCCCAAAGGGCGGTGCATCTTGGGCGGTATCAGCGATTGCAGGCGGACGACGATAGCGGAGGTGGCGACTGCGGCGAAGAAGCGGGAAATGTGGTGGTGAGCCTTTTGCAGGACCTCGCGGATTGGTCTTGGCAGATGTTGGACAAGCAGCTGTACAAAAGTGGCCGTGATGGCGAGAATTGGAGGCGGCGAAGATGACAGAGGCGGCATTGCTGAGCTACTTAACGGAAACGGTATTATTGATCCCCTGGTCAAATCCTGTGTTGCTATTATTGGCCGGATGGGGTCGGGATGCTGCCGTGGCCCTTCTCGACAACGACACGCACCACACACAGAGGTACTCCGGAATGCGGGTCGTGAATCAGTTTAGGGCGCCCTTGCTGTTCGGGGTGGAACGGCAGAGCTGTTTTGCAAGGCAGATGCCAGACGGGATGCTGGTGCTGGGCCCTCGCGGCGGATTAGACAGGCTAGCGCTTGGCTTGGCCTTGGGACTTGTGTGTACCGCACAATATCAAGACTGCGGCCTGATGCGACGTGACAATCGGCGACGGGGTGCTCTGTGTTGCGTAGCAGTACGGGCGGCGGGCAGCGGTGCGCGATGGCACTTGGACTGGGCGCTGGTCTCTGCGGTCGAGGGCGAAGCAGAGGGGGTCAGGATCGCGCCGATGAGGGAGGGGTGCGTCGCAGCGTTCTGAGCTTAAAGTGTGGCCCTGCCGGGGGTATCGCGGTTGGAGGAGAACGTCGGGTGTTCGAGCTGGGTTATGTGCGTGGGAGGATTGCGTGGAGTCGCAGCGTCGATGGAGGGAAGATGGCTGTCTCGAAGCTCTGGACTGGAATTGTGCCGGCGAGTTTCGCGTGAGGGAATGCAGAGGCCGCGCGGGCTGGCAACCAAAGGAACGGTACTGAGACTGGATGGACGGCGAGAGGGTGGTGTGGTGTGCTGATGTCGAGGACAAGGGAGGCTGGCCGTCGGATGGGCTGGTGATTGGGGAACGCGCAATACGATAGCGACGGACGAGGTGAGAGTTGGGATGGACGAGAGAGAGAGAGTTGAGTAGAGTTTCTAGCGAGGAGGACGAACGGACAGAGCAACACGATCACAGAAGAAAAGGAAGAAAGGCACGTCAGACGGAAGGAACGAGAGGCATTGCTTAGTATTAGTGGCACCCGACTACCAAGACACATTTTGCCAGTTAAGCACACAGGCAAGAGCTACCTTATGTGGCTAACGAGCAGGCCAAGGCAGGCGAGGCCCGGCTAGGCTAGGCTCCTGCCTGCGAAAAACAAATCAGACCCGTTGAGAAGCAACGATGATCATGGTGCGGGCTGGGCTGGAGAAAAAAGGAAGGTCCATCGTAATAACAGTAATTGGAAGGCGCAAGGAAGGCACAAGGAAGGCACGAGATTGGGCAGTCGCGGAAGGTACACTCAGAAAGAGCGAGACAGGGAAGGAAGGGAGGAGCAGAGGAGACGTCGTTGAGGGGCAGGAGCAGGGGCCACGCCGGGCCGTCCAGGCTGGGCAAGAGATGAATTGCGAAGAAAAAAAATCATGGGGAAGGCCAATGGAAGGGGCCGAATCGAGTCGCACAAAGGCGGGAATGAAGAAAGACGGGAAGAGGCTGCCTGCAGTTGCAGAGCCGTCACCATTGGAACGGACACGGTCACTGTGTCCCCTGCTATCGTAGTCAGCATCATACAGGCTCAATTGGAGCCCATGCAGTCAGAAACACCACAGATTGGATCGTGACGCGGGAGGACGGACGAAAACTCCAACAAATTCACCAGATAGCCCCCAGCCAGGCAACACAGCAAAGGACATGTCCTCCGCGCAGTCGGGCGTGTTCCCCCCGCCCTACGCAGGCCCGCCCAGGCCTGTCATTACCCACACGAAATCCTCCGTACTCCGTATCCAGCTTAAGCCGGGCTGAGGATTCGCCCGCCCTGCGGCGCAGCGACCAGCATCAGCACCATGTCGCAGCGGCGCTAAACCTGAGGGGTCCTTCCTTCACTGCTATTTGAAGTAGTTTTTTTTACTTCATTTTTCGTATATTGCAGCACAAAGTTACGCAAATGAACGACACCAAATTTCCGGTGCCTCCAACGTTCGTCAACGCGTTGCATGACTAAGTAACCCGTAGTTCGTTCATTCAATAAAGTCTGAACAAAACTCCCACACAGCAATACCTCAGATGACAGCCCGCATCTCGCGCACGCAACGGCGCAAGCAACACTTGCAGAGGCCGGGCAAAATGAGAAGAACACCTTCTTCTCCTCCGTTTCCCTGTAACGAGCCAGGGTGTCCGCGGCCGCCCCCGTCATGCCATGCAAGGGCACCCAGTCCACCGTCAGCTCAACCCCGCTTTTCTGTGTGCCTTCATTCGTGGCCCTCCCACCAGAAAGCCAAAACGCCTCACCCATGCTCACTGCCCTATCCGCCCAAGCCACGAATCAGAATGCGCCCGCCTCACAACCACTCACTGCCCTTTTCTTCGCTCGCCCAAACTGCAACCCACCCGGAACCCGGGCACGGACCCGCCCGAAGTCCCGGCTCCGTGAATAAGGTTATCCGGCCGGCCACTTTGGTCCTCAAACTGCCGGGGTCGCCGGGCCTCTGCTTCACCTGCTATCCCGCTGCTACCTACCTACCGACCTGCCAGCCCACCACCAAAAAACCTTCCATCCGAAAAGACCCCTAACTTTCTCGGATCCTGTGTCCCATTCCCGCCAAGAACATCAATTTCTTCACCTCACCTCCCGTCTGAAATTCTGCGCTTGTGTGTGGTGTGCTGGGCTGGGCTGATTAGCAAATCTGCCTCTGCAAAGTCTATCGTCCTCGTTCACCTAAGTGTCTGAGTTTGACAGGCCAGCGAACCGGGGCATGGCGTGCATCTCGACAGTCAGGAGATCCCAGTTGTCAGAGGTGCTGGCGAACACCCCTTCCTGCCGCAAGTTCCGGATGGCGCTCGCTCGCATTTTGATGGGTTAATTGGGGGACCCCCATTAATGCGACTCTGCTATTGAACTCTGTCCAGCATCACATTTTTCTGATCGACAACTGACAGAGTCATGTTGATTGCTGCAATCTGTCAAAAAATGCAAGTCGGCCTCTTTTTTTAATCCTCTTGCCACAGATGGATTGTCGTATTTTAAACGGTTGTCTGACTGGTTGAGAGTCTAAATGACGCGATGTACGGACTCTTCCTGACACATGGCGTCGACTCATCACCTGTCCCGACAATTTGGATGACCTAGCCAGCGTAGCGTCTTGAGACCCTTCTTTTCAGCTGCCATTACCACGGAGAAGTCGGCAGATCCGAAGTCCTATCTCATTCCCGAGATAAGCGTACCTGCCTAGCATCGATTCATCTCATAACAGTCCCAAGTAATTCCCCGGCCTCCCGCCCCTGCAGACGAACCCAGCCCGCGCCCATGACTCCTGCTACCACTACAACACCAGCCCGCCAGCCGAACCCACCACGGCCTGCGCCGCTGCTCTCCTCCGAGGCCCTGCTCCTGACACACGCCTTCCCGTAGTCGCAGACCTCGCCCTCCTTGCAGCAAATCCCGCCGCCGCAGCACCGTTCCCTGGCCCCGCACCCGCCCTTGCCGCAGCACTCCCCCGCGACGCAGACCGAGCCGCAGAGCCGCTTGCCGTGGGGGCAGCACCGGCCGAAGAGCAGGTCGACGCAGTGGGAGCCCGCGGTGCAGCAGCCTGCGCCGCAGCATTGGGAGGTTGAAGGGCAGCAGTTCCAGTTGTGTGGGAGGTGGCACATCACTGTGATCTGTTAGACGCGTTCGTGGTGTATGGGAAATGTGCTTACCTGTGTCCTTTGGGCAAGTGTCCTCTAGATCATAGCGCCGGGTAACAGCTGAGACCGCATTTTGGAAAGGCGTTGTCGTTGAGGTGGCCGTCAGGTTTGGTGATATGAGTAGAGCTAATGTGTGATCTGCGCAGAGCAGCCACAACCACATGCTCCACGTCATTGATGATATCAAGTTGCGAAAGAGCCTCATGTTGGTGCCGTGTGTGTGATATTCACCTCCATAATCAGTTTCACTGAGATCAAATAGCAAGGAAGAGGCCCACGATGATTCACTCAATCCCATGACTTGCGCTAAAAAAGAACAAAAGCAATCATTCACTACCACTGCTCGTGGAGTTTGCTTGGTATTTTCCCGCCGTCTATGCAACTCCGAATGCTCCCACGTCACCTAATCACTGTCCCCAATCCTCCTTTTGTCCATGATCCCCAATCAGTTCTTGTTGGCATCCTCCTTCAGCGACACGATACGGTTGAGGATGATCTTGTTATCAGTGCTGTCAGAGTCGACGGCCTAGAGTTGGTTAGCTTGGAAAAACGTTTTAGTGCAAGGATGATACTCACAAAGTAGGCAATACGAGTGGCCTGGAAACGGACACTCTCGGGTCCACCCTTACCGAGTTCGCTCTCGCCAGCAGCCTCGGGCCACGGCGCGCGGCGCTTGACCTCGTCAAAGCCGCTCTCAATGATGGCGTCGGGGTAGATGACCTCGCTATCGGGGTTGATATCGTTGAGGAAACCGCCCTCTGCGTCGTCGGGCTTCTCGCTCTTAAACAGGGAGTTGTGGATACGGGCCTCAACCTTCTTGGAACCCTCAGTGCCGACCCAGTTGATGAAGGCCTTGGGCTTCTTGGTCTCCGTGTCGAACACGGCACGAATCTCGGTGACCTTGCCAGTGGTCTCGTCCTTGGTGTAGGATGTAGCCTTGATGGGGCAGGGGGCGTTGAGAAGACCGACGGTCTTGTTGGGCGCAAGACGGAAGTAGTCCTTGCTGTCGACCTCTCGGAAATCGGCGCGGTCGATGTAGACGGTAGGAGTGAACTTGACGGTGTGGGAACCCATCTTGGGGTCCTTGGGAGAGAAGGGCAGCTCGACTTCTTGAGTCTCAGCGCCCTCAATGATAACCGGGATGGGGTCGAGGACCATCATCAATCTGGGAACAGTGCGCTCGAGGTACTTGCGGACAGTCTGCTCGAAGCGCTTGATCTGGATGACGGAGACAGAGGTGGTGACGCCCAGCTCGTTCACGAAGTCGAGAATGGCGCCAGGAGGAACACCTCTCCTCTTGATACCAATCAATGTGTACAGGCGAGGGTCATCCCAGCCACGAACGATCTTCTCCTCCACCAACTTCAGGATCTTTCTCTTGGAGAGGACTGTGCCGGTGATACCCAGACGGCCGTACTCGCGCTGCATGGGCTCGTAGACGCCAAGAGTCTTATTCAGCCACTCGTAAGATACACGGCTCTGGACAAACTCTGTTGTGCACAGGGAGTGGGTGATGCCCTCGAAGCTATCGCACAAGCAGTGCGTGAAGTCGTATGTGGGGTAGATCTTCCAGTCCCAGCCGGTTCGGTGGTGAGGGGTGTCGGTCTTGATGCGGTACGCCGCAAGATCCCACATCTGGGGGTTGCCGTCGGTGATGTCCTGCTTCATGCGAAGGAAGGCTTCCCTGGGTTTGTACTTTCCATCCTTCATGTCTCTGAACTTCTGGAGGTTCTCCTCCACGGACTGGTTCGCGTGTTCGCATCGGAATCGGGGGGTGGCTCCCTTCTCTCCACCGCGCTGGAGCTTGATCTCGGTGTCTGTGATCGCATATTAGCATCTAATAGCTAGCAGAACAATGCGTCCGCACTTACCACCACAGTAACACACGTAGGCCTTCTCCAGGGTAATCAGCTTCTCGGCGAGGTCGTACAGCTTCTGGAAGTTGTCACTCGAGTAGGTAATCTTGTAGGGAGCGAATCCCAGCCACCTGACCATCTCCTCGATCGCAGTGAAGTATCTCTCCTCCTCCTTCTCGGGGTTCGTGTCGTCATAGCGCAGGTAGCAGACACCGCCGTGGTACTTGGCGAAGCCAAAGTTGACGGCAATGGCCTTCGCGTGACCGATGTGGAGACAAGGGGGCTGTTAGTGGTGCGACAGCACTCTAGACAGATCACAACACTCACTATCCATTAGGCTCGGGAGGAAATCGGGTGACAACGTTCTCAGATGGCCTCTCCTTGTAGACCTCCTCCAGGAAGCCCTGCTTGAACATGGCCTGGGCGTCGAGGACAACCTCCTCGGCCTTGGGCTTAGGAGCAGCCTTGGGCTTGCTCTCAGCAGCACCACCCGCGGCCTCCTTCGCAGCCTTTGCCTTCTCGGTGGCAGCCTTCTTCGCGCGCTTGGCCAGTCTCTTCTTCAGCTCGCCCTTGCTAACCATCTCGCCCGTCTCCTCATCGAGCTGAAGCTTGGCCGTGGACTCGGCCAGCTTGGCGGTGGGATCCGCAGGGGTGTCCGCCATGGTGTCGGTATTCAATTGGGGAGCGCGACAATCGGAAGGGAATTCGTGTCCTGTGTGTATCGCTTGGGCTCGGCTCAAAGGGTTCAATTGGGTTCGATGGCAGCTCAAGAGGTGGAAAATGTGTGGTTGTGGTGGCGGGGCAGCACTTCTTTTACAGCGGGGATGACTCAACTGGATCCGGACAGTGAGGGGCGAGGGGTCATCCGCTGCGACCTCCTTGCGACACGCGACAAAGGCACGATAAGATAAGCATTCGCTGCTGATAAGATAACACAGCGACGCTAAGATAAGGCAGGCAGGAAGCAAACAGCCAGCCGCAAAGGTGCTGGACATTTACAGCGCGAGGCACCTGAGGCTCAACGGCGATGCCGCCCTCGAAGCTTCCAATATTGAGCCTGATGACCAAAACAGAAAGGAAAATCACTCAGGTAACTTTGCGATCATTTTAACATTTTAAGAGCGTGAAAATCCAACGAAACTGTGCTGATGAATTGTTCTATCCTCCTTCCAAAAGACCTGACTGCTTGCCCCCTGCTTCGTCCGAACAGCGCTCCTTCCAGAACAAACCGATAAGCCCGATAAGCCAAGCTTAAGCTCAGCGCGGGGCTTTTTCCCGTCTTCTTTCGTCATGGGCTCCCACCTTTCCTGCTTCCGGTCGCCTGCTTCTTTGTCACCAACAACCCAACAGCCTCCCCCTCCCGCGCCGAAACCCTCCAAATCGGCCACGAAACCGACTCAAACTAAGCCCGCGAAATCGCCTATGCCAATCCGTCAAGCAGTCAAAATGGCCACCACCGCCGTCGCCGATATCCCGACCGTTGAGCTCCTCTACAAGCTTGGCAAGCTCTCCGCCGCCGCGAAGCCCCTCCACGCCCCCAACCTGTCGCACAACCAAAAGGTCGCCGTCATCCGCGGCGACATCACGAAGCTTGGTGTCGACGCCATCGTCAACGCCGCCAATAAGAGTCTGCTCGGAGGCGGGGGTGTCGACGGCGCCATCCATCGCGCCGCTGGTCGCGGTCTGCTGCAGGAGTGCCGCACCCTCAACGGCTGCCAGACCGGTTCCTCCAAGATCACTGGCGCCTACGACCTGCTTTGCAAGAAGGTCATCCACACCGTCGGTCCCGTCTACGACGAACTCGCGCCTGAGACGTCCGAGGAGCAGTTGAAGGGCTGCTACCGGTCCAGCCTGGAGCTCGCTATCCAGAACGGCTGCCGCAGCATCGCTTTCAGCGCTATCAGCACTGGTGTCTATGGATACCCTAGCCGCGAGGCTGCGCCCGTCGCTGCCGGTGTCGTGAGGAAGTTCCTTGACGGAGAGAACGGCAACAAGCTGGACAAGATCGTGTTCTGCACCTTCGAGATGAAGGATGTCAATGCTTACAACGAGACCCTGCCGTATGTACACCCTGATCAACTGTTTCGAGATAGCTGCTAACAGTCTGCCCAGTCTCTTCTTCCCTCCCACGGACAAAACGACAACCCACGACCAGGTCTCCGATGGGCCTTCCAAGCAAGAGACAGAGGAGGCAAAGGCGATCGCGGCCGAGCTTCCTAGCGTCCCGAAGGCCGACCCTTCTTCATGATGACACTTCTTCGGGAGATGAACGGTTGGTGGCCATCAGGGTATCACAGGACGTCGTCTTTGGGCCTCGGAGTTTGCGGAGTCACGGTGGGGAAAAGCAAGCCGGATAGCATAGGTTTCTTAATGCATCATTATTTCTTGTCCAATCAACAGCCGATCATTGAATTGTGGCTAACTTCATTGCCATCGTGAATAATGCTTATCGTTCGAGAGTTTGTTGTGTATGATGTCTATTTCTATCCACAAGTCCTGTTGCCGCCGTCGTCGTCTCCCATATTTCTGGCCCCGTCGTCCTCAAGTCTCGTAAGCCACATCTTTTGATTCCCGAGATATCAAGACCTTTGACTATGAGACACATGACCTGGAAGCAATGTCGCTTCACTATTGTATTCGCTGAGCTGAAGCTACGGTATGAACCCCGGGCGAGAAAGGGTAGATCCAACGGCACGCGTACATGTTGGGTATTTCCGCCCGGAACTATCTCATAGACACTCAACGATCTTTCTTGACAAAGCGATCTTAATCCATCATCCTGACAAGTTTGGCTGTCCAGGTGGGTACTTCTAGCTGACCGGGCTGTCGTTGTATTTACTTCTTTCTATGCCCACTGCGAGCCCAAATAGCTAGCGATATCCACCCGGATAGCAGAGCTCATCCTGACATCTTCTACCCCTGTCCAGATGCCTTTTTAACCATCGGCGAGTCTCCTCATGCGTCGAGGCTTCACGTGACACGTAGTCATCTTCATCATCGTTCTTTGAGCCGTCGAATATTACAATTTATTAGTACTAAATAATATAAAATGAAACAAAACATATGGAAATCGATATGCAATACGACTAGTGAACCAACAACACCACACAAGCCTTAACAATCTGTTTCTACGAAGGCAACAGTGCCCAAATTCTACTTAGGATCGAGTGGCATGCTTCTTCCTGTTTCCCTGGTGGGAAAAGCTGCTCAAACTCAGCCATCTCCTCTTCTGTAAACCGTCCATGGCGCCTTAGCCAGGCTACTACATCTTCCTTTTCCGCCGAGGCAGCAGCTGATGAGCCATCAAAATTGTCCCGATCCGCGGAAATATGCAACTGTTCTTCGGAAGCCGCGTCGTTTACGGACTGTATACCGTCTTCGAGAGGTTGCTGGTATAGCCCGGCACTGACCGCATCCTTTAGGGGAGAATGTTCGTCGAAAACTTCCCAATAGTGCTCCCCTTCTCTGGGGGGCTTGATGTATCGAGGGGCCCCATGATCAATAAACATCTTGCATGCTTGCCATCTGTTGAAATGTTCTAATACCTCATCTCTCATCGAATCCCAAAACGGCGGGCCTGCCAATTGAGCGATGAACATCCGCCATACAGAAGGGAGCAAGTTTCGTTCTTTGATCACACGAAGCATGCCACTAAGCACGTCGAGGTCAATTTTGTCGGACAGCGACGCAGTGAAGGGATTGCCAAGCTCGATAGGTGCAGATCCGCTCAAAAGTTCTGACATGAGCTCCAACAAGTATGCGACGCCTCCACGACGGTGATTGATTTGTATTTCCAACAACTTGCATCCAGTCATCAACTTGGCTTCCAGATTGAACTTCAGTGGCATGAATAGTTCCATTTTGCGCTCCGACTGACCGCCTCCAAGTAAGAGCATCTCAATTTCGATATTTCTACTAAGCTTATAGAACAGAAACCCATCGGCGGCAACTTCTTCAGTCGTCGCCTCCTGGATCTGATACAAGAGTCTTAGAAATATCTCGAAGGGATCGTTTGGTAGTTCGGGGTTCTCCTCGTCTAAGCTTTGGAAAGACCCTAGGAGTAAGCCATATGCGGCTGTAAGCAACACTCGCGGTGAGTGTGGCAGTAGAGACTCGAGCCTGTCCAAGGCTCCGCTTTCTTCCAGGAAGTCAACCACTGTTCGATGAATGAATCCAATTTGGGGACCTGCGTAAGCGCTTGATCCGTTGACAACCATTGAAGGTTGAATCAGATCGCGACAGCGAGCCACGATCTGGTCTTGTTTTTGTAACCCCTCGTTAGCCAGCTGATCTGAGAGCGATTGGGCATCGAAGAATGCATCCTTCAGATATGGAGCCATCGCTTCTTCAAATGCACCTTGGTTAAGAAGGCCTGGTCTGCCTTTTTTATTGCGCCGATCTAGTCGATCCAGAGCCATCAGAACGTCGACCGGCAGGGGGGCCTTTGCACACAGCAACATCAGAAACGCCGTGTGCGCCTCTCGTTTGTAGACGTTCTCAATGGAACCCATCATCCTCTCAAAGAATGCATTGAGATCCGAGGGAAGCTCGTCAAGGCGGCGTCGAAGTATTTCGATGTCGTCGAGGTTATCAAGGCCACGAAGGATCGACTTGATTACCAGGTATACCCAGAAAAACACGCCTTCCGCCTTTTCCGCAATGGTTTCCATAAAGGCTTTGGTGGGACTTTCATCCTTGGCATGAAGTTTCGCAAACGCATCGTGCTGCCCGAGATGGTCTTCAATGTAAGATCGTATGTCGTTCTTGGTAAGCTCGTGGACCTGGACTTTCCAAGTGCTACTGCCGAACGCCCTCGAAAATTCTGGCCATGCCCTGCTCGCACAGCATACCCTTATTTCGGAAGACTTGGCGACGGCGTGAAGGAACTCTATTAACTCTTTGGCGTCCCCGCTATATTCGTCAAGCCCGTCGACGAGCATAAGAACACGGCATGGAAGCTCCCGGATTTGTTGTATTCTTGAAAATGCCCGAGAAAGTTCTTCAACACCCCAAGGTTCAATAGCTTGCAGCGGATTGGCATATCGCTCAGAACAAACTTCAGGGATGACCTCTGGACATTGAACCAAGATCTGGAACAACAGGGTCCTGAGCAAACCCTCCTGAGACTTCTGTAGCGGTTTCCCTGCATTCCAGAAGAAGTGGCTGGCAACCACCAGGGGCTTGGGTCCTACCCATGACCTAGCTAGTAGCAAGGTCCGTTGATCGCCCGATATGAGCTTCATCAACGTTGACTTTCCAGATCCAGGCTTTCCGGTGATCCAGAACACACCTTCTGAGCATGGATGGAGCCATTTGGAAAAATTGACCTCGAGCGACTCATCAAATATCCATTCAAAGGTGTTTTGGTGTGCCCTGGGTATCTCGCTTTGTCTCACCTTGATTTGAGAGAAGTTGAGGGTCGTCAAAATTGTCCTGATCGTTCCTCTGTTCGTGGCTTCGTCGGCAAATTTGGACAAAGTTGTGGCAAAAGACGCAAATTTCTCGACGCATGCTTCTTCCGACTTGGCGTTGGAATGAAGAAGGTTTTGAAGGTCGTGAGCCATAGCATCGAGTCGCCTTTCCGTGGCGCTATTCCATGCATCTGACGCCTCCCCAAGAGAGCGCATTGTTTCCGAAAGTGACAGGCGATGTTGACTGCATGTTTATTAGTCAACCCGCAAACACCCTCGGGCACTCCATACTTACTGTAGGAGGTATTCCAAACGTTCAAAGATCTCCGTCTTGATCTCTTTCAATTTGCAGTGCAGATCCTCGATCTTGCCCTTTCTCCATTGGGCTTTGACAGCGGCTGAGAATTTGAACCATCTCCGTCGTCGGTCTGCGGTCTTTATCTTTAGGCTTTCAATCTCGCACAGTAAGCCGTCTGCTATTTTGATGCAACGGTCGACGAGACGCATAGTGATGGCATCAGCCTTCACTCCGACATCATTCTGGAGGATCGTGCAACGGTCCTTTAGACTGATAGTCATCGACAACAAGTCGAGATTGTGTTCTGCCAAGCCATCTGGATCGATGCTGCGGTAGGTCTCAATGAGAGATTTGGTGACGTTGAAGCCAATCTCGATGAACTGTACGATGTTGCCAGCGACTCCAAGCGCCGCAAGAGCCTCAGCCATTGTAGATGTCTGCCGGTCGCGCTGATGTGATGGAAGCCGATCTGTCAGAGTCTGATTTGAATGTAGAAGCGAGAGCAGACGAAGTGGGATTCATTTTGCATACATTGCAACCCCTGACTGACTTCTCGCACGTATATCAGGCGGAGCAACCGTTAAAACACTAAGTTAACTCTGCGATAAAAAAAAAGGAAGCTGAAGCGCTGTGGCGGCTTCTAGTTGGTGTTTGGCTTACATATCGTCGTTCCAAACATTCAGCAGCCCTTCTCAGCTGGAATGTGGCGCTGACCGAATCTGACAGCAAGGCGCGTTAGTCACATCGCCACCGCGACATTTTCCACGCCCCAGTCAGCTTCTCGTGTGTTTGGCGAACGCTGGCTGTTTTGTCAACTGCTACTCATTTCATCAATACCCCTTGGCTGATGCTAACGGCTTTCTTATCAGCTACTCAACAAATTGAAACTCGCTAACGTTAGGAGCAAGAAAGACGGCGACAATGAGAGTGACAGTGACTACGCCGAGGCAAAACGCAGCACTCCAAATCCGGCAAAAGTTGACCTGAGTACTTTTTCTGCATATTAGGGACTCCGTTCCGGGAGTACAATCACCAAGGACACAGCCTATTTTTTCCTGGCTAGAGCAATTACTCGTTCTGCAGTAATATACTTTATCCTACTGTCGTCGTAAATACGGAGTGATTCAAGTAAATCGAACTAAGACAACCCGAGAACTACATCCCAAAACCACATTCGATCTTAGTGTGTCGCATACAGTTGGTCTTTACCCTGGAGATAGCCAGAGCATATTCGTATTACCCTGGGCAACCCATGACTCGCCTGACCTGACCTAGTACCGATTTGGCTCAACATCACCGACTCCTACCACATTGTGCTGTGAAATGGGGCCTTGGGAGTCCAAGCTGAAAGAAAGGCCTTCGAAGAGTAAGGTATGTTTGACCCGGTCTCCGAAAGCCAGATGCTGGGAAGGACGTCGGGAGTCAACCGCGTATGTTACTTTCAGATTACCCATCGCCGTGTCCCAAAGCTCCAGAATGGCACCTGTGACGGATGCAATCGTGGCTCCGTCCCGCGAGAATGCCAGTCGCGTTACTTCAGTGTCTTCATCTGGCCTTCTGAGATACCTGCCAGGTGACATGTCCCGTGGACTAGTCGCCATACGGGAGGGACAATATTCAGCATTGACGCCGTTAAAAGTCGCTGCGATGATCGCTTTTGTAGTGCAGCCCAGTATTGACTTGAGTTCTTATGCAACTCAATCTGATGATCTCAAAGAGTGACAATAGCACCATCAACTATGATGGCTTCTGTTTCATCTGGAGAGAGTACTGGGAAAGCACGAAGGGCTTAACATGGGTATAGGCAAATGTTGCGAATCATTCTGTCGCCATATTTTGCGGGCCTTATGGCAAGGCAACCAGGCGAACCACAACCTACTGTGCCGCCCCAGCGCCAAGTACTATACTCTTGCCGCCATGAAAGTCTTGTCCTGATTGGTAGGCGATGATGGTGGACAGCATGGGCATGCACCCTACGTCTGCGACATTACGCATGATTCGTCGCTTCTGACAGGTCTTCCAGCGTGTGGTTCGGTATCTCCACACTTTCATTGGGCGACATGGGTATCGGGTGAATTCGCTCTGCTGCCCTATGCACGCATGGCCGGAAGGCAACTGTGTGAGGGAGATTGTTTGCCAAAGGTTGATCCGGCGAAAGAATCTCCACCTTGTGATTTACTATAAGCATTGCAAAAGAAAAGCGCAAATTACGTCCAAATAGCACAGCATTAGCTTCGCGGGCACTTCGACTTGAGATATCTCCTAGATGGCGGATCATCGTCGACCCCAGGATCGGGGAGAATTCGAGATTGCTGTGGTCTGCGCTTTATCCCTCGAATATGATGCGGCCACGTTGGCTTTCGACGAGTTCTGGGACGAAGATGGCGACATATTTGGGAGAGCGCCAAATGATCCTAACAGTTACAACTGGTCGCATGGGTCGACATAATGTTGTTCTCGCATTACTCCCAAACATGGGCAAAGCAAGCTCATCAGGCGCAGCAGCAGCTCTTCGATCAAGCTATACTGGTCTGAAGCTTGCTATCCTCGCCGGTGTCTGCGGAGGCGTGCCTGGATCAGGCGACGAGGTCCATGAGATGATACTCGGAAATGTCGTCATCAGCAAGAGCGTCATTCAGTTTGACCTAGGCCGCCAATACCCCGATAAGTTCTCTCGCAAGGATACGATTCACGACAATTTGGGCCGATCGAATCTCGACATTCGCTCTTTGCTCGCTGTATATGAGTCTGACTTTGGACGTGGCCGACTTGAGCGTGGGTGCGCAGACGTTCTAGAGAAGATCCAACGAAAGGCGGTTAAAGAACGTCGCCGAACCCGCTACGGACGTCCACCACCATCTAAAGACACTCTGTTCAAGTCGGCATATCTTCACCTTCATCAGAATTGGGAGCAGACGGGGTGTGGGTGTAGCAACAGCGGCGGTTGTGACGCGGCTGCTCGCACATCTTGCCGGGAGCTTGGGTGCGATCAGGGGCATCTTGTGCCTAGGGATCGTCTTGCCGAAAGTGAGACCCAGTCTCCGCAAATCTTCATTGGCAATGTGGCATCTGGTGATACGGTCATGAAGTCTGGCGACCGCCGCGATAGACTAGCTCAAAAGCATGGCATCATCGCTTTTGAGATGGAGGGTGCTGGAATGTGGGATCAGATCCCATGCATTATCGTGAAAGGTGTCTGTGACTACGCGGATAGCCATAAGAACAAGAAATGGCAACCCTATGCTGCAATTGCTGCAGCTTCTGTGACAAAGGCTTTGCTGGAGCGTTATATCCAGGAAGACAAGCCGCGGGATTTGGATTCTTCGTCTTCAAGTGGGGGAGACGCCCGGCAGTTCAACAACACTGGCAACGGAACCCAGAATAACAAGTCCGGAGCAGGGAAGCAATACGTTGCGGAGACAATGACGTTACACTGATAAAAATGTAGAAAAAATACTTAAGGCGCGGTAGCTAGCAATTTCATGGTGTTCAATGATGACGTCTGCTAAGACTTGGCCGTAGGTACTTGGACAAAGCAAAAAACTCGAAAGACGAGATCGCTTGACTTTAATTACCAGCTTCTGTCTCGAGTGAGCGTTTCGTGTCATTGAGTCGGAATAATACAGACATCCAGAGAAAGCCAACAATCGGATGATGAGTACGGCGATTAACTGTCAAAGAAGAAGTCCAGCCGCTTGTTGCCCTCATCTGTGGTACTGTTTAGGTATGCTGCTTGTTCCTGGTCAGACATAGCGTTCCATCGATCCCGCTTAGACTTGTTTCGAAGCGTATAATACACCTTGGCAAAAGCGTAAGCAAAGATTGTAGCGACGGTGATGGCGATGAGGTTCTTGTTTCCACGGTGATAGTGAGGCTTGTCATCTTCGCGATAGATGTTGGAAGACGCGATACCAGACAATTGGATCGTTATGTTGTACAACGCGGCGCTGATTGCTCTAGTTCGTACAGAGTTCGAAAGTCGAGAGCACCAGCCGACGTGAGCCGCATGCGTTGATGGCTGACCGAGAATCATGAATGTGACAGCATACTGTGCCCATGGGGACAGGCTTTCGATGGAGGTATACTCGACAATGAGAAGAGGCAGCACCCAGACCTGTGACAGAAGGCCGATGATGGCGATTTGATGGAACCTCTCGGTGAGAAATGTGACCCACAGCATGTTGACTGCTGCAAATACCGTGACCGGGATGGCGAGGAGCGTGACGTTGAAAGTGCTGAAACCCAAGGCCTTCAGAGATAATGTGAGGTATGTCTTCGGCGGCGCTGTTGGAATTTCGAAAAGAATTCCAATGAGATAGATGGGCCATAGGTCGTAGTCTTTCAGACTTTTCCAGAGCATGCCGAGGGTTAGAGATTCGCGGTTGTGCATGTCGCTCTTCGACGGATCGTCCCGAAGAACGCGATTCACAATGATCTTCTCCTCGCGCTCCGTGAAGTAGCCTTTGGGGTTCCACCATGTCTTCGTCTGCGTTGGACCTGGGACGAGAAACAGGAAGCTGAGAGCGCCGATAACGAAACTGACCAAGGCCTCGATCAGGAAGAGCCATCTCCAGCCTTCCTTGCCGGCCACTCCGCGCATATGCAGAATGCCATACGCCATAAATGATGCGATAACGCCTGAGATAGAGTCGACGAACCAAAACAGGGCGAGACGAATTGGCATCTCGGTCTTCTTATAGAAATAAGACAAGTACAGAATGCTGTCCGGAATAAAGCCACCCATAAAGAGCCCGATCTTGAAGTTCACGCAGTGATTAGCTCAAAAATGCTTCCATCCTGTTGTATGCTAAAACTTACAAGAAACCGACAGGCAAAAAAGCCGGCCCTGTTGTGCATAAAGAACTGTCCGCCCGAAGCGAAACTCCACAGGATAATCTGGACAGGGATCCATCGATCAGGACCAAGACGCTTGCCAATCATCTGTGATGGGATTTCAGCTATGAGAAAGCCGATGCGATACATGTTCTGAGCATTATTGTAATCATTTGTGTTGATGTTGAGATCCTTGAGAAGGTTGTCTGCCGCGGCGTTGCCCAGGTTGCCTCTGTCAATGTTCAAACCGAAGAACATGACGAGGATCCAGGCGAAGATCCTAAGGTCGGTCTTGCGGCGCACACGCTGCTCTTCGCGGTATGTCCATCGTTCCTGAGGATCGAAGCGATGAACGTTTTCGTACTCAGCTGGAGGTTGATAAAAAGGCGCTAAGTTGGGATCATCGAAAACACTACGCTCTGTCGCAATGGAGTCAAGGTCTCTGGGGGTGTTGCGGCGAGTGAGTGCTTCCCAGAAACCAACTGATTTGGTGGTGTCCTGTGGCTCAGCGAGATCACTAATGTATTCCTTCGGAGAGTCGACGTCGAATGAAGGCGTTTTGGCGTCGATGTCGTGGCTGCGAGGGGTCCTTGTTCCATCAGCAACTTCGATGGCGGAGGGCGCATTTGCACTCATGTTTGGTACTTCGGGGAGCGCGCGTTGAAAGCAAAAGATGATGAGCGATCACTTGAAGGATACAGCCATGATCGGAATAGGCCTTTGCATTCGACTAAACTATTGGTTGTGAAGTCATCTATATATGAAGCATTCGCCTCTAATAATTGGAATCGGTCGACAAAACACCGAGTCAAACGCGCACATCATCGCCAATGAGTTCGACGTGCTGCTGTCTTCCACCCGTTGCTTATTTCCAGAGACACCTCCTGTCAAAGTCTTCAATGACCCCGGAAAAGGTTGAAAGCGAAGATAAGCTTTTGGTTGGTTCTCGGCGTTCGTCAGCCGAGAGGCCATCACGACATTATGGAGACAGATGAGGAGCGAGGGGTCCACCTCTCACAGAACGACGGACAATTCCCCATGTGGGATGGTGCTTGGCAAGGACGGGATACCACCCTCATTTTGCCTTGGCGTGTGGCATGGAGGGGATGTGGGATCTAAATACGTCCTGTCACTTCCTTTTTTAAACCTGGGCGCGATTCTCCATCAATGGTCCGACATCCCCGAAATCTGCGTGATGAGCGTAATCGTAGGCCTGGCACATGGGCGGACCGATGCACAATATCAGGCACAATTGGCGCAGTCGTCTCCCGGTAAATACTCTCATCGCAAATATCGTGAGGCGTTTCTTCCTTGTCTAAACTCTTTATCCTAGTTTCAAAGCGTGCAACTGCGTCGCATTTCTACGATCTGACACCAGACACCCCGAAAGGCAAATTGTCATACAATTTGATATCTTCCTTATTTGTCTCAGGACTTTCAATGTCAAGATCCCACTTATCGGGAACTGAGAGCCCGGCATCAATATGATGCTTGTTCAGAAGGATCGAGATCCCGTCGCGGTACAGCCATGGGTCGTTTGTTCTTCTCTGCCAATCTTCCAGCCTGGTCCGCAGCTCAACAAGTACATCCTGATGATCAGGGTCTTTGGCTAGATTCTTCACCTCATTAGGATCCGCTGTGAGATCGTACAATTCCTCCGCAGGACGGAAGAAGTAGTCTTTCAGCAGTCTTTGCCCAACCTTCTTCGGACTCTCTTCGGCATTGCGAATATCTTCCCATGTGAGTGAGCCATAGATATCATTGGCAAAAGGGAAGTCAAGTCTCCAGGCAATATTGCGATGATACTTGTATTGTCTCGTTCGGATGTACCTCGTGGGCCAGTAGTTCGTTGACTCATGAAAGGTGTGGGAGCCAAAGACGTGGTCCCATTCAGGAAGGTCCTGACCTTCACTAATGATGTCTAGGAACGATCGACCCGCAAGTCCCGCCTTGCATAATTCCGAGTTTTGATCCAGAATCCAATCCAAAATGGTGGGTAGAACATCGACGTAAGACACCAGGTTGGGATTTACAGCCGGTGAAGATCCAGGCTGCTTGATGATGAGAGGGAGGCAGACCCCGGCATCGTAAAGAGTCGTCTTGGAGTTCAAGAAAGGAGGGCCGTTGTCGCTGATGAAGATGACCAGAGTGTTATCAGAGAAGCCAGATGCCTCAAGCTCGTGAAGGATCATGCCGATGCCCTGATCTAGACGGCTGATGGCCTCCGCATAACCTGCAAGCTCATGTCGAACACCGGGTGTGTCTGAAAGGAAGCCTGGGACAACCATGTCGCTGGCATGATACTTCACGCTGGTTATCCGCTCATCCACAGGTTCATCATTGCCGAAGCCGCCGCGGGTGCGATCGCGATGGGGGTCGTGATACCCAACGGTCAGTACAAACGGCCGACCATCCTCTTTGGAGACCTTGAAGAACTCGGCAGCGCGTTGAGAAGACCACCACACATCCCTGGTCAGGCTCTCAGCCCTCCATTCCCAGGGATAAACATTGTCTGGACCGACGTGGATCTTCCCGATAATCCCGGTACGAACGCCAGCCTTGGATAACAAGGCCGGTCCAGACTCAATGTGATCGAATGTCATGAAATGGTGCTTGCCGCTGTTGAGTCCGTACTGGCCATTTTGGTGGGTGTGGAGGCCTGTGTAGAGGGTCGATCTTGAGCCGGAGCAAGAAGCAGTGCTTGCAAAAGCTTTGTCGAACCGTGTACCTTCAGCAGCAAGCTTGTCGATGTTTGGAGTTTTGATGTAGGGGTTTCCGTAGCAGCCAAGCTGCTTTCCCAAGTCGTCTGCCACGAGCAGGAGCACGTTTCTGGGGGCCATCGCCGAATGTGTTATTCCTGGTGTAGTTGTGGGAGGTGCGATAGCAGTCTCGTAATATTCAGTGCGATTCGCCTTTTGTAGACAAGCTGAATCAAGGGCTCCATAGAATTCATCGCGCGACAGACACAATCATTGCGCCATTGATAGCTGGGACAGTAATCTTGACTCTGATTGATGCAATATCATTTTCCGTGTGCAAGATGCCGAGCTTCCGGTGTTCTCGCATCGCAAATCCTCCTGATACCTCTTCTGGGAAATGCTTACATCTAGTGTCCGAAGTCACCTTTCCCATCGCCAAGCTCGGTAGTCGGAACCGTGGAGCTTCTACATGCTAATTCACCCTGGGCGAAGTTACCCACATATGCTAGTGGAGATAGACCTGTCCAGAATCCAGTGCATCGCATCATCTCAGGGGTGCAAATGAACCAGTTGCATGGAATGTGCTTGCTGGGGTATGAGCAGACACTAGAAATGTGCTAGTGATCCATCGCGTTGGATCTGGCAATCACGCAATTATAACTGACCGCCAAACTCGAGTTCAACCTTGCATTTGCCTTTAAATTCGTCACTTATCACAATGTTGCAACTTGCATGTCTGCGGTCACCTTAGCTCACGGTGAACCAAATGAGTGGGAGAGGTTGTTTCGAGTGTTAGCACCACTCAAGTTTGTTGAAGAGATATCGCCCGTTTTCCTCAATGAGCATAGCTGACAGCCAAATCCCCTTCAGGCAGCCGTTATTGTTGAATACTTGCGGACCGAAAAGTCCTGCGGAAGTACGATGTTCGGCAATGTCATCCGATATGGGTCGTTCATTCGGATTCCTTAATGTTGCGATTATTGTGACGCCATTCTACCCTCAGCGTGTAAGAGAAATGTGTTTAAAGCTTGGCATCTCTTGCTTCAGTTGTGTGTGTTTTGATCCTCGATGAGGCGCCAATCCTTTTCTGCTAACTTGTATCTCACGATGAAGTCTGCTCTTCTTGCTGCGGTTCTCTCTCTTTCAGGAGTCGCTGCTCAGCTCACAGGCCCCGTTGGTCCTACAACAGCCCTGAGTAAGAAAACAACTGAATGCAACATCTTGACCTACGGCGGTGTCAGCGACAACTCCACAGATGTGGCGGATGCAATTGAGAATGCCTACAAAAGCTGTGTTCTCGTTCACGCTGGCAGCCGTCTTATCATTCCAGAAGGCAACTACCTTATTAAGCGAACAGTTATCCTGTCCAATGGTACCAACTGGGCTTTCCAGCTCGACGGATTGATCACACTCGCCTACGGCGGCAACTGGACTGTTGATCGTGAGTTGATCCTACAGGGATTCGCAGGGGTTGAGCAGCTGAACGCGACAATCAATGGCGAAGGCGACGGCCTTTTCTTGCAGAATGGAATCACAATTATCAACGGTACATGCCTTAGCCACACTACACTGAAGTAAGACTGACTTCGGAAACAGCCGTCGACTTTGAGTTCTACTCGCAAAACGGAAAAGGTGCAATTCAGGGTCAAGGGTACCTGTACAGAAGCTCGGGGAAGTACGCCGTTTACCAACTTGCCCGATGCATGAGTTTGAAGCTGACAGCGCTCTTCCAGCACGTTCCGTCCTCGACTCGTCCGCTTGATTTCCCCTATTAACACATCAGTCCATGATCTTATCCTCGTGGATAGTCCCAAATTCCACATTGTCTTCGACTTTGCTGTCAACCTTGAAGCCTATCACTTGACAATTCGAGGAGCGAACCTTGGTTCCTACGACGGGGTTGATGTTGTGGGAACAAACTACTGGATCCACGATATTGAGGTTTGTTCGCTCAATTATCCAGTCTGAGGTTCTTCGATCTCACTCATCTTTCTTCCAGGTCACCAATAGAGACGAATGCGTGTCGGTTAAAAGCCCTTCGAACCATGCCCTTGTCGAAAATCTTGTTTGCAACCAAGTTGGATCTGGAATCTCAATCGGTAGTCTGAATGTGTCAGCATCTATCGCCAATATTGTAAGAGCTTTATCGTCTGCTTCTTTCTTGTAGCTAACAGGCTGCAGCATGCTCGCAACATAAGCATCATCCAAGGCAACAACATTGCTTTTCTCAAGACTTATCCTGGAGGTTCGGGTTATGTTACGAACATTACCTTTGAGAACTTCCGTTCCAAGGCATCCTTGTACGGACTGGACATCAATCAGTACTGGCAAAACACATTTGAGCCGGACACTGGGGCGGTTGCGCTCAGCAACTTGGTTTTCCAGAACTTTTCTGGTGAGTCTCCAATGTGAACCAATTATGATAGTGGCTCTAACAACGCCCTTCTCAGGATCTGTTGCCGATGGCGCCAAACGCCCTCCCCTGTACTTGATCGCGAACGATTTGACGTACGCCACAAATGTGACTGTCGAAGACTTCAGCCTCTGGACGGAGTCGGGAACATACGTTGTGAACAAGATCAGCAACATCTTTGGCAACGGCGACAACTCGTATGGTGCAGGAGATGGCATAAAGTCACTTACATCGAAACAATCCTCAACGGCATACACCAGCACCTACACCATCTCGACGAAGCCGACTGGCTGGGCAGTTCCTCCATCGCCAATGTGGGCAGCGGCAAGCACAGGATATGGGAGTAAGTGAAGCTTTCCATACAGCTCGTGCGTGATATGTCTGTTGATATCCTTCACCTTGTAGCTGATGTACCGATACCCGTGTACACACCGGCTCCACTTTGGAAGCCCGAGGGAGATTATGACAAGCATTATTGGGGATCATTTTAAGGTGCGACAGAGGGGCTTCTGCAGGTTTTGTGTCGTCCCTGAAGCATGCGTCTCGATCCGCGGCTCTGGGAGTAATTTGGTTTGCAGTCGTCAGAGGCGCTCAAGGAAACTGCCATTGTGCCGAAGGGGCTATTTACCCCGCATGCATTTGTTTCCTCATTCGTATAATCTTCGCCGTATCTGTGTCTTGTCATAGATAGGTGGTGCAATCACCATTATTCTTTATCGCGATCCACGAGTCAAACACAATGTTAACCCCGGAACTCCAGATTCCAGTAGATTGGTCTGAACAGCGATCTATCGTTCTGGCAGGGATAACCCCTGAAAACAAAGACATCATCCCAAAGGGCTTTGCGCAATTGAACTGAGAGACTGGCCATTGATCGAATCGCATCAAATCCTCGGAATATAAACATGCGATGCAAAGTCCTGTCACCAGCATTGTTTGTGAACCTTTGAAGCTTCAAAAATCAGCTAATATTCATGATATTTGAGCTTGATAGACAGTTGCCTCCCTGACTCGCGAGGGTAGCCACTCTCAAATCTGTCTCTTGTTCCTGCCTCTCTTATCTTGGTGTCAATTTTAGCGAGCTCAGGGTCCCCTGGCACTGATATGGCCGAATGAAGAACACAAAAGCTTGTCTCCGGGCTCATCCGAACACCTCGACATCTATGACATGCTTTCAGGCGAATGTTTCTCTCTTTGACAACCAAACTCTGGGCTACACCTGGCAGAAAAACTCAAACTTCAGCATGAAGGTGGCTACCAGGACCAAACCCTGCGTCCTTTACGCCGTTCCTCCTAGGGAGGGCCACATGCGGCCGGCACTTCAAATCGTCAAACACCTAATCACTAATGGATTTGACGTGACAATTTTGGGAACTGAAAGATGGAAGTCGACTATCGAAGCAACAGGCGGACACTTTAGTCCTATCATCGGCCTCTGGAGCACGTTGGACGATCCAGATCGTTGGCCAAAGATTGCGCACGCATCAGACTCTGCGGCCCGTCTTGCCGCATCACTCGATGGAGGTTTTGTTTCACTACTGCCCAGTGGCCTTGAGTCCATTCGATTCGCGCTTGCCGCTATGCGCAGACGTCAACCGGACTGTGGAATCATTGTTCTTTCGGACACCTGCTTTTCTGGCACATTGGGCCTGAAGTTGGGGACTGACTTACCGGAAGGCTTCAACAAGGGCGAGAAGATCAAGACAATAGGAGTCGGCGTGGTGCCGACATTTTGGTCGAGTGCTGAACGACCGCCGTGGGGGACTGGGCTGCCATTCGACAACAGTGAAGCAGGAAAGGAACGAAATTCTGACATTTTGAGAAAGACATGGAACGCCGATGCGGAGGAGCGAGCACGATGGGTGCTAGGAATCATGGGCTGCTCTAAGCCCATTGAATCTCTCTACGACAACATCTCAACAACCGTCGAACACCCTTTTTGGGATGCGTCAAGTATTTGTCACGACGTCACACTACAGATGTGTTTACCGAGTCTTGAATTCCGATCATCCGACTGGCCTGATCGGATCAAGTTCGCAGGAACCCTGCCAATCAAGCCGCTGCCGGCGACGCTCTCATATCCGGCTTGGCTTGACGATATCGTCTCAAACAGTGCTTCCTTGCATGGATCAAAGTCAGACAGGAAACGAATTGTGTTCGTGGCCCAAGGAACCGAGGTTCTGGACCATGGAGAACTTATTCTTCCCACGATAAAGGCTCTCTCTGAAAGCGATGACGTATTCGTTGTTGCTTGTCTCTGTGTTGCCGGAGCTAAGCTCGACACCAGCAGGTTGCCGGATCAAGTATTACCTCGCAATGCTCGAGTAGTCGACTATTTTCCCTACGATGCAATCTTAGCGCACGCGGACGTCTTTGTTTCCAACAGCGGGTATGGAGGTTTTCAACATGCGGTTTCCAACGGCGTTCCGATGGTGCAAGCTGGCAATACGTTCGACAAACCCGACATTGGCAGGAGGATTGAGTGGTCTGGACTGGGAGTATTCCTGGAAGATTCTCCTGTCACCGTCGAAGCTGTTGGCAAGGCCCTGACAGAAGTCCTGGCCACTGACACGTACAAAACGAGAGCGGAAGAGTTGAGGATAGAGGCTGGAACATTCGATCCCTTGAAAAAGGTTGAAGACGAGATAATGGCTCTAGTGGAGTGAATTGAACGGGAGAACGCAGCAGAAGAGACTCAGAGCCGACATCTATCTAGAGCGTTCTTCTACTAATGCCGACACAATTAGTTGCCGAAAGACAATTGCCTTAAAAACCAATCACTGCGTTTAAGTCGTCAAATTGATTATCAGTACCACGTACGAGAAAGCCAAGCTCATTATTGACCACGACCCTGCCTAAGTTCCAGTTATCGTACGGTATTTGACCGTCACCCTCAGACACTCTGGTCCGACTGAGATGGGTTAAGAAATCATGCTACCGAACGTATCAAAATGCACTGTTCCACATATGATACGGTCCTGATTGAATAAAATACTCATTGTGCGCGTCGGAGGAGAAGGGCATCTGTTGTGAGGTTGTTGCCGTGACATCCGGGGCGGCCAAAAAGGCCGCCAATGCCGTTATTAAGATAGCCTGGAAATACATCCGGTCGGGGTTTAAGGCCGCGGGCGGGGACACCGAGCTCGGGATCCGGTCTGGGGCAATTGACTGTCGGTCGGGGAGTGGAGCGGTCGGGGCAGTCCGGTTTCAAGCAAAGACGACTTCGGAATTGGCCAACGGGTCTGTCAATGATACCGAAAGCGAGCGACCATCATCGCCACGGCTGTGTTCGAAGGAGTCGTATGGAACGTGCTAAAAGCAGTGTTGCAGCTTGCTTGATGTGCGTCTCTTGAGCTATGGTTAATCTGCTTACCTGCTTCATTGCTAGACGAGGACACGGCTGAGGAGATTTTGAAAGAAGCCTTATTTGATTCTGTCTCTTCATATATGGCAGCTAGGATGAAACCAGTAGTCGGCCTATTTACAATTCTGTGCTTCTTTGCTGTTAGGTGAGCTGTACAAGGAGGGTTGGACTGACTTCTGCCCGGCATGACCGTGGCCGCTCACTATTTCAGAGCTTAGCAAAGCACTTGACAGCCTATTTTTGGTAACTACAGCTCAGCGGCACTGGCACTGCCAAGCGCTAGTCATTGAAAATGTTGCAGGAGGTACGTTGAAAAAAATAGCTTAAGCTTTCTGACATTATTATTGCTGACTCGCCTGTATTGCAACAACTCCAGCAAGAAGAAAGAGTGGGCCAGCAAGAAGGGATGGCATTCTACGGCAATTCGTTGAGCTACAGTCAATACCGTACTGGGCCTTCATATTTCTAGTTGCGCATTTCGCCGTGTTCGAAATTGTGAATTGCCTTCGCTCTCCATCACACTCATTTTTTTACCCACCAGTCATTACAGTACAATGCATTACACCACAGTCATTACCCTCTCCCTCGTACTGGGAGCAGCTGCTGGGCCCTTCCGCATGCAGCCCCGAGCCAACGACACCAGCGTCAGCAACAACACTACGTCGACGACCCCGCCCACCAAAGTCCCGTATGGCACTGTCATCAGCAGCTGTACCGTCGAGAATACCTTTGCCCTCACCTTCGATGACGGCCCGTTCAAATACACCGATCATGTTCTCGACCTACTTGCCGAGGCTCAAGTCAAAGCTACCTTCTTCGTAACGGGCAGTCTCCTGGGCGATATCAGGAACGATGAAAACCGAGCGAGGATTAAGCGCATGCTCGATGAGGGCCATCAAGTCGGCCATCACACTTGGAGTCACGCCGACCTTGCCACGACTGACGATAAGGGCGTGGTTGAGCAGATGACCAAACTCGAGGATGCCTTCTTTGACATTATGGGGAAATGTCCGACGTACATGCGCCCGCCTTACTTTAGCTGGAGCGCTGCGACCCTGTCCATCATGAAGGATCTCAAATACCATGTCATCCGTGCTGACATCGACACCAACGACTGGAAATACAACTCATTGGGGAACCTCACAGGCCTGGATCTCTTTGAGAACGGCGTGGAAAATGGCGGTACCCTTACATTGTGCCATGATGTAAGTCAACCACGGAGATCCGACAATGTTGAGAAACTGCATATCTAACAAGCTGCAAGGTTCAACAAAACACCGCTGAGTTTCTGCTTCCTGAAATTCTTCGAGTTATGAAAGAGAAGAACTTGAAGGGAGTTCCTGTTGGCGAATGTCTCGGCGATCCCGAGGCCAACTGGTACAGGACTGATCGCATCCTTCCGGCTACGGCGCCATGAAAGATCCAGCGCGGCCAACTTTGTGGGATCAGTTCGGAAATTTCCTTAGTCAACCAAAAGAGAGCCTTATGATAGACGAATGTACATGATGTTGCTTTGAATGATGACGAGCCGTCATGTACCCTTTTATGAGAGGTCCGCGCACCTCCATCAGTGACATTGCTATGCATAGATGATCTCTTCTCTCATTCGACCTTGAGTGGCTTCAAATCCTCCGACTTTTCGTAGACACTCTTGCCTTTTCCATCCAGTACCTCCTGCACATAGTCTTGAAACGAAATGAACCCAATATCTGGATAAAGATCCTTCGTGTTCAAATAACCCAAATACTTCGCATACTCGGGAGTGTTGTCTCCACGGATAGCCCAAGAATGCCAGTACTGAAAGCGGATCAGTTCGTAGAACTCTGGTGACTCCGGCCCCAGGTTCGAAGCCTCCATCTGAGCGACTCCGGCCTTGATTGCCTCAACCGATATCTGTTGACCGTTTAGTCCCGATGCTGCAATTATCAATTGAAGACAACTTACGTGGTTTCTCTTGACCTTCTCCCCGCTCATCTTTTCCAACAAGTCATACACTTGGTTCTGGGTGATCAACTCGTTGTAGGCAAAGACCATGTGATTCAACGTGCGGGGGTCTGCAATGATCCGAGCCACATATGTCCCAATGTCACGCACGTCAGTGATAGCTGAAAGCATGTTTCCGTCCCCTCCAATTCCATCAGTTACCAATGTGGTTGCGTAATCGATGCGACCAGATGCAAGACGCGGCAGCGTGATTTGGTACCACCAACCGACGTCGATTGCCGTGTATGGCAGGCGCACCTTCTTGACATGATTCAAAACATCCTCTTTCTATCATTCACGTTAGCTCCAGACTGATCTATGATGTTACCGAGTCAGAGCGTTGAACCCACGATGTCTCTCAGCTTCAGGATGCCCTTGGGAGGGACTATTGTGGCGAAAAAGCAAGGAATAAATCGCCCGACACCAGCCGCTTTCGATGCATTAATCAGAGGAATCTGAGCCATCAGATTGCCAGCATTGATGGCAGAAATCATAACATCTGTCCCTTTGAGGATCTCCGTGAGTGCATCTTCGGGACCCTCAAGATCAGCGGCGACGATGTGGATGCCTTTCGTCTGGAGGTCCAGTACCTCGGGCTTTTGCAGTGAAGCAGGACGAGTGAGAGCCGTGATATCCTGATCATGAGTCAGTTGCGTAAATCGTGAAGTTTTCGCAGGAATCCCCAACATATTTGGGCTCGGTCGACTTCAGGAGGCCGTCGATGATGGACTGGCCGGTCTCGCCCGTCGCGCCGATGATGCTAACTCTCATGGTGAGCAGTTGTGTGACACTTTGATCTTGGGACTCTGCAGATTGATGCGATGACACCGATTGAGAAATTGGGACATCAGCGTGTATTTATCTTCATATTACAGAGCCATGTCATTTGAAACAATGAAGTTCCGTCTATCGGCCGATACCACAGTCAACTTCTTGCCCTAAACTAGCTTTCGCCGCAATGACTGTTCACCAAACTTGGCGGCTCAAGCGTCGATCAGCACCCGCCTACTGAGACAACGGCCATTCCCAAAGTCTACGACTGGCTGAAATTAGAGTACAGGACTAGGCTAGGGCCGTCGCGGATCAATAGACGCCTGCCATTGATGTGTAGAGTTATTTTTACGGGTTGATGTAGAGGTCCGTATTCCTGCGAATACGAATGAAATCGCACCCGTCTTTGTCCGTGTGTGGAACGTTGGCGTTCCCTCTGCTTGACGTGAAATGACTTTACAGCACCTCTAACGGGATAAAACACGGTTGAAAAAGTCGTACAATTGCGCTCAACGGGTAGAACTGGATCCAAAGTGTAACAGAAAGTTGGCAGCCAATACAATGCATAGTTCGTCTATTAGACGGGTACGCGTGCCGTGGATCGCGCGGAAGGCGGTCGTTTATACCTGCTACCGACTGCGCATTGGCCATGGCGATCCCACTCGCGGACTTTCATCTTTTCGCGGAGTCCGCTCAAGTCGGGATCCTGGCGGACAGCGACATTCAAGGGGCTCTTGTAACGTGGGGCTCTGGAAACCGCTGTTGACGCGTCTGTTGAGTTATTTGATTTGACCTCGGCTAATAACGGGAAGCCCAACTGAATCATTATTGAATCAAATCCAACAGCATCAAGTTGCTTTCGTTACTTTCCATAACTAAACTTTCGTTTACAATATTGGTTTCGAATTTCTTCTTGCGGACTCTTTAAGTGTCTCTCAGCCTGCACCTAAAGAATATCGACATGCGGTTCCCTCACACCGCGCCAAAACGCCGCGGCGTTAAGTCCTTTCAGATTGGTGTATCCTTTCTGTTCGCCCAGATTGCCGCCGGCAAGACAACACCCTGCTCCAAGGAGAATTACTCCTTCCCCAACCTACACGGCGCTCAACTATTGTCGATCACTACTTCGACCCTGAATGGCTTCAAACCTCAGGCCGGCTTCTTGCCGGAAGCTGCTCTGGTCACTGAGAATGGTGTGCAGGCTTGTAATGTGACGATATCATACACGCATCCCGGTCACAACGACGAAGTCACCGTTCAGCTTTGGCTACCCACTTCCAACTACAATGGACGCTACGTTGGCGTGGGAGGAGGCGGTTGGTCCGCTGGAGAGATGGGTGCCGACATCAGATCCGCCCTAGCGTCACAGGGGTATGCAGTCGCAACCACGAACGCGGGCTACAACCACAACATGTTTGCAACTGCCGATACCTGGCTCATGAAGAACCCAGGGAACTTGGAGTATCCCTTGATCGTCAACTTTGGACACCGAGCTCTCCACGACATGACCGTCATATCCAAGCACATCATCCATGAAGCCTACGGGTCACTTCCCAAGTTCTCTTACTGGCAGGGTTGCTCAACTGGTGGCAGGCAGGGTCTGACGATTGCTCAGAGATATCCCGAAGACTACGATGGCCTCCTAACAAGCTGTCCAGCAGTCAACTTCTCGTCGCTTTTGGTGGCGATGTACTGGCCGCAATTCATCATGAACCAGAAAGGCATCTACCCGAAGGCATACGAGTTTGAGGCAATTGTTGCTGCGTTGGCCGATTCCTGCGGTAAAACTGCAGATGTTGAGTCCTGCGATTTCGATGTAGCATCATTGATCGGTACTACGGTCGACTGTCAGGGAAAGCCAACGGCCATTTCAAGCACGGCCGTGGAGGTCTACAAAGCATTGCTCGAAGGCCCAGTTGACCTTGAAGGAAACCAGTTATTCCCTGGCGTCACTGTTGGCACCGAAGTTACCGGTATGATGTCAATCGCCAACACTCACTGTGAAGGAGGAACTTGCTCTGGTGGACGGCCTTTCACAATCGCCGACGACTGGATCCGACTCATGGTGAAGAAAGACCCATCCTTTGACCCGACGAAGATGACGCATGCCGAGTACGTTCAAATCTTCCGGGATAGCGTCAACGAATGGGATGGTATGTTCAGCAGCAACAACCCCGACCTTCAGCGGTTCCGTCAACTGGGCAAGAAGATGATCAGTTGGCATTCTGTGAATGATGAGGCTGTCCCTGTCAAGGCTATGCGGCAATATTACGATCGTGTTTTGGCTGTCGACAGCTCTCGTAATGTCTCGACTCAAGATTATTACCGCTATTTCGAAGTCCCTGGAGCTACGCACTGCGTAGCACCTGCTGGAGTTCCGTACCCCCTGAAGGCACTTGATACTCTGAGATCATGGGTTGAGGATGGGACCGCCCCCGAAAGCCTGCCTGCAGTCGCTCTTGGAACGGAGAAGGTGGAGACGAAGTCTGAACCGCCTATTTGCGTCTATCCTAACAAGCCGATGTCTGTGAAGACTGGATATTCATGCGAAAAGCCTGCAGTGGTGGCGAATGGAGAAAGAAAACATGTCAAAGATGAGCTATGAAAGATTTGTCACAATATCTAGGCATATAGCGCAAATGTTAGATTTCATATCCTGGACTTTGATAATCGAAGACTGTTCAGATGGATACTATTATGATACACACAATGACGCATATACACAGGTATGGGTCACAGTTCCTAGCCCATACTGGGAGCTGTCTACCACATATCCAGAGGGTTTGTGGCGTTGTCCGGTCTCTCCTGCATAACGTCCCAGTGCTCCTGAATACACGACCCGTTGAACCGGAATAGATCAACCACCGCTCTCGGACGTGGCTCTCCAGCAATGTCCATTCTCAAGTATACAAAAGCCAAGTCCCCATCAATACCACTGAATGTGACGTTGAACTTCACCGTCTCCGGAGTGACAAACGACAATGCTTCGATGGAATTGTTCAGACCCGAGAGTGCATACGGGTTGTGCTGGATGTAGTCCTCTGCCATGTGGTCGATGAGGGCTTGGGTGGCGTTCATGTCGGTATAGAGCTTCTGATAAAACTCGGCGAAGATAAGTCGCTGTTCGCTTGGACCTGCAGATCTAGGAGGGCAGTAGGCCGCTTGCGCAGAGACCGTAAGAGCCGCGAAAGCGGTGGCGAAGGTGGTGATGTTGATCTTCATAGTGACTGCGGTCCAAAAATCCAAGTTTGAATGAGTAAAACGATGAGGAAGTTGATTCGCCGCCAATCTCCAACTCCAGCGCGGGTTTCCCTAAGGTATTTATCAATTATTTTGACATAGTCAGCATCTCATATCATGATAGAGATATCCTCTTAGTCAAGTCTTGTTTTGATTCCGACTGTGAAGTGGAACCAGCTAGATGGCCAAGTCGGACTACCGCGGGATTCGGAGCATTCCAGGAACATTATTCGCTCGCGCAACCTCTTGGTCATTTGGCTCCGCAAGCGGTTCGAAGAAGCTTCACCCGCGCGCTACGCACGTGCCATCTTGTCATTTAAACCAAGAGATCAAGAGATGAATTGCTTACGGAATGCTTCATTGACATGGAGGCGGTATTTGTAAAGGCGGATTCATATTTCTCACTGGGGCCCTTCAATGAAGTTACGCTGCGCCTCGATGGTAGATGGCTCCGAACTTCCAAGGACCCTTCCCAACGAAAGATTAGAACGGACTCCGGAAGCTGGCAGTACATCTTTGACAGGTATTTAATAGGAAATGTCTGCCTGCCTAGAAAGAACTTCCGTCACACTTATTTTAAATCATGCTCCTCAACAACTAATTCAGCCTCCCAATATTTACATCAGACACCATGAGATCAATCTACGCCACAATTGCCCTTTTTGCGTCAACAAACACTGCACTACCAGCGGAACAAACACAGCCGGCATCGTACTGCCCTCCTAGACCTGCAACAGACGAAGGGCAGAGAGCTATCTTTGAGCAGGCAGTTCAGACCATTATCGTTGACCAGCGGTACACCGAGGGTGTCCCAAGACATTACGATGAGGGCTACATTCAACACGACCCCTTTCTGCTTTCCGGCAGGCAGAACGTCCTCGACTACCTCGCCAATTTTGACCCCGACTCTGTCAATTTCACCGTTATCAACAAGGGAATCGACAACAACCGTGCTTGGATCTTTCAGCGCGTCGAGCAGGTCGGCAGTGAGCCACTTGGCTGGGTGGATCTATGGAGGATGAACGGCACTTGCATCGTTGAGCATTGGGGAGTCAGTATGCCAAAGCCGGCCGATGCTATCAACCCTCTGCCATTGTGGTAGCAGTAGCAACAGGCAACCGAGGCCCTGTGTGCCAAGGTCCCACGTCCTGCGCCGGGCGCTGTATACGACACAGGCGAACAGAACATCGGAAAACTTTATGAGTGTGGGAAGCTCTTCGTAATGTTTGAAGTCTTCAACCCTGATCTTCCATAGCTCATCGTTCAAATCAATCAAGGCTTTGAGCTTACAAACAACCAATTCATTCAACCATGGCTTGCATTTGAAATACAATTCAGGTAATAGTTTGATATCTTGGAAGAATAAAAAAGATTTAACACTTAGGAGATTCTAGAACAGGTTTATAAAGCCCTAATTCTTGGTATTTTTCAATTGAGAAAGGTTAAATCCTCAGCAAGCGCATGTTTTTCCCATATATCGGTCGATGTACCCAGAAAATTTATTACGCGATCCGCCTGGCACGTTGTCGGGAATGAGGTGGTGAAATTGTCTGAATATGCCGAAGTAGGAACCACTCAGAGGCCTCCGAAGACTGTAGTTGTATGACTCCCCTCACGCAGTACTCGGGTACTAACATTAGGTCGCCTCCACCTTCCAACCACCAGGCATCAGGTTGGTAAAGATGAGTTCTGGGTCGTACTTGGCGCGGATATCCTTCATTTTCTGGAGATTGTCGCCAGCGTATCCCTGGAAGACAGGCTGACCGGCTCCAGCATAATTCAGGTACAGGAACGGAGACATAACGTCTCCGAAGGCATTGATTTGCGACGTCACGTTGGTGTCGAAGTCGATCAGAAATTGGTTGACCTTGGCATCGTCCGAGGCCTCTGACCACACAACGGTCTCTTCGACCAAGATGTAAGTCCCCTGCGTAGCATCCACATCCATAGGATCGCCACCATTAGCGGTAGACACACTCAAAAAGTGCTCGGTGACAGGGACAAAGGCAAGACTTCCAATGACGTTGGTTACTCCGGAAATCTGAGTCTTCATCATGTCCAAAAACACGTCGTGCACAATGTCAAGGGCTTGCCGGTTAGCCTTGATGGTGACAACGTGGAATGCACTCCTAAGGCCAGAGAGCTGACTCCGGCTAGAGTCCGCGAACTGTGTCCAATTATACATTGAGGGTCGAACGATGAATGAAGAGTTGATAGATTCCATCGTTTGCGTGAAGTTGACGAGGGCAGGCGGGGTGATGGTGTTGCCGTTGTTGAACAGAATGGAGTAGTAGCTTGGGTCGGCGTACAGGGACGGGATCCACTGGACTCTGGGCTCGATGCCAACGTGGGTATCGCTCGAACCGTCTAGAGCGAAGCTGTAGATGCTGTCGAGGAACTGCGCGCTCGAGTTCGAGCTGTACTGATTCTCGCCAACCGCAACCTCGGGGAGAGACAGAGTCTTGAGATGAAAACCAGTGACAATGGCAAAGGAGTTGCCGCCGCCGCGAAGTGCCCAGAAGAGGTCGGAGTAATCGTTCGATGCGGTCGCAGATACAATGTCGCCGTTACCTAGAACGCACTACAGAGAGCTAGTTAGACAAACAGGTCTGAAAAGGGGTTGCCGCTTAGCCAGCATCAGACCATGAATCATGGAGGCGGCCGGCGACAATTTTAAGGGAGTTGGACTTACATCGTATTGGATAACATTCGCAGACGCCCATCCGTTTTCGTTACTGAAGAACGAGATACCCCCTCCGAGAAGGAATCCGGGCACGCCGACCAAGCCTTCCTGCGTCAGTCACCCCAAATCATACCCAAATGGTGAGGAGCATCAACTCACCAGCTCGTCCACCGACAACGGCGAGCTTGTACGGCTCTAAAAAGCGGTAAACGTCGGACCAGGTGTTTCCCGCACCGACCTCGATAATTGACTGGTCGTCGGAAAGAATCAGATTGCTAAGACCAGACGTAGCGATCAGAACGCCAGGCGCATCTATGTTTGCGGCATTGGCGATGGTCATGTGTCCGCCACCCCTGATTGCAAACTGAGTGCTAGTGTCGTTGAAAATTCCCACAATGTTGGACATTTCTTGGCTGGTTGTGGGAGCAACAACACAAGAAGGGGACAGCCAAGCAGCGGCGTTGAAGTAGTCTGTTTTTGTGTGATTAGTACGCTTAAAGTAAAGTCTGATGTGGAGGACGGACCTTGAGCTGCGTTCGTGTAGCTGTCACTCCCCGGTAGGGAGGTTATGGCGCCGAGAGTCTGCTGGAGAGTATCGCAGGCAGACGAACTGTTTCGCCCCGGGCTTTGGGCAGTCGCAGTGCTCATAAGAGCAGCAAGCACCAACTTGGCTGAAGAGGAGCGGAGAGCCATCATAACGAGATCAAGATTGGTTGAGTATGAGTAATGGCAAGATGCAGGCTAGAGAGGATGAGAGTGATGAAAGATCAGGAGTCTTTGTGAAGGCTTCTCGTTGGTTCTTATGCAAATGCCGCGCGGGCAGACTCTCTCATTTCAGATCCATCTCGTGCCGACGTTCATTGCGCTTTGAGGCTTCATGATCCGCTACAGCCGGCCTTGTAGTCTCCCGAGAACGATGACTCCTACACGAAAACCCGAGGTCTGGTTCCGCAGCTGGTTCAAAATTGATCTATGAGTCTCCGTAGTATCACAGCCTGCTGGATATTGCAGTCAACCAGCCTATCCGAACTTAGATTCCCGATTGCCTTTCCGAGCTACCGAGCTCATGACATGAAAAGGGGTTCTATCCACTGCGATACCGATCTCGTAAACCCAAGTGCCCCGTTTGTCGGGCCGACGGTAAATAAACGTGTACGAGAAGCTCATCCTCTAAGTCTAAGTTCTAACGGAGTGGGGGAAGCCCCGATGAAGAAATCCAGCCGACTAGACTCTCCCGCTGCGCCACACGATTCCTGCGTAGTGACTGCAGCCCATGACAGTCTCATTTCTGGCAGGCATACTGGCCGATTCTCATATGCTACTGAGGCTCGCATTTGCCCCGTAGGATGCCATGTGGGTTCTCATGTGATAGTATCCGAGAGCGATTAGGCTAGGTAGTTAGCGTGAATGTAAGGCATGGTAGAGTAGGCGAGAGCAACCTGATGCCAAGATGTTTGCTCTGCGGTGTAATTTTGATGCTAACTGGATGGATGATACGAGACTACTGGCCAGAAAGGGGCAAGCCGAAGCATGAGGGCGAGGACTATAACGACCGCACGAAAGTATAGTATCATCTCGCATGGTAATCGAGAAGCCTCGCGAAACTTGGTCACTTCCATTTTTTTTGGTGTTGTTGACGGCAGTGTTGGACTTCCGGATCGCTGTTAATTCAGGGGCTAACGGCTTCTCGATCGTGGGGGTCCGCGAGTGGGGCCGCCTGGTGGGCTACGCTGACCTCGTTCTCGTTTTCGTTATCGAGAGATGAACGCACCGCAGAAGCAAGCACAGAACCAGCCGAGTACTCAGCTCAGTAGGCATTCTTCCGAGATTGGGCTCGACGGTCAGCTTCACAGGGGGCTTTGGTTACATTCCGATAATCTTGGGCATAAATGCTCCTATGATGATATCCCCTCCAGCTTCTAGGAGGCAGCCGGGTCGGCAATTGCAGCACGGCATGCATTCTGCGATGCTCGACGCTCGACATGACTGAACGTCGGAGACGGGCTATTGCCTTGAGCCTAAATGCTTCCAACTCTGGAGTACTGAGCTATAACTACAGTACGCCACAACCCTTCAAAGAGGTTCTTCTTGAAACGCCAGTTCTTTGAGTGCGAACCTCTGAACAGTCTACACATACGTCTTCTCCATCTTTATTGTTGACAATACAGACGGGGCTGACAAGACAATTGATGTTTGGGCACTCAGAATAATCTTATCGAGACTTCGCTCCTTTGGCGTCGGGACAATGCCACTTTTAACTAACATGAAGGTATTGGAAAAGGGCAATGTCGGCACGTCTTACACCCAGACGTTCTTCAGTCCAAAGAGGGACGCTATTCTCTATAAATCTTCAGCATTCAAACCACGTTTGATCCGATGCACTAACTCATAAGGTAATACCACAAACGATATCTCAAGATCATTAGCTAGGTATGCAACACCCGAAATCATGCGAGTGAGCGTGACGAGAGCCCTCTTATGAACCTGAGTCAAAGCTTTACTGGCGGACGTAGATAGACGAAAAACACAGATTTCAAGATTGGCGAAAATCTCGATTGGGTGTGGCTGGGCTCAAGAGGTAGCAGACAATATGACGGTATGTCCTTTTATGTGGCGTTTATGGATGTTTTTCTCATTAAAGTGAAAAAAGCCACCTGGGTCGCATTTTCGTCCAGGTGCGCAGTCGTCGCTGGTCTTTAATTGCCGGCTGCCAATTATCGGTATAAAAGGCTTTTCTCAAGCATTTTTTCAGTCCCCCTATTCTTTCTAAATTACATCACAGCAATATTCATAGCCCGACTGTCACATATCAAGACACCACCGTCACATCTATCACGATGAGAGACAGTCTTCCTGCAGAACTCAAGACTCAAATCCTTCAGTATATCATTGCCCAACAGCCGAACTCTTTAGCACGATATGCTACGGTTTGTCGCGTTTGGCAGGATATCATCGAGCCTATCCTCTTCGCAGAAGTCACACTTTACGTAACAAGTACTAGCATTTTATCTAGAGAAACTACTGCTTCAACACTCGACAAGTACATTTCCGGGCCCCGGAAGCGAGAGTTAAAAAAGCTGCGTCTAATGATAGACTTCGACCCACTCGATTTTCCAAACATAGTTGGCGCCTCCTCACCACGCCATGAATTCAACGCCAGATTTGTCGATATTATTGACTCCTTCGTCGATACGTTGAGCAAATGGAAAGACATGTCGTTCGACCTAGAGATCATCGAGAGGAATTCCTCTTCCCGCTACCTTCTTCAGCGTGGCAGCAACCTTCTACAACGGCCGAAGCAATTGATTGAATGCGTACGTTCCATTAGACACCTGGAATTTAACGCCGAACGTTGCCACATTCGATGCTCGCACGGAGGGTTTCTGCCACTTCTCTGTTCGAGAATGTCCGACAATCTTACCGAGCTCCAACATGGCTTTGACCAGAAATGTCCCGAATTTTCGGAATTCTATCAGGAGACCTGTAGTTTCGTGCCGAAAAGCGTGAAATCACTCACAATTCGCAACTTGGACCAGAGAGCGTGCCTGCGATTAGGTGCTGATTTGGGCGCCAAAATGGCACTTGACCGAGTCAGCATGCAGCTAGAAACTCTTCATGTTTCTCACTACGTTGATGCTCAAGCTCTTTTCTCGACCTTTAGTTCCGGAAATTCCATCTCGCCGCTAGGTTGGCCAAATTTAAGACGTCTGTCTATGACACTTTGCGGATCCCAAAATTTGAGCTTGCCTGGCCGGAGTCAAAGCCCCCTTCTACGGACAGCTTACGCCGCTCTTGCAATGCCAAGAATGCAAAGGCTGGATGTCTGGTTCCCAAGGATCGATCTTCATCATGACTGCTACTTCCGCTACTGGATCGAAGGAGGACGGGCCCATGTCCTATGGGACTTGGGGTACAACATTGGAATGCCTCGAGATGTTTTCAACGGATGGGATGTAGTGGCCAGGTTTCACACCTCACTCCCATTGGACACCAACATCCGCACGATGAATTCTGCTGAAGCAGGCGACGACAACCCGCTCCAAGCGTCGTTGTCGTTCTTTGAGCCATATGTGTCCTCTGCGGAGCAGCTACGGAAGGCCCATGCGGCTTAACGACTTGATTTCGGTTTCCTTTAGCTTTCGCGAAAGCTTACTCAAGCGAGGCCTCAACTGGTGACGAATTCAGTTTTTATATACACAACACACTAGCACCAACGCTTAGATCGTTCTGAGAGAGGGAGCATCCGCATCTCAGCCCCGGAACGAAGCGTACACCTCCTCACACCCCTCATCAACACCATCCACCTCGACCTCTTCAACAACCGCCCCCTCTCCAATCTTCAACACCTTCCCGCTCGCAGCATTTTGCCAAGCCCCGTCCAAGCCCGCCTCACTATCCTCGGCAAATCGAACCCACAGATCCTGCATCTTCCTGCTAACCTCTCCCTCGAACTCCGTATCCTGCCCCCTAAACTCCCCGCTCGTCCCAAACACCAACGGCAGCTCTGCGCAATGATACGCTCCCAACTTCGGCTCCGGCGAAACATTGCTGAAGTTGCCGCGATACTGATACCTCCACGTCTTCAGCCCCAGTCTCTCCCTCAGCGGGGTCAGATACGGCGCCTGGCATTGAAACCGCTTCGTCACCTCCCCGACAGCGGGACTATCCACCCCAACTAGCGACGTCCCTTCGTTCAGATTCGACCCGAAAACAGCCGGCTTCCGCGAGACTGCCCCCTGAATCAACCGGTCCGTGTAGTTTCCAAACACAACCTTGTCGTCGATGAACGGGACAAACGTGAGATTAGCCCCCGGCCCCGAAAGATACTCCATAATCTCCTCGAACGGCTTGCCGAGCATGCAGTCCAGCTCGTCCCCAGGCACCTCCGTTACACACCCCAGCCCCCGCGCCACAGCCGAGAAGTTCCCGCCCACGGCATCTGTCGATCGCGTGTCGACAGTCAATAATGCAGACCCTGAGTCGCACATGAAGCCCGTCACGACCGGGTCCTCCGCGAACGCGAAGTTGTGCACGTCAACGCTGCCCGCGCCCGCACTCTGGCCCCACAGGACCATGCGCGCGGGGTCGCCCCCGAACGCGGCGACGTTGTCGCGCGCCCACTCGACGGCGCGCCGCTGGTCGAGGATGCCGAGGTTCTGGTCCGCGAGGGCGCGCGCGGCGCCGGGGAAGCCGAAGATGTTGAGGCGGTACTGGACAGCGACCACGATGTGCGCCTGCGAGGTCTGTACCCACGGGGCCGGGTTCCATGCGGGCGTGTCGAGGGAGCCCTGTACGAAGGCGCCGCCGTAGATCCAGATGATGACGGGCAGATTGGAGGTGGCGGTTGCGTTTGAGGGGGTGTATACGTTGAGGGTGAGGCAGTCCTCTGAGAAGGAGCCGAGGGGCAGGGTTTCGGGAACGTATTGGAAGAAGGGGGAGGTGGTGTCTTTTGTCTGCGGACACGCGGGCGGCATGTTGGTAGCGTTTATGGTTGAGGAGGAGGAAGCAAGAGGTTGCGGTGGGAGGAAGCGTAGGGCTCCGACGGGCGGTTGGGCGTAGGGGATGCCGAGGTATTGGTTCACGTTAGGAAAGGATGCGTTGACTGTACCGAGGACTAGAAATGTGTTATCTTCTGGGCTAGGAGAGAAGCCGAATTACTTACCGGTTCCAGATGATGTCGGTATCAACAGTTTGCCATCTTGAGAACTAGCTGTCGCGGCAAAAGCCAGCAAAGGAATAACGAGACCACGCATCTTGATAGGCAGTTTGGTAGCGTTGGGCCAAAAACGATTTACTATGCAACTGGGGAAGTCAAACAAACAGGAAGAAACAAAGAGACCTATATAGCAATTCCTCTAGAAGTCCTTAGTTCAAAAGGCTCGTAAGTACGAGCTTGTCATCACCACTGTCAACCATCAACACACACGGCCCCGGCGGCGCTCGGCAGCTTCAACGTCGAAGAGTGGGGCTCTTCCGAGCCCCGTGGCGGCTCCGCCGAAATCGCCGGAGCGAACCGAGTCGTGAACCCCACATGTCGCAACGTGCGGCTAGCCTAGTTGGGTAAAAATAAGAGGTGACTGGATTTCAAGAATAAGAGTCGCCATATCAGCCAGGGCCGTGGTGAAGCTAATACAATGAGCCTCCGGCGTCGATCCCGGGGCGGCGGACTGAGCGGATCTTGTATCGTCAGTCTCGGCCTCCGACGATGTCGCGTTGCCAGATCTAGTTGAAAGACTCTAGCTGTGTCCCCAGCTTCTATAAAGAGGAAGCACGTCTTTGAAATACAAAAGTCGTGAGAAAATCACAATTCTATTAAGCGAATCCAAGCCAATTCTCTGACACCCCCAAACCTGGAAGACCACCTCCAATCACCTCCCTCAGGGTGTCCCATCATTCGGATTCGGAAACCTGCTCACAAACTTGGGCGTCTCGGGCGACTCCAGCCCATTGCCCTGCGGCTCGCGATATCCTCCCTCATGCTTACTGGTGAACAACACATGCCTGCGCTCCTCCATCATCTCTGCCTCGCGCACCAAGTCCCCAGTGAGCGTGCCCGTCAGCGCATACGGCGCCGCAAATAAGTTGACCGGCGCGGGGTGCGAGGGTGCGAGCTTGCTGGAGCCGGTGTGCTCGACGCCGGTCATCGGCGCGAAGCCTGCGGTGTTAATGGCAAAAAAGTCGGTGGTGGGCAGCTTGGGAGGAAGGGAGTCGATGGTTGAGATGCCGGAGACTGCTGGCTTTCCTTGGGCTTGGTGGGTGTTGGAGAATACGCTAGGGTGACTTTGCGGCATCACACTGGCGCGTCTTCTCCCACACTGTGCCTTCTTTGAGTCGTGTATCGTGAAGCCAGACTTCCTGGCAGCTGCAGCTGTCGAAGCCTTGACCAGCATCGGTTTCTCCAGACTAGGCGGGTTATATTTCACCCTCTTGATCGGCCTCTCGCCCACGTCAGGCACCTTAGAGTCCAGCGCCTCGTCCGAGGCCTCGTGCAGAACACCGCCAAAGATGTCCTTGATCCTGCTCACCGCACCGCGCAGCATGTAATCGACGTCCCGCTTCAGACTATCCGCATTGATGGTGTTGATTGCCTGTTTCGTGTGGCTGGTCGCATTCTGAATCGTGCACACATAGTTCTGCACCGCCTCAAACTCCTTCGCCGGCAACAGCTCAATCTCCCTCCGCGCGAAGGTGAACAACCGCGCCGAAGACGGACGGTGCGCAATATGGATATTGGGAATGAGCGGGAGCAGGAGGGCCCAGTTCTCCAGCTTGATCCGTGTGATCTCCCCAGACCACCCGAACAAGTACTTAGTCGTCTCGAGCCCCCGTTCGAACATGGGCCTGAACTCCTCCGCGATACCCGGGTACATTCGCGTGGCTTGCGGCTGGTTGACCAGAGTGATGATCTCCTCATGGAGGCCGGCCAGTGTTTGGGCCCGAGCTTTCAAAGTCCGTATCACCGGCTGTACCGTGAACCTGATCCGGTCCTCGTCGCCGAGGTTGAATATGTCCAGATATAAACCCATGATGGTGTGCAGTTCGTACTGAATCTCGCCGTAATACGTCCGTAAAAGCTCGGCGAGCCTCCGGCCGGCGCCCTGCGCCACGGTGCCGATGTTGTCCCAGAATGTGTCTGCGTTGACGAGATTCAGCGACGGCGCTGGTAATTTCAGCTTGCGACCTTGCATGCGTTTGGTGAACCTGGCCAACATGTTCTGGTACCCCAGCAGCGCGTCGTCCTTCCATTTCTGGAGCTCCTGATGCGTCATATTCACCAGGTTCCGTCGATAAGTCGCCCCGATCACAGCCTCAATAACGATGATGTTAGCCTGTGCGCCCGTGTTCAAGAGCACCCACTGTCTCTCTTTCCAGCTCAGGTAGTCCACCTGCCACTTGGCCTTCGCACAGGCCAGGTTCAGATGCTCCTGGGTCAGTGACATCAGGAATTCGTACACCAAAGGATTCGTCTTGAGCAGGTCATCAGGCCATTCGTTCCACAAATCCCACTGCTTCGGCAGGAGATCTTCATCTTCGAAGGTTGGCATCGTCCGGTCAGGGGGCGGAAGGATCCTGGTGGGCATGTCTGTGTTGAGGCGCATCGCGGCAGATCCGAAGCGCGGGATCTCGGTGGTCCACCACTCTTCGGTGAAGAAGCGCAGCACCTGGGCAACTGATATGAATGTCGCGTACTGGTTCGAGACGAGAACCGGGGTTTTGAGGATCGCGTCGCTGGGGTCTTTGCGGGTTTCGTCGTCGCTGGGAGGGTCTTGGTGCAAAGCCCGCGGCCAGCGGTACAACGTGAGACCGCAAGCCGTAGAGTACAGATGTTTGGGGTGGACATGTGAACTCCGGCCGATCAAAGGCCAGGCGGTGCCTCCATAGAGCTTCGAAGTTGTTAACAAAACTGTGGAAGGAATCGCTAGGGAGGCGTCTTACGTGATTCTCCAACGAGAAGCCCACTTCGCATCTCTGCTCTTGCTCGAAGAACGGCTCCGGGGTTCTTTGATGGGCAAAAAGAAGTTTTCCTATGGAGGCAATCGAATTCTCCACGGCAGGATGGCCAGATATAATCGGCAGGATAGAGGGCCCAGGCGAGTGCATCCAGTTCCTGTGGGCGTAGGTGACAGCGTGCTGTGACGTGTTAGCTAGCTGCATCATCACGAAGATCCCTGCGAGACTTACTGCCACCTCATGAACTAAGGTAGTCGCAACGCGAAAGGAAAACACAAGCCGTTCATCCGTAGTGTATCCCTGCACGAGCAACGGATAAATGTCGTCGGCGCCGAGACACGTGCGGATCGTCCCATCGTCTTCGGCAAACGTGATGCCGTTCAGGGGCTGCCCTTCCGCTTCGTTCTCCGTGTGGAATGTACTTGTGATGTTCAACACCAGCCAGTCGTTGAGGACGTTCGCGGTGGTTTCGATGGGGTCCAGGAGCTGGTAGTACTCTGGCGGGATGAAGGGCTGGCCACCGGGGGGCAGGGGGTCAGGGTGCTTGGAGAAAGTAAACACCGGCCACCGGTCTCTCTGATCTTGCGGACGATTGTCGCGTGCTTCTGGAACAGGCATTCTGTTCCAGACATCGCAAAGCGCTTTCCAAAACGGATCGTGTCCTTCGAGGTAGAACAGCATTCGAGACGCCAGAATCAAGGCGGGCTGAAGACATTCCCATACATAATCATCGCTCTGTTCGCATTTGTTCGTTAGCAAGCATTCCTCAAACTGGGAGAAGCAATTGACCTACGCCAGGATCTAGCTCGCCCTTGTGATTTCCGACTTGATAAACTAGTCTGGGCGTGTTCTCGCTATCACCGCGCCAAAGAGGCGATTCCCATCTACCCCTACGAAAAAGTCTACCAAGGGGTCAGTTGCACTTATCTTCCGAACATGGGCTGTGACTTCACACCTATGCACGGGGCTCTTCAGCGTGATGCGGGAGTCGTTTCCGAACGATAAGACGCCATGGTCCAATAGCTGAGGTATTGTTAGCGCTGCGGGTGCCATTCGATGAATATGGTCTCACTTCGTTGGTAGTAGCTCCCAAAAAGAGTGTCCTCTGCCAGTCCTCGTCCTCTTGCATGCTCGTCATGGCATTCAGAACGAAGGCGCTCTCTTCCGAAAGCCTGCCTTTACCGCTGGGATCCAAACTTGCGTATCTTTCCAGAAGCGCTTCGACGCTGTCATCGCCCCAGTTCTTGGCGAGCTCCTCAGCCTCTCTGGCAACGTCCTCGCCACTGATCTTGTTAGCGGTGCCGCCGACGGCAAAATGTCGAAATGTGCTTCTCGTCGGCGTCATCCTAGACCGGCCGTCTTGGCGCATGGGAAAGATGCCGAATCGCAACGCCATAGCCGTCGGCTTCCGGATCTGATCTTCGGGGCGCTGCGCGGGACGCAGGTACCGCAGCAGGTCCTTCGGACGAACAAGGCGCTTGTGGGGGTCCTCCTCGTCGATCTCGAGCTGGGGATCTACCCACAACGGATCATTCCATTCCGGGATGAACTCGATGTAATTCCAGCGACCTGTGTATGCCCCCTTGGGCGGAGGTTTGGGCATATTCACGCCCGCGAGGACGGCGTGCGGACGGCCATTCTTCTGGCGGGCGATGTACAGTGCGCTCTCGTCTTTGCCTCGCTTCGCGTTCCCGATGTTCGCCTCTACGACCTCAGGGTCGGGGTGCTCGCGGGTGTTCCGGATGTACCAGTCTTCGTCGTAGACGTTGACTGTCTTGGGGCTTGGTGCTGCGCTGTTGTAAGAATCTGAGTCGTCGAATTTGACCGTTCTGAGACTTGACGCCGAGCTGGCGGGCGAATATTGCTCGGTGTTCTGGCATTGCATTTTGCGTCGCTTGTGTAGCAGGCGGAACTGACATGAGAGTTCATGAAGATCAGGTGCTTGAAGATCATGGTAGTCTGATTTTCAACAACATTAAAGCTTCTTTCTGGGCACTGGCTGTAGTTATTCGCCTGTGATCATGTAAATAGAAACATCAATGAAGGGCACAAGGGAGTCGAGTGCTCCTTTGAGATGAAGAATGGCGGGCATTGCATTGTTTCTAGCAATTCTAAATTTGATGAAAGAAAGCACTCTGACATTGTAGACGACTCATAAAGAATTTGAGTTGTGTCCATCAGCAGTGAGAGCAAGATATCGCTGGTGGTTGTTGGTTGTTGAGAAGGCATAATGAATTGGTGACAGGATTCGAAGAGTTCAATAACCAACACAAGCTATCACTACCTAGTAGTGATGAGTACGTTTGAAAGATGCAAAGCTCGCCGTCACAACTATGCAGTAATAGACGTGAAAACAGACGTCGGTCAGATGTTGTGGGGGACATACGCTGGCGAGAGCACTGGCTCTGTGCCTGTCAGTAAATCCCCATGCAAGGGATTGTTGGAGTGCGTGCACCCTGCTATGTCATACAAGAAACCAAGAAACAAAAGCGACCGTGGTCCCACAAACAATCGCGAGTCGCCGGTTCCGTCGATCCCTTGAATGACGTTGAAAGAGGTGGAAAATATCGTGGAAATCAAGCACTCCACCTCGGGAGGTGCATGGCTCCGCCACGAGTCAGGTATCGGGATGGCCGCAACTATTAAGACCCAGGAATTCCTGCATTGAAAAACGGCTTCTCAAGGCCTGGTGTCGGTCGTGGAATGGTTCGCGCAAGAGTCAAAAAGTAGATAGTAGTAGCAGATGAAGATGCGATTTAGAAACGCTGGACTGGCGGGGGACGCATGAGGCTGATATGCTGGCGGGAGATCGCTGGTCCTGTCTCGTATTCGAGGATTGAGATCGCCATGTTTGGTGGTGGACCCATAACGCTCGCTTGCTACCGAGAGATTAGCCCAAGACAAAACAATATATCTCCGATCGCCTGTTCCAGCAAACACCCACAATACCGCATGACAGGTGTAGGGAGGGAGACTAAGGCCATCGCGCGACGGGTATATATGGACGACAGCGACGAACGACAGGAACGGGCGACAGGGGCCAGGACGACACAACACCCGCTCTCACCCAATCCACTCTTTAAAGCGGGTCGTAGTTGTCGAAGATGGTTCCTTCGATATTGATGCTGCTTCCGGCTGTGGCACTTGTTGCCGCAGACTGCGCTGCTGACAACTGTATTCGAGCTCTCGTCGCAACCCAGACACCCGGACGCCTTAGTTCAGCCCAATCGTTTTGCACCACTTTCATTGCCCAGCCGGTGGCCAGTACCGATATCCCTTCTTTTGCTTCTCACTGCTCAGGCGACTCGCTCGACGCCGGCGCCTTCTCAGCTCGCCTGTCGAGTGCCTGCTCTTGCATCGGAACCAGGGTGGCCACGGTTGTTCCAACTTCCACTGCAGCAAACCCGCCGCCAGTCACTCCGACCACCACAGCCCAGTCTCAAGCAAGCCAGACAGCCTCGGCGTCTTTCACAACGCTCATCAAGCCGTCAACCACGCCTCCAGCTAATTCGTCGACTCCAACAGAGCCATGCGAAGTGGTGAGCAGGAGCTGGGCATCAGCGTTCCGAGGTAGGCAATTTGTGTGCATCTCGCCATGAGTCTGGCTCGCCGGGCAGTTTCAATTGGCTAGCCGTTGTTGTCTATCGTCGTCATGGTCTATGGTCTTCGTCTGTCGTCGTCTTCGTCCATCATCGTCGTCTTCGTCCATCATCGTCGGCTATCGTCGCCATCTATTATCATTATCCTCGTCGCCGCCTCTATCGTCTTCTCTACTACTGTCGTCGTTGTAGAAGTATAGGGTACGATAGATGGCAACGACAGACAACGACGATAGACGGCAACGATAGACGGCAACGAGAGACGGCAACCATGGACGACGACGATAGACGACGCCATAGACGACGACGACAGAAGACGACGACATAGACGACGACGGCTAGCCAATTGAAACTGCCTGACTTCCTCGCCATATTGAATTCGAGGCTGACGCAAACTCTTTATAGGCGCATCTCCCACTGTACCAGCCAAAGTCGCGTACGACTGTCTCAAGTCGGTGCCTCTGCACAAGGATGCTGCCATCGAGCTAGTCGATTCAATCCGGCCGTACCTCGAGTGGCAGTCGGACCTGGCGTTCCTCAAAAGCCCGCCTGCGGACTATGAGCCTGGCCCTTTCGACATCGTCAGCCACCTAGAGAAAGTGCGCGCGAACCTCGAGGCCGACAAATACGACGGCGAGCTAGCGTTCCAGGAAGATCTCTTCGTTTTGACAGCGAGAGCTCGCGACGGGCATTTCCAGTTCATGCCTGATGCTTTGACAGGCGTCTTTGAGTATGTACGTCCGTTCGGGTTGGTGTCCTACAGTAAGGACCCAACGTCACTTCCAGTCATCAAGAAATGGGAAGAGGTCGGCGCGAAGCGAGACGAGGCTAGGATTCTGACACGGCTGAACGGAGTCAATTCGTCGGAATACGTTCAGAACATCGTCGAGACGGTTGCCGGAAACCAGGATCTGGATGCCGCATACAACGCCATGTTCTTTTCCAGAGCCAAGATCAATGCCGGGAGCACATCGGGCCTGTTCAGAATTGGCGGTTGGCACAAGTACCTGTACCCTGGCGAGAACACGACGGCAGAGTTCGCTACAGGCGAGACGGAGTCCGCCGCCAACATTGCCGTTGTGAAAGCCAGCTTTGCAGGCGTCACGGATGGAGAGTCATTCTACCAAAAGTTCTGTGCTGGCAACACATCTTCGCTGGGTACAGCAGCCTCGCAACCCTCAACGGCGGAGAATGACCAGCTCGAAGCAGCCCTATCTCCAGTGGTTAGCACCAATGATGGAAAGGTCTCAGGCTTCTACTTGGACGCCGGTGACCTTGAAGATGTGGCAGTGCTGTCCATCCCCGGCTTTGACCCCGGCAGCCCAAGGACATTCCAGAAAGCCGTTGAGGAGTTCCTCCAGGCATGCCGGTCTGATGGCAAGTCCCGTATCATTATCGACTTGCAGATGAACCCGGGTGGATATGTCTTGTCAGGAATTGATCTGTTTCGCCAATTCTTTCCGAAGATTGAGCAAGGAGGTTTCAGCCGGTGGAGAGAAAACGAGCAGTTCATGGCGATGGCCAATATTGTGTCTGAAGCCAGCGGAAAGATCGATCCCGCAACGTCGCCGAGTGAGGAGGCTGTGAGCTGGGCTCAAAGCTGGTGGAACTACCGCTTCGACCTCGACGTGTCTGGGAAGCATTTCACTTCCTTTGACGCCAAATTCGCCCCCAACATGTGGGCTGGCGACCCGTACACAGCCGTCGTCCGTTCGGATCTGAGTAATAACCTGACAACGGCAAACGAAACGTTCGGGATCGGCATCGAGGTAACGGGGTACGGAAACCGTCGGAACTTTACTCAGCCCTTCAAAGCCGAGAATATTATTCTGCTGACGGATGGGTACTGCGCCTCGACTTGCTCCCTATTCGCATCAGAGATGAAAAGAGTGGGCGTCAAGAGCGTCGTAGTTGGCGGCAGACCTGAGAAGAAGCCAATGCAAGCGGTAGGCGGTGTGAAAGGCGCCCAAGTTTTGCGTTACAGCGACATCTTCAACCTGACCCAGGAAGCTCTCACGTCTGACTTGGTAGAGGTTTCTGCCGAGCAAAGGGCGTTGTTGTCACGGTTGACAGACCTACCAATGCGACGAAGCACAGAAGCTCGTCTGAATGTGCGCGACCAGATCTTGGCTGATAACCTGGAGGATGGTGTTCCGGCCCAGTTTGTCAACGAGCCTGCCGACTGTCGTCTCTTCTGGACTTTGGACATGATGGCCGATGTGTCGGAGGTTTGGAAAGCAGCGGCTAATGCCGCCTGGGGTGGTGCTGGCTGCGCGTCTGGAGGGTTTGAAAAGGCTGCTGCCATCACGTCGAAGCCGACGATGATGAAGGCGACTGCTGCAAGGCCACTGCGTGAATCCACCGTGGTGTCGGATGCGGACATTGAGCCGGGACATCATGTATCGGAGATGACACTCGATAAGCATAACCAGAGGGTCCACATCGTGTGAGATGGTGATCCCTTGGGCCGTCTCTCGAGCTCTCGAGATGAAGCCCACCCTTATGTAGCTTGCTCCTATATACAGCCCCCTGTTTTTCCTGTGCTAGAGCCATCACCTTTCCTGAGTGATCGCTATCTTCGGTACCGTCGTAGTCGTTGTTATCGTTGCTGTTATGGTTGTCCCTCGTCATTGTCCCTCGTCGTTGTCCCTCGTCGTCGTCTATCATGTTCCCTTGTCCTCTGTCGTTGTGTCTGTTGTGGTTTGTCCGTCAAGGTTGTTTGACGTCCTCCAAGCCTGGTACCTGGCCTTCAGAGAACGACTTCAGTAAACGTAGAATGACGGGGTAGAAGAAATGGAAAAGGTTAATTAGAGTATTGTCTGGATGCACGTCAAAACGATCGATGGACAAGAAAGATGGATGGGTTGAAAGTGATTGATTGATGCTAGACCTCTCTCGGTCATTCAAAGCTCAAATTCTGACATGAGGTTGGAAGAGGGGGAGTCCGTGATGGTCCTGGGAATGTAATGTCCGTTGATGCAAATGGAAAGTTTTCCCAGTCGGTTGATGTGGTTGGGGATGACATTCGGAGAGGGTAGTCCTGTCGAGTACATTGATCTGTCTATCAAACCGGAGCTATCTCACGGCTTGCTGCTGACGTCTTGGGATCCTCTAGGTCGATGTCGAATATAGGTTTGTCCGCCCAGGTTGTTTACTGTCGACGTCCTCTGAAGGCCAGGTACTACGCCTGTCGTCATGTCTGTCTTTATGCCTGTCTTCATGTCTGTCGTTATGTCTGTCGTTATGTCTGTCGTTATGTCTGTCGTTATGTCTGTCGTTATACCTGTCATTATATCTGTCGTTACATCTGCGATTAACCCTACCGTCGTATCTATCGTCACATCTATCGTCGTGTCTATCGTCTTCACTTGTCGTCTATCGCCGTCGCCCCTCGTCGTCCACATCAAAGTCGCCGAGTACATAGGAAATTTAGCCGCCCAAGCACAGGGACTAAGGCGATCTCCCTATGTATTCAACCACAGCAGCAACATCATCAATACCCCATTACTGTTGTCATCGAAGGTCGTGATGATGTATGAGAGCCGCATGCACATCTGCCATCCGGTTGACACCAAAGAACAGACAGCAATGGTTCATCGCCATTGACGCCGGTGTCGACGTTCAAGGATATCCCTGGGCGCTGGCCTCCAACTCCTGCCAATGCCACCCGGCGCATTCTCGCAGACACTTCGGACACAAAAGCGTAAATTTTATTCCACCGGTTCGTGACGACGGGAGTAAGGTAGGTTTGTTGAGGCAGCAGGCAGGGGGGGTGTCGAGCAACTGCGGTCGCAAAGTATCAGTACGAGGAGCTGACGTGGTGTACGGGCGGCGGGCTGACTCTTGCCTGCAGGTATTCGGAAGTCACGTCTGGGTAGTGACGGAATGTGTGGGAAGGTTGCGCGTACGGATAGGCCCGCGGCGGGTTGACGTCAAGCCATTTGGGATGGGTGTGATGGATTCGATGCTCGGGATGGTGTCATGTTGGCGGGTTGGAGGCCGCAGTGTCTGGATTGCCAGTCCTCGGGGGAATGAGCTTCAGTCCCATTGGAAGGCGGTTTGGTATGCTTCGGCCGCGTCTTGGGGAGGCTTGGGTCGCGGGACAGTGGCTTGCAGACGTATCGACTCGATCACGAACGGTGGACGGCGCGGAAGCTTCGAATAGGGGTCTGGGCTCGTCGGATGCTTGGTTACTGCTCTGTACGGCAGTACACAGCCATTTGAAAGGCACGCGGGGGCATTCAAGACAAGCAGCACGAAGCTATCAATTCGATCTGATGGTCTCTCTCCACATTGACAGCAAGCAAGAGCATCACGTCACAGAGCTCAGGAACGGAAAGGAGCCAATCGGAGGTTGACCGTTGCTGAGTAATACCCGAAATAACGCCGACGCCAATGGAGGGGCAAGAAATCAGCATTTGTCTTTTCTGGTAGGCACCTGAGGCAGGAAAGAGACGACAGGGGGAGGCCACTTCAGAAAAAAAAAAAAAAAATTGCAGATCGGAGGGAAGGAAGCATTTTTGACATGTGCTTCGAGGCTTGTCGCCCAGCCCACGAAACTCCGGGCTATGGAAAGGTGAAGAGTCTGCGGGCTGCGTTCGAATTATCACGAACCCAGTTTACCCCTCCATCCTCATGCCAGACATCAAGGCGGTCAAAAGACGGGAGGGCGTGCGGCCCTTGCTTGCGACCTCGTTGCCCGGCTAAGAAATGACGGACCTCGAGAATCAGAGGGCGAAGAAAAAATTCTACGGGGCCCCACGATTTTGTGGAGTAGCTGCCCGCCAGCTTGTCGTTTTGGCGTTATCGTGGAGCAGCCAAGCGAACGCACGGCAGAAAAAAAAAAGACGAGAGGCGGCTGGCTTATCGATACGTTCAGGCCATCTATTGACGATAGATGGCGGGGTTCGATAAGCGGCCGGGCGGGCTGAACGGTAATATCGACGACATGCCGTTGAGAGTGCGCGTGTGTAGAGAGATTCTGGGGAACGAGGCGGCTGGGGCTATGCTCCTGCTTGATGCGGTCAAGAAGCCGCCCTGCAGATGAGGGTTACATGCAGCGAACAGGTTACAGATTGCAGCCTTTGTGCGGTTGCTGTGAATAGAAAGGCGGTGACAACGGAATTGTTGGCAGGACTGGTGATGGCCGCTTCTGATGCCTGAATGGCACACAGCCCGTAGAAGCCGCTGTTGACAACAGAGGCTGACTGCAAACCGCTAGAATTCTGCAACATTGTCGATCAGGTCGGGCCTCGGGAGGCCTGGCTGTGATCTCCCGGCGTGGCCTCGTCGCCTGGACCAGTCTCAGTCGCATCTGCGTCAGCCTTCCCACCAATCCGCACTCTCGCTGGCCCAGGCTAGAGTGGACTTGCGGCGGCGGAACAAAGGCCCAGATGGCAACTCGGACGGCGTGCTGGTTTTGAATGAATCAAGTCGAATCGGGCAGGCCGTGGCAAAAAGGGACGATCCGAGTGGTCCGGAACGCCAGAGAAGCCCAGAACCGGCCGAGCGACAATGCCAGGGGGACGAATTGGAAGGAAAACGAGGATGGAAAGTAGTTGGGACGACGGGAAACAAGCCGATGTTGCCTCTTGTTTTTTTTCACATGGGCGTATGTACGGAACCTTCGAAGAGACGGGAAACTCTCAGGCGCAGGACATGTAACAGACTGCCAAAAAAGAATTTTTGGACAGGAGGTATTCAGGGACGTTGCCCCCCCTTCCCATGGGAAAGTCAATCTCCTGGAGGATCTACGTAGCGCCGCCCCCAAAGAGCGGGAGTGGGTGTGAAGAATCAATGAGTTCGGATATTGCAAATGCCTGGCTTCTTTGACTGCACACACGGAGACCAGAGGCCGGGGTGGCGAAGCCGAGGCGCAAGGGGCCCAGTGAGATCTGTCCCGTCCGACAGCTCCTGACTTGCTTCGTTCTTGGACGTTCGCTCGCATGGCGAGGATAGGGACAAATCATGTCGTTGAACCCGTCGGCGACGACTCAGACGGCCTGGAAAGTGCAGGGGAGTGTGCGGTTGCACATGGACGATGGCCGTCTCACCCCCCCTTTTTTTTTCTTCGTCAGTGTCGCCGCCGCGGTCGTGCTTCCCCGTAATCCGCTAGACGCACGGAATATAGGGCTTATCGTGAGCCAGCCGGCATTTTATGTCAGGATTGTCAGCCTGCTGATGCTCTGTGCTTGTATGGGGTGGTGAGATGGCTTGGACGGGGATAAGTATGGGGATGCGACGGGATGTTGACGACATGTCGGGTCGACCGCCACTCGTGGAGCTGTCTTTAGCGATAGCCACCGTAATTTTTGGATTTGAGATGGCAAGGGGCAAGGCAGCAGATACAGGTGTAAGGCATGCGATTGAGATGGCAAAACACCGACACCGTCCGAGTGTCTTTTAGGAGAAGACGGTTCAAGCAGTGACGGAATATTATGGGAATATCTCGGAGGTCTGCTCCGTTGGGCCAGCGTCGGAAAATCAATCGTACCTGGCAAGCCTGGGTCAGGGGCCAGGTAAGACGGTGTTTCTGCGCCGACGGGAGCAGAAAGAATAGCATGGCAATCTTGGAACCAACCATTGTCATTATGAGATGGTGGATGGTCGCTGTGTGAGACTAACAATAAGGATACACGGGGATCCCTGGTGAAGGACACCTCAACAAGAAAAAAAAAAAAGTCAGGAACACCGACACTGGGACAATTCACCAGCAAGCATTCCGACATTGAGATGTCAAATGGCCAACTACGAATGGCAAACTAAAGGTTACCGTCCGTGGGCCCTGAATGCCCAACTGGCAATTGGCACCGAACTTCCAATGCCACCCAAGGCAAAACAAAAAAAATTGTCGACCTGAGAGAAAATCGCAGCCAACGCATGAAAGGGCATTTCTCTCACCGCCTTCCACCCCCCGTCCCGTTTCGGACTAGCGCGGGGTCTGATAGCCCCGCCGATAAGCATTACTCGCCAGGGGGGATGTCTCTCTGACTGGAGGGGTACAGCCCAGCACACGCCGCGGCGCTGCACTCACACTGTTCGAGACATGTCAGTGGTGGGCGAGTACCAAGCAAGATACTGGCCAGGACAGGACAGGACAGCGTGGACAGTGCAGTGACACCCAGTCAGGCCGCTGCACCGCTCCTGGTTTCCGCAGTTTCTGATTTTTCTGAGGTGTGGGGCTACCCTTGCCGCTAGCGTCGCCGTCGCCGGGCCAGGACCTTCAGAAAGAGTGCACCAGCAGGCAAGGCAGTGCCTCAGGTCGCCCGGAAAAAATAAAATAAAAAAACTTTTTGGTGGGAAGGCGGCGAGTGAATGTGGCAGGCAGCCAGCCAGACCAGACCCGACCAGCCCAAGCCAACTGAGGCGACGCTGGACCTGCCACACCTGCGAGGGGACACCCATGGGTCCGCCTGAGTGGCCTCGAGTGGCCCTCGTTCAGTGGGAATGGAGGGGGAGGAGGGGGCAAGAGCGATAACACAAGCCAGAAAAGCGATTGCAGATAAAAAAAACTCGTCCCCCCGCCATCTTCTCCCCCCTCCCGAATATTTTTTCCTCCTCTTCCTCTCTCGAACCTCTCTCTACCTCCGTTCCCTTTTCTTCCTCTCCTGGATTGTTCGTCTTCCTCCAGACGTATCTCCACTCAGTCCTTTGACTTTCTTTTTCACAAAACATCGTCACTGTCTGCGACGGTTGTCAAGAGCTTTGCTGCCCTGATCAACCCCCGCCTTCGCAAGAAGAAACAACAGCGACCGAAGCGCCATCTAGAGCAGAAGTTCTCGACGATCCTCCAGTCGTCGTCTCTTCTCGCGGGCCTTCCCAATACCCAGAAATCGCCTTTCGGTTATACGATAGAGCATAGACTTCGCATCTAGACGCTTTAGACGTTCGGATCTGCGATTCTTTCACATCAAATTTCGACATCACCCCGATCGAGATTAATACCCCCCAACAACCGCCATAATGTCTTCCGAGAACGCCCAGTCCGTCAAGGTTCTTGACGAGCTCTTCCAGAAGCTCACCGTCTCCAAGGAGGCTGCCGACGTCAAGGAGTCCGCCAACGCCCTGGCTTCTTTCATGAACGGCCGCATCGAGGACCAGGATGTTCCCACCAAGTGAGTTTTTCTGTCCCCAAACTCCCGCTTCCGTCCCCTACACACCGCGGCGACGAAGTGACGGCACGAGAAGAGTCGGAGAAGAGTATGGCAGATGTGCCCCAAGCCACCGTGTCCGCGGCCTTGGGACCCTTCTCCAACTTTTTCAGACTTTTTTTCCTGCGTGCCTATTTTTTTTTTCGCCTCGTCTCGGGCGGCCTTTGCACCGACCCGCCAGCATCTGCAAGTTGGCTGTACCCCCTGGCCACTCAGCGGCGAGCTATTTTCGGTTCACACACAAAAATTTTCTGGAGCATCAGAACTAACATGGATTACCCCGCAGGAGCATCGAGTCCATCCGCAAGCTGTTCAACAACAAGAAGGATGCCGCTGCCCGTGAGAAGGCCGCCCTTGCCATCGCCGCCATCGCCCAGCACTCCGAGGTCTCCGCCCACGTCGAGCCCTTCCTTGTCGCCCTCCTCCCCAACGTCCTCGCCGCCGTTGGTGACAAGATCACCGGTGTCAAGAATGCCGCCCAGGCTGCTGCCCTGGCCATCGCCGAGGCCATCAACCCCAACGCCGTCAAGGGTGTCTTCGAGCCCGTCTGCAACTCCCTCCTGAACGCCCAGAAGTGGCAGGAGAAGATGGCTGCCCTCGACGTCCTCGAGACCGTCGTCCGCACCGCCCCCGCCCAGGTCGCTTTCCGCGTCCCCGACCTCATCCCCGTCGTCTCCGAGTCCATGTGGGACACCAAGAAGGAGGTCAAGGAGCGTGCCTACAAGACCATGGAGCTCATCTGCCAGCTCATCGTCAACAAGGATATCGAGCGCTTCATCCCCGAGCTTATCAAGTGTATCGCCAAGCCCGAGAACGTCCCCGAGACCGTTCACTTGCTCGGTGCCACCACCTTCGTCACTGAGGTCCAGGAGCCCACTCTTGCCCTCATGGTTCCCCTCCTTGACCGTGGTCTCGCTGAGCGTGAGACTGCCATCAAGCGTAAGTCCGCCGTCATTGTCGACAACATGTGCAAGCTCGTCGACGACCCCAACATCGTTGCTCCTTTCTTGCCCAAGATGATGCCCGGTCTTGAGAAGAACCACGACAACTTGGCCGACCCCGAGGCTCGTGAGAAGACTCGCCAGGCTCTCGACACCCTCATCCGTGTCGGTAACGTCGTTGACGGCAAGATCCCCGAGGTCAAGCGCGACTCTGACGTCAAGGTCGTCCTCCCCAAGCTCAAGGAGGTCATCCCCGCCAAGCACAAGGCCAAGGCTGAGAAGCTCGAGATCGTCCTTGAGTACGCTGCCGCCATTGCCGGCCAGCTCATCGACGAGAAGGAGCAGGAGTCTCAGGTCTGGGCCGAGGCCCTCAAGCCTTACATCGCCGTCATTGTTGGCGACGAGGATGCCCAGAAGGTCACTGACGACCTCCGCAAGAAGGCTTCCCCCGGCGCTGCCGAGGAGGCTGAGGGTGATGCTGACGACGAGGAGGGTGAGGACCTTTGCAACTGCACCTTCTCTCTCGCCTACGGTGCCAAGATTCTGCTCAACCAGACCCACCTCCGTCTCAAGCGTGGCCAGCGCTACGGTCTTTGCGGTCCCAACGGTTCCGGCAAGTCTACTCTCATGCGTGCCATCAACAACGAGCAGGTCGAGGGTTTCCCCAAGCAGAACGAGGTCAAGACCGTCTTCGTTGAGCACGACCTTGACTCTGCTGACACTGAGATGACCACCATTGACTGGACCATGATGAAGCTGAAGACTGCCGGCGTCGAGACCGCCCAGTCCGAGGTCGAGTCCAAGCTGAACGAGTTCGGCTTCACCGACGCCATGGTCAAGGGTGAGATCTCTGCCCTCTCTGGTGGTTGGAAGATGAAGCTCGCCCTGTGCCGTGCCGTCTTCGAGGCCCCTGATATCCTGCTTCTCGACGAGCCCACCAACCACTTGGACGTGAAGAACGTCAAGTGGCTCGAGGAGTACCTCTGCACCTCCCCCTGCACTTCCATCATCGTCTCCCACGACTCCGGCTTCCTCGACAACGTCTGCCAGCACATCATCCACTACGAGCGCTTCAAGCTCAAGCGCTACCGTGGTAACCTGTCCGAGTTCGTCAAGAAGAACCCCTCTGCCAAGTCCTACTACGAGCTCGGTGCCTCCGAGATCGAGTTCCGCTTCCCCGAGCCCGGTTTCCTTGAGGGTGTCAAGACCAAGGCGAAGGCCATTCTCCGTGCCAGCAAGATGTCCTTCCAGTACCCCGGCACCAGCAAGCCCCAGATCTCCGACATCACCTTCCAGTGCTCTCTCGGTTCCCGTATTGCCGTCATTGGCCCCAACGGTGCCGGCAAGTCTACCCTCATCAACGTCCTCACTGGTGAGCTCATCCCCACCGAGGGTGAGATCTACCAGCACGAGAACATCCGTATTGCCTACATCAAGCAGCACGCTTTCGCTCACATCGATAACCACCTCGACTCCACTCCCTCCGAGTACATCCAGTGGCGTTTCCAGACTGGTGAGGATCGTGAGACCATGGATCGTGCCAACAAGGTCATCACCGAGGCCGATGAGGAGGCCATGAACAAGATCTTCAAGATTGAGGGTACCCAGCGCCGCATTATCGGCATCAACTCTCGCAGAAAGTTCAAGAACTCCTACGAGTACGAGTGCTCTTTCGCCATTGGTGACAACGTCGGCCAGAAGAACGAGCGCTGGACCCCCATGATGTCCGCTGACAACGCCTGGCTGCCCCGTTCCGAGCTTCTGGCTTCTCACCAGAAGATGGTTGCCGATGTCGATATGAAGGAGGCCCTCGCCTCCGGTCAGTTCCGTCCTCTGGTCCGTAAGGAGATTGAGTCTCACTGCGCCAACTTTGGTCTCGATGCTGAGCTGGTTTCCCACTCTCGCATGCGTGGTCTGTCTGGTGGCCAGCGTGTCAAGGTCGTCCTTGCCGCTTGCTCTTGGCAGCGTCCCCACTTGATCGTTCTTGACGAGCCTACCAACTACTTGGACCGTGACTCTCTCGGTGCCTTGTCCAAGGCTCTCAAGGCCTTCGAGGGTGGTGTCATCATCATCACTCACTCTGCCGAGTTCACCAAGGACTTGACTGAGGAGGTCTGGGCTGTCATGGACGGCAAGATGACTCCTTCCGGCCACAACTGGGTCCAGGGCCAGGGTGCCGGTCCCCGTCTCAAGGCTGACGACGGTGATGAGGAGGAGAAGTTCGATGCCATGGGTAACAAGATTGTCAACACCAAGAAGAAGGTCAAGTTGACTTCTTCCGAGGCCCGTAAGAAGAAGAAGGGTACGTTTATCCCAGCTATCACCTGATTCAAACACATTACTAACTATATCTGCAGAGCGTATGGCCCGCCGCAAGCGTGGTGAGGAGGTCTTCTCCGACGAGGACGACATCTAAACCAACTCGTCACGGTCGCTTTCCTTTCCATTTGTCACGAGCCTTCCAAAAGTCTTTTCGGTAACGCGGGTTGCATGGTTACGGGCCTGTTTATGATTTCTTTGACGAGCACCCATGAGATTCCCCTTTGACATGAATCGCCGGATGAAGGAATGACCATCTCGCTCCAGGATTGGAGGATCCTGTAGGCGAGGAGAGAGGTTCCTGGCGACAGGGAATGTGGGGTAGAATAAGAGGTAGAAAGAGTAAATAGACGGCAATACATGCCATAGACATTTCATAATGGTTCCTTTGAAGCCATGGGCTTCATGGTGACGATTGCCTGTTGCTAATGTTTGCCGCACCACACCGATACAGGGGTAGTCCATTTCCACTCTTTGTACCTAGCCAATGTAGTACTCGATACCCTTTGTCCCTTGGCGTGCCTTTCAACATGATCATCTGCGACGTCAATGATGGAAGTTCCCTGCTTGTATTCGAGTTTCCCGAGTTGCATTTGGAGTCAGCCTCGTTTCATATTGTCTTCTGCATGCTTGCTTGCTCGCAAGCATCCTCGTCGTCTGCATCTGTGTCTAGACGTGTTTCTGAAAAGCAAACATTGTGCAACACCCAAGAACAATGGTTCTCAGCGTCTTTTCCGAGTCCGCCTGCGGCCCTTTTTCCCAACGACGGTCCACCCGTCAGGTTGTACGTCCTCCATGACAACATCCCCATCCACTGATTGCGGTTTTTGGTTCAACAAAGGAAGCTCGATCTCCTCAACTCTGCCCTTTCCACCCGCGCCGCCGAGACCCCCTCTCCCGCCTCTTCGCCCTCGCGCCTTCGTATTCGCCCGCGTCGGCCTCACCTCGCTCTTCGGGCCGGGAGAAGCCGCGTCGCCCTGCATTGCCCTCGCCCAGTTCATCTCGACCCTGGCGGCTTTGATGATCTTGGGGAATTGGCCGGGGGCTGGGGCGCGGGGGGCGCGTTGGAGGTCGGTTTTCCAGCGGGGCTGGCTGGTGCCCGGGTTGGGTTGTCGGTTGTCGTGGCGTGCGATGATACGGTGGCGGCAGGAGGTTTGTAGCCATGTTCGCAACTCGGTGTCCTCGGGGGATGAGGTCAGGGTTGTGCCGGCGCGGGTAAGGAGGGATGCGGTGAGTGGTGATGAGGAGGTGTATTTGATGAACGCTGTGATGTGTCAATGGATGGGTGAGAGATGTAGGTGGGGATGCGTACAGGTCATATTGTAGACGGACGTCCCGTCAGAGATGTACGCCTCGCGGAAACCTAGATCTGTCTCTTTGCCGTCAAACTGCCGCAAGGTCTGTTGTGTCATGGGGAGCTCTTCAGGAATTGGTGCGATCTTGGCGACGATGAAGTCGCGCGTGTCCCATAACTTGGTCAGCACCCAGTGCGGGCTCTGTGCCTCGAGGTGGGAAGTGCAATCTGAGCCCCAGTATGGCTCCAGGTCGTTCAGTGCCTGTGTCTGCTGGGGCTTGATGTCTGCACATTGTAGTTAGCATTCGATCAACGCAAAGGGCATGAGGGGAACTCACTCTCCCGCCCGAAAACACAGTCCCGAATCCGGATCTGTGACGATGAGAGCGGCTCTGTCGGCGGCTTCTCCGGCACGACGCGTCCGATCCGCAACTCCTCCAGCGCGACGTGTACGTCTACCCCGGAGACAGATGCGTCGTGCCCATGGGCCTGGGTCCAGGCCTCAGTGGCATCTCGGCCGGCGAGCTGGGCAATGAAGGACGCGCCGCCGGGGTGCATGTCGCAGTGCCCTGCCCCGAGTCAGTCCTGCTTTATATCTCGCATATCTAGGTAGATAACATTACCTGTGAAATCGTACACGCTGGCGTTGATGACGATGTACATCCCCGTCTCGCGGGCCGCGAACCACTTCACCTCGTTAGCCGTGAACACGCGGTCCCTCCGCCGCGGGCCGGACATCTCGTCGCGCAGCCAGCCGATCTTGTACGGGAGGAGGCTGGCGCAGATCAGGTCTGGGTGGAAGCCGGCGTCGATTGCCTTGACGGGGTTTCGGGTGCGGGAGAGGATGTATTGGAGGGCGTGGAGGTCCGGGGGGAGGTGCAAGCCTGCGTTCTGTGTAAGTCGAGGTGCCGTGAGAAAGAGTCGGCGAGGGAAGGCTTACTTGTGATGTCGAAGACTTCGGCCCCGAGAGTGATCCAGTTTGGTCTGCCCTCGTTGCCGTCGTTGATCCGGACGTCTTCTGCTTGGCGCCAGAGCATTCCCTGGCCGAGTGGTTGTTGGCTGAGGACTTGGGAGAGGATGTCATTTGCGAGGTTTGGACAGAGCATGCGTCCTCGCGGACCGGGAGCAGTGAAGTTGTCTCTGGCATCCGAGTCCCAGCCGTCAGGGAACATGTCGGTGGTATCGTAGACTTGGATCTCCGTATCGTCTTCGTCTTGCCACAAGACGACTTTCTGCCCTGGTCCCAGTGACTGGAGGTCTCCGATCTCACCAGGCGAGTAGTGCTGGATGACAGTCCCGGTGACCTCCCCGGCAATACCAGACCTTGCAATGGCCCAGCTGGGCAAGTCAGCATCTTCCTCATCAACCCGCTCATCCTCATATCCCACGGGGAAGAACACCTCCCCGCTGTACTCCGGCATCCGGAATCCGAAGTCCAACCCAACATCATCCAAGGGGAACTGGTCCATCTTCACTCTCAACTCCCTCATCGCCGCTTCAAACTCCCGAACAAGCTCCCCAGACACAACACCACCCCATTTCCATCTCAAAAACGCAACCCTCGCATTATCAAAGCACATCTCCCGATCATGACTCCTGCCCCCGGACCGCCCAATCACCTTCCTCCTCTCCCTCTCTTTCTTCCCCTTCCCGCGCCGCATGACCTCCTCCAGAAACCCCCGTGGCGCCGCAAACCGCGATCCATGGACAAGAACCTCCGGATACGCCGGCACGCTCTCGTCCTCCCATGTTTCCACACCCCGCCTCACCGGCACCGCAGCCATCGCGAGAAACCCAACCGCCCTCCAGAAGCCCCGTCCGCTGCGCTCCCCCTCGATTCTCGTCCCGCAGACTTGCTCCTCGACACCAAACGGGGAAGCCATCTTCTTCGCAGCCGCGATAACACCAGCTTCGCACTTGACGCTCCTCCCAATCCCTTTGATCCCCGGCACCCAGCTACGCATCTGAAACTCCGCAAACGGCGTCCCGCACCACTTACGATATTCGCACGCATACCACGGCCTCAACATCTTCAACCTCCCCCTCCGCTCCCTAATCCTCCCCCCAACCCCAGCATCATCCTCAAGCACACGCGCCCTGCGCACCGTATACCCCCTCGCCTTCGAATACTCCGCCCTCGCAATACTAACACCCCCCTTAACTTTCATCCCCTCCGCCCCAAACTTCCGCACCCTCACCCCCCAGAAGTCCTCGCGGATCATCTCCCACAACAACCGCCCCGGCACGCCCGCGCGCTCCTCTATGAAGGGGTCGGAGGGCGCCCAGCCGCCGTAGTACTGGAACTGCCCCGCGGCGGCGGTGTCTGGGCGAGGGGCAAGCAGGGCGTGGTAGGCTTTGCGGCGCGAGCGGGAGCTGGGCCAGGTGTTGCGGAGGACGGTGCCGAGGAAGGCTGTTTCGAAGGAGTAGCCAGCTTCGGCCCAGCGTTCGTTGTTGAAGAACTATGGGAGGGGTTTGGTTAGCTTTGGGGAGATGGCAAGGGGGAGGGAACGCACGAGTTCGAAGGCGGGGCAGCTGTGAGCTGGATTTGCGGCTTTGATGGAGGTGAGGACGTGTCTTGATATAGCGTGCTTTTGACGGTCAACATGTCATGTTTAGATATGGAGGTGGGGAGCAAACCGTGAGTTCATGCAACATCTAGAACAAACTTCACGTCAGGGCTTTTGTCGAAGATATTAATAAGGGATGCAATACATACAATGATAGCAACCTCAACACCAGCAACCCTCCTCTCCTCCTCCGTCCCTTCACACATCCTCTCAACCAGCTTCACGTCCACCGTGCACCAATGATACCCCCGCCCCTCACTCATTATCGTGTCCGTCTTGCCCAAAAGCCCCGGCGCCTCATCCCCATGATGAAACCCCCAAAACACACTCCCCGCAATCTCATCCAACACCTTCAGTGCCTGCGCGCGCGTTTCATGCGTAGCCGGACCAGGAACCGCGCGGTAGATGGTCGCGTTGGCGTACCTCCGCCCATCAACCGTCGCCGAGACCCCATGCACCGCCTCACGCCCTGCTGCGCTCAGCATCGCGAGCAGCCAGTGGTGCGAGAGCGCCTGTTCCAGCATCCTGTCCGCGAGCTCGATCGCGGGGGCGATGCGGCTCCACGCGGCGTCGTCGTCGATGTGTAAAGGCCTGTTGGCGATGTGGCAGGTGGTGCTGGCCCATTTGCTGCGGTGGAAGATGCTGTGCCATTTTGCTTCGTTGACGTGGATGAAGCCGTTATTGGAGGGAGGGGATGGGGAGTAAGGGTCGAGGGCCTGGAGGATGAGGGACTCGGAGGTGCGTAGGCCGCCTAGGTTGAAGAGCTGGCCGTGTTCGGCGTGGAAGAGGGTGTCGAGGGCGGGCGGCGGAGGGCAGGGGAGGGGGATGGGGGTTTGGAGGAGGGAGGTTGTGGTTGGGGATAAGGGGGGATGAGTTGGGATTGTGAAGGGGAGTTCTGTGTGGTCCATTGCGGAACCAGCAATGGCCTGAGTTGAGGAGATGGCAGGCGATGCTTTGGACTTCTGGGTCATGGCGATGACATGGTTTTCAGTGAATGATGAAGTTTGGGCAGGAACTGGGATGCCATGCTGCGATTAGTTTTGTCGATGACTTCAACATTGATGATTGAGACAGAAAGGAAACTGGCAGAACCTTCTCATTCAAGTCTAAGATTATCAGATTCATCACCAGAAACTTTACCTCGGTCAATACCAGCAAAGGGATGTTGCGTGCATTGTTTCTCGGCTCGCCCTCGTTTTCTTTGTCATTCGTCTCCCTGCCATATTCCCCAGCATTGACATTTTGAGGTCCCAAAGAAACCCCTGAATACCTCTTGTTTTGTCTGTGCTTTTTCGCCGGTTTCGTTCAATTGAAAGCTATTTTTTGAAGTCCATTGAAATTGACCACAAAGGGCGGTTGTGTCAATGTCATAGCTGCTCTAGTCTTCTTCAACCTCGTATGGGAGTTGAAAGGGGGCGTGATGCCAGGTTATCAACCTCGGGTTCGATCTCTTTCTCTTCCAAACCTTGATTCTTCAGTTTCTTTTCCTTCAGTGTATTGCGACGTGGTTTCGACCGTCCGGAGCTTTCGATTTTGTTTCCTTCGCATATCCTTCGACTCCCGTGACCGCCAGATGCCAACATGAGCAACAACCGCGTCGACCCATGGAAGAAGCACTATGTCACGGGCACCCTCCCGCAGCTCAACAACGACAGGCTATCATGGCTGGACCCCATGTTCCCCTCCATGGACCCCCTCACCCTGCGGCTTGACCCGCCCAGCACCAGCGCGCTGCCGAAGCCGTCGCCGGCCGAGCTCGACGACCTCTTCCTGTCGGAGCGCCTGCAGAAGCACTTCATGTACGGCCTGACGACGTGGGAGGCCGCGATTCTCGCTAGCGCCGAGGACTACACGGCGTACGACGAGAGCGACCACACCACGGCCAACGATCTGCACGTGGACGAGGATTCGTGGCTGCGCGTGTGGCAGAAATACCGCTGGAGGATCGACTTTGTGCAGCAGAATCACTGGACCGGGAATGCGGGTAGGAACTGGACGGTGGATAACCCTTTTCTGTGGAAGGAGCTGTCAAAGTGCATTCAGCTGGCGGATAATATCTTGCGGGTGTCTGCGACGGAGCCATGGTGAGTGCAGCACCGTTGGAGACGGAACTGGTCGAGAGTTAACATCGTCGTGACGCAGGCTGCGCATGCTACTATCCAAAGACGGCCTCGAATCCGTCAAAGTCGAAGTGCCGTATGGCTCTAAGAATTGGGAGCAAATCTGGCGCGTCAAGAACGACACCTCATTCATGACAACCACACAAGCAGTGCTCGACTTCTTCGAGGACCCAGAGTTCTACACGGCCGTTCTATGGGCTTTCAAAGATCACTCTACCAACTTTGTCGCCTCAGAGAATGGCTCGGCCGAAGTTGGGACGACCCATCAAACCTACAATGCGCATCGCAGGCTGTCGCCAATCACCCTGGATATCGTGTATTTGCAGACGATGCTTGACCCGTCCGCTACAGCGGTGTCGAAGAGGTTGGCCCTGCATCTTCAGGCCCTTACTGTATGTCTCCCGAGATGAGAGAGGCGTATTGCTGAGTCGTGCTAACCTTATTGGAAAGATTATACACGAACTCATGGTGAGTGATGGGATGTCATGTAACTGGGTTTGGTAACGCAACTAATATCCTTCAAGCACGCGGTGAACTTAGAGATCCGAAGCAGACCTAATCCCGGATTGACGCAACCAACGCTCACCTTAGGCGGGCACGCAAAATATGAAATCGTAACATCAACCATGTCCCATATTCCACATATCTCGGTACTGACACGTCCCAGTTCGGAGCCAGGGAATATTACCCCGAGATGGGCCACTCCTGGGAAGGTTCGGCTCTCGGCGGCTCCCTCTTCGGTATCGAGTCCCTCGAGACCGGGTCCCATTACAGGAACTCCAACGCAGCGGGCATCGTCGCCGGCCTCGCCGTATGGCCGAACATCAACAGCCAAACCTGGCACGAGACGTACGGCATCGCCCTCTGCATCCCCTCGTACCGTACAACCTGGCCAGCCCCGGCCCTATGGGCCACCTCGTTCCGCTCGGGCGAATTCTGGAACAAAATCGTGCCAAAATACGGGCCCGGCGCCCTCAAGATGCCCAAGCCGCTCGTCGACGTCACCATCGAGGATGCCCCGTTCAAGTCCGCCAGCGGCCCTGTGCCATCGCAGGCGAGGTGGGTGATGGGCTACATCCCCCCCGAGTGGCATCGCAAGTCGCTGGGCACTCTGGCGCGGCGGCTCACCTCGCGTCGTCGGGCATACCAGACAAGGAGGCCGTGGTTCCCGGACACGTTCGCGATGTGGCAGATGACGCCCTGGAGCTGGACCGACTTCCGCCGCGAGCTGAACATTGCGCTCACCATACACTTCGTCCGCAGGGGCCTCGTCGACCAGTTGGACCTGCAGGGTATGATCGCCAGACTCATCCACCCGCTCGTGATCGGCGTCAAGTTCCCCGAGGGCAGGGTGAGTATGCAGATCCCGCCCGGCTTCGAGCACGTCAACAAGGAATGTGCCGTGCAGGCGTGGTTCTTCCGCGCGATCGGCATCCTAATGATCGCCGCTCTGCCCGCCCACGACGGGGAGGTGGTGCCGGAGAGGGAGCCCTCGCATTACAGCAACCCCAACCCGTGGAAGATCAAGGCCAGCGTGGCGACAACGCTGAACAGCGCCGAGCGGTCGGATCTGTCCGCGGCGATGAGGTATCTGTACAGGAACCGACACAAGTACGACGGCTTCCGGATGGATAAGAGGCATCACGCCCCGGACCCGCCTAAGAACAGGCTGAGCCTGCGCCGCGACTTGATTGAGCTGGCTGTGTGCTGCTGGGATGCGTTCGAGGCAGTGTGCGATCTGCCTTTAGGGCTGCGCGGTGCTTTCTTCGCCACTGTGAACGACATGACTGCGCAGCTGAAGGCGGACGTGGGCAATGATTACAGATCATGGCTTGACTTCAACTTCCGCATGCCGGAATACGCTGGTGTATGGGAAAACGGGCGAGCGACTGGGTTGGAGAAGTTCAAGGAGGTGCTCAAGGATGGATGGGACGCCATGAGCCCGGCGTTCGGAGAAGAAGCTGTTTTGCGATTCAACGGGGAGCCGGTGAAGGACCCCGGCCACATCGAAATTGAACCGACCTGGGCCATCGGATGCGTGGGTATCGCGGGTGACGTTGTTCCGGTTGACCAGCGTCCCGGAAAAGGCGACTTCAAATACTTTACCGCAAGCCAGATATACGACCAAGCGATGAAAGAGGGGACGCCTGTGCTCATTGCTGAAGAAGGGATTCATCTGAATATCTTCCTCGTTTCGGATGTCAAGGAACTCCTGGGCAACATCACTGAGGAACAACTGAACACCATCACGTCAAAGGAGTTCAATGGCCAACAGCTGAAGCCCGAAGCTGTGAAACTACTGAGACAGGCTGCTCCCAACCTTGTGCCGCTGGGGAGGGCGATGAGACTCTGGAGAGAGGACGAGATCGCCCTGTGCGATGGAACGAACGGCTACCCCTTTTGCGTCCGGATCGCGGATAGTATTTTCGACCTCACTGGTGCGTGTGAACCATTCCTTTGCTGGGTTTCTGATGCTGACCTCTTGAAAGATGTTGATTACCTGGACAATGCTGGCCCCGACAAGCGCGTCAATGTCCTGGAAATCCTTAGGTCGACGCCGGGTGGCAATCCTTCCCAGAAGCTATTGCAGGCTGGCGTCTTCCCCCGAGCCATTAGCGACCAGATCTCTCCATATCGCATTGGATATGTGAATTCCAAGGTGCCCAGAGCCACCCACAGGCATCATGAGAGGACGTTCACGGAAAAGACGCTGCGTCGCTACCAGTTTGTGGATTGCAGCATGTACGTTGCCATCCAGGACAAGGTGTACGACATCACAAGTAAGACCGCCACTCTCCATTTGGCAGAATCAAAATACTGACAATTGCGAAACTCAGACTACGTTATGCTCCACCCCGGAGGCGAAAGGCTCTTGGTCGAGAACGGGGGAAGAGACATCACCGAGCTTTTCAACAAATATCACCCCAAATCCAAGGACGAATTAATAGACTCATTGCAAGCCGTGCACATTGGCAGGATGGTTGAGAACCGCTCCGAGACGGTCCTGCTTGACGGACTGCCGTCGCCAGAGGTTGTGCATCATGACGAGATCCTGATTCGCAATGAGATCTATTCAGTCCGAGGTAAGCAGCCTCATCATTCATATGACGAGAGTCATCAACTAACACTTTGTTCTTGTCAGCTCTCATCGACTCAGCCGAGAACTATCGCCTGGTTGAGGCACTCAGGCCCTACCTGGGCAAAGACGCCACCCAAACGCTTGCGGCCGAGGACGACGACGAGGGTCCTCTGACGACGTTTGCGCGTATGAAGGGCTTCATCGTGGCAATGACCGACCCTCAAAAGACCGAGCTTCGCAACATGTCAATCTCGGAGCTGAGAGGTTTCGACGGGCTGAAGGACCGCCTGGCTTATGTTGCTGTAGATGGCTTGATTTACGATGTGACAGGTATGCCAGAAGTTACATGCTGTCTCTGGATGGTCAACTGACACTGTCCAGATGTGATCGACTTTGGCCACAATAATCGGAACTACGAGAATTTGCGTAACTACGTGGGTCACAGTATCCAGAGCGACGACGCCTTGGCCGATTACGTGAAGAACAACTGCGAGCACCGGCTCTGTGCCAGGTTGGTCGATTTCAGACACGCAGACAGTGGAGCCGAAAAGTTCATCTGGAATGCTAAGAGATGGCAACCGAGTAAGTTGACTCTTTTCATCAAAAGCGACATCATCCTGATTGAACCTCTCCAGTGGAGAACTATCCGCCTCTTTGGGGTTACAGACCCCCGAACCCCCCTTCGCCACCACAGCCCGACGAAGTCGCGCCTTACCCATACTTTCAGATGTTGGAGGACAAGTACGGCGTGCAGGACTTCTTCGACGGCCCTGACGCCAACACCGCCAGCGAGGTGCTCGATTCCCTCGTCAACCCAGCCGGTGGCTATGAGGCGGACTCTGACGACTCGGACTCCGCCCAGACCGTCTACGCGGTGCAATCGTACCAGCCTGTTATGGCTTCGCGATATGGAAGGAACAGGGGCAAGATGGACGTCAAACGCCGGCTTAAGGAGAAGCACAGGATTCAGCGGCTGCGTGGGAAGAAGACGCCCGGAATTAGGCCAAGGCCGGATGATGGCAGCGTGGGTATCGAGGAGAGTGTGTGTTCGAAGCGTAAGGTTCATTTTGCGAAGGAGGATGGGCCTGAAAAGAGGCGGAAGATCTTCGAATACAGCACTGAATAGGCATAGAACAATGTTGGCGTCGTAAGTTTATTAGAATTTGTGGGTTAAATTGGGGCGTTTATTTGATACGGATTTTATTGTTCGACTGTTGTTTTTGAACCCACGTGGTTAAGTACGTTTCCTCATTTGTATCATTCTATCCTGTCTGAACTTAATCTTCGACACGCTTAAACCAGACGAGTGGTCCATCACCTGCCGGGGTACCCTCAAGTACATTCTCCAGCCTGAGATCCAGGCCAAGCTCAGTTACCGTACCAGTAACATCAACCTTAAACTCCGCCCTCATACAGATAGAAGGAGTCGTGACGTTCTGGGCATCTCCAGCCTCCATATACAGACGCCCGACCCAGTAATTACCAGACTTGGGCTCGAGATACAGCACCGGCTTCATGAACGCCCAACCCACGCCCGCAACGTTCAACACACGAAGCTTGCATTGCTCGTTGGCTTTCCCGTTGTAGCCGAGCAACGAAGGTTCCGCATCTTCGCAGTGGAGATCAACCTTGACTGTTCCGTATCCTGGATCGCTGTACTCGCCGATGTGATCGGAGATGGGGAGCGTCGGGAGGAGAGGCGGCTCTGGTACTGATGGGTAGATGTAATCGCCGCAGTTCTCGAGGTATTTCAGTTGGGCTTTTTTCTGCGACTTGTACCTGTTCAAGTGTCAGTGTCTCCCCTCCACTGTCCATGCAATTTGCTTACTGCTTATTAAGGTCAAACTTTTTCTCCCTCGGCACACCAAAGTGCTCATACAGAAGATGATGAGCAGTCAGCTCTATCGCAGGCGACTCGGTGTTCGACATGACCGTAACGGCGAACCTCTTCGTCGGGATCATGATCATGATCGACACAAACTGGTTGACCTGCCCAGAGTGAAAGTACGCCCTCTCACCCTCAAATACCGCCTGGTTCCACCCAAAACCGTATGTCACCGGCCCGACGAACGGAGGCTTTGACATGGACGAGAAACTTCTCGGCGTCTTTACCTCCCTGTGACCGTCCTTAGACAGTGGCGCATCCTCATTCATCATGACACGAAGGTACTTGGCGTAGTCAAGCACATTCGAAATAATCGACCCGGCACCCTCTTCAGCAGAGAACGGCTCATGCGGCACCTGCAAATGCCTCCCTTGCACAGGATCGTGAACATACTCATTCGCAAGCACCAGCCCACTCTCCTCCGCATCTCTCAGCGAAAAGTACGTCTCCCCCATCCCCATCGGCTCCCACAGCCTCTCCCTTAGAAAATCACCCAGCCACTGCCCGGTGAGCGTCTCGATAAGATACCCCATCGCGCCAAACATCTTGTTGCAGTACTGATACCTCGCGCGCGGCTCCGCAGACATGGGCAGATTCCGCAGGTTCCGCACCATCTCGCGCGCCGTCGTCGCCGAGGACGCGAGGTCATGGCGCGGGTAGCCCGTCCGGTGGCTCAGCGCGTCCTCGAGTGTGACGTGCGCCGTCGCCCACCCGTCGCTGAGGACGAAGTCGTCGAGCACGCTGGACACGGGCGTCGTCCAGGTGAGGCTGGTGGAGTTGTCGACGAGGAGGGAGAGGCCGGCGGCTGTGAAGGACTTGGTGGTGCTGCCGGTGTAGAAGAGCGTGTGCGGGGTGGCTGGAGTTGAGTTGAGGACGGCGTAGCCGTAGCCCTGGTGGTGTGTTAGCTGGTGCTGTCAACGCCGGCGCCGTGATTGCGGGCCTGGCGCCGATCGCCGGGTGGCGATGACCCGCCGACGGATCCGTGATGCCGGGCTTTGGGGAAGTAAGTACCTTGGCCCACGTCTTGTCTCCATCCACAACGGCCACTGAAAGACCCGGCACGTGCCATTCTTCCATCAAGCCTTCGATGTAAGCGCCGATGTCTGAGGAGAGCACGGAGGGATCAGCGTCAGATGGTTGCAAGTGCTGCTGTGCATCCTCCCCGACTGCTCGACCAGCGGCTGAGAGCGCCAATAGAGCCAGAAACGCCCTCATCTTCAATTACAGTCAGGAATCAATATCTGTCGGTAAGTTGGTGATGGTTTAAGGATGAGGGGTTAGTTGACACTCGGATTTCCTGTAAGCTGAGAGCTTGAACGTCGGATGACGTTGCCGCACAATGATCCCTGTCTCAGAACATTAGGTCGTGCTGACTACGGCGCCGCATCGGCCATCTGTCGGCCATCTGTGCCGCACGATTGGATAAGCGCTGCATCTTGACAGGACTGTTTACATTGGTCCGTTTGAGGAAGGTCGTTGCGCACGATTACACGACGACAGGCGAGAACGGTTAATAACGCAGATGGACGCAAAAGTAGTGTGGATCTAGACTAACACTTGTATGTCAATGCATTTGCTCAATGTTGGATATTAGACAGCTCTTCGACAATGAAGATGGCGAGAACTCGATAAAGAATATAATGCATTGTCCATTGGCACCATTCAAGGATCTCAGTAGACTCGAGATGCCTCTGGCAGCTGTCGGAAGAGAAAATCTTGAATTGTTCTTTGCCCATTGAGATGTCCAACGAAGCTTTTTGTTCTTCCTCTGTTAACCAGCTCTTTCGCTGCACAGGTAGGAGTTCTTTTGTTGCCTGAAGTCAAAGAAAAACGTGTGGGCGTAAGTATGCTTTTCACAATACGCGCTTTGTTCTCGCAAAGTTGAAATAATTCCAGCTCGTGCCCAATATTGGATCTTGGAATCAACAGTTTTCTAACAAATTCACGAATCAAAAAGTTGAACTGTAGAGTTGTTTGCAACTTGAAATATCCTCGACCCAGAGTTTCTTGTGGTTCAAACGCACCATCTCAGACGACCATTCTCAATATGTCTGCATTCCTCGCCACCGACGACCAGGAAATGGCCAACCTGCTTGTCCTCGCCGCAGCCACCAATGAACAATTACAGTGGGCGGCCACAGCAGAGACCTCTCTGGGCCTCTCAGGCAACAGTATGACCAACCCGAGCGGCTGCGAAACCATCGTATCGCATCTCGACATGTACTATCAAGACCTTGAGATTGTCATTACAAACGCGCCAAACGGAGATGGGCCCCAACAGAGACGAGAATCTCTGCCCGATACCCTTTTCCTGGACGATCTCCTTTGTATCGAGAGCAATACTCCGACGTCCTTCGAACTTACCTTGGCTCTCGAGAACCTTGGTTGAGAGAACGCCACAAAACCCGTTCGGCATGGAGGTATTAAGCTTTCCGGGGATGTGCAGGATCCATATAAAACCGTTCACCGGCGCAGATATTTGTGAGCCGCATCACTCAGGGTCGGAAACATCCTGCGAAACGCCGCATACAAGCTTCAATATTGGAACGGATCGGGTACATTCCAATCTCACCCAACGATGCGGCGGCTACAAATCTGCCCAACACATTTTCACCAGAAGGATGGCCGTCCATCTATACTGGCAATATTGGCCATAGAGTAGCTCAGAGACGCCAATGGTGACGACGATGGCCACAGGGTATGGCAGCGCCTGGGGATCCTGGACTGTCAAGAAGACAAAGTACAGTAGACAAGGGAAGAAAAGCCAAAAGGGTCATAATCATGATGCAGTCGTTCATCCAACCAGATTGTAGTGTTTGTCCACAGCGCACATATCGTCCCCCAAGCACCCTGGGGGGGAAACCTCAATATTCTTGAGCGTCAAACCGCCACTCGACTGAAAGGTTGCCACCCAATGCTTTCTCCGAACTTAGACCACAACCGTTGCGGACAATGCAGGTTTTAATAAATAGAGAGATATTCTTCCCCTCGCGTTCTTCTCGCTTTTCTTCCTTCTCATCATCAGCAGCTAGCAACCAGCTTACTGACATCAACGCTAGCAACTCCAACATCACCAAGTTTTCACGAACAAATCTTGCCATCTAAAACCATCTTATCACATCATCCATTCCAGTCACATACCAAGATGCACTCCACCAAGTTCCTGACAGCCATCCTGGCTGTCGCCGGCACAGGTTTGGCCATGCCCCTGGAGGCACCCACCGCCACCCCGGCTTCCCCTTCCGCCGCCGTGGAGGGTCTTAAGGAGTCGTGGGTTGGCTGTGACAACGGTCATTGCCCCCCCGAGGACCCCAGCCCCTGGTCGAAGAAGGCCAAGGAGCTTTGGGCAGCGAAGAAGGCCAAGATGCCAAAGAAGACCTCGAAGCCCAAGGACCTCAGCCCCGAGGAGTTCGAGAAGGAGGTTGATGAGTTTTGGGCCGAGAAGATTCAGAAGTTTAAGGAGCGTTTAGCAGCGAAGAAGGCTAATAAGCCAGAGAGCCCTCCCAAGCCTGCGGATTCTCCGTGCAACAAGGACAAGAGAGACGCGGCTGTCGACGCCGCCTGCGCAACCGACGATGACGGCTTCAGAAAGCTGTCGCCGGAGGCCATCAGCGCCATCCTCAACGCCGCCCCGGGGCCCGTCGTGGCCAAGTCGATGCCCGCCGCCGCAGACAAGATCCTGCCCGCCGACGCCGTCGAGAAGGTCCGGGGCCGTCATGGCCCCGGCGTCGTCGCCCCTACCGCAGCCTTCTCGGGTCCTCTCAAACTGACCAAGAGGCCCGCCCGTACGTCCTCGGCCACCGGTACCCGTACCGCGTCCTCGACTACCGGTACTCCTACCGCGTCCTCGGCCACCGGTACCTCTACCGCGTCCTCAGCTGCCGGTATTCCTACCACGCCCTCAGCTACCGGTAGCTCTACCGCCGCTACGGCGACCGGCACGACCACTCCCAAGGTGACCTCCGTCGGGGTGACCGGGACGCCCGCCCGCCCATCCGCCACCGGTACGGCGACCGGCACCACCGCCCCCACAAAGGCCCACCTCGCGGCCCGGGACTACCCCTCCAACTTCGCGGACCTCGTCCGCGTCGGGCCCCAGATCGAGAAGAAGACGGCTTTGTCGAAGCGTGGTCGTATCACTCGGATCCCAGTGTTGGATGATGCTACCCGCGAGCGTCTCATTGCCGAGGACGAGATCATTGTCCTCACGGGAAAGCGCAAGCCGGGCAGCAAGCCTCAGCACTCTTGAGTCCTCTGCCCACGGTGAGGAATGGGTGAGGACAAATGGCGAGATTATGGAAAGACGGGATGTAGGAGCACAGGGCCCTTGAAGACGAAATTGAGAAAAAAAAGGCCAGGTGTGTGGGTTCCCTGCATTTATTAGATTGCATGAGTAGGGAAGCAGTGTATCACCTCATTGGTGAATAAGTCTAGATAGGAAGTGGAATCTATTTTTTCCCGAAAATGATATGCCGTGAAGCTGTGTCCTATCTCAAGTCCCATGAAATCCAATACAGTGATTTGCCACACGTACCACCATGTTTCAAAGTGCGTGAAGGTTTTCAATATCTCAACTGCGGTGAAGTCCAATCTATCGGTTTTTTACACATGCCATCCCCAGGCCCCATATCTCCATGGACCGTAAAGATGTTCAATATTTCATCTTAGGGCATCACCTCACTAACCCGTGTGAGCTCCTCCCCCATCCTCACCTCTCACGAACGGCACTAGTACCTCAAAACCTATAAACCCAATGATTGCCATCCAACCCAGAACCTCCCTCCCCAAGCCACGCTTCGTTGCCAGTCCTTAACCCGTCCTCCCACTTCCCATCAACTAATAAAACAAAGAAAAAAGAAAAAGGGAACCAAAAAAAAAAAAATGAAATGTGAAAGAACTAGTGTTGTTGATATTGTTGATGTTATCTCTGATGAATCGAGAAAGAGTACGCTAAGAATCCATGCTTTTTCTTGTTGCAACTGGCCTTGTATTTCTAATGCACACGTAGTTAGGGATAGGTACTGCTACCAGCCAGAGGGTCAAGCTTTGCGAAGACTGGAACTACTATCTTGATTATAAAGGAGAGTGAGAAGGCATATGGAGACTCCTTGACGGGAGCTTCGTGCTATGATGATTGAGGGGGGGGGGGGGGGGGGGGGGGGGGTTGGGCTTGAATGGGAAGTTGCAAGAGGCACAAAAAAAGACAGAAAAAAAAAGGAAAAGGAATGACTGGCAGGTAAGTGTGGAACGACTGTGTAGCGGAATAAAGTATGTGAGGTTGTCTTTGGGAATGTCTGGCTGGGAACGCGGAGAACACGAGGTAATGACAAACTTGGCATATCACCTACAAGACACGCAGAATCGAAGTTTAAGCAAATCGTCGTTCAATTGAAAGCAAGTACGACTGAAATGATACCTCTCCTTCTTGGGATATAGAGCTGAAAAAACGCCGCGACCAAGTACCATGAGCATCGCCACGTCCACACTTTGCCAGTGCAGCTAACATGAAGGCTACTTTTCCATCCACAAAATGAGGTAACCTAACGCCTGTTGGGGTATTTCGCTCCGAACGCCTCAAAGCATACGGAAGAGCACCCAGGCGCTCCCGTACGCCAAGAAGCAAAAGAATACGACTGCTGGCGTTGTTTCTGCTGGCCCTCCTCCCATCCTCTCAGCCCTCTGGTCCTCGTCGTCCGTCTCCGGTATTTTCGTCGTCATCGTCTTGGATCTTCCTCTGTCTTCGTCCGTCTCTGTCTCCGTCTCTCATCATCCATTAGCAGAAAGGCAGATCTTTACACTGCTTCGGTCTTAACGCGAGCCTCGTGGGCACCTGCTTGAAACTCATCCTGCAGTTGCGAAGCGGCAAGATCGTCGTCATCGGCAAATGGATCAACGTCTTCGGAAACCGACGAGGCCTCGGGTGCTGGAGACTTGGCGAACCACCGAGATATGCCCTGCAAGATGGGGTACATTTCAGCACGAAGAAGGCGCTCCGCTCTTGGGAGACCAGCTGGCTGGATGCTGGAGTCGACCCCAACTAGGACAGAAAGATAGTCACGAGCGAGGAGGTTGTAAATCTCCTGAACCTGGACCGCCATATCATTTTCGACCCGTTTGCATAGCGCCTTGAGTTGCTCTCTGACGCTATCTGTGGAGCGACGGAACATTGTATGACGGGCATTCTCAACGTGGTTGACCATGTGCGACTTCATGCGAGCGTATGAACCGGTGCCTGTCGAAAGGTCAGCTTGCTACCCGTTGACCGAACTAGATAAACTTACCACACTCTGCGACACACAAGTCATATCCCGGCTGCATCTCCTCGGTGATAACGGGATGGAAGCCTCTGCTGGCCTCACGCTGCAGTTCCTGGACAACGGTGCGGAGCAAACCTGGAATTTCTTTGAGCCGGGCCGTGTGGGTCCGAAGCTGCTGGCTCAGCATGTTGATTCCTGCGTAGTTGGTGCCGCGCTGCTGAGAACGGGCGATGGCTCCACGGTGGAAAGTGTCCAAAAGCAGGCGGGCACTCATAGCGAAACCTTCAAGCGCTTGGGGGAGGCGACGTTGGAAAGCACGCTCCCATCCAGTGGCAAGCTGCTTGCTAATCGGCTCGAAAAGCTCGGCATTGAAGTCGCGAGGACCAGATGCACCAGCATAGACACCGGACCGGCGGCACGTGGCCTTGTAGGTTGCCCAGAACATGCCACCCTCGCTTCGGTGTGCGCCCCAGGAGGTGGCAGTTGGGACGGCTGCGGCGGACGCTGATGGAATGGTAAGATCAAAGTAATCGTATATGCTTTCAGCCAGGGCCTCCTTTATCGAGGTAAGGCATTCATCGACGGCCTTCTTAAAGTCCTGCATTCAGTCAGCACTCAGCAAGACCCGGCAAGACAAAAGGGCCAGGGAACTTACTCTATCCAACGAAGCCAATTGCCGACGGATGTGACCTTCCTCGTTTCTCTTGTCTTGGTCGCTCATGTGGGAGAGGGAGCCATTGTTGGCAGCCCACATCCTCATGGAGTTGAGTAGCTGGCTCAAGTCGTTGAGGAAACGACGGCAAGTGGCCGCACGGCCAGCTTCCGTGAGCTTCTTGGCATGCTGTTGTAACTGGGGTACCTCAGTTTCGTCGGCGTTGCGGAAGCCTTCGTCGTTGAAGTCGTCCTTCTGTAGGCGACCTCTCATCTTCTGGTACGCACGGCTGCTGACACAGAATACGGGCAGGTTGCGAGCGACCTCATCATAGTCTCTGATATCCTCATCCGGGTTGAACGTCTCTTCGTTCTCCTCGATGGCAGCTTCCTGATCCAGTCTGCAGTAGTTAGTAACAAATTCATAGTGCGGACGAGAATGAGAAACGAGGACGGAAGACGAGGGCAAGGGTGGAGAGCGGGACCGGAGAAGAGAGGCAAGGACGGAGAAGAAAGACGAGGACGGAGAAAAGAGACGAGGACGGTGAAAAGAGACGAGGACGGAGAAAAGAGACGAGGACGGAGAAAAGAGACGAGGACGGTGAAGAGAGGATAAGGCAAAGGAGGACAAGGCTTGAAGATAGGAAACGAGGATGGGAAACGAGGATGGGAAACGAGGATGGGAAACGAGGATGGGAAACGAGGATGGGAAACGAGGATGGGGTACAAAGACGACGAACGAAGATAGGGGACGAAGACGGGGCCAGAGACGGGAGGTGATGACGGGGCCGGGGACGGGAGAAGGGGAGGGGGGACGAAGACGGGGGACGAAGATAGGGGACGAAGACGGGGCCAGAGACGGGGGACGAAGACGGGGGACGAAGACGGGAGAAGGGGGAGAGGGTGGGGGCCAAAACCTACTCTTTAATACCCATGGCGAAATCGCGCTGAATAGCGCCTTTCGAGTATTCGTTCCTGCCCTGAATACAAACAGCTTTAACCCCAGCGAGAAGACGACCCTCTTCGGCTTGAAGAGGCTTCATCGCCTGTCGAAAATCGGATAATTTGTGGTCCACCTCCTTTCGCAGCTGGCGAACCTCCTTGCGCTGGGCTTTGAGGCCCGAGAGCCTCTCCTGAATCGCCTCTTCCGTTAGGGGCTGGCGTTCGCCATCGCTGTCGCCATCGTCGTCGTCGTCTTCCGGCTGGCTCTCCTTATCACTAGCCGAATCGTCCGAATACGACTCGTCGTCGCTGTCAGCAGACATGCGGTTCTTGCGGCTTCTGGAGGAGGTCGCACCGCGTTTGCGTTTCCTGCTGTGGGTGGTGGGTGCGTAAACGGTTTTGCCGTCAGCGTGCCGCTGTGATAGGTCGTCCCACTTTTCCCACTGACTGTCGAGCTGCTCGAGCCTATCGAGGAGATCTGCCTTCTCGTCCTTGCCGTCCATGAGTTGTTTCTTGAGGATACGCAACTGGTCGCGCAGGTCGTCAATCTTGGCCCACGAGTCGGCGACGTCTGCTTCAATGTCGAGACTCTCGGCGGCCTCAGTCACCGAAATATCGTCCGTCTTGGAGCAGATGAAGGTAACAGCGGAGTAGATACCGTCGTACTTGAGCTGGCGCTTGAATGAGTCACCAAGAAGGGACTTGGCGGTCTTGTCGTCGACTGCGCGGTTGATGGGAGCGACAATCCAGAGACCACTGCATGCCTTCATGTATTGCTGGGCAACAGCAGCTCGGGCGGCGTTGGAGTCCTGTACACCGGGCAAATCGACGATGATGGCGCCAGTGGACAGAGCGTTCGCCTTGGTGTAGATGCGGACTACCTTGATCAAGGGCCAATACTCCACGGGAACGTCCTTCTTGAGATGGTTATTCTTCTCTTTGCTGTCGACGTAGCGTTGCATGCCGTTGTAGAGCTCCTTGGCGGTGGTCGACTTGAGCTTCTTGACGCTGCCGAGCACACGTCTCACTTCGGACTCGTTGGCGAGTTTCTCGGGGCTGCTCTCGGCGATCATCTTGTTGGTCTTGGAGGGATAGACGGACTTGATCTTGGCGTAAGCGATACCAGCCTCCGTGTCAGGGTTGGTGCACTCGCGGGATACATTGCCATTGTCGTCAAAAATGTCCGTGTACAGCGTCTTGAGCTCCTTCATCCAGTCTTCGGAAGAAATGAACTCAATCTCGGCACGGTAGAGCTCGGAGGGGTCGTCGGATTTGTTATATGAGATCTCCGTGGGGGAGGCAGTGCAGGCTCGGAGACAGTTGGTCGGCAAAAGTCTCTCCTCGTCAAGCAGGGCGTTGATGACGGAGCTCTTGCCGGCACCAGTGTTGCCAACGACACCAACAATGGCCTTGGAAGCCTCCGATCGGGCCTCGAGATCGCTGATTGCCTTGAGCCAGACGGGAGCTTGGGTGTCGGGCATGGATGAAGCAGCATTGAAGAAGTTCTTGATATGGTTCAAAAAGTCCAGGCCTCGCTTGACGCCTTCCTCTAGAATCTCTGGAGATGTCTCTGTAGACCACTCTTCGAGGGGATCAGGGCCTTGCTGTTCTTCCTCGAAGGTTTCTTGATCTTGGCTGACCTCGGGCTTGACCTCAGCTTTCACTCCAGGCTCAGCCTTGACATGGCGAGGAGGTGTGTTGCGGAGGGTTGATGCCGATGCAGGTGTAGCGTAAGGAGATGCGACTGGGTTCGAGTTCCTTGGGTTCGCAACGGGCACAACGGGTGCAACGGGGGTCGAAAGCAAGTTCCTGGCATCGGATGGCTCAGGTTTGACGCCCTCCATCTTTACCCCCTCCATCTTAATCGGGGGCATCTTATTAGACGAATTGTGACTAAGCCAAGCGACGTAGACCGTAGTTCATGGACGAAATTGGTGCCGGTGATGATGGGTTAACCTAACTTGCGGCTCAAGTCGGACCCATCAGCAAGACGGGCTGGTGGCGGGTGGTGTCCGTTCGCGGGGGCCTAGATTGTTGGTTGTGTAACCGAGCTTGGCCGGGATGAAGATGAGTGAGAAGGAGAAGTAGGTGGTGAAGCGGGTCAAGGAATGGAAGAAAGGCAATTGGATTGGGGGAAAAAAGGGCCAGAATTCAGAAAGGATTGTACTGAATCGAGGCAATCGATATCCCGATCGACGATATCTGTGGGTGAAATTTTGGGGATTGTGGAAGTCGATCGATGGTGGTTTGGCGTCGAGGACCCTGCAAACGCGTCGAGGTGAGCAGCAATTAGTTTCCGCGTCGACGGCGGGGCAGGTGCCTCATCCCTGCAGCTTCCCTGTGTACAGCAAGCAACCCCTCTGTTCGTGCCTTCCCTGAGCGAAATGGCGATATCACGTGCTCAATGAAGGTATCCACTATTACGATATTTTCTGATTGGGCAAGCAACTGCCCTGTGATTTGCAGGAGGAAGGGGCCAACGCCTGGTTTAGGAAGGTGCTCTTTCCTACCGAAGGTGAAGGACGGTGAATGAGAGGAAGGACGGCAATGAGGACAGACCGGGAGACGGCAAGGACAACGACGACTAGAGAAAATCGAGAATAGTGCAGGTTAACAAGACAGCCTTTTTGGTTTTTTTTTATATATCCTTCGTCCCTTCTAACTTTTTTATTCCCACAGCTTGCTGCCTGTGGGCAAACCTTTTTGACTGCTGTATGACTCTGACGGGGATTGAAGCAGGCTGATATCGAAAAACTTGACTGCGTGTCTTATGATTCGATTGATACTTCATTGATTAGGTCAAATCAACGCACGACTACCCCCCACTCTGCATGTGATGCAATATCGACAGGTGATTAGGCTTCTCAAATGTAGCCCCGAGATGCCCTCTGTCTCAGTCGAATGCAGCCCGCCAAGCATTCTCAGCGCCGGTGTCCTCGGTGAGCTCGGTGTAGCCCAAAAGTAGCTGACTCGCAAACATCCGAATCCGTTCGTGAGACAACACGCCCCCAAATTGCCATCGTTTTTCCGTTCCGCCGGTGATTTTATCCCATCGGTACCGTTCTGCCCAGCTCCCCTATCTCAACGGTACGACACCTTCGGACTTTTTGCGGTGAAAACTTTCACAATCGTCGTTGAACTAGTGGCCTCCGAGACAAAAACCAATCATTCATTCCTCCCCCGGCCTCCTCCCAAACAGCCACCACCACCACAAACTCCACACTACCTTAAACCTCAACCACCACACTCATTCCCACACCACCGCCAACGAAAATGGGCTACATCGGCGCCACCGCAACGGGCCTCATGGCCGGCCTGCACGGCTACATCCTCGTCCTCGAGATGTTCCTCTGGACGCACCCGCGCGGCCGCAAGGCCTTCCGCCTGAGCGCCGACTTCGCCGAGAAGACAAAGGCCCTCGCCGCCAACCAGGGCCTGTACAACGGCTTCCTCGCCGCCGGCCTCGCTTGGGGCCTCGCGCACCCCGTCCCCGAGTTCGCCGAGCAGCTGAAGCTCTTCTTCCTCGGCTGCGTCGCCGTCGCCGGCGCGTACGGCGGCGCCACGGCGAACCCGCGCATCTTCCTGATCCAGGGCGTGCCGGCGATTGTGTCCATCGGCGCTGTCCTGTCTGGGTACTGAGCGATGAACTAGCTCTGATGAGATGAGATCTGGCGATGGGGGTTGAGATGGAGCGGTGCGGCTCAGCTGGGTGTTGAAAAAGACACGTTGGGGTGAAGGGTTGTGTGACCGGCATGGCATGACGGTGTACGCGGTTGACGCATCTTTGTAGAATTACTAGCGTTTAGCCTGTATAAAATAGCGAAGACTGTTGCTTTGGTTTCTCACGCCCTCTTTACTCCAACATTACAACTCATCTTTATCTCCCCGCTCCGCAGCCCTCAGCTCCTCCTGGAACTTGGCCTGCCTATCCGACCTCTCCTGCCTAAGACGGCTCTCTTCTCTAAAGGCCTCCATCTCTTTGAGGTGGTCCGCCTCATTAAATTCCTCCGCAGGCTGGTTGGGATCGACCCAGCCATATGGAACCCGCTCCGTGACGAGATCCCGATAGACGGGCTTGAACAGCGGATTCGCCGCCATCTGCTTGCCCAACACCTTCCGCCCAGCCCGCACGATCCCGTCACTAAAGATCGTCTCCCAGATCCCCCGGTTGACCTCCTCAGCGTTCGTCTGGATCGGGACCCACGCCATCGGCTTCGGCGGGTTCTTCTTGAGGTAGCTCACAGCGCGGTCCCTCCGCTTGCGATAGGCCTTGTACTTCTCCTCCGCCTCGGCCTTCTGCGCAGGCGTCAAGTCCAGCTTGAACCCCTTCGCCCTCTCCCCCGAATGCAGCGCCTGCGCCGTGAGAAGCGATGGGAGATACGTCGTGTCAAACCTGACCTCCCAGCGCTCCGGCTTGTCCTTGGCCGCGGTGAGCTTGAACCAGTGATCATGAAGCCTCTTCGCCCGCTCATGTAAGTCGTGCGGCTCCTCCGGGATGGGGCTGTGGTACCCGCCGCGGTTGGCGATCGCCGACACCGTCTGGTCGACGCGCGTCTCCTGGATGACGAGCCAGGTAAGATCCTCGCGGCCCTCGAGGCTGCGCAGCATGGCCGAGTAGGTGTCGTAGTCGTCCCCTGGAAGGGACGTGGGCAGCATGCCGTCGCGCAGCGTGTCGCCGATGAGGAGCACCTCCTTCAGCGTCTCGTGGACGGCCGGGTCCGCGGGGAGGTCGCGCCAGGGGTTCGTGGCGGCGTAGTCTCCGGCGTCGTCCTTGCCCCCGAGCCCGAAGGAGCCCAGCACCGTGGGGGATACCCAGATGACGAAGAGGAATGCCAGGATGCGGGTGAGCCAGCTCATCAGCGAGCGCGTGAGTCCAGCTTGTGCCATGTTCTTAGCGTGTGGTGGCTGCCAGCATCAGCCTTGCCCTGTAATTGTGAGATGTTGATGTGTGTGATGAGATGTCGTCGGCAGCGAAACACATGTGACGAGGGGGCCGTGATATTTGGGGATGTGGCATGTGTGGTTGAACAAGCTTCCAGGGGGCTCCGCGGTTTTAGGTAGCCTAGCCATGAGACGATTTGCACTAGCGATGGGATAGCGCCGGACCCGGTTCGGCCGAGACATAACATTGTGAAAAGACATATGGTAATAGTGAAATGTCGAGAAATCACATATGGAATGAGACTTTAGACGACGTGCGGCGTTGGAAACGGGCGGGACACGTGGGAGGCTACAGGATGATGCTGTTCGCGTCTCCAAACCACTGTGCAGCCCGGGGGCAGCTTCTCACAGATCAGGCCGCAGGTTCCAGGATGCAAGTTGCTGTCTTGATGAGCTTCAAGCAACCGTCAGTCACGTCACCGATGCACACGACGTAAGGCCAGCAAGGTAAGTTCGAGATGCACGGATATCTCGCGGGCAGACAGAGGCAGTCAGGCAAGGTGACCGAGTAATGACAGAATTGAACAGCACGAGCACGAGGCGAGCAGATTTCATCCGGACAGCAAGTCTGCGGACAGCAGATAATCGGGCAGTTCAGGCGCAAAAGGCAAAGGCCAGCGCAGAGCCAACACCAACCTAAGTGAGGGGGTCGAACGTCGTCTCATTGTTCGTGTGTGATCATCCTGCGCAATGCTGCCTCGTCGACTCTTTCCCCTCCCTTGGACGAGTCGAGCGCGAGTGTCCAGAGGCCGTTGGCTGCATGAAACAACCCAAAAGCATTAAACTCTCCCTTGAGCTTGTTCTGAAACTCCTGGCCAATGACACCTGCGGTGGGCGTGAGGGATGCGAGTCGTGGGCAGGAATGAGACTTTTCAAGACATGGGACGAGGAGGCGGGCGGGTTGGTTGGCAGCAGGCAGCATTTTGAGGCGTGGTGGTGAAGATGAAGAAAGTCATGGCCTGACCTGAGAGAGGAGGCTTTTCTCTTTTTAGAGTGCATAGTGAGGGGAGGTCGGGCATTGGCGACGGTGCGCTCTAGGGGATGACCCCTGAAGGCTTAGGTCAGATAGCCGGGTTTTTAGGAATTTTAGCACCCGATCCCAGCCCAGCCTAGGGTCTTGGGTGTCAGATAGCCCCCAAGCCAGAAGCCCTGCAGCAGCACCCGATGATCTGGGCACTTGAGGTCTCAACGTCAGAGTGGGGTCACGTGTGACGTACCACGTGACGCAATGGAAGGGGGGGGTCTGTCATTGGGTCACGTCTTTGTTGCCGTGGAGGGGAAGGAGGAAGCAACAACCCAATTGTCTTCCAGTGTCTTCAGTGTTTCTTCCAAGTCGGAGAAAATGTCAAGTCACACGAAACATTCAGCAGCACTTCAGTTCTCTTGCGATTAAGTGAAAATGCAAGATATATAGAACAACCATCAAGCCAACGTCATCCGGCACTCACCCCAAAAAACGTGTGGCCGGCACCGGCAAAACCCCGGGCGCTTCCCCTTCTTGGCCTAGCGCGGGTACGGTTCCCACAGTTCTCCCTGGTCCCCACACCACACCCATCGTGGGTCTTTCCGAGCTGGCAATTTTCCTTTCAAACCTTTGATTTTTTCGACGAGACAGCTCACCCTCACCACCCTCGCACGACGACCGCATACGCTCGCGAACCGCCCCCTCCTCGGTCTCCCGATCAATCCATCGTTTAGCAAGCCTTCATCAGCTATCTGTATCACAACACCCATCACCTCTGTGTATCCATCTCCAACGAAACGTCGCGCGCGACACACAAACACACACCAATCCAACTGCATCCGTTCCCTTTCGTGCCTTGTCCACGGAAGCGACCAGAGTCGAATCAGACCAACTCCCGAAACCCCCAACCCAGAAAAAAAAAAAAAAATCCACAACCACAACCTGCGCGTTGTTGCTGCAACCCCCCGGCCCTTGCTCAACGCCAGCAAACACCTTCAATCCCCCTATTTTTTTGCGCAACACCAACATCAGCCATGCCTTCGAATCTACCATCAAGCTTCGCCTCCGCCGCCGCCGGTCAGAACGCAAACGCGAGAGCGGGACGCAGCGACCGCGGTTCGGGCAGCGGGGAATGGTCAGTTGCCCCCTCCTCCACCTCTTCTCTCTGCTCCTCTTTCCACTTGGTCGCTTGTTTGCCCTACCCACCGCGCATTTTCGTTTTGCCGCAGAGTTTCTGCTCGCCCTGTCGTCGTGACGATGTCGCATCTTTCCCTTTCTGCACGCTAGCTGCGTGCGTTGGTTGCTCGGCCGGTGTGGAGTCTGCTCCATCCTCTCAGCCTTGCCGCAACGTCACAGCACTCTTGCACAACCCTGCTGTCGCCGGCCTTCGCCGCGAACCAACACTGCACCCAAGCCACGCATCCACAAGGTACTAATACGCGATACAGGGCTCGACGTGATGCCAGAAACGGCACGCTGACCTTCCGCCGCCCCTCGACGACCCCCGGCCAAGCCTCCCAACCCGCTGCCTCATCCGAACACGCCTTCGCCGCGTCAAACGCAGACACAGGCGCGATCCCCCAGACCCCCGGAGCCGCCAGCTACGACTACCCGATCTCGTCACAGTACCAGAAGGAGTCAATTCTGGGCTTGTACAGGAACGGCACGGCGGACGCGGACCCTTCTGTCGTGATAGAACCGGGATGGACTCCGGGACACACAAACGGAAGCGCTGCGCGGGGTTGGGGCAAGAGCAATAACAGCCATAACTCTCAAGATCCCTCAGCCTGCTGGAACCCCCGGGGTGACGGCCACCCTGTAGGAGTGAACGGCTTGACGGACGAGGAGGAAAAGGTGCGCTGGCATGACGGCACTGGTAACCACGCCATGGATACTAATATGAGGCAGGCATTCGCATCCGACGTCAATTCCCCTCTGAAGCCGCCCATTCAAAACAAGGAAGCAAACCAAGCGCCTGGAACCAACGGTCGGAAAGCGTCGTTGTCGCACGGCAGCGCCGCTGGATACGGTCTTTCTTCTCCAGTTTCCGCTTCGAGACCGGGCACCCGACGCCGCGAGACGACAGACTCGAACCCCTTCGGCGGCGGCGCCCTTGCGTCCCCGAGTGCAGCGCGATTCGGGGCCCGTGGCGACGACCAGTTCTTGTTTGGACGTAAGAATGATGTGAAGGAGCAAGAGCCGGACGAGGTTGAGAGCCCAGCTCGGTCCCAGGCCAAGGCCCCACCATTCGGCGGTCTGACTCGGAGCAACACGGCTGGCGCTCCCTCGATGGGCGCCAACATCAGCTCGCTCTGGAATAATCCTGGCCAGACGTCTGCTGGTGGTGCGGGCGGTGGCGGTGCTTTTGGTCAATTCGCAATGCCGACGCCGACCTCTACCATCGGTTCCGGCGCTCGCGGTGGAAGTCGCTTCGCTAACCTGATCAACAAAGACGGTCCTGACAGCTCCGCCAAACCGAACGAAGCCTCCGCCTCCGATACCCAATCCTGGCGCTCACGCCCTCGCACCGACACTGACCCCTTCGGAGGCGACGACGGCCTATCCGGAAGCGCAGCCCTGGGTGGTGCACAAGACACGAGCCCCCCGGCGGTCCCCAACCAGAGCAACATCGGGATGTTTGAGACGCCCGTCAAGGGCTCCACTGGCGATTTCGGCATGGCTGGTTTGAACCTTGGTCGACACTCGGAGCAGGAGCCCGGTCCCCAAAGTCCTGCCGAGACCAATCCGTACCGCAGCCCTCCCGCCGAACGCGGTGAATCTCACGATGACACCGGCGCTGACAAGCAACATGGTGCGCCCATCGGCGGGGAGCAGAACCCTGGCTTCAACTCGCTGCGCGGCTTCCCCAGTCATGCTCTCGACGGCAGCGATCGCAGCCAGACAAGTAGCGCTGGGCCTCGCGGCTACGGCTCTGGTTGGCCTGTTCCTCTCTCAACTGGCACCCCTGACCGGGAGCGCGGTGGGTTTGGAGGAGTCTTTGGTAACTCGTTGTTTAGCCCCATGGGTACTGAACTTCAGTCTCCAGGCTTGGCAGGCATCAATGCTGGGGTCTTTGGGCCCGCCAGCGCCGGCGGCCTTGGAGGAGCTGGGACTATCGGCCGCAGCAAGCTGGGCTCACTTTTCCCACCCGCCATGCAGGCTCAGATGCAAAGCCATGAGCAGGAGAATTTGAGCGACTCCCTGCCGGACCTGCGCCAAGCCAACCCCCTGGGCGCTATTGGCCGCAGCAACTTCTCCGCCCAACCACGCGAAACTGGTAGTCCCATGCGCAGTGGCCGCGGCGGCATCTTCGAGGAGATGTTCCCTTCTGACCCGGCTCGCACGCACAGCGGCTTCGGTGGCGCAGACCTCTCTCACGCCGGAGCGGTCGGCGTAGGACACCCGCAGTCGTTTACTCCCGGGGCTTCCACCGGTGCTGACTACGGTGCTCAGCGTACCATGGTTATGCCTGATCGAATGAGATGGGTTTACCTCGACCCTCAGCAAAACATCCAGGGACCTTTCAGCGGCCTGGAGATGAATGACTGGTACAAAGCCAACTTCTTCACGCCCGATCTTCGCGTAAAGAAGGTCGAAGATGTCGACTTTGAGCCACTCGGACAGCTCATCCGGAGAATCGGAAACTCCAGAGAGCCGTTCCTTGTCCCTCAAATTGGCATTCCTCACGGTCCTCCCACCCAAGCCGGGCCCTTTTCTCCCAGCGGCAGCACCGGTGTCATCCCGCCTCTCAGTGGTGTCTTCCCTAGTTTTGGCAGAACTCTAACTGCAGAGGAGCAGAACAACCTCGAGCGCAGAAAGCAGGAGGAGCAGCAGGCCATGGCTCAGCAGCGGGACTACATGATGCGGCAGCAGGCCATCACTAGATTGCAAAGTCAGGGTCCAGGTGGTGTTCCCGGTCTTCACCATCAGCACAGCGCTCACAGCCTGCAGAGCCAACCTAGCTTCGGCAGCATTTCGTCTCCGATCGGTGCTCACCCCCATCAGCCTCCCATTGGCGGCGGTGTTGGGCCCACTTCCGGCTTCTTCGACTCTGCCATCCAGCAGAGCTCCGCCCAGGCCCCCGTCGGGTCTGGGCTTGATCATTTTCGTGAGGAAGATCTCGCGAACCTGAATCCTACCGAGCGCCAGATGCTGACCAGCATCCAAGCTCCCACCAGCCTGTCGAGCATCTTCCCCCAGCAGCCCATCGGCGCTCCCGCCAACGATACCAGCCTGCGCAACAACCTGCCTGGCACCGAGGATTTGGAGAAGGATGAGGAGGGCTTCAGTGAGCGCCTCAAGCAGTTCGAGGACCTCCGCGCCGAGCACGAGGCGGAAAAGGCTCAGGAGGCCCAGCACGCCGAAGAGCTTGTCGAGCAAGAGGCCCCCGCGTCAGCTTCCTCTACTCACGCGACGATCCAGGAGCAGTCTCGTTCTCCCGCCCCCGGCATGAAGGAGATTATGGAGGAGCAGCAACAACTCTCTTTGACTGAACAGGTCCAGAAGGCTCAGGCTGCTGCTGCCGCCGCCAAGAACGCTGCTGCGGGTCTGCCCATGCCGTTCCCTCCCCCTCTGCCCACCGCCGGCACTCCCCTCCCGGCTCCCACGGCCCAGCGCGCCCGCTCCAACCTGCCCGAGCAGTACAACCGCTCCCAGACCGGAACTCCCGACACCGGCTTCGCCACCGAGCCTCCCCCGCTGGCTCCCTGGGCCAAGGAGGCTGCCAGTCGTAAGGGTCCTAGCTTGAAGGAAATTCAGGAAGCCGAGGCTCGTAAGGCGGCCAAGGCTGAGGAGGTTGCTGCCGAGCGTCGTCGCCAGGTTCTCGAGCAAGAGACCGCCGCTCTCAGAGAGCGTGAGAAGGCTATTGCTGCTGCCACTGGAGGCCTGCCTACAACTAGCACTTGGGGCAACGGATCTCCGGTTTCAGCCGCTAGCCCCTGGACCAAGCCGGCTGCCACCAAGGCTACCCCCGGGGCCAGCACGCCCAGTAAGCAGAAGACCCTGGCTGACATTCAGAGAGAGGAGGAGCTCCGCAAGGTCAAGGCCAAGGAGATCGCTGTCCAGACCGGCCTGGCGACTGCAGCTGCGGGTAAGCGCTACGCCGATCTCGCCACGAAGCCTAATGCCGCTCCTGGCCTCCCGCAGCCTGCCGGCACTGCCCCCCCTCCCGGAACCGGCTGGGCTACCGTCGGAGCCGGCGGCAAGGTCAAGGTGCCCACCGGTCCTGCTGCGCAGACCCGCTCTGTCAGTGCTGCTGGTGGCAAGACTACCCCGGTAATTGCGAAGCCTGTGGTCAAGCCTGTTGCCGCTCCCATCGTGGCTCCCGCTAAGACCGATGTCGCCATGGACGAGTTCAACAAGTGGCTTAGCCGTGAGCTGTCTAGGGGAATCACTGGTGTTGATAGTAAGTCTCACACGCGTCCTTCAATGTTAAGCATCTCTAACCAAGTACACAGTTGATGTTTTCGCCGCTGGTCTGCTCATTCTGCCTCTCGAGCACGCCCTCATTGCCGACGCTATCTATTCTAGCTCGAAGACGATGAACGGACAGCACTTTGCCGATGAGTTTATCAGACGCAAGAAGCTCGCCGACAAGGGCATCGTGGAGAAGCAGATGTCTGGCGACAGTAAGGCTGGAGGCTCTTCCAGCGGATGGAACGAGGTTGCCAAGAAGGGCGGCCACAAGGAGCCCGCCCCTGCCGGTGATGCTGCTATCCAAGGCGCCGGCTTCAAGGTTGTCCCTACGCGCAAGAAGACGGGCAAGAAGGTCTAGGAGAAGCTGTGAGGCGAGCTCTGGACATGGTGGAAATGAGGCACAATGAGATTCATAAAGCTAGCGTAATCATGTACTATCCCATGGCGATGTTGAGGAGACTCGGACAGCGTTATTGCGTATGGTTAGTTGTTCATGGCGGGGATCTCATCATGTAGCGTATCAGTGCAAGCGATAGTGTAGCATTGTCAAGAATCAGTCTTCCCTCGCGATATTGAATGAGTTGAAGTGAGCGTCTATTCAAAGTGAGAATCATCAAGGTGGTGGAGGTGGATGAGATGCCCCTCGGTGAGTTCGCTGAGGGGCCAGTGAGCTGCTTATGTAAAAGTGACAGACAGCAGGTGAAAATTTGCCCCGCCCCCACCATGGAAATTTCGATTTCACAGGGCATCAAAACACCCCAAAACCGCGCCGTTTGACTCACCGGCGACGAGACGGAATCGAAGAAACGCTAAGATACTTTGGAGGTACCATTAGGCGACCCTAAAGGACTACGATAGCCTGCAAGTTTCGCATCGTTCTACAGGGTTGCGAAATTTCAAAGGTTTTCTTTTCTTAAAAGTTACCCCGCCGCGGGGCAGACTTCACCCACTATCGCGACATTCTCATTATCGCAACCGAGATTATTCGTCTTGCGACAACAACTCAACACATCATGGCTGAACCCCAGCAGGCACCGGCCTCGCTGCTCTCAAACATCGCAGACGGCGCCTACGTCGACGTGCTCACATCCCCCGTTGCGAAAGATGTCATCTCCAGATTCGCGTCCAGCCTCGCACAGACCAGCGAGCAGCAGCCGCCATCTGGATCTCTCTCCGAAGATGAGATCGCCGTCGGTCTTGCGGCGCTGAACGCCTTTTTGCAGTCCAACGTCACCGGCCCCGTTCTGGAGAATGTAGAAAGGGCAGAGAAGCTCTTTATTGAGGCGCTTGCTGCGGCAGACACAACCGCTGCCGAGGACACACTCAAGGTCCTAAGGAGGAAGAGTTTCAAGGAGTTGGAGGTTGACGGTGTCTCGCCGTATCCGTACATTCCCAACATCGAGCTCTTCGCCCTGGCACGACACATCTTTACTGCCTCCGCCTCTCCCGAGGATGTTGTCACTCTTTCCGACGCCACGCGCCTTAGCGTCTCTTGGACCCGTCTGCGCATCAACGTCTGGCACTTCAAACTCCTCAGCCAGCCCTCCCTCGGCCCCGGGTCCAACTTCGCCAAGGCGTCGCAGTGGATCGACGTGCCCACGCTCGCAGAGCAGATCACCGCCGGCCTTGACGTTGTGCGCAAGCAGCTCCTCGATGAGGACGTCTGGGCCACCGGCGACAGCGCAGCTGCCTGGTCCCGCGAGGAGAAGGTGCAGTTCCTGCTGGAGGCGGCGAATACGCACATCATGCTCGGCCGCGACGACAAGGCGCGCGAGGCGCTGAAGGAGGCGACGCAGCTGAACAGCTTCGCGTACGCGCTTTCTGGTGCGTTGGGTAAGAGGACCAAGTTTCAGGAGAAGAGCACTTCTCAGCTTGTCGTCCTTGCGAAGTCCGACGCACCAGAGGAGGTAGCGGAGGAGGAAAAGACCGGGCCCGAGGCCGTGGCGCTCAACGACGATACTCTCCTAGAGGAGATCCAGTTCTCCAAGGACGCGACGGGCAAGCACGGCGAACTCGCCGCTGCACCTTCTGCGCTACCAGCCGCCCTCGCGGACCTCTCCCCAGACGCGCAGCCCCGACTTTCCCCCCTGGACCAGATCATCCTACTTACGGAGGCGACGCTGAAAGACACATTCTCGCCGGTAGACACGCTGACTTCGGAGGAAGTCCTGCCATACGCCGTCCGCGTGGTGTCGGACAAGCCGACAAACTGGCAGATCTACACGCAGGCGCTGCTCGTGCGCTCCCGCATCGAGGTGCACCGCAGCAGGACCGTCGAGCGCGGCGTGCTGCAGATGCAGGCCGTCGTCGACCAAGTCGTCGTCGACACCTCAGAAGCCCCGCGCCCCAAGGCCGAAGACGTCGCCGACGTTGACGTCCCTGCTATCGCCGTCACATCCCCCGACACAACCACAACAACAACAGCGCCACAGAAGCCGACCTCCTTCTTCCCCGCCGCAAAGGACACCGACACCGCGCCCGCACACGTCCGCCTGCAGTACATCCACGCCCTCTCCTCCCCGCCGCGCTGGCACCTCGAGTCCGAGCTCGCCTACTCCTGGGCCGGCGTCGGCTCCCTCGTCTCCGCGCTCGAGATCTTCAAGCGCCTGCGCCTCTGGGCTGAGGTCGCGCTCTGCCTCGCCTCCTCCGCGTCCGCCGACGACGAAGACGGCCGCGGTTCGGGGGGTGAGCAGAAGGCCCGCGCCATCGTCCGCTGGCGGCTGTTCCACAAGACGGGTACTCCCGTCGCCGTCGAGCACGCGGACCCCGATACGGAGCTCGAGGATGGGGAAGACGTCACGTACCTTAAACCAGAAGCCTTCCAGGGCCCGGAGCGCGTGCCGCCTCCGCCCAACGCCCCGCGGCTGTTCTGCATCCTCGGAGACCTTGAGAATGACCCCGCGCACTGGGAGCGCGCGTGGGAGGTCTCGAAGCACCGCTTCGCGCGCGCGCAGAAGTCGCTCGGCGAGCACTGGCTGCAGCAGAAGGACTGGACGAAAGCGCTGGAGGCGTACCAGGCCGCGACGCGGTGCAACCGCCTCAGCCCGGAGCTGTGGGGCCGGCTGGGCGACATCAGCCTGCGGATGGGCAACTTCGCCGACGCGGCGGAGGCGTACGGACGCGCGATCGGGGCCGCGGGCGAGGTCGTCGGCGGTGAGGACGCGCGGACGTGGAGTAATCTGGGGAGCTCGCTGTGGAGCATGTACCTCGAGACGGTGGAGGATCTGAAGAAGAAGATGCTCGACGAGAAGAAGAAGGCGGATGAGGATGATGATGAAGAAACGGAGGTAGAGCATGCGCAGGGCGACGTCAAGGACCCCGCGACGCTGCTCTCGCAGGCTCTGGCGGCGTACAAGCGCGGCGCGCAGATCGCGCAGGAGAACTGGCGCATCTGGGACAACGTGCTCACGCTCGCGTCGCGCATGCGGCCGCCCGCGGTGCTGGACATGGTCCTGGCGCTGCGGGCCATCATGCGCATCCGCAAGACGGAGGACGCGCTCGACGACGACGTGCTGCGCGCGCTGCTCAACGAGGCGCTGCTGACCAAGCAGAAGGCCGAGGACGACGGGCACGGGGTGTACACGCCCCCGCGCGGCACGGTGGAGCGCGCGGTGGTCGCGCTCTTCGAGGAGAGCGTGGTGCCGCTGATTACGACGCGCTCGGAGCTGTGGGGGCTGATTGTGAAGCTGCGCGTGTGGCGGCGGGAGTATGCCGGCGCGGTGGACGCGGCGGAGAAGGGGTGGCGCGCGGCGATGGGGGCCGGGGCGGGCGGGGGCTTGACGGCGAGCGCGGCGGGGACGGGGGGTGTTGGGGAGGGGAGGAACTGGCTTGTGGATAAGGGGGCGTGGGGGGTTGTGGTGGAGAGGACGGATGAGTTGGTGGGTGTGTTGGAGAACTTTGGCGGCGAGGTGGAGGGGGTCGGGAGCAAATGGAGGGGCAAGGCGAGGAGCGCGGTGAGGAGTGTGATGAGTCGTGGCAAGGAGAGTTGGGAGGGGAGTGAGGAGTGGAGGGTGCTGGAGGGGTTGATGGAGGGGTTGAAATTGTGATGAGAGGTGTTTTGCTTGTTAGATGGGATAGACAAAAGAAGCATTCTGGTTTGATCAAAAGAATTGCGCTGTATTTTGGAATCAAATGAGATTTACATGATCGCTGAGTTTAAACTGTCAAGAGAATGATCCCTAATATGCGGATCTTGCTCAAAAGCAGTGATAACCTTGTTTACTTTTCAGAATGAAAGACTGAGAACCTCGAGGCTATGCGTCTTCAACACTCGCCATGCTATTTTCAAGCAGCAGCCGTCATCCACTCACCTCTATCACACCCATGTCTAGCATCCTGCCTCTTTCTGTTCACGTAGAAGCACCCAGCCATTGTCTTGCATCCGCAGTTTCCACTGTCCCAACCCTTTCGTCCCTAGATATCGACCCTGCTCTTGAACAGCCATCGGGGCCGTTCTCGTCTCCAGAAGCTTTTTCTCCGACGAATTAATAGCAAAGAATGCCGGAAACGTCGAGCTCTTAACCACATTCAACCCAGCCATCCTCGCTTGGATCAGCGCAGCTACTAGCACAACCGTCGATAGCACGACTTGGCACGAGATCAAAGTCATCCACCACCAGCGCACCTTGACGTACGTCTCGCTGACATACGCCTGTCCCGTGACGTACGCCTGCTCCGTCGTCAAACTGTCGCGGAGACTATTCGTCAAGCTCCTCGCAACATTATTCGTCACATTCCCAACCGCCTCGAAAAGCTGCTTCTCCGTCCCGTTCCGCTCCCGCCGCACCACGTCCAGCACGTTCAAGTACCGCGACGGCGCCCGGCCCCGCTCGTTCTCCGTCATCGGGTACGTTCCGTTCATGGCGCTGGACAGGCTCTCGATCAGGGGCGTCAGCGCCGTGCCGCCGTACGGGAACGCCACCCCCGGCTCCTGCGGCACCGTCACCGCCTCCGTCGTGACCTCCACCTGTTCCTTTGAAGTCGTCGACTCCGGCATGAGGAACGTGCCCTCCTCCACTTCCGCGGATGAGTGGATCAGCGTCCGCGAGAAGACGTTGTTCTGCACCGAGACGTTGTAGCGCTGCGCGCACATGTAGAACATGACCTCCATCGCGCCGGTGGTTTTGGTCGTGGTGAAGATGACGGTGAAGTTGAAGAAGGCCGACTGCGGCACCTCGGCCGCGGGGATGAGGGACGCCTGCCCGTTGTTGAGGCTTACGAGCCCGGTGAGGGACGGGGCGAAGTTGGCGAGGGCGCCGTTGGGCAGGGAGAGGCTGCGCGGCGTGCCGGTGTTGACGAAGCGGCTGCTGTTGCCGTTGTAGTTGTACGTGAGCTGGTCTGTCATGTTCCACATCTTGGTGCAGATGGCGAGGGTGCTGAAGACGCGCCAGCGGCACTCGGTGGTGGGGCAGCCGGGCTGGTCGAAGGGGTAGAGGGTGTTGGAGTCGTGGCTGAGGCCGGCTTGGATGCTGGCGTCGTAGGTTGCGCCTTTGATGTCTGCGGGTCGTCAGTATGCAACCACGAGGGCATGGCCGATTCAAGAGAAGAGGTCAGGGAGAGACTTACATGGAGAGTACCAACTGACTGTCATGGGATTCCAAAATCGAACCAGACGAGCAGTGGGGGAGCTAGACAAGATGGCAACCTGGCGCTCGGGATAGGTGACGGATGATTGCGTCAGGGCAGAAGTGAGCATGGCAGTCACCAATACGACCATAGAAATGACGCTCAGCGGCCTACACAATGTCAGTGTTGCTCGTATCAATGGCTATGAGACACCGCTTACCAGCCTTTGGTCGTTTTCACCAGTTGAAGACTCCCCCATGGTCCGCGACTAGCAGCATCGAAATCCTGAAAGTCCTTCAGGGCCCTCTGCTTGCGATACCAGAGCCACTTGAGTTGCGACAAGCCCTCAGACACTGGAATGACAAAGGCAGACCTTGCGACGGTTGCAAGCAGAGCGATTACCGTGTTGAGGGTGAGTCCCGAGGGCCAGTCGGGCAACTTTCTATTGTCGTAGTGGCGCAAGAGGATGTACAGAGCGCAAACTGATACGAGGCTGATGGCGCACCATATCAGCTCCTGCCACCATGCCAACAAAGTTGCGTTCCAAGAAAGGGGCAGATCATTGTCAGGCTTCGGGTTTTGTTTCTCCGATATCTTTGGGCTGAGATCTCTTCTGTCGTCCGAAGCTCCGGCTGTTGAGGAACCCGAAGATGGTATCGGAGCTTTCGAAAGCAAAGTTGCCTGATCTCTTCCGAAGTTCTGCGTGCCATCGTTTGGCGACAGGCCACGATTGATGCTGTCCTCCATCGAAGCAGGGTGTGATGGAACGTCCCGTGCATCCGAATCGTGGATATTGGTGTCGTGTTCTGCGCCAGGAACGCTTTGGTATCCGCCTTCATTGATTCGCCAGGGGTTCTGGTCAGAATCAGTCGGAGATTGATACGGCTCCAGCTCAGGACTCAGATTATGCCTAGGGACAGAATCCAGGACGCGTTCTGAATGGCCTGCATTAGAGTGCTCAGTCGCCTGCTGCGAGACAGGCTTCCTCCGGAGCTGGAAGCCCCCAACAACCCCACTGTCCTCCGAATGCATGGCGAGTGCTGTAAAGGAAGTCAGCTACAAAAGCAATTTCATTGGTTCATGGGATTAACGGGCACTGTCTCACGGAAGAAAGAAACAGTCAAGGGAAGTCGCGGGGGAAAAACCGAAAACAAAAGAGAACCAGCTCATGTAAAATTCAGGCTCCAACGCTTGGCGAGGGAAATACGCATCTGTCGGCGTTGTGGGGCACGATCCTGGAATTGAAGTTCCAACAGACTTCGTCGCCCGACCATTGGCCACGACGTAAAGTATGCCAGGGGCAACCAACACGCCGAACCCCCAAAAAGGCTCGCTTAGCTGTGTAATTGCAACGTTTCTGCAGCTCAGCTGCGCTCAGCCCCGTTGGGGGTTGACGGATTGACGGGTTGTTTGCTACTTCGAGGTAGCGTTCGCTATTAAGATTAAAAACGCTGCGCGATCCTCGCCAGGGTTCAACAAGCGACTCTGTTGCATTTTGGATATTCCTCCAATCCTCGCTATGCACGTGACGAGCTTTGAAAGTGATGTTAGACAGCAGGTCAGTCGAACGACATGTTAGGTAGAGTCACATTTTATCTGCTGAGGATGTCATGCGTTAACCTGTCTTTCGACGTAAACAACTCAATTCTAGAGAAGGAATTGACGGCTCGCGACAGCTGAGTTGCGACGTAGTTGAAACCCATTGAGAAAAGAACATCAATTGCCAGTGTGTCATCGTAGAGAATTCATAGAACCATGAAAGGCAGCACAAGACCATACAAGTGACAGGGGAGAGTTATGAGAGGTGGCTAGAGTCCCCGGAAACGGCGCATGATAGACTAACGACCGCAGATATATTCCTATGCCATGGTCTTAGAAGTGTGTCTCATCTATCACTTATCGTCCTTCCCCCAAATTCGACGGAATGTTGCTTCCACTTGTATCGTGAACAGCGTCGTCGCCTGAATCTCATTCATTTCTCGGATTGCTTGGATCCTGCCAATTTTGGTTCTTGCGCAGGCTAAGTTGAGCACGTGCAAGGCGCATAGCTTGGATAATGTGTCCTTGTTAAATAACACGGCTTCGCGAAAGAGAATGACAATGACAGGCTACAGAAGCGAAGCTCAATTGGTACATCACCTTCAACGATAGAAAGTCGGTGTGCATCAATAATTGGTCAGCCGGCGAACAATCCAACTACCGGGTACGGCGTAAAGCGCAACGGAGAAAAGGCTACCGGGTACAGCGTGGAGCGCAACGAAGAAAAGGTTCGGGGGAACAACGAGCTGCCATATGCCAGCACAGGCAATCGCGGAGATTGAATCATCGCGTTTTAAAAAAAACGCCACCTCAATGGGCAGAAGCTTGGCGATGGAAGACAGAGATTAGGCGAGGTGGGATGCCGTTGACGATAAGGAGCGTCATCTGGATTGGTCCAGCGAACTCGTACGAAGCACCAGTGGGGCGAGGTGAGATATTTCGTTGACCTTGGTTTTAAAAACTTCTTCGATTTCTTTCCACTTACGAGAACGCCAACCGCACGTCTCTGAAAACCAAGGGCTGTTTGTACTGGGTGGACATGTTCTCTTGCCGTCTCGTTTGTAGGCCGTATATATTGAGACTTCAAGATAAGATATTGACGTAATCGAAACTTTGTGTCTCTGTGAGCTTTTCGCCGTCTGTGTTTCGGACAGAGCCCAGCTAGAATGTTGCGCTGCTGAAAATAACGATTGACTTGAATTGTCTGGCATTCATAGGGATTACGGGTGATGTGACCAACGTAGTATGTAAGAAAAGAGAAGGTATAACAGATGACCAAGATCAATGACGCAAGATGATGGGAATAAGCGAATATGCCATCCCATTTGAGCGCTCAGGAAAGCTAGCCGGGGGAGAATCAAATGGGATGACAGCCGGCGGGTTCCGTTTGAAACCAGGTCTGCAAGATCAGTCATCATGGTTGTAGCTTTGGCTGTTATGTGATTGATGACAGAGCTCACCAAGCTCTCTAGTGTGTTGTTAGCATTCACACTGGCGGTCAGCGGGTGCTTCATAGCCAGTGCTCACGGGCAGAAATCATGATTTTGTGAAGCTGGGATGCTGTTGCGTGCGCTGCGGGCTGCATGACTAATGAACCCACCAGAGCCCATCGCACAAATTTGTACGCCCTCAGATACGAATCTCGTTCGAGAAAAAGAAGAAAAAAAGAGAAGAGGTCGTCGTTTTAAAGACGAGCCTCCTTGGGGGCATCAAGAACTATCCCAAATCCCAAGGGCTCCACCGTCCCCACCGTCGGGCACTTGTCGTCCTCCGAACTGGCACTGCATGATCTGCATGACGAGAACCGTAACACCCACTGAGAGGACTCTGATTCGTCAACGGGCGTTCACGATGGAGATGTGGTGGGTCTCCCCGCGTCACATCGTGGGCGGGAGTTGTGCGACAGGGAGTCCGGCGGTCTATTCCGAGATGTTTTACACGATGCCTTGGACGGGAAACTTGACGACTTCAACAATTTTTTGTTTTTGATGGACGCAGATTAAGTAATACGGACGGACTTTTTGATCTTGGCGTTTTCTTGTTTCCTCTTCTTCGACATTATAAATACTCTTTTCAAACTTGGAGTTCGTCTTTTTTTCTACGCTGGTTCATCGCATCAAGGGTTTAGATCTTTGAACACTTCTTTTGACAAATTCTTCTTTTTTGGCTGGCCAACATGGAATTCCTCCAGCCCCCGAAACATTTTCTCAGCACATGGGCAGAGTCATCTTTGCTCAGGAAGATGGACGTCTGGACATCGTTATGTCTAGGCATCATCCTCCTCAGCGTCTTCGCCGTCGTACCCCACATGCGAAAACCCTCTCGCAAGCTCCCTTGGATCAACCCCCCAGAGTCACTGGACTTGTTCAACAGCGAAAGAAAGAAGGGATTCCTGTTGAATGCTAGAGGCTTGATGGAGACTGGCAGGAAGAAGTTTCCTGGCCAGCCCTACAGATTCATGACGGACGTCGGCGAGACCGTCGTCATCCCGCCGGAGTTTATCCACGACATTCGCAACGATCCCGGGCTCAGCTTCATGGACGCTTTCGCGGACAACTTCCATCCCCAGCTATCTGGTTTTGATGGTTTCGCGGTCGGTACGAGGCCCGATCAGTTGTTCCAGGTGGTCATCAAGAAGTCCATCACCAAGTTGTTGAGTATGTCGTCTCCAACTCCACGTCAACTCTGGCAGTCTACCCCACACCCCACATTGCCGCAACTCGCTCCTCCACATTGCAACAGCAGCACTAACACTCATCTCAATCTCTCAGACCAAATCACGGAGCCGCTGTCATCCGAAGCCAAGTTCGCCGTCGACCTCCGATTCGGAACCTCCACGGGTAAGCCTCTGCACCATAGCGTCACATCGCACCGACTAACACGGGTCCCCCGACACACAGAATGGCGCGAGTTCAACATCAAAGCCGACGTCCTCGACATCATCTCCCGCCTCTCATCTCGCGTCTTCCTCGGCGACGAGGTATGCCGCAACGAGGCCTGGCTCGAGGTCACAAAGTCCTACACCATCAACGCCTTCATCGGCGCCGAGACGATGCGCATCTACCCCAGCTGGCTGCGCCCGCTCGCCCAGTGGTTTGTCCCGCAGTGCAAGGTCCTCCGCCAGCAGGTTGCCGACTCGCGGCGCATCATTGAGCCTGTCCTCCAGAAGCGCAGGGACCTGCGGGCGGAAGCGCGGGCTAAAGGCAAGCCGATTCCGAGGTTCAATGACGGTCTGGACTGGTTCGAGGAAGAGAGCCGCGGGGCCAAGTATGATGCCGCTGGGGCACAGTTGGGGCTATCTGCTGTTGCAATTCACACTACTACGGATCTGCTCGTGGAGACAATGTTGCGGATTGCTGAGCACCCTGAGCTGTTTGATGCGATACGGAAGGAGATTGTTGAGGTTCTCAGCGCTGAGGGCTGGAAGAAGACAGCGCTGTTCAACATGAAGCTGACGGACAGCGTCTTGAAAGAGGCGCAACGACTCAAACCGGTCACATCAGGTAGGTCATCATGCCCTGTCGTACAGTCAAAGTGACTTTAAACTAATGTTTTTGGCCAGCCATCATGTCGCGAGTCGCGACCCGCCCAGTGACCCTCCCCAATGGTCTCCAACTCCAAACGGGCGAGCGATGCGTCGCTGACCTGGGTAGGATGGTCGATCCCACAGTCTATGAGAACCCCAACCAGTTCGATGGATACCGCTTCGTTCGCATGCGAGGAACCCCGGGCCTGGATGCCCAAGCCCACCTCGTGAGCACCTCGCCCGAGCACATCGGCTTCGGACATGGAAAGCACGCATGCCCCGGCCGCTTCTTTGCAGGCAATGAGTTGAAGATTGCGTTGGCGCACATGATCATGAAGTATGACTGGCAGCTTACCCCTGGATACAAGCACCGCTGGGAGGAATACGGATTCGGATGGTCATCAGATGGTATGGCCAAGTTGCTGATGAGGAGGAGAGAGAGCCCCGAGATGGATATTGACAACTTCTGAATGCGCCCAGCGGCAGTTTGTTCTGTTGAATACCAGGTTAAGTTGCATGTTGAGGCATATTTGCTTCATGTGTTGGATAAGTCAGTGGAAGGTCCCCGCCCTTCGCCTTGTACGATTGCTGCGTTTTGAGATGATGGATTTGGGGGAACCCGAGAGGGCTTCTCAGCATTAGCATTATGAAGATTGGCTTGGATATCGCATTATTTCAACTCGAATTCTCTAGATCGAAGTAATTCCAATTGTCCTTCCGTTCACTCTTAATACACATCTTCATTCTCAGTTTGAGTTTCTTCTTGGGAATCATCACCATCTCCTCGAAGATCCTCAGGCTGGTTCGTCTCAGTATCACATTTTCTTCAAACGCCAGATTAGGTAGTACTTACGTCTTGACCGCCATCGGTATTCTGGAGCTCCTTCATCTTGTAGACCTGGTCGGGCAACTCAACGCCCTTCGGCGCAGTAATGATGCCAAACTCAGCAAGTCCATCAAAGTGATGTCCCCACCAGCTGCGTCCGTAGAACCCAACAATTCTCTCATCACCCTGCACCTCTGTTCACTTGTCAGCACCATCATCGAACTCAATCGCATCAGCCCACTTACCCAAACTCAGAGTCTCCTCCCGCGTCTGATGCGGGTCATCCTCATTCCCCGACAACGCGCCGCCGGCCTTGCCATTCTCAAAGTGAATCCTCATCCCACACAGAATGTTGTCTTCCCTCGCAACCTGAATCTTGACAATCTCCTCACCCTTGGGCCAACGCACATCCTCGGCCGCGTGCCCGCCGAACTCGTGCAGATGATCACCGCCCGCCCACCTGCTAATCCGCGGTCCGCAGTTCACCTTGGTGCCGTCGGGGAACTTGACGTATGCGCCGTCGAGGATGCAACCCGTCCGGACGTCGATGCTCGACGCGCGCAGGATCTTGCCGTTGGGGGTCTTCTTGCTGAGCAACGTTGCCCAGCTCCAGAATTTGTCTTTGCCATCGTCAGACTCCTCCAGGTCCTTGGTCACCACAGACCTCTTGCGCAGCACGACGTCCGACCCGGGGATGCGGACGTACTCCGACGAGGCAAATACCCTCCACAAATCCTTCACCGTCTTGCTCTTGCCATTCATCCCCAGCACGTGAAGCTTCAGCTCCTCCTCTGGATCGAACCGGTTCTCCAACTCCTTGCGCCCGAAGAACACTTTTTTGTACGGCTCCGCCACACTCGGCTCCTCCTCCGCCTCCCCGTCGAATTCGATCGCCGCAATCCCCGCCACGCAGTAAATCTCGATGCCGACATCGTCCGTTTCGGGGTTCACCACAGACACAACAGGCGCACTCGTCCTTGCGTCCGCCTCCTTAATCCTCTTGTCCCCGGGCATCCAAAAGTGTGGAAGCATCCGGAACGAAAGCGCGTCCCTCAGATCCCACCGCGCGTCGTTCATCGTACGTTCGCCGTCGACATAAACCTCCGGCTCGCGTGTATGCGCCGCCCGCGCCGTCGTCGTCAGGAAATTCCGTGCCCAATGCCGCGGGTACCCCCGCGCCATGATCCCCGTGGTATGCGGCGCCCCGAACGCGTGCCCGACCTCATGCAAAAACGCGCCCTGTCCGACGCAGCACGCCTCCCAGAACGTCGCGCACTCGCCGTTGTCATTACCCACCGTCCGCCCGGGCACGCGCGTATCCCGCAGGCACTCCGTCACCTCCTCGACGAAGCGCGGGAACGAGTACGCCAGGTGGCTGCCCATCATGCCGAGCGACACGCCGTCGGGGTTGTGGCAGCCCAGCGCGGCGTGTCCGAGGATCATGTTCTGCGCCGTGGAGAAGTGCGCGTCGAGGAGCATGCCCGCGACGACGGGGCGCGAGGACTCCTCGAACGGCGCGCCGTGGGACGCCAGCGCGTCGAGGAAGTAGTCGAACAGCTTGTCCCTGTTGCGCGCGGCCTCGTTCTGCTGCGCCACGTCTGCGTCGCGGAGCTCGGCGACGGTCTTGCTAGAGCGGATGATGTGCACCTTTGCGGTGGACTGCATTCTCGGCGAAGAGTCGTCGGTGGACATGAAGGATTGGCTGGTCGTGTCGGCGGCGAATTCCTCCTCGAGGCGGAAGGAGCGCCGGCCGAGGCCCTTCATGCGCATGTCCTCGGCGGTGAAGGCTTGCCACATGTACGCGGCCATGCGCATCTTCGCGACGGCGGCGTCGAGGGAGGAGTGTGCCGTTGATAGGCGGCCGTATTTGGAGGGCGGGCAGTCGATGAGGAGGGGGGAGTCTTTGGCGACCATGATTGCGAGGTGCAGGGCGGGCGTCTGGAGAAGGGGGATGTAGTTGAGGGTGAGGGTTGTGGGAGCGGGATTCTCGGCGTCGGTAAAGGAGCGGGCAATTGTGAGGATATTTTTGCCGGGGGAGAGGAAGGCGATGGCTTTGAAGCGGGAAGCGTCGAGTGGCCAGGTTTGGGACGGGAATGTCTTTGCGGTGCCATCGGATGATGAGATTGTGACGAAGTCGTTCCATGGGACAGTACTGCTGTAGATACCTTTGATGATGATACACCGCTTTAAGAGAGATGGTGTTAGTGCTGAAAGATGGCTCAGGGGTGCTTGTAGTTACCTGATGGACGGTTTCACCATCATAAAAGTTCTCGATAGTAAGGCGGGCTTTCATGGTGGCAGCAGTGTCTTTGGAGACGGTCTGGTGAGACACGCGCTGGCGCTTGGGTGGAGGCATATGGGAACGCATTTCGACGGTTGATGTGGTGTTTTCGAGTTCAATGTACATGTCCAGTGACTGAAGTTCAAAGCGCAGACTAAATGTTGGAAAAAGTAATGAGAACGGGGCTTGAGGCGATGTGGAATGAATTCAAAATCAGATTGAGGAGATCTCTCTTCGCTCTTAAATACACATCGAATATTAAAGCTGCAACCCCTTTCGACATCCGATGTTGGGGATGGCTTCACAGACACGAGATGGCGTTCAGGCAGAACTGCGCTCTGATTGGCCAACCCGCGCCGCCCTAGCTGTCCTGCCTAAACTTCCCCGGCCCCGCGCCCCACTTTCCCGGGCCCATCCTTGGCCGGACCGATCGCTCGGATTCGACTCTAGGCAGCAGCACGTGGCGCGATATCACGGACCAAGGTGCATATCTCTGCAAATTCCGTTAAATATGGAGTTTAGCATCATCTCATATGATTGCCAGCAAGCGAAGAACAAGAGCGGCACGGAGGCGGTGACTCAGTACTACTGCCTAAATTGGTAGGCGCGAAGCGATCTTGGACGCATGCCTGACCTGGCGTAGGCAAGAACTTGTATCGCCACACGAAATTGAGGAGGATATTCGGGGTGGAAATTTCGAGTGGCAGCTACTAGCCTTAATGAATGGTGAGGGCTGTTGGAGATCGAGCTGCCAGGATTCTCATGCATGTCTACCTTTATGATGTCGGCCCATATCGCGTAGCTCGCCTTTGAAATGCCCGATGAAGGAACTTTGCGACTTTTCACTTAGATGTTCTGGCGTAATGTAAAGTTGAGGATCGGCCGTATGATAAAGACACTCTCATCAACGCAATTGGCTGGGGGTCTTTGGGGATTCGCAGGGGCCAGATGCCTGTTGAGCACCATGGGAAAGGGGTGTCTATTCTTTTCCTTCGTATGGGTTCTGTCAAAATTCATCTTTCTCGATCGCCAATCAGGGCTAGAAACCAACCCAAGTTACGAGACTGTGATGCGAAATTGTTAACGACCATCGCTGAGACCAGAATGAATATTGCTACAGCTTATCGCAGTGGCTCCCGGGTCATTGAAAAGTGAAAGCGCCGTCCATCGGCGCTTTTGTTGCGTCTGTCCAGGGCATTACGACAAGGAAAGCCTTTCCTTCAAAATGCAGGAATGGGATTTTGCCAGTGCTAATGGTTTGTAGCCAGTAGACGCATACTCGGCGACATAAGCTCTGGGCGTGGCCGACTTGTCAAGCAACGGACTTACTCCCGTCTTCTGGGGAACACATATTGCGAAGATCAAGTTCTGACGAGCTGTGCAGGAGTCCAGGTTGAAACCAACGAGCATGGGACAAGTACAATGGGAGTGTCTCTATAGTTGTGTCATCGTCGGTCTTTTGCTAGATAAAGAAAATTGATTGGCGTCTTGCAGCTTTAAGGCACATCCGTGGATGAATCGGACGGCACGAGCGACGGTGCGGAGACCTCAGAAGAAGAAGGCTCTCATGCAGGCGTACCTAACAAATGCACGTCCAACTGCAGAGCAAAAGTTGCTGATCTTCCATTGGACTATGCGGCCCACCTTCAACTCCATACCGCAACTGATTGAGTCGCTTCGTTTGCATGTCTGCGGGGTTTCGTCTTGGCTGGAAAAGCCGCCAAGATGCAACTTCATGCAAGAGGCTGATAAATCATTTGTAACGAACGCAGTTTTCCTGCTATTAAAGGGAGGGAGTCCAGCCAGCAAACCAAAATGTGATCATTTCAGCGTATTCTTCCTTGCGCGTTCAAAGGGAGCCAGCAGAGCCCGTAATCCTTTGATGCGCGATGGACGGAAACTTGGAGTCGTTGAGAGAGATTTCTCTCAAGCATTCAAAAACGATTCCCCAGCTTCTCTCAGATATTCAACGGTGCCAGTCGACCCAGACGAAGGATGCCAGTATTCTTCAGAGATTGGATTGTCTTCATATATCCAAGCGACAACGAGCTGCTGCCTGCAAATCAATTGCAGGCGCCGACAATCCGAAAACAGTCCGTATGTGGCGACATAAGATCGATGCTACGAAACGAAAGGACTACATCGCTTTGTCATACACATGGGCTGCATCCCAATACGAAAGTGACGCTGCTGGATCCTACGAAGTCCAGGAAAGCTCGGGCGAGGAATTCCATCTCTCTCCAGTTCGAGCAGCCATTTTCGATCGAATCATTCGATACATGAACACTATCGACGTGGGGCTTCTCTGGATAGACCGCCATTGCATTGACCAAGACACCTGCGAGGACAAGACGTGTACTTGCGTGCGGTGTGAAAAAAAGGCCCGCGCTTTGCAAGTTATGGATCTGATTTACAGCAAAAGCTCGTATCCTGTGGCATTATTATCAAAGCCAATCGAATCCCGCTACGAGCTCGAACTACTGGCTGACATCATGAAAAAGCGTTTCAAGGCCGGAGATCGATCAATGACTGGCCGAATGCGCATAAGAGCACAGAGAGCACTTCGTTTGCTGGAATCGATGACCAACGATCTCTGGTGGACAAGAGGCTGGACTTTCCAGGAGAACTATCGTGCGGGTATCAACATGAGGCTCCTCATACCTCTTTCACCAGAGTTAGAGGGGTTGAAATATCTGATGGGTGGCTTCATCACACATCAGGTCGATGGAGAACTATGCATCAAATCCGTCGATTTCATGGAAGCGGTCACTTTCTTCTGCGAAGAAAACCAGAAAGCCAAGCGCCACCAAAACGAAGTGCAGACTCGTGTCATTCAAGGAATCCTGAGCAAAGCCAGAAAGTATACGATTATCCTGCCCAGAGACGCATTCATGTTTCCTGCAATCGCCTCTGATCTGAGCAAAAGAGAACTACGAGAAGCTTGGGACATTCTCGAAATAATAGCCAACTGCTGCCAGTACCCTCTTTATCTCGATAAAAAAGGGCTAATTGAGAACGGCGCCAGTCGTAATCTATCAATACTAGCCATGTGTCTCATTAATGGCGAGATACTTAACAATAATCGGTCAGGTCCGTATCCAGTGTCAGGCATGAATGTGTTTGAGTACTTGGAAAAGCTTTGCCTGCCATCGTTCGCAGCGCCTCCCATTCGGGACCTCACCTATCGCAAAGGTTGCCGATTTCACCCGGTTTCCCTCCACGAAGTTGGTATCAAGACTGAAGGATATCTATGGGAGCTCGGAGATATTATCGACACCAGGTACTTGAAAAAGGCCTCTCGCTGCGCGTATCCCATGTTCAACAACGAGCGATTCTCAAAGAAGGAAGTTGATCAACTAATTCGGCTTACGAACAAATTTCGGGGTTACTGGAGAAATCCTCTCGCAGAAGGTATCCAAATGCTGATACGCAGTGGGTCTATGGGTGAGAACATAACGTTTGCAAGGGGGCATATGGAGGCCATGGCTAAAGAGGTGGCGAGGGCTGTCGGTAAAGGACACCAGCTGAGACTTGGACGGCTTTGGAGCGGGCGTGGCCCAAGACAACAAACCGCCATCTTCCTGTCGAATCATAAGTGGACATACAGGCTTCCAGAAAAGAAACATCAGGGGTACGTCTTCACATCCTCATTAGACAATGAGAATGCGAATGACATAAATCGACATGTATGTCTCGAAGTCAGCTGGGTAGGATCCGACGACGATATCCCTAAGCTGCACACTAGACGCGGGATTCTTGGACTATGTTTTTTCCAGGGTCACAAACCGGAAGAGGTCATTTTCCCGTGGCCATCTTCGCTGTTGAAAGTATAAGCGCCATAACAGAGTCAGTCTAACGTCTGGCTAAGAGCTGGACACTGTTCTTTTTCTTATCTAATATGAGGGTCATTAGCTTCGCCTTGAAGCGGCATCTGAGGCCTCTTATTGGCACTTTACGCTTAATGAACAATCTTATAAGCAATGGATACTCACTTTACTCTTGTGATTTGGGGAGATCACTGATGCTTCTTGCCATCCTGCTTGCAGGCGTTGACCTTGTTTCTTCTTGCTTGCGCTGAAGAGTGGAGTCGCGGGGAAGAAAGTTTATGATAAGCATCAAGCTTAGCCTGTAACCCTGCATTGGTCAAAGTCACGTTCATGGCTATCTTGCCAACTATGCGTGACTATTCCCAAAGAAACCATAACAGTCGATCACGAAATCTGGGTTGGCAATGTGCCAGTGAGCTAGTATATTTTCTGCCGGATAATGAAGTGCAAGTCATTTGGGCCTTTCATAGCTGCGGAAGGATCTGGTCAAGCTGCGCGCTCTGCCGATTCCCCATTATCCTGCCAGCTCATTATCCCGCCGGCCAGGAGTGGGTTCCAACACATGTCGCGTGAAACCGCAGTCTGCCAAAAGAGGATGGAGACTTTTCTTTCGCTGAAATTCGAGATTCCGCGGCTAGCAGGGCCTGGGGAAATCGGGACGAGGTTGGAAGTAAATTATATTGTAACCCACTCTTACCCGGCGGGATATCATCTTTCAACTTCCGCGGGGAAATAGGATTTTACCGACTGCATCCACCTAGACGCTTGACACGTCTGCCCTCCCACGCCATGTACAGCTGATCAACTCGTATGGGAACTCGCTCAACAACATCGCTTCACAATCGAAGCTTGACTCGCCTGGTTCCTGCTCGGTGGCTTTTCCGCTGCAAACGAATTATCCTGGTTCCCAACGAGCAACGTCTAACAGCTGACGACTTCCGACCAAAACGACTTGCGCATGATTAAAGATCATAACTTGAATGACAAAACGATGTTTGAAATTTTGTCGATTATTTAGACAAATACTTGCCAATAGAAACGTCCAACAGTATTCTTAGTTGATTGACCGAGAAACTTTGATGAGAGGCTAATAGGTGATGACCCGAATTTTTGAATTCAATGGCGATAACCATTGCGTTTTACTTTAGGGTTGTTAACAACAAGGCCACACTATTGATATCCCGTTCCTCCCAGTTGTATTCCATTCAACGGGTGCCGTAATGTTCGGAGTGCGACAATAGAGTCTAGGGGTGGATGTGGAATAGCTGTCTAGTATCACCATGGTCCGTGAGGGGAGCCCTTTCAAAAGACTCATATAGACATGTCAATGTACCCTTACATCGTTGAGCGTTGGCTCACTCCAAAAATCCACAATAGAACCTCGGCGGAAGCAGGGTTCGACGGGCCCAGCCGGATCGGTTCAGGGATTGCAGGGAGGCACAAACTCAAAGCTAACTATTTCATGGAAGATCTATCTATCCGGCACGCTCAACTTCAAAGTGACACATGGCAGAAACAGAACAGTGCCAGCCCGCGTGTTCTAATCGACTCGACCGATGCCAAATCTCCCACATGAGAGCTAGTGATGTTATCAGTCAAAGTCGGAGACTTTTACCAACGAGTAATTTTGCGAACCAACTGTACATTGCTACAGCCCAACAGCCCTAGAACTCAAGAGATCCAGGTGCATTCTCCCATCTCGGCGTCTATGATGTGTTGTGATATTTGACAAGGCCTCAAGACTAAATCTGATTTTCTGCCCTGCCGGATGTAACATATCATTTTCATATGCCCAAGCTCGTACGACGTTCTTATGACAACTCAACAACATCCCAACTTAATTTTGCACTTGGTCTTTTCTCCAGTGGACTAATGTGATGTTCAGGGATACGTGGCGCGTCCACTGAGATTCAATCCAATTCTTCTCCCCAGTGGAGGCTGCTCATCACAAATGGTTGCAATTTTTCACGGTCGATTACGTTTTCGGTTAACGTCCTGCTACGTCTCATCGAAGCCTTTTCCTTCACCCTGTCCCGTCCGAAAATCTATAAATCGAGCGGTCTTTGCCTCGAAATTGAATCTTTTGAGATCATCAATCAACACTCCACTCACAAACCACCTCCTTCCATCCAAGTCACAAAGCCTTTAGTCAACACAACGACTTCAAATCTTCCCGAACCATCAGTAAGGACCCCCACCGCTTTTATTTAGCTCTGCAGCATGAGAAACTGACGCCATAGCGTAGACATGAAGACCACCTTCTTTCTCGCCGTCGCCGCCGAGGCTGCTCTCGTCTTTGCCAACTGCAGGGTCGAGATCCTTGACGGCAACTCGTTCCAACTCGGCACCGCCTGCATTCCCAAGGGAGGCCAGGGACCTGTCGCAGTCAATGGTCGCAACTACTTCGTCACCGCCACCACCAGCTGTGGCCTGGGCTTCCTCGGTACCCAGACCCATCCGTCTGACTGGCAGCTGAAGCTTCTCGGCAACTGCTAAGCGACTGAATAACCCGACGACTCTTCGAACAAGATTTCAACAGCTTGAACTGATGATCTCGTGCATGGACGCTTGAGATGCGCCAGAATGGGGTTGGGATATGGAGGAGTGGTTGTCACAAAGCCCGGGGACATTTTAGAGAGGGACCATCTGCATGAGTGATTGCCCTTTTTGCATAGGATATTAGTCTCAATACTCACTGAAATGTCCGCCAAATGCGATCTATTCTTGGTCCAAACAGCTGTGATGTAAAAAGCAATAGAAAATGTACTTGGTTCTATCTTGAGTCTCCTCGGCTTAAATGTCATCAGGCCCTAGGTTCTTGAGCTGCCGCTTGTCATTTGTCTATCAACTAATGGAAGTATTCTGCCTCAGAAATCGATGTAATATGAAGTTGCTAAAATTTCATCAAAGTGACATCAATACACCTGTTTTCTATATGGCACATATGATATGTGTCAGTTGTAAAGATGAGTATCAATCGACGTGTTTCCAGCAGTTTCGACGTCTGCGATGGTATCGAAGAGACGCATCTAAGACCAATTAGCACAGTACATGACGCAGTGGAACCCATCTAACAGTCTTTACTATCTTCTTAAGTTGACTTTTAGCCATGGTCTAAGATTTTGATGACATAATTAATTTCCTGGGTGGCCCCCTTGAGAGGACATGATTATAACCAGTACCTCTCACAACTTCAACGTTGCAGCAACTTGTGTTGAAGAGGCAAAGCACCGCATAACTTTCACAATTCAGTGGTGGAGCGTAAAGTCGTGTATGAAAGTACTATCTTGGAGCCCGGACCGGCCAAAGAATCTCCCGTCTATTTAAATAGTGGTATCTCTGCTCCCTTGCTGATTGCATCCATTGAAAACATCGCCATGATTTCCAAGTCTAGTTTCAACAACGAGGGCCGCACTGAGCAGTTGTACAAGGGTTTGTGTTGAATGCGCCGTCGCAGGAACAAAGGCAGTCGCTGGCCTTGCTTCCGGCCAAGAACCCTGCTTTTGTTCAGCCAAGTTCGAACCACTGAGAGTGAGGAAGTGCGGAATATCTTACAGCAGCACCCATCTCTGGCAAGCAATTCATGCAACTGCGAAATCAACTTGAGCGAATATTCTGCGTCACGTTTGGTCCAAACTTACAGCCTGGCAGTATTGTGAGCCACAATTACCTACAAAAGAATATCTCGAGTATAACATACCTGTTCTTCCGGTGTCTTTGCTTCCCTCGGCCTACTGGTGTGGGGCGGAACTGCAGCAACCATGGCTACGAAGACTGAAAGCAAGACAGCTAGCTTCATTATGGCGTATGATTGGTTGGAGTAGGTTGTGCGGAGAAGTTTGTAAGTGTTCCCTTCGGACTAGCGCTTACGGAGGGGCGAAAGTATGGAATATGGCAGTAACGAGCGAAAGTATGAGAGAAAGTTAATATCGCATGCTCCGTCGAGGGACAGATTCCGTTTTATGGCATTGCTGGTCAGTTTTGCCTTGCGACCGTGAGGTAGTCAGCCAAATGAGCTTGGTGGGTTTCCGAACATGCGACGCGCTCGGCATGTCATAGACCCATTCAAAACTCGTACTTAACGACTCATGTTCCGTTCAAAATACCCCAATCACAGCAATCGGGAAAGTCGAATGCCTCAAACCTGGCAAGGGACTGAACTCTATTTGACTGCTCGTCTGGTCGATGTTCATCTGGCCTGCATCGAAGCAATCCATACGGAAAATACGGTGTTCGCCGTTGGAGATCCGCAGATCGACTGTTACCGCATGATTTAAGGTGAAACCGTCACACTGGTGCATCACTGGTGCACCTGCTTGGCGCAAAACAGAGGGCAATACCATAGCCCCAGATCAACAATTCCAAGATCATGGCAGTCAGACCAACGTGAAGTTTTGTGTATATCTGTAAGAAGGCTGTCGATTGAGAAAGGTGGTTGAATTAAAGTCTCTATACCATCCAGTCTCGATAACGAAACTTGGATCGATTTCAATATTACTCACACGCAGGCTAAGTTGCAGTCAGCTCTCACAAGATGGTTTTTATTCGTACATGGTAAGGCCACGGCTCTTGCATTTCGTCGCAGGCCTCGAGGCGCAGACCAAACCAAACATCAATCTATCTCAGGCATCGCTGTGCGCCCATGTGATTGTCTGATGGAGCGACCCGTAAACCGGTCTGCCGACTCGGAGCTGTCCTCCTTGTCTTGTCGGCTATTCTCCGATTGTCCCACCAGCTTGGTTTTACAAGAACCCCACTAGAAATTCGAAATCCAAAGGGTTGCTCCCACCGGCAGCGCCCGCCGGCTCGACTGAAACAGTTGCTACTTGTCTCATAAAAGAGGTCGCGTTGGTTTCGGACTTCTTGAAGCATTCGACGGCGCTTCCTTCAATTTGCCTACTTTGGTGTGTACAGGCACTATTTTTGTCGAACGGTTTGGGCCAAATATTGAATGAACGTGTTCGCTGTCAAATTTTCGCGCGTGTCAGATGACTCGGACACCTTCCTAGGTATTTGACACTACCATTTTCCCAAGGGTTGAGATCATGAGACATTATTCAGGTATCTCGGTGAGTTATTGAGCGCCGACGCCGATTTGGTAACGGGCGGGAGATTACCATTGGGGCCTGAAGCGGAATTGGGAAGACTGCCGAACTCCGCCGAGGAGATGTCGCATTCTGTGTGCCGAAATAATATAAATCATTGATTTTGGTTCTGCGTCCCTCTCAGAGTCCTCCTGTACCTCAACCATCTTTGGCCCGCTCATGCATTTGATGCCGAATCAATTGTGGCAACTCGGGCTTTGTTGTCGTTTATAAATCATGACAGCACCCTAATACGTATGCCTCAAACAGATCCGTTTCTCGCTTGACGACATGGAATTGTTCTTCTGCGTCTGAACGACATACGCAGTTGTTAACGAGACCAGTTCAAGACAGAAGTTGAAAAAGCCATACAGTATGTTTTTGTTCAAGCAGTCTGGAAACAAGCATCGTTTCCTATGAATTTCCGGGGTGTCATTTCAATTAACACTTCGTCTTCGAGACGACGTCGGTGTTCCAGATGACGTGACGGGGAAAACCTTCAGTGGTGATCAGTGGGGCCTCGGTGCTTAATTACCATATGCAGATTCTCGTCAGGGACGGGTGCTCAGCCACGGCGCTTTCTTATGTGAATGCGAGTTGCTAACGGCAATCATCGCCCGATGCTCAAAATCTCTTGCTCTGAAGACATTGTCAACATAGTATACTGGGACGGAATTTCATCCAACTCACAGCTGTCCCCCCAGCTCCACAAACCCACATAATCCAGAAATGGCTTTGAACAATGCACGGCCATCATGTGCTGTGGCTGAAGCCGCTGACTAAGATGAAAACCAACGAATCTGTCCTATCTGCAAGGGGACCCTTTCCAGCAACCTATCAATACGCGTAATGAGATACCACAACGAACCAACGAGTTGATTCGTGTTCCACGAAACAATCAACCATGTCACCGCCTATTCAACCGGCGGCATCCCATGCCGCCAACGACCTCTCCGACGCGGCCCTAGGAGGCCCAGTCGCCTTGAAAGATGGTCTCTTCGTCGATGGCTACGGTCGGACCCTGGCGCTGCACGGCCTCAACATATCTGGGGCCAGCAAGCTGCCCACCGCGCCGAACGGCCTGTCTCACCTCACCGAGGGTTTCTTCGAGCACCGGACCGTCACATTCGTCGGGCGGCCGTTCCCGCTCGAGGATGCACCGCTGCACTTCCGCCGGCTGCAGGCCTGGGGCCTGCCGCTGATCCGGCTGCTCGTCACATGGGAGTCCATCGGCCACGCCGGCCCGGACCCCCGGACGGACCTGGACCTCGAATACATTTGGTACCTGCGCAAACTCGTCGAGATGATGCCCGCGTACGGCATCAAGTGCTTCATCTGCGCGCATCAGGATGTCTGGAGCAGATTCAGCGGCGGCAGCGGTGCACCTGGATGGACTTTTGAGGTGGCCGGCCTGGACGTTGAGGCCTTCACGGACACGGGGGCCGCATATGTCCACGGGCAAGATGAGCTGCGCCGCGCGACTGCGCCGGTGAATGAGAAGGAGCCGAGTGGCCCGTTCGTGTGGCCGTCAGGGTACCAGAAGCTGGCTGCATCGACGATGGCGACGCTCTTCTGGGCGGGAGATGTGTTTGCGCCGAAGTTGGTATGCAGCCGGCAGGGCAAATCAGGCAAAGATGAGACGGTTTCGGTGAAGGATTTCTTGCAAGATGCGCTGATTGAAGCTTTTGGACGGTTGGCGGATGAAGTGGCTGACCTGGAAGCCTGCATCGGGTTTGAACCGATGAACGAGCCACATCGTGGCTTGATCAACCTGCATGGCTTCGACGGTTGGAACTACGACACAGATCTTCACATCGGACATTACCCATCACTGACGCAGGCCCTCGCACTAGCTAGTGGCTACGCACAAGAGGTGGACTACTACGTCAAATCATGGCCCTTTCCCACACGTATCTCTCATCGATCTGTGGTAGACCCGAAGGGCCGATCAGCTTGGTTGACGTCCAAGGGGAAGAACCTAGGATTGGGCGAGTGCGTATGGCGTGCTCACGGAGCATGGGACTGGGATGCGTCAAAGAAGACACCAAAAGTCCTCCAGAAGAATTATTTCGAGGTCGATCACCGTCCCGGACGCGAGGGGACGCCGATTGAATGGTACCGCGACTTCTACGCCCCTTTTCTTAAGCGCTTCTCAGACCGTGTCTCACGAAAATCACCACGTCAATTTTGTTTTATCGAGCCAATACCGAACGAATTCATGCCTCCTTGGGTCGATGGCAATTCAGGAGAAGCCAAAAGTCCAAAAAAGCAGAACTACGCCACAAAGACAGTCATCGACACAAAACGACCAGACAACCTCGTCTTCGGACCTCACTTCTACGATCTCAATGTCTTATTCAGTAAACACCACTCATGGATGAGCGTCAACGTGCAGGGCCTTTCGAGGGGCATGTTCATCCTCAAGGCGCTCTACTTTGGCGCGCGGGCACTCAGGAAGAACTACCGCGCGCAGCTCGGCAACATCATTAAGTACGGCAAAGCCTCTCTCGGCGACCACGTGCCCGCGCTTATCGGCGAGGTCGGCATCCCCTACGACATCAACGGCGGCGAGGCCTTCGCCACGGGCAACTACGACAAGCAGCGCGAGCTCATGCACGCCCTCATCGCCGCGATGGAGGACAACATGGTCGGCTTCACGCTGTGGAACTACAACCCGGACAACCGCGTCGAGTACGGCGACGGCTGGAACAAGGAGGACTTCTCCGTCGTCAACGGCGACGCGGAGGAGGTGCCCGGGCACATCATGCAGGACTACGCGAACGCGCCGCACGCCAAGGACGAGCTGTACCGCGGCGGGCGCGTGCTCGACGTCGTCATCCGGCCGTACGCTGTTAAGATCGCCGGCCGGCCGTTGCGATCGGACTGGGACCCGCGCACGCTGAAGTATGAGTTTGAGTGGACGAGCCAGGACCGCGTGGGCGAGGAGCAGGACGACAAGCTGCGGACGACGGAGGTGTTCATACCGAGGTACCACTATGAGGGCGGGATCAAGGCTAAGGTTAGCGACGGGGACTGGTCGTATGACGCGGAGCTGCAGACGCTGTATGTGCGCCACAAGGCCGAGGTCTACCGCCACCGTCTGGTTGTCGAGATCCCCAACGTTGGGCGGCGTTTGCTGGATAGGGTGGAGAGGCGTCGTCAGGCGGTCCCGCCGAGCTTCCCGCTCAGCTTGCTGTCAGCAAGCGGCGAGTTGGCGTTGGAGGAGCTGGATCCGGGGCTGGTTTTGGTCATGCTGCTGTTGCCGGCTATTGCCATTGCGTTGGCTGTCTTCGCTCAAAGACTGGGCTAGAATATGAATAAAGATTCGCTGTTGCGCGTTGTGGGCGCTGGTCATGTGTACTTATTCAAATGAGACTGTATGTTGAGTCAAGAACAAGGTTGGATTATCGTCGAATAGCGCTAAGGGCCGCGGACTCCGCGGCATATCAAGCGAAGTGCAGACAAGCTTTTCACGCACGGACTAGTCGACTGAGCCGAGTGTGATGGAGCATTATTTCAGACGATTTTTTGATGGACGTCCGATGGGATGACCAGGGACGTGCCTTCATGAAGTTCCACGCCAGTCTTTAGCTCCGCGAGTCTACGTGACACAAGTCTCAGCAGTGCGTATGAACAGGAACTCTTTGTTTGTTCTTGTGGTCCGAGCATCTGCGTCCAATCTGGCACGCATTTGAGGTCGAAAGACAGCTGAAAATAGATGTCATAAGCGTCTTCTCGGTATTGAGGCTGTAGAACGAGGTTTGCAAGTTTAAACGACCCCAGCTCCGTCGACATCCATAATGTGTATCGGATCAACGGCAAGACACAGATTCATTTGACTAGACCACTTTCGGGGCCGTCATAGCCGGCCACAAAACCCACTTAGTGTCCGCAAATCTGGCGTTCTTCGTTAATGAGGACCGCAACTCATCAAACCACATCATTTCGGGGTCCACTATGTTCGGCATCACGAGTCGTGCTAAGCGTTGTTACGAACACTCGGGTAGGGCCAGTCTACGGATAGGCCTGTGCTCACACATGACGATTTCTCCGACAAATCAAAAGCTGCCTTGACATAGACGATGGCGAGGATATTCTTCTCGTATCAAGCCATCATTGCGCGCATTGGCCCAACCCACCGGCTGTCGGGACTAAGAACAACGCCCACGATCCGGGCGACTTGCAAAATGATCATACAACATTATTCAATTTAACAAATGCTCACGATGTTCCAGAAGCGGTCTAAATTTAAACTTTTGAGTTTCTTCCAAAGCCGTGTTCCCGTCAACTCGTGCACACAAGCCAGCACCACTCGCCAACTATTTAGCAACCCGATGCAGCCCGCTTCTCTGTCCATGATCTGGTTAGCATCCTGCCCACCCTCATTTCCTTAACATTTCCCATTACCAGATTCAAGGACGCCCCATCACCAAGATGCGTGTCGGATACCTTGCCCTTACGGCGGCCGCTGCTGTCGTGTAAGTAAAGCCACAGGAAACGCCACGGACAACGCGTCGACTAATAAGAAGCACAGCGCCCACCCGGACCACACCAGGCACAACTGCTGCGTGCAATACGACGAGGGCGGGCCGTGGTTCTACGACCAAGACCTTACTGTCAACACCTGCAAAGCCTACTTTGGCAACCGAGTTCGTTCCAATCTGCCGTCCCGATATCCACTCTATTCTTGCTGACATGACATCAGGGAACCGTAGACAGCGGCACCGTACGCCATTGACCCCATGTACTGAAATCATGTTAGGCCATACTAACCATTTGCGCAGTGCCTGCAGAAGCCTGGAATCAGCATCGACGGAAGCGAGTTCGACTCGTACTGCCAGATTGAGGCGTATGATCACATGGGCTATACCGTAGCGTTTGTTGGTGCGGGATACAGGGGTAGCTGCTGAGCTCCGCGACTGAGGGTTGCATGGGTCTTTCCGGAAAGGCGGGAACGTTATCCGTGAGAATGAAGGTTGCTTGCTCGAGCATCCCCTGTCTTGTGGTTGTTCGTCTGGCCCGATGGCTACCAGAAGGTTTGGGATGATCTGATGCTCCAAGATCCCAAAACAGGTCAATAATGATTGTGAGAGATTAGTACCATAGAGTGTACCGCTTGAAATAATTCTCCTTTCAGCCCCTAACGAAAACTTCTCTTCCCTTTGCCACACATCTCGTCCTCAATAAGTTGCAACGCTGCACCCATTCTCAGCTCGCTTGAAGTAGAAAAGGGGCACAACCCATCCAAACGCGACAACCCTACAAACGAAGCGGCAGAATGACGCATGCCAAGATCAATAGTCACAAGAGAGAGTGACCATGCTTCTAGACGTCTTGTTCGGTCAATTGGACATGCTTGGAGGAGGCACAGCAACCACTTGGTAGCCACGTCCAATCGCGTGTCAAGGAGCTGTTTTGGGTCACAATGCTTTTGCCTAAAGCAAGCGCAACAACATAACAAGCCTCCAACACGAGCTGGCGACGACTTGGCGGTTTCTTCTTATTCTGCCTAAAGTCTTGTTGTGCCCTTCTCATTTTCTTTTTTAAGTTTGAGTCGGTTACATCATGGAGCTCTGCGGCACGGGAAACGGAACTAAACCAAAAGGTTGGGTATAATGCTTTGGGCAACAAGTATGAAGAGTCCGCAAATCTAGAAATCTCCGTTTTTGTGTTTCTACAAGAGGCTTAACCCTACGGTGTCCTGATTGTTGTACGAGCTACCATCTTTCAAATTTTCATAACTCATCTAGAGTTGATACTATCCCAGACATGAGATCCACCATGCTCTGTGGGTGGCTTTGCTTTCACCTCCTAATCACCACCATTTACGCAAGAGATGTCAAGTTCACCGAAGCCTCCAACGCGGACCGCATCATCACCACCAACTCAACCCGCGCACCTTACCACATCCCGCCCGCGACCTGGGGCCGTCTCATGTCCCCGCCCAACGCAACCGGCCACTTCCCCTTCCAGGGCCCCAACCTCTCCGCCCCGTACCCCGGCAACGCCAGCACGCACAGCACGCCGCTCACCTGGGCTGTCACCCTCGACATCAAAGCCGACATCTCCCTAGCCCACACCGCGTCTCCCCGCTTGTTCAACACCTCAACCTACGTCTCAGGCGGCGTCCTCTCCCTCACGCCCCCGGAAGCCCTCATCGCGCCGGCGCTCGACAACGGCACCGCGTACCGCCACCACCGCACCTGGAAGGTCTGCGCCTTCAGCATCGCGCCGCCAATCACCTGGACCCCCGACACGCAGCGCGAAATGCACGACGCCGGCGACTGCCAGGCCGTCTGGTCCGCCGCCTGCGTCGCCTGGCTTACATCCGCGATCCAGTCCGAGTTCATGGACAGATTCGTCAAGCCCGCGTTCGCCAACGACGCCGCGTGCCCGTTGATTACCATGCTCGACGGCCCGTGCGCGATGAGCAGCTGGGTGCAGGGCTACGAGGTCGCCCTGGACCGGGAGGCGCACGCCATGTTCGCGCCGTGGGGGGACGGACAGGCGGTGCCGGACGAGATGATCCCGTACGTGAACGGCTCGGCTGTGTTCCAGTGGGCTTCGGACTGGGGCGAGAAGGGGAATCTGACGGCGTATCATCAGGATACGGGGTTTTTCTGGCCGATGTTTGTGGCGTTTGGGTTCAACGAGACGTGGATGGCACGGGAGGCGAATGCGTCGAATGTGAGTTTGCCGCAGCCGCCGCTGGTGTCGTTTGTGTGTGCGCGGGCGCAGACGGCGGCGGTGGGGAGCGAGATTCCCGAGAGCGGCGGGGCGGTGGGTGGGATGGTTTCGTGGGGTATGCTGGGTCTGCTTGGGGTGTTTGCTGTGTGGCTTTTATGAGGTGTTTCCATTTATGACCTGTACGATAGATATCTGAGCAGAGAAGAGTTAATTCGAACACGAGGTTTCGATATATTGACCGGGGCTTGCATTAGCATAGATCGTGGTGTATTCTTCTCTGACTGAAATGCTAAGCCTCCCAAGATTTGACGTATTCTATCCTCTCCAATTTTTCCTGGTAGAGATCGTCCTCCTGGGGGCTGTCACCGAAGCTCGTCCCTTCGCCGAGAACCGTCTCCTGGACGCCCCTGATTTCCATCAGCCGCGGCAGCCTCTCTGCCTTCTTCTCCAACAGCTCCTTCACATGGCTGTCAACTGCAAAGTTCTCCCCCTTTCGGTACCCGTACAGGCACAGGTACTCCAAGCTGGGCGGCAGCGCATCGACAAGTCGGAAAGGCGGCTCCTCTTTCAGCTTATACGGGGGTTCCCAGCCGTCGTTGGGGCCCATGAGCGCCTGGACGTTGATGCTCAGATGTGTGAGGGCTGTGAAGTCGTGGAAGGAGCCGATGGTGTAGCCGTACTTCCTCGTATCCGGGATCCTGTGTGGGAGGAGCGGGCCGGTTGCTTGGGCCTCGGCGAGGACGAAGTACTCGTCCTTCTCGAGCGTAGCCTCGGTCACCCCAATGACTTCCTCACCCTCTTCGTCCAGGCTGTAGTCTTCCATCCCAGCTTCCTCTTCCGACTCGCGCGCGTTAATGCCATTTTCAAGGTCGAGGTCTAGCACGCGAAGGGTCTCCTTTTGCGTGAGCAGGCTCTTGCCGATCGTCTTCAGCTGGACAATCGGGCTCCCTCCGTCCAAGGACCACAGCCCGCCCATCGAGACGACAGCTTCCTCCAGACCCTTAGGCGCTCTGAGGAGCATTCCCAACACGCCGCCGGACATGTCTGTGCACCTCGCCTGGATGCGCTTGAACGAGGGGGAGGCCGTCCCAGCGGGGAAGAGGAGCTTCTCCATCTGGTACTCCCCGGTGCCGTCGAGGATGAGGTTTCTGAAGCTGGGCAGGCGGTGGAAGTAGTGCAGATAGTCGAGGATTTCCAGGGTATAGTAGTGGCGCTCGTCGTCCTTCCATGATAGGTCCACGATTTCGACGGTCTCGAGCTGCGGCAACGCGCGGTAGTCGGCGGGGATGAGGGCGTAGTTTGACTTTTTGAGGTACTCTTTTAAAAGGGGGGTCCATTCTAGGTTGCCGACCAGTAGATGCGTGACGTTCCTTGTGTACGAGAGCAGCAGCACGGCGGCGACTTCGGCATAGAGCTTGTTATGCTTGACGAAGCCCTTTGGCGAATCAGGGTTCTGGGCGAGGAGGTGGGCCTTTTTCCAGGCCAGGGACCGTAGCATGACGTGTGTCGTCTTTTCAGTCAACCCAAGATCCCGGACGCGGCTTTCGAGGAGGGCGTGGGCTGCTTCATCAACGGGCTTGGCGGGCTCGGTGAGGGGGGCGTCGGGGTCACCGAAGAAGCAGCTGCTGCCGCTTGGCCAGCCGGCAGGATCAATTGCGAACTCGGTGACGGATGAAGCGGTTTCTGGGGCGAGAGCGTATGAGGCGAGTAGGGGGTAGATTGCCTCGATGTCATCACGATCCTGGACGATCCGGATGCGGAAGCGTTGTGGCGGTGATGACCATGAGGCAATTGAGGAGGTCATTGTGCGGAAAGACTGGAATGAATTCTGGAGGTTGAAGACGATCTGGGGAGGGGCTTGTCGGGCTGCGGCAGTGGAGGTGGCGATGAGAATGAGGGAAAGGGAGGCAGGCGAGAGCAGGCGTTTTATGCCTTTCTCCATTAACATGACGATGCGGGCAGGATTGGCTACAATTAGGCAGACGCTACCAGGCAGAAGCGGCAGCAGAGTCGAGTTGAGAACGGGCAGGTTAAGGTAGTAGTTATCGTGAAGTTGGCATGACGGTGATGTCAACAAAAACGATGCAACTAGGCATCAGCCCCTATTCTGTCGTTAGTCATCCGATGTTTTCAGGATCTGACCGACACGATGCCCGAGTTGGGATGGTTTGGATCCTTTGTTTACCTCCACATGCGTGGCACTCATCACATTAGTGTGGTTCGTCTGAGGGGCGACCAAACTGCGGGGTTCATTAAGGTTGAGATTTTCTTGTCCACCTATGGGGACAAGTAAAACGTTATTCGAACATACGTTAAACAGAAAGTAAGCCCTCGGCCAGTACAGCGCACACCACCCCACCAGCGCCCCCGGAGAGTACATAATCCCCCCGTAGCTTCGAGCCGGAACAAGATTGACTCCAGTCACTCCCATTCGTCATCAGTGTCAGGCTCAGCCCCCATCCCTCTCTCAATGTAGCACACAGCAAATTCGAATTGGCTAAGACCCAGATGCTTAAGACCCCAATTGGCTGTTTCTCGCGCATCCTTCGGCTTTGAAAAAAGGGTCGCGAAGTTGTTGTGACGGAGCTCTAACGTGCGCTCACCCCTCTCTTTGCTAAGAGAAGGGCAGTAGCAGAACATGTGCTCGACAGTCTGAACAAGGAAGCCGCAAGAGCAACGGGAAGATGCTTCCGCCTTCGAGCAAGGACCATGTCAGAGAAACTTCATTGATAGAAATGTCCGAGAGGGCCAGTAAAGGCTTACCTTGATCATGTACAAAAAGCCGTTTAGAGCCATGACGCCAGTTCTCGCTTGGATGATCATCGTGGTGTGAGCCCGTGTGGAATGGCTGTAGAGCTCCAGAGACGCGGGACTGAAGTTGCCCTCAAGTGCAAGTATTCTGTTCTGCCATACGGCGCCAGCAGGTGTGATGCGGCTGGGGCGTTCCTTGTGGGCTTCTTGGTAGTCCCTCCACTGACGATGGCAGATATCCATGATCATGCGGCGTACGTAAGTCCTGATCTTCCACCGACGCTGCGGCCAATTCTTCCAGGCCGTCGGATCCATGTATCGCTGTGCTAGGCGGCTTCCTGACGTCCATTCACAGGCGTGGACATCCACCCACAGGGCGTAGTAATAGCATACCTCATATGGATGCCGCGAAATATCTGGGGGTATTGTTTGCCCTGGAAAGACTGTCTGCCGAATCGAGCGCATTCTTGTCTCCATTGGCTGGCCATATTTCCGAGCACGGTGGATCAGAGCACGCTGCTGAAGGTACAGAGCGATCGGGATGATGTACATCTCCTTGTGAAGAAGCCAGGACGCGGTTCCCTTCATCGCTCCAGAAATATGGAGCAATGCGAGGTACTGCAGGCGCTCGAGAACCCGTATGAGACCTGCCCTCAGTGCCCAGCGACAGTTGTCTGCACGTATAAACCAAGCAGGGCAGGCGTATGAAATTATGGGCAGCATCGCTGTTTTGTAGAGCTTCCGCATCTCGTACAAGTCTGCTCCCCAGGTAGGACGAGAAATCCGATGAGTCGCCATCAGCTTCGTCATGACCTTTGTGGTGATCTGCGTATACCCATTAGCAAGTCTTGCGAAGGATCATGAGATAAGGAGCAACTTGCACTCATAATGTGATGTTTGAATGTGAGTGCGTCATCGACAATGACGCCCAGTATGCGATTATGTCGTTTGATGCAATCGGCCGTCACGCCTTCGATTTCAGGAGGATCAATTCTTGCTGGGCGTCCCGGACTCCCCGGTAAGTGAAAATGCATGATGGCGTATTTGGCAGGATCGAAATGAAAACCCCGTACTCCAGCCCATTCGACAATATGCTGGTGTATTTTGGTCGCGATTTTGTTGTTCAGCTCATAGCTGCTCGATTGAATGAGAATATGGGTATCGTCAACAAAGGAAAAGGATATGACGCATGCTGAGGGGTTGCCGGGATCAGTGAACTCAAGAATCTTGCCCGCGACCAAGATGAAGAGAATAGGTGAAAGGGGACTCCCCTGAGGGATGCCCTGGTTGAGCCAGACGTTCTGTGAAGATTGGCCACCTGTCCGAAACTTTGCTTGGCGACGACTGAGAAAGCTGGCAATCCATTCAATCATCCAGTTAGGCACTTTGAGCCTGATGAGGGTCTGGAGAAGCTCGGCTCGATTGACGTTGTCGTAAGCTGCGGCGATATCAAGGCTGACGAGAGTGGAGAAAACTCTTTTCGTTGAGTCGGTGCACCACCCTTTCCAAATGGAGTTAAATAGGTACTCCAAACCATCTGTTGTACTGCGCTTGCGAAAAGCGAATTGAGTGTCCGGCACATAGCCGTGAAGAAGAGCAAGCTGCGCAAGCTTGTCAGCGATCACTCGCTCGATGATCTTGCCCATGGAAGAGAGCAAGGTGATCGGACGCCAGTTCTTGCAAAGTGTGTAGTCGTCTCGATCACGCTTCGGAATGACAACAACAATCCCCGTCCGAAAACGTTCCGGATGGTAACGCTGGCTGATGCTCCCTTGCGCCAGATGAATCATGTGTGGTAGAAGACAGCCCTTGCCCCAGATGAGTGCTTCATTGTAAACTTCATCGGGGCCAGGTTGCTTTCTCTCCCTCAACCTGTTCATGGCATCGTGAACCTCCCCAAAACCAACCGTCGGAGAGCACGAATGTTGTTCTCTCGTAGATTCAAGGCGGGGCAATATGTTGGTTTCCACGCATTCGTTTCCCAGACCAACGTCCGAGCACATGTGGTGGGCGTAGGTCATCAAGCTCTGCTCGTCAGTAGGGGAAAACGAACCGTCTGGCTTCTGCAGTCTAAGCAGTAAAGGCGCCGATCGGGGCATGGTCCATCCTATCGCTCGCCTTGAAAGATGCCAAATGAGTTTCCCAGTTGCGGCTTTATTGCCCAACCACCTTGCGTATTTCCGAAATCCGGTTCTGCGTTGGGCTTTTCTCGTCAGCTCTTGAGCAGCGAGAAACCTTTCGAACTTCCTGTCTCTGCTCGGCCCCGGGGAACATCGTAAAGCATTGCGTTTTGCCATATCCTCCGCCTCGATCGAATACCTAAGTTCCTTGGTGGTGATCTTGCCGCTGCGTCGTCGAAGAGTAGGACAAGCTCTTGACTTCCGAATATTTCGCCGGGTTGCCCCAGAGACAGCCTGAACCAATGCTGTTGCGTATTGTTCAACGTCCGCGGGGGTGTTGAGAGGCGGAAAATCAATTCCCTTGAGGCGAGTCTCGAGATCCTCAAGAAACGGCTTGCGACTCTTCGGATCCCAATGCATTCGAGCTGGACTCTGGCGTATTGGCGTGATGCGAATAGTTGTCTTCACTGGATGATGGTCGCTTTCGAAGCCTCGCACATCGAGGACCTGAGCGTTTCTGGTACGGGTATTCAGATCTTGACTGACAAAAACCAAGTCAATCGTCGAAAAGTGTTCTCTATTCGCAAGGCTTCGGTGGTATGTGGGCGTGTTCGGTGCCAGCTTCAGTACCATGCCAGCAGCCCTGGTGAGAATGGCAAGCAGATCGGCATTGGGGCCCGAAGAGGTGGCATTTCTTCCTGCCCAATCAGGATGGCACTCGTTCCAATCACCCAGAAGAACCGACATAGGGCCAAGAGTCGACGGTGATAGTAGAGTACGGAAATTGACAGCCTTATTCCGATTGTAAATGTTGTGTATCTTGATGGGCCCCATGGCGGTGTTGAGTCTCAAAGTGGCCACAAGGCCTTCATTGTCTTCGTCATCAAGCCACCAGTCAACCTCCCAGTCTGTCGGGTTGATCGACCGGTGCACGTAAAAGGCCACAGATTCCACGGGCATTGGATCCTCGCCAGTATCAAAGTCGTCACCTTCGCGCTCGGCAATGTCTCTTGCGGGCTTGAAGGCAACATTATAGTCAGGAGACGACCAAGTTCCGATCGTGCGCGGAGGGTCCTGTATGGCAATGACATCCACAGCTCTGGGCAAACTTGCCAGAAAGGTAAGAAGTGCCCTGTGACGTACGGGTGCATTCTTCAGGTTGATCTGAACAATGACCAAATCATAACCGAGAGACGGCTTCGGTCGAGGTTTGCGAGGATCGCGCAGAGTGCAGCCCTGAAACAACGTAAGTCAACTTGTCGCTGGACTACGGAAAGAAAAGTTCAGAGCCTTACCGTTCGTGGCGCTGGAACCGATACCTTGCTTGGTGTTGGAGCCATGCTTGGCAGTCTATGGAGTAGGCGCGCAGTTCGTCAGGTAGCCTGTGGCTTCAGTGCTGCAGCTGATGTTCAGCACCTCCTGGGGTGCCAAATGAAAGGAAGAGATGCATTGACTGAGGTCGAGAAGATTGCACCGAGTTCAAGTTCCCACACAAGTTCGGGCAAGCATTGACCAGAAAGCAACTGCAGAGGTGGCCGAGTCTCAATGTTGGTTTTGTTACCCACAAAGTTCTGCTCAAAGGATCCAAGTAAGATCCCGGCCCCGCGTCTGCCCCACAGCATGCCAGAGTCTTTTGACCGAAGTGCAAATCAAAATGTTGAAGGGTTAGCTTGCACCCCGAATGGAGAGCGGGGCAAAGAGATGGAAAGAACATGGAAGGGGATGGCCTTGTCAACAACGTCGGTTCTTCGCACCCATACTGGATGGAGGCTTGCGCGTTCTCACCGTGTCGATATACATGCCTCAAAGACTATAGAGCAATCGAAATCTGTAGACACATCGGAACGGCCTCTCACCACATCTCAAGCCGCGAGATGCTCCGGATGTTGCAACTTTCGAGGGTCCTCCGGGGATGTCATCATGGCCCAGGCCAAGCACTACGCGAATCCTGGCGGACCCTGACCCAGCCCCAGACACTCAAATTCTTGATAGGTTCGATCTCAAAGCATCTGTCTGGCGGGGTCAATCTCAATCCCCACGTGTTGTGAAATCAACCAGTCGCACAAGACAGGGCATCATGGTTATGGCTTATCGTTGAATGATACCTCATGCGGAGACAGGGGACTTGCATGATGCTTCCGACAATCGGTCCCTTTCAACAAGATGACTCACTCAAGGAAGATGACGCAGTGGCATCTCTATCTGGTGGGTCGACGTTGGCGGCCAGCGTTTAGGGTCGCACTGAACTCGTCGACTAAAGTGGAAGATAACAGCCAATCGGGCGAGGCTTTCACGAGGGGTCCAAAATAAAAAGCTGGGTACGCAGATTAAGAGAGGAATGGATCTCGATCTCCAGAGCATGACGATTCCGCGATGGCCTGAGTACACCATCGATGCACCCATCGCACCATTAACACGGCACCTGTCGGGTTGGGAATAGCAGCATTCTCGGCGCGGTTGAAGCGGCGTTGCGCTATAATTCGCTCGAGACTCATGGGACATATTGCCAAATATGGCAGAGAATGCGAGGCCATCTTTTGTGATCATCAACCGGCTGTGCAGAAGCTGCATGTGGAGCTGGTCATTGCGAGTGAAAGTGGACTGAACTCCCTCTCATGGAAGCACGTTAACGTGTGATGGTCAATCATGTTGTTAAGAATTATTGCGTTTAACGGGTTCAGCTGCCATCTTTTTCTTCCTTCAATGAAGGGGTGAAGGGGGGGAGACTGCCGCAATAGATGGCTCCCAGCAGGCAATGAACATCTATCCCATCCATTGGTCTTCGTCATGCTGGTGCGTACAGAGAAGAGTTGCTATAACAGTGTTCAAGACAGAGAATCGTTTGGTCATGAGGTATTTCAGGTACTCACCATTGAAATCCAATGTAAATTCCGTCGACATCCAGAGCTATCACAGTGATTTCGCATACTAAAATGGAAATTGAAGGAAGCTGGAGGTTTGAAATGAACAAGAAAATGGTTGTTGCAGAATCTAACGTGAGACATATTTCCTGGCACTCGTTCTACATGGCTAAATCGAGATCGGATGCACTTGTAAAGCAAGACGATGCATTGCCGCCATGAATCAAGCTGGCTATTGCTAAACCTGAAAGCCATCAGGTTGAAGTGTCTGTTATCGGTTCCTCCCGTCCCTTTGAAGTATCCTTCTTCTTCGCGTATTTCTTAAACAAGTGAACCTTCTCCTTCCCTTCGCCACCATCCACCACAATTGTCCCAACACCCCCCTTCATGTTCCAATTAGACAGCGGTAGCCCACAGCTGATTGCCTCCGTCGCGTCAGGAATACGCCGCTCAAGCGGCTTGGTCTTTTTGACACGAGTCCTTGTGCTTGGTTCCATGTCCATGCTCTTCCGAAGATCGCTATAGCTCTGGTTTCCGTCAATTGTACAAAGCCGGGGCTCACCTTCTCCAGATTGATTGAAGACCGAAACGTTGTTGGGCATGGATGCTGATATGGATCGAGGTTGAGTAGGAGTGAAAGTTGCAGCAGTGGTTGAACAAGACACCAGGATGTCTTGCTCAGCGGTTCCCTGTTCTGTCGTAACTAGAGTATCCGGTCTCAAATTCAAAAAATCAAGACTAAGACTCGCCGAATCCGCATCACTATTGTGGGCAGTCGACACGCAAGTGCCATCAAGGACGAGTTGTCGAACTTGAGCTCGGATATGTTCCGCGAATTCAGGTAGAAACATACCAAATTCAACCTGCTCAGCGATCCTGCTCTCGGCGTGTGGAATGTGCTTGATGTTCTCGATGAACTTCTGCCGCCCTCCTGAAGCAACATGCTGTTGTCTGTAGAATTTGGAATGCTGACGATGTTTCTTTTTGGCGACTTTTTCAGCTTTGGCCAGGTCAGCTTCAGCAATTGCGCGGTCGGTCTTCTCGGCTTCTGGAAAGCGGGACGTGGCTTCCATCAACCTCTGTCGCTTCGACACAGGTGGTTGAACGTCTTCTCGTGTTGGCTCACGAGGGTGTTTGTCCCGGACGTCCGTAGATTGGCTACCAGAATTAGACACCTCACTACCAGTGGATCCTCGAGATCCCACTAATTCGGAGGTGCCTGGTGCTGAAGATAGACAGGTAGATTCATCTGACCCCGAGAAGGAGATAGCAGGGTCAGAATCGTCGTGCAATGCTGGGCAGGCCTCAGGTGTAGTCTGATCATGTTCCATTGGCCCGTCCGGATCAGTTGACATGGTAGGTGACCGTGCATTCCCCGAACCATGAATAAGCGTAACCTGCTCATTGGGTAGATTGATAGATGCATCTTCGGGCTCGGGATTTTCGGATAGGGAATGAGAGATTTGATTGTCGAAACATCCTGTGTCAACATCTTCGCAATCTTGTCTTTCGATAAGCGCCAATGCCTCCGCGATGTGGGATGGAATCATTCTGAGCCACGCAGGCATGCGTTTCCCTTTCTCCGCTGCTTGTTCGACTGCCTCGATGACCTTTGGTGCAACACACTTTGTCGACCCAGTCACGTGGTTCCCTTCACAGTAATAACATTTGAGCGTGCTCTTGGTGGGAGGATTGGTCCTAGGGCGGGTGGCGTTCTGCTTCTGTGGGCATTCTGATGGAACATGTTGGCCCAGACACTTCTTACACACAGGGTCATTAGCTGGAGGGCAGGAGTCTCCAAAATGACCATATTCAAGGCATTTCCAGCAGAGTAGAACAATGCTCTTAGAATCAACAGGTCTACCAAAGTGTTAGCAACTTTACAATCTGTAGACGTCCACTTCAGGTCATAGTTACTCACATCGCAGTACCAAGGTGTCCACCAAGAGCCACGTTCACATCCTTCAACAACCTGGGAGCGGCCTGTAAGGGAACGACCCAGTACATTTCCGACCGTACAATGAAAACGCGCTGGATAGTAATGTTGTTCTCCCTGGCCCACTCACTCTTGCTCTTCCCAAAATCTGCAATCCAGCCCTTCTTCATGACATCACAATTGATGATCTTGAAGTAGGCAGCGTCTTCATACCAACGGGTGAGTGTGAATGAAATAAGAGTGTTGTCAAGTTCATACTGGTACGTCTTGTTGAAGGGGTTGAATTGGCTGTGAGCCTGCTGCGACTTGAAGTAGACCTTACAGGTGTCATCCCATAGACCTATCGCCTTGACACCTTCCCAGCCGGCATATCGCTCCTGGATGCTGGTGACAATGTCTCTGAACGACGCCAATTTCAGGCTTGCCATGGCTTCGGCCGGACTGATCTGGAACCTCTTGCTGGACGACGGGTCCGAGGATTCGGCAGCAGCGCCTGATATCCGAGTCTGTCTACGGAGCCTTGATAGCTCAGCAACCCAATCAGATATCCAGGGCAAATGCTTGGCTTCGGAGATGGCGAGCTCAACAATGCTGGACATGTTGCGAATAAACTTGATAGTGATTGTTCGAGGGAAACAGAAAGACTGCTTGAGAGACAACGTCTGCAAAGCTCAAGAATATTGTTGATAATTCGACGAAAACTCGCAGAGGGTTCATTCACAGTGGAGGAGTCTCTAGGTCTCCAATTTGATGTGTGAACAGTAGCATATCTCCTGCTTCCGTCCTGATTCGACAGCACTCTAATAGTTGCATATCGTTGGAGCGAGGTTCAACTTTCAGTCCGGTTGTCTCATACTGAGCAGGCCGGATAGGAAGTGAGGAAAAAAAAAAACCTGTTGACCTTTGATGTCCGATCCCGAATACTCTCCCCGATTTGCTGCAGAAGCATCAACACATGGAATCGCAAGCGGTTCTCAGATGCGGGTGAAATTTGTGGACGACAGGCGGTTGCATGACCTCCACTTCCGCCCCACCCAAACAACCGGCCATCGGCGGTATCGGCGGGTTTCTGCAACGGCGTTGCTGGTGTGGAGAAATCTTGGAAAAGGATACGTCCGCGGCGGGGCTATCGGCGTGAAGATTGTGGGCGGCCTGAAGCAACAGCGACGTTGGCGGAGTCATTAAGATGGGAATATCTTGGGGGAAATCTTGGAAAACTCGCGTCACATGTCTGTGTGGATTATGCAGGCCAAGTCTTACAATCATACAGGTGGCTCACGAGATATGGTGATAGCAGAATAAGAAATGAAGAAAGAGGGGTCTCCTCGAGGTTCACCCTCACTGGTAGGTGACATGGAAGTCTTCCGGACAATTCTCTGGCTTTCTTTGAACACCCCTCATGATGTGTGCCTTTGACCCCGAGAAGGGAAATTTAGCGCAGTTCTCAGAGCCCGCAAATACTGCCCCAACGACAGGGGAATGATCAATTAGAAGCTGCACAGAGATGCTCCTCTTTCTTAGGAAGCTTAGGAAGGAAGCTAGCTTTGTAGGATCGAACCATCGAACCCTATGCTTAAACTCACCTTCTCGAGGTCGAAGGGATGACGTTGATCATGAAATGACTAAGGGTGATTGGTGTTGATGATGCGGCGCAATGAGTCAATAGTCATGTCACGAGAATGGCGTAATCAGAAAAAGAAAAGAGAGAGCCTCGGAGTGCCCATGGTTTCCCCTCCCCGCATGCGATCCTGGGAGAGAGAGAGAGCCGTGACAGTCTTCCGGACGGAAAATGCCATCATGACGTGGGATTAGCTTTAGACCTGCGAGCTGACGTCTCTGAGAAGTTGATAACATATATTCGCGGCGAGCCCGTCGAATACGTCAATCAGACAGCTCTCATCTACACAGTCATTCGTCTCATCATTCAACCTTTCTACACCACCAGTTCTGAAAGCTTCCTACTTTACTTCGCAAAAGCATCATCATTCCTACACATCTCCAACTCCTCAACATGTCCTCCACCTTCAGCGCCAGTGGACGACCTGCTGGGTTTGGTAAAGCTCTGTACGTGCATACAATCGTACGTTGTGATGGTATGCCACAATGGTTCGATCAGCATCAACAGATGATTCGCACTTTTGGCGGGGAGTGTATTGTTGAAATGCCCATTCCTACCCCCTCGTGGCTCATGAAACCAACTTACCAGCTTCTGAGCCGCCGTTCAGTCGATGCGAAACAGAATGGACCCGTCCAAATGTTTGAACTGAGCATGCACGTTGGAACATACAAAATTACAAACCTCCCCACCAACTGGAGCAATCTCTATTTGGAAGTCAGTGGACCCCTGCATCCATACCAGCTGAACTGGAGAAATATGGACCTTGAAGGGACCACACCGGAGAACCCAGTCACAATCAGCGAGAACCAGGAGGACGGCGAATCCGTCAACACCCAAGCTCCCAACCAGGATGAGGAAGGACCTGATGACAGGAACTACACAGCGCCAGTCCTTCTCGTTCGCGACGGCTGCTACAGAAAGTGAGGCTTCACATCATCCTCCATTTCGGCCTGATGCAACGATCTAATCAATAGCAGAACCGTGGTTGACACTGGGTACGATGAAGACGTCAATATCTCGGTTAACTCTCTGCCACCTACGTTGTTTCCGAAAGCCCCGTGCGTCAGCTTCCAAGGTATCGTCAGCGGCTCCGGCGAGACGCTCCTGAGGAAGGGATACTTGACCCCCGTGACGAGAAGGTTTTGTGGTTTCGTCCAACTGTCTACCTACATCGATCCAGGCAACAGCCACGCCACATTCGCAAAGGGCAACCATGGCTTTTGTATCTTTGTCATCATCCCGATCACCGAAAGCCCGTACGCGCAGAGGTACAGAAGGCTCGCCCAGTCCCCTCAGTCGCCCTTCCGGCGCAACAGCAACTTCGCATGCAGCATGGGTACCGTGGTCGGTATTTTGCCCAAGCATGCCATGGTCGACCCTCCCACGGGGCCTCGCGACACGGTCTTGATGGTGGTCCCCGAAGACCCGGACTTCCAGTTCGGGTCGGGAGCGACGGCCGCAGGATTGAACAACTGGACGGGTGTCGATCTAGGCTCGAGCCGCAGATCCCGCAGGAGCAGGTTCGTGACAATGGGCTCTGCGTCTCAGGCATCGCAGTCATCGCAGGCATCGCAGGCATCGCAGTCATCGCAGGCATCGCAGGCATCGCAGTCATCGCAGACATCTCAGGCCTCTGAGAACGGGAGCACGGCATCATCGGATTGTGAGTATTGTTTGTGGACCCCTTGGCACGCCGCCCGGTAAGCTGACTTCGTGCTTCCACAGTCCAATCAAACTCCCGGACGCCTTCCACTCCCCGGGGGTCTTCCAATACGACTCCCATCTCCTCACAAACAGACATCAACGAGTCTTTGACCTATTCGCGTGGCGAACCTACCTCGTCGTCCCCTCCCACCGTCTCTCTGTTCGTCGCCGGGGAAGATTTCAACCCTCGTCAGAGCCGGTCGCGCACGGCATCCCTCTCGTCGGCTCACTCTCCCACGAGTGCTAGCGCTGGCAACAGCAACAGAGGGGGCCCGTCTACCTCGCCGGCCGGGTGCTCTTGGGACAGTCTCAAGAATCAGCACCGGCCCGGCGGCGCCTCATCCCCGCAAAGCAGCGCCCGTAAGAAGAGGTTGCCACGCACCGAGGAGGTGGAACAATTCAAGAGAGGACAGGAGCGTGCGGTGGCCAAGCGGGCGAGGCCGACCGACTCGGATGTCAACGCGGACGGCTCGCCCACCCCCGCGAGATGGCGGAAGAAGCGCCTGCTTCCGTTGGTCACCGAGTCGCAGAAGTCAGGATCCCAGCAGGATTCTCAGCAGGAATCCCAGCAGGACTCTCAGCAGAACTCTCAGCAGGACTCTCAGGTTGTTTGAAGACGCTCAGGCTGTTTCTACTACAAGGTCAGGATATGTTGAGGATATTTCTTTGTTGTATGGCCGTGGTGAACGGACTCATGTGGATGGGCAATCCTACCACGCATGGACGGATTTGTCGCTGTTGTCTTCGGTTCTTCTTCTTTTTCTTTTGAGCTTTGACTGTTGCAATGCTGCTCGCTTTACCTCTGTCTGTTCAGTTTGCTCTTGTCGGATGTCACTCGCTTTACCTCTGTCCGCTTAGTTCTCTCTTGTCAACGTCGCTCGCTTTAGCTCCCGTAGTCTCCGCAATCGATCTTGTTTCCTCTCATGCCTGCGGGCCTCGGCCCCAGGTAACTGCGTTATGTAAGCTGCGTGGTTCAAGTGAGTGCTAGGAAACGGGTGGGATGCTTCCAGAGACCCCAGCTGACGCCGTCGTGCAACAGAAAAGAGACTTTTTGAGACTAATCAACAGGGTACTCACAGGTCTGTTCGTGTCTGCCACAAGTTTGTTTCTTCGCCATGCTCGGTGTGACATGCTGACCCGAGGAGACAGCAGCCACACTACTGCGAATCCTCCCACGCCCAACACCACTGTATCTCGGCCAACAGGGCCATCCGCCACGCCAACGTCGCCGGGTAAGTCGGGAACGCCACGAATCGTGGGACAGGTCACTGACATCTTTTGTTCTCAGCGTCTCCATCAACGCGATATCCGAGGCTCGATACGAAGTGCCATCGTCGATTGCTGTTAGCATGGCTTCGAGAGCTTGTCGTACCCGAACAAGAGACGGCTTGTGCGGCAGTGTTTGCTGTGGCATCGGTCTACGCAGAAGCCATACGCAGCTCAACAGCCCAATCTGTAGGTGTTCAGCACCTAGGCTAGGTTTGGATCACAACTGACGTTACTCGTTAGGGACTCTTTGGCGATGGCTCAGCCTGCTGTCTATCGAGATTGGCGTGTCTGTTCTTTTCAGGCTGATGTAGTACTTGATGATATCCCTATGGAAGCTGGGGTCTTGTTGGAAGTCGGGATGGTTTGGATGGCCAGTAAGTTGACCTGAACCTCGTTCTGGACTCACGGCTAATCACTCCCACTTCACAGATTATGGCCATCTCCATGCTGTGAACGTCGGCAGGGTCAAGTTGAGCCATCTTGACTAGGTTGTTGTTGTGGAGGGGTCAACGTAGTGTCACAATCCCTGGTAAGTCTGGTCTTCACGCCCTTTGTGATACTTCTTGTGCTAACATGAATGATGAGCAGCCAGCTTGGCTAGTTTTATAGCCATGCTGATCCTTGCCTTCAAGGTTCTCTGTGACCTTGAGAGATGAGGCCAAATGGTCAGTGATCTGTGTCGGCCCCTCTCTGACGTTAGACTGACACGTCCCAAGCAGGCAGCATATCTGTTGATACCTTGAAGTTTATTAGTAAGAATTTTCTCTTTCTAGAACACTAAAAAACTGGGTAACAAAACCAAAGCGACTGTCGGGGTATTGACTTGCTCCGGAATTATTATACTGGGTACATAGAAACTGCGTTTTTCTTTTCTTTTTTAACAGTGACCCATCATCGCTGCGTGAAACTTGTGTGAGGTCTTGCTCTCTTCGGGTCAGGTTGCATCATGAACACGATACCACAAAAGATTTGCGCGGCCTTGCGCTGTGGTCATTGAATTTGTCTGGGGGGCGTGTAATCAACTGAGATGAGGCTGTTAGAGGTTGAGGGTCATTGATGTCAGAAAGCAATCGCGCTTGAGCCTACAAGTAGCTTTGCCTCCGCAATTACATGTAGTATCTTGGGTCGTCCCAGTGCGCCGTTGATGGCAGCACTAAGTTCTCTTTGACAATCGTTTTCCAGTCAGGGAGTGGCGGCACAGTTTGCCAAATCCCTGGGGAATGAGTGGACCATTCCTGAATCCATTTTCCCTCTCCCCAATGCTTGTGTTGGTTGACGATGGGCTGGAAATCCAATGGGGTTCCCACATCAAAGTCGCAACGAATAGTCGAATTCCCTTGAACCATTGCCATGACGGCTTCGGGAAGCTGCTCGAAGAAGTATCCCCAATATTCCTGAAAGCCCTGAGTTGCCCTAGTTTGACCCGTATGGAAGACATGGTCCCTTTCCCTAAACGAATTGACCACGAGCTCGCCTCTCAGAGCAAACCATGAAAGAGGCAAAGAACCATTCTTTGCGCTTTCAATCCAGGCCTGTTGCCATGCTATGTCGCGGTGCACGACGGACTGGAATATCTGACTGCACAACTCCGGTGCTCCGCCACTCTCTAGGAGCATGGAAAATGAGGCAGGTGGCATACCAGCTTCAACAAGCGCAGAGGCTTCCACAATCCACGGCGCCAGGGTCGCGGTCATCTGGTCAGAGTACAGAGCGCCCGTTTCGTGTTGGCCTGTCTGTTGAGCGCGCTGCCATTCAAGGTATGCATCGTACGTGATGCCCGTGAGGAATACGTTCGTCCACAACTTGACGCGGCGTTCCACGCGGAGAAACGGATTGTCCTGGCAGAACGGAATGAGTCCTCTAGCATGAGACTCTGGGTTTGAGACGCATTTGGCATCTTCGAGGAGTATGATTTTGCGGAGGTGAGGGCGGAGGGTACAAGGGACGGATTTCAGGAAGTAAATGGCGGCAGCGGCGGCGGAGAAGCGGTATTTGACCGGGTCGGATTCGGCTGAATCAAAAGAGACGGTTGTCTCATCCTTTGTGAGAGATATCAACTCATTCATCTCGTGTGTGGATGGAATGTCCCACGCTTCCGAGCGGGCGTTGACAATATCGAAATGAGTCCAAGGCCCGTCCGCGCGGTAGGCCCCCGTAATCTTCGCAGGCACGAAGTCACGTATCGCACGTGAGGCTTTGGGTTCATCTGCCGCTAGGCGCAGCGCATCTTTGACAAACTCCCGATAGGTTGAGGGGACCTCGCCGTACGGCCCGTTGCGTCTGTAGGTCCGGTAACTCCGTTCATGTCCAAGGCGCGCTGGGGGCTCTTCGGACTTGAGACGGTCCAGCACGGGCGCGAGGTAAGGGTAGTCGCCCTTGAGCTGCAAGATTGAACTCTCCGTGAGATGGTAGCCAACGCATTTGAGCATGGCATCCCGGAGGGGCTCCAGGCCGTCGTTCATCAATTGCTGGAAAGCTTTGGCGAGGATGCTGAGGTCCGGTGAATAGAGAGTTGTGAAGGAGATGGCGTTGAGGCGCATCGCGAGGCCTCCGCGGTCCATCTCCTCAGCGATAGTCTTGCAGGTATAGATCAAGGCTATGTCGATGGGCTGTCCGTCAATCCTCTTGAGCCGACCGGCGACGAAAGCGTCGGTGTCGCATAGGTACCCGCCATCGACGGTGATGTAGTATCCGTAAATAATCTCGCGCAGCTCCCGCGGCAGACGAAATAAATGAGACATAATGATGAAAGCCGTAATGCGGCGATTATTGATGTGTGGAGTGATGGAGGCCTGAGAAAGAGACGGGGGGCTGCCTTGCTCTTAAAAGAGAACTGAGGCCTTTTGAGTTTCTCTCGGAGAATACTGCCTGCGAGACGCTAACAGAAATTCATGGAATTGTGTCCGATGTGCGACTGGCATCAGGTATTTGCTGATAGGCGGGTCAGTGGCGCTTGTGGCACAGAGCTTGAGCAATCAAGGTCTAGGCTCCGATAGAGGTGCCCATGCAACACCATAACGACCTAATTGCCTTCTGTTCAGGAAAAGAAATTTTCCCAGCCAATCAACTAAAGAGACCGCCTATATTTCCTGTGCTAGAGCGACTACTTTTCCTGTAGCTATACTCTAATTACTCTACTACCGTCGATATCGTCGTCGTCGTCGTCGTTGTCGTCGTTACTTCTATTATTATCGTCGTTATAGTCGTCCTCGTCCTCGTCCTTGTCCTCCTCGTCGCTATCGCTACTATCGCTTTCGATAGTAATAGTTAAGTGTATAGGAAATATAGCTGCGCAGACACAGGAAAATTAGGCGATCTCTAACTAAAACCCCATATTCAATGTTGTCTGAAATAATCGGAATTTTCGCTGCTCAAGTCAAGTTGCATCCCCTAGAAAAGTATCATTGAAAGAAACAGTAATACACTCATTAGAAATCCATCCTTAAGAATTTGAAAACATCAAACTTGGAAATGACCCCGCCAAAGGCTTCTGAGAAGTCCATCAGGGTCGTAAGCTGACGCAACGCTTCTTAACCGCTCGCGATTCACCTGTCCGTACCCAGCGTACACATCTTGGTTCTTCTCAGCGTAATTCATGTACGTGTAACCTGCAAACAAGCCCCTCTCCTCCGCAAGAGCCTGAATCTGGGCGATGAGGTCTGCGGCACTCTGTCTCACAAGACAGTCAAGATGCGCTGTCTCCCAGTGTGTTGTCACCTGGATGTGCACCAGTGGGCCCTTTTCCGGTGTGAGTCCCAAGGCGTTCCCACCATTCTTTTGCATCGCGTCGAGAATGTTTGCCGTGATGGGCTGATACACGAAGAACGGCTCCACGGTCTCGTTAGTCTCTTTCGCCGTCTTGATGAGGAGATTGGCGTGTTCTTTATAGAACGGGATGATGTCCTGAAGAAGCTGTGCCGCCCCCTCTCCCAAGTAGACGGAGGTCCCGGCCCAGGCTTTGCGCCCCCCGTAGGGCTCAGAGATTGCCCTAGAATGAGTAGTAATGTTTGCTACAGTGGTCGTATTCAGAAATGAGCCAGCGACGGATGCGCTCTTGACGAAAACTTCGGGCGTGTCTCCCACAGTGGTGGGGGGCGTGGCGTGGTAGAGGTAGTTTGCAATGATAAATCCGCCGAGTGCTGCAAGATTTGTCATGATGAAGAACGTATGTCCGTCATGATCGGCCGGCAGGCCGTTGACTGACAGGTCCACAAATGCAGGCACAAGCTCGGTGCTGGAGGAAAGGGGGTACAGCGCGGTGTACAGCCAAACATCGCCCTGTTCGAAAGCCACGAGGTCGAAGCGTGTGACTATGCCAAAGTTTGAACCGCCGCCCCCGCGGAGAGCCCAAAAGAGGTCTTGGTTGGATTGTGGGGAAGCATTGATGACTTCGCCGGACGCCAGGACGACTTCAAAGTTGCGGACATTGTCGCAGGCCCATCCGTAACGTCCCGAGAAATACGATATGCCACCGCCGAGTATGAGCCCGCTCACGCCGACGTCGCTGACTCGTCCACCGACAACGGCCAGGCCCAGCGGATCGAGCTTTTCGGAGATATTCGCCCATCGATTGCCAGGTCCGACCGAGACAGTTTGGCGATCATCGGAGAGGGTGATCTGATTGAGGCGTACCAAATCAACGGTCACTCCGTGCGCAATATTGGACCCTCCGTCAAAGGCTGTGTGGCCACCGCTCTTGACCGTGAATGGGATCGACGACGAAGTCAAAATCTTCATCGTGGTTGCGACATCTCCGGTGTCTTCGGGCGTCACGAAGCAGGCGGGGTGGATCTCTGCCTGGCGGCCTGAGTAGTAAATGTTTGACAACGCGTATTGCGTGGAGTTCGGGAAAGAAACTCTTCCTGGCAGCTGGGAAGCCAGGAGACTGCACTGCTAATCCGTCAGAAAAGGCGAGTAGCTATACCTTGTGCTTTGCTTACCCCTTCATGAATCTCTGGTACCCAATCAGTGGCAAAAGCTCCAAGTTGTACGGTGAACACCGCGGACCACGCGATCAGTGAGTACTGCATGGTAGCTGGATCCAGCGGCAGCTGGTGTTTTAACGACGATTCTCGTGCCTGGCCGCAATCATGGCAGCCTCTGCGGGACTGTTAAGGGAGCACTCGCCATCGTTTTATAATTTTTAGGTGCCCACGCGATAATGGCCATGGCATGTAAGGGGTTTCTTAACCGCCAAGATGCACGTGGCTAGGCTTGCCTCTCACTTTCTGCTGGCAAACGGGAATCATTCGCGAGCTCGGACTGGTTCCCCGCCATAAAGACTATCCGGTATTTGATGCACGGCGATAAACGGTCTAGGGCTGACTTCGATGATGCTGGCAGCGGGTCTGGGGTAGCATTCGCGTGGCGCGGGCTAGCCGCTTCCGAGATACGACGCCGCAGGGACTAGCACCCTATTCCGAGGCTCCGGGCAAGACAAACGGTCACCAGAATGGCGGCGTCTTTGACTATTTCCCGGAAAAGCTCGCTTCCGAGCGCAATATTAGTTAACACGTACCAAAACGTGGCATGTGGAACTCACGAACCCCAGCATCAAGTGGTCTGATCGACCCTAAGGATCTAATCACTCAAGTCCCCATCGTGAGTTGCACTACTGTGCTGAGCTTGTCATCGTTTTTGCGACGAGACCAGCGCAAGCATTACAGTGCCTGGAGCATCTTTCATTTCGATTAGTGATAATGTCAGCTATCGTTACACGACAGACTACAAAGTTTCATTCATGACCGTTCTTCCCCAAATTCCGCAGCCGTTCGCCCCAAACCCAGAGCACCAGCGGCGCAGGTAGCCCCAGCACCATGAAGATGAATGCCAGCAGGCTGTTTCCCCACCCATATCCCAGGGTTTCGAAGAGTTGCGGGGCAAAAATGGGAAACACAAAGCCCAAGACATTGGACAACATACGAGCGGCAGCATTGGCAGACGCAGCGTGTTTGAACTCGTCAATCAGGTACGCCCCGATGCCCGAGCCTGTGATGAACGTTCCGCAGGTAAAGATGGCTGCGCCAACGTCCACAAACGCCCAATGCATACCTCGCTCTGCCGCCCACCCGTACCAGAACAGGCCGGCTGGCAACAGGATTACTCCAATAGCCATGTACGGAGCTCTGAACTCCGGGGTTGCTACACCATTGGCTTTGATACGGAGGTAACGAAAGATTCGATCCATCAGCGGGCCTCCTACCTGAGACGAGATGGTGATCCCAACGGCCAAGGCGATATAATTCAGCGTGCTCTGTGTTTCTGACTGCCTGTACCGCTCGATCCAAAGAGTGGCGAAGCTAGAAAGGACGAGAACGTACAGCCCGAAGCTGATTGCCCAGATCCAGGAGATGACAAGTATGACAGGTCGCTGGACGAACAGTTTGAGGGGTCGCAGCATATTTGTCGACAGGCGGGCATGAAGATCTCGGTACGCTGCGCCTCTGCACATTGCTTCTGTTGATGGAACCATCTCACTCTGAAGACGACGTTTTCTCTGCAGCAAGACTGGTGTATACGTTTCTTGAACAAAAACGAGCCCCAAAATGGTATTACCTGCTGAGAACATGCTCAAAATCCAGAATAGCCAAGGCCATTGGACATGATTTGCTATCAGCCCTCCAACAATCGGACCCAAAGCTGGACCGAAGTATGGGATAAGAGACGCAATTGCTTGCGACTTGCCGCGGTCCTCAGCCCGATACATGTCGGCCATAATGGGTGCCGTCAACTGGCCGACGATTTCTTAGCGTTGCTGGACATGTCACGAAAGGCGATGAATGAGAGACTCACTACTACTCCAGCGCTCGCCCCACAGCCTGCAAGAAATCTTCCGGCTATCATGATGCCTTTATTTCTCCCAACGGGACACAACGCGTTCCAGAGTTGGTAGAAACAGCACGAAATGAGCCAAACGGGCTTTCGGCCATACATCTCCGATAGAGCGGCGATTAGGAAGGGGGCAAAGGCCTGGCCTAAGACAAACAACGAGAACGTGATTTGTGTTGTCGCCGCGTCGATGCGCAGGTCTCTTGATATCTGCGGCAATGCAGACGCCATGACGCTGGTAGACATAAGCGTGATCAACTGCCCGGTTGAAATGATAATGGCGATGGTGACTTTGTGGCATGTTGACCAGTTGTAGGGGTCATTTGGATCGTCAGGACTGTCCCAAGTGGCCTAAGGTTGAACGGTTATAACGATGTTGTGTGGATTTAGGTCTTCGCAAGTGCGTACCCCGTGTTCATTGTATAAGCTCTGCAATCGGTCGCGAACGAGTCCTGTTGCGTCGGTCTCTTGTACTTGCTGCCTTTCTCGATCGTCATTGTTGATGATCAGGGCTGGTGCTGAAGGCGTGTCGGTGATGTCTTTTTCGGGCATGGTAATCTTTTTGAATTGAAACCCGTATACCTTGCAATGGTTGTCTTGACGATTTATGAGCTATTGCTGAGTAGCTCTAACATCGGTGTCCGATACAAAATTGATCGGCTCCGAGGTCGATGAACCATGAGCAGGCATCACTCATTGGGTGAGACTGCATGGTGGTGTGGCGTGCGCAATTCTCCCGGGACTTCTAACCTTTTTACCTTCTCGATGCAGCCAGGAGCCCACTTATCTTATCAATCTGATCAGTAGATCGACTGCGATGCACCAAAGCAGCGTGCAGCTCGGATCGGACGGCATCCTTCCGACAACACTGCAGTTTACTATGAGTCAAGGCCAGGATACTTTAGGCAGCAGGGCTCTCTGCCAGCCGAGGGAAGTTCGTCACCCAAACAAACGTCACCCCTTCCCAGCTTTAACGATTCCAAAATCAACATGCATGATTCATGGTTGAAGCCATGGCTAAAACATTATTCATTGAAGGCAACAAATCCTATATTAATTTTATATACAGGCTCCAAAGTAGCTACTCTCGAGTTAATCTACGTGAATCTATATCCCCATACCTTGTCGTTCGGGAACATTGTCCAATGGTGACTGAAACCCAAAGGCGTTCTGCGGATCATGTTGTTCGGACCAAGCATCCCCATCGAGTATCAGTCACCACCCTTCTCTAAGCAAAAATATCCTTCTGAGGCAGGCGGTAGAACCAGACAGTCTGGACCAACCCGCCGCCAAAGTCAGCCTTGAGCATATGCTTGCTGCAATCATCCGTGAACTCAAATGTGTTCACGAGCTCGAGCCCAACGTAGCTGGGAAGAGTCGCCGAGGTCACATCGACCGTCAACACGCCCGAGGGGCCCTTCTCGCAGTTGTCTCCCTTGCCATCCTTACCCTTACCCTTGCCCTTGTCGCCGCGCTTGCCGCGCTTGTCATCTCCGCCGTCGCAGGTCACATTGGAGAAGCGGTAGTTGCCAAAGACGCCAAGGCTGTGCTGCGCGACAAGGGCCCAGTCGTGCTCCGAGTCGGTGGGCTTGGCGGGGAGAGAGACGTCTTTGGGGCGCACGTCGGCCTGCGTGGTGTCGTTGGCGGTGATGACGAAGGAGATGTGGCCCGAGGGCGCGTAGACGGAGCCGCCGGAGGGGTAGATGCTGTGCCATTCGGGGATGAGCTCGCCGGTGTTGGTGTTACTGGGAGGTGGTGAGTATCTTGCATTAAGGGACGGGGGGAAATAGCATGCAAGACGACAGCTTCGTCTTGAGGGCTGACTTACGTCAACGTGGCGTTGAGGTAACCCCAGCCGCCGACAATGCATTGTAAGGCTCTTTCGCACTTCATCTTGGCGGTCTCGGCAGAACGTGGTCGGAAAGGCTCCCAAAAGCTGTGTTGGGGTCTAGGGATGGATTAAGGATGTCGAAATCTGCTTCCTGGCTGTAACAATTGTCACATCCCAAGGCGGCAAACTACGAGAACTTATACAAAATGCTATCAGTCCGGATTCTTTATATCCTTTGCCGTATACCTGTAAGGAGCCGACGTTGCCGTAGCGAGTTCATCCTTTCGGCGACGACTTTCAGCCCCGGTAAGGTAAGCTGCATAGCGAGAGCGTGAGCGTGGCTCCATTGACCACAACCGCCGCGCGCGCAGCACAAAAGATCGTCCCGAGCCTGCATAGCTCCCGGTCGCGCTTCAATGCGCGCGGATTGGGCTGCATTGCACAATGGGAACTCGTTTGAAAGATGTTGCTGTGGTCGAACGAAATGTTCGGGAAGGAATGCCTAGTTCCGCCCGAGCTTGAGGCTAGATACTAGCCCCGTCGTATGCTCATAGATGCCCACGGACTAGACCGCGCTAATTACCCCAGAAACGGTTGTAGTGAGCGTTGGGTAGGGCTGACGCCTCGTCATCCTTTGGTGTTCATTGGTGTTCAGACAGTCGCAGTGTAGCTTTGCGCTGGGCCGAATACTTGCATAAGCCACATATGTCCATCCGAGTAGTTTCTTAGTAGCTCTTGTGTGGTGTGAAGACGACTGCTACAGCCAACAAATTGAGCATTTCACATATTGTCTTTCGAGGTTTACCATGTCTATGGAGACGACTTGGTTGCAACAGATCAAGAAGCAAAGGTCTCGGATGCAGATCACACGACTTTATACTCTCCAACATCCACTGGCGACAACTTTTGTCCTAGAAATGTATTGTGGGTTGAGGGGTTTGGCAAGAATGCACAGCCAGCGAAGAATTGGAAGTTTAGACCGACGGAAGGATGCCTTGCTAAGGGATATTCTTGAGTACTTGAGGGTCGTTTAGTCCAATCATCCATACGCCACATCGCACGCTTTTCGGTGTATAATATCTATGCCAACCTCTCTCCATTACTGATGATCATGATGGAGATGTGATACTTGCAATGGATCGACTCAAGTTGGCATCTCCATTCTACCTCCCAGAACCTGGCACCGCCCGCTCCCAAAATCCTCACCCTTCAAACCCGGCCCGGCTCCCTCAAAAACACCCACCCCACACCCCGATATAACGCCACCGCAAAATCAGAAAAGTTCAACGCGTCAACATACGCCTTCCAGCCCAAGAACCCGCCCTGACTCTGCGCATCATCCGCCAACACATTAACCACAGCGGAGCCCTTCTTGCCGCCGTCTTCGTCTCCATCATTCTCCGTCGCAGCCAGAACCCCGGCGCCGTTGCGTGCGACGTACGGAGCCCACGGGTACGCGTATAGGTGCATGATTCCGATGCCGAACATCTCGAGGCAGAGGAGCAGGTTCGGCACGCCGATGGCGAGCGAGGGGTAGGATATCGCGTTTGTGGGGCCGAGGGGCTGGTCGTCGCGTCCGACGATTGCGTCGAGGACGAACTGTGTTTTTTCAGTCTTTGGTCAGGAAGAAGTCGTCGAATGAGAGATGTATCTTGCTTACCCCTTGCATCAGCGAGAGGAATACCACGATTTTAATTGCGAGAAACTTGAGCACGGGTCTATGCGGCTCCAGCAGCTCCTGCGACTGGTAGTAAAACTGCATAAGGCAGTGCATGGCCGTGATGAGGATGGCGACCGAGACGACCGTGTGCAGCTTTATCTTGTCAGTCCATCAGTTCACTCATAAGGGGGGATACAGGACGCACCCAAAAGTCGGCATACTTCGTCCCACCCTCCTCGGAGCAAAGCACTCCCATGCTCTCAGTAACGTACGTCGCGATTGTGACGAGGAGCTTCATGAAGGGGTACTGGTAGATGCAAATCCACAACCTCTACCGCCCAAATCAGTCTTCTCCCCCGAGATCCACCACAGTGCTCGACACCGCTTTCAGGCCACAACTCACATTAAACCAGCGCAGCACCCCATTTAATCCTATTTAATCAATTTAACTAATTAGCTAATCAAAAGAGGGTTTTTTTCGCAGTTAATTAGCTAAAATAATAATACCCTCGTTTTAGATATTTTAATTAATCTAAAGTTAGCTAGAAAAAAGAAAATCTAGTCTCTAAACTAGTTAAAATTTTTAAAAGATTTTTTTAAAAAAATAAAAATATATTACTAACTATATTTAAAGAAATTTACTATTAATAATATAAAGACCTATAGTAGGATTTAAACTTATAACTTTATACTTTATTAAATAAAATTAAAAATTATACTATTTAACTATATAAGTACTAATAGATATTAATAAAGTAATTTTTATTTTATAAGTATTTTATAATATTTTTTTTTTTTTTAATATATATTATTATAAAGCTAAAATATATTTTTAGTTATTAAGTTTAATTAATATATTTTTAGTTTCTTTACTAAAGCTTAAAAAAAATCTATTTTTAACCTTTTTACTAGCTTTTAAAAATAACCTTTTTTTAATATTATTAATAATACTACTACTATTATTACTACTATACTTACTTTTATACTTTAAAGCTTTACTTATATATACCTTTTAGTATCTTTTTTAACCTCTTATTTATTATTATAATATTTATATTAATTTATAATTAACGCTTTAATTACTTTATTAACTATAACTTATTAACTCTTTATAAGATTACTACTTATATTTATACTTTATTAACTATTAGTAATATATTAACTATTAACCTTATTACTTATAGTAGTTTTAAAGCTTTATTTTATATTATATAGAAAGGTTATTACTTTATTAATATTAAATATATTTTAAAAAAAAGTAGCTAAAGTTATATTTTTTAGATTAAAAATAAAAGCCTCTTTATCTATAAGATCTTTTAAAATAATATTTAAAATATATTATTTTTTTATTTTATTTTTAACTATATTAATAATATATTTAAGTAATACTTATTAGGTTTATTAATATTATAATAAAGCTAAATATCTTAATATACTTTAGAAAGCCTCTATTATATTTAGCACTAAAGTATACCTTAAAACTATTTATTATATCTTTTAAAATTAATCTTATACTAAGAGTATATCTAATAATAATTTTAATATTAATAAACTTCTCTTTAAATACTAATATTTTATTTTTATTATTATACTTTAGGGTAAGGTTTTATAGATTAAAGAGCTAGTTTTTAAATTTATTATTAATATTAATAACCCTTTCTTAACATTTAGTAATTAATATATATAATATATACTTAGCCTTTTTAATTATAATATTTTTAACTAAGTATATTAGTTAAAGTTAAGTTAGAAAGACCTATTTAATTAACTTTATACTTCTAAGAAAGTATAGATCTAAGAGGAGATATAAAAGGTATTTACTAAAATTTATATATTATTTAATCTATAGATCTTATTTAATTAATTTATAATTATTACTATTTTTAGCTATTTTATTAATAAAGTTAGTAAGTAGATATAATACTTCTTAGCTTTTTACTACTAGCTTAATACTTACTTTAGTATAAATATTATTATTACTATTTATATTATTCTTAATAACTAAGGCTTACTTAATAAAGTTAGTATAGCTATCTCTAATAATATTATAAATAATAACTCTTATTTTAAAGCTTTTTTTCTTTCTTTTTTACTTATATATATAGAAATTAATACTAAATAATACTAAATTTAATACTATAGCTATATCTTTAATTTTATTAGTTATATTATTATTTATAATATTAATAATAAGGTATTTAAAGAGGAGTTTAACTTCTTATTTAGTCTTAATAGAACTTAAGAAAACCTAACTTACTAGAAGTAGAAAAGCTTTATTAATAAGCTTTAGAATATTATTAAGTATATTAGATTATTACTATAATAATCTAAAAGCTTTTTATCTATTAGTAATAAAGCTAATAATAATAATAAGACTTTTACTTTATAAGAGAAGTTATTATAAAAGCTAAACTTAATACTAAATAATACTACTTAATAGAACTTAATATATATAATAGTTAAGTATACTTTATTTAAATATAGCTAAATTAATAGTTATATATTTTATATTTAAAGCTTTAAATATACTATAGATTATATTTTTAGTAAGGATATTCTTATTAATAAGAACTAATAGATCTTTATAAAATTAAATAATATACTTAAGCTACTTTATAAATAAATTAAGAGATATAAAGGCTAAAGTAAAAGTAATAAATATAATTAACTCTAAGAGGTTTTAGTAAATATAAAGTACTTCTTAGATTAACTTAAAGATTAATATAAGTTTTATAATACCTCTATTAATAAAGAAATTAACTTTATAGCTACTTAATTTACTTAAAGTTAGTTATAATAACTATCTTAACTTATAAAGGTATTATAATACTCTTTAAGAGCTTTAGTAGTAGCTTTATAAGCTTTATTAATTAATAATATCTTAATTTATATTTAATTTAATTATATACCTTTATAATACCCTTAGCGTAATATTTTTAACTCTTATAGCTACTTATACTTATTAATTATTAATAGCTAGTAAATACTTAATAAATACTATATTAAGCTTATAAAGTTTCCCTTCTATACTACTATAGTAATTTTATATCTTAGCTAAAGCTTATAATAGCTTAAAAAATATTAAAATATATTAAAGACTTATAAATAGCTTTATAATACTTAAGAAGGATTTTAAAAGTATTAGGAATAATAGTATACTAAGGGATCTAACCTTATTAATTATTAACTTTATCTAAAGCTTTAGTAAGCTACTTTTTTATTACTTACTATTACTTTAAAAGCTAAGGACTCTAAATATTATTAATAGTTAAATAGTAAAACTTATAATACTATTATTAATAAAACTAATAAATTAGAGTAATACTATAAGGGTCTAGCTACTTAGACTAGAAGGGCTTAAAGATAGTTTAGCTAGACTAAGCTAAAAGAATAGAGAACTTTATAGAGATAAGGTATAGAACTCTCTATAGCGAGGACTTAGTAAGTACTTACTAAAGGGTTAGAAAAGAAGATCTTAGAAAAAGTAAGTAAAAGTAGTATAGTAATATTATACTTATTTTTTAGGTACTTTTTCTATTAGTTTAACTTAATTATAGCTTATAGTTTCTAAATACTTTTATAATTCTTTTACTTTTACTTTACTTTAAGAAAGTTAATAATAATAATAGTATTATATATTTAAATAACACCTATTAATTAAGCTAAAGAACTTATACTTAATATTTATTAAACGCTAAGTAAAATAGCTTATATAAACCTATATAAAGAAAATAACCTTAGTAAATAATTAGAGGATAATATAAGTTAATAAAGGGAAGTAAGAAGCTATACTTTAAGTAAAGCTAGAGGTTTTAAAGAGGATAAGCTATTTATACTAAATACTTACTAAATAGATAATAAGTATATATAAAAGAATAAGGAATATAAAACCTCTTTTTATAGATTAAATAGGCTATAAAGTTAGATATTTATAGCTACTACTAATAAGCTAGCTTAAGCTAAAAAGCTAGATAAAGCTACTAGCTAAGTATTAATATAATAGATTATAACTATAATAGCTAATTAGTATAAACTAATTACTACTATATTAAGTAACTAAATATTTATTAAATAGTTACTAAAGGTTTATAAGAAACCTCTAAACTATAATATAGCTTACTTTACTAGTAAATCTATTAGTATAGAAAGGAAAAATTAGTTTATTATAATAGAGGAGGTTTATAAGTATTACTTTAGTTACTCTAATAGCTAGTATATTTAGTAGGCCTTAAGTATAATAAAGTATGCTTTATAAATAGAATAGTAAACTTATTAGTAAATACTTATAAATATATTAGAGAAGTAAGTTAACTTTATATAAAAAGACTTTAGAGTTTTTATAAGAAGGTAGTATATAACGCCTAAACTTTAGGAATAGAACTACTATAATACTTTAAAATAGTACTACTAAAAGGATAATAAGAAACTTATTATATATTAAACTTATTAGAAGTCTATTAACTAAGCCTTTAGTAAGCTAAATATAAGTAATATAAAGGCTTATATATTTTTTTAAGGTCTTATTAAGACCCTAAAAGATAAGCTTTTTAAGTAAGATATTAATTATACTAATATATATATTATAGCTTTATATATATAAAGATTATAAGAGATTTTAGAAGGGAGATATATAAGAAGGCTTATTAACTATTTTAAGTTATATAAGTAACTATACTTAAGATCTTTAGACTACTTTTATAAGAGTAGCTTATAACCCCCTTAGTTAATAGACTTAAAGGAGTACTATCTAAAGATTTTATCTTAGAATAACTACTTAATAAACTTTTATATAAAGCTTAGTTCTAATAGTAAGCTTTCTAATTTTTAGGGAACTTAGTACTATAATTATAAGAAGTATAAATATATCTCCCTTAATTATATTAAACTATATATATAGTTTATAGATAGTAATTAGAACTTAAACTTAAGATAGAGTAAGATTAATATTATTATAGTTTCTTATATAATTAATACTAAAAACTTAGGAAATAAGTAGGTATAGAGGTAACTTTAAGAAGTATTATACTAAAAATCACTTTAGTTCTTATAAAGTAAACTATTAAAAATTAAGTAATTATACTTTAAGTATATAATAAGGTTAAATTATTAGTTAATATAGATATTTATATTATAATAAACCTTATATAAAAAGACTTTATAGAGAAATTCTTACTAAAAGAGGTTATTAGTATTATAGCTTTAGAGCTAATAAACTTTTAAGAAAGATTAATACTTACTAATAAAGTTTATTAGCTTACTATATTCTTAATTAATAGCTAAGGCTATTTATAGAAGATTTATTAAGTATTTATAGTTAGTTTATATCTTAAGAGAGTTAGAAATATCTTTTTATTTAATAACTTAATAAGTAAAGAAAGTATTTATATAGATATTTATACTTATATTTAGTTATATAATTATATCTTACTTATTAAGCTAGAAGTAATAATATAAGAGATTATAGAAAATAGCTAGAAAGCTTATATAATATACTTAATAAAAGCTTTAGCTCTAAATAAAAAAAATATTAATACTTTAGGTGAAGGCTTACTAGATAATAAGCTTAAGAAAAAAATCTCTAAAGAATTTAAACTTTTTATTAATATTTTTAATAAAGAAAATATAAAAAAGGTCTTTAAACTAAAGGGAATAATATATTATATTAAATTAAAACTTAGTAAAGAGCTTCTATATAAGCTAATATACCTTATATTAGTAGAGTAACTATAAACCTTTACTAAATATATTTAGGAAATAGAGGTAGCTAGATATATCTACTACTTAACTAGCTTTACTAAAGTATTAGTTCTATTTATACTTAAAAAGGATAGTAGTTTATAGTTATATATAAATTATAGAAAGTTAAATAAAATTATAGTAAAAAACTACTACTTTCTACTACTAATTAGTAAATTTTTAAATAAGCTTATTAGTATAAAATTTATTTCTAAGATTAATTTAAGTAAAGTATATTATAAAATTATAATTAATAAAGTAAATAGATAGAAAATTATATTTAGAACTTAATATAAATACTTTAAGTATATAGTAATACTATTTAAACTTATTAATACTTTAGTAACTTTCTAAGTATATATTTACTAAATACTTATTAACTTTCTAGATATTTATTATATTATATACCTAGATAATATCTTAATCTATTTAGATATTAAGGAATAATATATAAAAGATCTTTATATAGTTTTATATTACTTAAAGGTTATTAAGCTATTTATAAAACTAAAGAAGTATAACTTCTATTAAATAGAAGTAAATTTCTTTAAGTTTTATATTACTTAAAATAATATTAAAATAAACTTAGATAAAGTTTAAGTAGTTACTAAATAACTAATACTAAAATCCTTTAAAAATATCTAAGTTTTCTTTAGCTTTTATAACTTTTACTATAAATTTATTACTAAATACTTTTATATTATAGTTTTTATAAATAGTATACTAAAAGGAAGTTAAAATAATATAAAGTTAAGAATTTTTATTTAGATAAAAGAGATATAAATTATATTTAAGATATTTTAGAAAGTATTTACTAAAGCTTTAATATTAAGATATTATAACTTAATATTAGAAACTAAAGTTAAAATTAATATATCTACTTAAGTAGTATCTAATATACTTTTATAGAAGTATAATACTATTTAATACTTAATAGCTTTCTAGTTAAAGAAGCTTTTAGATATAGAAAGATATTAAGCTATAAAGTAATAAAAGCTTCTTATTATTATAAAAAGCTTAGATTATTAAGTATAGTACTTCTAAAAGCTCTCTAAGAAATTCTTAATACTTATAGATTATATAGTACTAAAGGAGATACTTATTATACTTATATATAATATTTATAAAAAGCTTATATAATAGGTCTACTACTTATTAGTATTTAATTTTAAAATTTAGTATAAATTAAAAGTTATTAATCTAGTAAATAGATTATTATAACGCCTTAATTATATAGTAGAAAACTTTAAAGTAGATAATATAATCCTTACTTTTAAGAAGAAACTAGGACTTATTAGCTAGCTATTAGTAATAACTTATTAATATATTACTAAGCTTAAAGGAATTATAGCTACTATAAGAACTTATATCTAAGCTATTTAATAAAGTATATAAGAACTTTACTAAAAAGCTAGCTCTAAAGTTAAGAGATCCTTACCTTTAAATTAGTACTACTTTATAAAAGGTATTAATAATCTATTACGTCTAAATATATATATTAGCGCTATTACTTACTTAAAATTATATATAAATACTATACTAACTACTCTATAAGAAGATAGTAATATACTAAAAAGCTTAAGAGGAACTAAAGTTATTATACTAAAGTAGTATATCTTATATACTATAATAAAGGAGCTTATTTAGAATAAAACAGCATATATACTATAACTAAGTATAAATCTTAAATAAATAGTTAGAGAACTATAAACTAAAAACTACTTCTATAAAAAACTTATATCTAAGGTTTACTAAGATACTAAGGAATACTAAAAGTACTAACTTAATAAGAATAATATCTTTTAGTTTAAAAAAAGACTTATTATCTTAGAAAAAGGATCCTTCTACTATAAAATCCTAAAAAACTACTATAATATACTTAGATTAAGATATATAGAGGTAAATAAGATAGTAAAACTAATCCTATAAAAATTTTATTAGTTATACTTAATAGAAGATATATAGTAATATATTACTAAATATTTATATTACTAAGGAGTATATATATTATAGTATAAGCTATATAGACTATTATAAATATTAGAATTACTAATATACTTATTTTAATAGATTTCTTTAGACTTTTTAATTAGCTTACTAAAGAGTTACTAAGATAATAAGATTATATATAATATAATCCTAATAGTTATATATTAAATAACTAAAGTAGCTTAATTTCTAGTAATAACTAAGTAACTAAATACTATAAGCTTAGTAAAGATCTTATACTAAAAGATTAAATATTAATATAATATACTTAAAACTATTATTAGTAATTAAAATAAGTTAATTATTAGTTAGTTCTAATAAAACTAAACTAAGGTTTAAGATATAGAAAGGTATATCTCTACTATATAGTATTTATAAATAGATAAGTAGACTAAAAGAATATACTAAACTTTAATAATATATCTCTTAAAATTTAGTAAAAGCTTATATAACTAATAAGTAATATAACTAGTTAAAGCTAAATTCTTATATAATAATAATAAATATACTATTATTAATATATTACTATTTAAAGCTCTAATAAGTTACTATTTTTAAATAATTAATTACTACTTATTAAGTATAAAAATTAAAACTTAAGAAGTTAATAAAAAGCTTAAGAAGCTAATAGAGGTTTACTAAAAAATAGCTAAGAATTAGTAATATATAATAAAAATATAAGCTAAAAATATAAATACTAAAAAGAAAGTATAATTATATAAAGTTAGAGATATTATAAAGCTCTTAATAAAGAACTTCTACTTTATAAAAGGTTAGTAAAAACTTACTTTATAATTTATTCTTATACTAATTATAGAGGTTATAAACTTTAATATTTATAGAGTATAGTTTTTAGAAAAATATAATAAAGCGTATAATATTTTCTTAGTTATTTTACTAAAGCTATAGTATAGTTAAAAGCTTATTAAAAAGTAGCTTTTAGACCTAAAAGAGGACTTTAAAGAATAAGAAGTTAAAGATATTATATTATAGAGGGAAATACTAATAGGCCTCCTATATTTAGTTAAGTAGAAAAACTAACTAGTAGAATATAATACCTAAGAACTTAAAAAGTATTTAGTAAATACTTTATAAATCTTTATAAGATTTAAGAAGTAATAGTATAAGTTATATTATAAATAAGATAATAAGTAGTATAGAGAAAGGGAAAAAGTTAATTAATTATAAGAAAATTCTAAAAAACTACTTCTTAAAAGTAATATATAAACTTAAAGGTATCTAACTAAGAACTCTAAAGAAAAGCTATTATATATTTACTAAAGATCTACTAAAAACTACTAAAAGTTATCCTCTAAATTACTTAATTTCTTATTAATACTATTACTATTAGGATTAATATCTATATTATTCTTATTATTACTACTCTTACTTTCTAATAATTTATTCTTATCTTTAAAACTAATAAGATTTTTATAAATACTTATAGAAGAAGTATTAATATCTTTATAAATATTAAGTTAAAAAGTAAAACTAAAATTAATATATTTAAAGATTATAACTAAAATATACTTATAAGAATTATAAAGTATTTAAGAAGTTTAAACTTTAAAAAGATCTTAAGTAAGTAAACTAAATATATAAAGGTTATTACTTAAGAGATACTTCTCTAGGACTTTATTAAGCTTATTAAGGAACTAAGCTTAGTTAAAGATATAGCTCTTATTATAGAGGTATTAAAGTAAAGCGTTTTTAAACTAAAAATAAGTTTACTTAATAAGGTTTTTATTTTTCTTTTAGTAAATATTTTATAAAGAAATTATTAGCTATTAAGAAAAGAATATAATTTAAAGGATTATATACTTTAAGTTAGATCTTAAGATATATTTAAGTATAATTAGTAGTAATCTTTTTAATATTTATCTATAGTAGTTAGTTATTATACTACTTTAAATTAAGTTAAAGCTTAATAAGGTTTACTAACTACTTATAAAGTATTAAGAGAAGTATCTAATTATTAGTAATTATAGTATATATATAGTAGATCTTATATTAATAATACTTACTAGCTTTAATTTAAGTAATATAATACTTTACTTAGTTTTAAAAGATTTAAGTACTATTAATAAAGTATTTAGAGATCTAGTTATACTAATAGTTAGTTTAATACTTTAATAAAAAATTACTAAATACTTACTTTATAATACTTAATATTATATAAATAATATATTTAGTAAGTAATATTACTTATAGTAGTATAAATATATACTACTTAAGTAGTTTAATATAACTATAAAGCATAAGAGATATAAAGCTTACTACTATTTAATTAGTTATACTAATAAATATTACTATCTTTTATTAAATTATTAAGCTTATATAGTAATAAAATATAAGTAATTAGGATTTTAATACTTATAATATTAGATATAAAAGTAATATTAAAAAAGAAAAGCTTTATAAAAGCTTAATAAAAGCTTATAAAATATAAAAGTTATTATATTATAATATAATATAATAAGGAAGAAGAAAACTAACCTTAAGTAAGAAAAAAAGTACTATTTTATAAATAGATATAAGGTATTATTAAGTAGTTAAGGAAGTAGCTATAACTTTAGATAATAAGAATAATAGTTATTTACTATAATAAGTACTACTAAAAATAAGAAAGTAAGTATAATAAATTAATAATAATAATTACTATCTAATGTTCTAAATAGCCTTATAATATACTTATTTTAAAAAAGAAATAAATAAAATAAAAAATAAAGTTATTATAAAGCTATTATTTAGAGAAAACTTACTAAATAAAGAATAAAACGTTTATAAGTAAAAAGTATAAAACCTACTAAAAATAATTCTTTTCTTTAAAAAATAAGAGAGATCTCTAAAAAAAACTTAAGTAGTAAATAATATAACTTTAAAGCTAAGATTATAGAACTTATAGAGATAATAATAATACTAAAAAATAATAAAGTTTTAGTAAATATATAATAGATAACTATTATATAAATAATAGAGATAACCTATAATAATAATAATAACTATAAAAGCCTTTTATAAATAATAGAAGTTCTTACTTACTATTAGTCTTATTTTATAATAAGGACTACTATAATTAAAAAAGGGATAATTATAAAGGTCTAGCTACTTAAATTAGAAAAGCTTAAGGATAGTTTAGCTAAACTAAGCTAAAAAGATAAAGAACCCTATAGAAATAAGATATAGAACCCTCTATAGCAAAGACTTAGTAAGTATTTACTAAAGGGTTAGAAAAAAAGATCTTAGAAGAGGTAAGTAAAAGTAGCGTAATAATACTATACTTACCTTTTAGATGCTTCTTCTATTAGTTTAACCTAACTATAGCCTATAGCTCCTAAATACCTTTATAAATACTTTAGTTTCTTAATTACTAAGCTTATTAATAACTTTATTTAATAGTAGATTTTATATTAATAGACTTTCTTAATACTTAGTAAACTTACTCTTAACGTTTTTATTATTTTAGTAATAATAATAAACTATAAGAAAGTATTTAGCTTTATTAAGTTAGTTTTAATATTATAGAAGTTATTAATAAAGCTTTTATAACTTAAGAAAACTTAGTACTTCTAGAACTAGATTTAAAGTAGTAGTATTACTATTAGTAGCTACTATTTTAAGTAGAGGAGTTAATAGAAAGCTATATAACTTTAGATTATTATATAATATAAGTTTAAACTTTTTAAAAATATTATAAAAGCTTTACTAACTTCTTATTTAGGTAATTTGAATTAAATTAAATTAAATTAGTTAAAATAATCAAAAGTATCGCGAAAAGTTATTTAATCAGCTAATCTTGAGCCTCAGTTTTGACTTGATTAATTGGTATGCTGCGCTGCATTAAACCGTCTCCACCCAGCATTCGCCGCCGGCTGGTCATAATACGACCCCTTCAGCGCCGGCACGCACGCCGCAAACGGCCTTGTGAAGAACCACTTCTTCAGCCCGTCCTTGTCCCAGGACGTGGCGAGCCGGTGGTGGTCGGTGTCGAGGTACGCGCAGCAGAGGGCGTAGAAGGCGACGAGGGCGCAGGCCTCGTAGAGGAGGTAGATGCCAGCGAGGTAGACGTGGTGTTTGTAGAAGACGATGGAGAGGAAGGAGGAGAGGGTGTAGATTGGGACGAGGAGGCAGATGCGGATGATTCTGGTTTTTGGTGGTTAGTTTTCGGGGTCGTGGTGGTTGGAAGGGGGTTGGTACTGTTTTTGCTCGAGCGGTTTGGTGTAATTCGTCGCGTGCCGGAAGATCTGGTAGAAAGACATGGAGCAGGACGTCATGGTGAGAATGCCGCCAGCGAGAATGAGGAAGCCCTGGAAGCTGAGAGCGCCGACGATGGGTTTGTCGGAGATGAGCAGGTTGAGGCCTGAGTCGGGACACATGATGGGCGACGGTTGGAGTACAGCTGGTGGAGGTATGTGATGTAGCTTTTTGTCAAAGAAGATGATTTGCGATTGTTCTTTCAAGAGCAAATGCAGTCTCCTTATATCGACGAGTGTGATAGATTCAGATACGTGCCCCAGACAACATACTCCGGCACTTACACCCCCTCCCACAAGGCGCGGCCCGTTTTGCCAAGGAGACACAGCCCCGGCGCCGCGGGGTGCCCCTGTCTCTGCCCGCGCGTTATGGATTTTCGGCGGAACATGTTCGGGATAGGCGGATCTATGGTTCGTAGATCTGCCAGGCTGGGGACTGTCTCGCATCCGTTACGAGGTACGAGGGCGGCTGAAGGGAGCAATGCGAGGTGTCGAGTTGCAACTGAGGCACTTGGCATTGACGGTGCTAAGCTGGATGGAAAGCCTTGAAATGTGAGAGTGAATCGATCAAAAAAGGAACCGACACGAAAAGGTTCGAAGATCAGTATTAAAACATATTTTCCGGAAAGAAAAACGTAATAGTCGAGACTAGAGCATTTCCAGAATGAGAGGTTAGTTGGCGATGATGGAGGACCTCGTCGGCCGACATGGTTGAGGTCAACTCGCCCCTAGCATTACGACAACCAACTGCGAACCTAGCTTACAAACTCTGCAACAAACGAGGTGTAGTCAGGGTTCGACGAAGCTGAGCTGTCCAATCGGGAAACCTCGTATAGCTCGGTGAACCAACTGTCTACTGGCGTTTCACATTGGTAGTATGCGCGTACCGCCCGACTATCGAAGCTGAGCGCGAGTCATGGTGGTTCCCTCGCCTTGTCATTCTGCGAATAGGGAGGTGTCATCCAATGTTTAGACTCTACTTGGCAAGCTGACATACGACACAGCCTCAGGGATAGACCCAAATGACAGCTACGAAGTTTTTCGTGAGCTGATACTCTTATCACAGCTGTGGATATGCCCTTATCAGCAGTATCATCATGACGGCATCCCGGATTTGTACAGCGAGACTGATGGCTCGACATAATGGTGATACACGTTATGACAAGCAGTGATTGGAAGGCAGACGCGGTTTCGTCTCGAGCTTTCCTGTCGACTGTGGCTGGGTGATGGTAGTCATGCGCGCCTATGAGACATATCAAACCCAGCGCAATATCGTCTGCCATGCCCACACCGTCTTGTAAACCTATCCATGTAAGTGACCTCGAATGGTTGAGGCTTATGAAAGTAGAAGTATTGCTGTGGACAGCATGTGTCTCCCGATGGCAAAGTTTGAGAACAATACTCAACAGGATTGATAAATCGACAGAAGGCAAGTCCAGTGGTTGCTTGCGCTGCTTGTAGGGCCCGAATGCCTATTTGCATTAGGCAATCAAGCGGTGTCAAGGAATGGAACGGTGGTCAGAAAAGACCAAAACTTAAAACGCATTGTGCTGCTCCAAAGCATTAATCGATTTCTCGGTCAAAGAGATCTGTGAGTATTAAACATGGCAACGTTGAAAGCTGATGGGTGGTGGATTGTCAATTGCTTTCGCCGGAGAAGGCTCAACAACATTGCGAGCCGCTTGCGCCGAGTACTCATCATGGCGGTTACGATTGGGGAGCGGCGTTGCTCATGACGTCAGGCTGGTAAACTGAATATTTGCAGTCAATCGCATGCCGCGATAGCGTCAAGACGACGATCATGCGCGGGTTAAAGAGCGTTTCCCCATTCTGGCAGATAAACTCCACAGAGCTCATGCAGCACGCTGCGGCGTGGGTTCGGTGTGATGGCCGCATTCCCACGAATGTCAGAGGTAGACGCTGTCGGACAAGGTCGCAGGGTTTCCGGACGGGAGAAGAACAGTCGGTGTCTGGGGCCGCTGCAGCAGGCCGGCGGTTGCGAATAGGCGAACCCATCAGCGACGAGGCGAAAGTTACAGAGGCCCAACAGGTGCATGAAGCAAACACAAGGGCAAAGCCGGCGGCCAGTATTGTCACACCGACACGTTCTGTGCGGGTAACCTTGTTTGGAGTTCGGAAGGGATTCATGTCGGACGGCTGGAAATCGTCCGGTCAATCGGCGGTGTCCGGGGACTCGGAAGGTGATGATGGGATGGACGTGTTCGGGCCGGCGAACGCGGTGTAACCAGTGTCTCCTGAGCGAGCACATCCGTGAGGGTGCGAAACTGACGAAGCGTGTGGCTGATGCGGGGGTATAAAGCCAGGAGGCATTCTTCTGAGACTGGTGCAAGGCCGAATGAAAGCGATCCTAAAAGTACTGGATTTCGGCCAGCCACGGCCAAGAGAATATGGAAGCCAATGGTCCGGGGGGACGCCTCACTGTTGTCGTGGGTGGAAGCTGACAGGTCGTCTTGCTTTGACAGGGTGTCTCGGAGCCGCCTTGCAGTGGCAGCAGCAGCAGGAGGTGCAGCCGTTGGAGATGCGTATGCAGCCAAGCAGTACACGCAGCAGCGTAGTGGTTGCCCACCCACAGGCAAGATGAACTGTCCATCGGATGTGCCGTCGGTTGCAAAGGAGGGCTGTTGTCAAGGATGCTCGGTGGAATGGCGGAAGGGAAAGTGCCGACGTTGAATGGGCGACACGTCTCGCGTGTAGAATGCAGTGAAGCGTAGGCTTTGGCCCCATGACTGCCTCTGGATGAGGCTGAGGGCGATGGTGGTTCGCCTGGGATGGACCATGGAGATGGGTACCGCTTCCGATAAAGCAGGCTGCAATGACTGCCTGGGGTCAGTGTCGAAAATTGCAAGGCGTCCTTTGTTGGATGGGAATCCGCAATGTCGTTGCTTCTGGAATGGCACTGTTGGATCGGCTCTTATTTCCATTTGGCGATCTGCCTGCAGGGCAGGCCGTCGGGGAATGACCAACGGCAAGGCGACAGAGGGATGAGTGGGCATGTGACCAGGATGCGACTCACGGCTGTGGGGATGCTGCTTGTTTGCAGTCGCAATCCGAGAGAAAGAGATGGTCCAAAGGTCGTGTTCTGATGCAGAGTAAGACAATCGATCGGATTAATAACAGCAGGTTGTAAGCTGGAGCAGGGACAAGGGACATGACAAAAAGTAGATGAAGGCGGGAGCACGAACCAAAGACAGCAGCCAGGGATTACTGGCCGAGTGGGCCTTAGTCAGCTGATTTTAGCGGGAGGGTCCATGACGATGGAAGGCAGGCGACCCTGAGCTGCCTGCTGTCAGAGTGTGCCTACCTAACTCTTTCCTCCAGCGCAGGTGCAGGTGCAGGCAACAATGCCCGTGGAGAGGAAAGAACACCCATTATCCAGAAATGCATCGTACTTTCCATCTAGATGAGAAGGTACGTCCCGTCCTTCCATGTTCCCTACCCAGGAAGGAACGTACCTTCCGTGGGAATGTTGTGTAAGAATTTGGTGCAGGTGCCTCCCAGGTGAGAATCCGAGGTAGGTAGGAAGCACCTTCAAACTGCCACACCACCACCTGCCCAGGAACAAACCCCGGAACCCAGGCGAACCACCATCTCAGAAATCATTTCCCTAGAGGCGCGCCTTTGCTTCTGACGCCTTCCTTTTTCCTCTTCCCAATTGGACTTGTTGCATCCATCTTTGCATTTGCATTTAACCATCAACGTCCCCCGTCGTGACCCTCGTCAACACCACTGGCTTCATCGTCATTTCTATCCCCAAAGTATTGGCACTATTACCGTCCCACATCGTCCCGACCGTGGTCACCGTCTCCCATTATTTTGCGGTCGGACACTTCATTTTTCTCTACCACAGCACACTTCGTCTCGTCATCTCGTACTGAGATCGATCATCATACGTTTTCCACCATGGATACCATCGACGCCGCCACGGAGCGGCAGACGGCCGGCCCCGACGCCGTCGACGATGTCGACGCCGGCAAGACCCCTGCCGAGACCTCCACTTCCCCGCCGAAGCCCAGCATGCCTGAGTCGGACCCCAAGAGCACCGATCGCACCGAGACTTCCAAAAAGGGGGAAGCGAAGAAACCTAAGAAGACTGATAAGACCAAGTCTAAGAAGCCCAAGAAGTCCGTCTTGGCCGATACGTCCACATCTGCTAGCGACGATAGCGACGATTCCAAGTCAGCCACCAAGGACACCGACTCGTCTGATTCCGATGCCTCAAACGACTCCGCCTCTCAACCAGACACCAAGCGCAAGGCCAAATCAAAAAAGCAGGTGGCCAAGAAATCCAAGAAGGCGCTCTCCCAACCTAAGAAGACCAAAAAGTCAAAGAAGGTCTCTGGCGATTCATCTGACTCGGACTCCAGCGACTCCTCCGAATCATCCGAGGACGACGACGATGGATTGACCAAGGTCGCCATGTCTCCACAGCAGTTGCAGGCTTTCCAGCAGTGGTCGCGCACCAACGACACGCTGCCTTACAGCCTTGGTCTCTCAACTGGTGATACACACGCGTACCTGCCTCCTCCGCCTCGGCGCCGCATCGGAGGCGTCGGAAGCGCCTCACGTCGCATGGGTGGCTTTCTGGACGCCGACCCCTTTGATGCCAGTCTGGGCGTCAAGAGAGCTCCCGCACCCTCAAAGAAGCGGAACGGCAAGGTCAAGCTCGAATACAAGCGGGTTGACCAGGTCTGGGATAGCTCCATCCATAACTACAAGCTGCAGGAAACCGCCGAGACCACCACTGACTCCCAGTACGACGGCTTCGTGCTTCAAATCAGACGTACCTTTGACTGGGAGGGCAAGTACAAGACCACCATTGTGGACATCAAGAGCAAGATCCTTCGCGAGTGCCTGCAAGACGTCATCGGCAATATTAAGGGAGTCAGCTTGGTCGACGAGGTGCCCAGAATGGACCCCAATCTCCTCTTCCTGTGAGTCTCAATCCACTCGACGCTTCTTAAGCATAATCTAACAGGCAACAACAGGTATCTTGAGGATCTCCGTGCCTACAGCAAAAAGCTCAAAAAGCAGGAGCCCAAAAGCTCCGAGAAGAAGGCGCGTAAGAAGCAACAGAAGCACATCGACGACAAGCGGATGCATTTGAAGGTCCTGCTGAAGTACCTCGACAAGGACTACGCTCACATCAAGAAGAGGTATGGTGGCAGCCTCTATCTCCTTCACTGGCGCTGACAACTGTACAGTCTCTACCCCATGCTCGAGAATGGCCTCATCACCTTCGATCTCCTCTGGGCACTTTTCAAGCCCAACACCCTCGTTTACACAACCACGTACGGCACAGCAGACGAGCCTCGTATCTTCAAGGTTGAACAAACGGAGCGTCACAACAGCATGATGAAGGGAGAGTTTTACTGGGTCGACGGCAAGGTATGGTCGTTCTCTCACCGGAGCTTCGCTTTCTGACTTGCAGCAGTATTTCGAGTTCGACGGCAAACAGTTCGGCTATGGATCCTTCTCCGAGGAGATTGGCGAGTTCCGCGGAGCCAAGAAGATTACCAGCCTTAAGGCTTACCCTCTTGACTACCACAAGGACAAGGAGACTGTCGTGGCTACCCTCATCGAGCGCGGCAAGAAGTTCGTCAAGCTTGGCGGTGTTCACTACCAAAGTCACGAGGGTCTCGCGTATTACAAGAAGAAGAAGAGCGTCATCAAAGTCAACATCAACAGCCGCGTCATGATTGACCCCTCTATCCATCGTCGAATCAATCCCAACTATCAGGTCTCTGCTGTGCGGCCGAAGGATCACGACATTCTGTCGGATGATGAAGCAGAGGACGATGACTCCCAGAAAGATTCGGATGAGGCTGGCTGCTGCGACAGCGACAGCGATGCTTGTGAGAAGATGGTGGTCAAGGTCGTCAAGGATGACAAGGGCAACGCTCGCATGGTTCGCATTCCCAAGTCGGAAGTGGAGGACGAGAATGTCTCCGAGCAGCCTTTGGTTCGTCTGGAGGATGGAGGTGACAACAATGAGGGAGACGTCAAGACCCCTGCCACATCCTCAAAGAGCACTGAAGATGCCAAGGAGGTTCCTGAGTTCTCCGACGAAGAGTACCTCATTGCCTCCCCGGTGGTGCTGGGATTTTCCTTCTCAGAGAAGCTCTGGCTTGAGTTCACTGTGTCCGGTATCAAGGATATCCAGTGGAATGAGAGCGCATACGAGTCCCTTGTTCTTGAGCCGAAGCAAAAGGACATTGTCCAGGTGAGCTTAAGCTTATCACTGAGCCAAAGTCTGGTTTGCGTTAACATGAACACAGGCCCTCGTTGAATCTCACAAGTACCACGCCTCCAAGAGCATTGACGATGTCATTCAGGGCAAAGGCAAAGGCCTTGTGGGTAAGTGGCATAGGTGTTTCAGTGCACCTCTTTTGGATTTGAGACTAACAACCTCCCTTGTAGCTGTCCTCCACGGCCCCCCAGGCACTGGAAAGACCCTTACAGCAGAGGGCATCAGCGAGCTCCTCAAATGCCCGCTTTACATGGTGTCTGCAGGAGAGCTCGGCACCGATTCGCGCATTCTGGAGCAAGAGCTCCAAAAGATACTAGATATTTGCCACGCCTGGGGAGCTATCCTTCTTCTCGACGAGGCTGATGTTTTCCTCGAGAAGCGAAACTTGCATGAGATTAGCAGAAACGCGCTTGTCAGCATCTTCCTCCGACAACTCGAGTACTTCCAAGGCATTCTGTTCTTGACAACGAACCGCGTGGAGGTACGTAAAATATCTTTCCAGTGGCTGCTTGCCTCCCACTAACAATGACAGACCTTCGACGACGCTTTCCAGTCCCGAATCCACATTGCTCTTCGGTACGAGAGCCTCACTGTTAAGGCCAAGAAGAAGATTTTCAAGATCTTCATCGAGAGAGTTCGCCTCATGGAGAAGATCGACCTGATGCCCTTCACCGAGGAGGATTACAACGATCTCGCCAAGCATGACCTCAATGGCAGACAGATCAAGAACACGATCGGAACGGCCCAGGCCTTGGCCGTTAACAGAGGTGAAGCTCTGAGCATGGCCCACATCCGTCAGGTGCTTGATGTCCAGAACAGCTTCGATATTCACCTCAAGGGCGGTACTGGCTACCAGGACGCCCTGCGCAGCTACTACTGATCTGCTTTTTTTTGAAGGGGGTTGTTGCGGACTTCGATTAGCGGCATTTTCCTTGCTTTCTTGCGAAGTTCCAGGCTGCAAGAAATTGCAGTCAATGTGCACGAATGCCGGGTGTTGTACACAGCGTACGGTAGCTAGCTTAGGTAGACGAACCAAACTCGAGCGATAATGTTTCGGAACATGCAGTGGATCATACCTTAGGCTCCTCAACTGGATTACGCATAAAATGTTAATGGATGATTTCTGTGTAAAGCATTGTTCTTCTTTCAGTTCTTTTGTCTTGACCTTATGCGTCATTCCTTCTGCCCTGGCTTAATAAATTGAAACTTACAGCTGAAAGACCACACCTACTTAGGGCGTCGTACAAAAGCACAGCAAAAACTCCCATAGTAGAGGCAAACTTCCACATAGTGCCCCTGGACCCCTCCTCCTGCCATGCGTCGTATGAAAAGGTGGAGCTTGTTTCTGCCGCGAGGTAGTGTTAGGAGAGGGATGCCGTGAATTGTGGGGTCAGGATCGGCATTCTGACAATGAGACTGAAGATCAACCTCTGTTCGAACCGAGCGAAGATATGGTCCACAGGAATTCGCGAGAGGAAGCTGTCCTTCTTCGAAACGGAGCAGGTCGGGCGGCCCTGGTTCTCCGCGTCGAACAGGCGGCTGAAGCGGGCCGCTTGAACTTCTCGAAAGACAGCTTTAATTTTGTTTTTGGTGAGCGAGTCTCCGGGGGAGGTGGTGGCCGTCTTGAGCTGAAGTTGGTTTAGTAGGACAGCGGCTGTTTTTAGGGAGGTGTTGCCGCCTTGCGCAATAATTGGGTGCACCTGTGAGGGATCTGCAATCCCTAAGGTAGTCTCTGCCACTCAACGCCAACGGAGCAAGTTTCACGTACCTTGTGAGCAGCATTTCTAACCGTCAGTATCCTCCGAAAATATCAGCGCGGGAAAACGTGATCTTCCAGAGCCACGAGAGTGGCTTGTAGGCCGTTCGTGTAGATTTCGCGGAAGGACGTCGACTCGGTTATCTGGTCGGAAAAGTGTCGCTCCACAAGGGGGCGTTCGTCGTCTTTTGTGAATCTCGGTTTGCCACTGCCGTGTGTTTTGGGTGACTCTGTGCAGAGGAACCAGTAGAGCCGGTCTTCGGGGGCCGAGAGAATTAGGTAGCTGCAGTTTTTAAAGAAGGCGGTGACTTGGAAGGCGGTTAGGGGAAGGACTGGGGGCGGGTGGAGATGCTGAAGATGCATCTGAATTCGGATTGGAGTTCTGGCAGAGAGAAGTTTGGAAACTAAGGTATGGCACCTAGGAATATGTCTCTGAGAACCAACCGTCCAGCGGGCCCGGCTCGAACAGTCCAGCGTTAGCTTCCCTGCAAAGACGCCACATCTCGTGTCAGATTGTGCTGTGCGCACCAAAGGCGATCACAACGATGTCTCCTGTGTATACAGAGTCGTCTTTTATATGAACTGTGACCTCGTCTTCGACAATATCAATGCCGGAGACGCGCTTCCTCGTTAACATCTGTTCCTTGTGTTTGAGCTGATCGAAGAGAACCTTGAGCAGGGATTGGCGATCGACGAATATCTTAGGGTAGCCGACTTTATTTTTTACAAGTTATTGCTTTGCTTCTGGTTTACTTTGATGATGTCGCAAAAGTGAGACCACGACTACGGGAACGCTTTTGTTACAACAGATAACCTTGACGAAATGCGTCGCGTACTAACCTCTCTTCCAGGCGTTCGGAAAACGTGTTGCTGGAGTCAACCCATCTCCTCGTCGCTGGAAAGCCGCGTATTGGCCTTCTAGTAGACGACCCCAGCTAACTCCCGAATCTTGTCGTAGCAGCCCAATTGGTCCAAGATTCTCAGTCCGCTCGGGAGCAGCCCGATGATCGCGCCTAGTTGGAGCACAATGGACGCATAAGCCTCGAGCAGGACGTATTCGATGTTGAACATCTCAAGCTTGTTTGCTAAGGAGAGGCCGGAGCGCTGCCTCCGGCAATGATGACTTCGAAACCCATAGTGGGGGCTTTGCTTTTCTTGGCGAAAGTGGGTGAATATTATTGGAAAGTATGAAGGAGTAGTCAGAAGGATATCATTTAAGTAGCGGTAGTTCAATTCCCGATGAGACGATATAATACTTAGTTCGTGTCAATCGGGAACGGTTTGGGGCCCAAGACTTGCGGACCGCCGAAGGCTCAAGACCCGGACCTCCGCCGGTCTGTGCAGTGCGACCGACTTACCGGCGGTTTTTGTTCAAGCGGATGCGGCTCCATCTTCAGGTGGACAGCTCGAACGGCACGCACACGGATGTGCGGCCAAAAAGTATCAATTCAGGCCAAACAGATCTGTTGATACCGAGCAGTGGATTACTGAACATTTTCACCCCCCTAGAATACCAAGATATATTCGGTAATGAAACCTAAAGGTAAGTACTTACGTTGGATGATACTAGGAGCCTTTAAACCCATAGTCAGGGGCTCGGGTCGCACTGCAGCAATCGTGCAAACATAGCCATTCCTTCTTTCGTACCTTAGAAGAATGACATCTTATTTCTCCTTGAGCTTTCAAAAGCTATTCGACTTCCTCAAGTTACATTGAGCAACGGTTAACCAATGCTTCTAGGAATAGCACGGCTATTTTACAGGTGTTGGCCTGTGCAAAAAATGTGATTTGGTCAGACAATTACGACAGTTTCCTCCGCGCCTGCTAAGAACTCTCTGACCAACTCTTCGCTGTCCTTCCTATTATAAACACTCGCGATGCCGACTCTTTCATAAGCACCCTCTTGTCTCGAAAACTGTAACACAAGTAGGATGGGACCACCGAGTGTATTGTGCCCAATCAGGAGGAATGTTAGGGCAATTCTCTCACTGAAGTTTATGTCCAAGTCGAAACTTATGGCTTCCTCCTGGTCGCCAAGCTTGATCCATTTGTTTATAGTATGCCCTCGGATGACGTGACCTTTAAGTCGAAGAAATGCGCTTGTTATCTGACCTGTGGGATCTGCTCCCGCCGGTGTGCTCCCTGCGTCCAATACCACGGCACAACGCTCCTCCAATCTTTGGTGATCATTTGGAAAGCTAAATGAGAGACAACTTCTGCCGTCCGTAGAGCCATGCTTTTTTTCTAGCGAGAATGGTGACCAAGACGGGGCCCGGTAATCGGTCGAGCGCTGGATGTGAGAAGGCACCAGACCACGCAATTGCCATACGATAGACTCCAGGATGTGTTCCTTCCAGAATCCGGCCAGGTACTTGCCAGCGCCTCGGGAATGCCACAGTTTCGCTAGTCCGGAGAGCGCCGGAAGTAAATCTGAATTGTATGATAGATCTCGCAAGGAGTATTCTTCCAGCAAGCCCAGCCAGAGTTCGTGAAGGCTGGGTCTGTCCTCCTGGTAACGAAGAAGTAGGAGTTGGCCTTTCCTCAAGATGCCAGGATGTACACTATCGTCATCGGCAGTGTGATCCATCTCCATACACTCGCATCTCAGACACTCTGTACATTCCCAGAGCATTTCGGCTTCGGTGAAGTGCACAATCCTTTTGGCCAGTATGTATTCTTGCAAAGCCCACGCTCGTTTATTGAGTGGAGCGACTTGCAATAGCTCTCGGTGGCGGTCCGAGGAAGAATCCCCCCCTAAACGCCTTGTATAAATGCGCGAAATGGTGGAATCGGGGTTTTGAATTTGTCCAACCTCAACTGGGCGATATGCATCAAGACTTGGATCGGCTTCACCGTCATTGAGAAACCCTTGCGTGGAATCTTCTGCCTCTGCGGCGGATATGACGAGGTAGGCATCTCTGTAATAACCGGCCATTTTCGACGACTCTGTTTGCCAATCGGAGGTGTCATCTTGTACTATGCACAAAGAATCAATCCACAAGTACTGAATATTGAGATTTCGGGTTACGAGAACAGCGTCGCGGAAGGTACTCGGCAGTGTAGTCAAGTCGATGCCCTCCTGGCGTTGTTTGAGATTTGACAGGTTTGTTTCCGGTGGGTGTACCTGTTTCGGCCCCCAGCAGTGACTCAAAGCCACGTAGTTGCCGATCTCTTCAGAAGAAACATGAAGCAGAAGTCGAGGGTCAATCTTGCTGCCCACGTCGAGCACACGACGTGGAAGTGCCGCATCTCTTGTAATACAATTGTCGTGTCTCGCTTCGCATTCTGTTGTCCAAGCGGCGAGTATTGATCGGTGTTCCTCACGTCGTGCTGCCGTCGGTAATCGGCCATGTTTGATGAAATCCCAGGCCGGTTCAGGTGTCCCCGTCTGAACGTAAAGCTGAATGGTATTGGGGTCCCTTACGCTGCGCCTGCTGAGGTATTGAAACATTGGCCGTATTTGACCAGGATGCTTGAAGCTGCAGCCGACTTCCATCTGTCCTCCAAGTTTAGCTCTGCGACAGCAGTAGTATATTACTGCACATTTTTGACAGCCGCGTTTGGCAGCCTTTTCAACTTCGTCAAGAGAGGCCCACCCAGAATGCTTCACGCCGCTTTTGTCAACCTGGCCATCAGCACCTTGGCAGACGCTATCGCATTCAGGTGGAGTTGCAGGCCATATTATGTCAAAATAATCATCGCTGTGACTCCTTTCCATCTCGACATCGAACTATCTGTTCCAAACGAGAGAGAGAGACGAAAGATTTCCAAAGTCCGATCTGCGCGAACAGGTGCATCTAGGTGCGGGTTGAACTTGTGAAGTAGTTGGGAGGAGCTTTGGTGCTTGTTTCGATCTTGGCGTTTGAATGGGTATAGGTTAACTTGAAAGTGTTCAGCTACGGCAAAGTCGCGTCACGAAGGTCGGGATATTTAGGCAAATGCCCCGGGGCGGTGAGCTGATAGGATTCCTGCACGTTTTTCCATTAGAAATTTCATACCGAACTGCCAACGCCATGTGATAGACTTGCAGAATGGTTTCAGGTCCCTCAGCTGCCCCTGCGCTAGAATGAAACGTCGGCAGACTGCATCGCAAAAATGGTCATCTGCACCTCGGGTTGGTTAAAAGAGTGCTTCAAAGCGGGGCTGATCCTATCAAAGCAGCCTGCTCAAAAGCCGCGCGACTACCTAACAAATGCCCAACAGTGGAACAACGTAAGAAAACGTATTGTGGGCCCGTGGACACCCTCTAAATTGAAAGAGGCGGATCTGCGCGGGAGTGCGGGAAGCAACATAGGGTGCCGTAGATCTTTTTTCCATATTCACGCCATGTCATGTATTATCAGTAATTACCCAGTCTGCCTAGGAGGTTTAACCTCAATCACAAATTCTCCAGCGTCCCAAGAACAGCAACCCCAAAAGCAACCCAAGCCCCCAGATCCACTGTGAGCATCCGTCTCCAGTTCACGACCAACCACTTATCCAGCGCCTCATTCATATCCTCCCCCTCTTTTCCGTCCACGAGCGTTTGCACATGCGGCGCGATGAATGGGACATAAGCCAAGTGGCCCAGTGAAAGACCCGCGCCCGCGACGTACCACCAAAAAGTGCCCTTGGTTTGAAGCAAGGTCTGGTTTGCCCTCAAGTTGGCGAGAGCCGTGCCGGCGGAGACAGCGAGAAAGCTGAGCACAATCGGGAGCCCGCGGGAGAAGAACTCTTTGTAGTAGGGATTTATCAGAGTCTTTGATTGGTTGCGAACTGTGGGATGATTGAACAAGGATAAGAAAAAGTGCTGGTCGTGGGCGTAGAGAAGGGTGCAGGTTGAGGAGAGGAGCGGGGCGAGGAGAAGAGGGGAAGCGCCGGGGTGGAGAATGCGAGAGGCCATGATTGGTTCTGTGGCTGTTGGAGGTTGGAGTGGAAATGGAAGAATTGAAAGTCAGCCTGCGGTACGTTGATGGGGCCTGGTTGTTTTAAATGGTTGGTGATTCGGATCGGTGGCTGTGTTTACACTCCGTATGTGGGACGCCCGCATCCTTCGCGGTCCCGGGTCAGGTGGTTCCCCACTTGGTGGTCTGAAGACGGCTTATGTCCGGACGGGAGCCGGGGATTTTCGGGCCCCAGTGTTCGGGGCTGAGTTCAGCGGTCGGGGATTTGGGCACAGACTGGATGAGACAAAACACCAGCAGGCTCCAGCACAGTTGGGTTTGAATTCTAGAACGTTGGCGAATCTCAGTCGGAGAACACTGAGGCTGAAGATGGTTACCTTTGTCCGCATAGGCATCGAATGAAAGCAAGACTGGACTAGCGTGTCTAGCAACAAAGATCCACAGAACAAAATCGACTCGATGTCCATTTTTCCACTTTGTGGCATCACACAATCATGATTCATGGAGAAGCACAGGTGTTGGTTCGATCGCGGCCTCCAGCATATGCTGGAGGCCGCCCGGTAACGTTGGTTGGTAGGGTCGTTAAAACGGTCTCTGAAAAGGAAAGTGTATCAAGCAACCGAACAGCCACCCAAGTTCAAACAGCCGTTTGATGAAGCCGATCCAAAAACTATATTTGATGCTTTTTGTTCGCCGTTTGAGTGTTTGGTCCTCAGAAAAGCCTTACCTCAATCGACTCTGGAACCTGCCCTTCATGCAAAGCAACCTAGACCAAATATCTGCCCCCCGAAGAGACATGCCAGGAAATGAGGTTCCTGTTGCTCATCTCTGCGATAATGCAAATACTCTGAGCCTCAACCCCGACCCTCAAAACGCTGAGACAGAGACATTTGAGCGCTCAGGCGATATCATCCTCGAGTTTCTCCGTACGAACGTGCCGGAGTTCGTCAGGCTCAGCGCGGTTCGAAAGAAGGTATTCCTTACCTCATCTTCATCGTCTTTTGGTTTCGCATCTACTGACAATGTCCTCTTAGGGATGGGAAAACCCAGCCGGCGACACCTACTTTCGCAAGCAACGCGAGGCAGCGGATAACGCCGACGAAAACTTGTCCGCAGTCTTTTACAACATGATGAAAGGCATAGGGGTAGAACTGCATCGAAGGCTCCATGCGTTCACGATCAAGGGGCCATCATTCGGACAGAAGCGCATCTTAGATATGTGCATGGCACCTGGAGGATTCCTCGCGATAGCGCTTCAGAAGAACCCAGGTGCACACGCTCTTGGGTTCAGTCTCCCGGTTTCAGAAGGAGGTCATGAGCGCTTACTTCCGCCCAGCAAGAACGTGGAAGTCAAGTTCATGGACATAACGATGTTGGCGCAGGATATGGGGGTTACAGACATTCCACCCAACCATCCAGACTCTGACAACTTCATCCCGCATCAACTAGGCCCACAAGACAAGTTCCATCTAATCCTATGTGACGGGCAGGTTCTTCGTCAGCACGAGGCATTCAGGGCGCAGTACAGAGAGAGATGCGAAGCACGACGCCTCACCGTCACCCAGCTTGCCCTTGGATTGGAGCACCTTGAGCCGGGCGGCACAATGGTTGTCTTACTGCACAAGGTCGAGGCATGGGACACCGTCCTTCTGTTGCGGGATTTCAGCAAATTCTCGACCGTCCGGCTTTGCAAGCCTTTGAAGAGCCATGCAAAGCGCTCATCATTTTACATGATTGCGAGCAAAGTCCAGAGCCAGAGCGCGGCGGCTGCTGCGGCTATTAAGGTGTGGAAGGAGGTCTGGAGGGTTGCTACATTTGATTTGAAGGGGGAGATGAAGCACGATTGGCGCGAGGAGGAGCCTAGTGCGAAGGAAGTTATTGATGAGTTTGGGAGTCAGCTCATCAGGCTAGGCAAAAACATTTGGAAAACTCAGGCTGAGGCGCTCGAGAGGGCTACTTTCACCAAAGGATGACACTTGTCTTGCTACTTTTTGCTATCAACTCATCTTCACTTCTCTTTTTGCTGTATTTTGATACGCAATACACACCACACAAAGTTTGATTGCGATACTGGAAAGAATGCATTTTCAAGCTCGCGACTCACCTCGTGAATCAATTTGGCTTTTGTTGGTGTTTCGCCCGACAAAACAATCTCAGACGTTGCTAATATCATTCGCTAATGAGCAGTACGGCCAGACTCGCAGGCGTTCTCCTCATGTCATTGGCTGCCAGTAGACGCAGGAGGCCGACTAACCGCTGAGAGATTTTAGGGGGACTGATTGGCTTCATGCATGCAGGCCTAAAGCAGCTTGCAGATCACTTGGCAGACGATCCCTCTGTTTATTTTGTGACTGTCGAGAGGCCGAAGTTTTAAATATTAGACTCTGTCTAGTGCTCGAATGTTCTTGGTTTTCTCAACATGTCAAATTTCGTCCTGTTTCCGCTGAGTGTCGCTGATGATATGACTCAAGTCGGGATGCCGATAGGAGAAACGGGCAGTGCTCGCATCGCCGCACCCGATTCCGATGATGTGGAACATATCACTCGTGGTGCTGCCATCGTGCGGTACTTGGTCCAGCACTCGCCAGAGTTTGTTGAATTAAGAGAGCTCCGCAAACTTGTACGTCAGCATCGCTAATCGCAATAGCTATGCGCGTCTCGTTCACTATGAGTGTTACTGACCCTCGGCTTCAACAGGGACGGCAAAGTCCAGACGGCGATCGCTTCTTTCAACAACAGCGTGCTCGAGCCACCAATCCCAAAATGAAGACCAAATTATACTTCTACAAGATGATGAAGCGTATTGGTGACGAGATGCAGCGCACCACAGGCGCTCTGAAGATCAAGTCTCCAGGCTCGGACTTCCCACAAATACTTGACATGGGAATGGCACCCGGCGGTTTTCTCGCAACCGCCATGAAGCTGAATCTTGGTGCCAAGGCTGTTGGATTCAGCCTACCTATTGCTGATGGCGGTTACCAAAGTCTCGTCCCGGAATTCAAAGACATTGACGTACGATACCTTGATGTGACAATGCTAGCGGGAGATCTTGGCTTCGAGAATATCCCAGCAGACCATCCAGATGCTGAAAAGTTCTTGCCACGTCAATTTGAGCCTGGTCGGAAGTTTGACCTGGTAATTTGCAGCAGCTCAGTCGTCCACGAGCACAAAGTGGGCGACTACAGGAAAAGAACAGAGCCACGCCGATTAACGACAAGCCAGCTTGCCTTGGGCCTTGAGCGGCTGAATCCTGGTGGGACAATGATCGTGCTATTCCATAATGTGGAGGCTTGGACAACGGTAGTCCAACTGTACCGGTTCAGCAAGTTCTGTAAGAAGCTGTTTCTGTTCAAGCCAACAAAGGGGCACGAGAAGCGCTCGTCATTTTACATGGTCGCTACTGGCGTGCAGAGCCGGGATCCCGAGGCCGTTTTTGCGGTTGAGAGGTGGAAGCAGATTTGGCGAGCTGCTACGCTCGATGTAGAAGGGACCGGTACAATGTTGCAGGAGGTGGATGAGGAGGAGCCAACGCCAGAAGAAATATTACGAGAGTTTGGAGAGGATCTTGTGCGATTGGGAAGACGCGCTTGGTCTATCCAGGCAAACGCTCTTAGGAATGCGCCTTTCATGACTGGTCACTGATGCATACATCAGAGCAATGTCATCGAATGCCCAGCAGTACACCAAGATCACCATTCTTCTTTTGCCCTTCCAAACTTCAGGTGGTAGTTTGCCTTGAATCCTTTGCATGGACCATGACAAATCACGGAAAGGTTCAGGATGAAGCCCGTCATTTGTAAAGAGCTGTCTTGGTCTGAGTATGCAGACCTACTACTTCAACACGATTTCCCAGTCTCCTTGTCACTTGAATCAAGTCGAAAGAAGACGAAAGGGCCTTTAGTGTTTAATCTCGTAGACTCATAGTCCTTGAAGATTTTGGGGAACCAGCTCGACGATGTATTCATCCTAGCAGTGAGCACCCATCGTTAGCAACCATTCCTATGCCAGTTTTTGTGCTTGTTGCTTCGCCGATGCTTTTATACTGTAGATTCTGTGGCTTTGGAATAAAAAGAATGGGAACTTACTGGATCCTTCGCAAACGCGATCTGCTCGAATACGTTCTTGTAGGCCGAAGTGAGATCTCCCAACCCGATGCCACGTTCAGCTTCCCATGAACTCAACGGGACATCCTCTCGAGTTGCGCTGCCCAAATCCTTGATGATTTCCACGCCATGAGCCTTCAGGCGCTCAAGTGCGAGTGGCACATCCGGGACGGAAAACCCCAGATGCCCAAGGCCCAGATTCGGTGGCTGGTTTCCGTTGCTATAGTACCCTTCAGGCTCATTCTCCGAGCCATGGACATGGTACAACTCGAAGAGTCCCAGTATGTGTGGAAGCCTGGCTACCGTGTCCTCGCGAAACTTTGCAAGGTCGGCGCGGTGCTCGGTTGTTTGCGGGTACCCGAGGTAGTAGATAGTGAATGGGCCGGTGTTCATGGTGAACACGGTTCGCATACCCATCAAGTCGATGTAGAAGTGCAACGAGCGCGCAGGATCTCTGATGCGAAGCATCATGTGGTTGAACTTGTATCCGGTTGTTGGGTCGCCGGGTGAGATCGCCGCCTCGTCACCGACGGTGCGTGGCCCGTGAGCTTCATCGGGAATAGAGTTTGATGTAAATGGCGGGGTCGGCTGAGACATGGTGAAGGCTGTATTTGTCGAATCTGGGTGATCTTCTGAGAACTTAATGGTTCGTGTCGTTGGATGCTGGAAGAAAATAGATGGACGCTTTGGTAGTTGAGGTATTGTTCAGAGGGAGATGCTGGAGGGAAGGCGCGAATGGAGGAAGCAACGGTCCGTTTCCGAAGGCACGGATCTGTCCGCGGGTGCACTTTGCTCTCTAATGTTCTTCGGCGATTGGTCGACGAAACGCGAGAAGGGCAGGAGACGCAGAGGGAAGTGAGGGCACGAAGGAGGGCACCGCTGTAGAATTGTAGTACCTTATGCCAACAGCAGCAGCAGCAGCAGCCTTCTTGTTCCGGGAGTTTCGCTCGAGACGTCGGCTTCAGCATCTAGGTACGGTATTTCATATGGTGAACTTCGTTGGTAGAGTATCCCACTGATTGCGTCACACTACTCCATCTCGTCTATATCATACCCATTTCTACCCTCCCCATGGACCTGAGCAGCCGGTGGGATGCGTAGGGCTCCATTGTTGTACAGCCAGTTTATTACAAATCAAGGGTTGAATATGACGTATGAACACAGATTACAAAGCTTGAGTTACAAATCACCGGCAATCTGTTCTCTACTTGCCTTCTTTCACGAACGTTCGTGGGTAATGGCCTAGCAGTGCTAACCAACATTTTCCCTCAAACTGCCATACTCGTCAGAGTTGATTGCAGAGTCATGGCCTATCATCACTCTTTCAATGTCATAAGTATGCATTTGCATTTGGACCCCTGTCAATGCTGGTCATTTACGAGTTTCGAAACACGGTTTAGTCGGAGATTCTGACGTTAATGAAATGGGCTAGAGATCGTTGGTGCATCGGACTTTCTACGGTAATTGGATTTATTTCTACCGAATAGGAACCTTATAATAGACAGTTACTGTGAACTAGCTACATCGTAAGATGCGCCTTACTGATTCATGGATGCGAAAAGCATGCAGCTCAAACCGTTGATCACTGCATTTGGAACTTCTGTCCACCCATGCAGCCTATAAATATCAACGTTGTAACTCAGGCTATCACGGCAACAGCAACGCTTGCTCATTCGCGCCTTCGACAGCAGCGAGCCACAGATAAGGTTCATCTACGAACACATCGAGGCTGACCCAGTCCTCTCCGCCCTCGCGCAGCTATGGATGCTCAGACCCCAAACCCAAAAGCATGCTGAGGGGGTTGCGGAGGGCCTGACCAAGGCCGTCCTCAGTGTCGCACTCTACCTCCCCGCCTCGGAACCGGGTGCCGAAAGCGAGAATACGACTGATGGTAAAATCGACAGCAGAAAGAAGGATAGAGATGAGCCCGTTCCAATTGGGATCTTGATTGTTGGATGGGAAGGCGCTCCGCAATGGGACCAGGCCCATCATCGATCTACAACGATTGGGATTCGTCTGGCCGCAGACTACCAGAATCAGGGTTATGGCAAGGAGGCGATCAACTGGGCTCTGGACTGGGCATTTCGGTTTGGGGCATTTCACAGTGTTCGTATCGCAACATCATCTTTCAACGAGCGGGCGCAGAGTCTGTACTTGAACCTGGGGTTTGTCGAGGAGGGGCGCGATCGAGAGGCATTTTGGTTCGACCGCAAGTGGCATGATGTGATTCGTTACAGTATGTTGGAGCATGAGTGGGAAGCGCTGCGAGGATTGAAGGAATAAAGCCAGTGTTTGACCAGGACAAATGTCGTACTTGAGATTACAATTCGACACACTATTCAGAGCACTGCATAACACTTATTCCTGTTTTCCGGCTATGGTGGTTTCCAAAGCTTGCTGGCCCGGCTGATGTCATTGATGCTCAAAGTGAAATTGCCAGGAAAATTTGATATTTACATGCAAAGAGGGGAACAAAATTCAACTGGGCGCCATGATGCCCGAGCCAACGGCCAATGCTCGTCACCAGGTTCGCAACATCCTCACTAGCCACCCGCGCACGTGTCGGCCAGCCCCTCCCCCGGCCCGAACCCACGGCTGCAAGTCAAACCTACAGCATGTGGCTCTAAGCGCCGTCATCCATGACCTCAATCACGCAGACGACCAATGGCGTGACTGCATTCTGGCCGGAAGTCTAAATAAGCCTTAAGCGGGAGCCGGCTTGGCGCTTCTAGAAGTTCTCTATGCGGTACTGGCACCGTTCATCCCATCATTTGCGCTTTTGACGGTTAACGTGCGGCCCGCCGGTTGACTTGCAATGACAAGAAGCACATTCCCTGCGCAGTGGCTTGCCGACTGCTAAGTTCTGCTTGACCGCCGCCGGCGATGAAAACCTTTTCAACCCAGCCTATGAGTGAAATTCCAACGGAAAGGAAACGTTTTGCTACCGCGAATTTGGATCTGCCAAGAAAAGGCACGCAGCGACACCATCGCGGAACGCATGCCATCCGAAATCTAAAGACTCGGGTGCTCTCTATACATAAAGGACCATGAAGCCAGCTTCAGTCCTTCAAAGCTCTGACCACTTGGTACTACAATTCATTCACATACTTAGATAGCGTCACCATTTGTTCCAGCCAGATCATATTAATCACACTATTCATAATGCTGCCCACCAACATCTTCAACCTCGCCGCCGCCGGCTTGCTGTCCTCATTCATGGCCGTCGCCAATGCGGTCCCTACTCACAAAGATGGCGGCCCAATTGTCCCCAACGCGGAGCTTCTCTTCCAGCTCAAGATGACTCTAGGGCAGTCGGTCAACTTTGGTGTCGGCCCACGAGGCAACAGATTTTCTGATCCTATTACTGGAGGAAGCTTTGAGGGGCCGAAGCTCACTGGTAAGTATTCCACCACCTATTCGGGTGAGAATCGCCTAACAAGGTCATCAACAGGTGTTGTACTTCCTGTCGGTGCCGACTGGGGCCTTCTCGACGCCCGTGGCCAATTCGAAGCTATCACGCTATTCCAGTTTCAAACCAATGACGGCGCCAACATTTTTGTCCGCGCTGAAGGACCCGCGCCGAATGGCAAAGGCATCTTGTACTTGACGCTTGAGACCGGTGTGGATGCGTACTACTGGGTCAATCAACTGATGATCGTCGGAGTGACGAACGTCGAGAGGGACCAGGGTTTCGTCACCATCGACGCTTGGGTGTTGTCGCGTGCCGACGCGGACTAGAAGTTTCAACACATACGGTTCTCTCTGTTTCTCTTGGGCTGCTGGGTGGCCCGGAATGTCATTAGCCGTATTTCATTTCTCTGTGTTTTGCGATAGATGTAGAAAGTATCATTAGTTGTAGTGTTTAATTTGCCAGCAGCTGGTCATTCTGCCTGGGCGTTACTGATCTTGGCTTGCGCTGGTTGTGACTGCATGTAGGCATGATGTCACCGAAATTCCGGTCTTGCTGCATAAAAAGTTATATGTGTCTAGCGATTAGCCTTCCTTGTATCCGAATTATGTGTGATGCTACTGCATGATGCTGCATGATGTGGATGCCAACCGATCGACGGGAACGAAAATAAGGTAGAAAATAAGCTATTCAGGGGGGGCAATATGCAAGATCTTACCTCCGTAGTCCACAATCAGTCCACAGTGCCGAACACTGTCGCAGCGTCGGCGGGGAACTTCTGGGCCTGATGTGGGGGTAGTGGCCGATGTCGGCAGGCTTCTGAATAGCTTCATTTAGAATGCTTCTCCCATGAATGATGTGAACGGCGATCGACGGCATATGAATTTTCGGACTGCGACAGTCTCCTTAAGTGTCCTCCGATTAAGTCTGATGTTGCGGCGTAAGTGATATTTGGATTGAAGGGAATGGATCGGAATGATTTTGAAGATAGAGCCCCTGTAGCCAATGCTTGGGCTACTATCGGAAGACGGATTCCGCTTGAACCCAGAACTTCAAAAAGCAAAGAGAAGCAATAACGCGAGGATGATATCCCGCATCCTGGACCGCCAATGAGTTCACGCTTCACCTGGATTATGTACGGCGAGCATAGTTAGGAGGGTTTTCATTTTGTTAAGGGTTTGGCTGGCGGCAGGCATAAGCTGAGTTTAATGAAAGTAACTCGGCATAAATTTCGAGGTTTGTTTGCGATGTCCAGCGTATCACAACATCATTCGACAAACACCAACATGGCTGTTCAGCCCTTGGTATCTGTCTGTACCTCAGCAAACTTGAATTGATTGAGTGAGTAAGAGCCATTCATAAAGCCCCTTCAGTGAGAATACCTTGCGCAAACAGCTCGATCTCGCTGTGAGTGAGAGTGAAGAGTCATATTGACGGAACAATGTATCGCTGGAGCATTCTCGTGAATGATCACCGCCCAAGCGAAGAAGAGCCACGTAAATCTTAAGTCCAGGTTCCTAGCGGCCGCTGCACTAGAAGTTGGTGACTGGGTTCGAGCACCCTTGTAGACGTCGTATCGGCTTGCAGGCAGAAGGATTGCTGGTTGAAAATAGGATTCTCCAGTCAGGGGTTGCGGCACAGCAAGTTTGCCCTGTCGATTGCTGCCACACTAAAAGAACAACCCATTCCGAGTCCAAAATAGAAAGCTCCCCAGGAAACTGAAGCTTTGCAAGACTCGATCTTGATGTAGCTCCAATAAGGACGCCACGAGATGTTTGACAAGTATCGTCGAAAGTCTGGCATTGGAGCCCACTCAGGTCCCCCGTCGCTGGACCAGGAATCACGTCCACCTCGCCACGATGCAAGCCAAAGTCTCGAAGAGCCACTCGTCAGGAACTTCTCGATGAGCGCCGGTGAATTGCAAACCGAAAGCGAACAAGACCTCACATCCAAGAAAGCCCATCCCGTCTGCGTCACCAACGACGACCTCAAAAGCAAAACCCCGCGAGTCTCGACCTTATTCCAAGACTTCTCAATCCGCAACGATACCAAACCCCCGCCCAGACCGAACCAAACCACACAGCCAGTCTTCAAGCCATGGACCCCAGACATCGCCCTCCTCCTCACAGCCGCCTGCCTCCTCGCCGCTATCTTCGCCACCACCCTCTCGCAGGACGGCAAGCCCCAGCGCGACTGGACGCTGCCCATCACCCTCAACGCCCTCGCCAACATCCTCTCGACGCTCTTCCGCGCGTGCGTCGCGGCCGTCGCCGCGGAGGTGATTTGCCAGGCGCGATGGACGTGGTTCTGGTCCGACGCGCACGGAGGGCGGCGGATGATTGATCTGCAGCATTTCGACAGCGGGAGTCGGGACCTGCTTGGCGCGCTGAGGCTGGGCGGAGTGGTCAAGTGGAGGAGTCCCGTAACGGTGATGGCTGTCTTTTTGATTGCGGCATCGTTTGCAATTGGGCCGTTTGTGCAGCAGGCTATTGGGACGGTTGAGCGAGCTGTGCCTGCTTCTGGGCAGGGTGCGAGTATCCCGACGGCACAGGGCGTTGATCTTGATTCATACTTCTTTGAGGCGATTTACCGCGACGAGGAGGACGGCTCGAAGGCGACTGAAAGGGTTATGAGGCCTGAGATGAGGATTGCGCTGCAGACGGCTATACAGAGTCCCCGCGGCGTGGAATCTTCTGTTGCGCCTATCTGTCCGACTGGGAATTGTACTTTCATGGGGCTTGAGTCTGGTGCGCCGGTGGTCGAGCTCGGTGAGATTACACACGCGTCTACTGGCCTTTGTTCTATCTGTACGGATGTCACACCCCTCATCAGCGTCGCCGAGAACAACAGTTCGATAACGATGCCGAACGGGATGAACTTCTCCACGGGCCGAACGGCGACGGGCATGGCGTTTGGCTCGGGAGATCTATCTTGGGCTAACAGCGTCATGTCTGAGCGAGCTGCATCTCTGGCGCAGCAAGGGTTGTCCAACATCACAGTCCTCACCACCCAGAGTCCAATCGCAGATAGATACGGCGCCCCGTTCCTCCATACCCGTATGGCACTCTCCTGCTCTTTGTACCTCTGCCTGCGGAGTTACTCGGGGGTGGTCCAGAAAACCCTGCTCAGAGAGAAGCTCGTTTCTGAGGTTCCCATGTACCACGACCCGATGTACGACGGCGTCGAGCACCAATGGGTCAAGAACGGCAGCTACCTCGCCTCCCGCACGCCCTGCGTAATCAACGGACGAAACTACACGGCCGAAGCAGAGGCCGGCAGCCTCAACATCACCACGTTCTGGGCGCCCGACGCCGCGGAGTGCATATACAGCGTCGCCCCGACCTTCGCGGACGGGCTGTCGTCGTTTCTGAACGACGCGTTCAACGAGACCTGCACTTTTAGCGCGTTCCAGGAGGGGAACCTCTGGTGCAAGAATAAGTTCTGGCTCTCTGAGCTATGGTATCGGGGCAACGCGACGGTTGAGCTTGTTTCTGGGCATTTCGCGGATATTGCCACTGCGGTGACGAACCAGCTACGGCGCGGCTTGGGGAGGCAGGAAGGCTCGATGTCTGAGGTCGAGGGCCGGGCGCTTCAGTATGTTGTGTTTATTGTCATCGACAAGGGCTGGCTCGCCTTTCCGGCTGTGCTGCTTGGGCTGGAGGCCGTGTTGCTGGGTTTGATGATTGCGAGGAGTTGGCGGTTGAGAGGTGAGGAGGCTGTTTGGAAAAGCAGTATTTTACCTCTGATCTTCTATAGGAGCCAGTTTGCAGGGTCTGGGGAAGGTGCTTCTTCTGAGGGGCGGTTGATGACGGTCAAGGAGATGGAGACTGATGCGCGGAATATTCGTGTGAAGTTTTCTCGGACCCGGCAAAGTGACGAAATGAGTCTGCACCATATTATGAAATAGTCATTTAGAGTGACGATTTGAAACATAATATTGAAACCATCTTGCATACTCTTATCTTGCCTCATTCTAGTTGATGGATATGAGGTGAATCGTGAGTCTTTGTTTCACAAGTGAATGCCCCGCTCCTTGAAAATCGGGAATGCTCCTCATCGTCAATACCTTCTTCATCGCTTCGCAACCACTCACCTTCCACATTGTTCTCACGTGTCGTTGACTGCAACGAGTCAGTCTCATCCCATCGCTGACGTGGCTTATGTAACGGGGGCAGGCATCGGAGGTTTAACGACGGTGAGGCACACCGAAGGCCCCCACTTTTTCAAATCTCACTCCGATATTGAGTTGCACACGTATCGCAAACCTTCACGATCAGATCTCACCTCACACATCCACCTGTTACTCCCTCGACGCCAAATTCACGTCTCACTCACTCGATTCATCACCAAGGACGACCCAGATCGATTGCAACTTGAGGATCCTCGCCGATCACAAATCACCCAGAAATGTCTCAAAAGCCGAGACTCCTGTGCCTCCACGGCGGGGGCACCTCCGCCCAGATCTTCCAGATCCAGCTCATCAGGCTGCAGCGCATCCTCGACGCCCGCTTCGACTTTGTGTACATCGACGCGCCCATGGACTCGGCGCCCGGGCCGGGCGTGCTCCCCGTGTTCGAGGGCTGCGGGCCCTACCGGCGCTGGGTCAGCGACGACCCCGCGACGCCCGCGGACGAGTTCCAGGCGCAGAAGGACGCCGCCGTGTCGTTCCTCAAGACGTACATCAAGGAGAACGGCCCCTTTGCCGGGTTCGTCGGGTTCTCGCAGGGCTGCCGCGCTATCTCGAGCCTGCTGCTCGAGCACCAGCGCGGGGGCGACGATTTCTTGGGGCCGGACGCGAAGCCGTTTGCGCTGTTCATCTGCGGCACGTTCCCGCCGTTCGTGCCGCACGAGGAGAAGATCACGGCGCCGACGGTGCACGTGGTCGGGCTGGAGGACCCGTACGAGCCGGCGAGCGAGCAGCTGTATGAGCAGTGTTCGGAGAAGAGTACGCGGAGGATTTTGAGGTTTCCGGGGGGCCATCACCTGCCGACTGCGCCGGAGACGATACAGCATGTTGCGAACATGACGTTGAGTGTTTACAAGGAGACGTTGAGGAAGTGAGAGGGCATGGCTGTGTGGGATAGAGTGGGTTGGTTATTGGGCGCTAAAGATAGATAGGGGGCAGCGTGTTTCGATCAACGGCCGGGAATAATAGACATCTTTGGATACAACAGAGACATCCAGGATCATTGAGAGACGGAAGACAATCATGAGTTAGGGGGTGTTTGGTGGTGAGCTTGCAGCACAAACCAACCACGAGATCCAACCCGAAAGTGCCAAGAACGTGGAATGGAGTCAATGGCTGGAACTCTGAGTTTGTGTGTAACCTCCCCAACCAACAGCATCTCGCCGGCGACGTCTGTCTTGGACGTGATGGTGTGAGGAACGGCGCCAGAAGCGTGGCAGCCAAGTTTTTGGCCGAGGCGTTGTGGGGTGCTCCCGAAAGAATGTTAGCGCCAAGGGCGGGTGCTTGTCTCTGATTATCATCATTCCCAGCTAAAAGAGGTGTCGTCGTGATAGAGAGGTACGTATCCCCGGTCGTGCGCTTCAATGCCCCCGCTGTCGGTCGACGTCACCTTCAGCGCAGCAAGCAGCTTAAGCTCCGGCCTCCTGAGCGCCCGCGGCAAAACAAGGAAAAACGATGCGACAGCCACCACGACGCGCACGACGCCAACTTCTCCCGGTGCTCTGCTCTCTTCGTCCAGACTTTTCTCCCCAGGTCTGATCTTGGTGTTTCGACGTCTGACGCCGTCAATTGAGCATCCCATTGTGGCTTCTCGCGATAAACGGCTCCGACAGACTCGACCACGGCAATTGCGGACGATACGATCGAACGACGACACCCGAAGAGATAACCGCCCGGAGCATTCGACATGGCTCGGTCCAGCTGGTTTTCCCGCCTGATGGGCTGGGACAAGCATCCCAGACACCATCACGATTTCCATGCCGACTGGATTCGCGACGACCGCAGACGCCGTACGTGTTCATCCCTTCTCTGTCGTCCCATGCTCTCCCACCTCCGATGACAGCTCTTCTGCCACGTCAATTCCCTTCGGAAAATATGGAATGCTAACAAGAGGTTCTCTGCCGTGATCTAGTCCTGCCGCAGTATCGAAACGAGAACATCCAGTCCGCCATCCCCGCCGCCGAAGTCACAAAGGTCGCCCTCAAGCTGCGCCACCTGATCGAGCTTGCCGTTCCATGCGAACTCGACGAGGAGGAAATCACAAAGGCACACAGCAAGATCATCACCACCAAGGTCATCAAGGCTGCGAAGGAGGCTGGCGGCTCCCACTACCGTTCCTGCGTCGTGTTTTGTCTTGTCGTCTGCAAGAGATGGTTCAAGCACCAGGCTCTCGTCGAGCTCTGGGACGCCGACATGCACAGGGTTCGAGCTGTTGCCTGCGAAGTGGTGGCCAAGCAGATGTAAGTCCACCATCTATTACGATCGACGGCAGTATACTAATCACGCGATGGCAGCATCGAAACCGAAGACGACTTCGAGTACCTCATGCATTCCGTCCTGCTCCGCCGATACTCCATCATCGTCGACGGCGAAGCCACCCCGCCCGCCAACGTCGTCGAGAAGGCCGTCGACCTTCATGCCGTGAGGGTAATTGGCTCGTCGGGATACCAAAAGTGCATCTCCTACCTCTGGAAAGGTTGGCTTGTCCAGGACGAAGACGACCCGGCTGTCTTCATCGACTACAAGGACAAGGACAACACGAGCTTCTTCGTCCACATGGATCCCGACCGCATTCGCGCGCCCATGTACCAGAACGCCACTCAAGTCATCATCTCCTTCGTGTACATCGGTCTCTACACCGCCGTCATCAACTCCGTCAACCCGACTGGTGTCTTTGACACGGCCGAGGTCCTGCTGTACATCTTCACCCTCGGCTTCATCTGCGAAGAGGTGACCAAGTTCTGGAAGGCGGGCTACCACATCCTGGGCTTCTGGAACGCCTTCAACAGCGTCCTCTACAGCTTCATCACCCTGTCCTTTATTCTCCGCATCATTGGCCTCACCCATCAACAGGGTGATGATACGCGCGAGTTCTACAGCAAGATGAGCTACAACTTCTTGGCGTTTAGTGCACCTATGATCTGGTCGCGGCTGCTGCTGTACCTCGACAGCTTCCGCTTCTTCGGCGCCATGCTCGTGGTGCTCAAGGTCATGATGAAGGAGTCAATCATCTTCTTTGCCCTGCTGATCGTGTTGGTTATCGGTTTCCTCCAGGCCTTCATAGGCTTGGACTTTGCTGACGATTGGGTCGCGGACGATATCCTCTTCATCCTGCAGGCCATGGCAAATGCTGTGATGCAGAGCCCCGACTTTGACGGTTTCGACAAGTTCTCGCCGCCGTTCGGAATCATTCTGTACTACTGCTTTACGTTTATCATCATGGTAAGTGCATTTCCGCGTGTTATTCTCCGCGCATGCTAACCCGTCCCAGGTCGTCCTGCTCAACATCCTCATCGCCCTGTACAACTCGGCGTACGAGGACATCTACGGCAACGCCAACGACGAGTACCTCGCACTTTTCGCCCAGAAGACGATGCAGTTCGTCCGCGCGCCCGATGAAAACGTGTACATCCCGCCCTTCAACCTGCTCGAGATGCTGGTCATCTGCCTCTTCTGGTGGATGGAGAAGTCCAAGTTCGAGCGCATGAGCGATATCATCATGGGCATCATCTACTCGCCCGTGCTGGTCATCGCGGCGTGGCACGAGACGAAGACAGCGGGCGAGATCCGCAGCAACCGGGCCCGCGGCGAGGAGGACGACGACACGATCGAGGAGTGGGAGCAGATGATGGACCAGGTCGACTTTGAGGCCGACGGCTGGAACAAGCTGTGCATCAGCGCCAAGACGAACCTTGAGGCTGATCCGACCATTACCGAGGTGCAGAAGCTGCGTGGCGAGGTCGAGGAGCTGAAGAAGCTGCTGGTTGATATGACGAAAGCCTTGTCTTCCGGTGGAGAGGTTGAGCCCAGCCAGGCGTCGACCCTGATCGATGTTGCCGAGCCAGAGCAGAGCGAAAGCAAGCCGAAGAAGAAGAAGAAGAAGGGAAAGAAGAGCAAGAAGGACAAGAAGGCAGGCGGCGAGGGAAATGCGTCAGCATCCTCCAGCTCGAGTGATGAAGAGTGAGGAGGGTTCATCTGATGGGACACGTCGCGTGGTCTATGCGCTCTGTTGTTATCTACTGTGTGTGTAAAATGTTTATGGCCGTCACGTCAGGTCACGTCTGTCACGAAAGCAATTGCTGTTCTGTTTCTATGGGGGATTTGGATCTCGGGTAATCGGCTGCGAGTCAGGATTCATTGGCGTTGGGACCATCAGTCATTGTTTGTCAGATTGGATCTGAGAGCATAGCAAACCATTACCAATACCAGCGATATTTTGCACAAATTGCCCGACAGGAAAAAAGCATCCGTGAGTCCGCTGCCGGGAGCCGACTGGACGAAGTGGTGATTGTCCGTCGAGTCCCGTCCGCAAATCGGCTCCGGGCAGATTGTTTCAGCCGACCCCACGACCGCCAAGGTCACCAGCTTCACCAGTTGGGCAACTCACCTTGGTGAATTGTCCCGGATGCCGGCTCGGGTCCTACGCGAGGAGGGGCTGTGGTGCAAGTTGCAACAGCTGCGGAGACAGGGTTAACCGAGCTGGGGCTTGGGTGGCCTTTTTCCTCCTGGAGTGGTGAAGGGGGCAACCTTATTTTTACATGTTGGAAACGACCTTCTTTTGACCTCCCCAACTGAGACTGGGGCGCGTGGAGATTTTTTGGCGATGTTGGCACCATTCAAGATGGGGAACGGTGATGATAATTCTGTAGAAGCTGACTCTGAGGCGCAGAGGGGTCGCGACCATCCCCTACCTTAGGTACTTAGCCGCCAACCACCCCTGGCCAAACCCCAAAACCTGCATCTCGAGACGTTTTAAAGTTTAGTGGCGTCCAGCGGTTCCCCGGCATTGCCTCTCCACACATGGTGCCCTCTCTTCCCAGGAACACTCGGCACGAAGAGGAAACTTGCCCAAACGGTAGCGTGCTTTCTCCCCTGTTTTTCCTTGGGATGAACGGGTTTTGGGCCTTTTGTCTGCTTAGATTGGAGGCGATAATCTGTGTCTGTGGTGAGGAGAAAAGTTGAATTTGGGGGGATTATTGTGGCTGCTTACGGGGGGATTCAGCTACAATGCCATTCAAAGCACATAGTCGAGTACATACCCATTCAGCTCCATGTTTACACGGAGACCAACTGGGCCCCCTACTCCCCTCCCCCCTGGCGCTTAGCCGGGATTGATTTTCGAAACATGATCCGAACATTGGCGCGGGACGACGGCACCATGTCCGCGGCTGTGTCTGGCCGTCGCGCCCTCGCCAGCGAGACACGACACGACTCCAGTCCAGTGCACCGCGTGGATGTCGTCGACCTGGTCCCAAACGCCATGGCTGAGGATGTCTCCCTCGCCTTGGTAACGGGAATGTGGTGTGTAGCTCCCACAGCTTGGACCCATGTCAGCATGGGGCAAGGTAGGTAGCCAAACATGGTGTGGCAGCGCATTTAGCTTCGTCCCAACGCTCGGGTAGTATGTGTATGTGTGTCTTTGACCCCTCAATTTGGCATCCGTCCGAAGAAACCAAAAAAGCTTGGCCTGCAGGTCGTTGGCGGCATGGCTTAGAGTGGGTTTGCTACCACGTAAACCTCGGATGTCAGATCCCCCGGGACCACTCACTCTATGGAAACAGTCCTTCCCGCGGGGCGAAGTCGACCTCTGTTTTCTTTTGCTGCTGTTGGAGATTGTGTTTCCTTTTTCGGGGCTAGCTGATCATTGCCGCGCTAGTTCGCTGAGGGTAGGACAGGAGTCGGCTGAGGAGACCGAGACCTCCCTTTCCGTCTTCTCCGGATGGCGCTGTCGTGAGGCCGCCACGCGACTGGCGGCATTCTCGTGCCGAAATTGGGGCTGTCTTATTCGGCTGCGGCAGAGCTACACCTGAATTTGGGCTTCTCGGGGAAACGATGTTGCCTGGGGTTTGTGGCTTTCGGGGTAGCGTTAGACGTTACAGGGAGACCGCCACGAGACCTGCCTCGTCTCTTGTTCATGCCGGATGAGTTGTATAAGAGGACTGTCATCTTCCTGTCAAACTCGGACTTGGCAATCCATCATCAGCACAAACATCTTCTCCTTTCTCTCACCTCTAATACCCAAACACAAACATAATCCAGAGTTGATCTCTAACACACACATCCAAAATGCACGCACAAACCCTCCTCGCCCTCCTGCCCGCCGTCGCAATGGCCCAGTACGGCTACGGCACCGGCGACGCCACCGATGACTCCTCCTCCTCCTCCATGAGCATGGACATGTCCATGTCCATGACCACAACCGCCTCCGCCGCCGCCGCCTCCTCTTCCTCCTCCGCCTCCGGCACCGTGCACGTCGTCAAAGTCGGCGAGTCCGGCCTCACCTTCTCCCCCAACGACGTCAAAGCCGCCGTCGGCGACACCGTCGAGTTCCACTTCTACCCCAAAGCGCACTCCGTCGCCCAGTCCTCCTTCGACAAGCCCTGCGAGCCGCTCTCCAACGGCACCGCGACCGGCTTCTTCTCCGGCCCCGTCCCCGTCTCCTCGGGCGAGGGCGCCGACGTCTTCTCCGTCAAGGTCGACGACGCGTCCCCCAAGTGGTTCTACTGCGCCACCGCGCAGCACTGCCAGGGCGGCATGGTCGGCGTCATCAACGCCCCGAGCAGCGGCGGCAAGACCGTGGACGCGTACAAGGAGGCCGCGGCCAAGGCGGCGAAGAACGTGGCCCCGGCGTCGACTGGGGGCGGCAGCTTGGGGCCCGCGGCGACGGGCAGCCCGAGCGGCTCTGGGGGTTCGGGTGCCAGTGCGAGCGCGAGCGGGACGTCGGCGGCGTCGGGCACTGCGGCGAGCGGGTCGGCGGCGGCTTCGAGGACCTCGAGCCCGAGTGCGGGTGTTGAGGCGCGCGGGGATGTTAGGTGGGGGCTGCTCAGCTTTGGTATGGCTGTTGCCGGTGTCGTTGGCGGGCTTCTCATCTAAGATGTGGTTGTATGGCTTTTTGGGTTTGGGGTTTGGACGGGGCATTTATACCAAGGTGCATCAACAGATTGGTCTTCCTGAAAGGAGGGTCGGTCTGGGTTTAGAGCGATTCATGTGTACAAAGTACCCTACTAGTTAGTCATTGTTTTGCAATATTGATCAAGCTGAGCTTTCATGATTTTGTGTTTCTGGGTGCCTTTTGACGACTTGGAATGAAAGAACGGTCTGGAAGAATGGGTAGGATATCCTGGCTGTGTCACAGCCCTCGGCAGGTGTCCTATGATTAAGACCCTTTTTAAGCGGTTGCAATTGAGGCTATTTTTTGGCGTGCTGTAATCGTTATAGTTGTGTAATTGAAGTTGTAATTGGGTGTGTGGTCAGGCTATGAAGGGTCAATGTGATCAGTTGAAAATGTAGGTACTGCCCGCATAGCAAACCCAAACAAAACACCAGTGGAATTGGCACGTTCCGTGTGGCTCAAGTGACAGCACTTAGTCAAGAGCAAAAGAAGGCCCTACGAACCCCGAGAAGACTGAGCTTGTAGACACCCACATCCTCACACTGTCTTACGCAACCCCTCGTTCGCACAGTATCACCAAAACCGATAGCTTGTCTGATTCTGAAATATCATGGAATTTACTTTGATCTCAATCATTTCCAACTCCGCCTGAAGGAACCAACCGTCCCGACCCTTCCATGCTTCACGGTTCACCACCGGGATCCAACTTCTCGCATTGCCTCCTTCCCTTTCCGCGACCACTTCACCTCTTGCTGAATCATCTCGGCCACAACCACAGCATGCAGATCCGTAGCATCAACGACGAACCCGTCCCGCTTCAAATCATCAAATACGTCCACCTCGTCAAAGTCGAACAGTTTCAACGTGCGGTAGCACTTGAGCACAAACGCATTCTTCAGCACCTTCCTCTGCATGTTTGACTCTGGCCAGCATCGAACTGGGTCGGTGGCCCGGCGGATGTTGTCGCTCTCGCTGCACGTCACCGTGACGGGCAGAAATAGTCGGTCAGCCCTTTGCGCGGCCTCGAGGTAGTCAAGGGGGTTGTCCGTACGCTCGAGCGAGTCGGTCTGGAAGTCGGTGAATATGATTGTCTTGTGTCGCATGTGAGGGGCAAGAATGCAGGACCGCAATGTCTTTTTGCGGTCCATCGCGCCTTCCTTCCAAGCTTGTGAATGGCGGCGGGGAAGGGCCACGTTGTCGATCCGTCGATGATTTTGAATCAGGATGGCGCGGTCTATTCCAATGAGATGGCGCAGCTCGATGGCGATTTCGCGTTTTCCGGTGCCCGGGAAGCCGTTGATCCAAATGACAGGGGCTGGCGGTGGCCTTGTATTCTTTTGCTTGGATTTGGTTGCCTTATTGCTGAAGAGACGAACTGTCTCAATTTCATCGCCGGCAGAATCTGAGCTGACTGAAGAGGCAAGTCCTGGGGTAGCTGACATTGTGCTCTAGACGTTCAGGTCGTGGCGGAAGAATTTTTCAATAGCGAGTAGTTTTCGTGTTTGATGTAGTTGATAAATGAGAAATGTGAACGAAATAAACTTTTGATAGGCAAATGATCTCTTGGTTTTTGGACGAGGTTGGAGGCCTGTCGGCAGCCTTTTTTTTTTTTTTTTTTTGAGGCGGCAGGGGGTCTGCAGTTTGCTTTTGTACAATGAAACTCGCCTCAGTTGATCAAGATTCAACTCGAAGCGTAACGCAAATAAAGCGAAAGGTCAAGAAGTGAGCTCGTAGAAAACAATGCGATGGATTTATCTGACTTCAGGCCAAGAACGGAAAGAGCTTCAGGGTTGAACGTGCCGAAAGAAGTATCAGACGAGACGGTTTAGGTCCACAAGTTCTAAAATAGATGAGGGAGTATCTATTCACGTGAATACTAGACTACTCGCTTGACGTCATTGGTGCTCAGTCCTGTTCAATCATATCCTTCCGATTCATGAAATAGTTGTTCATGATAGTCTCCTCAGCGGCCCTCATATCAACGCCTTCAGCTTTCTTATCCAGTCTCTTTCGACTCTCAGATAGTTGCAGCGCGACGTCCTTCCATGTGAGTTGCCTGCCCCCAAGTCCCATCTCCTTCGCCCCATCGATCCCTTTTACAACCGAAATCGGCAGCAACTTGCCGGCTTCCTTCCTCACCACTCCGCCCACAATCACCGTCTCGACATCCCGCTCGCTCGAGTGCAAGACGATCGCAGCAACGGGGTCCACTTCGGCAGCCGGGAACATGGACGTGCTAGTGGTGTCGAAGACCACGAGATCTGCCTTGGCACCGACCTTGATCTGTCCAACCTCGCCAGCCATGCCAATGGAACGAGCTCCTCCAACCGTGCCCACGTTGAATATCTGCTCAGCAGTAGGGCCGACGTGGCGACTCCATTTGCCCTGCTTGCGGAGTTCTTCTTGGCGCTCGGTGCGCGCGTATTGCAGCCCCAAACGCATCTGACTGGGCATGTAGCTGCTTCCCCAAGTGTGGCAGTCGACTCCCAAGCTAGCATTCGCTTCGAACTCGGGACGGAGAGCGAGCGGCGGCCATCCCATCTGGAGCTCCGTGTTGGGAGTTGCTGAGATCCAGACATCGTTCTTGGCAATCAGTTCCGCATCGCCGTCCTTGGGGAAGTTGGCGTGCGAGAGGAGAATGTCGGGGCCGAGGAGACCATGGTTGTTGAGAAGCTGCGCCACCGATGGCCCGTTACCAAAGGCGAGGCCGGCGGCCGCGTGGGATGTGATGACCTTGGCCTTTGCCGCCCTAAGCTCCGAATAAAGCTTCTTCATTGTGTCTCCTGGCTGATAAACATTATCGACGACGAAACCAATCTGAACTCTCTCGTCGCCGTATGGCCCTTTGGATGCCAGGGCTTTCCAGTCTTGAAGCACGCTCGGCGAGGTGTAATCGTCCTGTACTGTGAACGGGCTCCAATTGGAGACGGTGCGAGGAACGGTATAGCAGTAGACCGTCCGAAGACCAGAAGAAATCAGGGCTTGAATCATCGTGGGAGCTATGACAGTCAGCCGGTACCTCGCGTCAACGGTGAACATGAAAACCTACGAAATTCGGGACCCATATTCAGACTTGAGTGGTCCACCACTGTGGTGGTGCCGCCGTCGATGGCTTCGAGAGCACCGGCAAGTTCACCCCAGAAGGCGTCTTCAGGCTCATAAAATGCACCTGCATAGTTACCAGGAGGGAGGTACTCGATCAGTGTCTGGTTCACATGGCGTCCCTTCAGTTGAGTCTGCCAGACGTGGTGGTGGGTGCTGATGAAGCCCGGCGAAACAACCTTCCCCTCGCAGTCGATGACCTTGACTTCGCCGCTTGCTTGAATGTTCTCTTCAATCTTGGCGATCTTGTCCCCTTCAATCAGGAGGTCCGATTGCTGAGGGGTGACCTTGCCGTCATCTGCATGCACAAGAAGCAGGCCATTTTTCAACAGAATCTTCGAAGCAGGAGCCATGGTCTGTAGAGCAGATAAAATTTCACAACAATTTCTTGCTTCTGCAGACTCAGTATTGTCCGGCAGTTCTGATGATCTGATTTTGTATTCGCCGTCGTCGGGGACCAACCCCTCGCTGCGAAAGTCAAAAGCGACCGGCGCTTACGGTGGCTTAAGTCCATGCCTCCTTGACGTAAAGCTGATTAAGCTTGAATTCAATGAAGTTTAACGCGACCAAGCTAAGACCCATTCGGTGGAGTCCTCGCGTCAATCGACATAATCCTTTAAACGCGAGTCCCGACGTCTAGTTACGGTGACATTTATCCCACTGCTGCCGCTCATTCGGACCGCCCCGAGGCCGAGAATGCGGGGTAAAGTGGGCACCGAGAGTTGCGACACCTCCGGCCGGACGGCATTATCGTCCTTGGACCTCCGGAGTGACGTTACGACGATAATTGGGTTTTTTCACCCGACATCTGTGACATTAGTTTACCTACCACCGAGTGTCAAGTCCGTAGGCCGTATAACATAGGCACGCAAATTCATTGAATGACTGAGGTAGATTTAAGGCGATGCAGTCGGGTGTGATAGATCTGAACTTTCAGTCAGGAAATTCCGGTCTGCAACCATTGGCAAGCCGAACACACTTTGCGACTTACCCGAGGCTTTGCATTATTCCCTATTTCTGGTGTCAAGGATAGGCGCAGCCAGAAGAGTGGTGTTCTGGCCGAACTCATCGTATTTGTCGCGCATTCACGATGAGATTGTGGTCTCGTAAGGAATAAACCCATGCTGAATTCTGTCCAAATTTCCGATGGAATTTCTAAGCACTAGGAGCTAGGTCTCGACAAACACAAATGCTTACTCAACAGATCAGGAGGGTGTCTTCGAATGGGAAGGACTAGATGGTTATGCGGTGCATATCTCACATCATGATCGCCTAATACCTAGCGTGTATTCGGCATATATCTCAGGTATGGGTGATGAAAGTCTTTCCGGTATTGGAGCCGCAAGACAAGATCAGGGGAGACCATCGAAATTCAACCTGTCGAAACTTGTGGACAATTTGTGAAAGATCATAAGCAGGTTTTGAGAGATCAATGAATGTACAATTGAATGAGCCGGTGTTTGAAGAAAAACGGCGAATGATGTGTTCTAAATACAGATTGTGTGATACAAAAGATTAAGAATTGAATTCATATGTGCAGTCTGGTATCTCTTCTAACGTGCCCTTGAATAAGGTGTATAAAAATCAAAGGGCTTGGGGTCTAGGCTTTACCTATTACTAATACAAATGTCGAATATTAACAAGAATTAGAAACTAGGGAAGTTCTGTTGCTCTGTTGTTGCGAATCAATGCAAGCGCTGCAAGTGCTGGGTTCAGACATTACTGCTGTGGTCCACGTGTTTCAGGTGCGTCGTTCTGTTTTGCAAAAGCATCTCGCCAAAAGGGAATGACGAAGGAATTATGCCAGCTTGAAGCCGGTTCTGCGGAGGTTCTGGAACACGCCCTCGGGGTCGTATTGCTCAGCAACCTCGCTCATGAAGTCGAAGTTCTTGTATCCGTGGGTGGCGAGGGGGTCTTGGTCACCCCAGGCGTAGTTGGTGTACTTCCAGTCCTTGTAGAGACCGAGGTCCTTGGCGTAGTTGTTGATCTCCATGCGGAACTTGAGGATGTACGGAAGAAGGATCTCCTGGTTGGCCTCGGTGTCAACAGTCAAGGCGATGAGCCACATGAGAGTGGGGCCGTCGGCGACGACATCCTCGAGGCCGAGAACGTTGCCACCGGACTGGGCGCTATGCTGGACGATTGACTGGGTGACGGGCTGGAACTGGATGAGGGTATTAAAGTCGGAGTCGGGGGCGGCGGCCTTCATCTTGGGCGAGTACTCCTTCAGCTTATCGTCGATAAACTTGAGCATGCGGATATCGTGAGTGGTCTGACCGACGAACCAGTTGGCGCTGGGATTCAGTTAGTTGTGTCTATATGAATGGGCGATTGTTTCACATACTAGAGACCAAGAGGTGTAGGGCCAGTGAATTGGGGGACCAGATCAGAAACGGCACCAACGGAAGCAGTGGTAGAGATGTTGGGAATAGCGAAGTATTCGCTGAAGGCAGGGGCCTCGGGGTCGGCATCGACGTTGCTGAGAATGGAGCGGAGGGTGTAGCCAGTCTTGTCGTAGTACAGCGCAACGATGTTTTGGCTGGCAAGATCCTCGTCCATGTGGTTCGCGAAGTTCATGTAGGCGTTGAAAACAGCGTCTCTCTTGGTCTGGTTGTAGGTGAAGAATCCACCCCACATCTGTGTCGACTCAACGACGCCTAAAGAATTGTCAACACTGGGTTCCAGGCGGTTCGAACCTCATGGACTCAAGGACTTACGCTGATCAATTCTGGTAACAAATCCGAAGTTGCCAGAGCCTCCCTTCTGGGCCTTCCACAGATCGGCGTTCTCATGCTCATTGGCGTTAACAATGGTACCGTCGGCCAACACAATTTCGAAGTTGGTGACCTGGTCACACGAGAAACCGCGGGAGTTGGTGTGGAATGAATACTAGAAGATCATATTAATAATGGGCCCGCCAAGAAATGCTGCTGATCTACTTACACCACCGCCAGTGACGAAGCCACCGACACCGACGACTGAAGCTCTGCCTCCAACGGTAGTGACACCGTAGGGGTCAAGAGCTTTGTAGACCTCACCCCAGTTGGATCCGGGGCATATTGAGGCTACCTTGCTGTCTGCGTCGTACGTCGTGGCGTTCATGTAGCCGAAATCGATCGTGACACCGCTCTTGACGCCGTTGGAGCCCTTCCAGGCAGAGTGAGCGCCGCTGCGAATACCAAAGGGGCACTCATGTTTTGAGATTATCTTGGCAATCGCTGAGACGTCTTGAGTGCCCTCAGGAAGAACCATACACCAGGCCTCCTGCGCAGCGTTGGCAGAGTAATAAGACTTCAAGCGTGCGTCGTAAACAGCACTGTCTTTGCCAAACACCTTGCCTCTGAGGTTGTCATCTGAAGCTAGGGCAGTACACTGAACTCCAAGTTAGCAATGATCTTCGCTTGGCAATGGGGAGTTTGCATCGTACACATGAGCATTCGGGGCCACGACTCTTCGCAGACAACGCTGAGCTAGCCAATGCCAGGAGGGCCAAGCCTGATGTTGAGAACTTCATGACTGCAGAGTTTGCGCACGACCTCCCGCAGTTCCACGACGATCTCTCTTGAAGAAGTGAGAGTTTGGGAAAGGGCCACAAATGAGAGGGCGATACCTGGCTACACACGTGCTGTCTGTCCGGGGGTACTCAAATCAAAGCGAGAAAAAGAACGGAAAAGCAAAAGGAAGAACGAGGAAGAATCGCCTTGGATGATATCTGTGCTGTTACATTCCATTTCTGCAGGCAAATCTTGAGGTCCGTGTATCCGCACTTTTAAGTAGCCTAGGGGGCCGGATCAGCATAAGGCGATCTAATTTCCATCGGGGGAGACTAAGTGGGAATCACCATTCGCCCACAAGCCGGAGACGGGGCTGAGCGGACGAGCATGCGGATTTGGAAGGTGGACGGGCCGAGGGAATTATATCTCGAGAGGTCTGCATTAGTTACGAAGGGATGCGATGTCTTCGGAAGAAAACATAGTTTCTACCGCCGTGATTGTTTTCCCTCTTGACGTTGTTTTCCCGTCAACAAACAAAACTCTATTCAGAGACGATGTGAACTTTGACGTTGCAACCGGTTGTCTCCAACAACGGAGTGCAACCCGACATCTATCTTCCTCAACATCCCAGATGAACAATGCCACCCTCTCCAGCAGAGATTATGGGTCTTTCATTACCGAGAGGGTTTAGCATCAACTTCTCTCTCCTATCGGCGTCCTCGGCAAGGTCTGGGGCGGGAAGGGAAGAGATGCGCACTGCAACTTAGTCTGGCGCCATTTTTGTTAGCCGCATGATCCCAGATGCACTCAATCGTTCATACCGGCGTTGCCTTTCTTCCTCCAGTTAAAATCAAAGACGCCTCCCCGGATCCACCTCCGGCAGCCAACTCCTGAAATGCGAATGTCATTCTGCCAACTTCCCTGGCTGTTCGTCCGAGATTTTACCTTCAACGTCTTCCTTTGCAAGGTTGGGCTGGTTCGAGTTTCAGCACACCGAAGACCCTGCGCAAAAGGAGAGAGAGAACATGATTCGGTCACCGAGCATCATTTCTGCCCAGTCATCTTGTTTTGGGGGCAGGCTTGCACGACACCGCCTGCGGAGGGGTAATAGCCGCCGCCGAGGTCGTTTGAGTCATGCTGAACTTTCTGAGACTTCTCTACACAGCATATCCATGCAGACTGAGGAGATCATCGGGGCTTTGCAGACCGCCCAAAACCGCTCAGAGGAAAGTGATCAGCGCGTAGGAGAAAATTTGTTCAAGAGATCCTTTCTTGCACAAAGCACCTTCATTGAGTTGATCCCTTGAAGCTGAAGTCTTAAAATATCGTGACTGAGGATCACCGCTGGCTTGCATGACGTTGTGAGTTGCCGCCATTAGCTAGCCTATGCCAGGTGGAAGTGATCAACGATTGTCCCAAGGTCCTGCAGCCTTAGAAGGCCCGGCATACGAGATTTGCGGTAGGGGTGGACAGACCCTGAATCTTGGCCAGATCGCTCGGCACCAGCGGCAAAGTGAACGCAGTGACCGTGAGATGTCCACCTGCCTATCAATGATGAGCTATTAGCATCTTCCGAAGGCCTCTTCGTACGATATCCGACATGGGGCCTTTGCGAGGGTCTTCTCGAAGATGCAACTCTGAGCCAACGTCACATCAGCCAAGACCTTACGAACTTGGGGTTTGGAGACGACGACTCTCGGTCCTTTTGCTAGGGGCTAAAAGTGCTCTCCGTATCCACATCCCCGGCCTCTGCCAACCCGCACGTCGGATGACCGCCATCCCGGCTGGCACCCGACCCCGTTTGGCTGGGGCTCCCAGCTCGGGCTGCAGAAAACCTCAGCCGAACTTTATTGCTAGGTTGGATCAGCTTCTTCAACAGGACGACTTTTGCTGATCAACCAAAAAGCCAAGGCGCCCCTATCGCGGATAACCACGATCATAGCTTAAGATATTGAAGGCGCATAACCGCTACTCTCCGGCGAGTCTAAGCTGCCGCCCCGGCCAAGCTCTTTGCCGGGGTCTTCTTCGGTAATCGTCGAGCGGAGTCCTGTAAAGAGCATTGCTGGCGGCTGAATCGTCGCAACATCTGTGTCCCTGAACCTCTGGAGACCCCGAAAATATCACACTCCAGATTTCCATAGTAATAAGATATTCGTAGAACAGTGCACAAGGCGGGGAGTTGATCCCTTTGATTTACTCACAGGAATCACTCGGCATCGCCATGTGGCCTGTTCGTCTTATCCTTCTCGAGTGGGAGTGTGCTCGCAGAACGTAATTTCGCAGAATAGAGATGCGGGCTTTCGGGGATGGACCCTGGTTCTATTCTGGGCCAAGAGACGCGAGATCGCCTGCCCAACGAATTGCTCAAACTCTGTCAGAATTCAGGCTAGACATATAAACAAAACCCAAACCTTTTGTTGGCTTTTGCTCCTCGTCGTCGACGATCGTTTGCTGTGTCGCCAAAGATGTCGAACCACACGCAATTCCCAACGGCTGATATGCCGGCGTCCGTAATTCCTCCTCCGCCGGGGGTGACGGTTGATTTCGACCACCCGCGCCAGCAAAAGGTGCTGGAGCATTACCTCATCTTTGGGATCGGCGGCACGATTGCCTTCATCGCCCTCTGTCAGAGGTTCTACACCAAGATCTTCTTGTCAAAGGGTCTGCAAATCGATGATGGTACGCCTTAGCCCTGACCTTTTGTACTGACGAGCATTGCTGATTTGAGTTTCTTGCAGCTTTCATGTTTCTTGGTTGGGTATGTGATCGTCGGGAGCTCGGGGCTCGCGCTGTTTTCTTCGGCCGAAAGACGATGATCTAACTCACCGTTCACAGGTCGCCTCTGTGGTCACGCAGGCCATGCTAGTTGGTAAGTGATGCCGCAGTCTCAGTTTGCTACGACATGATGACTGACATGCATTTCAGCCTCAATAGCTGAAGGAGGCATGTGTGCACACGCTTGGGAAATGCCCCTTTCCCGATTTGTAAAGTACTCCATCGTATGTGCCGACCACCGCCAAGAGCCCCGACTGTAGCAAACAAAGCTAACTCGAGGAAGGATGTGTATGTCACTGCGCCAGTGTACATGCTCTGCAACGGCTTCACGAAGCTGTCGCTGCTTACCTTCTATCTTCATTTGTCGCCGCAAAGATGGTTCCGAATTTGCGTGTGGATCGGCATCGTCGTTGTGTCCTTGTACTCGGGATGCATCACATTATTGATGCTGTTCCACTGCAATCCAGTCCGCAAGGCTTTTGACTTCACCATCAATGACGGAAAGTGTTTGGACGTGGCTGTGCTTTACATTGCCACGGCAGTGTCAAATATCGCCACCGACGTGATGTTGTTCATCCTGCCAATGCCAATGATCTTCAACCTCCGCATGAAAATTGCACAAAAGATTGGCGCTATGCTGATATTCGGAATTGGATCTATGTAAGTGCATCTCTTTTACCGCATACATGGACGCAATGCTAATGAATAACAGCACCATCGCAACGTCCATCATCCGCCTCGTCCTTCTGCCCAAGTTGCTGACCAGCACCGACCCGTCGTGGGATGCGGCACCCGCCAACATTTGGACGTAAGACACGCCTTCTAATTCCAGTCCAGTTTCACCAGAGCTAACTGGGTTTGGTAGTTTCATCGAGGGCAACCTTTTCGTCATTTGTGGCTCGATGCCGACATTGCGAAAGTTCTTCAAGCACTTTGCACCCAAGCTCATGGGAACTTCAACGAACCCTTCGTCATACGGGGCGGTATACCACGCGTCTTACGCCAACCAACAATCACACAACACAAAGAGCCGAGCGCGATCCCAGTACCAACAATTTTCAGATCAGAACGAGATGCATACATTTCATTCGGATCACAAGCGGGGCATGGACGACGACTCCGCATTCACCTCAGTTGTGGTCGCTGGAGGCGGAAGAGAGAGCGCAGACGACATGAGTGACAAGGCGATATTACAGACAAAGACGGTTACGATTCAGCGAGATTAATGGGATGACGATGTGGATGGCCGGGTAATGGTTCGTGTCAATGCATGCGGAATGGAGTTTAGGACGGGGTTCGGTCAAAGCGTCATATCTTGGGGGCTGACATCAAAAAAATAATAATGGAGTAATGGATAACTGTCTAAATTCTAAAGAAGGGATTCTTTCTGCATTGAGCCGCAATTCTTTACGGGCTGGAATATTTCGCTCTGACTCGGTGATCGGTGAGGCCACTGCCTCATGATTCGTATGTGGCGGGACAATCCAAGGGAACAATCCGGCTGCTAATCTTTCTTTCTCAGGCGCTTCAAGCTCAGCCTCTGCACTCAAGCTCGCCCGGCTGAGATGCGAACTGCAATCAGTGCAATGACATGCTCAGCCGCACATTCAATGGTTAATTGGCCCGCATGAGGTTTTCGTCACGGGTCGCTCCGCTGTCTCGGGCGATCTTTTGCGATACCGAGCTTATATGCGAGCGACTTCTCGACTGAAAGAATGTTCGCAATGTACGCATAGTCAGCATTGGTCCTTAGAATAGTCGAGGAATCAAAGTCAACACCGGCTGCCGTGTTGCCGGATATGAGCGACATAGAGAGAAAAAAAGGAGGGCGGTGGCCGTAGCTCCAGAGGGCGTATCCGCTCGTCTATTTGAGTTTGATTAGCGCCCGGGCCTAGCTCGTAGAATGAACCTTGTCAACTCGCAACTCGCAGTGAGATAACAGCGGCAGTTTTCCCGTGACCTCTGAAACAAGGAAGACCGTTGCGATTCATGGGTCCTCACGGAACAAACCGAGGGGACCCCTCGCAGCTTGGAAGATTCTTCTTCAGCATATAGGCGAGCATTTCCTCGCTCTTTGACGCGATCCAATGACCGAGCAGAGCAGAAATCCTTCCAATCTCTCTCTCCTGAAACCATCACGAGAGAAAGGGACGCGTGTCTCTGCCTCTGACGGAAGTCTTCCGCAATCTTGAAGCCGTGATCATTTCGTCTTGGGCAGAAAGGATGCCCGAGACCCTGTGACAGATTTCTGCATGTAAGTACGGATATTTGCGAAGGGTGACGAGGCGGTGTTCATGTGGGCAATCAGTCAGGTCACGTTGTAGCGTAATGTGGGAAGAGATGCTGCATCAGTAATCACGTATGTATTGTGTCAAATATTTACGACAGAAAGGGACTCTCAAGAATTGGACCTCCTATTTCCTAGCCAGCTCACACAATGGTAGAGCTCAATTTCTTCTCTCATATTTGCCGGTGACCTGAATCTGGGGCGTCTGGAAGATGTCCCAGTTGTCAGATGCCTGGGGGTTACCAAAAGGCTTGAGAGTGGCAAATCGCATGCTGGAGTGACTAGTATTAGCACGGTGCCGAACCACTTCAACTTTAGAAAGCCACTTACGTGTAGTTCCCAAGTTCAATCTGACTTCCGTTGCCCAACTTGCCGAACCACCAGAACTCGTGGTAAGAAGCCTGTGTCTGAGCGTTGCGGTAGAGATCGACTTCAGGGTAGGTCCAGGTGTCATCGGGATCGTAGACATCGGGGTCAAAGTAGGAGACGCTGCCGGCCACAACGTGGCTGGTGGCCGGGCCGATGTAGCCATTCTTGCCGGGGACGGGAGGGTATTCCCACTGTCGCTCAGTCCAGCCAGGCTCGTAGATCTACGCACATGAGTCAGCCATAGTGGCAGTCGGGCGTCGATCCATGTATTAACTTACGTCCCATCGGACTTCCTTGGTGCCCCAAATCAGCTTGGAGTAGATGATTGGAAAGTCGGCGGCGAATCTGTCCAGGTTGAAGGAATACACACTTCATAATGTTAGACATGATTGATATTAAGACGGATATGGGACTGTTCTTACTAGTCACGCTGTGTGGTGAATGGGTAGCTGGGACGGTAAATAGGGCTGATCTCAGCTTTCAAGTTGGCGCCAAGTCCTGCAGACGCTGTTAGAACTAACGGTCACAAAGTGCGTTCAACTCATAGAGCTTGCTTACCCATGTAAGGCACGGACAATTGCTCTCCATTGTTGCCAGAGACAATGACCTTGCCACTGTAAAGGGGCAAAGCGGACGAGTTCCAACCCAAAGTGTCGGGGTTGGGGAAGTTGACCCTTGTCACGTCAGTCGATTGCCGTCAATTACAGCAGTGCTTCTAAACTCACGAGACAGTCTTGCTTTCACCCGGCTTCAGCGTAAAGTCTCTCGGAACCGAGACCTCAACCGGAAGACTGGTAGGAGCCAACTCGGAGAAGCTCTTGATTCTTTTCTCTCCAGCCCAAGGCTCGACGAATGGGTACCATCCGAGCATCTCCACGCCAGCAGCATTTTCGTACGAGAACTTGTAGCTGATATCCTTGTCGCCGTTGTTGGTGACGGTAACGTCGTGGTAGCGGCTGAAGAAGTGAGTGTCGTTGAGAGCAATCTTCTCAAAGGTGAGATCGGTAGCGTAGCTGACAACCTTGAAGGCATTTATCAGCCCGTTGCCGACCTGCGCGACGGGTGCGGAGAAGCCGTAGTCAGTGGCGGTGCCATCGGACCAGGGGAGAGATGTGCCGCTGGCGATGATGCGCTGGTGCAGCGCCTTGGCGAAGCCCTTGCCTGAGCAAAGGACGTTAGTGCACGCGTTCATCTGTCTCAAGTTGGATCTGGGATGCATTCAGTAACTTACCATGCACAGATCGTCCGCCATTGGCACTAATATAGAGTGCTGCAACGCCGGCCACGTAAGGAGTAGCCATGGAGGTTCCGGATAGTAGAGTGTAGGTGTTGTCAAGGTAGGTGCTGAAGATCTGCGTACTTGTCAGAATCACGCAACGACCAGGAATTATGACAATCGAGTTTCCTTACCTGACCACCGGGAGCTGCAATGTCAGGCTTGATCTGGAGATCATATGTTCCTCCCCATGAGGTGAAGGTGTTCGGTCGACCGCCAGCAGGGTAGTCCAGGCCAACTACCTGCTCGGGGTTGATGGAGAAGTCAGCCGTAACATTACCACCCGCCTTGACGGTATCAATGATGGCGGCGCCCGCTTCAGCGGTAATCAACGCAATCAGTCCGATCTCATCGTCGGTGTACGGGGTGATGAGCGGGCCCTCGTTGTTGTAGAAGAGGATGTACTCCGCGCCTAGGGCGACCAGGTTTGCCTGCTTGGTAGCGAAGGTGCAAGTCCCACGGCGCACCAAAGGAATAACGCCCTTCAAGCTACGAGTACCGTTGGCGTAAGGCTCGCAAGCATCGGCAGGGTCGGTAGTGTCAAAGTTCAAAGGAACGACCGGCCAGTCGGTGATGTCAGATGAGAAATAGTATGTGGAAGGAAGGTATCCGGCCTGCAGCTTGTTAGGAGAAGGGCTTTGTGGGTGACACCAGGGACCTGACCTTGACTGTCTCCGTCTTGCCATCAAGAACAGAGGAGAGCTCGAATGGTGAAGCGGGGAATGTCTCTGTCTCGACGGAAGCAACAGCAAGAACATTCTCTCCTGAGGATCCGCTACTGGCGAAGAATGGTCCGGCGGCGCCAGAGTTGCCGTTGGCGATTGTTACAACGACGCCTTCCTCGACGATGCGGGACGCGACTTCAGCCCAAGCATTGGTTGACCATCCGCTGGGGCCACCGATACTAGCTGTGATGATATCGACCTGAGGGCTTTATTAGCATAGTGGCAGACGTCAGATCACCTTCGAACTACTTACCCCATCCGTGTAAGCCCTCAAGAAGGCCTCAATCAGAGTCGCATCATCTGTGGCATCCTACAAATCGTTAGAACTGCAGCATAGTTCCTTGTTCCAAGGTACCTACGATTTGAGCGAAGACCTTGTAGGAGTATAGAGTAGCCTCTGGTGCAACTCCAGTCCAGCTGCAAGAAGGTTAGTAAGAGAAGATTGGTATGGATGGTTTGTGACAGCCGTACAAATCTGTCTTGCCAGCAATGATACCGCTAACATGGGTTCCTGCACTTGTGTCAGACATGTATCTCCTTTAATGGTTGATAATGACGTACCGTGACCCATCTGATCCTCTGGGTCATCGTCGGGAGCCTTGTCCTCGTAAGGCCAGATGCCGTTGCCAACAAAGTCATAGCCACCAGCGACCTTAAAGCCTTCGCCAAATCCGCCGCCAAGCTAGGCGCAGGTAAGCGCACATCAACCGTTGCCTTCAAAGAATGCAAAACTTACGGCAGGATGATTGTACCAAGTGCCAGAGTCAACAACGCCAACCTTAACACCTTGACCGAAGATGCCCTTATCATGGAGCTTGCTCACCCCTGTCGCGTTGTGGGTAGTGTAGTTCGAAGCAGCAGCATCCTCGATTGCTTGGAGCCCTTCGACAGGCGACAGAGTCACGCGAGTGTTGTGCCATACGCGCGCGACACCAGCGAGGTTCTGCAAAGTGTCAATGTTGTGCGTGTCCGTCTCGATGCTGGCGCCGGAGAAGATGTCGGTCTCGAAATCTTTGACGATCTTGATGTCTTCTGCGAGGGCGACGTCGCGACGAGCCTTTGCAGAGCCCTGAGATGCGGATTAGCAAATGTCCTACTCCTAGGCTTGCGACGAAGTCACGAACCTGGGTGTATTCGATGATGAAGCTCTTGGCGACCGGGACCGTGGAGTTGCCGGTCTGTCCCTCGGGAGCTTGACGGGCGGAGAGGATGTCAGCGCTCCCCAGCGCAGGAAGCGCAAGCAAGCTGGCGATGCTAAGGAGATGCATCTTGGTGTAGTTCGACCAAGACCGTGAGGCGCCTGAAGCTTGAGGTTCGAGGTCAAGATGATAACGCCGGTGGGATGGCTATTTAAATGTTGGTTGACGGCATGCCAGCTATCGTGCACTACAGAAACATGATTTGAGCTGCAGCTGGTTATTGCAGCGTTGCATTGCCGATACGGGAGCATCCCATGGAGGTCTATGGTGATATCGCCATCGTGATGGAAATGAGCTTCCTTCTTGGGACGATTTGCACCCCTGCCATGTGCTGCAAGGTCGGATGAGGAGAAATTGTGAAGAATGAGACCACCATCTACGTCGCGTTTGACTCTCTTGGGGCGACTTGTGCTGCGTTTCTTGGATTGATAGGGAAATCCTCGCCTGGATTGTGTCTCGTATCCCGAAAAACATCGTGAGTCTTCAGTGTCACCCAAAGAGCAATTGCATGTCGATCAACTCTCGGTGACAGCAATAAGAGCAGCCTCTCCTGAGCTCACAGCAGGAATTGAGGGGTAAGAATGGCGTCTAACTGACTTGCGGTTCCTGATGCAACCCAAGAGACGCCGCCAAGACTCTACCCCTGGCTGTTGAGAGCAAGATGCATGGCCAATTCTCGTGTTGGGATGAACGCAACGCGCTGAGCGATAAGGAAGAAGTATGACCCGGTCGGTGAACCAACTTATCGCCTATGGCGCGAAATGGCATCATCCCCCGTCGCGAGACGCGATTACAAGCGCCAGGGGTACTAGAGTACCTGCAGGACCCCTTATCGGTCAACGTCCAGAATGCAGCCCAGGGCCAAATCATAGATAAGTATCCGCGGAGACCTGCAGGTGTCTGCATGCTTATTTCACTCATCACCTCGTGTTCAATGTGCGCGCGTGACCAAAGCCGTTCATGGCGTCTTGGCCGAGCCAAGGGCCGGATAATGGACTGGATGCATCGGCCGATTGCTGTTCCGAGAGTAGAGGCAACTCGTCGGCTGTCGGCTCGCAAGGAGTCTTGGCTCATTTTGACAGCATCCTTATCATGCCATAAAAGCTTGTCATGCTCCATTTGATAGATCCCAAACGGAACTTTGGGAAGGTAACGCGGGGGATCATACTAAAGAAACGTTAGCGAAATGGCTCCGGAGGGCCCGCTCCGGCTGAGCGGACTCCGAAGCGGGGAGGCAGGCGGCGGAAGATAGGCGCGTTCTCCGCCCGCCGAGCGGATCTCGCGGAACGGATCGGATCCCGCAGTTGTGAGATTGGGCAGTTCCGGCCGGAACGTAGCTTTTGCTACGCGACATAACTCAATTCAACGGCCCGATTGCAGCTGTCACTCAGAATCGAAATATCAGATGGTTTAGTTGACTCTTGATTTCTACAGGCTGTTCTTGATGTCTGTAATCGATTCCGCAACCAGTCTGCTCCGTCATATCCAGTCGCACAGCACGAGTATCATCGGCTGTTCCAAATTACTGGTTCTTCGGCTGTTTTGAGTCTGACTGAACTCATTCGCGGTGGGTAGCCGACTTCTCCTGGTGTCCAATCTCTTCGTCGCTACCCGCCGGCCGTCCAGCTCTCACTTCACGGTCATGGAGCTCGTCTTCCATCGTCTCAACGCCAGCAACCTCCCGCATATCCGAGTCATCGGCGACGTCGAAACTGCGTCGCAAGTGCTCGGGTCCAATGAATGTCAACAGGATAACGTATACAAACACGCATCCCATGAAGATGCAAATGACCTTGCCGTAGTTGTAGCGCTTCGTGGTGCCCTTGTTGGGAAGGGGGAACTTCTCTCCCAGACGCGCCTCGATGGTCGAACTCGCTGACGACACGAGGTTACCGAGCTGGTACGAGGTGCCGACCACGAAAGTGCGGAAAGCTCCGGGGCTGAGTTCCATCAAGTGGATGGGAATCACACCCCACGCGCCCTGCACGCAAAATTGCTCGAAAAACGCCGCCGCCATAACGGCCTCCGTCGTGACAAAAGTGTACGGGTACAGCAGCGCGCCACCAACAATGCAACAGACGACGATGCTGAACCTTCGGCCAAAGATCTGACTGCAGTACCCAACGGTCGTGCCGCCCAGCATCGCGCCAAGGTTAGCTACCACCTGCGTGACAGTGACCTGGTCGGCGTTGAAGTTGAACTGGTTCGTAAGCATCGTGGGGTACAAGTCCTGGCTTCCGTGAGACATGAAGTTGAACCCGGCCATGAGGAGGACAAGGTAGGTCAGCAGCAGCCAGTGCCGCTTCAGCGCGACCTTTCCTTCCTTGACGAACGTCGAGGTGACATTAGACTTTTCTGTCTCAGACTCCGCGGCGTGCCTGCCAGCCGCCTCGCGGAGACGCTTGTGCTCGAGGAATGTGTCCGTCTCGGGCAGCATGAGACGGAAGATGATGAACAGGACCGGCGGGCAGGCGCCGAACCAGAAGAGGGGCCGCCAGCCATGAGGGGTGGTGTTGACCAGCCCTCGGGCAAAGGCCGCAGCCAATAGGTATCCGAAGGCGTACTGATCGGCGGAAAGGTTAGCCTCGTGACGTCCGTTGCTGTTGGGCAGATGGAGTTGGGGCAGGTCTGGTGGTGTGGAGGAGTTCGTTGGCTCCGTTTCAAACTTACACCTTGTTGTAAGACGCCGGACATCATTCCGCGCGTCTCCGAGGGCAGGTCTTCGAGCGCCGTCGCGGCGGCGTTGCCGTACAGACCGCCCATTGCGACGCCAAAGAGGGCGCGGCATGCTAGGAATTGTTCATACGTTTGGCAGAAGCCCGTTCCCTAGAACAAAGGAACAACTCATGTCAGCGCGCCAACGATCAGAAAACAAGCGTTCGTGTCACTAATGCGATGCCACTGATGTCACTAGCAGAGAACTAGTTGGGTACAAGGGGGTTGGGGGTTGGGCGGGGAGAGCTGGATTGTGGGGGAACACAGGGATTCCCCAACGGCGCAGCCAAGACGGGCGAGAGGGGAGGGGAAAGCTTGTCTGCTGCACCCGGGCTCGGCACAAACTTGCCGTCGGGGACCAATCACGGCAGCGGGAGGTGGAACAGGTGAGTGATTATTTCTTGCTTACCAGTTCGAGGATGATGAAGAGGATGTTGTTCACGATGAAGGGCCATTTGCGACCGTATCTGTCTGCCGCGATACCAAAGAGGATGGACCCGACGGATCGGAACATGAGAACGAGGGTGATTCCCCAGGTGATGTCGGTCTTGGACTTGTCGAAGGTTTCTGAGAGCTCGGTGACGGTGAGGGATACGGTGAAGAAGTCGAAAGCGTCCCATGTCTTTGGGGAACTTGTCAGCAGCGGTCCCCAAATTGCAACGCGAACTGTGCGTGGCTGGCACATACCCAGGCCGCAAACGCGACGGCGAAGAACGCCCACTGGCGGCGGTTGATCATCACAACCAGCTTCAACGGGTTCGGCGCGCTGAGCATCGGCGGCTTCAAGGTGCTGAAGCGGGTACCGAGGTAGCGACCGACAGACATGCCGTGCCATGGCGTCTGGTCCTCATGGTGCTCGGCATGGTGGCTATGCTCGGGGTCGACGTGGCTCTTGTCGTGGTTCTCCATAATGTACTTGTACGTCGTGATGGCCGTGGGGAGGAGGATGAACCACCAAGGTTGCGTGGGTAGGCAGAGAATCTTATATCCCAGGGTGAACCGACGGCCTGTTCTCCGTGAGCACCAACATGAGCGGGGCTATCCATGAGTCAAAGGACACAAATAATGATGCAGGCTGGTAGGCTGCTAGATAGGGCCGACGAGGGTCGAATCCATGCCGGGGGTGCGCCGTCGCCCAGGTGGCCCGGGGATTTTGGAGAGACCATGGAGATAGCGCGGAATTGACGTGTCGCATACGCAAAGAAAGTCGTAGGCAGATGTACTCGGCCGGTACCAACCGTCACTTTCTTTAGTTAATCACTCTCCCATTGAAACAGAACTCTCTGAGATGCTTTCATGTCGGTTGCGCCGAAGTGTCGCCGTCTATTTCCCCTAACTTTCCTGTCAACTTCCCCAACCGAGCGCCCTGCCCAAGCTTCTTCCCCATCTGGTGCCAAATGAGACGAACACGACACAATACACTTCGAACTCGGATGAGCCCCAAAAGACTGTGCGCCCTGTCACCGTTGTGGCCCCGTTGAGGGCGTGACATCACGTCAACAGCCAAGACGGCTATGGAAACCGATGCAGGGCACCCTGGGCGCGACCCCGTACCCGCAGCCACTGGCGCCCAGTGAGAATTCAAATGGTTCTCCAAAAACCCCAGCGCTAAAGGTGCCCCCGTGGGACATGTTTGGAGACCCCCAGCGGCAATTGGCCCGCCACAGAGCTTATCTTCGCTTGGCGTTGTCCTCTCCACCTGCGGCTAGGGACCGGTGTGCTCACTAACGGCTTGGTCAAAGGCTTTGCTTTTCGCCTATTGACGGTGCTGCAAGCTTCTTCCATTGTGTCTGAGTGACTGATATTAGTGATCATTTAGCGGCGCATTGTCCGTCCCAACCTTGCATTTTCGATGCCATCATTTCGAGAACTAGATCACAAGACTATGACCGGCTCTATATTCTAGAACCTCTGATATCGAGCATTAGGAGGGTTCGGAGTCCCTCCGCGTTGACGGTACCGATTTCGGATTAGAGGCCGCGGGTCAAATGGAGACATCCCGCTGGCCAGTGGATCTATCTCGGTGTTCCTACCTAACTGGACGCCTCAGTACTATGGATTCATAAGCTCGGCTCACTAAAGCTCTGGCCGCTATGGGTAGAAAGCCCCTGCCCTCATGTCTTGATGACGACGGACAACGACAGTACCAGACGTGCTCCGTTCTGAAATGTGATGGAGGTCGATACGATTCACGGGTGATGGAAAGACCGGTGACAGACCTCGTGAAAGTTAGCTGCCGCCTCAAACAGCTGCTGTATAGTTTGGGCGTTAATATTTCGTTGCTCCCTCTGCCGCGCTTGCAAGGAGGCATCCTTCTTCCCTTCTAACTTTTCTTCCGCAGTTTGCCGCCTGAAGGCGCACCTTGTTGACTGCCGTATGACTCTGACGGGGAAACATGTGGATGGTCACAGCGTAACCTCTATGGCTAACCGGGGTATATGAAGGGGATTTTTGAGCCGCCTGGCCAAGCAGAAGCGGGCTTTAAATTTGGGCTATGGCAAGGAGGCATACCGAACCACCATTCATTGCACAGCCTGGCGTATTGCATGAAAGTATAAGGCCGGTTGCAAGAAAGTTACGATAGGTCTTAAACGGTTACCTGGGCCAAGTTTCGATGAGAACTTTTCTCGTAGGAGAGTTGTCTGAACACAAAAACACTATCGACCGGAGATGAACTCGTAAGAAGACTGCGGTAATGACCATTGTGATTTGACAAGGGACCATTATGCCCTTAAAAGTTAAAATATGGCAGTCAACGCTTCTAGTTCCCAAGGTTGCAAAAGTCGCATACCCGTATTGCCCATGGGGCTTTGCATCTCAATGAGAAAGTCAAAAGGGAAGAAGGACTTACCTCGATCCTGACATATTTAAATGCAGTGACTGCCACAACCCACAGCCATCTGGAATGTTTACCATTTGGTACCACCACCTTCAACCACTACCTCCAACCACCATCTTCGTCCACTGATTTCATCCACCGCTTTCGCGGAACTAGTAATCATGAGATTCCTCGCCGTCTGTGTTTTAGCACTAGTGCTAGTCGTTCTCGTCGCGGCCGAAACAACATCCGCTTCCCTCAAGCCTCAGAATAAGTTCACATCGAACGGCCCCAAGAAGGGTCCCGAAACACATCTCAAATCCCTCCGCGTCGAGCCATACACTTCCTGCCGCTACGGAAGAGACAAGATTTACAGGATTATCGCAAACCGAGTACCTCTGGAAAAGATGAAGAAAGTGTGCAAAACAGTTGAAGACCACCTCCGGAGGGGCAAATGCGGATACATGAAAGACAAGGCAAATTTCAAATGCGGATACGGTGGCATTGGCAAGCTCGATATTATGTTTAATGCACAGGGTTGCCACCACATGGTCGTAAGAGAGGCCTGGCGGGTTGCAACGGAAAACAGATATGGCAAAGCTTATTGCGGTGCAGTAAAAGACCAGCATCTGACTAACCCTAAATTTGTATTTGTGGAGGTACCTGATGTGAGGGTTCCTAAGACCATGCCACCTTCTCCAGCATTGGGTTGAGGCCGCGCTTCAGAACGGAATGCAATACGGTATGTGGGGCCTACCAGTCTTCAACTCTTTTTAGGGCATCCCTGACTCCTGCTCAGACACTAGGCTTCTCGCCAGTAAATGCTGTTGATCGCATTTCGACCACAACGGCTCCGCAGACAGCATGGACACAGGAAAACATGAACTTAGACCCGACCCGACCCTGTTGCTCAACTCGTTTGAGTGGTGTTGCGCAAGGCTGGAAAGAGTTGTGTCTTTCAAACGCTCCGACGTTTTTTCAGAAATATCCAGGCTTGGGCTAAGCTCTAGGTATCGATGAGCCGCTCAACATGGATACACTAGTGAGAAATGGCATTTAGACAAGTGCTAGTTGATCAGAATATTGCAACTTTTGAATTTGGTTTCCACTGCTGATCATGAAACAATTTAAGAGACAGGCAGTTTCACTCCCGTGAGATTTCCCCAGAGCTCCAGCAACTGGTCCTGTCTCTTGATATCCCTGGTGAACTCCTCCGCGACGTCTTCCTTCTTCCCAGGCTTGAAGTACTTTCCACTCACGTCCCCACCATCGGTTCCCTCTGCAAGCATGACATATGTAGCCGTGCCATCATCAGCGCTACCCGGAGCGCTCTGTCCGCCCATCTTGGTAGCCACCCAGCCAGGATCAAGAGAGTTACTCTTCACGTCCGGCCATAGACGCGCGACAGCATTCGCCAGCGTGCTTACGTGCAGCTTGGAGTCGCAGTAAGCCTGGTTCTGGTCCCAAGCGGCCTCTCCTCGCTCAACCCACGTCGGGTCCTTGAAGGTTGCGTCGCCGCTGCGGTGCATACCCGATGACACATAGATGATTCTCTTGGGTTTGTTCATGAGGCATGTTAGGAGGTACGGCGCCATCACGTTGACCGCTGTGAGGCTCGAAAGTCCGAGGTCGGTCTTGCGGTACGGGCCGCGGTAGAGGCCGGCGTTGTGGATGACCACGTCAAAGGTGCCGAGCTTGTTGGCGTCCTCGGCTAACTTCTTGGTCTCTGCGATCTTGGTGAGGTCGCCGACGAGGACGGTCTCGGCCCCGGGCACGGCCGATTTCGCATCTTCGGCGCGCTGGGCGTTGCGGGCATGGAGAACGACTTGGTGGCCGTTTTTGACGAGTTTCTGGGCCGCAATGGCACCAAGGCCGTCGGAGGAGCCGGTGATGAGAATACGGGCCATATTGAGTTTTGGATTGGTTCTATTCGGAGTTGCTTGTGTCTGATAGCAATGAGTGAATGTGATGAGACTGGCGGGTTTTGATGTGGTTCTGCTGAATAATCCAACAGTCCCGCAGTCAATCAAAGCGCGCATGTGCGTTAGTTTCATGGTCTGGAGCTTGAGTTAACTCCGCATTCGTGGCGAGGTCCTCGCGATGGCGAGCGCGATAAGCGGTGGAGTTGATTGAGGGGTTGTTTACGTCATCCATTCGTCGAGATGCTCTGCCGCCAATGACACCTACTATTGGCTGAGGCTTGGCTGCATTTAGTTCGGGAACAATATAATTGATAAATCGAGACAAGCAGTAAACTAGTTGTTTGCGTTGCCTGAACACGGATCATGGCTTCTTTTGTGTCGGGCTTCTTTTCCAACATCCACCAGCCTGCCTGCAGCTCCGATTAGGTTGATAAACTGAGGTATTCCAGTTGGCTTTCAATGATGTAAATTATTCTTGACTGTGAACTTGCCACTTGTGACTTTCCTTTCGGTCAGACATCCCTTACACTCACGAACGACTATTTTGTTGCTTTCAAGTTATGTAGGTACACCATAGGCAATCTCTCACTCAGCCTATGCGATAATTGTAATCCTCAACAACTTCGTCTAATCAATGGCCTTCGAATACTCAACACAAACATCAAATTCAAACAGTCCACATCATGAAGATTTCAGGGCCTTGTGGGGAGGAGACACGCCAACGCAAATTCGATTTCACCAGACTAATCAGACGTCCAGGCAGCCAGGTGTGTAATCCATGACAAGGATTTCCTCCGTAAGTGAGTGAAACATGGGGAACAACACTTTGTGTGCAGGATCCTCCTTAATGAAGTAAGCGCAGTCGTCCGCGTTTTCAAACTCAATCTTGGTTGAGTGTGTGAAGCCGTACTGCTAATTATCAGACTCTAGAAAGCTGCCGACAACATGTTGCAAGCACTCACCTTGTTCGGTACGATACTCGAGTTCTTCCCGCTCACAAAAGAGAGGATGTACGGCTTTTGCGTACTAGGCTGCACGCATTCATGCTGTAAATTCCAACTACGTTTCAGAGCCTGACACAGCGAATTAACATGCGCTTAGCAATTTAGAAGTCAAATATCTTACATTCTCGATTTCAGCAGGGCTGCAATCAGACTTGAATTTCATCAAGACAATGTGAATAAACGGCATCTTGTAGTTGAATCAGTATGAGCGACCATCAATATTTATCAAGTTGAGAAGCACAATCTTGAGATGCGTCCTTATATACGGTGTTCGAGCGCATATGTTTACTGGGCTTCAATGCATAAAGTTTCTCTGTGGCGATGGGTCGGGCTCTCCGGTTACCCGTCAACATGTTCCGAGTGACCCGCGAACTCCGAACCGGAGGAACTGAGCCCCATTCATGAGCCGATTCAGCGTTGTTTGCTTTTACACCACATCCAAAATCCCGTAAGAGACAGTCTTCTTCGCCGTTCTTAGTGGGTCGTCAAAGATCCGCATGCCCGTCGGCCCGTTGTCGCGACGATGCGGTCCCGTGATTCGGGCTCACGGAGAGGCTGCCGGCGGCGAGCGGATCGCGGGACCTTTACACCGCATGATAAAAATGCAACCAAAGCATCTCCTATCCCCAATGCATAGGCAACAAAGGTTTTCACTTCTGTTGACCAATCGCATTTTCGACAGTCTCTTCAATCCCACATCAATATGGCTTCAACGGCACCTTATGCAAACGATCATCGAGACACCAACGGCCCAGGCGACGCCCGCCCCAACGCGCTCAAAATCATCCGTGATGAAGGCTTGGATGGTAGTCTTCAGGGGAAGGTATGCCTCATCACCGGAGGAACGGCTGGCATAGGAATCGAAACCGCCCGTGCCATGCACGCCACAGGCGCTGATGTCTACATTAGCGGTCGCGATACTCAGAAAGGTGTCGCTGTTGCGGAGAGTCTGACCAGTGACGGAAAGCCGGGCAAGGTGGTTTTCCTACAGATGTCCTTGGACTCCGTAGAGGACGTTTCTGCGGCTGCTGCGCAATTTTTGAGCATGTCGGAGAATTTGAACATTCTCATTTGCAACGCAGGTACGCTCTCTCGCCCTGCCTTACCGACCTGACTTTATGATCGCATTGAATAACTCCGCATAGGAATTGTGCTTCATCCCAAGGGTCTTACGAAAGACGGTTTTGAGACACATTTTGGCGTCAACTTTGTAGCGCACTTCGCATTGTTCCAGGCACTGCGCGAGACGTTGATAAAGTCGGCTGGTCCGAGCATGTCTTCAAGAGTTGTGATGCTCGCGTCCTTATCGCATCAAGCGTCATCGGTGAATTTTGAAGACATCAACTTCACGACGCGGGACTACAGCCCTATGCTTGCGTATGGAGCATCAAAGACGGCGTGCATCTGGATGGCCAACGAGATCGAGAGGCGATACGGGCGTGAGGGGCTGCATGCAACATCGGTGCACCCAGGAGCGATCCACACCGAGGCTGCACGACACAATCCCGCGGGTGACGCCGTGATGCTGAAACCTGAGATGAGGAAGTATAGGAAGAGCCCCGAACAAGGTGCTGCCACAACGATTTGGGCTGCCATCGGAAAGCGATGGGAAAGTAGCGGGGGCCGGTATCTCGCCGAAGTACAAGAGGCGGAGCCATTGAAGGATGATGACACCTCGTTTCCTCGACTTGGCTATGCGTCTCACGCGTATGACCAGGAGGCAGAACAGCGCCTTTGGGATATGACCGTTGAACATTTGCGCACAAAACAGTAGTCCGAGGCAGCAGTCATTATACGCTAAGCCGCGCACTTGTATGTACGAAGTCGCTGTAGCCGGTGCAGATAGCAAGAGGACTCTTCATCAATATTACTTGACCAATTCAGCCGCGTCGTTGACCACCGCAGCCGATTACAAAACCCGAACTTGTATTCCAGATGCGCGGGGTTTCTCCGTCTTCAACACATTCTCAGGGAGTAACCCGGCTCACCTTTTCACGGACTGCTCCGTTCCCCGCACAAGTCCGGAGGCCGTAGATTGGTCAAACGAAACCATGTTCAGCGGATCATCTCCGCACATCCACAATGCCCGCAACTCAATTGCCGTTTACACGTAAAAGCAAAGATCCTCAGATCCAGACTGCCAATTTAGTGGATGCTCAAGAGCGCCGATTTTCCGTTCGATGTTGGACTTGGCTCACGTCGAAATGGCTCTGGTCCAGCTCGGTACCGTAATCCAACGCTTGTGAGAGAAACTGTTCGGGGAACCCTCGGAGTACTCCGTGGACTTAAAAGTCTTCAACGTCCGGAACATCGAGACATGATCACTTATATAAAAGGTTCAGGATGAAAGTCTTCGAATGACTCATGTTGACGTGTCCATCAAGTCTATCCTACGGAGGCCAAGACGCCAAGACTCCTGCCATGTGGTTGACGACGATTCCCATTCTTGCTGGCCTGCCTTTGGTGGCAAGCTCTTTCTTGGCAGATCTGCCAGCCACTTTCAATGATACGCCGGCGATATGGGCATATCTTTCCTACAGCAACCCCTCCGTGGCTGTTCTGACCGGTTCATTCAACCGCTCGGCCATGGATGCTCCGCATAAGGGAGAGACGAGTGATCCAGCTTTGAAGAAGACGTAAGTTGTCACCGGTTTTGCGTTCAGTGTATATCACCCTCTAACACCATCGAGAAATGAGTTTCTCAACACCACCAACTTCATTGCTTATGATGAGAGGTTCTTCGACATCTTCGGACCTCAGGCGACCGTCAAGCAGGTCCAGCAGCTAGCCTTTCAGACCCACGAGGCACCATGCTACAACAAAGATACCAAGGAATTGTACTTCGCTGAGTGGGGTCCTCCCGGTGGTGACGATGGTACCCACTCCTGGCAGTATATGCTCGATACCAGGAACAATACGCTAAAGAAGATCACCACGACCCCGCCGACTGTCAATGCGCATGGCTGCATCTACTACCGCGGGGCGTATCATGTAGTCACTGACGGGTCTCACAACGAAACCGGGGCCCTTGTCCGCGTCAATCCCGAGACTCTTGAAAGAACAGTGCTGTTGAACAACTACTACCAGGAGCCATTCATGGGTTTCAATGATCTTGACATTGACTCTGAAGGTAACTTCTGGTTGACGGATTCCAAGTCTGGATGGGTAAGATGACCTCAATACCGTTCAATGGAGAAAGCGGCTGACTAGATCAAGGGCCGAGATATAGTGGACTTCACGCCGCCGACAAATCCCACGGTTTACTTCGTGAACGGAACCACGATAAGACCCAAGGTTGTTCACATCACCACAGGAAACGCTAATGGTGTCGCCGTATCATCTCTTCAAAACGGACGCCACGCTTTATATCTTCCTGACACAGGCGTATCCGAGTTCAAGCCTGTGTCCAAGAAGAATCCCTACGGCAACAGGGCACTTTTCGCTTACGATGTTGCAACTGGTGGGGTTCTAACGAGTCCTCGCCTCCTCAATAACCCGATCTCGTACTTTTACGACGGTATCAGGGTTTCAAGGAATGGTTGGATCTTCGTGGGTGCTGGAGATGGAGTGGACGTTATTGATCCCGTCAGCGGACTAACTCTTGGCACGATACGCGTTGGTGGAGGTGACAACCTTGCTGTCAGCTTGGCTTTTGGTGAGCACGAGTTTTGGATCGTTGGGAGGGGCGGTGTTTGGCATGTCAACAATGTCGCAGAGCGTCTCGATCGCGAATGGTAGTTCAAATACTTTGGGTTCTTGAAAGTTGGGCTACTCAAATATCGGATTGATTCATAATTGATCATGGTATCATTATACGCGACACAGAGTCAACATACTTAGTAAACATAGACAAACTCGTCGTTCTGGCTGTCCGTCAAGTCCAAGAACGCATTCTCTCCCAAGGCAACACCCTCAGTCTCCTCCCCTCTGCCATCGACATAGTGGCGCTCCATACTCAAGTCCTTAATCTTCCTGGGCTTTCCGTTCGCCACTCTCTTGCGCTCTTGCATCTTGTTGGAAATGAACAAGACAATCACCTGCAAACCGATGATAGCAAGCAGAGCGCAAGTGATTCCCATGACCTTGGTAAGACCGGGTCTGTACTGCGGTGCATCCTTGGAGTTGAAGAGGAGCGGACCGACGATGTTGCCAGCAGAAGAGCCAGCATTGTACAGAGACAACAGGACGGACTTCTTCGTGGTACCGGCGATGTTGGAGATCATCCATGAGACGATGAGAGGGTTACCGCCGAAGAGGAAGGCAAGCATGTAGTATGCGACCAACAAGGGCGGGATGCTGTTGCGGTCCAGGATGTAAAGCATAATAGCGCCTGCAAGGACTGGAGCCATGAGAGCAGCCAGGAAGACGGACTTGATGCGGTAACGGTGGGCCAGCCAAGAGGCAGGGAAGATGACGAGAAGCTGGACAGCTCCGAAGGGAATATTCAGAAGAGACGTCTTGGAGCTGGAAAAGCCAAAGCCGGCAAGGACAATGGGGCCGAAGGTGTTCGTGACGGCGGCAGTGACGTTGAGGCAGATGGCCATACCGACGAAGAGGTAGCTCTTGGGCTCAATGAGAGCTTCCCAAACGTGGCTCCACTTGAAGTCGCGGCTACCAGTACCAGTCTGGTTTGCACGCAGACGCTCAATAGCCTGGAGCTTCTCGTGCTCAGTGAGGAACCGGGCAGAGGGAATGTCGTTGTCGAGGAGGAAATAGACAACCGGGGACGAGAGGACGGTCATGAGACCGACGAAGATGAAGAGGATCTGCCACGAGTGGATCGAGCCATTGATCTGGCCCAGGCCGTAGGAAACGGCAGCGGCAAACATGGTTGCCAGACCGTTGGTGCCGTACCAACATGCGACTCGCATGGGCTGCTCAGCGCGGCGGTACCACTGGGATGTGATGACTGAGAACAGGGGCAAGCAGCCAGCCTCGAAGAGACCCAAAAGGAATCGAGTTGCCAGAAGCCCTTGGTAGTTGTGGCAGGCGGCCATGCAGCACTGAGCAACACCCCATCCAAAGACGAGGGAGGGCATGAGGATGCGGTGAGGAACCTTCACAATAAGCCACGAGGAGAACGGCTGCCATGCGAGCTGGGCAATGGCAGAGATGGAGCTGACCATCGAGTATTGATCGCCAGTGAGGTTGCAGTCCGTCCGGAGGCCGAAGATGGCGCCATACCCAAGAACTGACTTATCGAGAATCTGGAGGAAGTAGACCCAGATGAGTATGGAAAGGATTCGCTTATCGGTCTTTCGGCGGATGCGCTTGTTCTGTGTTCAAAGCATATCAGCATTCTGCAAATATCACCTGCGGAAGATTTGGAAACTTACATCTTCCTCTGTAACCTCGACTTGCTGGTCTCCGATCATGTTTGCCGCTCGGTCGGCGCCCTTGGTGGGGGCTTGGCTGTGATGCTTCAATTGCTCAACATCTTCAGTCTGATGCTGAGACGCTGTGTCTCCGGTCTTCGTGACAGTGTCCATGTTTCTGATGAGGAAGGATGTCTTCTTGCAGTCGTGGAGAGCAAAGGAGTTCCCTGGACTTCTCAACACCACGCTCTTCTCGTCGGCGACGATAATAAAGCTTCTTATACGGCGGAGTAGCTCTGCCCTGTTTTTGGCAGCGCGGTGATCTATCCGGCCGGACTCTCGGCCATACGCTCGAGCCAGGTCGTCATAAGGAATGCGCTCATTGGACTCAGCGCTAACCCCCATGTCAAAAATGTCCAATAATTGTCTTCGTGGTGGAGGTTTTCCCCCATGGGGGGATGGCGTTCCCCTCTCTGTTTGCGACGCTAGTCAGGCTTCAGCATGGGGAAAAGAAAGGAGAAATGGGGGAGGCGGCCCTTTCCCCTCAAACCGCGACCACGTTGGCACCGGGTTGTGGGGTTGGGAGGGCGCGTATTCCGCGCGCGGTGAGTCGGTCCAACTGGTGGTTTGCTTGGCAATCTGAGACTGAATCAGTACGACCCTGCCTGAAGATCCTCGGCTTTGTCTAAAAACGCGAGATTTCCCCCCCACTTAGAGGCTGAGGACACCGTTTGCGTCACATGAGAATCGGATCATCACGGGAATTCCGGCCGGCCGAGTGTTGGGTTCATCGAGCCATTGTGAACATTAAGGTTTGATAGAGCTATCTAAGCCTGCCCGTTCTCTCTGAGCAGACGGAGATTTGTACCCGTCAAGATGATGTAGATTGTATCCAGCGTCGGCGTCGAAATGCCCAGCTCTTTGCCCTTCCTGTACGGGTAGCCGAGGATTATATCCACCTCCATGGGTCTTCCGGCCTTGTAGTCGGCCTGCATACTGCTGCCGATTGGATGCATTGCCAAGATCTTGTTGATGAGCTTGTCAATCAGGTCATAGTCGATGGGGACGTTGCACCCCTTGGCGACGTCAATGACCTCGGTCATCAGACGTCGTGTCAAGGGCGTAGCGCCGTCCGACGAGCTGAGCCAAGAGTGGGTATCGAGAAGCGTCAGGGTCGTGAGAGAGTTCCACGCGGCATTCCACACTACCTTCTCCCAGCGCTGGACCTGGATGTTGGGGACCACCTGGAAGACAGTCTTGCCCTCTGTCAGGAAAGCCGCGAACTCGTCTAGGCGTTGCTTCTCCACACTTTGGTCTGCATCATTAGGGTATAGTCCTATTTGCATGTCCTCTGACTTGGTGTGGATGATGTTGCCGGGCTGCGGCTGAGAGGCGCCAGTCCAGGTCTAGTCTCGTCAGTTTCCAGGCAGCCGGGAGAGGACCGGGTTCTGGGGACATACCACACATGAGATGATTGTCGCGTGGGGGAACGCGCTGCGGAATGGCACTTCATTGCCAACCCCGTTTTGGATAATGACTATTGTTGACCTCTTCTCGTCCACCGCTGGCGCTATTTGAGCAGGGACTGCATCTTGGGTGATGGCTTTGTGGGCACAGACGATGTAGTCGAACTTTGCATCTGCCTCGGCTGCAGTCTTCACAACTTCTTGCCGTCAGACCTGACCTGATTCACTACTTTCATGGATCGCATACCTTTGTATGGGTGTATTGTGTGCTCTCCATGATTCTCGCTTTTCAGAATAATTCCATTTGCTTTCACGGCATCGTAATTTGACCTCGCCACTACTGTTAATCTGACAGCAGGCACCCTGCTCAGGATGAAGGCATAGAATGAGCCGATACTAAGAGGCCCAAGTCAGCAAATGAATATAAATCACACGCAACATTGGAAAGCGACTTACGCCCCCAGGCCATAGAGCAGGACCTCGGTCTGTTTTTCGGTGGCCATGATGGTGTCAGCGATGCGTGTTGGGATTCTCCAACTAGAAGTCCAGTTGGGGTTCAATCTATTGCTCAGGTGAGGTGATAAAGTGTGACTGTTGCTGCCGATTGTGCTTTCGGTAAAGCTCCCCTCATTCCACCGAGTATTTGTACGCGATTACTTCGGAAAGGTAGCTCAGAATCGATAGACCGTCAGCGGACACGTTCGTGCTAGCAAGCGTGCCCCTCCCCCGATGTTCGGTGCTAAGCTAAGACCAAGCACTCTGGGGAACCCTTAGCACCTCTTCGATCGGAAGGGTGGTCGGTTGGGGGTGCAGCTTGGGGTTCATGCTCGTTGGAGTCTCGTGGGGGTCACACACATGAGTCGGCCGATCAGGGCTCGGGGTCGTGTCCGACGTGGAGCTCACCTTGTTTCCCCTCACTTCTCGGTCATCTTCCACGGCGGAGGCGGGGAAGCCGGCACTGGACCATCGCATCTTGATTGAAGGCCTCAGATGGGTGCATCTCGGGAAACCTGTTACTCGGGCCCTCAACATGTCGAAGATTACGTAGAGGACCCTATGTTCCATGTGTGACATCATAGAAAAGATCAACTTGAAGGTCACACAAATTGCATCTTATATTTGATCTCATTCAATTGTGTCACTACATAAATAGGTGGTACTGTTGAGCCCATGATAGTGAATACATAATTGACCGCGTCGATAGCACTGAACATTATTTCCTGCAGCACAAAGCTTGCCGTTGGATTGCTGCCTTTCTGACCGTCCAAGTGATGAAAACCTTTTTCCAGCCCAAACTCCTAACCTCGCAGCTGAGATGTCGATCTTTTGCGTTCCAACTTGTCGCCCCAATCCCGCGCGCAGTTGGCAATCTGCAAAGCTGTTTCTCGAATACGATTTGCTTGCCTCACAAGCCTTTGCCTCTCTGCTGGTGTTTTCGGCGACTTGCTGGATTCCGAACCTCCCTCCCTGACGCTGTGTCCCCATTCGTCTGCGGACCTTGCAACCAAACGGGCTGCATCCTCGATTCTCTTTCCTGGAGGCTCTGTGCCATCATCAAATAGGCACTCTTGTGGTTGTGTCGACATGACTCCTGCAATCAGGTTCCAGACGGCAATAAGATCTTCCTTAGGAATTGACGGTGAAATGGTGGCGGAAATGGATCGCCGTTCCGCTGAATAACTCCGGGTCAACCGGACAGCCGATCCCGGGCGGGCGAGAGCTCGGGCTATCAGGCAGTTGCTGCATGCTCCGCCATGAATGCTCGGAATCTTCACGCATTCTGGCGACACGCCTTCTCCCCTCTGACACTTGGGGCATTGCTGTTCTGAGGCTTGTATCTCCCCTCTCTCGTGAAGCATGATGGCTTCTACAACGGGAGCTTTGGACACATCTGGTGGTGCTTCTCCCGATCTTCCCCTCCAAGCTCTCCGAACCGGCAGCGAACCAAGCTGCCTCATGACTTCCGTTGGTACTGTTTGCGCCTGTAATGCCGAGTCTGGTCGAATCGCACCGGATGCCGTCTCAATCGTGTCTTTCTGTCGACCTCGTGCTCCGTATGCCGCCTGGCCATGTGCCAAGTTGTCTCCCGAGACATGTTTTCGGCGGTCGGATGCTGTTCCGATATGTGGCGTTTGTTGTGATGAAGCCGACCCTGAGGCTTCAGGGTTTACCGATGACCCATTTTCAGATCGAATCCGCGATGCCAGTGCCGTCGAAGGCATCCTGTTGTGTTCCTTCACAGCAATCTCTCCGGCCTTTGCCAACAGCTGCAGCGAGATGTCCGCAATATCCCTTTCATCGCCCATTACTCCCTGACTCAAGGGGGCATGGCAAGCAAATAAGAGTCGCGATCCCGCACAAACCCGCCCGAAAAGAGGACTAGAACAGCGAACGGACCCAGGAGCTGGTCGAGTGACCCCAAGAGAAAACAGTCGAACCTCGTGATGCACTACAGCTTGACGATCCACATCTCGACGGTACGAAGCCACGCGCCACTTATAATAAACATCTGCTCAAGCAAACCACGTCGGACCCTAACTTACGTAATTCTATTGGTCATGTCGCCGACGTAGCGGGCGAGCTAGGCGGTGATGATTGGCTCAGACTCATGTGCCGGGACGGTCAGATTTTGAGACCGGTTCTGGACTTTTCTCGAGAGGAGAACCGAGAGGAGACGCTTGCTGGGGAATCAGGCACTTTTGCTGTCTGGGTGGCCTTGAATCCGTGCCATGTCATCCAGGCAGCCTTAGTGTAAGGTGGCTTTAGGCTAGGGGTCTGGGGACAGTTCATCCAATCCGACGGTGAGAGAACCACGGAACGACCGCTAGCGATGACAATAATCCCCGATTGGACGGTCCAGATCAGCAGAAGGGCAGAATCGGGTCCTTTTTTCCGCGGCGTGGAAGCCCGAGAAACCGGAACTTTGACAGCTTCCCACAACTTCCAGCTCATGTCTCAGCTGACTTGCGCGCGAGAGGGAGCCGGTGCCGGGGCGCGGTGTGGGTTGCCTGTTACCGAACATAGCCGGCCGGGCGCCGATCCGTTTGCTAATCTGAAATCTGGAAATCCCACCGCCAGACCGCGAGGGGTTTAGCGGAGGCGAAAGAACAGCAAATTGTACGAAGTTCTTTCCCTCTTTGGTGTTGTTACTCATGTAGAGTGAGAAGAAACACAAACACCCCCACGGGGAACATACAGGAGACTGCGCGTCAGTGAAAAAAGGTTGAACGTGTTCCAGTGAGACCAGCGACAAATTCAGCGAGTCGCGTGCGCGAGGGGGAAACCACGCCGTTCCCACAGCGGATGTCACCGTCTCGCCTGATGAATGCACCACGCTGAGTCCGGGGTGGGCCAAAAGAGTGCAGGTACATGATCTGTTTGTGTCGGACTCTGTGGGGAAGAAACAGTGGAGATGATGGGGTAAGAAGAAAAGAAGGACAGTGGTGTCTGGAGTTTGTGAGATTCCCTGCTAACACGGACTGCTGGGAACTCGGAGCCGTGAGGCAACTGTCGGGGACTAGAAAAAGCACCCGCGGGATGGTCTCCGAATCTCTCGTGTCCACCGATCTGTGGGGGCTAGGTGGAAGCTCTAATGCTTCGGATTAGGGACATCTGGCCCATCGCATAGGTGCCAGCGTGGGGGTCTTGGAGTCGGTCTGTGGCTCCATGTACTACTTCCTCCAACTTGGGGTTGACTATTTGTGCGCATGACTTACACCGAGAGGCAAAAAGGCTGTGTTCGGATGATTATTCATAGCTTTTCTGATCAGTATCTTGCCTCCTGAAATATTTTTTTTCTTTACACAGGAAAACTGCCTACAACCACACATTGCCTCCATTTGCGCTCTTATCAACTCCAACATCCCGCTAGTCTTGAGTGCGCTCTCCTAAATCGACTCCCGCCTCGTCCCACAAACCCACAGAATCATACCATCATGTCACCTTCAGCCAACGGCAACTCCACCCACAATGGCAATGGCAACGCCTCAAGACCGGCTCTTACGCCCGGTCTCTACGTCCCAACAGTAGCTTTCTTCCGCGGAGACGACTCCGTAGACGTAGAGACGACCACGTCCCACGCGATCCGCCTCGCCAAGGCCGGCGTCGCCGGTCTCGTCACCCACGGCTCCAACGGCGAAGCTGTCCACCTCGACCACGCCGAAAGACAACTCATCAACCAGACCACCCGCGCGGCCCTCGACTCCGCCGGCAAGAGCGACCTGCCTCTGATGGTCGGCTGCGGCGCGCAGTCAACAAGAGAAACCATCCAGCTTTGCCAAGAGGCTGGCGCTTCCGGCGGCGACTACGCCCTTGTTCTGCCGCCGGCCTACTACGGGGGCCTGCTCTCCACCGAACACATCCTGCAGCACTTCCGTGAGGTCGCGGATGCTAGCCCGATCCCGATTCTCATCTACAACTACCCTGGCGCGTGCAGCGGCCTCGATCTCAACTCGGACACCATCATCACGCTGTCGCAACATCCCAATATTGTCGGCGTGAAGCTGACCTGTGGCAACACCGGAAAGCTTGCTCGGATAGCTGCCGCTACTGTGCCCAAGAAGGGAGATACTGGCAACCCATTCCGAACTTTCGGTGGCAGTGTCGATTTCACTCTGCAGACACTGGTTGTTGGAGGACACGGCATCATTGGTGGAACTGGAAATATCGCACCTCTTGCTTGCGTGAAGTTGATGAAGCTCTGGGATGAGGGCAAGCTGGCGGAGGCCAGAGAGCTGCAGGCTGTCGTTGCTCGGGGCGACTGGACGGCTATCCAAGGCGGCTTTGTTTCTGTCAAGGCTGCGTTGCAGGAGTACTACAACTACGGGGGCCTCCCCAGAAAGCCATGCGCGCTGCTTGAGGGCGAAAGGCTCACCAAGCAGTTGGACGGCTTCTCCGAGCTCGTAGGCGTTGAGAAGAAGTTGCAACAATAATCACCTAGGTTAGGATGGACAATGGGTTGATCAACGGACTGTATCAGAGGTTTTTAGCGAAAATGCATTCAAGTCATATTACTATATCAATCAGCCGCTCTTTTGCGACAGTCTTTTTGCTGCTGTCCACTTGCAGAGTGAATACCAACAACCAGGCTAATAGTGAAGGGTTTGACAGCGCATGCAATGAAGTTTGGGCCTCACAGGTTTCCTTGTTGCTGAAACCTTGACACGATGCGAAAGGTTCGTATCTTCGTGCTGCGAAGAAGCTTCAAACTATGATAAAAAGTTTTTTTAAGCAACTTTGACTTTTGAAATTATGGAATTCACGGGCTGGCGACCAAACCCTCCAACAGCTTGACAAGTCCATACGCCCCCGGGTCGGGACAATTCTTCCACTCGTCTCCACCCACATACACGGATCTGCCCAAGCTCGCTTCCATGCCTTTGGTAGACTCACACCCCTTCCTTGCTGCCTCAACAGCGTCCTTCAAACTGCTGCTCGCCGCGAATGTGGAGACGAAAGGCGCCAGGGCGTCAACTACCGTCCGGTCTCCCGGTTGCGCTGGTGTGTATTTTCCAAGAGCCGACAACGCCGACTGGAGAGCCTTTGCCCAGATTTCACTGGTGGCTTGCTGCTCTTGTTGAACCTGCTGTGACTGTGTTATAAGCCCGTGAGCGAGGGCGTTCAAAAAGATGGCATAAAGGGCTCCAGAGGTGCCATCCATGTTGGCTTCCACAACACGAGCGATGTTGTCAACAAGCTTTCCGGCATCTGTCTCTAGACTTTGCTGTTGGTTGATGTATGCTAGCACCGCCTGAGCGCTGGTCTTCAGACAGACACCACAGTCTCCATCGCCGACTAGTGTGTCGTACTTGGTGACTTCCGGCTCTGCAGCAATGACATGATTCAGAGCACTAGTCAGGGCAGATTTAGTCACAGCGACATCGACTAAAGAACAGTCAGCTAGTAGTTTCTCGTATGAATAAATGTCGTTGTTACCTCTGAGGTTGGTTCCTACAGATTCCTCGTCAGTGACAATGTCTTTCTCCTGGGAAGATGTCGTGGCTTTCTGGTTCTCGGGCAGGTCTGCAGTGGTGATAGTGGGCAACCATCCACTAGCTTCGGTAGAAGCATCAATCAGCTGGACCCAGCTCTCATCAACAACCTTCAGAAGAGTAATACTGAAGCCCAACCCATTCAGGCTGGACATATAGGTACCACTCAGGGCTCTTCTTGGCTGAATGCCATGTCCCTCCCTAAGCTGTGAAATGACCTCGTTGGTGATCGCGCCTAGCTCAAGTTGACTGAGACCGCCGAGATTATTGATCATCAAGACAACTTTGTCCTCCTTCTGAATGCGGATGAATGCTCGGTCCGTATCCTGTTGGTCCAGAAGTTGGTTCAACATAGTGGAAATAACGCCGGACAAACTGTCTTTAACCCGCCCGAAGCCCTCTTCATTGTGAATGCCCATGCCAATCTCAATCTCTTCATTTGACGACAACTCGTCTCCTGAAGGTGCCCTGCCTGGCACATGAACATGAGAAAGAGAGGCGCCAACAGTGACGAGATTTTCAGCAACCTGTGAGGCAATTTTGTGAACCTCGGACAAGTCATGCCTGTTGTCAATGTTTAGCCCTGGCCCCTTGAAAGGTGATCGTCGGTGTTTACCCTTGAGCTGCTAGAGCACTGGCAATCTTCTGAACAATCACCGTACCAGCAAGACCTCTCCTTCCGACTCTTCCGGATCTGGACCTTCCAACACCAACATCATCGCCGACAACGAGCATATCGCATCGGATCCCGGCAGCTCGTGCCTTTTCCACAGCCATGCCAAAGTGCAGGACATCGCCGGTGTAGTTCATAATGACAACGAGGATGCCGTTCTCTCGGCGCTGGGACCCCAGTCGGAGGAGGCAACGGAAGACTTGATCGGCAGAAGGCGAGGCAAAGATCGAGCCGGCCACCGCGCCGGAGAGAAGCCCCTTGCCGACGAAGCCGGCGAAAGACGGCTCATGGCCAGACCCACCGCCGGAAATAACGGCGACCTTGGAGTCATTGACGGCGGTCTTAAGATACACAGTCTTCTGAGCTTCATCAAACGCAACAGATGGGTTGATCGCTGTGAGGGACCGCAGTCCGGCGATGACAAGTGCCGAGGGGTCATTCGAGAAATGTTTTGCTTGAGTCTTTCGAGTCAGTGATGTTGACGAAATCAAGTTGCCAATACCTTTGCGGGCGGATCTTACATGACATCTTTGTGGTATTTTTGAGAATAGTGTGCTGTGTCTAACTATCGAAGCATCCTTTCGAATCACTGAAATCACTACTTAAAATTATTCTTCCAAGAGTCCGCCGCCACTTTTCTACCTTTACCAACGGATTGACATTCGACACAATAAGGACCAGTATCGTGGGATCATTTACTTACAGCATCGCCAGATCACCCCCACGCGGAACAACAAGTTCTCAGAGTAATACCAATTGGCCTCTCATTCAGACGATATGCCCCCATTGTGGCCCTCAACGGACCCCCAACCGTCATGGTTTTGTCAGATTTGTGTATGGTAGCCCCATTCTTTCTTCATCCCATCTGCATCGAACTAATACCGACTTGGCTCCGACCGTCTCGAGACCATGACCGTTAGCGGAATCCTCCCGACCCCCACGCAAGCACACCGTCGCTCCTAGCCCGATGTCCGAGCGGCTCTGCGGGTCCGGACTTGTGCGGGGCTGACCCCCAACAGGCCCGGTGTTTGCGTGCGGGGAGCGGGTCGGACAAATCCGCGGGGAGAGGGGGAGGAAACTGATCGGAAATGGTCTGATGCGTTCCTGAAATCCACACACCCTCTTCAAAGCCAGCATTCCCCGCAGGTTCCCCGTGGGAACGACTCGCGTGAGCAAGGTCTTTGCTGGCGATGAGCCGAACCCCTCACTTCGTGGCATTTCTAGATCGATCATACGTGTGGTGACACGAATCACCTGAGGTCCACTTCATGCAGAAGCCCGTATTGAGCCGATGGTCGGATCTGGGCGATGGGGAATAGTGCGGGCTCAAGCTAAGCGTGGGGGTCGACTACCTACGTGATCGCGGGGGAGGGGCTCGTGAGATTTGGGGATCAAGATGGTCTCTTGAACTCTAGATTGATATGAAGACTTGTATGGAGGCCTGTGCAATGTTGACCGACAGATTATTGTGATTTCACAACAAAACAAGTCATAGTACACACTCAAGATGGCGAACATCATCGAAAAGCTATTCTCATTGCAGGGCCGTACGGCTGTCATTACTGGAGGTACGCGGGGTATCGGCCAGGCCATGGCATTGTCGTTAGCCGAGGCGGGATCAGATATCATCCTCATCCAAGTAAGCACCACCCCATTCACACGAGCCCAGATGTTGCTGACAGTAATCAGAGAGACGAGAGCAACACAGAAACCCAGAAGCAGGTCCAGGCATTGGGCCGCAAAGCCACCATCTACACCGCCGACCTCTCAAATCAGGAGCAAGTAGAAGGCCTCACACAACGCATTCTAGCAGACGGCCATGACGTGAGCATCCTAGTCACCTGCGCCGGCATCCAGCGCAGACACCCCGCACACAAGTTCCCCATGGGTGACTGGGATGAGGTCCTGCAAGTTAACCTCAAGACGGTCTGGACCCTCTGCAGAGACCTCGGCGCCTACATGCTCACCCGCAGCCAAAACCCGGTCAACGGCCACCGCGGTAGCATCATCAACGTGGCGTCGCTCGTCAGCTTCCAGGGTGGCATCACAGTGCCGGCGTACGCAGCGGCCAAAGGCGGCATTGCACAGCTGACCAAGGCGTTGAGCAACGAGTGGGCCAGCCAAGGTGTCAATGTCAACGCCATTGCGCCCGGGTACGTGGCGACGGACATGAACGAGGCGCTGATCAACAATCCCGAGCGCGCCGCCAGTATCTTGGCTAGAATTCCTGCGGGGAGATGGGGTACCCCGGACGACTTTAAGGGGGCCACGGTGTTTCTGGCGGGGGCGGGGAGTTTGTACGTTTCGGGTGAGCTGCTTACTGTCGATGGCGGCTGGATGGGTCGATAGAGTGGGTTGGGACGCATGTAGGTAAACAGAAGAGGATGTATCGATGGGCCTACGGCCGGGACAGGCCTGATGTAGGAATAAACAACCGTGATATTGGGACAACACAGGCGGCTGATGACTAGCAAACCCCGCTTGGAGCCCCCATGCCGGGATTTAAAGTGGTTAGCTAAGACATGGCGATCTCTACAGGGCACGGCAATAGACGGCATATCGGAGAATTTGATGAAAGGTAACGTGGGGGCATGAATTTGTACTTCGTCTCGTAAACTTGCGAACAAGCACGAGTGAGCTACATGGGAAAATGTGAGCGGCTGGTACACAGCTTATGGCACAGAGCAAATTCAACATGCTGAACAGACCGCTGTATTGTAAGTGTGCCAGAGCCCCTTTGAAAGAATACTTAGGCCATTCTAGGACCCAAATCATGCAAGCCCATCATCAAACTTGCGGACATGTTACCAGTGATGGCTGAAGCTGTAGAAAGACTTAGTACTGCAATATAGCTTGGTCCGTTGGTAAATGCAGTAATTTGGAAGGCTTTGTCTTTGTATATTCTCTGAGCATGACACAGGCCACTACCAGACCAATTTAAACGCGCGTGATGACTTTGTGAATGTAGTTTTAGCGATGCGTTTTGATTATGAACGATAAAAGTACAGTGTAGTCCATCCTTTTCACCATTCTCTAATGCTTCCATCAGGACCATGGAAGACTTTGCATTGCCATGGCTCTGTCTCCTTGGAGATCTTCTCCACCATCTCCTCATCAATGTCAATGCCGAGGCCATAGCCCGTTGGAGCCTTGACATAACCGCCCTCAATGTCAAAGACTGTGGGGTTCTTCAGATAAGTCAACAGGTCAATGTCCCCGGCTTCGGTGTTGTAATGCATTCCCAAACTCATCTCAAGGATGGAGAAGTTGGGGGATGACAGGGCAACCTGGACACTTGCAGCAAATGCAACGGGACCAAGCGGGCAATGTGGCGCAATTGCCACGTCGTAGGCCTCGGCCATTGTGGCGATCTTCTTGGTCTCGGAGATACCTCCAGCATGGGCGATGTCAGGCTGAAGGATGTCGACGCTGGCATCTTCAAGGAAGCGCTTGATATCCCAACGGGTGTACAAGCGCTCACCAAAGGCAATCGGGATCGTAGTCTGGTCGGCAAGTTGCTTGATAGCTTCGGGATGCTCACACAACAATGGCTCCTCGATGAAAAGCGGTTGAAGGGGCTCAAGTGCTCTTGCCAGCTGCTTGGCCATGGCCTTGTGGAGACGGCCGTGGAAGTCGAGACCAGCGTCAAGACCCAGAGCCTTGACTTGCCTGAGCCGCTCAACAGTGGCATTCAGTACCTTGGGCGAGTCAACCCAGTTCAGGTCTTCCGTTGCGTTCATCTTGACGCAGGTAAGACCTTGCTCAATGCGCTTCTTGCTGAGGAGATGTCAGCGTTTGGAGGATGTTGTCAATTGTTCAGAGTACTTACGCCGCAGCCTCAACATCAGAAGGCCTGTCACCACCGATCCAGCAGTAAACCTGGACCTTGTTTCTGACTTGGCCGCCCAACAACTCGTAGATGGGCACCTTGAGGTTTCGTCCTTTTCATGATGTCAGTATGGGGAGCAATCCAAATGATCTGTTTGTTTTTCGTACCCTTCAAATCCCACAATGCGATATCAATGCCGGACATTGCAGACATGAACACGGGGCCCCCGCGGTAGAAGCCATGTCTCCAGAATAATTGCCAGATGTGCTCAATGTTGCTGTGAATCATTACCTGTCAGCGCTGAAGATTCGATTTTCTATGAGCTCAATGATGATGATCGTGAACTCTTACTTTGCTTCGAGACCAACAATCCTTGGGATCATCTCCTCAAGGGTGCCCTCTACAGCCAAGTCGTGGCCCTCGAGTGTTGCCTCGCCCCAACCATACTCTCCATTCTCATCGGTGATCTTCACCATAAGCCATCGAGGCTTCACGCGGTAATACCGCACTGACTTGATCTTGGCCATGGTATCTGTGGGTTGAGTGGTGGTCTGAGCAGTGGGGTCTGCGGGCAAATCTGGGGGGGAGGTTTTGGAGTAAAGCTAGGCGGGGGAATCTGAAGCAATCCGGGGATTACACATCGCATTCTTAACAGAGCTTCAGACCATCGTCAGACCCCGACCTCGAAGTGGCACATGTGCAGTCTGATCCACCTACGGGTTTGGGGTCAATGGGGTTGTGACTCCATTAGCTTCCATGAAACATCCGCATAAGCCCCCCACCACCCCAACTTGACCCCCACGACAGCTGGTACACGGGCATAGAGAAGCCATCCCACGATCCCCACTCATCGGGTCGCGGCACAAGTTGTCTCGGGTTTCTATCCGTGGCCATTTTGGCCATTAGCGTTTGGGTGGATGGAGAACGCGGCGGTAGAGTGGATTTTCTTACCACATCGTTTTTCGAAGACGGGACACTGACCCACCTCCAACTCTGAGTTCCATATCATAAGCTACAGTCAGGATCAAGCCACTCAGATGCTGCTTTTCAAACTCAAGCCAGGTTAAGTGTATGTGGCTGAAGACGTAAAATTCCCAATGTCTTCTTAGCGAAATACGGCTCGGTTAAATCTTGTTCTATTATCAGGTTTATCAATATGCCCTTACGCCGCCCATATCTATGATGTCTATACCTCTACCTTTTTTCATGCATCGTGAACCATTGCCCCGCGAGTCCAGAGGTTCCAATCCCCACACATAGGGAAACCCGGCTAATTTCTTGTGTTTGTCAAACCTGAATCTCCGTTTGCGCCATCTCTATCAGAAGTCTTCTCCCGTGAGATACCTTCCTCCTCATCTCGGCTTTCGCTTGATGTGTCCTCCGCCTTCGTGTCGTCAATTGGCTCCAGGCCACGGTCTTTAATCAACAAGCACCCGACTAAGCAAAGGCCTACTAATGGAATCTGAAAAATGAAGACGGCACGACTAGCTGCCATGTAGGCGTCCAGGACTCTTGACATGTTGTCGCTGCTGAGCTGAGGAATCGAGTACGTGCTGCTTGACAGGTACTTGAACTCCGCCGGAAGGTTTGCTCGAAGAGTCGCCTGAAGAATCGCAGCGGAAATAGCCAGACCACATGCACCACCAGCGCACCGGAAGAAGTTGCGGTTGGATGTGATGACAGCTCGTCTCGACTTGATTGAGTGCGCCTGCAGCGCGACCAGGGTCGGCTGGAAAATGAAGCCAACGCCGATGCCGACAATTAGTAGCGGTATGACAATGATGCCCGGTTTCGTGTTTCGATCGAATATCAATGTGAGACCGGCGCCCCTATGTCATAATTAGTTTCCTTGCTCGACTTTGATAACACGGACCACAATTGGTGGTTCACTGGATGTACTTACAATGTCCAGAACCCAAATCCTAGCCAAATCACCTCTCCGTATCGCTTGGTGCGAGATATGTATTGACCCGATAGGATCGAAAAGACCGACTGACAGACCACGAGAGAGACGTAAATAGCCGCTGAATGCATCACCGAAAATTGGTGGGCATTTTGAAGGTACAGCGGGATGTAGTAAAGATAAGATTGATATGCAGCCCCGAACAAGAAGGTTTGCACCAACATAACCACGACAACCTTGTTTTTGAAAATCGGGACTAACTTAACGTCAGTCAATCAATCCTGGAGGCTATCAAAGGGAAACTTACTTGGCATCATTGGCAGCTTTGCAAACTTCCACTCAACGACGACAAATGACACAAGAGCGAGCCCTCCGATGGTTAACATGCTAATTACCATCGCCGAATTCCAAGGAAAGTAAGCGCCACCTGTACTATGTGAGCAATAAATTCTACTAAACGGGCTTCAAGTGCGTCAACATACCTCCCGAAATTGGAATCAGCAAAAGAATGACGCCGAGAGACGAAGTAAATGATCCAGCGTAATCGATTTTCTTGACGCTACTCTTGAAGTCGTCGTTGGGTGGTTTTGAAGGCAAGAAGAAATAGCAGATGACCCCCACAATAACTCCGAGAGGTGATAGCATGTAGAAGAAAGCTCTCCAGGTTGCCCTCTCCATGAAGGCAGCGGCGAGAAATGGGCCAAGAACGTTTCCTAGCCCGACCATTGAGCCAATGATACCTTGGTACTTGCCACGTTGCTCGAGAGTTACAACATCAGACACAATGATCATGGCCAGGTTCGTGATACCGCCACCGCCAATTCCTGCAATGCCTCGGAAGATGTAGAACATGGCCGCATTTTGCGAGAGCCCGCAAAGAAGGTCTGCCAATGCCAACAGGCCAATTGCACTCAGAAAAACGGCTTTTCGGCCGAAGATGTCAGAAAATCGTCCATAAAGCATCTGGAAAGTAGTGTTGGCGATGAGCGATGACGTTCCCGCCCAGGATATCGTGTCTTCGGCATTGAGGTCGGCGGCGATTGTCGGCAATGTGATACTAATGCCATTTTGGTCGATGAACGCAATGAGGAGGGTGATTGCCAAAGTTGCAAAAACGACCATCAGCTGCTTCAAAGGAAGTATATTAGTCTGATCGTGAAGAGCCTTTTCGGCCTTGGTGGTTTCGAGATCGCCCCTCATCATTCAACCCTTGTCGGCGATCAGTTGAAATGGGGCAACCAACATCCGATAAAGCAGCACACAAGATAATGCCAAGTGAATTGAAAGATGAATGAGAGACTAGAAATTCGAAATCGATTAATGTTAAGTCGACATTTTGCACGCTTCAAAGAAAAATTTGACACCGGCAATCCGACGTTGAGAGTGGACCTGTCCGGGGAGCCAAGACGGGATAGCTGTGGGCGAAGATTGGTTCATCGGCCTGTTTTCGGCTCCGGGCTCGGCGAAATGGTCTCGAAGGCGAATTGATGTGACCATGAAAATATGGGTGCGTCATGGCTGACAGGGGCTTCGGCAACTTTTGAAGCGATCGTCTCCACAACGGTTTAGTCCACATCGGAGGGTCCGATGCCGACGGTCGCTCGGCTGGCGGGCCAATTACCTGGTGGTCGGATATCCGACAATACTTATCTGGGGAATCTTGTGGTAGTCGAAGGTTATCAGAGATGCATTGGTTGTTTCTGGCTTGGCGAGGAAGATCTGTTTCTTATCAACTATACTGGAGTTGGAGGGTGAAACGCCGCGACGAGGGCAGTAGTGGCTCAGTGATAAGGCGTAGTTCCGTTATCTACATGATGTTTAAAATCTGCAATGGACGGAAATATTGCTGGGTTTGTGATAGCAGTGACTGCAATAAATCTTTCGTGAAACATCTGCTGAATAGCGTCGCCCATCTGATTCACGACAAGTTGCGATGGGTCAAGTTGCGAAATTCCGGAGAGCTTTCTCCTCCCGAAAGGAATTCAAGGAATTCATTCAGACGAAAGAACATCCCGATGATGGTCCGGCGTATTTCAACGAAGATTTGCTTCCAACACCGCCGTGTAAGAACACAACATAAACAGACGAGAACTTTGAACGATTATAGCTAACAGCATCGTAGCTCAGCGTACATGGACTGCGTTGCATTTCTTTGCATATTACCTGACGCAAACGTTTTCGCCCAGTTCATATAACCTAGGAGCAACTCTAATTTCTATCGGCCTTGTGAGATTCGTTACTTGGCCTTTCCCAGCCGATAGTCGCTAACTAAAATACTTCCAGCAATGGTGGCACGGTATTGTCGCAGCTGTTATCGGCTCAGCTATTCTGAGCGTCGTTGTTATTCTCAACTCTCGCGGTGCAACTCGATACCATGTTGGCTTTCCCGTCTACGTCAGAGCCGCTGCTGGGGTTAGTGGTGCAAAGCTGTTCATTGTGGTGCGCGCCTCTGTCGCCATCATCTACTTCGCAACCCAGTCTTTCTATGGAGGCATGCTCACCTCAGTTGCTTTGCGGGCTATCTTTGGTTCGGGATGGGACAGAATTCCCAACAGACTTCCCGCCAGTGCCGGCATCACATCCAAAAATCTACTCGCCTTCTTCATTTTCTGGGTTATTCAATTTCCAGTCATGTTTGTGCATCCAACGATCTTACGCCATTTGTTTGTGGTCAAGTCCGTGGCGACAACTGCTGGCCTGTTTGGTGTGATGGGATGGGCCATTCACATGAATGGAGGAACTCTAGGCGATTTTGACTTTGGAGGGAAGTCCCTGAGTGGCTCGGCACTTGTGTGGCCCATGATTCAGGCCATCAACAGTGTCATGGCAGCACTGTGCCCGATTCTTGTTAACCAACCCGATGTTGCTCGGTATGCCACAAAGCCCGCACAGGCGACTTGGTCTCAGGCCACTGGTATCCTTGTTAGCAAAGTCTTGGTCATGTTCCTAAGCTGTGCGACTACCAGTGCTGCGGCAGGGTTTCTCGGCAAGAGCTACTGGAACGTGTGGGATCTCTACAACGCCATCCTGACTGAGTACTGGGGCCCTGGGGCAAGGGCAGGAATGTTCTTCGCGTCCGCAGTGAGCCCCCTCTTTTCAGCCAGATTCTTGTGATCTCCTCTTAACATGCGCGTCTTATAGGGCATGATCTTAGCAATCATTGCAACGAACGCTGGCTCAAATTCATTACCAGTTGGTGCCGATACCAGCGGGCTTTGGCCCAGATATATCAACATCGTCCGTGGCCAGGTCATCTGCGCACTTCTAGCACCGCTATGCGTTCCATGGAAGATCATCTCCAGCGCTAGCTCCTTTCTTACATTCCTAGGCTCATACACCGTTTTCCTCATGCCGACCTGCGGGGTATGTACCTGGTTGGATGAGAGAAGAAGAAACTTCCGTCTGACAAAACCTACAGATTATGATTGTCGACTACTGGATGTTGCGCCGCGGCAACTTTCATGTTCCGAGCTTGTATACCAAAGATGCAAGATCTCCATACGCATATATGAACGGCTGGAACCTTCGGGCTATTGCTGCTTGGATCGCAGGCGTGGCATTTACGGTCCATGGTATCGCGGGAAGCCTCGACCCAAACGCCGTCAATCAAGCCAGCAAGAACATGTACAAGCTTGGGTTCTTGTTGTCTCTCACGATGGGAGCGATGGTGTACTACGTGGCCTGTCTGATTTGGCCGCCACCTATTTACCCCGAGGGAAGCGAATCTGAAGCGACGATGGGCTTCGAGGATATGGCCTCCTCAGAAGGCTTCTTTGCGGGCGAAAGCGTTGACACAATACGAGGAGTTCTCTCAGCTGTTGAGGGCGGAAACGTAGGCCGAGTTGAGGGAAAGGGTACAGGGACCGAGTCAGTCAGTGAGAAGAACATGGTGTAATCATTTACCTTCTCGTGTCGAGGGAAAAGATGTAACCGATTACTACTCGTTATTGGAAGCACCGACGTAAATATTAGACTCGGCTACATTAGACCAGCCGTCGAAGTTTTTCAGCGTCTGCCTATCCCTAGTCATTGCCGGAAAGGCTCTGCAAAAATTCAAAATTGGGCATCCAGACAGGGCTTCCGCTGTCCTGATCGATCCAGTTCGCCAACTCAGCGACCATGGGCCAAGCACCTTCAAAACCCCCACCAGCAATGCCGGAATCCCCAACGCTACCCAGAAACTGGTCGAAGCTTTCATCAGTCATTTGTCCCACTTCCCTCTCGCCGGCAGCTTCCTCGTTCTGCCCGTCTATCGTCGTGTCCTGTTGTCTTCCTGCACGCATCTGAGCTGAGGCCATTTCCGCCAAGCCCGATTCACCATCCTGAAGTTTTTCCATGGCTGCGTTCACAAGAACCTCAAAAGCGTCTCTATATTTGCGAACCCAAGGTGCTCTCTCGCCCATGACGAATAACACTAAAGAGCAAGCACGGACGTCATTCGCAAGTGCCACTGACCAAAGCTCATTCCCCTGTGTCCAGAGTCCATAAAGAAGAGTAACCCCGGCGACGAACACGGTCTGAACGGCAATGAAGCTGTGACCGTAGTCGAGAGTTTGATGGAGCCTCTTGTGAGCCTGGCAAATATCCCCAGCAGCTCTCATACACAGCCCGTAGAACTGGTCAGAAGGGGGAAGAAGAGGTAAGAAAGGCTGGATCAGAAGCCTGAGAGCGCGATTGTACAGCAACAGAGCGTAGTTGAGTTCGGGATGATTCGGTGCCATCCACTCATTGAGCGAAACCCGCCAAGTTTGAAGCCGTTGGTAAAGACGATCGAGTTTTGGTCGGAGGGTATCTAAGGCTTTGTCTGTTCGGTAAATGGAGTGATGAATCTTCGACTCGATTCGGCGGAGCTTGAACAGCACGACTGCGAGCGTTATGTCGTTTCCAACAGTCCCGGATGCAGATGAGCTGCTGTTGATACAAGTATCAGGGAATTCTACGTCAATCTGGTTGTCCGCGATACTCAACGGTCGACCGAGTGAGATGGCGATCGTCCGCTCTAGTAAGTAGACAGACCAGAATAATCTTCGCCTGCGCTGTACCACAGATTCAGAGAGATTGTGTTCGTGAGCTGCGCGGTGAAGCCCAAGATCAATGGATGTCCTCATCGCCAGACCAATCATGTACCACAGTCCATGACTAGAGGTTGATCGAAGATGGAACATGACTAACAACGTCATCGCCTCAATGTTCTGCACCGTCCGCGATTCCCTTGCCGCGGATATGTGCTGCAGCGCAGTGATGTAGAGAGCCTTTCCATATGTTAGCTCAAGTGCTCAAATTCGCAACGTCCGTCAAGAAATAAGGACGTACCTCGGGGGAAAATCCCGGGCCACGCTGTGTTAACTGTACCAATGTTGCACCCATAGCATACACTAGGTACAGCTTGAAGACACCAAATCTTTCAGCTTTGCTTAAACTTTGCGGTGGAGTTCCCGCCAACGCGACTCTTTCGCCATGCAGCTTCCATAATTCCTCAGGCTCGAGAAAAGGATACTTGGAGTGCAGTTGAGACATGTATGCCCTCAACATCTTTGAACCCTGCTCATCACTCGGGGGCTCTTTGACACCGTGAGCCAAGAGATCCTCTACAGTAAGACATCTAGGGCCCGGATTGAGGCAGCCCGTTGACCGATTGGCACTTGCACCGTCATGGATGTCTGGCAACATCTTGTTCCAGACTGTTGCTTGCACCATCTCGCCAAGATTGAGGGCCAGCGATAACCCGGCCGAAGGTCCAACATAGGCAGGAGCCTCAAAATTCCCTAGCGACACGTGTGCAACCACGTCGCTCAGAGCATTTTTGTCCCTGTTTGAGTGACTGGAGTGAATACTGGCGGTTTCTCTGGGGGTCGAGTTGGTTTCTGGCGTAGGAATTTGAGCCAGCTTGTTCTCCAGGTAGGCCACCCTTTCTTCTAATGCCCGGGTGTATCTGGATCAGTCTTCAGCTTGCATTCGTTAAATCCCCGAGACCTTGTGTATACTTACGCAGTTGATGAAGCTTCATCTGTGACATCTACCTTGTCGCATTGAGCGCCTGACCTGCGGCAGTTCGAGCAGACCGGAAATTGGTCATCACACTCCAAAATCAGATTGGTTTCCAGTATCTCTTAACAACCATAGCCGATTACCTTTTGCTTACGACTTTTACATCTTGTGCAGGCCGTTCTTCCTCTCTTCCTAGGGTTCGGAGGGACTCCGGCTGAGGAGACCGGGGGCGATGAAGCCGGGGGATGTGCGTCAGGCGTCATCTCCGCAGGCTGATAACATGAGACGACCGCCAAGAAGCTCGACTGCCAAACTGGCAGCAACGCTGGGTGAATCTGCGGAGGCGGATGTCCGATTTACATAGATGTCGGTTGCTATCACCGGTGCCGATCTCGCCTTTGGACAGCTTTTTCTTCGTCGGACGACTTCCGTGAGACACTAGCCCCCACTTCGGAAACATTCCGACGCAGCAGCCATCGCACTGCCGATCGGAGGTTCCGACACTCGTAGGCTCGAACGCCCAGGAAGAGTGCCAAGTCGGCCGTCATTGGCAATCGTCTTTCTCAACAAGATTTCTTGGCTATGCAAGCGGTGACAAGTGATTGATTATGTGTTCACTACACAGAGCTAGTAGGTGTTTTCAGCAAGCTACTTCAATATTTGTGCTAGGAGATTTGCTGCATATCTACGTCGGTGTTGTAATTGAATGATCAAGCCTTCATAAAATTTCTCTGACTAGAACCATAAACTCACACACCCTTCATCCACTCGCCATTGGGTTTGTACGGGAATTCAGCCCTCATATGCTTAGCAATATCCCTTCGAGTCGTGACCCAAACCCCCTCTTTCTCTGAGATGTACTTCATGAACTTTCTCAGTGCCTCAGATCTCCCTGGCTTGCCGATGATGCGCGTATGCAACGGAATGTTCATCAACTTCCCGCCCTCTCTGTACAAACAATCGAAGGTGTTTTTGAGATATTGCTCATATGTCTCAGCGACTGAGCTGCCAAACCCAGGTGACATGTGAAACTTGCCATCGTTGCAGTCATAGTTGTAAGGGATCAGAAGCATTCCCTCCCTGTCAGCTTCTGGCAAGTCCTTCTCCCACGGCAAGTCGAGCCAGTAAGGTACATCGTCGTTGTAGCACTCCGAGGACCAGAGAAACTCTCCACCCAGGCTCTTCCAAACCTCTGGGAACAAGGAAGGAGTATTTGGGGTTCCGCGGCCGAAGTAAGCACCCACCGGCATCTCGCCCGAAACCTCTTTCAACATCAAAATGTTCTGTTTGATGTATTCCTTGTCTTCTTCAAGCGAGTAGTTCCAGATGTCGAGCCACCTTAAACCATGGCAGGCAATCTCGTGGCCGTCGCGGACCAGAGCTTTTGCGAAGGTCGGGTTTCGTTTCAGAGCATAAGCGACGGCATACGTGGTGAAGCTCCATCCGAACTCCTTGAATAGTCGGATAAGACGCCAGGATGCAGAGCGGCTGCCATACTCGAAGTCTTGCTCGGCGTTGAGGTATCGTGCACCTTCCTTGTAACCACCTGACGCACCCTTCTCCCACAGGTATGGCTCCGAGAATGGATCGCCATCCAAGATGCTTCGCTCTCCTCCCTCTCTGGATTTTCCATCAGCCCGTGGCACCTGTTTAATGATACATACATAGACACTTACTCATAATTGAGGACAAAAGACACAGCAATACGAGCACCATTGGGCCACTTTGGATCAAACCCCTCCTCGCCGAAGCCTAGACATGATGATGTTAGACGCATATGTTTCCGTCGTTGGACTATTACTCACCCTCAAAGTCGCGAGGGATCTGGAGACTCTCCTCAATATGCACCATTTTCAAAATTGTCAAAAATTGTCAGTGGTTTCGAATATTGGAATAGGCCTAGGCGAAACTTATGAATGAGCAACCCAAAATCGATGGCCTTAATGCAATCTCTTACTTGTCGCGATAAGCAGTGCGTGCTCTTTAATATAACCATTGAAACCCTCAATATGCAGCCTTCGTAAGATAGCCGCAAGAGACTATCGATTTGCCCCTCCTTCGAGAACTATTTCATCTTGCGATATCTTGCGGGGTACTTGGATGGTGGGGTTGATCCTTCCCAAGATAAGGACATAGTGGGGTTGATTGAGCTGCACTGCTACCGGTTCACAGTCGCCGATGGCCTTTTGAGAGAGGATTCGGATGATCCGAATGCAGTAAACTGTTCGCAGGGAGTCGATGATAGCGATAAGATATCGATCCAGGGCTATCGGACCTATCTAGGAGATTAGGTATGCATTAGAACTACTATGGATGTCCAATCCACATCGGCTTGAATAATATCAGCTGGCTTTAGTCGCAAATATCTTGAATCGGGCGTCAGGTTCACGGAGTGCGCCTCTTTGAGTCTACTGTCTAAAGCTCGGTACTGATCCCGAAATGTCCGTCTTCTCTTTGAACGTTGACAAGACAAACCCCGTCACGGCGGAGGTTCTTGACGATAGCCTCAACGCGCTAGGTATTACTCTGAAAAATGACGATAAGGATGAGTACCAAAAGCTGCTTGCGGTATTCCACGAATCTGTTGTCGGAATAATGTCTCTTCCGGGTGAGTCGCATTTACACTTTGTGTTGGGCTTGACTAATACCATTTGGCAGACTATGTACCGCCAGTGGATGAGGTTAGATTTCCGAGGGAAGACATTCACTTTCCTGACTCGTCCGACAACCTCCTATCAGCATGGGCGTGGAGATGTCGAATTGAGGACAAGCAGAAGAAAGGAGGACTTCTTGCTGGAAAGACGATTGCTGTCAAGGACAACATAGCCGTAAAGGGTGTTCCAATGCTCATGGGCACCGACTTCGTGAAAGATTACACCCCTGTGAGACACTGTTCCGTAACCCCTTGAGGGTATACAGCGACTAACGCATGGCATCAGAACACTGACGCGACTATCGTCACCAGACTTCTCGAGGCCGGAGCTGTCATTACCGGAAAGTCAGTCTGCGAGAACATGTGCCACTCAGCCACAAGCAGCTCATCATCAACCGGCCATGTACACAACCCCTACGCCAAAGGCTACAGCAGTGGAGGAAGTTCAAGCGGTTCTGGAGCTCTGGTAGCCAACGGCGATGTCGACATGGCTCTGGGAGCAGACCAGGGAGGTTCAATTCGTGTGCCTGCCGGCTGGTGTGGTATCTATGGCCTCAAGCCTACCTTTGGGCTTGTCCCTTACACGGCTTGCGGCTCTAACGAGCCGACGAATGATCACGTCGGGCCCATGACGCGAACTCTACTCGACAATGCTTTGATGCTGCAAGCCATCGCCGGAAACGACAACATCGACGATCGGTCTTTTGCAGCACCTTCACCGGATAAAATCCCCAAATACTACGACAACCTGGTTGCGTTGCAAAATCCGACAGACCTGTCTGGTGTCAAAGTTGGTGTTCTGGTCGAGGGCATGAACCAACCCTCAGTTGAACCTCGTGTCAAAGCCTGTGTGGAAGCAGCGATCCAAGGGCTACGTGACCTGGGCGCGACCGTGGAAGAAGTGTCGGTGCCCTTCCATTCTCAAGGCGCAGCAGTGTGGACGGCCATCAGCAAGGCCGGAGGATATCTCGCCAAGCGAAATCTCAACTTTGGCAGAAGAGGCCATGTGATGACAGACCTCACCGAGAAGTTCCAAAACCTCACCCAAGAGCAATGGGACAACGCCTACGTCTCGTCCAAGAACATATACCTGAACGGGGTTTACGCACAAAAGGCTTTTCCCAGTCTCTTAGGGAAGGCGACGAATTTGAGCAGGAAGCTCCGGGATGATTACGACGCGGCACTCAAGAAGTATGACGTGCTGGTTGCGCCCAACCTGCCGTACATCGCCAACTCGCATACCCCGTATGATGCATCGCCGCTGGAAAAGATCGGGAAACAAGTAGGTTTGACTGCGAACACTGCTCCGTTTGATCAGTCAGGACACCCGGTACTAGCCATGCCTATTGGCATGCTCACCATCGAGGAAGGCCCACTGAAGGGCTCCGGCACCAAGCTGCCGGTGAGCATGCAGGTCATTGGGAAATGGTGGCATGAAGACGATGTTTATCGGGTTGCATACGCTTGGAGTTTGAAGAATGACTGGAAGACCAGATAAAAGACAGCTGGCAAAATTGGTCTTTGAATGTTTTCTCCGGACCGGAGGCAACGTGATGTTGGAGCACAATTTAGCAACTAAAAAATACACCACACGTCTTCGCGAGCTATGAAGAAATCACTTCACTTTCTTGTTGTGCATCATAATCACCAACGGCACCTTGACCGAAAGACGGCTTCCCTGATGCAGCAGACGTTGTCCTGATCGACACTTTTGATGTTTTGCAGGGATAAGTCAGCCCCTCACATAGCTTTGATTAGCTAGAAATGCTAGCTGCAAACTTACTTGTTCAGGATGCTAGGGATAGTCGAGTCAAGTAGTCTCCTCTGAAGGTCGGGACAAAGCGATCGGACTATAACTATTATGATTAGCAGGGAGGGGACTCGTGAGAAGTAAAGTTCCAGGACAGACCGCCGTCTGATTCACAGACATCGTCACACGGCATTCCAGTCTCTCCCTCCGCGTTACGGCATGCGGCGACCGGCAGCAGCGGGTCCGAGGGCGGAGTCTATCTTGTCTCGGTGGCCTCAGTCCCGGCCGACCTCGGGCCCTTCAACTTCGGCTTCTTGCCCGATGCGCCGGCACCGACACGAGAGGGAACCAACATTCCTGGGAACCCCCACGCTCCGCTCCCGGCCCCGGCAAAATTTCCACATTATCCTCGAGACGCAGGCCCAGACCCAAAAAGGTGTTAGATAAGGGAATTGCAGCCTCAGTGGGTCCCCGCGGGCGCCCTTGTCCAATATCGTGCCTGATTTCAACCCGAAGTGGAGGTGGCAGACGCAACAAGAGTTGCAGATTGTGTGGTTGTTCCCCGCTGCGGAGTCGCTCCGCTTTGAATTCCTAGCCGGACCCGGCCCAATGAAACATTTTTTGCTGGTTTTGAGCTTCCTTAATTCATGGATGATGTCTTTGAAGGCGTCTCGGAGCTGTTGATCCATTGATTGTGATTGACCGACTTCGGAATTGGGTGTCCGAGTGGAGACCGACCGGGTAAGGATTTTTTCTGCGTTTTCTTTCAACTCCCTTTGAACTTCTCGCACATGCGTATTTAAATGCAAAGCTCGTCCCCTATTTCTGGATTGTTTTGCGCTGGGTTATTGTTGGAATGAGTAGATTGTTTTCTTGGCAAAATCCTGAATTCTCCCTTGTCAGCGATTCTCTTTCATCCTGTCTTTAGTTCAACCCAAGTTGGCAAATACATCGCATTCAACTCCGTGTTCTCTTTTCTATGTCACAGGAAGCGCAACATCGAACAGGTCTTCAAGATGTCGTCGATAAATACGCTGTCAGAAGTACCCACGCGAGTGGATGAGCTGCCGCCAGACTTGCTGGCAATGAGGACCTCCAACGCCGAGAAGGGTGTGAACATCCTCGCGCAGACTCCCAGTCGGCCCTTCTCCTATCGTGAGGATGAGACTGTTTACGCCAAGTTCACCCCTAAGCGCAAGATCCTTATCACAGCCATTGTGTCCTTCGGTGGCCTTGGTGTCAATCTGGCAGCCCTCCTGGTATTATCAGCCTTGCCTGAAGTGGCAGCGGCTTTCAACACCACGGGAACCATCATCAACTATTCAAACGCGCTATTCCTCTTGATCATGGGCATCGGCGTCCTCTTCTGGGGCCCGATTAGTCAGGTGTATGGCAGAAAATGGGTAAGCACAATCATCACTGTACCTCGAACATCATGTACAATAGTAGTCTTCACAATAGGCGTTTTGGCAACTTTCTCTGTTGCGCAATTTCTTCACCGTTCCGTTGAACTAAATGTCTCAGGTTTTTGTCATCTCGACTGTGTTGTTCTGCACATTCTCTCTCGCAACTGCGAAGGCCCCCAACCTCGCAGCTTTCTTTATCTTCCGCTGCATCACCGCGTTCGGGGGAACTTGCTTCCTAGTCGTCGGCTCAAGTTGCTTGAGCGACGTGTATCGACCGACTGAGCGCGGTACAGCTTTGGGCTGGTTCTTGGGTGGCACTCTGATTGGACCTGCCTTTGGCCCCTTCCTTGGAGGCGTCATCGTGACTTATTCTACGTGGGAGTCGCTCTTCTGGTTCCAAGGTGCTGTGGGAGGAGTGGCAATGATCCTGGCCGTTGCGTTCTTGCCCGAAACAAGTCATGGCAAGTGGTCTGAAGAGCTGGAGGGGCTCACCTTCAAGGAGAAAGTTGGACAGGTCTGGGAATGGACCAACCCGTTCCGCGTCATTTCCCTCTTCCGTCATCCAAGGATTCTTCTTGTGGTAAGTCTTCCAAAACCCTTCTGCCATTAAGAGACATCGTAGGTTTTCGCGCCAAAGCTGGATCGCTGCAAGCTGCAAGCCTCAACTCAAAACGCATGACGCGTTTTGATCAACGCGGTAAGACGCATTCTGTTCGTTCACCCCCAGCTAACTACACAACCAGGGCATCGCCGCATCATCGATTCTGTGGAACATGCAAGTTCTCTTGACGCCCGTCCGTTACGTGATCAACCCGCGATTCAACCTCACTTCTCCGCTGCAATCCGGATTCTTCTTCCTGGCTCCCGGAGCGGGGTACCTCGCAGGCACCTTTGTCGGCGGCCCCTACGCGGACTACACCGTCAAGAAGTGGATCAAGAAGCGTGGTAGGCGGGTGCCGGAGGACCGACTCCGAAGTGCTTTTGTTGCCATGGGGTTGGTGATTCCGGGAAGTGCGATCATCTACGGATGGGCTATTGATCAACAAAAGGGCGGCATTCCCCTTCCTATTATCTGCATGTTTGTGCAGGGTGTTGCTCAGATGGTCTGCTTTCCTTGCTTGAACAGTTATTGCCTCGATGTCTTCCGGGACAGGGCTTCCGAAGTCATGGGTATGTTTTCCAACTGGTCGAACCAACCGTTCTTATACTGTGAAGATGGCATTGCTGACCCAAACCATACAGCGAGCAACTACTTCATCAGATATCTGTTCGCCGCTATTGCGACGGCAGTGTGTCTTCCGGGAGTCCAGGGCATTGGTGTCGGTTGGTTTTCGACAGTGAGTGCTCTATTTGTCATGGTGTCCTCTGCTGCTGTGATCTGCATCGTGATCTTTGGCTCGAAGACGAAGAAGTCGGCGGAAGAAAAAGTTGAGAGTGCTTAAGGAGCCGGTCAGACTGGTCGTAAAAGGGTCTCGGGATGTTCTGGTACATGGGAAAATTGCGTAGCATTTGTTTAGAAACACTTAATAGCCTTCGAATTCATGATCTTTTTTGGTCAATGAGCTCAATCGAACATTTCACTGCTCAGGCCGTTCAAACATGAAGAGTTTTGTTTCCAATTCGACCTCTTGTTGGTGGTGGCTTCAACGGTCTTGATCCGTTTGAGAGCGGGATCCAGCGGGATGGCGGAACGGCGGCTTCCTTGCCGCCACGTTGTACCCATGCGTAGCCAATATTTCAATTGCATTTCAACTGCATTTTTACCGATCTACGCATGATCTGCGAGAACAATTCTCTCAATCAAGTGAACTTGATTGGCTCGGGGATCAGCTCCGAGGAGCTGACAACCTAGATCGCTCCATGAACGCCCTAATTATGGGGGAGATTTTACAGCACTAGGCATTATGGAGATGCCCGTGTCAAGCTAAGGGCGCAGGCCGAAGTGGACCATCGGCGCCGAGACCAATGATTTTGCCTTTCCAGGGATGGCATTGACAACAAGGCGCAACAACAAAGGCGAAACCTGCCATGTGCTCGGAAAAAGGGCAGCCAGCAAACGCGCCTTGCCGGATTTTTTAGAGTTAGTGCGACGTGTCTCGCGGTTTCCAGAAACATCGATCGACAAAAGATCCAGTTCTTGCAACAATGAAAGCGGTTACACGATGCTCAAAATCTGTACAAAAGGCCCAGCTGCTCGGGTCTCCGATTTATAGGAAAGTTAATCCGGGCTATCCGTACAGGTCACTCTTTGTGTTTCATCATCATCCCTTCACCGTCGCTCGGGACCGTCAAGTCAGCCGCCTCCTCAAGCGCCCGATCTCGTTCTCGTCGGCCACTCCCGCAGCCATGGCGAAGTCAGTAGAGATACGATCGGACGGTCGTCCTAACATCGACATCCGGCCAGCCACACTCGATGATGCCAAGACAATCGCGGAGCTGGGTGCGCATGTTTTCTCCGTCACCTTTGGCCACTCAGTAGAGCCGCACGAGCTGCAAGCGTTTCTGGACGAGTCATACAGCATTGAAGCAGTCACAAGGAACTTGAAAGATACCAACAAAGACACCATTCTCGCAACGGACGCTGCAGGCGACATCCTGGGCTTCGCAATGTTGACCCGCGGTTCTACAGAGCCATGTGTCGCGGACCTCGAGGGCATTGTCGAGCTGCAGCGGATCTACTTGTACCCCAAGGCTCATGGCACTGGTACCGGCAAGGCACTTGCAGACAAGTTGGAAGACATGGCTAGGGAGCAGGGCTTCAAGAACATCTGGCTTGGCGTGTGGGAAGAGAACTTCCGGGCAAGGAAGGCGTATGAAAAATGGGGATACAAGGCTGTCGGCACCCACGACTTTGTTGTCGGCTCTGTGGTTCAGACGGATGATATTCTGGTAAAGGAACTATAGAAATGTTGATTGCAAAAGGGTCAGGGTTGGATTTGCGGAGTTTTGCTCTTCTTGGGTGTCCAAGACATAGATTCAGAACGATAGACGCAGATCAGGTGCGCTAAGGCGCATAGTAGACGTCGGAAATAGAGTAGAAATACTACGAGCCAAACATGAACCGTAATTTGGATGCACACATGACAAAAATGAATGAAATCGGATCATTTCAATGTTCGCGCGATACCCGTATGTTACATCAGGACAGTTTTACAACTCAATGGGGCATTTCGTAGTACCGCTGATTCTTGTTCACAACCCACCCAATCTACGTTCAACAGCTTAGCGAACTGAGACTTATGAATGGCTAGTCCCAGGGCAGGCCATAATGTTGTAAATCATTCTCGAATCCAAGTCAGCCTCGGTCGCTTATACAGAATTGCACGTGACGCTGCTCTTGTTAGCAAACAAAAGCAGCCTCTTCTTGAGAAGCATACATTGAGCCATAATCCCTTTTTCGACGGATAACGACCTGTTGCGAGACGCCTTAGGTTCATATGGAATTCCAGGCCGTGAGAGAAGATTATCATCAGCAAGATCGACTAAAAAGTCACTCCACATCTAGTTATTACACGCATTATGTTTCCCAATTCGACGGTTGCAGTAATGTTTTACGGTCCCTCTCAACCAACCCTTGCCCATCGACCAAGGTCCCAGCGCCCTACGCCTCACAAAGCCACGCCCTACACATGACACCTGTGGATAACATCAAGGTGAAAGGCTACCTAGTAGTGATTACTGATCATCTGTACCATGCCCGACATTGACTCAAGATATTCCGCAGTCAAATAAAGGCGGATCGATGGCCCTACTCTAAGCTGCAAATACAAAAGAATTCACAATTATTATTACAGTTATCGGAGGGCCCAAATTCATCAATACGAATCCGATATGGACGAAGTTACCCGCGAAGTTCGATGCCGTATTTTCGAGTATTACCTCGCGAACTGCCGTCCGCCAACGACGCAAGATATTGCCGAATCAGTCGGCATCAGCGAGGAACAAGCGCGCGTTTCATTTCAACAGCTTGATGCCGCCCACCATGTAGTTTTGCACAAGCCTGGAGTTCATACCCCGACACCAATCTGCATGGCACATCCATTCTCTCACCTGTAAAGTGTCCAAAACGACGTTCAGACGAATGCTGCTGACAGTACTCTGAATAGGCCCACGCCCTATGTCGTGGTATGTTTTCTCTTCATGTCAGTATTGCATCGTTTTTAATCGGAAAATTAGGCTCAAGACACCCGCTCTTGGTGGACGAACTGCGCCTGGTGCGGCTTCGGCTTGGCGGCGATGCTGCTGGGTCCTCATGGCTCCTCCCCATCCCCTGTCAGCTTGTCCGCCAAATCCGGCACAGTCGATGGAGAAATGAACTTCATAGTCACAAATGATGGCATTAAGCTTCATGGAAACGAAGTGGATACCGAAAAATGCGTGGTTCACTTCTCCGCACCTCTCAAGACGTGGTGGACCGATGTGAGGTTCGCTTGTGGCACGATTCATGTTTTCGGCAGCCAGGCACAAGCGGCGGAGTGGGTGAGTACAACGAGGAGCTTCAATGTAATTGAAAATTCCACTAACATATCTCAAGTGCGAACGATACGGATTCAAACATGGAGAGGTGATGAACTTGGATACAATGTGGAAGCTCTCGAAGGTACGATCGAACCTGACCATTATGTACTACCAATTTAATTCTTCGTCGACTTACAGTTATCTAGGCCTGGTATGAGAACAAAGCATCGCATAATCACGACAGATTCAATGCTCAGGAGGTTACCGATCTCTTCCAGGAATTGGGGTTGGTATCCGAGTTTTGGGCTCGATAAGATTGCGGGCGCTACGCCTTACATAGAACAATGGCCATCCTGAGCTGGACATAGAACGTGGAGACTTCGTCAAAGCGAAACGAAATATTATTTCATCAGCTTTTGGTATTCGTTGACTTTCACGTTGGTCGGTCATGTTGGCTTTCTCCCGTTGTTGGCGGTCCGGCCAAACCAACACGAGGCGGAGTCGTTGCTCGTTAAGCGCCAACCGGTCGCCCTCAGCCCCCGACCATTATGCGACCGGGCTGCAAGTCTCCAATAGATGTCGTATTGTTGGTGCAATCATGTTGAAAATGGATGGGTCACAGTGTCTGTAGCCTAAGCCCATTCGAAGATCCCCTGCAGTGACAATGCAACCCAGCAGCACCTGTTTGGGCCACGGGGTTGGGCTCTCAGGCAGACAGCCAGGCATACCACACATTCATATATCAGGCATCATTGTCCATCCTTCTTTCAAAGCTTTCCTGCGAATTCTGGTCACTGTCAATTTCAGTCCCAGTGTCCGCAGCTTTCGGGGCTGTTGAACATCAAGATGGCAGCTATCCTTGATATCGCGAACCTGGAGGAAAGATGGACGATTTGTAAAGTCGAGGACGACCGAAAAGCCGATTTGATCGTCGTGAGTTTGACGTGAGTTTGACCAATTATTTGGGTGTGTGCTGACTTGCTTGGCGCAGGATTTGTTCAATCACGTTGAGATGCTCACTCGCAAACTCGCTGAAGCTGAGCAGAGCCTGGAAGAGAAGAACATTTACATCAAGTCTGTGAAACAGAGTGGTGCTGAGATGAAGCTGCAGATCAATCAGCTTCAGTCCGAGAAGGTATGACTTTCGTCGCCGGTTTGGATCACACGATTGACGATGCTAGGATAAATATTCCTTTTCTTCTGTGGTCATCGACGGCGATTGCATGGTGGTAAGTGCTTTACCCTCACACCATCTTTTGGCCCTGACCCCACAGTCAAGCTGAACAATGTCAGTTCACCGACGAACTCGTTACTCAAGGATTTGAGGGTGGCAAGAAAGCATCAGGAATGCTACGTCAAACCATCTTGGAACAGTTGCCTGAGTTGGACCCTGACATGCCGCATCATTCTCAAGTGATGATCCGAGTATACGCCAACCTCAAGGGTCTTGCCAAAGTTTACCATGATACCCAGATTTTGAAAAATGTGGAAATTCTGAACGACTTCGTGAGAGGCTTCAATAGGGGATCATCTCTCTGTGATTTTGTTGATGCTGGTAACGGCAAAGAATGCGCGGATGAGAAGGTTAAAGGTACCTCAAAAGCAACCCCGAAAAGCCGCATGATGTAACATGCTGACATATTTAGAAAACTTTGAGCTTGGTCTCAACGACGTTCATTGTCGCCGAGTCTTGTTAGGCGGATCGGGCGACAATGGGTACGCTCGTTTACTTGAGCGACATCTTGCCGACAGCCCCAAGCGAAGCAAAATCCTACTGATAGAGGGACCCCCGTTCGAGAGGGAGCTGGCAGATCTTCGAGGCAGCTTCCAAGCCTTGTCCCTTTCCAGCGTATTCAGGGCGCAGAAGCTTCCAAGCGTTAAACGACGGGTATCGTCTCAACTCAGCCCTCCGACGACGCCGTCCGCGGGCTATGCAGCCGCTGCTTCGAAAGCTTCCGCTCCATCAACCTCGGCAACCACTCAGATTGACTCGCCGTCTACGACGACTCCAACACACACGATGAATGTGGTGCTTCGCAACAAGGCGGGCGAGCGTGTTGACTCTCCCCTGAGCTGTATGCCGCAGGACGTGATTTTGATGAAGAATCGGAAAATGTGCAACAATTTCCATCTCCTTGGGGATTGCCATTTTTTGAGGAACTTCGGGTCGTGTCAGCATAAGCATGGCCCAAAGTTAGATGGTAAAGATCTCCAAGCTCTGCGTGCAGTGGCTCGCCATTCGCCCTGTCTGGCCGGCTTGGATTGCGACGATCCAAGTTGTATTCACGGCCACCGATGTCCACGAAGCAGCTGTAGTGTGGCTGGATGCAAATTTCCGCTAAGCATGCACAATACCGACACAGTTGTTGTTCGTCGTGTTGTTTGATAAATCCCTGGAAATGAGCTGAGCAGCTGCTTCGTTTTGTTTGACATCTTCATTTGTATTTAGAGCTTGTTTCCAAATCGGTCATTTCTGTCACCAATACACATCCTATTCTTCCCCCCACTTGGATGCCTAAAGCTCGAACCCGTGCCAACTGAAAGAAGAAGGTGTCGATAAATACATGTGCTACGCCTTACTCGCTTCGGCCGAACCATGTCCAACTGGTGCTGCGCCGTCGAGATCAACAGGGGTTCGGACCCTCCCGTGCGCCATTTCAGGCCAAGCGCCCAATCACTGAGGGCTTCCATGTCTGATCTGGTGATGATACAGAATGATTCATACCGGACCCAGTCATCTTCGGTGCGATCTCCTCAATCTCGCCGGGGCATCCCCGCTACCATGACCTGTCTGTGCGAGATGAAGCTTTTTTAAAAGATGCACCCTGCTCTGTTTCACCTGCGATCTCAGTGGTTATTCAGAGGACAGTTGAATCCATAGCGAGCCAATATGACGACCCGAGATTCGCAAAGTGCAGCTGGGCGCTGTCGGCTTCAAGCGACTCGCAGGATATTTCCCAAGACGCCTGCGCCGGAACCCACCGTGTCGAAGCTTTCAATCATCGACGCGACAGTTGCACGATTCACGCCTACCGCTGCGATATGGCTTTACGATAAGAATGATATTGTGGAATTGCCATACCCGAGCCTATTCGAAATACTTGGATCAGCCCTCAGCGAAACTCTGGACGATTTCCCTCATTTTGCAGGACGAATCCAATGGGCGACCCAGGACATGGTAAAGAACGATGCAGTTCAGCGTCATCTTGGCCGCCCAGTCGTATCCCATGGATCTCCAGAAGACCCTGGGGTTGAGCTCATAGTTGCAGAGTACGATACCAATTTGGACCAAGTCGTTCTGAGCAGAAACGAAAGAGAAACAAGTCTGAAAGAGTGGAACGCGAGCGACTTTCAGCAAAGCGACTTCCTGCCGAACACCAAAATCGCGCTATCATCCCTCAATGCGATCGAAGGATTGCCCAGCATGGCTATTCAGCTCACGGCATTCAGATGCGGAGGCATAGGGATCAGCGCAATGATTGCACACCCACTCGCAGATGCCGCTTGCCTAATGACCTTCATGAACTCCTGGGCTGCGCGATCAAGGGCTTTGCTGCATCCAGAGTCTATATCCGGGAGCTCAAAAATTGTCAAGCCAGTTTTTGAACCTCCTCTGCTTGATCGAGTTGCACAACTAAGCCATGGAGGAGCACCCGACAATGCCAAGATCCAGAAGGCTCGTTCACTACCAATGCACCGGTTCGACTGGTGGGCGGAAGATGCACCCGGTTTCCCTTCTGGTACGAAGCCCGCCACTCAGGCTACGATGCCGTCTGCTGAAGAAATGGGAAGCACGCAGCTCAGCCCGTCAGCCTTTCCGCCATGGCCAACATGGGACATGTCTGCGCCAGTTGATCACTACCAGATCCGTTTCTCGTCCAGCGAGCTAGCGAGAATGAAAGCAGCTGCGCAAGAAAGTCTTCCTGCTAATATGGCGTCTTGTCGCATATCTCGACTTGATGCTGCGTTGGCACACGCATGGACTCTCATCAATCGCGCAAGAGGTCTTCAAGATACTCAGGACAACGTGTATCTGGACATCACTCTTGGACTTCGACCAAGGGTGAGCCCGCCATTGCCCGAGACTTTCGTCGGGTCTCCTCTCCTACTCGGATATGTCGAGAAGGCCGGGGTCGAGGCGTCTACGACGGATTTGGGGCCAGTTGCGGGAGCGATCCGAAGCATGATGAACATGTTCACTCCGGATGCGGTCGCAGCTTATATTCATGATGCGGCTCATGAGGTTAGTCCACAAAGACTGTGGCAGGCCTTCTTGGGAAAGCACCATACACTTGTCACGTCTTGGGTGAGGGCACAAGCCTACGAGCTTGACTTCTTTGGAACAGAGCAGATGGCCAGATATGTCCAGGGAGTCATGCCTAAGATCGATGGTCTTGTCCAGGTCATGGATGTTGCGGATACTGGCGACTTCGATGTCAGTATATGCATTCAACGGGAGGCCATGGAACGGCTCTTGAGTGATCCTCTTCTACGGAAGTATGAGTCTTGAAAATCGCGATGACTTTTGCGAAGTTTATGGGCCTATGGCACAACTAGAGCCGACCTAACGGACAATTCAATTCTTAGATTAAGACTTAAACTTCGTACAAACGCATTATTTGGAAAACTCATGAAGCCGCATTTCTCCGGCCATGCCATTATCGTCTGCTTAAGTAGATACAAGAAGGTCAAATATGTACATGTAGACCTTGACCATCATTCTCCAAGTCGTTGAGGTCTAGACAATATTGATTACGATGTTAATTTTGGTTCCTTCAACCCTCAGTCGCCTGTGCAATTCGCTGACCGATTTGCGCTTAGGCGTAGACGTAGCAAAGTGGCGATCCGCCAATGGTGTTCATCAGCTCGCTGATCGTGCGGTTCTCTGCGAGGACTCCAAGGTGGAGAACATCTTCCACAGTAGTGTTCCGACTCGCAGGCCTGTTGTTGATCGTAATCGTGCCGGCAACCTCAAAAGCGTTCCACAGGTGCAGAGCTTGCCACAGCCAGTACACGCGGTCGACCATCGCATGGTGGAGGAAGAACGAAGGGTCAACGGGCGACGAGTATAGATCGCTCGCCTCGCCATTGACGGAAAAGTGGCCTGCGGCGTGCATGCCGAGGAAGCCGTCCGCGAACCTTCCCTGGAGTTCGTTTTGGAAAAGCTCGATGTTGCGGGAAGCAGCTCCGATAGTGATATTGGCCATATTCTCGTTCGTCATCCAGTTGGTCATGGTATAGGAGCTGAGGTCACGCTTCAGGCATCGAGGGTTGTGGCCCAGTCTTCCTGCGGGACTGGCCTCCATGCCGTCCATACCAGGGTTCACGGGTCCAAGGTTCACTGTCATGCTATGCAGATGTTAGCTTAACTCGAATAGGCGATTGGGATGATGAGATACTTACTTGACGAAAGGACCACTCTCTACACAGCCACCGCCCTTACCGGAAGGCAACCAGATGGCGCCGGCACCGCTGAGACTGCCATTATGCTGCACGAAGGCACCGTCGCCACTGAGACTCGTGTCGCTACCATCGAAGATTGGAGACTTGGTCAAATCATCTTGGTACTTGAGCCAATTCCAGTACTATGATTATTGATTAGAAGGGTTCAAGGTTGAAAGAGAGAAGTCGAAGATGTCCAATCTTCAAGATAGTCCACTTACAGGTTGAGAGCCTTGATAGCCACACTCATTTCTCAGAGCCTCCTCATAAGCCCAGGTGAAATACCGATGCCACGTCAAGAAGTTTCCCTGCATCATTGTGTTAGACTGGATCGCACCGAAAGGTGGATGTCTTGCTTACGGTGCCGTGGATGGTGGTAGTCTGGTTGATATGCACAGCAACGAAGTCATCATAACGGTTACGGGCGCCCGGGGCAAACTCCGGGTCTGACTTCGAGGGCGACGTCAACATGCACTGAACAGCACTGATGTACGCTTTCTTCTCCTTGTCAGAGAATGCCTCCCTTCACGCGCATATTAGCAACCGAGGACCTACGCGCGATCTGCACGAAACTGTGGGGGAAGTACGAACCAATCCCGGCGATAGCGTGCGTTGAAAATGTTGCAGCTGCTGCGCTTGTTCATCATTCCCGGGTTGGCTGCCTTGAGGGCGTCCATCGCCCGGATCTGCAGGTCAGACAGCACATCGCGCGTCTCAATGGGAGAAGCAAGAACCGGTACGCTCAGCAGCCCAACGGCCGCAGCCACGATGTTGATGGAACGCATTGCTTGACGGTGTTCGTGTCTCGGGAAAATGAATGCAGTGCAGGGTCGCCGCGTGCGAACAGGACAAGGGAATTAGGAAGAAGGAGGAGATGTGGTCCTGTGTTACGTATGGCAAAGACACCTGATTCTCTGCAAAATCGAACACGCGTGGGAAAATGCGTGGGAAGTGGGAGCGGGATTGACGGTCCGGAACTTGTGTTCAGAGATCAAGAGGAAGGCGTTCCGCCATGCAGCCACAGAACCTCGCTAGCTATATAGACGGATGCCTGTCAGACGTTGAGAATAGATTAAAATCCGTTAGCTAGCGCCTCCGGCCTTTCGCTGCAGGGCTCCGGATCCGCGCCGCGGACGTCCTAGCCGCACTGGGCGGGATGGCATGTCTGGAAGGCTGCAACCCCTGGCGCGGGATGCCGCTGTTGGGGGGGGCGAAAATTGAGGTGAGGGTCGTCAATCGAACGGTTTTATGCGGCGGACAATGGAAGAAAATTCGATAGCCCAGATCCTGATCCGGGGCCCACGGAGCCGGGATGCTGGATGTAACCCTCTTCGGTCAAAATTGGTGGATGAGATGCAGGGGAGATGGGGAGATGCGTCTCCGCCGTTGCCACAGGCCGAGGCGAATCATCAGAACGGTATTTGCCATCGGCAAGAACGGCGAGTCGAAAACGACAGTAGCACTCGGCTTCCGGCTCAGCTCTGAGGTACGGTCATATTCGTTCTGATATCGACCATTTTTCGGTCTATGGGACCTCCCGCAACGCACCGACTCGCGTGCCCCATGAGCTTAACTCAAACACTCAAACTCAAAAGCAACAAAGGTGTTCATCCCATGATCCCAACGTTGATTTCAGTCGCGACAATTGAGACAGTGTCCAACTCATCGGTCACGGCCCGTCTCCACCAAGTCAGCACTCAACTTCGGGGATAACCAACCGTCGCAAGCGATCCAGGACAGATCATTCTCTGGTCTGTTGTGACTTCCAACCCGTCCCGCTAGCCAGGTCTTGGCATGCATCCCATAGAATCCGAGAGGCAGGCAATCCACTTCTCGTTGCATATTGCTTCTGATAGGCCACCACGTCTGTTGGTCTTCGAGAGACGGGCGATTCCGTCGCGATTGTTGCTTTTTATCGTAGGACCGCCGTGGTCTTTAGCGGAGAAATTCTGCTGAAGAGCCCTCCTACACCCACGCAAGTCCACATTTTTAATTAAGTGCCAAGGGCATTGGTCCGAAGTTGCCTGACGGGCAGTCCTGAAATGGCACACGAAGGATCGATATCTCCAGGGCGTGCGGCCGCCAGCGAAAGCGCAGTTGGAAACTGAACATCCCTCTGTCTTCACTTCTGAAGACCATTTCCATGTCTCAGGTGATCCGAGAAGTCGGGTTCGATAACTCATCATTCTCTGGAGAGATGCTGCGCCGTGCGGCAGTAGTTCAGACGGCACTGCAAGAGGGCGGCGCCGTGATGTGGGAGACACCACCCTTGTTGCCCCCCATGGAGCCTCCTTTCCATTTCGACCACTCACATATCTAATTGGCGATCCTGCAAAGCAAGCACAATCATCACACACTCCACTCCATGCAAGGAACACTCCGGCCCAGGAATTTTCAGAACAGATTCCAATGGCTTTGCCATTCTGATAAGATGGATCTACTTCCATGCTTCTCCTTGGAACACAGTCTAGAAGCAGCAAGTCGCACGAGAAGTTCTCTCGGCTCCGCTGGGCTAGAACAGGAAGCTCTCCAGTGACTACCTAAGCGACCGTCACCCAGTGACGACTTCTTAATTATTCCGTTTCGTGCTGTCCCTATTCCCGCCCCATGTGCCCTGCACGCTGTAAGAGTGGTGTGGTTCCTGCATTCCCTTGATGAAATCTGAAATCTCTTCGGAGCCGAATAGCTCAGAAATCATTCATGCTTAAAAGATTGCACAGATCCCCTCGCTCCTGAAAGAGCCCACTCCTGATCTTCGTGGCTCCTTTTTGCTTCCGTTACCGTCTTTTCCCTTATCCTAACGTGCGCCGCGTCTTTGACGCAGTCGCCTAGCATGTCTTCGACTTCGTCCACCACGGCTGTGGACCCGGCGAGAGCCGCGGAGAGCAACACCGCGATGATCTTGGCCGTGACAGGAACCTTCCACCTGATCGCGCTCATTTTTGTCAGTCTGCGAACGTACACCCGCGCGGCTATCGTGAAGACGATAGGGCTCGATGATTATATGATGATCATGGCTGCGGTATGGATACCCGGGAGATCTCGCGCCTTGGCGTCGGTGCTGACCCCCTTCAGCTTTGCGCATTGGGTGGAGGCATGGTTATTTTCATCATCCAGGCTCAATATGGACTTGGAAAACATAGGGATACAATCAGCAAGCTCGACTATGTTGAATATTCCAAAGTCGGCTTCTTTCAGTCCATCATCTCTGCGATCGCCGCCCTGGCTTTCCTCAAGATTTCGATCGCGCTGTCCCTGCTACGACTGAGCAAGAACCCCTGGTATTCGCGATCACTGTGGGCACTCATTGGTATCCAGTCACCTGTCTTTTTTCGGCATAATACGTGCTGATCAGTTTCCAGTGTTTGTCGTGCTCTACACGATCATGGCATGGTTGAGCTTCTTCTTGTACTGCACCCCACTCGCTGGCTATTGGGATAAGAGCCTCAAACCTACCACTTATGGCATTACGTTATTTGTGAATTTTGCCCTTATCAACACAGGTATGCCGCTTGATCGATCTTGCACTTACCGCAATCTAACTAGCTACAGCATTCAACATCTTCACTGATGTCTGCTTCGCTACGTTACCGATTCCCATCATTTGGGTATTGCAGATGAAGCTGCGCACCCGAGTCTATCTGATCATCGTCTTGAGTCTCGGCTATTTGTAGGAATATCTCTTTGTCCATAGTATGCTACAACAAGCTAACTGGTTCAGTGCCGTCATCATGGGAATTATCAAGGCCGTCTACCAGATTGCTCAGCCTGGTAACAAGGACGGAACCTTCTATCAAAGTGTCCAGTTCTGGGGATTGTAAGTGCCGCTGGAATTATCCTACGCTTTTCAGTTGCTGATTTAAACTTCCCACAGTCTCCAGCTTAACCTCGGTATCATCGCTGCCTGCGCACCCGCACTCAAGCCTCTGGTGGGCAAGGCCCTCAAGATCTCCTCGAGTCGACGATACAACAGCAACAATCTTTACGAAAACCGATACCCGACCGGGCGTACCGGCAGGACTGGCAATGGCACATCGAATGCTCGAAGGCAAGGATACAGGGAGCAGGGAAGCCAGGGAGCGCCTGACTTTGAGCTCGAGGACGGCCCTTTCTCTCCAAGCACGGAGATGTACAGAACAACCATCAAAGGGGGAAATCACCCGGCGGCGGTGGCAGTGTACCAGAACGGACGCAGCTTTGGGGGGCGATCAGGGAGTGAAGAGTCGATTCTGGTCTCGGATCACAAGCTCAATGATCATGGTATCATGAGGACTACAGAAGTTTCGATACAGCGTTAGTATATTCTGAAATGATTTTATTATGGCCATGGTCTCCCGCGTGCTACGCGACAGGCTTCGTTCTTTTCCAAAGTGAAAGGAGGAAACTATCTACTCCTTTAGCAGAAACATGTTGTATACGCTCGACTGATTGTATTGAAGGCGCGTCACTGGGTCTGGCGAGAGGCCGCCGTCAATGGAAGTCATCTAAACTTAGGCACGGGCGGGCGGCTGAGCTCTGCTTCAGCGTATCACGGCGTTGGTGCTCTCGGAACCATAGCGCTCAGTGCCCAAAACGCAATAGTAGACCCGTCAAACACCTCCGAACCTGTACGTCATGATCTGACTAGTATGGTAGAAAATGGCCTTGGCTTCTCGGGGGATAAGAAAGTCGGCGAGAAAGTCGCCGAAAATGCGGCGCGAGTCCGCGCCAAGACCGTTGGTTGGGGCTCATGTCCTTCAATACATCATGTAAGCCAGATTCATTTTTCAGCATTCAGTCAATCCAAGTGACTTCAACCTTTCATATTAGTAATTTCCATTAATTTGATTGAAAATGTCTCCGAGAAGAAAGGCATAAAGCTGCAATGATCGAAAAGCTCCTGACACCTTACTTTGCTGGCACTTCTGGCTCTACCAAAGTAGACACATTCTTGAGTTGATATTCTCAAATCCAACAATCAAATAACTGTTAAAACTGCTACAAAATTATCCAATTATTCGAGCAATGGCATATCTTGCGAAACACACTCTTTTCCTCTGGCCGAAGGGATTCTACCCTCGTCGAATTGTGTACTACCTGCTCCTCAAAGGCTTGGCCACTCCTGATGGCATCATGAAAGGCCAAAGCACCTCAATGTCATTGAAGATCAACATCATCAACTACAACTCGGAGACTAACCGTCTCGAACCCGCCGATGCCGAAGATCCAAAGCCAGCTGATAAAAGCACACCGTGCTTGCGAATCTTTGACACAGACAAAGGAACCACCCGATGGATACACGAGAGTACCGCAATCCCAGCATACCTGGAAGACGCCTATCCCGATTTCGCACCTCTTCAGAGCCGCGATATCGTGGACCGAGCCATATTAGGCGACATCATGGCTGGCATCAATGCCGCGCAAGATGATTTCAGCTACTATTTGCGCCACGCGTCGCCTGTCGCGTGCAAGTATATGGGGCTTGATGCAGCAGATAGAAGCCCCAAAGCAGCACTCAACGCCAAGGCTCAGATGCACAAATGCCTGCTAAAGGTGCAGACATGGGCTTCGGGATCATTGGAGACGACCGGGTGGCTTACACCTGGCGTCGACACACCGGGTCTCGCAGATGTTTGCCTTGCAGGATGGCTTCGGTACATTTGGCTATCGTATGAGTTTGATGTTATCGAGGCGGAAGGCATGGATGCACTGAGAGATTGGTGGGTGCGCTTTCGAAAGCTCCGATGGTGGGCAGAGGTGGAGGAGACTGGAGAGAGTCATCCGGAAAGTCTTCGATTCGGGAAGGAAAGTCGAGAGGTCTAAAACCCATCTAGATGAAAAGGACTGAGCTAGCGACTGTGCCTCAAATCTTCGTTTATATTTCAAAGTGTTAGTATGCGCACGAAGCGTGTCTTTTTGACTTCTAAATGAAGCAACCAATTTTATAATTCATAACTGCTAGCACGTCAAAATTGCACACGGGCTTCTAGTCAAAACAAATAATACAGTCGCATATTCAATCTCAAGCGCCTGGTATCAATCGCAACACGTAGCTAATCCATTGCATCTCTGTGTATACATAGTACTGCATTTAGAGTAGTCGATCAGGCCACGTCCCTGTCTTCAAGGAGCCGCAGACCGTTACTCTGGTGCCGGATGCGAACCCACTCTGATGGAATTCAAGTTTGTAGCCCACCCGGTACAAGGCTTCATAGTAGGAAAGGCAGTGAAATCAGTTCTGTTAGTACTCCATCCAATAGCATCCCAGCACTGTACGTTGGCGGGAGTCTAATGGTCATACAAGAGACCTGTTCAGGCTACTAGCATATGGCAAATCACTATTAACGGAGTAGAGGGCGGAGCGGGTTGATCGAACATCTCCTTTAGTCCCGCATCCCGTTGCCTAATTCATGCAACAGCCTGGCCACTATATCCGAGGCGTTCCGGGGGGAAACACCACTTCATGCCACCATCGTTCAGGACAATGAAGCTATGCCCAGACTACAGGTTGGTTCCAAGCATTGGCTAGATCTTCGAGGGCGACGAAGCGCACCAAGATCTTCCGAACTTCGCTTCGAAAAGTTGTTCGGGCGGCTTTGTATAGCAAAATGTTGCGTGATGTGAAGTCAACAGCCCTTTAGGTAGTCTTTAAGGCAGGCCGGAGAGACCTGACTACTGGCATCGTTGTCGTTACTTTCTGACGTCATTCAATGAAAGCCATTTCCAGGGTAATAGGTTGCTAGGAAGTCTAATCCCACATCTGGTTCAGCGATAAAGAGCGCGACCTTTTTAGGCCGGGTGGATTCCGGGTGCTTACTCCCGGGTTGTGACCCACTCTTCCCGCTATCCTTGCTATATTCCGGCCCCGCAATCGGAGCCCAAGTGCGAACCTATCCGAATATCAACAATGTGATATTCCGAGACGCTCATGTCTTGGCTAAAATTGAGATACTTATCGTTTGATGAAACTTTCCATCTCAAGGTGATGCATGCACGAGAGCAAGCCACACTGTTCAAATGCCGAGAACATGCAACAGTGGCTGGTTCTCGGATACCGATGGCGTTATCGAGCAGCCTAATGTCGTTATGAACCCAAATCTGCCAGGGGCAGAATTTTACGTTCGCCATGCCTCCTTTCAGGAAGGTAACAAGCGTTTGTCAGTCCTGAATCAGACTGAACCTCGGGTCATCAACGGCACTTCTTTGGGCTCTTCAGACGGCTTGTCCGCCCGCGCCCAGACCGACCCTTTTGGCCCGCAAATCCCGCCGCGCGTTCAAGGTCATGAAAACACCTCACTTAACCATGATTGCATACAAATTACTGTTGGCACTAGACAAAATCTATCAAGCTACCACCTCTAGGCTTCAAAGTTTGGTACGATTTTGGTCATCGACGTAAAGTCTTCGGCCTGATTTGGGTGTTGAGCCAAGCTTATGGATTTCCATACGAGTCTCTTCACTCTTCTCTTCCCAATCGTGTGATCACTGGTCTACATTCCTTTCACCGTGCATCAATACAGAAGACAGGCTAATCGCGTCTATCTCCGCAAATGATCGCGCATCAGAGAAGTACCTGCCATGGCCCAGGGAGCACTTGATCTTCAACTGGAAGCTCTGGATGGATTGTTGTCCAACAGCAACTGTCTCATTCTGAAGAATTCGCTTCCGAAAATGCGCCCTGCCTTGGGCTCAAGTCCAGTCATCTCTCATCTGGTTGGAACACAATGTATTTGAGCGAGCCATGTAGCCTTTCACGGTGGTTTGACTGTTTCTAGTAAATGTCGTCATTTGCCTTCGGTGTTACTCCATCGCAAACCTCCAACAGCTCCCCGTCAAATAGTGGACTCCGCCGCGTGGGGGTGGATAACCCCAGCCAAAATTGTCCAGTCTGGAGAGCTTTGGAGACACTAGGGATCAGCCGCGGTGGGAACACCGTCCCTGGAGGTCGTTCTCGACGGCTCGGCGGACGCGCCCGATTCTTCCCTTTCGTGTAGCTGAGTGTCAAACTTGATCTGAATGAGACGTTACGACCGGCTAGTCCCAGCTGATGGGGCGAATGTGGCCAGTCCGTGACGGTCAGGATTCGAGGACCCCGATCGCGTGCTTGTTGGTGGTGAGGGTTTTGACGCCAAGAGACCAAGAAGGCAACGTCAAGCCAGCGAAAACATGGATCAGGAATTAAGCCAAGAGACAAGCAATTGTGTGATTTTACCCCATCGTATCGACGCCTGCGGACATGAGTCGGGTCACTCCCGCGGGCGGCGTTATTCGGGATATATGAAGTCTCAACGCGTCTGCCACTGGATCGGCCATGGCCCATGATGTCCACAACCCTCCTCGATCTACGTTTCGTCGACAGGTCTACTTGACAACTTTACTCAGACCTTGAGGCAGTCTGTCTTCAAACGTTGTCAGTCCTTTCACTACTGCAACATAGTAAGACGGGCAGACAAACATGGTCTTCTCAAAGCTGTTCGGTGGCGGCGAGAAGTCCGAGCCCGAGTACCGGGTGGACCATGAGGCCAGCGACTCTGAGCCTTCGATCATCCACGATGGGAACCTTGCATATACTCGTCAGAAGGGAGGCAATGGCTCCAAGCCTTCCTATCAAGAAGCCGTCGGCGCGCCCGTGGAGTCCCAATCGCCCCTCGGATACCACGTGGGATGGGCAGCTGTCATCTTTCTGAATATCAACATGATGATCGGAACGGGTGTCTTCTCGACTCGTAAGTCCACGCAAAGCATTCAGACAAATATGGGAGCCCCAGAACCATGTGTTTACTGAGTCTGTTACAGCGGCGAGCATCCTCAATCGCACCGGCTCCGTTGGTCTCGCACTTCTGTATTGGGTCATCGGATTCCTCATGGCGGCCGCTGGATTCAGCGTCTACCTGGAGCTTGCCAGTTACTTCCCCAACCGCAGCGGATCCGAAGTTGTCTACTTGGAACAGCAGTACCCTCGCCCGAAGCACTTCTTCCCCGTCGCTTTCGCCGTCCAATCGGTCATCTTGTCTTTTAGCAGTAGCAACGCCGTCGGTAAGTTTAAAGTCACCTAGTGCAGCGATGCATGCGCCGTTAATCAGTCGGTAAACTCATAAGCTCTTAGTCCTTTCGAGGTATTTGTGGAGGATGGCCGACATCACCCCTTCGGAGTGGCAAATGCGTGGGGTGGCCATCGCTGCTTATACCCTTGCCGTCATCTGCGTCCTTGCGCACAACAGATACTCTCTATGGCTCGTCAACTTCATTGGTGTTCTTAAGATCCTTACTCTGGTCTTGTAAGTCTGTTCAATCGCGGTCTAGTATCGATTGCGGGACTAACAGAATTCCAAACAGTATTAGCATAGCAGGCCTCGTAGTCCTCGGCGGCAATGTGAAGCACATCCCCGACCCCAAGGCCAACTTCCGAAATGCTTTTGAGGGTACCACCAACAACGGAAACGACCTTTCTAACGCTCTGGTCTCCATCATCTTCAGTTATGCCGGATACTACAACGCCTTCAACATGACCAACGAGATCAAGAACCCCATTCCCACCCTGAAGAAGAACGGCATCATCTCACTCGGTACTGTCGCGATTCTGTACATGCTTTGCAACATTGCGTACTTCGCCACAGTTTCCAAGGCTGAGTTTGCCGAAGCCAGCGAGATTGCTGCTGCTGTTTTCTTTTCCAAGCTCTTCGGCGAGAGCAAGGCTGCTGCGAACGTCCTGAACTTCCTCGTGCTGCTGAGTGCGTTTGGCAATCTGCTGGCCGTTCTGATCGGATCGTCGCGTATGATTCGTGAGATTGGCCGACAGGGTGTCTTGCCGTTCACGGAGTTCTGGGTTTCCACCAAGCCGTTCGGAACGCCGCTGGGCCCTTATCTTCTGAAGTGGGCAATGACGTTCATCATGATCGTTGCTCCTCCAGCTGGCGATGCATTCTCTTTTGGTATGTTTGCCCTTGAAACCATTGGCGATAAAATTGAACGCAGTATACTAATTAGCCTCCTCAGTCGTCGACCTTCAGACATATCCGAGCGCGATGTTCAATTTTGCAATGACATACGGCGTCTTCATCCTGAGACGCAGACGCAGACGTTCCGGCATTGGCCGCTCAGACTTCCAGGCCTGGGACTTTGTGGTTCTTTTCTTCCTGGCTATTCAAGTCTTCGTACTTGCTATGCCTTGGTGGCCGCCTAAGGGTGGCCCGTACGCCGGCAGCGTCAGCTTCTGGTACGCGACGTACTGTGTTGTTGGCATTGGAATGTGAGTATCTTCAGCGCAAACGCAATTCACAGCTTCTCCATAATATTGTACTGACATTTGCTTAGCATGATTGTTTGCGGTCTCTACTACGTCTTCTGGATGTACCTGCTTCCCAAATGGATGGGATATGAGATTCGTACTGAGATCGTGGAGGTCGATAACGACGGTGCCAACACCCACCGCCTGGTAAAAGTTCCCAAGGCTGAAGTTGTTCAATGGGATTCCGAGCACGACGAGGCGGGTAACCTTCGCCGAAGGAATGTCACGACTGTTGAGATCGAGTCGAGTGGGTCCAACGAGAAGACGGCCTAAAGTAGACCACATGCTTTGCGCTTCATTTTAGGGACTTCTTTCTAGAATTCTTCTGTCGCCGCTATACATCACATTTCAGTAAACTTAATCGAAAGCAGAGTCATTCAGCACGATATGATCGTTGAGCGCTACATGAGAGGCTTACAGATACAGCTGCCACGCCACGTTGACTATCCGGCGATAATGAGATAACAGCCCTCGCCCACTTCACCGATGGTACTCGGCGTCTTATTTGGTATCTTCTGCATGTTGTACTCGATCCAGGCAGCGAATCATAGTGCGTACCACCACGGATGCTGCTCTCTGAATCCACTACTAGATGCTAGATCAGGGTCAATGGATCGGCGTACTAACTCTTTGAACGTAGATCTGGGGTTCGCAGCAAACACTGCAGCCGTCACATGGGGATCATGCGGTTACATGCGATCCATACCGTGTCATTGGTTCATAGACGCTCCGTAGTAACAGGCATAAATTAGTGAGACATTAGATCTGAGCATGGATGGGGGCTAGTGACGATCCACACAGATTCCAGTCATGATGCAAGAGGAAGACCTGAGTGCCTTCATCCGCAAGCCAAAATTCACACTTCTACATCCAAGATTCGAAAAGAAGGAACAAACAAACTTCCCCCCTAGTTGGTAAGTCGACTTCCATATAATGGCCGAAGCCTGAATCCATTACGATGATTACTTAGTTCCCAAGAGGTGAGCTCCACACCGATGCGATGAATCATAGCAGCCGACCCGAATTGAAGCGCCCGTGCTTGTACTTGTATTCGGAAGAGGTCCACATCAGCGTTATCGGATATCTTCGTTCCATCTTCCACGTGGTACGCATAAACATCTAGGGGATCAGAAGTACAAGGGCGATGATGACACCTTTAACTGACATCATCCATCAGACTCTTGCAAGCTAGAGAACAAGCTTGTAATTGATTATCTTCTTGGACCTTCTCTTCTCGTGTTAATCATCCGTATTACTTGGGCTTTGCTGTCATGGGATACGCATTGCTAAGGCTATGCATGCCAGATCCGGTTGGCCGAAAGTCCCCATCAGAGTAATCGTCGCCTAGGCAAATATCCGTCGACACCGGCGGCCTGTGTATCAACAAATGTCAACCCTGTGAGTAAATCGATCCCATATCACGGACCAGTGACGGATCGCCGGAACCGGAACCTTCTCCAGGGGGTTGGGAATGTTTCCCGCGTCTTATCTCCCGAGGCCAAGGATCCCCCGCCGGCCGACGAGTCATTCCTGCGCCTTTTGATCCAGTGCCCCGCAGAAACATGTCAACCCCACAGAATGCTACGGACTGGACCTGCAAGACTCTCAATAAGCTGCAGCAAGAGCCAGCCAATTCCCCGGGATTTCTTCATTACCATTCCGTAATCGCTCAATTGCCGTGTCCTAGCTATCAAGATAAGTCGCAGATAAGACCAAGAGAGCACTAACAGACAAGGGCCGACCCAGACGCTGGTCGGTATGCGAAGTCGGTCAGTTCTTGCCGATGGCATTCAAGCTCATTTTTTTGCCGACTGATAAGCAAATCCCGACCGCACGGGTCCAGCGTTCGCCTAGCTCAATCACCTTCGGACCCCAACCACGTGCCATTGTGCACCTCCGTCGAGATAAGGTCGATATGTCAGGATGTTGGTCCGAAGTTACGATGAACTACGCGGATTCCATGGATTCTAGCTCGAGATCATCAGGCTTGAACGAGGCATTTTCGAATTTGGTCGGATATTGGTTCCAAAATCGGACATGTTGTGTCTTATCCAGTCTTATCACCATGGCTTCACTGACGACAACCGGGAGAAGTCCGTCTTGATGTCAACAGTATAAGAGAACCCGTATGATCCATGAGAAACCCTTTCGGTTTTTTTCAGATCAGCGCAGACTTTTCAATCTCCTGCAAGCCGAAGCTGCCTCAAGACAAGCCCTTTCTTCCCAAGAAACATCAGCGCACCAATCAGTCAAGATGCAGACCCGCAACTTGTTCCTCGCCGCGTCGCAGCTCGCTCTCGGCCTTGCCGCTCCGGCCTCCATGCCCGGCTTCCCGGTCCACCGTCTTTCAACCCGCGAAACTCATTTCAACGCCAGCCTGCCCAACATTACCATCTTTGCCACGGGCGGTACCATTGCCGGCTCTGCATCATCCAACGCCCAAACTACCGGCTACCAGGCCGGTGCTCTCGGTGTCGACATCCTTATCGACGCCGTGCCTGAGCTGTGGAACGTTTCCAATGTCAAGGGTGTCCAGGTTGCCAACGTCGACTCCGGCAGCATCACCCCCGAGATCCTCCTCAACCTCACCCGCCTGGTCCAAGAGGCCCTCGATGACCCGTACTGCCAGGGCGCCGTCGTCACCCACGGCACTGACACCACGGAAGAGTCCGCTTTCTTCCTTGATCTGACCGTCAAGTCTGAGAAGCCCGTCGTCGTTGTCGGCGCCATGCGCCCTGCCACCGCCATCAGCGCCGATGGCCCCATCAACCTCCTTGAGGCCGTCACTCTCGCCGGTAACCCTGATGCCAAGGGCCGCGGCACCATGATCGTTCTCAACGACCGTATCGGCAGCGCCTTCTACACCACCAAGACGCATTCCAACTCCCTCGACACCTTCAAGGCCGTTGAGCAGGGCTACCTCGGTTTCTTCCTCGACATCAAGCCCATCTTCTACTACCCCGCCGTCCTCCCCTACGGCCGCGTCTACTTCAACGTCTCCGAGGCCACCGAGCTCCCTGAGGTCGACATTCTCTTCGGTCACCAGGCCCTGCAGCCCGCTCTCGCGACCGCTGCTGTTGAGGCCGGTGCCAAGGGTCTCGTTTTGGCCGGCATGGGTGCTGGTGGATGGACCACTCCCGGCCGCGACACCCTCAAGAAGCTTGCTGAGGAGCACGACACCCAGATTGTTGTCTCCAGCAGAACCATGGGTGGCTTTGTCGAGGATGACGATGCCCTCAACACCTACGGCGGCTGGAACCTGAACCCCCAGAAGTCCCGCATCATGTTGCAGCTTGCGTTGTACGCTGGCTACACCTCTCAGCAACTTGAGACCCTTTTCAAGTTCGCCTACTACTAAGAGTAATGAGTTGAAGTTATGAGATCATGAGCACATAGATATCAATAATAGACCAAAAGTAATGTCTACCTAATAAAAGCCGAGTTACTCCAAGTGCCGAATTGTCACGAGCGATAGGAAGGAACAACCTTTTACACGCGCTGCATGCGAACGCCGTGCGCCTCGCCCTGCCAACGGAAAAGCGATGTCAATTGACTGAGGTGTTCTCTCATTTCAATATGATGTCACTCAGGAAGCGTCGCGGGTGTTGTTAGTGCGTATTCTGATGCTACATCAACAGTTCGGCAGTTACCTCGTTGCCCCTCTGTGCATGGCAGGTAGCATGCCTCGGCCTGGTCCGTGAAGCCGTGATCGCCTACGCCGTAGCGAAACTTTGCAGGATACTATCCCCCGGAATACCTTTACGTCAGAGTCGTGCAATGATCCTCCAGGGGTTCATCCAAGCCCCAGTCTAGGCCGGTGACTGCAACGCAGAAGGTTCCATTGCAACCGTTATTTTCCCGAGCTGTTCAGCCCATTTTGCCGATGCTACCGCACCAAGGCCGAAAAAGCAATTCATGCGGAATTCCACTATATGGCCTCAAGCTATGGGTGTATACCACAACGATATAATAGCGCTCAGCTTCTAATGCGACAAAGGCAACGGCTGATTGTGACAAAGGCGAGCGCCAATGCAACAAAGGCGAAGGTTAATGCGACAACGCCCTCGACTAACGTCCAAGAATTCAGCAGCAGTAGGCTTGAACTAGTAATTTCCTAGCTTGGAAAGCTGAAAAACATCCATCCCGTGCAGTTTACTTATACGGCCTCATGTGCAACGCAATTAAATATCCTCTCCGTGTCCCCTTTGCAACTTTCCCAGCGGCAAGCCACTCGTTCAGTTCACCGTCTTCAGAACATCACCAAAATGCCCCACGCCTTCGCAGCCTGTACCACTAGGTGGCTGATGACCTTGATCGTCGCCGTTGCCTTGCACTCCGCAAGCTTTGTTCATGGACTACCTGCCTCTGAAAGCGCCGACCTTTCAACGGATCTTCGAAGAGCGCCCGCCGACAACTTCCACCTCGAACCGAGACAAGACATTCCTGATGCTTTGGCCAAGTTTCCGTCCGGCCCGTTGAACCAATTCCTCAGACTCATCAGCACCCTCCCAGCGGGAGCCGCTGCCCTGGATGCGGCTGGCCTGGTTTTGACGCCGTTGCAGCAAAGTCTTGCCGACGCCGTCGGTATTGACACGACCGAGAACGGCTTGGCGCCGAATGCTACCTGTGCCGATATCACTGTCATATTCGCCCGCGGAACCACCGAGCCTGGAAACGTCGGTCTCGTGACTGGCCCGCCTTTCTTCGATGCTCTGAAGAAACAAGCGGCTGGCAAGTCTATCAACATTCAAGGTGTTGCATACCCTGCAACTTTTGAGGGGTTCAATAACAATGGAACTGAAGGAGTGCCCAGCATGTAAGTGAGCTTTCAAAGGTGGGGTCTACGATTGGAGTTTTAACCTGACCTTTTAAGGACCAACTTCATCAACAAAGCCATCACCAACTGCCCTAACTCCAAGATTGCCATATCCGGCTACTCTCAGGGAGCCCTAGTTGTCCGTAGCACGGCGCAATCGCTTCCAGCTGCGACGATGGCTAAGATCAATTCGGTGTTGACTTTTGGCGACCCTGGATACCCGAATCCCATTCCTGGCGCCGATGGTAAGACCCAGATCATTTGCCACGACGATGATGCGGTCTGTAAGGGAGGGTTTATCACTGTGGACCATCTGACGTACGCGGAAAATGCTACTGCAGCGGCGCAATTTGTATTGCAAAAGGCAGCGGGTAAGTTCATGCAGGACGTTCCAAAATGTTTGCAAATCCGTCGCTAATATGGACTCTAACAACTTGAGCAGCTTAAACAGGACATGTTACTCATGACGTATAAACTTAAACGCTAGTCGGATCTTGACTTTTGGAAACGGACGTAGAGAGCTTGTTAGACGAAATGCGGAGCAGAAGACAATCAATGAAGATATCCAAAGTTATGCACAGAAAGATTAAATCTACTAACCTGGAAAGCACAACATCCTCTCTGTTCCCTGACATCCGATCCACTGAGGCTGTACCTGTTCGCCTTCTCCTACCTTAGTGAATCTAAGGTAGGTATATGTAGTCTTCCATTCAATGTTCTAGTAACCTTCTTAAACTCTCGTCACCCTTGAAAGAAATCGGCGGGTGTGGAGTCCCGAACATGTCTATAATCTTTCCTTATCGTCTGATCATGCATACAAGTGACCATCCATAGGTTCTCCGACTCGTTCGCTTGAGAAGGAACAGTGTCCTGGTATCTCGCCTGGTTCCACAAGGACACTCCACTTGCGTCGCTTCTCCCCTGCGTTGGCCTCGTAGTTGGATGTATGACAAGCCGCAGCTATTGCCGCACTGCAGCTGCTGGCTACAGGAATCTTTCCATCTCGAAGCCTTCGATATCCTGCAGCATAGAGAAAGTCTATCATGACCAGTCCCACCGCAATGACACAAATCACGCCATTTGGCGACCATCCACATGTAGTAAAAGAGTCAGTGGCGCGACGACGAGTTGGGAGCCGAACTGGCTTCTGAGGCCAAGGTCATGAGACAACCAATTGGGACTCCATGATTTTTAGCAAGGCAGGTTTACTTCTATTGACTTGAACAGGCCTCTAGCGAGGTCTCTGTTTCCAAACCGTAATCTAAATCTCCACCTACTCTCATTACATTGAGATGGCAATTGGGCTCCCGACATTCTACGCTTTACTCTTTCCACTGTGCTAATAACAATGATCCCAGCTCTGTCAGCAGCGACAGTCTCTTCCACTTACCAAATCCTTGGGTGAAAAAAATGAAACCTCGGCTACTCAAGCTACTACATGAATACCCGTATTGTTGAGAATGAGGAAGCATTTCTACACGATCCAGCTCTCTCTTCTTTCTCCATCCAGCTGCATACGATGCATGTAGCTAAACTTTCACAGGTTTCCCAACGGTCTGGTTGAAAATCGAATGCGGACAAGCTACACGGTAGTCGATCGAGATATTGAGTTATCTTGTATGCCGGGACGTTTCGTACAGGTATACGCAACTTTCTGCACCGTTTTGAAGCAGTTCCCTACATTGTACAGAAAACACCAAATTATACGCGCAGAGCATCCAATGTAGATGTCCTGCAGATGTGAGGACATCACCTCTATTCCACTCACATGGCGGAGCTCCTGAATTCGGATAACAAGTACTTATTACGAGATTAAAATCGTATAGGAAAGAATGGAAATGATGGCCGTCACCTCCCCTCCCTTTCGAAAAGCAACCGGTCCTCGCCCTAGATGATTCCACCGCCATCACCACGTTACTGACCCTCGACATTGTAGAGCGATGCTGAATCGTCTTTGTTTTGCGTACTGTTTCTTCCGCCGCTGCCGGACCTTGCAGTCGTACTACCATACCGCATCCACCCAACAGGCACAGCGCAAAGTGCCAATGTGATCACAACGCTTACAACTTTGAAATGTCAGTCACAATTTGATAATGATCTCAAAATGGTACATCTTACCGCATCCTACGAGGACTTGTTTCTGGGACCACTGGCTGGGTGTGAACGACTCAATCTGCAGTGCGAGCAGGGAGAGCACTAGTGAAATTGGCGACTGTCAAAATAGAATGAGAATAATGAATAATTGCCAAAAAATGCATGTGTGGTTTAAGCAACTTACGAATATCGCCGTGAGTAAGGTGAAAATCGCCAGAAGGCTTGCCTGTTCGGATGCCTTGATTGCATTCTCAGTCCCAGCTTGTCCGTATAGAAGTTCCATCAGCGCTTGTGTCTATCGATTCACATCATGTAAGTAAATTCCTGCCGTAGATGAAACGAATCTCACCTTTTTCTGTAGTCTGCCTGCATCACGTTCAATCCTGCGGGTCTCTCTGAATATTGATTCCCGCGCTTGCGATGGCCTGCAATTTTCAACCCATTGACAACGCAGCTGTTCAGTACCTTCAGACTGCTCGTGTTGTCTCTGACTATCCAAGCGTGGCCGATGGAGGTCTTCCCAGACCGCCAGCTGATGCTCTTTGACCTCTTTGATAATATGTATCTCCTGTAAAACATCATTGACATCTACTAGGCATTGGGCGACTTCTGTTGATAGTTTTCCAAACTTCTTGTCGGATGCTCCCAGCGAAAACTTGAACTTCTCATACTGCTCGTCCACGAGTCGCGACTGTTGACGTCGAACCACGATCAGCATGTGCCACGTCTGACGTCCAATCGCACCTTACGGATCAATCCACACTTACAATTCGCAATACCTCCTTAGCAAACACCTCAACGCATGTGAGGTTCCCACCACAGATATTCGGTTTCGGGTCATACTGGATGGCGATGCGTACCGCGTTGTGATACAAGACATTGGAATCAGAGTTGGAATTATCTGCCAGGTTCTTCACTAGTTCTTGCAGCGCCCGTGAAATCTCGGGCTTGTGTGACGATTCGGATTGTGACTGTGATGCTGCCGGGTCCCAACGTTGTGGAAAACACGTGATGAGTAGATCTTTCAAATGTTAGTCTTCTTTGTGACCTCGAGCCACTTATACATCAACTTCTCCAGGATGACAGTGCGAACTTGTGTTATTGAAACCAAAGTCTTCAATGAAATGGCAAGCTTACTGTCCAGCTTGATTGCCCAAAGCTGTGAGATGATCAGAATATGCTCGGGAGATTGCTCCTTGCTTTCGTCTCTTGTTCCCGAGGGATCCGGTAGTCTTGTTTGATTACAGTGGCGCTCGTCCTGTTGTTCATTGACTCGATGCCGCTGTCGCTCCAAATCTCCAGCTTCCTCGTAACAAATGAGCGACCTCATATGATTGAATAATGATGTCCCTAGGATCTTCCAAACTGCTGTGAAGCCTTTTAGGGGTCGGTGGGGTTCCAATGCTGCGGCGTCTCTAGGCCGAGAATTCTGTTGCCAGCTAGTCTGATACCGTGTGAGAACTTGACTCTTGTTCAAGGCCCTGAGACGATCTTTCAGAAGACCATTGTCGTTGTCATGGTACTCGTCCAATGTTTTTGGACGGTGCAGCCCGGAGAAGTTTTCTTTGAAAAGCCGCTTCATGTGTTGCAAATGCTGATGGCCATCCTGACCGGGATTTTCAGACAAACTAGGCGGATCTTCAACGGATTCATTGTCCAAGAATCCAGCAAGAATATCGGGAATAATGACGGGTATCTGGTTTGGATCAATAGCTTAGCATTTGGTCTGCCGTAACATAGCATTGTGCTGCACTCACAATAGTGACGAGAATGTCATCATCCATCGCGGTTTCCTCTCCCGCATCGCTAGTCCCTTGATCCTCCTCAGTCGTCGACGTGCGATCCTGACTAGTTCCCTCTGACATCTGGCGCCCAAAGGTTGCTGGGAGGCTATCTTCTAATATCTCATCGATTGGGGCGCTGTCGATCCGCGTTTGCTTTCGATCATATTTGATACGTTGAAACCGGTGTTTGCATGACATCAGCTGTGTAGAAGTCCCCTTCTTTGTCTCGAAGCAGTTGATGATTTCATCAAGCAAGCTTTCATCAAAACCTTGTGGTATTGCCATTTGGCAAAGGGCCTGTCAACATTCGTTAGCATTCATAAGTTACCGCCCACATTGCTCCTGGCGTCGTCGAACAAAAGTTGACTCTGTGTTCTGTCGCATCGCTCTTCCGTATTTGGTGACTCGTACACACAACCGCGGGCATGATCAGTCGGAGGATAAAGAGGAAACAGGCCTTAATACCTTTACCCAATGCCACTGTAACAAGATGTTAGCATGGTTTGTTTGATCAATTGCGCGGGCCCTCTGGAGCATTTCTTACATCGTTGGCTGGCATGTGGCACCAAGTAAGTTTTCTTGACGCGAACCGGCTTTTCCGCTGTCTGATCTTATCCTCGTTCTTCATCAAGTCCTTGACAGATACTTGCTTGTCAATCCGAAGTAACTCCGATGCCCCATCTTGCCCGTCATTTGGTCTGACCTTGCCCGGCCACGTCCAAGCGCTTAAATAATCTGGCGCTTCAAGATAGTCCCGCGATGTGAGCGAATCCGGATGTAATATCTTGGTCCTAAGCTTTTGCTCAATCACGGGATGACCATACCGCTCTGCAAATTCTGCTGCGTTCGAAACTTCGGGTATGATTGTTCCCAGGAGAGGACTTGCCCCCTTTTTGAGAAGAATGTCGACACCTTTCTCCCATTGAACAGCTATTGCCCAGTGCAAGGCGGTCCATCCGTCATCATCTGCTAGATCCTTCCAGTTGAACGGGTCGAGTTCGAGGAGGATGGCCAACCATTGTGTAGATTGCAAACGACAAATATCTTCGGTGCAAGAGCGGTAAAACTCCATCTTTCTTGCTGAGGGGGTATCTCCAGTCCGATCGCTGCGAATGGTAGTATCGCTCGCAGAAGACTCGAGGATTTGCTTGGCAAGATGCTTCAGGTCCTCAGGTCTGGGAGACTTGGACCATTGAGGGTAGACGCCCTTGCAGATGAGGTACCGCATTGGGGTATTGCCGACGTCGTCTTGCTGAGCCACATGGATCGCGGGTTTCTGCTTTCCGAAGTGTTGAGATTCTTCCAGAAGTAAGAGTGCCATGTTGACGTCGCCCTTTCGACAGGCGATTCCCAATGGTGTTTCCTCAGATCCATTTGTTGAGTTGATGTCGATATCCGGCTCCTGTAAGAGACGTCTCGCTGCATCTTGATTGCCAAAAAGGCATGCAACATGAAGGGGGCGCTGCTTGCCGTAAGTGTCAAATCTCACTTTGGCGTTCTGGAAGTGCCGAAGAACATCCTGTGTCATAAGATTCCCAAGCTTGTTGATGTCCGCTAACTGCTGCGGCGACTTACTGGCCTCTTCTATCGGGTTATTCTGCTTGTGGGCCATTTGAGGTGCCTTTTGTAAGATGGCATTTAGTTTGAGCAAATCATCCTTATGGCGGGACTGAATGACGTCAAAGAGGTCGTCGATGCTGTACTGGATGCTGTCGACAGGAGCAGGAGCTGTGTCCCCGCCAGAGGAATGGTGGATTGTGGGGCTGACGGTAGCCATTTTGCGATTGAGCGTTTGCTGGCTTTACCACTTTGTCTTGAGTTTTGTTGCTTGTCGTTCAAAGTCGCTGTGGATGTGAAGATATATGATGTTGGAGAATGCGAGGGCGCTTGTTTATCATATACATGTTCTCCTTGTGCCAACATGAAGCGTCCTCTGGCGTCGATCAATACCTTAGGTAGATAAGCGTCTGAAGTGTCAATACGAATGGGCAGGGGTCGCTGCTCCTCAGCCGCAGTGGAACATGATGACCATGCCACTACTCAGGTCATGCAAGAGATTCTTCGAATGGTACTTCCTAGAACAACTTACATAAGGGCTCTCATACACGAATTGGCATAATTTGATTTACTGCATCCCTCACAATAGTACGCTGCACTGGTGCCTAATCTGCGAGATAAGCAGCAGCTGCGAGACTATCACCCATGAATTCTTGTCGTATTGTATTGTGTGCTGCTCACCTGTGCACTGTGGACCTCCGCTCTTTCTTCTTGCCCTTCTCTATGTTGGAGTCATTACATGCAGTCTTTCTGGGCAAAATCCCAGCGTGATGTGGATCAGCGAGTCACATATATATTTTGCAGCCTCAGTCAGGATTTGCCAGTTTAGACAGTAGGTCCATAATTCAGATTTTCGCTATCAACTCATGATGTTGTCAATTACGCAGCAGAATCCTCGTAAATATGTTTTTGTGTCTCAAACTGGTCTCTGCCGTGGAGTCCTGGCCATTTGTCGGTTTGCCCACTGAACGGGGGGCTGGGGCAGCTGCGAGGCAATCAGTCGACACCCGCAGTCTCGTCTTACACGGAGTCTGTCTGCGTCTTGAACAGGAAATCACTCATGACCTGAGAACTTCCATTACCGCCAAGACACTCTCAATTTCCAAGAAGGGATTTCATTAGCAATTATTCTTAAGTTGAGACATCCTACGTGTAGCTGTTTTGAAGGTGGCTTTTCAGCCGCTGCAACTCGTCAATAGTGTGTAGTTGGGACCCAATAAGCTAATCCCATTGTAAATACTGTCACTTTTCTCTTTTTCTTCTCTCCTTCTATCAAGTCTGGCAGGGTACCCCCTGTCTCAGACATGCATATCATATCGCAAAGCTCAACAATTTGAAGCTAGCACGGCTGGCGGCACGGCCCTCTCCCGCCATTACGGCGGCAAACGCGTCCATCTGAAGTTCCCAATCTATCGCAGGCCGGCCTGTCTTTTACCCCTTCAAAATTTCTAACATCTGAGAATACCTTCCCGGCGAGTTCATCAAGGGTCTCTCAGTCTACGAAACATACCTTATCAGGTCTGAAGTTGTTTATACGCACCCTTCTCACAGGGAACCAGGTGAAATTCCCGCTCGGTGGACATGCACTTCTTGCATGTCTGATTAGATCCTCTTCCCCTGGCTTCCCATCTGCAAGAGCCTTTTGCTGGTTGCATGCCAAGAAAGATTGCCCGGTGATCTGTCCCAGTCGAGATTCTAGTGCATATTGCAACCCGACGATGCGCTTGAGAACCTCGGGTTGTGCAAGATCATCTGATCGTACAGCAGGTAGCGCATTCCTGTTGGCTTGTGTTGATAAGTCTCAGGGGGTTTGATGGGCCTAGTAACGCGATCTGTAGGCGCTAATGCGAGCTTGGCCAGATGTGGCCATTCTCGCTCCCCGCGTCAAGGAGTCAGGACACGCAGGGCGTGGGGGCGGGGTTTGTGACTGGCAATCTGGAGCAGCTACGATGAACATGTCAGTACTATTTCTCACAGGTGCCATTCCGCCATGAATCAAAGAAAATATTTCTTTATTGAATATTCAAGCAGGGTTTGGTTATTCGTGCCGTTTTAAGGGACTACAGCAGGAAGTGTTTGCAGGACGGCTCCTGTCAGCGGTCAGGATGGGCTTGAAGTGGGCGGTGCTGATCTTGATCAGACAACTTCAGGCCTTGAATTCCTAGTAGCTAAAGTCAACTAAGCCTTCCGGTACGAATCTGTCCAATCCCGGATGTTACTAAGGCGGTGGCCTCCACCAATACATACATCAGAGAAGTCATCGGCCAGCGACACAAATTCAACTGAACATCCATGTGTGACCCTCAAGCCTATTAGCTTTTGTTTTAAACCATTCCTGCATGTCTTATTTGCTTGTGGACGGCCATCGTATTTCGATCTGGTTGAGCTTCAGCAGCTGCACGACAGCCATGCCAGCAAAATGTACTCCGCACTTTTAACACACAAACTTCAACCCACTTAAGCCTTCACAAAGAGGACCTCTTCAAGTGTCTCCACAGCCTCCTTCTCATCCATGGAGTGACACTGCACATATGAGTTATCGTAGTTGATGCAGCACCCCTTGTCTGGCCACTCAGCATGATCCCCATCCCGGCGCTTGGATCCACCACAGGTCTGTCCTCCGGGACCCTTGCTGCTGCAGTTGGAGCAATGATTCATGCAATTGATGCAGCATCGCTTCTTTGTGCCAAAGATAGCATCGTCCTCCCCCTCGACAGCCTCGCGTTTGTCATTGGGGTTGCAGGTGGCGTAAGGTTTATCGTAGTTGATGCTACATCGCTTGCTGAGCCAACGGAACTGCAAGGTATGGTCAGAAATTACTCCTATGGGATGATATGGATAATATGAGCCCTGGGCGTGGAATCATGCATCATTCTGGTTGCGATCGTGGAGTTTAGGAGGATCGGGCTCCACAGGGTCGGCGAGAGCGGAACTCAAGGCCATGAAACCGACATGGAGAAAGGCAGTAGAGCAGAACTTCATTGTGCCAAATTGAAACTGCCGGTAAAATTTTCTGTTCAATTTGTCCCATTAATACGTCCTTGCGAGGAAACTCTGTTGTTCCTTTGTACTTGGAAAAGACTGTTTATCTACTCCGCGGGAGCCTCTTCTGAGGATTGTTCGCAATGGGTCCTGAAGAGACCAGATCTCGTCATTGCCACAGTTGCTAGCGCCTGTCAAGATAAAAGATATCAGGGCAGCAAAAAAGTGTTCCATTCATTGAACATTACCTAGTCGTTTGGTCGATCACATAAAATGATGATCTTTTCCTGTTGCTCAAGAAACCATTAAGTATCTTGAAGTGGTCTGTACTTTTTTTGGGTCAAGTTGACCAGAGCCCTTCGCATCCAACAAAGCCGTTCGCTGTTGTGGCGACTTATATTCCGGCCTGATATTTCCTGATCGTCGCGTGACGTTGACCCTGAATGGTGCGGTGGGCAACAATGACGTGGTAACATGCAGTTTCCGTACGGATAAACACCTTCAGAGTCGTTAGAGGATCAGTTCAAAAATTGGCAGTTAACTATCAGAAGCTGTCGCCTTTACTTTTAAGACAAGCTTTCCGGCCAAGTCCACCCAAACTCTCTCGATGAAGAGTTCCTCGCCGAAAGCACGGGCTTAACCATTGTCAACGGAAGTCAGGTATCCCTTTAGCGACGATAAACTGCTATTCACAATCTGCACGGGTCACCGCCATAGGGCGATTCTCGGTCCACACAGTCGGGAGATTATCGATCATAGATTCCAGTCCGTCCACCAAAGATCTCAACTCAACGCTTTCTCAGGTTCAATAGATTACAAGGTTGGAGAGTTCTGCGGCTGTTGTGTGATAAGTTCGGGGGTGACGAAATGTTGCAACGTTCTGCCCATATTGCAACACCAGCCAAAAGAGCTCACAGGATATTCCCGATTATTTATGATAGGTATGGCGCATTCATATGAGTTTGAATTGTCCTGAGACTACTCTAATCATTTTGCATGTCGTTCGAGCCTGGACAGTTGGGCATATATGTTTCTGAATATGCTCTGCATAGCACTTGGGTTGTTCGAGGTGAACCATGTGTGACCCTCCGGGAATGACTACCCATTTGACAATTGGCATCTTTTCATAGAGAGGCGTGATCGTTGCTGATGTAGCCTCATCTTGATCACCGCTGATTATCAGGACCGGAACTTGAATTGAGACACAGTCGCCAGATACGTCGAGGTCTACAGTCACAACTCATCAGCTGTTGGAAACCACACCTTGAGGTACTGGAGACTAACCCCTTATACTCCCCTCGTCGCACAAGTCATTGAGTCCATTAGTGGAGAGAAGAACAGTGTCGTCTGCTTTGAGCCAGTCGAGGCTCTCCTGCAAATGAGGAGGGAAAGGCTCCTTCATCAGAGTCGTGAGCTTATCCAGCTCTTCCAAAGCTTGGTCAACTTCGGTGCTGCCTTGTATGATTCCCGTCCGGTACTCCTCGAGCAACGCTGCTTGACGTGGAGGGAGAGCCGATATCCAACCTCTGGCCGCATTCTTTCACAGGGCCATGCTTGCAGGACAACTCCCGAGGACGATCTTTTGAAGTCCTTGAGGCTGGCGCGTAGTCACGTATTTCAAAGCTAGCATGGCTCCCCAACTTTGACCGTGCAGCGAGAAGCCTCCCTCAAGGCCTAATTTGGCCACTAGATTTTGTAGTTCGGCAACAAACAGGTCGATCGGCAGTGAGCCCCCGGATTGCGGGCTCTCGGGCCCCCGATTGAACAAATTCCGCACCCCGGGGCCAAAAGATCTTTGGTGATTCAGCTGGTCAAGGCATTTTCTGACACGAATACGACGAGCGATGCAATTTCGCTTGTTGAGCCACCGCTTCTCAGCCAATGAAATTGTCCGTTTAACAAACACCTGGCAACCGCCCGAGGGAAAGAGCTGATGGGCCGATCCGGGAACGCAGCTTCCCGGACGCGCCAAAGTGGGTCCCCTTCCGCGCTCCGAATTGCAGGTGCTGTCGTGGTGTTCCTTCGTTTTCTCAACGGTATTTGTACCCGACGACATCTCAACAACATCTAACATCCATCCCACCGGTCACACTCCAGCTGCATCATCGTTACGAGTAAAAAGATTCAGAAAACCAACCACGACACGAGACAATATGGCCGCCGAGGCCATCATCAACGCTACGATGTCCCTGCACCCGTACTTCCCCCTGGATGCCCCCCTCAAGGACTACGTCGAGAACAAGCTCGGAGCCCTGGCTCTCTGCAGTACCTTCGCAGCCGGCACGATTGCCATCCTCGCTCCGACGTACAACATCATCCGAAGGACAAACCCGCGTCTCTCCAATGGCGAGATTGCAACAGCGTTGTGGTTTGTCCTCTGCGGCTTCATCCACTTCTGCTTTGAAGGTTCCTTGCCCACCTCCTCGACATCACATCATGGAGTAATACTAACACGACTACTAGGCTACTTCGCTTACAACCAATCCCACATGCCCCGCATGACCGACATCTTCGGCGAGCTCTGGAAAGAGTACTCCAAGTCCGACTCGCGCTACCTGACCCAGGACTCCTTCGTGGTCTGTATGGAGTCCATCACCGCACTCTTCTGGGGCCCAATGTCCTTCGCCTGCGCCTACTTCATCGTCACCGACCACCCGCTCCGACACCCGTTCCAGATGATCATCAGTCTCGGACAGCTGTACGGCGATGTGCTCTACTACGCCACCTGCACCTTCGACAAGGTTGTCGAGAAGCTTGTGTACTGTCGCCCGGAGGACTACTACTTTTACTGCTATTACATCCTGATGAACGCCTTTTGGATCGTCATCCCGTTGTTTTTGTTGGTCAAGAGCTCGGTCGAGGTGAAGAGAACCTTTGCGGCGTTAAAGACGATCAAGAGTGCCAGTGAGAAGAAGAAGCTCTAGGTTCAGCATTGGCGTCATCGGAAGGACCTGGTGGTCTACCCAGGAACTTCTTGCGCAGGTTCGGGGGACTCAAAACAAAAGTTTTAGAGTGGTCATGATTACATTAACAATAGATAGGAGATGCTTTGGCGCGGCATACGCCTCTTTCATCGTGGTCTAATGGATTCAGTCTAACCCGTTCCCGCGCCATCCATGCAATAACTCGTGGTATCCTTTTCCGACGCAAACAGAATGCGATGCCAAACACTTCAGTCGCTCTCACACGTCTCCTTTCTTCTCCGCCTTCTTCCGAATATCAACCCAGCCCATGCCCCATCCCAAGATGAATACACAACCCGACAGCGCAATGCACAGATAAAACACCTCGCTGATGCTTTTCGAATATGCCATCACCACACCAGGAAGCTCGCTAGCACTCACAACTTCCCTGAACCCTGTGCCTCCCGCAGCCAAGATTGTCATGGCATCGACGGACGGCGCGTACTTTTCCAGATTCTTGCCCAGCCCTTCGGTGAAGATGAGCTCGGCAAAAGTGAGGAAGACTGCGCCGCTGAGCGTTTGCGCGAAGACCAGCGTCGCCATTGAGACGGACAGCAACGAGGGAGGCAGGTTGGCCTGGATTGCGATGATGTGCTGGAGATGGTCATTAGCTGGGGGTCTTGAGAATGCATTAACGATGGTGCTTACCATTTGCATGCTTGAGCCACGACCAATACCAAGGATGATCTGATATCCGATCCAAATACCAGTTGCTGTACTAGGTACCCAAGTCGAGATGAGCCCGCTTCCAACTGCAGAGAAGCCAGCGCCGATGAAGACCCACGGGAGGTAATATCCCATCCGTCCGACTGCGAATGAAGTCAGCATTTTCTCCTTCCAGTTTTGATAGCAAAGATCATTTACCAAGAGCACCAGAAGTCACAGCAGAAATCAGCTGCGCCAAGATCGTAGGTAAGTAATCCACACCACCCTTAAACGGAGTCTCCCCCTTGACACTCTGGAAGTACATCGGCAGGTAATAGCTTCCCACCAATGTGACACTCATGTTGATCCCGCCCACCAGCGCACTCATGCAGACGACGCGCTTCTTGAGCATCCCAAGCGGTATCATCGCCTTTTCATTGCCGACGTGATGCTCCCAGAGGACGAAGAGGATGGCCATGACACCAGAGCCCACGAAGAGGCCGATGACGACGGATGAGTTCCACGCGTAGTCATTGCCACCAAATTGCAACGCGAGGAGGAGCATGAGTGCTGATGGGATAAACAGAACACAGCCGGGTAGGTCGAGGTGGCGGGGGACTTCGAGCAGAGGAAGAGGGGCGGAGATTCTGTCGGGGATGTGGATGAGGGCGAGGAGAACGGCGACGACGCCTCCGATAGGGAGATTGAGGTAGAAGCCTGCGTTCATGGTTAGCAACTCCAAGGTTGAATATGGGGAAGGGAGACTTACACCACCGCCAGGTAGAATACTCCGTCAAGGCACCCCCGACAAGAGGGCCAATAACGAGTCCCATGTTCGCGAGCCCGATCAAGATTCCGATAATCATAGGCCGTTTTGCCAAGGGCACCGAGTTGCCGATGATGGTCAACGCGCCGTTGTACAAGCCTGCAGAGCCCATGCCCGAGACGGCACGCCCGACGATGAGCATGTTGGAAGATTTCGCGACGCCGCAGATCAAGGAGCCGAGTTCAAAGAGGAACAGGCAGGAGAGGTAGATCCACTTCGAGCGGAGATGCGTGTAGAGCTTTCCTGCAAAGGGCTGGAGGGCGGCGCTGACGAAGTCAGAATGAAATACCAGACGTAGTCAGACTATGCAGCTCACTCACCTACACAAGTTGTACGCCGCGCCGTACCATCCTACATCGGCGAGGGAGTTGAATGTCGTGGTGATTTGCGGCACAGCCTGAACAGATCAGCAACAAACTCCTCGCCTGTGACAAAAAGGAAACTTACTGTGACGACGATGGACATATCCAGCAAGATCAAAAACGTAGTCCCCGTCAATGCAGCAAGAACAAGTAACAGCTTGATGCCGGTGACATACTCCTCGTCTTTCGGGGCCTCGTCACTGCCATCGGCAGCTTTCGTCGTCCCCTCCTTTTCACCTTCCATGACCCCTTCATCGGCTGTCGTGCTCCCTCCGGCATTCTTCATTTCCGTGACCTGTTCGTGAGACCGATGCGGTGAAATCTTTTTCGAGGTCTTCTCGTCCAGTGACGTATCTGGGGCAGAACCATCCCTCAAGCCTTGCTCCTTGACGGAGCCGCGCGAAACAGGTCGATCCATGTCGAAAGCCTCTAGATGCTGCGTCTAGACAAATCCAATGCCGCAGGAAAGACAAAACGCCAGTGACGGAGGACAAGAATCGCCAAGCCAACACGGATACGATGCGTGAAATATAAGCCTGGCTTGCCTACAGGCTACTGCAAGGTCCTCCTCCCAACTCCGCCCCAAACCCGTACGCGCTCGAAGATGCAAACAAATCTCCAATCGTTCTCGAACAGGCTAACATGGGAAGCGGACAAACAGCACCCACACCAACGCGCCGTTCTTCCGCCCCAACAACACATGGATAAGGGCCCCTGACCCCCTCCCCTGTGCCGTGCCGCATGCACCTGCGGGGTTCATCCTAACCCCGGCCTTTTAGTCCAGCCCTGCAGCGCTGAACGAACCCCAACCCATCTGAACATCGGCCCATATTGATGTGGAAGGTGTGGGTGAGTCACGCACGCTATTGGCCCGACGGAACGTTATTAGCTTACGAGATCTTTTGGCACCAGATTTACGACCGGTGCAGCAACAACACAGCCGCTAGGCATCAGGTTTGGATCTTAGCTCCAGTCTTTGTTGGCATTTTCCGAGATTGTTTTTGGTATGACTCTTTTTTGGGAGGAGCGAGCGACGGAATGACTGACTGACAGGCGGACGGGCGTATGGGATTGAGATGCGGCTTTCGGGTGAACTCCGTGGGGTCAGCAAGCCAATGTCTCACGCCCACCAACGTGCAGCGGGATAAGATTGATAAGACCCAATAACAGAAAGCAGGAGGGGACTTTTGTCCCGGACATAATATTGCATTTCCCAATTACTAACCCATGAGTCCCCCCATTTCACAATGCCGGGCTTATGTCCATGTTTCCGCCGCCCCCAAAGCCGGCCCGTTGAGCGGCGTATGCATGTTCGTCTCGTTTCCCAAATCCAACGCCCCCAAGTCCGCGTCCCGCGTGTACTCATACAAAAGTAACACCAATGCAAAAATGCCAATTCCCCCGGATTAGAAATCAAACGGCGTAAAGATGTCCGTGAACCATCGGTTGTCCATCAAATCCAGCCCAAACTGCCCCAGCTCCACCTCCCCGACCCCAGCCGACGGCGGCACCCCCGCGCCAAGCACCGGCCCCACAGCAGCCGCCGCCGCCGCCGTCGCGGGGTTGACAAACGGACCCAACGTGCTCTCCCAGTTGCCCCTCAGCCCGCGGATCGTCTTGACGGCCTTGGCAAAAGCGTTGCCCTCCTCGACGTCAATGTTCAGCCCGGCCTCGCTGCAGACGCGCATGAAGCGGTCGCCGACCTCGTCGAGGGTGGCGATGAGGTCGATGGTGTTGCGCACGCTGGTGCGGTCCCAGACGGGGTCCTCGAAGACGGTGAGGCGGTAGAGGGCGATGACGCACTGCGAGAGCTGCGCGAAGAAGGTGAAGGGGATGGCGTAGTAGGCGGCGGGCGGGAGGGTGAAGAAGTGCTCGAACCAGGCCTTGACGGCGTGCAGGCAGGCGTAGAGGATGTCGAGGCGCGCGACGTCGGGGAGGTTGGCGGGGACGCAGGCGTTGGTTTTGGAGGAGAGGGCGATTTCTTGGATGGAGAGCTCGGCGCAGTGGAGCTGGGAGATTATTGTGTCTGTAGGGCGCGTTAGTTTCTGGTAGGATGGGAAGGAGGAAGGACGGGGTGGGATACTAACCTGAACTCTGGAGTTCGGTGGGGAGGTTTTGGAGAATCTTCTGCAGTTGGCCTTGGAGGAGTTTGACGTACATTGACGGTGGTGTGCGGGAGCCGTCGGTTGCGTCGTAGGTTACCTCGGGTCGCCATGACAGACGACCTGCTTCTTCCTTAAGCAGCTGCATCCTGACGAGGGCGACGAGGGCCTGGTCGGAGGGGACTGTGACATGGCTATCGAGGATTTGGAGGCACTCGTCCATGTGTGGCGTCCAGCGCAGGGGGTCCATTTTGCCAAGGAAGCTGGCGACACTGTGCGTTGTTAGCATAATCGTGAGGAGTTTGGGAGATACATACTTGGAGGTGACCATGTAGCATGCGAGAACAGCCCTCCGCTGCTCCATCGTGCGAGGCTGCTGGTTCTTGAGGAAGAGGCTGGCCGGCGCCGTGGACCCACTCTTCTCCCTGTCGGCCCTTTCCTGGGCGGCTTTCCAGCAGAGGAACGGGTTCATCCCGTCGACGGGGTCCTTGTTCAGGCCCAGGTCGAAGACGAGGCCGATGGCAATCTGGCAGAACAGGCACATGAACGGCTTGTTGCCCAGCTGATGATTCGCCCTGTGATACATCAGCATCAGTCAATCACCAAAAACGGAGGTAAAACTCACCATCCCAAGACCACCAGCAAGCCAAGTAAGTAGTCAATACTCCTCTCATTCTCAACGAGCAGCTTCTGCCCCACAATCTGCCTCACCCGCGTCCCCAGCGCAAGCTGCTGGCTCGCCACCCGCGACGCGACAGTCATGATGCAGATCCACAGGAACGGCTTCTCGCTCCGCAGCTCCCGCGCCGTCATCGTCGGCCGGAAGTGCAAGAACGGGAAATACCGCAGATTCTGGCCCCGGAACGACTCGAACAGTGCCTCTGCCTCGTCCGGCGAGGGCAGGAAATCGTCCCCGTCGCCGTACCCCGTTCCCTCAGGACTGGCCGTCTGCGTCGGCGTCGGCAACGAGGTGCCCCTCGCTGCCCCAGCTACCCCAGCTCCGTCGTCCCTGCTGCCCCGGTCGGCATACCGTCCCTCCGCCGTCGCCGAAGCCTCGTCCTGACTACTCGACGACGCAGACGCAGCAACCCCCGCCGCACCGCCACCGCCGACAACGCCAGAGATGTTAGCCATGTCAACGAGCTCCGGCCGCCCGCCAGACTGCCGCAGCAGCGTCACCAACCCATCCAGCTTCTCCTCGAGCTGCGCCGTCCGGCTCGAGGGCGGCTTCTTGCTGCGCTTGCGCTGCGGGTTGCTCGGCTGGCACGTCTTGTTGAGCCGGTGGCACCGCTCGCAGGCGCCGCCGGCCGGGCGGAGGATGCATTTGCACTTTGCGCGCGAGCAGTTGGTACACGCGCGGCCGTACGGCGCGGCGATGCCTCCCCCGGTGGCCCCGGCCGGATGGGGCCCGGCGTCGCCGTGAATATCCCCCGTCGGCATCCGGGATTGGGGGCAGTAAGTAAGTGTGGTCTCTTTCTTTTTGACCCTGTTCCTCGGGAGCGGGCCGGGAATGCCGTCACACCCCCAGGTCCTCGCGGAATCGAATGTCCCCGGCGGCGGGTTTGCGGTCGACCAAACGCACCCTGGATCCCGCGCTCGCTCGCAGCCAAGCTTTGTGGCCGCAGGAGGTGCTACCCCCTAAACAGACGTTGTCGATGATACAAAAAGCGCCCCAACGCAGCGTCACCACAAAAAACCGGGCTTCAGAGTCGATGTTGTTCCACAAATGCCGTTCAAACCACCTTCGAAGAGCGCTTGCTGCAGGAGAGGGAAAAAGGGGAGTGGTGGGAAAATCGAGCAAGGTGAGGAATTAGCAGAACAATGAACGCAGAGCGAATTCCGCCGGGGTTGGGGGGCTTGGTCTCGAGGGACGTTGACGCATAAGTAGCGTGGACAGGCGGATTTGGACGCGAACGAGGCCAACCCCGCCCGGCAGGATTAGTGATGACCTACTTTTTTTGCAGTAGCCTGGTGTTTGGCTTGGGGGGCGCACGGATGTGGACCGGGAACAGGATTAAGCCGAAGTCCGAACTCCGGCGCAGGCAGTCGTACTTCAAAGGGCGATGCTTTTGTGGCGGTTCACCTCATTTGGAAATGTTGGACGAAGGGATGACAATGAAACAGTTGTCGAATTTACTCTGCAAAGGAAGACGCTTCCTTCACCACATGCACAGGTGAGCCCTGTCAAGGAGGCAGGTATTTTCCCACGACGAAGCAGACAGGCTTCAGCAATCTTTCGTATCACGTTGCAGGAAGCATCTTACGAGACAGCTTGTGCCACAAAGGTTGTACGATTAAAAGTTATCAAGCAATGTTCCTAAACGCCGTCTGCCCTGATTTGGTAGAATGGGCACCATGTGGCAAGCAGCCTAAACCCCCCTTTGGATATACCACGCATTGCATCAAAAACGAATGTCAACGTCTCCGTAGAGCTGGTCAGTCGTGACCGTTGACCAACCTCCAACGCCAGAGCCAAGCTTCAATTACTCTACACCAGAGCCGCGCTCATCAACTGCTCAGTGGGAGAGATGAGGCCCTTCTTGCCAACGCCCTCCAATTCGTGTACCGTCCCAGGCCGCAGCAAGATGGTCCCAATATGGACACGGCACCGTAATCATGCCGAAAATTCAGTCGCAGGGTATAGTCGTACTGTACAGTTGCCGGTCCGAAATATATTTAAAAAGTTGCACCGATTGTTCGAAAAGACTTGTTCCCACCATGAGTTCTGAGATTCACCACTTAAACACCACCGCCCATGAAGGCAGCGAGGTCGTCCAACTCCAACAGCTGGCGCTCGAATGCGGAGCAGAGCTCGCTCGCGGTCATGTCCTGAGGCACAGGAACGGAAGGCTCGGCGCTGGGAGCAGTGCCGTTGCCAACAGGAGGCTGGGGGACGGCCTCGGGTGAGGCCTTGACCTCCGGCTGCTGGGGCGGGGGGCTGACGGAAGCCGGCGTTCCGGAGACGGAACCGCCATTGATAGTGGCGACACCAGGGCGGCGGGGCTGAGGGGCAGGAGGCTCGCTGTCGCGGCCGCTCTCGCTGACGGGAGCAGTGCCATTGTTGACAGGAGCCTGCTGGGGCTGAGGAACGGCCTGGTCGTAGTCCATGGCGTCGGGGTTGGTGTCGGCGTTGCTGGCGGCCTCGTCCTTGACGGACGCCTGGTCGGCGACAGGCGGGTTGGCAGGAGGAGGAACGGAGGTGCGAGCAGCAGGGCTGCTGGAGCCGGCATCGTTGCCCAGGACACGGTGCATGACGGCGAGGTGCCTAAGCCAAGAGCTAATCAAGGGCCAAGTGTCGACACCGTCTTGCATGAAGTGAAGGCCATCGCGAACAATGTGTCCAGCGGTCTCCACGGCGTTATTCGGTGTAAGGCCCTTCAGGGACAGGTACGCGACCGTGGCGCTAGCGGTAAAGGAGGAGAAGAGCATGAAGATGGGGAAGCAGATGATGCCATCCTTATCGGAACCATTCTCCAGCGCCGTCAGCATGGCGATGGTGCTGTGGCACGAGGTAAAAAGCCTGTCGATGATCTCGTGACACTGGGGAGACAGGCGCCAGCTCTCAACGCTGAAACCGGGTGCTGTGACATACTGCAGCAGGCGGCGGCGGTTGATGAAAATTGAGGCGCAGTGGAGCATGCAGTGAAGCATGGCGTAGGTGAAGCCGGATCCCATCGTGATATGGAGGTTGATCTGGCCGGGCTTGTCCACGTACTGCATAGACAGAGAGTTTCTGAGACGCTCAATCTCGTTCATGAGACCAGTGCAGACACCATCATTAAAGGTCTCGGTGGTGGTAGTCATGAGCATGTGGACGACATCGCGCCAGATGCGGGTAGCCAGGACAATCTGGCCGAACTCGCCAATGTCGTCAACGCGGGTGCCAGCGGGCAGGCGGGACGGGTCTGTCAGGTTGATAGTCTGAACAAAGACGGCGTTGCCGAAAGCGAAGTTCATGTCAGAGCACGGCAACGAGACGTCGTTGGTGTCGTTGGTCGAGAGAGCCGGGTGACGGCCGGGCGTGCTGGTAAGCAGACAGTCGAGAATGTACAGCAACCAGAGGACACGGCGGAAAGACTCCTCCTGGAGGAAGCGGTCGGCCTCACTGACAGCGGCATGGTGACTGTGCAAGATGCGGTACATCTGGACCATGCGGCTGGCTTGGCCGAGGTAGATGTAGGCACGAACAGCGTTGCGGGAGCCCCATTCGTGAATGATGATCAGGCAAATGGCTTGAATCTCCGCCAAGCTGGGGGTGTCCAAGTTCTGGTTGATGATACCCATAGCCTTGGCGGCGAAGTGCTCGGCGGCACCGGTTGCGCCGGACTGACCTCCATAGCGGCGAATCAAGTTCGGGGAGCTCCTGTGACGAACGAGTTAGCGGGGCCAGTCCGCTGAATCCACTGAGCGGCACGACACTGAGTCGGCCGAAAGTCTAAAAGAGTGCAGAAGGACGCTTCGGGCCAAGTCCGGACATTTGGGGCTTAGCGAGCCGACACGACACACCCGACCGGAGGGCCGCGCCACCCACAAAATTTCGGACATTGCGGGGGAGGTGGTGAAACACACAAGGGCAGGGAGGAGATGAGGATCGGGAACAGCTGCAAAACAGCCCATCAGGTGGGAGTACGTACCGAGCAGCACAGGTCAACAGCGCGTAAATGAGGGCCGGGTCGAGCGAAGCGTTCTTGAGTTGCTGGATGAACGAAGGCTTGTGGAAGGCGACGCAAGCCGGGTAGGTCTTGGAAATGACGCGCTCGCATTCCTGGATGAGCTCGGGAGTGAGCCTGATTGCAGAGTTATGTCAGCATTCCTGTCTTGATTTGTTTTCTCGGGGCAGACGCGTCCCGAGGGAAGGCAGAAACTGTGGGAGGAAAAGCCGGCACGAGGCCCGGATGTGTAGGGATCAGAGGCCAGGGTGGAGAGGATCGGGATACGACTCGGGAAATGAGGATGCGATGGCGCACGAAAAAGGGCTGTGGAGGCAAGGGGATGGGGGCAGAAAGCTAAACAGCGGCTCCGCGGCGACGCTAGCGGAGGTGGAAGATGCCGCCGGCGGTTGGAGATGACGGCCGCCTTCGGGAGATCGAGGGCATGGCAGAGCGATCTTGGGGTCTCGGGGGTGTCCTCCCAGCGCAAAGCCAGAGACTCTTCTCCAACTCGGGCAGAAAGGGGGAACAAGCGTGTGTGAAATGTGTGTGATGAGAAGGGGGACAAGCCACCGCGCCCAGGCCGCATGCAGAAGGGGCCGAGCTCCCTCCCTGGTCGGCGGTAATGGGCGGCGACACAGCCGATGACCAGAATAGAACGCCGGTGCACACGGGGCGCGGCAGCTGATTCTCGGGGGGGAAGGGGAGTGAGAACGGGGGCAAGAATGGACGAGGAAAGGAAGGGAAATGGTGAAGCTGTTGTTGGCGAGCAGGATGATGAGGAGAATGTGCGACTTACTTCTCGGGCGGCTGAATGTGCCTAGAGGCAGCGGAGGCCGGGTTGGCGGCGCGAGCATCGCCGGCCGGGACCGAGGCAGGCAGGCTCTCGCGGGCAGGGCGATGGGCAGTGGTATGGCGAGCAGGCGACTGGCCGTGGTGATGGGCCATGGACTCGGAGGGCAGATAGCATTCGTGCATGCCCTTGGCGCAGTTCTTGCATGGCGCGCGGCCATTCTCGTAGACGCACTTGGTCTTGCCCTTGCGGCAGCGCACGCAGGCGCCGCCGGCTCTGAGGGCGGTAGACCGCACAACACCCGTCGACATTGTGGGCGATGTGATGCTGTGGAATGAGGCGACGGTGTCGATGTGGTGATCAAATGTCGCAAAGATTCAAGAGGTAGTATGCGACAAGACAGTACAGCTTGAGGGTTGGATGACGAGTCCGGAGTCGCGTCGGTGTTGCGGGATTGTGCGCGCGACGCGATCAAAGCAGACGGTGTTTGCGGCAGCGAGTGTGTACTGTGCTGGATGCGACGACGAGGACAGCGACAGCGACCGTGATGGATGACGGCGGTGTCGGGCTGAGTTGCGAAGTGTCCCGGAGGAGTGCAACAGATGAGGTTGGATGGACAGAGGAGAAAAGGAGGAAGAGATCGGAGGGGGAAGGGGAGCGGGAGGTGGTGTGTTTTGTTGAGGGGGGCGGGCTCCGGAAGAGAAGAGAGTTTTGGGGCCGGGTGACGCAGAGAAAAGACGACCCGTCGCGCCGAGATTATGGAGCCCCAAGGTGAAGGGTGCCAGCGGTGGCAGCGGTGGCTCCAGAGGCGACACGGTGCCCAGGGGGGCGGGGGCGGGCGGGCGATGGGCGTGTAGGACGCGCAGATGCCGGCTTGAAATGACGCGGTTGAGCAGACGTCTCCGGAGCGGTGTCGGAGCAGACCGATGATGAATCTGGAGAGGATGCACGAAGGGATATGCAGACTTTTTTCTCGTTGGTGATGCTGATGGAGCGAGGAGGGAGAATCGGAGGAGGAGGAAGGACACGGGCGGCCGCGATTTCTCGGTGGTGGGCGAAAAATCCGGGCGGTGGTTTTGGTGCCCGTTTCGGTGGAGGGAGCTTGGGGGGGGTGTGGAGGAAGGAGGAGGGACAGGAAAGAAAAGAGAGAGAGAGAAAGAGGTACGGAGGTACGGAGGTACAAAGGGGATGTACCTTTTTTTTTGTGTGCTGCAGACGGGACCTGAGGGAAAGAGTGAAGGCAAGGCAAGGCCAGGCCAGGCAGGCAGGCAGGCAGGGTCGGTACCTACCTTACCTGCCCCAAACTCCAAAGGAAAGCCAAAAGGTAGGGCAGGAGTGGGCGGCCGGGGGAAAGAATGAACCGGACAGAGACAAAAGAACAGGAAAGAACTCCGTCTGTTTGGGTTGATACAGGCACTAAAGAATGACGATGGTTCTATTTCTACAGAGTTATCCGTACGTTCGTCTCATGCGAATCCTGATGCTGCTTCTGATGCACAGTCGTCTCCTGCCTGCCTGCTGATGGCAATCCCCCCAAGGCCAGGGCAGCTCAGTTGTGCCTCAGGGCTGGGCATGCGCGGCGCGGTCGGGTGCGGGTGTCGTCGGCGGGTCTGGGGGTGTGTGCCGAAAGAACAAGTGGAAATGGACGGAAGAAACGAGGCGGACCACCAGGAGAAGGAGGACGGGACCACTACCACCACCACCACCACACACAGAACCGCAGGCGCAATAAAGAAAACGAAAAAAGCCGGCAGCGACGAAAACCCTGGGTGCCTGCCTACCTTACCTACCTCCTCATCAGTGAGTCGCGTCGAGGCATGAGGGGAAAAGGGAAGAGCAAGGGGACGTGGAAGGGGGAGTGACGGGGCCAGGCAGACCTGTGCTGTGCTCTTGCTGTCCTGAAGTTTGGGCAAGTCACGTCCTGCCTCCCCACCGTTCTGCCGTCACTTGCCCTGAGGCTTTACGGGCGGATCGGCTGGCGGTGCCGGAGCTGAATGAGGAGGTACGGAGGGAAACCAGGAGCCAACGTATCCACTTTGCCTGCTGAGCGCCTGCTTTTCTGCCTTGAACTCGGTGCCCTCCACGGTAGTGGGTCAGGGTAGATATACTTCGCCCACAACCTGCCTCTGTGCGCGATGAAAGTATCGATACATGCAGCACCGCGTACCAGGACACCTCCTGCCTTCGCAATGCTTGCTGCTCGTTTGTACCTGCCGCAGCGCGTGTGCGCGCCTGCCTGACACTCTCTGGGGAAGCAAGCACCTACCTATGCGCGGCAAGACGCACCTGCCTCCAGATGCACCGCTGCTCCTGCTCTCCTTCCCGCTGCCTTTGGGATATCTGCTTGCCAGCCAGCCCGGCTGCTGTCGAAGAGCATGCCCATTGCCCTCATCAGAATTTTCGTGACAGTTAATCAAATAAATCCGAGTCTGCTGCTCTTCATCCATCATCACAATCACCATCACCACCAATGACACCTCTGCCCGATGACGCCTAAACAGTGGTAGCCAACGATTACAGTGCGGCACAGTGTAGCCGGCAGACCTCCCCGACACATCTCGTGTCTCGCATCCATCCGTCCTCTGCCTTACCCACCGCCGCCGACCGACGCCTCCCGTTTGCGAGAGACTGCGATGCCCGCGGCGCGGCAATCACTCCATCCTCTGCTGTCGCTCGTGGTATTCCGCATCTCGACTGTGTGCAATGTCTACTGCCATCGTCTACAAGGCCCGAGATACTCTACAACCTGAATCTCTCGCACCAGACACGCAAAAAGACCCTCCGCAAAAGCAGTCTACGAATCTCCGAGGCAATAACAATCGGACCCGACCGGCAGCGCCTGTCACCAGCCTGCGACGCCCCCGGGCCCGCCGATTGCTACAGCACTTTTCACCTCGGCACCACAGAGTCACAAACCCTGACATGCCCGCCGCGCACCGGGCTCTGGCCCACCCAACGACATCAGAAGCGCGGACTGAGCGATCGGGCCATTCCACTTCTTGACTCTCTTGCAACGCAAACCGCCGACTGGAACGACTCGACAGCATTGGTCAGATTGTCCATGACATGGGGGCGTGGACGACAAACGCCGTCGGGCGGGCCTAGAATGGCCGCGCCCCCCCTGGTTTTCCCCTTCTCTCTCGGTCACGGTGCGCACCTCCACCCTGGGACTCCCTCCGTCTCCCGCCTTCAGCAGCACAAGCTTTGCTCCATACGCGCTGCCGTCGCCCGTTATTGCCCTGAAGATTCCGCGGATCGCCCTGCTCCAACGCCGGCGGCAACACGTCCTGGGGCTTGCCTGTCTGTCCTTTCTCGTTCAGGATCAACACGGCGCCAACCTTAGCCGGAAGTGCGCCTTCATACCTCACTTCAGTGGAACGGCACGGCCTGCTGACCTGAGAGAACGCCCTTCGCCCGTGCCTATCGACTTTCATTTGCGGCGCGGCCTACCGACCGAAGATCAAGGGGGGCCGGATCCCGTGCAATAACGAACATCACTCGTCACGTCGCCCATCCCCTTTTCTCTGATTGCCCGCAGCATGCGGAGGCGTCGACCGCTGGTACGGCGAGCAAAAGCGTAGCTATATATAATATGCATGCTTAGTGCATCAAGTATGCTTTCATCTGGGGCGGGGCCGGTGGCTGCCAGCTGGGCCTCCTCCGGCGGCCATGGCACTTGTCGGACCGTGGCCTCCATTCTGTTCGTCGCCAGCCCGTTTGAGCCATCGCTGCTTCAACAGATGTGCGCATCATTCCAGGGACTCTGGTGACAATCCAGTTGATTCCCCATCATCTGCGAACCTGATGCTTCGGACCGGTCTGGACTGGGTAAACTGGCATGCTGTTGGCCACCAGGCTGCTGGCGCAGATGGCCGGCTCAAGTCGACGTCGGCATCCGAATGCGCCTGACATCTGCAGACCTCACTGCTGGGCGCAAGCCGCCTACAGCGACATATGGTTCCTCCTGACTGAGGTGCTATTCCATCAGGCCCTTCAGTGAACCCTCCGCCTGGCATCAGCTTGAAACAACACTATTCAAGCAGCTCGGCAGGTTAATTACAGAGGCAAGCCAGCGCTGTGCCCGAAATCACCCACGGCCAACGCTGCCGTCCAGTCCGGGCCAGCTAGGCACCTTGTTCCGCCTTCGCTCCGGGGGCACCCACCCTTTCCCCTCACCCAATTTTCGAAAATGGAGCAACAATCCCGAGAGCGTTCAGCGCCATCTCGTTCCGGCGACACGCCAAATTTCTCTTTAATCAAATTCGCGCTGCCCCGGGCCTGGGCCTTTGCTTTACCCGCCCGTGCTGAGAGCGGACTCGCGCATTGCGACCCACCCCGGCCGTCCATGGCAAGCACGCAACTGATTCTCGCGAGATTCATCATCTACGGCCACCCTCACGGCAGATTCAACACAAGTCTCAGACCCAAACTGGTACGATTTCTCGCAGAAGTGTGCATCAACCTGCTGTCACCCTCACGAAAGCGAACCCGCCGCCAATCGCGAGGCCGTCGCCGTGCAGGAGGTATCGGAAAGTGGGAACACCGGCGACATCAACCTGGAGCGCTCGGCTCGCTGCCCTCGGAGCAGCCCCCTGCGCACTGTCGCCCGTCGAATAGGGGGCCAAGCCGAGTGTGCCGCAGTTGCAACCCCCCAGACGGGAAAACCCAAAGCCCACGCAGACAAGCTTCAGCCGTTATCCGCGCTGTAGGGCTCGGTGCTTACAGCGTACCTTAGGGCTTCTGGTACGCTGGCTGGGGGCTTCCGATAGTCCACGCAGTTGAACAGAGAACACAACAAAACGAAGACAATGAACAGTTGAGGGAAAGGAAAATTCGATACAAAAGGCCCCAAATGCTGCATCATGGCCATTACTCCAGGACATCCAGCTGGTTGGGACGCCCCATATGTCTGCCCCCCTCCTCCTTGGGGCCTCGCGACGTTACTCTTGTTCGGCCGGGCGTCGTATCCCACGATGCGGGACGTCTGATGTCTTGCCCGGCGACCGAACAAAAGCCTATTGGAGATGAACTCGGCAGATGCAGAGACAAGGGGTTTTCAGGTTCTTCTTCAACGCAGCGTTTGGTTTATTCCGAGTTCATCCTCGGCTGGCGAGAATGGCGACAATTATCACCGGACCGCCTTGCTCCAGCATCTGGGGCCAGATTGTTCTTGGCGGCGCGCTTCGTTCGTGCGATTTCGGACATGTACCTTCGCTTCCGCCCTCCGAAGAAAATTGTTTCTTCTGGGGCAGCTGCCGTAGCACTCCCGGCAGCTTGACCAATGCGGTTGCTTCCCTTCAGAAGCCGCGCCGACCCGGGGGCGTGCCAGTGCGGTTCGTTCAGCCCATTTCAACGCAGCGGTCCGCGGCACAAACAAAACGAGTGAGACCTGATGAGCCCTTCCGCAGCGTCATCTGAAACCCAACATCCGACACGGTGCTCTGGATTGTGTGACCTGCTCGGGCGTTTCCCCCAGTGTTCGTTCAGAAACAGACAACAGTTCCATCGGCCACCCGTCCGCATGTTCTGGATACCCAAAGCCGTGGACGTGCCGACGGAGGCGCCAGCGACCGGAGCAGCCCACCGTCATGCCATTGGGAGGCGTTCAGCGCTGCGGTGCGCTATTTACAAACGCTTGTTGGTTCTCAGGCGGTCAAGACCCGGGCCTGGGGGGGCTTGGAGCAGGTCACCGTCAACCGCATGTCCGTAGGGAACCCGTAAGCTGATGGTCGCTGACGACGCCACGCTTCCTCGCTCCGTCTTTCCCGGAGGTAGCGTCCACTTTTCCCTGCCCCTGTTGGCCCCCATACGGAAGCTCTGCTCAGAGGCAGAGCGCCCGGAGTTGATGTCATTTTCCAACACACCTCCGCCTTGGTCTCGCTCTTCTGCCCCGTATTGTCTTGGTTGATATGCACGTAGCCCCGGCGCGTAATCCTCCTTGGCTTTCACGGACGTGGTATCACGGGATTTGCCCGGCACTCACTCGGCGATACCTCTGGGCTCTGCCAGTCTCGCGGGATAGTGTCTTCTCTTCATAGAGGCTCAATGGCTTTCTCATCAGAGGACCAGAAAACTGATGCCCATCGGAACGGATGCAACATTCACTGCTGAATCACCCGGGTCCTTGCGGGCGGGCGCCCGAGGAATGCGCATGTCCTCGGAATTGCGCCGACCCCGCCCTGTGCAGATCTGCCAGAGTCACTACCAAAGGTGATGAATGGGAATCAAACCAGCCGAAACGATGGCATTTCTCACGCGACCGGCGATCAGTGCACCGACCAAGCAAGCCCTGGGTGGTGTTTTGGCCTTGTGGCCTTGCGGCATCACGATTTCCATTATGTGGATCCCTCCGGAATCTCTTCCGCCGGTTTCCGGAACACCGGTGCGGGCACGGTCCACTCGGTGAGGCTTCGATCCCGCCCCAGCCACTCGCAACCAGCAATCAGGCCCTCTCAAGGCCGCAGCGGCTCATGTTTGGCAACGTGATTTGCATGCGTGACGCCCTGCAGAATCTCATGTTTTTTTTCTAATTGTTCCAAGGGCACGGCAAAGCAAGATCTGCCTTGGCCATCTGGCGACAACGGCAGGCAGAGTTCCACAACATACGGCCGAACAAACGGGTGACACCATTTCTAAGACTCTGTGCCTTGGAAGCCCGCGCAACATCGAGGGCCGTATCCGACCGGATACCTTGCGGCGGACTTTCCTGCCCTCCTCCCTCGGAGTTTGGACGGCATTCTCACTTTCCCACCCCTGCAAATCGACTTCTCTAACGGGTGTGGCACTCGGCTGATCTGTGACGTGTAGAGTGGTTCTGTCCCCCGCAACTTTGATTACCTCCCAACGGCGCCGTTGGGCCATACCGGCCTGCCGACCTGGCCGCCGTTCGTAATCCTGCGGCAATTGATTATCCTATCACTCGCGAGAATTATCAGAGTTGACCATCTGCAAACGCTTCGTCCGTCCGGAGGTGTTCTGACAAATTCATCGGCGATAAGGCCAGAAATCCGGAATGACTTTTCGCATTCGGAGGCGGCGGGACCCTCCCGGCAGCTCACCCGGATATGTCAGCGGGGTCCTAAAAAGCTCCGTGGTCCGATGCTGCCGAAATTGGGCTGCCCTTGCGCATTCGGCTTTTGGGACAGTCGCTGCTGGCAAATAAGCTTTTCCAATAGATTGGTGTTTTTCAGAGTGGGTGCCGGGCCGTTTCCGAAGGTTTTGAATCGCGGCGGTGGTCTCACTCAGCGCCACCTTTCTCCGGATGTTGTCGGGAGCGGTATCGGGTTAGTTGATTGAGTGGTTGAGGTGATGTTCGGTGTGCGTCTCGTATTTCCAAGGTGAGAGGTTTGTGCTGAGGGATTGACGTCTTCTGAGCGTAGGTTTCTGAGTCAGAAAGATGGGTTGGTGGTTCGTCTTCGTATTGCTTGGTGCATCTGGTTAGCAACACAGTGACCCGAGTCTCTCATTTTGGACAATATTCCTTCGACTTCCAAATCACCAGCAGTCGGACATTTTGGGGGTGAGGGAGGTTGTGTCCAGAGAAAGTAGCATGAGGAACTTGAACAGTGACGAATCTTGCGTAAAATAGGTAGTATATGTCACTGCCTCAGTACGACCTTCTCTTTCAGTTCAACAATGGTCAAGTAGCCCGAGCATGAGATGGTAGCTTGTCGGAACATCCGAGTCAACACGGCGCTTTCGACGCCGATTCCACCGATGAGTACCAGTAACAAAACTTGGGCCTCGTGCTTTGTAGAGATTGTAGTTAGCAGAACGATTGGATGGTGCCTCGTGGGGTAGATCATCAAGACCATGGCATGGCCTCTACGTACAAGTGTTTTCTACTGTGTACAGCGCCTCTTTCTTCAAATTAGAATCACTCTATTCCAAATGCCGTGAGATAGTGTGGTCTGGGGGAAGTCTGGGGGAAAGCTTTGGCTGCCCTCCCCCGCACTTTCCGGCGGACGTGCGGCATTGCCGGTGGGGGGAGGCTGATACGCCGCACGGCAGTAGGGCTGCTCGACTACCACGGCGGCGACAGGAGGCACCGATCCGGTCTGCTCCGTGGTCGGAAAACCCGGGTGTGAGGCGTTGCTGTGCTATCGACGTTGATGAATAAAGTTGTTTGCTCGTGCAGCAACTGACAAGATTGATGTTGAGTTTTGTAAACTGGTTACTAACTCAACTCAATCCAAACGACATTGGCACGAGCATTACATACAACGATGGGCGTTACGGTTGCGGAATCACGTGTCGTCGAGATGGTGTTGAATAATCCTACCCTCGTGATCTTGGGCGCAGTCGTTCTTGGAATTGTTGTTTGGGTACGAAGAAGAGGAAAGTCGACGGCGAGATTACCGCCACAACCACCCGCGACACCGGTCCTCGGACACCTGCCGGAGCTGATCCGCGAGAACAAGGCGATGACGTGGCATCTGCGGCTGAACGAGTGGGCGAGGACGTACGGGCCGATATTCGGGGTTAGGTCGGGATACATTGTTGATTATTACATCAACTCTGATGTGATGGTGAAGGTGAGCAAGCCAAGTTTTGGTTGTTTGGCGTGGTTTGTTTTCAAGCGCGGAAGGGCTTTGTTGACTGAGGCGCAGGAAATATTTGACAAGAAGTCCGCGCAGACGGCGGACCGGCCGACGTGGATTATGTCGAGCACCATTCTGAACAACGACTTTAATGTGTTGTTCTTGAAGGCAAGCGATCCGACGTGGAAGGTGAGTAGAAAGTGGCCAAGCCTGAGGGAGGCAGTTTCGGCAAAACAACGATGACGTGGAAAGATGTTATGTTTGGTGATGTAGCTTGCTGACGAGTGGTTAAAGAATCAACGCAAGGTTATCAACCAGCTTGTGACGAATGTCCAGAAGGCTGATGAGATCATTCCGTGAGTCTGCGTCTCTCGGATCACGAGACGGAGAGGTCTTCGTGCTTACTACGTGCGGCCTTGCCAGGTTGTTGGAATACGAGACTTTGAAGTTCCTTCATGAGAATGTTACGGATCCCAAAGGAGGTCTTGCTGGCGCGAGACTGTATCAAGCGATCGGGAGGTACACGTACAGTGCTTTCGCGACGGCGTTTATGGGCATGGATGTAAGACTCGTCTTCATCATGTGTGGACTAATAAGGTACGGGTTTGTTGACGCGACGATGGACCTAGATTCCTGATACGGACGATGCCGTTATCCCGTTCATCATGGGTGAGTAGAACCTTGTTTTGTACCGCCTTGTTCGGACGCTGACATTGAAGCAGAGGCTGAGACGCAAATCATCAGTACGAGTACCCCTATATGCGCTCAAGTTGACTGTTCAGGCCGACGAAGCTGACCACAGTCACGCAATCTCAGACACGTTTCCGGGCATGAACGTCATCGACCTGATGCCGTCCCTCGGAAAGCTGCCCATGTTTCTGAAGCCTTGGGAGAGGAAAGGGCGCGCAAGGTACCGTAGAGATCTGGCTTGGGCGATAAAGAGACTCGAGGTACGCCGTACTATAAAAGATTGATGTTTGAGAACCACGTCTGATACTTGGGTTGCAGGCTGCTCAAGACCGCCTGGCAAAGGGCGATCCGTCCTTGGAAAACACGTTTTGGGGCTCGGTTTTGAAGTCTGACGATCTGAGGGGGATGTCGTGCAAAGAAGAGGTGGCCATTCTGGGGTTGTCGCTCATTGTCGGAGCTGCGGATACGGTGGGTTAAGCTCGACGCCTGCGATCCCCGTTTACGTGAATGTGACTGATCAAGAGAGCGCTTTCATAGAGCCGGATGACAACGTGGACATTCCTGGAAGCGATGATGATGTTTCCCGAGGTACAAGCCAAGGCACGGGAAGATATTGGCAAGTCATTTAACCTCCCGTCTTAGAGCGTTTGGGACAAATACTAACCTATGAGGGAACTTAGATCGAGTTGTTGGCGAGAGGATACCCGTCTATGATGATCTCAAGAGCATCCCCTACCTCCGCATGATGATGAAGGAGCTCTGGAGATGGCGGCCTCCGGTGGCCCTCGGCCATCCTCACATTACCGCGCGAGATCTCCAGGTTGGGGAGTATTGCCTGCCGAAAGGCGCCAGGCTTCATGTCAACGCATAGTGTGTCCATACCAGGCCTGCAGCGACAGAATTCGGGGGAAACTGACATGATGCAGCGCCATAAGCCACGACCCCGCGAGACACGAGGACCCAGAGCGTTTCTGGCCGGAGAGATTCAAGGACGACGAGACCACGACGATGGAGAGCATGAACCACCAAGACCCGACGAAGAGGGATCACTTTGCGTTCGGGGCCGGCCGACGCGGTTGTGAGCTGCCCCCGTCCCCTCTATCGAACAGCGTCCGCTGGAAGCTTTGCTAAGAGTGTGCTAGGTCCGGGATACCACGTCGCTGAACGGTCTTTTGTAATTACCATGATGCGCATCCTCTGGGCATTTGATATCGCCCCGGCGCCGGGGACAAAGTCGACGTTGGAGTTTGCTGACTACGCCGGCGAGTTGCCCGGAAATCCTGCGGAGGATATGCCTGTGAAGTTGACGTATCGGAGCGAGAGTCGGAAGAAGATCGTCATGGACGTTTTTGAGAGGGAGACTGCGGCTAGGCCGGCTATGGTAAGTTTGCGCATCTGTCTTGCGAGTATGTTGGTAGATTTGAAGCTGACGTCGAGCACAGACGCCGTTGAATATGGGCGAGAAGAGCATACCCAAACCGGAGGAATATCTGTAGGCGAGCCAAAAAGAAAAAGAGTGTGTAAATGCCACCGCAGAAATCGAAAACCTGTTTTCTAAACCAAAGACCCGTTCGTGGTTGAAATAGGCATTTTTCGCCTGCGGCAAGTCGGATCGCCTAGCAAACCTTGTGAAGGTTGTCATTTATCCAAAGCCCAGGTGATCTCCTAAAGGGGCAAACGGAGGCCGGTATTGCCCCTCTTTATGGTGTGGGGCCGGTGATGGTGGCCCCGGAGGCCCCCTGAATGTTTCTCGGGAGGTTGAATCATACCGGGCTCTGGATCTGGGGTAAAGCTATGCGAATGGACATTATGAAGTAGGCGATGGGTTTATGGTAGGTTTTGGCCGTTGTGAAGTCCAACGGCAAGGCAATCCAAGCACTGGGCGGCAGTTTCGTGTAATAACTTTCTGCATGGTGGCCACACTGCATTTCGCTGCCTCTCATATGCGGTCATGAAGACTTGGAGCTGATGAAAGAATTTGTCTTGTTATTGGATTTACATATGTATGAATCGAAGAGGCGTGCTACAAACAACGGCAGACGCTTCCCAGCAGTTGCCTAATTGCTTCTTAAGGGCATCCAGGAGCACCGCTGCCGGTGTTAGCACCAGCGGGATCACAGCAGCCCTGAGAAAGCTGTATCGCCAAGTCAGCAACCACAAGTAACTTCGCTATAATGGTGAATGCGCAGGAAAGAGATGAAAACCTACATCGTTTGGTCCCAAGTAGTTGCAGCACAAGAAGTACTCTCCCCACTGCGTGGCAAAGGGGTACGGGTGGTCAAGAGAGCCCCATTTCTCGCACTCGGGGCTGACCTGGCGCTCTTGAATGGCGGCACCGGCGACAAGGGGGATGATAAGGGTGATGATGGAGAACTTCATTTTGAAGATGTGCGTAGAGCTTTTGAGTTGAAAGACAGTTCTAGAACGAGTAAGAAAGCTGGGCTGTTGATGATGATTCTTATCCAAGACTCGGGAAGGCCGGTTCCTTATAAATTGCTTTCTGACAGCAAATCGCTTTGTTGGGTTCCCCTGAAAGCGTCCCCTGATCGGATGAACGGCTGACCCCAAGTATGGAGCCGCCGTCAAGCGACGCCGTGCCCGTGGGTATGGTTATTATTGAGTTTCGGCCGATGGCAAGAGACTTCCGGGCCATTTCCCCTATTGGGACACGGAATGGAGGCAAATCCGTCGTTGCAGATGAGTGAGCATGCATCACTTGCACTCTCTCTGGTGATTACTCTTGATACAACCCATTTTTGATAGCCTCCAGCCATTAAGCGAGCTTTCGGTTCCAAGCAAAGAACCGCCAGCATGAAATGCCACCTCGCCTCCAGTGCTGATCCGCAAATCTAGGTGACACAGGAGGGCCCATCCCAGCACGTTTGTACGTCACACGGACCAACAAAACCAACCTGCCAGACTCGGCCGCACTATTTGGGATCTGCCTTGTTGAGCTACATGCTCGCGACAGCTTCTTGAGAGTAACCGCGCGGATGTTTTAGAGACTTGCCATATTGAAGACATGAGAGCAACTCGCGACGGCCGTGATTGAAATCAAGATGCATCTAGATTTCTGTGGCACACACCTATGGCTCAACGTGGACCTTACGTGGCAGGAATGGGTTTTCTTTCTCATTTGTAAACTGTTCAATACTAACTTGTTTACATTTTAGTCAACGATTCCTTGGATCTAGGTCGTGTTTCCGGCGATGTTGCCACACATGTCAAAGATGACGCCTTGCCTATAGGTATCACTCGAAGTGGTTTAGCTTGTCTTAGAGGACTCCAAGTTCCTTCGCAGCCTGCTTAAAGAGCCCCTTAAGATCTTCTTCGCTCAGAACCTTGAGACCCAACTTCTCATTCCAAGACAGCTTCTTGAAGTCGGTCCCTCCGTATCCCTCGCTGTACATCATCGGGAAGTAGTAGGTGATCATCGCAGACTTGTCACCCTTAGCCAGCCGCTCATTTGCGTCACGAACCATATCTTCGACCTTGAGATCGGGGATGCGGCCGTCCTCGACGCTGCCGAAGTCAATGCCGGTAGCCTCAGACGCGAGACGAGTCAGCATCTTCTCGCTGATGGCGGCCGAATAAAAGTAGACCGGCTTGTTGGCGGTCTCCTCGAAATGGACAGGCTCAAGGATCTTGACCAGCGCGGTGCCGATGTCAGGGAGCAGAGATGCGCCGACAACCTTTTCGCCGCCGTCGTGGAAGATTGCCGTCTTTTGTAGCAAGTTGGGACCGAGGATGCCGAACTTGAGGCACAGCTCGAGGAACGCGCCGTTATTGATGGATGTCCATGTCGTTGACGGAGAGGCTGGGACTACAGATTCAAGGTACTCGCGAACCTCGACCTTACCGAGGACGTGAGGTAGCTTGCGGGAAAGAGGGGCGTCGAGATTGGTGGTAAACTCGGAGGGAATGATGCGCTTTACCGAGGCTGCGATGGCGGCGTCGATAATGATCTTGTCTGAAGCGAGAGTTGGGTTCGGGACGGCGCTGGCGCTGCGTCAGTGGCCAGCGTGAAGTCACACGAACTCTGATGTAGCTTACCTCACGAAGACATCTTGGCCCTTGAACACGGAGACGAGGTCATCGAAGCTTGTTAGGTCGATCTTGACAGACTTCACGCCCTGAGGCGCTTCCTTCGTAGAATCCTTGCGCTGGATGACGGTGACAGAGTGCCCAGCGCCAGTCAATGCCTTCAGCAAGTGAGGACCCAATGTCCCGGTAGCCTGACAGTCATTAGAGACGTCAAGATCTAGATGCTTGAAGAAAAGGTCTATCTTACCCCGAGGAGTGCAACGTTCCTCACGACTGTAGCCATTGTGATGGGTGGAAAGGTATGAAGAATAGAGCTTGTGATCAGGTGGTGTTGTTTCAGAAGTTAGCATGCCAATTCACACGAGATATGCTCGAGCGTTTAAATAGTCGGGAACAGTTCGGATCTGACTCAAGTTGGAGGCAAGAAGTCATACTATCTTGAACCGGCGACCGTAGCGATCCGTACCGCTATCAATTCCTCCATTCTGATGAGACGGTTTCGATGGGCCCATCATCTCGGCGTCCGGAGGGCTCCGGCGATTGTACCGATTACACATCGGTGGCCCCGACTGGCAGCTGCTCCACTCGGCGTCGGTCGGAGGCCGTATGCCTCATGTGGAGCTTGACCGAGCTGGCTCCAACATAATAAAAAAATGCGGACAGATTTGTGTACTCAAACATCTCGCATCCCTGCATCACGTATTGGAGCTGCGGACTTTGAGTGGACTTGAACCGTGATGTCACAACTCCGCCCTGATGAACCTGATTTAGCTACGTCCTGCGATGCTCCATAGAAACGACGAGGCTCTGCGTAATACATGGCTCCACGGCCCATACTTCCTGCGGACTTCGAAGTGGGCTGGGCATGTTTAAACTCTTACAAATACCCGAAAAAAGATGCAAGCAACGACAAGACAACATGATCACATAAGCGTCAGCTGTCCTCGTTGTCTTCCACCTCAGACTTTTTCCCGTTCATGACATCATGTGATTCGATCTGTAAATACTTTAGCCGTGGCGACTTTGTGCTCAAATACTGCTTGAGCGGGACCTTGTATGTCTACCCTCGCCCACGCAGCAGGTGAACCACCTCATTTTGAATTCATCTTGAATAGCTATCGCTAGAATGAGCAGCTCAGCAGGTTTAATGCCGTGGTTGACCTGGAGACGTAAGGCCATTCATAGTGTCGACAGAGGGGAGTAGATGATATCAGCTATCCTGACACATCCCCTGACGCTCGCTACGTTTTTGAGCTTACCTTAGGACCTTTATTCGAACCGTCCTACCTAGTTAAGACGTACACACAATGACCATGAAGATATCAAATACTAACGAGCTGGAAGTGTGATGAATTATTTAGCTGAGACTTTATCATCTGCTAGCTGGTCCCTCTCTAGCTTGCTTAGGCCCTATGAGCAAGCTCAGCGGCTCAACATGGCTCTTAGTCGGCAAGAGCGGCGCCAGTGGGCCCCTCGGCTGACACTCTGATACCTGGTGGCTGCGTTGGGTTCCATGCACTCCCGGACTTGAAGATGCATGTTGCCACATTCGCCGCCCTTGAGGCGCGTATCTGAAATATGCCATCTCTACTCATCGTCCGAGGATTCCTCTGGATTCTGACCGTTCCTTTGGCTTTGTCTCTCACATGCTGGCGTCCTTGTCTTTGGGGAATGTAGGAAGATTGATTGATACCCTAGTATCCATGGATGTCTCTGGCTGGTATCCTGACGATCTGTCCGGCTTCCGTCTTGTGTGTTCTAGGGGGGAGTTTCCCAGCTAAGCGAGAGTAACTAATGAGACTGATCAACACTGGGTACTGATCAGTGAACAGCCTTACGAGAGTACACGACTGGAGTAATCCGGAATCACTGCGGACTACTCCGTGTTACGCCCGTTGCAGTTGATCCCTGCAGGCACATGGCTGCATAGTGCGGTGCAGGGGACAGGGGTGGCGGAGGCACCATTACCGAGCCTTTTGTCTTGTGATGCAGTTAGTTCCCCTGATCTGCTCGTAAAACTCGGCCAGCCTGGTGATATGAGAGCGTAAAACTGCCAGTTAAGCAGAACTTACAACGGCCAGTCCAGGCTTGGCGCGATGGTCGGATGAGAAGGCCTCCAGATAGAGCCATAGATAGGTATAGCTAATTGTATGGGATATTGGAGTTGGAAAGCTGAGGTATGTTTCTCTTCGCTCGTAGGAGAAGCTAATGCTAAAGCCACTAAAGCGGGACCTTGCAGATATCTGTATGTATCCCTTGACCACCGAAGGGAAGACTAAGATTCAGGCCTTGTTCAATAGCCTCGTTTGACTTGTCAAGTCAGGCGCAGGGCAATAAGATGAACTGTTTTCTATGTCTGTGCCTTCCCACGAGTTGTAGCTCGGATAAGTTGCATTTTTTAACTCGAAATAGAACCATCCGTTTAAAGTTTGGAGAAACCCCCCACACGTTCGTCTCAAGGCAAATATATATGACACGCGTGTCACAAGGCCAAATCAATTAACCGTGACATGAGGCGAAAGGTTCAATAATAACTATAGTGCTTGAAGTGTTGTAGCGAGGGGAAGTTGAGATATAAGAACCGAGAAGCCCTCGCAGTAGACTACAATTGTTCATCACTCCCAAGCACTTCCCACAATAGGTCATCAGCTTTGCAACACCAATCAACGCACAGTACAAACCCTCAAAATGCAGTTTTCCAGTCTCTTGTTTCCTCTTTTGGGCGCATCACTTGTGTCAGCCGGCTGCAAGACTTGTCTCGGCATCAGTGGCACTGTAGCGTGTGTGAACGGCAAGGACGACACATGCTTGGTCGGCAGAATAAGCAGCAACATTCCCTTCGGTTGGAAGATTTGCTGTGACGACCCGACATATAGCATTGTTAGCTGCGGCAAGTCGTGTTAAGGTATGCGATAGACAACTTCCAGCAATGCTCGAAAGACGGTGAAACTGACACGGGAGTACATTCAGCGCGGCGCATGACATTGGTGACGTTGTGGTCGGCTATCTGACAGCAGTGTCTGTTGACCTAGGTTGAGAATTCACGGTGTGAATCAGTTATCGCACGTTTCGGAATTTGCTTTTTGTACACCGAAAGACCAGGTGTCAAGCGTTGTCACTATCACTCATAGAATAGAAAGGGTATACTCCATGGCGATAGAGGACAAATGGAAAATATTCCAAACAACATTCAGGTGATTTCTAAAGTTTCAGAGTTCTTATCTCGAGTGCAGATCAATAAAGTCCTGAACAACCATTTCTATACATCTTTATTTCCATACCTTGCCTTAGAATGGAGTCCACCAAGATTCTAGTCTCATGTTTTGTCTTGCACAGGTTTATATAACCGTCGCGATGCTCTCATGGTCTGAGAAACCCTTGAATTTATTGACTATGACGAACTGGTTGCAATTTCGCAAGCCGCCACCCCTACCTCAACAATACTCCCAACATGCGGAACGGGAGTGACCGTATTGCGTCAGGCTTGCATCGGCACCTCCAAATTGGAGCCAACACCCTATCAACACTCCATCAACACTCCTGTGCCGTGACAAGACCGAACGGTCGGGCCTGTTCATGATTTGTACTACTGTACCCTCATCCAAGCATAAATTCCAAAACCAACTCCCAACCTGCAACACAGAGACATCGTTGCATACCCCATCTAGGCATTAGACTAGTACAAGACTCTCATAGACGGCCACAAAAGAAAAAGAAGCTTTAGGATGAGTTTAGAGATCAAGATTTCAAGCGAGCGCACTGTTGTACCAGTACATAATTGAGAGCCTACAGGACATGAATTACCGATGAGGCATTTCCGCTGAAATTTCCATTCATGTATGCCGGAGTATCTGACAGACTTTAACACGCTATTGGATGCAAGCTTGCGGGGAAAAGCTGATTCGGTAACTCAGCTCCGAATCCTTCTTGATCAGCGTACATGTTGTGATAGATAGCGAGTTACCCCTGCATGATGCGTTGCCTGATTTTGTGCTTCCCCACGATTTCCCTTTTCGGGCCACCCGATTGCAGGCAGCTGTAGAAAAAGCAATGTTGATTCAAATTCCGGACTGTATTTCCAGATCGCCATTGGTTGGTTTCATCTCTCAGCGGGTCTGGCAGCTCACGAGTAGTCCGCAGTTGCTATCATGACGACTTTGTGGTGGCCTCCGCAAGGCTCCCGACAGAAAATTGAGGGAAATTAAAAACAACACAACCGCTGAATCTGTGGCCAAATCAGCCGGCTACGTCGTAAGCATCGTCCTCATAGTCACTCCCACTCAATCACCTCCATCCCAAAACCGAGCAATGACAGGAGGTTGTCTTGGAGAGTCGGACTTCATGGCATGACAAACCGAACGACTCTAAGGTAGTAATACGTGCACGGAGTCAAATTCTCTCACCATACTACTCCTACGCGATGATTCCCGACGGCTCTAGCTGCCCTGAGGACAGCAACTCGACCGACTGTCTCCTGCGGACTTTGCTCCAGTTTCTGAACGAACAGCACCGAGAGGAAGATGCCCAAACTAATTGGGACCCGATCACTTTCTGGTTCACGGTTCCCGTTGGTGTGCTTGCCACCGTATTCGCCATTACCATGATTCTGCAAGCCGTTTTTGCGGCTGCGAAAGGACGGCGGAAGACCAATGAACGAGCCATCGGGAGGTGGTCTCGGAAGACCAAGAAGGGATGGAGTTGGTCGGAAATGGGGTTCGAAGTAACAGCAAGGACTCCGATATTGCGAACAGGAACTCTGCTAGAGCACGTCATGGCCCGACAATCGATCTTTGAGGGGATGGATCCAGACAGTAGGACGTTAGACGGTAGCGTGGACACGATGAGTAAAGGCGAAACAGGTGAGGCTGATGCCTATACACAGGTAACATAGAGACGGGGAGGAATTGTAAGACAAAAGAGCATATTGAACTAACCTCATCCAGATGCACTGGTGGCAAAACATTCAAAGGATATGGAGCGACAGCACTGGAACAACCTACCGGAAATCCTCATCTTTATCGGCATTACAGACTACACCAGGTTCAGGAAATCAACGCTGGAGTTCCTATAGCGATCTGGCTTATTCAACTACCCGAGCCAGGAGTTGGTTCCGTTCCGTCTCCGAGGACACCTCTGCGGCTGCTTGGATTGGCCTCTTCGCGGAAATTGGCCTGGACCGGGTAGAGCTAAACCTGGTTGACATGGGCAACGGCCTCCGTTCAGTCACGGCCGATTACCTCCCAGATGATATTGTGGCAGCGCCAGCGTACGCAGAGCTGGGAATTATTGTATCGCTCCTCGCGACGACAGGGGTCAGTTTTGGCGCCGTGGATGAATCTTCAAGATATCCTACCATTGTTGGCCGAGGATTTCAGTTCGACTTCCGTCAACACCCTATACTCGGCGTCGTTGGCGCCTATTCACGACACGAGAGGAAGGATAAGAGAACAGCGACTCCAGATCTCAAGGCTATTCGAATGGCATTGCTGAACGGAAACGGAATTATATACACAGCAGGTGGACTCCTGCTAGCTCGGGATGAGTCTGAGTATGGTCCCATCTACACCACTGTCCATGGATCGCAAGTACGATATGGTCTGAACTTGCTTCGACCATCGCGTTTCGAACGCAAGATCATTTCAACTCACATGCAAAAAGTTGCGAATAGACATTTCAACAAACAGGACTCTTTTCCGCAAGGTCGAAATGTCATTCCAAGCGGCAAATTGCCAGTCGTCAGTCTCTTTCTAGCTGGCACACCGGACCACCCTCCTGCCATATTCCCCAACTCCACCCTGGGGGGGGACCATGATTTAACAGCTCTTGCACTCAATGGAACTTACTGGCCAAAGGTACTTCTGAGTGAGACGAAGGAATTAAAACTCTCACAGTGGCGACTGTCCAGCGATCCTCCATCATGGAGCCACTTCGTTTGGTTCAATTTCAGCATCCCTGATAGAACAACGGCAGACAGCCCTGAGGAGCTCGCCAAAATTGCACGGGTAGTACAATGGGCTTTTGATGACAAGAAGCTACGTGTCAAAGAAGCAAGAAACCTCGAGTATCGCAAAGCCGAACAAATCACCAAGAACAAGCACAAAGCAGAGGAAGCGGCCAGAATGACAGCAAAATTGGCTCAAGGAAGGAATCAACGCCATGCTATGCTTAAGGCACAAAGAGCCGCCGAAGAAACAGCTTTGGCTGAGAAGATCAAAGCTGAAGCCTCCGCAGCACTACAAGCTGCTGACTTGGAGTCCAAGGAACCCATCAAAGGCTATCTTTTGGTTCTTCAATTATGTCTCAAATTACTTCACAGTCCACAAAAGCTTAGGCAATGGTTCTTCAAGTTCCCACTTGGATTACAGAAGGCTTTGCGATGGGTAGTCCTCCAGCAAATGAAGGACGTCGACAAATGGCTTCAAGACAGTGGAAGGGATGATGTCGAGTTCCGCGCTGTGGTAGTATGCAGCACGACATTGCTCTTACTGCGCGCCGAGGAGATGGCCAATAATGTCCAAGATTGTGGCCCTGACACCAATTCTAGTTGGTGTCAATTTGATGGGCATGGCTCTGGCCAAGTTACGACACACACTGCAAACCAGCAACATTGCAGACATGACACGGCTCGTTGTAGGTATTCGAAGACCCTACAAGCACTTGCGAACCTAGTGAAGAGCTTCAACCTGGATGAGAACATCTGCGAGGCTCTAAACTCAACATATGACACGGAACATAGTCATGACGTAGTCAGTCCCGGGCCGGAGATCGCCAGCGGCAATGAGAAGCTCCTTCATCTACACCTGTTTGCTGAGAAAGCAACGCAACATAGACGCCATTTGAAACACCTCACAGGGTTTGATTTCGAAGAAGGCTCTGACGTTGCCGGTTTGTATCAACTGTTGGACAGACTGCGAGCAATTTTGGTCCAAAATTCTACTTCAAAAAGCGATTGGTCTTCTTGGGACCAAGATCATGCCCACAGAGACGAGAACACAAGGGATGTCGACGATGTTATCATTTATCGATGTCTAATGGTAGCCTTTCTCTTTCGAACCGCCTCAGATAGTACCAAGATACTCGAGTCGGGTCTTTGGGAACATGTTGTGCCTCTCATATAAGGCCAGCTAGGTGTAATTAAGCTAGGTTTTGTTTTTATCAGTTGAATTTCAAGTTCTGTGATCAGCTGTTCGTTGTGCAAGATGGCTCATGCAAAGGGCCAATACGCCAACTCGAAGACGAATCCCGTTGTCATCTTCGCATGCTGGAGTGCGTGATCGAAAGAAACATGCTCAATCGTATCGTTGGGGGTATGAATGTATGGGTTGTGGTTTCCAAAAGGCGCCTCAAAGATGAACGATGAAGGATATCCGTTGCGGTTGGCCGACGCATGATCAGAGCAAGCATATCCGCAGACGGTCTCCTCATACGGGATGTCGGTGTACTGCATACCATTAGTCCTTCGCCACCACAAGTCTCGTCAACAGACTTACCGCATCAATCACCCGTTTCATGAACGCGACCTGGTCAAGATCAACCCAGTCCGTGACGACACCGAATCTCTCGACCCCATCTCGGCCAACGTATCCGACCATGTCCTGGTTGAGCATGGCGACAACCTGACGGCGGCTTGCATTGTATTGCGTGAAGATATCCTGACTACCAAGCAGTCCGGCCTCCTCGGCGCCATACCAGTGGAACTCAACGGTGTTCAGCAACTCTCCCGCCGCGATCCTTGGATCCGTCAAGGCGACTCTCAGCACCTCGAGAATCATCACGCTGCCGGAGCCGTTGTCATCGGCTCCGGGTGCACGTCCTGCACCTCTATCCCCAGAGATCACGGAGTCCAGATGGGCGCCAACTACAACGGTACGTTGGTTCTGGCCAGGGATCGTGACAATGATGCTGGGTTGCGACCAAGCAGTATGTCTCACGTAACGGACATTGGCGGTGGGATGTCCCGCGGCATCGACAATGGCGGAGATCTGGCCGAACAGCCACTCGGCAGACTCAACACCCGTGCGAGAGAGGTAATACCTGTTGTGGAAGGCCGAGAAACGCTCCAAGTGGGCTTGCATGCGAGACTTGTCGAGCTTGGGGACGAGCGCGTTGACGTGGCTTGTCTGGTTCATTTCAGTCGGGAACGGGAGAGCCGCTGCCAATTTGAAATCTTGAGTTGATGCCGCAGGGGCGTCAGGCCATTCCGTGATGTCGAAGAAGTGGATGCGTTTCTGAAAGTGTCAATAAGGGTATGCTAGAGAGGCATGCGACTACCTACGTCCATCATCTCCCACTTCTCCTCCTCTGTGACGGTGACCGTTTCGCCGGGCGCGGTCTCCAAGGTGAAGAGCTTGGAGGCATCGCGCGCAATGGATTCTGCCGCCGCAGAGGCAGCGAGACCCGCAAGTAAAGTTGTAGCGCGCATTGTGACAGACACGCCGAGCGGAGAACGAGACTCGGAATTGGACACGTCGAGCGGCTGTTACTTCAGATGATGCCCTCGCAGCTTTGGTCGATGATCTGGCCCAGAAAATGAAAGTGGGAGGTTGAAAGGTAGAAATATCCACTGAAGCCCAGCCTGAACCCTGATGTGCTCACATCCGTGTGAGCTATGCGGTGGTCAAAAGCCCTAAAACTCAATTCAATCTATTGATCGTCTGTAATGGACGTTCGCTTGGCGGCTGGAAATTCGTACTCTGAGCTGCATGTAAGACTTGGTGGTTGCCCGAACCCCTCACCGTCACCATCTCCCCGCGCGATTTCGTCCTTGGCTAAAAGTCACCTTCCGAATACAGTCAGTCTTGGCACCTCAGAAAAAGTGCCCGACGTCGGCGAGCAGCATGATGTTTGTTCAAAACATAAAGACAGGGAAGTGTCTGTCCGTAAGCCAAGTCATTCGTAGTTCCGAGTGAAGAGGGCAGAGATCACTGAAAGTTCATAATAGTAAATCTTGCACATAATCAATCGAACGCGTCGCGAAGTTGAGACGGCGGGGAACCTGACGTAGATGGCAGATGATTCCAAGCGCTCGGAAGCCCGGGCCAAGGAACTCACGCTCTTGGCTACACAGGACCACCTCATTGGGTACACAGCATCCGTACCTGCAGATCTCCCAACCAAAATCTCGAGCATCCTCTTGTTTCCGTTGATAACAGCTGACCATGGATGTCTCGGGAAGCTGCCCAGTATCACCTCCTCATCCAAGGCCTCGGCGCACTTAGCGCTGCATCAGCATTCCAACTTGCCAATTTTCCTGACGAAAGGCATTCGCCATCTTTCTCACTGAGGATTCATCACGCGCATTTCACCTAAGCCCATTGCTAACGGCAAGAACCCGGCTCCAAGAGTCCAAATCGACTACCCACTCTAAGACGTTCAATCTCGGGTGTCTTGAGAGCTCGGGGCGTACTGAAGCTGAACATACCAGATACTTAACTCATTAGGTCAGTTCATAAGAGCTTTAGCTTGACCAGGTTCATTGAACAGGCACATTAAAGTAGTGGATATTTGGAAGCCGTGTGCTGAAGAATGATAAGCTTGTACATTCGTGCAGGATCTTCCCGCAAATTGAATCGCATACAAAACCTTGCTTTATTCTTTGCTTCGTCAGAGTACTTTTTAACTCATAGTCAATCAAGCTTGGCAACTTTCATTCACCTATGCAGCCTGCCCACCCAGCTTGCCAGTTGGGTTCTCCCCTTTAGATCAAGTTCAACAGTCCGTCAACATCTCGAAGGCTTCAATGAAAGTTTCTTCCATAGTGCAGTCTGACTGAGGTCGGTAAAGGTATCCTCGACAACTCGGATGGTGCGATTGACTATCTCATCAATATCGCTCTCAGTCACGATGTAGGGTGGACAGATCAGGAAGTGGTCCCCGGCATAGCCGTCATATGTTCCACCGGCATGGAATAGGGAGATGTCGTATCCAGGCTGGAGGCCTTTGGCGTGGAGCAGGTTGTTGACTTCTAGGTCGGGAGGGAATGGAGCTTTTGTCGTCTTTTCCGAAACGAATTCAACGGCCCAAAACAGCCCACGGCCACGCACATCTCCTACAAACGGGAGAGGGAGAATCCGGTCTTTGAGCTGTTGTTCGAGATACTTTCCCATTTTTGCCACATTACTGACGAGGTTATGCTCCCGGATGATTTGCTGCGTTTTCAGGGCCGCGGCCGCGGCCAATGGATAAGCCATGTATGCTTGACCGTGTGGGAAGGGCTTTCCAGCTTTCTTGAACGAGTTGACCAGGTCGGAGTTGACCAAAACAGCCGAGATCGCACCATATCCAGCGCCCAGGCCTTTCCCCACGGCCTGGATGTCTGGAGCTACTCCTTCCTGCTCCCATGCATGTAGAGATCCGGTGCGCCCCATACCGCACATGATCTCGTCGAGAATCAGAAGCGCACCGTACTTTTGACAAACAGCCTTCATCGCTCTAAAGTAGCCGGGAACCGGAATTGCGCAACCACTCGCCTGATATTCCAGTCAGTCTTGCGGAACAGCACAGGCAAAGTGACAGAGACTCACACTTCCTCCAACTGTTTCAGCCACGAAGGCACAAACCTTTTCTGGGCCGACCCTCTGGAACTCGTCGTCTAGCTCCTGGGCAAGTCTTTCGACATAGACCTCTTCTGTCTCCCCACCCCGCAGCCCGCGATAGGTGCTGCAGGCCGAGACGTGCGTCGTGATTTGGGGAGCTATGGAGTTGAAGGGGTCCTTCCGAGGCTTCCAGTCTCCGAGTGACAGCGTGCCCAGGGTCGCGCCATGGTAAGATCGGACTCTTGCGATGAATCTAGTACGTTCGGGCTCGGGGTTGGCCAGATGCGTGAAATGGGTCTTGGCTAGCTTCATCGTGACTTCCATTGCCTCGGATCCTAGAATGAAAGCTAGTCAAAGTCTGTCGGAAAGGGTGATAAGGTAAGGTTCAAGGTATGTGAAAGTCCTTACCAGATCCGCACAGAATTGCCTTGCCCATGTGCCCATGCGTCGATTGAACTAACAGCGAGGCAAGTTCTTCCGCTACTTTCGTCTGGTAGAAGCCAGGGTGGCAATAGGGGATATTCAATAGTTGTTCAATAACCGCTAGCTTCACTTGCTGATTGTCGAACCCAAGGCACGAGACAGCAGCCCCAGAAGTGGCGTCGAGTATTTTGCGACCATCTTCGGTCTCGAGGTAGATACCCTTTCCCGAAGTGATTACCAGAGCAGGATTCTTTTCAAAGTGTTTGTATAAAAGGCTATGGTTGGGATTCTTTCCGTCTATATGAACTAGATTCTTCATAGTGCAGAGATGAAAGAATTGTTGGCTGTGTCAGTGATTCTGAGGAGGGATTATGACTCTGCAGTGGTGATGAGGGAAGGGTGATTGGGAAATTGAATTGGAACGATGGGAAGACCTTGGAAAAGTTATGGGACATTTATTATAGCCGTTGATGCCCGGGGCCTGTGTTGAAGACCTTGCTTCCGATATTCTCACCTTTCCAATGTTAACACCAAGCATCATCAGTACTCTTTAATCTTTATGATACCCTTTGCAGGGGCTCATACCACTGCCATTTATGATTCTGGTAGTACTATGCTAACAAATCTAATAATATTCAGGAAACACTTATCTTCCCAATTTGCCAACACAGTTGTTGCACCGATGATGGCTTGGAGGAGGTATTTCGTACTCACCCCGAAGGTCCAAGGCGCACGATTGGAAACAAAACATTAGTGCGGTGCCGGTATCGTCCAATGTGAATGCTAGAGGACTAACCACATGACAGGACTTTGTGCAACATCATCTTTGAGGGGTAGGGCATTCCACTTCCAATCGTAGACGATGACTGCATATACCTGCTTTCCATTCTCATCCTAGTGTACGGACCGAGGTTCGCAATCAATCACAAGCCTTTGCCGTCTTCAGCCTCTCGGTAGGTATCTGCACAAGAGTGGCTGTTCTCGCACTCTTGTTTCTCCTGACTAGCCTTGCAAGGTCTCTGTGGCTAGTGTGCTCTCACCCCACTCACGTCATAAATGTTCCATACGTTCAACACATCTTCAACGTTTCCGAAGTCATTGGTTCGGTACTCCGCCTCCGGGAATATCTCTTCCCCAACATCTCCCACGACACGGGAAATGTGGAGATAACCGCGCTAACCCAAGGAACAATGAGTGGCGCAAGTTATCGATGGTTAAACGAAACGTCGTTGTCAGACAGTCGCTCAAGCCCCAAAAGTTGTACATGGTAGCAGTCCGCCTGAGCGGTCCGGCTGCGATCCTCAGATCCGAGAGTTCGCTGGTGAAAATCTACGGCGATGGCACTGACATCATCATTGACCGACCGACAAAGTAGGACCACACGTTCTACCATACACTGATGTCGCACACTGACACTCCTGACCTGTCAACAAACAGGGGAGCTTAAGCTTCATGGTATTCTTTCTTAATACAGGCTTGCACCATCGCCTCTGGTGCCCATCCCGAACGACCATGCCAACCAAATCTGGACGGCAGAGTCTGCTCGATTGACGACACAACGAAAGAGGCGATTTGACGCGCAGTGGCAAGGGAACCTGCGACGTGGCAGGCGGTACTTTCTCGCTCATCTTCCGGTGAGGACGGAACCCGACCCAGCCTTTGGTCAACGGCTCGGAGGTGGTTGAATGCGTTACCCGAAACCACGAAATCCCACAATTATCTCATATGATCGATCCCTAAAACTCACACCCTAAAACAAGAAGAACCGATACACCCTGAAAAGGATCGGATGTTGCACCTAACGGAACCTAAGCGGTGAGGGAACTGGTGGAACATTGGTCTAAACAAGAATCATCACAAACCTTTCGTCCGCAACAGATCCCGATCAGAAAATGGCATTCTTTGACGTCATGCCTCTAAAACTGCAAACACCATGTTACATGAGTTCCAGAATACGGGGCCCCCTCAAGTTCTTCCACCAGGAGGACCCAAAAGCGGCTTCTTTGAAGACCATCATTTCAGCGTCTCCAGAGTTTGCCATGGGACACAATCTGTCGACGGAGGCGGCGGAAATATCAATAGCATATTTGACAAAGCTTGAAGCCGTTGATCTTCATGCGTAAAAATAGATTCATGGCATACGGCGACACTGTGTTGATTGTGGATTTGTATCGTGGCGCGGCTGGGTTTAGCGATACCCAAGTAAGCATCTTCGTGGCATTGTCAGTCAGCGATTTTGCCGTCAGCCTCTTGCGCACCTTAAATGGCGCGGCGAAGACGGCTTTTGGCGACGTCCGTAAAGGTTGTAGGAATGTCTGCGTACCTTGCCTAGGCAGTCTGAGAGGTCATGGTTTGTCCGTGCAGACGGCCATCCATGATTTAGATTGTAGAAATTTGCTCTTGCCAACTAATTCAAAAGCTTCTCAACTTCTACTCTAACGAAACATGGTTAGTCCCACCAAAGTACCAAGTTCGTTCTGCTTCAGAGCCCATCACCACAACAGTCAAAATGTGGGAGTTGCTCCCCAACGAGTTGAGACTCCAGATTCTGGAATGTGTCCTCGCGCTGAAACCTGAACGCCTCGCTCCATACACTACAATCTGTCGACCATGGCAAGACCGAATCGAGGCCATTCTGTTCGAGGAAGTCACGCTTTACGTGACGAATGCCAATATCTTGTCAGGCAAAACGACTGCATCGACACTCGCCGAAATCATCCGCGGTACAAGGATACAGGATCTCAAAAAGCTGAACATTGTCGTAGACTTTGATCCCACAAGCGTCAACCTTGTTACGGATGCCCTCCAGTGCCGCAAAGAACTCGGCGCTGCCTTTGCAAATGTCATCGACGGAACTTTCGAGGCGATGCGTGGCTGGAAACGCGAGCAAGCGTTATTCGATCTCGAGATTCACGAGGAGCGATCGTGCGGCCACCATCTGATACATCACGGAAGCAAGCTCGCAGCTCGGCAGGAGAATAACATCGACTGCGTGCGGTCTATTCGACACAAGGAATACAACGCTGACCGATGCCACTGCTGCTCGTATAGAGGACTCCTATCGATAATTTGCTCAACAATGTCGAAAGAGTTGAGGGATATCGAGTTCGGGTTCCAACGGCGCGACATCAAGAAGTTGTCGATCTTCGAGGAGGGATTCGAGTTTGTTCCTGCAGGAGTAAAGTCGATTACTGTGAAAAACATGACCCCAAGAGGCTTTGGCCTTTATGATTTCATGTATTATGATTTTAGGGTCTATCCTTGTTCGCCGTCGATTGTCAAAGTCAGCCAGAACTTGGAGACCCTCCACATTTCAGATCCCATCGAAAACTTCTTAGCTGGCGGATCTAACTCCATCATACAAACTCTTGATCTTCGATGGTGGCCGAATCTCAAGTCTCTTTCCGTAACCTCAATCCAGCTGAGAGACTTTATGTTCAATACCCAGCTCGAACTGGATCGCATGGCCGAGGTCGCCCGGAGAATGCCGCAACTGCGACGGCTCGAATTCTGGTGCATGGCAATCAGAGACGAGCGCCTGGACTACGCGGGTCGCTTCCTGTACAGGGTCAACCAAGACGGTGCTCATCTTTCGTGGGAGGCAGGCTTGAACCACGGGTACCGATTTGATTGGAACCCGTGGCGCAAGGTCGCTCAACTTCATGGAGCCAAGATGCTGAACATAATAGATTCTCATTTGGAATCTACTGATGGAAGTGATCTGGATCCATATCAAAAGTTGCTGAAATTCTTCGAGACGCGTCTGTACTCGGGGAAAGAGGTGCAGAAAAGCAAGTGTGAGACACTGACTGATTCGAGACTAGCTAGTTAGCGAGGTATCGATGTGAACATCGAATGATTGCAAAATTCTGAAAGGCCATCAGCTTCTTGATAATTCGCAGAAATATTCTGTAGTCACAGAAAACATAGAACGATAAGTAGATGTCATGAAAACAATCGCCTTGTACCGGAAATTTGTCTCCATCCCAGCGTCGCATGCACGGGAAAGTTGCCATGGAGTTGTGTGTGAAAATATTCCAGCCGAGTTGTGTGACTGAGCTATTGGCAAGTCTAACAGGCCGGAGACGTTGTTACCGTGATAGCAGATGCACCATCCAAGGAGATGATGACAAGCCGGTGTTCTATTTTATTTTGCAAGTCTAAGTACGCATGCATCGTGGCTGATGTTGATGTCGTGACCCGGCAGGTCCACGTCTGTGGCGCAGGACCTTCTTGCTCCGGAACTTTGCACACTGTTAGGTATAAACGCGACAATCTGGAACTCCATGTGACTTCCAAACAAGAGTGAGGGGCGTTCCTGGTTGAAGTAAATGTTGAGGACAGCGTCATTTCGGTGTCGGCGTTGATCGCGGCAACCTCATGTCACCTGCAACTTCCTCAGACCTCCTCACTGGCACCGTACTTTCCACAGGCAGGCAGGCACCTCGGTAAGGTAAGGTAGGCAGGTACCTGCCTGAGGTGGGCCGCATCTTCTGTCAATGGAAGGCACCCCTTCCTTTCCTACCTAATATGGAGGCTTTCAAGAGCGGGTATGAGTATATGCCCCTTCCTCTCGGGCTAGATGCTCTTGCCTTTCCAGAGATGTCACCAGTCTGTTAGTCACAGACGAGGAAGGCAAGACCGACAGCAGCAGATGCGGACTGTGACGTTGACTGCCAACCAGAAAACATTTAAGTAGCCGTCCGTCCCGGCACCTCACTCCATCTTTTGACAACTTCAACCAAACAACATTACATTCAAGTAGGCATCCGTCCCGGCACTCCACGCAATCTTTTGACAGCCCCAACCACACAACATCGTCTCAACGTCAACGAAAAATGAAGTTCCCTACTTTCATCGCCGCCACCATCCTCCTCGGCCTGGGCGCCAACGCGTCTGCCGTCCCCGACACCGACGCAGCGATGGCAGCCGGCATTGGTGGGAACAAGCACTACGGCGTAAGTGATACCCTCAGCCGCCTTGACACACAGCCGGAGTGACCACTGACACCGACTGCCAGAAATGCTTCGCCGGCCTGAATCAGTGTGTAATCAACCAGAAGCACGGAGAGCGCAGAATCGACTGCAGGAAACCGGTATGTGGAACCTTCGAACCCCTTCCTTGCGAGATTTCCTATCCTGACTTACGAAATCACAAGTGTTCGAGGGATGGTGCGCGCTGCAGAGAGGCACGTGTTCGTCACCAGGCCCATTGCTGGTGAGCTACCAGAATCTCCCATCTGACCTGGCTGGCCGTCTACATGGGGTGTTGGCAGAAATATTGGAATGCATGGAGAGGTTCGTTGGAAGGCACGACAACGTGGCTGGCGTCTTCGAAACAAAACACTTCCGTATCGAACCCAGGATGCAAGGGGACTGGCTGAACAAGGGGAAAGTGCTTTGAGGCCGAGTAATGATGCCGAGTATCGATAATTAGTAGCTGAATACAACGAAAAAACATCTCCTACTCCAATTCTTGCCCGCGTGCTCTTTCCTGGCATCACGATTCTATCCTGACAGCAAAGGTTGCGTCTCCGTATCCCTATGGCCTGGTGCTGATCTCGTTTGAGTAATCCACAGAAGCATGCCCTGGACGATAGAAAACAGACCGTTGTTGACCACTGGCCACCCAACCAAACGATACCATCCGTCGTAGGAGGGCGAGTACGGAGGATACCTGACGCGGACCATCCACGAGATTGCCAATGCCGCGAAGACAACGGTATGCGTGGCGAAGCCTGGTACACTGATAGCCCCAGGGCTTGGCTGGCGCTGTATCTCTCGAGCTTGCGGGACGGCAGAAGCGAGCACGAGTATGCTTGACACGGGGAGCAGGATGAGATAATGGCCCATGACGAAGAGATCGCGGCCCCAATTTCTCGGTTCGGAGCGCGAGTCCGAGAAGATGGCGTCGAAGATGGCCGGGACGAGGGAAATAAGGATGAAAGCCACGTAGATGACGCCGACGCTGTACCGCGTGGCTTGACGTCTGGCGTTTGATGCTGAGTAACGAAGGCTTAGAAGCAGTCTGCCCACATGTTAGCCACCCGACGTCTCCAAGAAGCAAGGGATGCTTGGAGGTCTGCTTACAGAACAAGGGAGCACAGCCAGACAACGACGAGCTGGACGAAATTGAGCCAGTCGCCTGCTGTTGCGGGGTCGTTGACAAAGGCATCGCCCCGAAGTCTGCCCGTGTCGTTGACGTTGAGGAAGAAGCCAAGAGTCAGCTGCTCCGTGGCGCTGATGAGGTTGAAGAGGACGTAGTACAATGACAGACCGTCGCAGTGGCCCTGTTCGAGGATGCGGTGGTACTGAGGAAGGTACGACGCGATGGTTGCGATGCTCAAGGCTCTGGGGGAAGTCAGCATTCGTCAAGGGTAGGGAGTGATGGGTCTCGATGTTGCGACGAGCGGTCAACGAAATGCGTGACTCACATTCTGGTCCAGTTGGGAAGAATATTTGGCACCATGGTTTTGCAATTCTTCGCGGTTGCTGGTCAAAAAGCGGTTGCTTGGGTCGAGCACGGGTTGGGCGATGCGACCGACGGCGGTTGAATGACACTAGCGGCGGTCGATGGCTTGTCCAACGAGCTCAGAAACGACAATCGCACTGCAAGAGATGATAGCCTGGACGCAATAGACAAACAAATATCTAGAGTTGGCTGCCTGTCGCGGATGGAAATCTTCTCGTGATGGTGGGTGATCCTGTAGGATTCCTTCATTCCGCCACGTGGGCGGGCGAATCAGAGCAACTCCGCCAAGAAGTTGGGGAACCGGTGATCGGTGGGTCGAGTGCGTCTCTCGAAGCTCGTATTTCTCCAGCAGGATCAAAATTGGCCAGATACAAGGGGAATTCATCGCGACTTTCATGGTGTTTATCTGACAATAATAAGGCAGGTGCAAAGAGACCTTGGATGGTCGACATCGCGACTGCCCCGCTTCGGCCGAGCAGGGGGACAGGCTTTGAAGCGATCGTGGAAGAAAACACCAAAACAACATCATCACGAGTCAAGTCAATACAAAAGAAATGTTGCGTTACATAAGCCGTACGCATTATCGGGCTACCTATTAAAGACTGCTGCATAATCTGCCCTATGACCACTTCGCGAAGCCACTGATACAATTAATCATCTCTGCAAGTCTGAATCTCTGCCCGTCCGTCTCGAAAACCTCAAAAGTCCTTGTCTTAAACCACTGATATAACCCCAGAACCTGACCGAAAGAACCATCCGGCAAACCCATCCGAAAGAAAGAACCGAATCTCTCTAGGGGTAGATCTGCCAGGCGCCGTGGGCCTTGTTGCCGAACTGCTCCTCGAGGTCGCAGCCGATGTTGCCCCAGCCGCGCATGCGACCGTGGGTGTTGTCGAGGTGCTCGATGGCGCCCTCGAGCAGACGCTCAATGTCCATGTTGCCGATGACGCTGAAGTAGCGCGGGCCGTAGGCGAAGTGGCACGTCTGGTACTTGATGATCGGGGTCAGGTCGCCGACGCGCGCGGCGCGCACCTCGTCCGCGTTGAACATCCAGAACTTGCGGTGCTCGCGGATGTAGATCATGAGCGTCTTGCAGTCCTCGATGAGCGCCGAGTCCTTGTGCGCGCCGCCCATCCAGATCGTCTTGCCGTTGCAGCGCTTCGAGGGGCCCAGGGGCGTGATGACCTGCTCGGATTTGCCGCCGAGAGTCTTGACCTCGGACCGGACGTTGCCGTTGACCTGGAAGGTGGCGTTGTTGCCGTTCTTGTCAAGGACGGCGACGTCGACCCAGGTGACGTGGGCGGGGTCGTCGGTAGGGGCCTTGGGCTCGGTGGCGTTGGCCTCGACGAGCTTGATGTTGCTGTAGTCGGGGGTCTTGAAGGACTCGGCATCGATGTCGTTGTCGCGGCGGTCGAGCTCGCCGGAGGGGAGGTTGGGGTTGCGCCAGAAGAGGCTGAACTCGCCGTTGTGGATGGGCCTGCTTCCGTCGAGAATGCACCAGACGCCCATCTTGCCGGTGACGCCGCCGTCGTCGGTGTTGCACTCCTCCCAGCGGATGACGTTGTCCACGAAGCGGAGCATGTCTCTGTTGGTGACGACGATGCCGGGCTTGGTGGTCTTGAACATGATGCCGCAGGTGCCGTGGGCGGCGAACTTGGCCCAGTAGCCGACGTCACGGTCCTTAAACTTGACGCGGGCACTGTTGTTCTGGACGAATTTTGCGAGGCGCTCGCAGTCAACCTTGCGAGGGATGTTGGCCTCGGACCAGGAGGAGGTCAGCCAGGTGGGCTTGCAGTAGGGGCCCTCCATGTCGCCGCCGGTGGTGAGCAGGAAGCGCTTGACGAGGGTGCCGTCGCTGGCCGTGGTGTTGGCGAGGGTGCTGTTGCTGGCAGTGACGTTGGCGAGGGCGCCCAGGTTGGTGTCGATGGGGATTCTGTCGTTCATGATGTAGGCGGACGTGTCCTTGGGGATCATGTCGGCCGTCTTGACGACGAGAGGGCCCAGGGCCTTGGCGTCGCGGATGTCGAGGGCGTTGTCGCCGGCCAGGGACTCGGTGGCGGCGCGCTCTTGGAGACGCCAGAACATGGGAGCCCAGCCAAGCTCGCCGTCGACAACGGCGCAGTCAGCTTCGCTAGAGGCGGAGAGGCGGCCGTCGACAGTCCAGGCGCGGCGGTTCAGGGCGCTCTCGAGGAAGCGCGTGACATCGGCGTTGCTGAAGACAACGTCGCGGTTGAAGGTCTGGCTGCGGAAGGCACAGGTTCCGACCCAGAAGACCTCGGCCCAGCGAGCCAGGTCGGCGTCGTGGTCCTCGAAGTAGACCAGGGCGTTATGGGCCTTGACATAGTCGTGAAGGGCCTGGCAGTCGTCGCGACGAGGCATGCCGGCGCCGGCTCTCTTGGTGGCGCGGATGGTGCAGAGCTCGGCGTAGCCCTTGGCGGGCTCAATCTTGATGTGCTTGGCGAGGGGGGAGGGCGAGCTGCGCATGTCCTCGACCATGGCGAAGCCCTTGCCGATGTTGAGGATCACGTCAGAGCCATTGGAAGCCTTGAACGTGATCTCGGTGGCGGCGACGGGGGCCTGGTGGGAAGCACTGGCGACGTCGACGGGGATGACGACTGCACCGGCTTGGGCGGCCAGAACCGCGATGGGAGCGAGAGCTTTGCGCATCGCGAGATTGGGGAATGGTGATGCTTGGAGTGAATTGATTTGGCAGAAGCAACGAGAGGAGGAGATCCCGAAGGAGAAGAGACGCAAAGAGCGCGAATCGCAGCAAGGAGAGACGTGATTGGGATGAAAATTTCCTTCCAAGGAGACGCGAGGTCCTGAGCTTGGCGTGGAAGAAAATTGAGAGTGGTGTGGGAGGAGGAGAAAAATTTGCTGTGTGGCCTTGGGAAAGGTGAAAGGTGAAGGTGAATCGGGGCTGAGGGGGGTGGTTTGAGGGACGCAGGGCGGCACCACCACAACACAATATTCGCTTCTTTTTGGCTGCGAAAGAACGAAAGGATCACCAGGAAGCGTTTGAAAACTTTTCCGAGGAATTTCAGGAGGGAATTCGGGCAGATGAAGACTTGAAGGGTCAGGCTAAGCTATGTTGTGTTCGTTTTCAGGGGCTGCCAAGACCTGAGGCGAGGCAAGGTGAGAAGCAAGGTGAGATGCGTCGATGATAGGAAGCCACAACTTGAAGAAATTTCCTCACTTCCTTCTAGATTCAGCTGGAGGTTTCACCTCACTCAATGAAAACTCTGAATATTGAATATCAGTATCGTGGGCGTGGGTGTGGGCGTGGGTGGTGACGCGGGTCCTAGGGTTCATCCCGTGCGGCTGGTGATGGTTGCATGCTGGTGCGGCTTGGTGGTGATGAGGTATGGGTCCGCTTGACGACTCAGCGTTCAGTTGATCACATAGCAGGAAGGGATGTGAGTGCTACGCGTGGTCACTTGGGACCAGCAGCAAGGAGGCGCATAATAAGCCGGCAAAAGCATGTGAACAAGTTGGATGTGCAAGGTACAAAGGCATCCATGGATACTTATGCATCCAAGACCAAGTCACTCAAACTTTTGGATTCATGGATCAAGGCTGAGGCCCACATCAGAAGAATAGTTGGCGTACATGCAAAGTAAGAATCGAAGCTGAGTCTAACAGCTAATGAGTTGAGTACAGAAGTCGAGATACTCATCACATTAGACATGTAGGTATGAAACTGAAAACAAAAATATGGACAGGGCTCTTTAGACTTCCACAGCCAACAAGAATCTGACAAAGTCACAGGAGTCAAAGGTGATATCAAAGAAAACAGAATTGCAAAAGATATCGTTGTATAACTCCAAACTCTTCAATTCAAACAAAGGACTACTCTCTCAGGGGCTACTCTAATTGCAACGTTTCCTCCACTTTGATATCCCCTGCAGAAAAGCCTACCATGAAGTGGTAAGGGCCTTCAACAAACCTTTCCCCACGTATTTGCTGGTCCCAGATCTTCAGATCATTCTTGGAAACAACCATTTCCACGTCTTTACTGCTGCCAGCTGGGACATCCACCTTGGCGAAAGCCTTCAGCAGCTTGGGCGGCTCCTTTGCCTCGTCAGGATATCCAACATACAACTGCACAACCTCTTGTGCGCCCATAGCACCTTCATTGGTTAATGTTACGGAAGTGACGATCGCGCTGTCATTGCTCGAAACCTTGATACCACTCAGGCTGAAGTTGGAGTATGTCAAGCCGTGTCCAAACGGGAAAAGGGGCTCGATACCACTCTTGTCGAAGGCCTTGTAACCGACGTACAGCCCCTCAGCGTAAGGAACATCGATGGCAGTGTTGATCTGGATGGTGTCGTTCAGCTTGGCTGGAAATGTCATCGGCAGCTTTCCGCTGGGGCTAATATCGCCGAAGAGGAGACGCTCTAGAGCCAGGCCGACTTGTTGGCCGGCGTACCAGATGTCCATCACCGCGTCCACATCCTCAAGCCAGGGCATGAGAACAGCAGAGTTGGTGTTCAGAACGACAACCGTCTTTTTCGACTTTCCAGCAAGCCGGCTGATGAGCGCGTCTTGGTCGCCTGGAAGCGACAGACCAAGCCCACTGTCGGCACCTTCAGACAACCGATCGGAGGCAAAGACGATGCTGATATCAGCCCACTGAGCAAGCTCGTCGGCCTCTGAGTCCCTCGTCTGGTTGCCAACGTCCACGCCAAGAGTGATTCCATATCCACCAGTGGAGAGCGAGTAGCCCATGTCGTATCTCAACGTGAGCTTGACTTCGGTTCCGGCCTTGAGATCTGCCGTGCCTTGAACGAAGTTGCCGAAATTGGCGGATGACATGTTCGCGACGATAAATTCATCCAAGTAAAGAAGGGCAGTTCCTTGGCCGTACATGGAAAAGTGGTAGGTGCCCGTCGTGTTGGGCAGGAAGATTCCCTCATATACGGCAGAGAAGACGTCAGGGTATGCCTGCCACAGCTGCGAGGGATAGCTCGCAATGGTAATATTCGGAATGAACTCGGTCGCATTGATGGGACCAGAAAAGTCGGTCGTCTTGTAGTACGTCGCGTTTACGCCGCCGTCCTTGAACATCGATGACGGGATAGTGGGAAACTGCCCCGTGCCGGGGTACGCTTCAGAGTACTTGACCGAGATATTCTCAGCACTCCCACGTCGAGAAAGCGCATCAAACGGCGCTTGGACGACCATGGTGGAATCAATGACAAAGCCTCCGTGGTTCTCGGAGACCTGATTCTCGGTCGTCGCACCAATGCCAAAAACAGCAATCTTGGTGTATTTCTCAGGCGACAGAGGCAATGTGCTGTCCTCGTTCTTGAGAAGCACGGCGCCTTCCTCTACCATCTTTTGCGCGAGGTCCAGGTGCTCTTGTGTGCGAACATGCGCCGTCGACTCCCCAGTCACGGGGTTGTCCACCTGTCCCAGCTTGAACATGTACCTCCAGAGCCTCTTAACCATATCATCAATGCGCTCTCTCGGAACAGATCCATTGTTGACCGCTTGCACAAGCAAATCTCCATAGTACGCGGGAAACCCGTAGCTGTCCGTCAGATCTCCGCCAGGCATGGAGATGTCCAACCCGGCCATGACGGCAGGGACCGTACTCCTCGTCGAAAAGTACCAGTCCGCGACCACAAAACCTTCAAAGCCCCACTCCTGGCGCAGCGTGGTGTTGAGAAGCCAGTCATTCTCGCAGGTGAAGTCGCCGTTCAGTCGGTTGTACGAGCACATCACACAAGCCGCGTCCGCCTCTTGCACACTTGCCTTGAAAGCAGGCAGATACAGCTCGTGCATAGTCCGCTCGTCGACGACCGCGTTCACCGTGACCCATCCAGGGCCCAGGCCGAAGCGGTTGGTGTCCTGATTGTACGCTGCAAAATGTTTCGGGCAGGCCAAGGCGCCCTGGCTCTGGATGCCCTGCGTCACCGCAACGGCTAAACGAGCAGTCAACCAGGGGTCCTCGGAGAGGGTCTCGGCCGCGCGAGCCCACAGCGGAGAGCGGAGGATGTTGATCGTCGGGGCGAGGACGATGTTGCGTCCTTTGCCCATGTGCTCTTGTGCCAGCGCCTGGCCGTAGTCGTACTGTATGGAGGTGTTCCACGAAGACGCGGCCATGACGGGAGCCGGGAAGGCCGTGACGTTGTTCAAAGAGTTGCCGACTCCTGCCGGGCCGTCGCCCATGCAGATGTCGGGAATGCCGAGGGTCGAGTTGCCTTGAATGTGGCCGATGCAAGCGTTGACGCCAGTTCCATTGTCGGTAAGCTTTGATAAGGTTAGTATCATGAGGAGAAGACAGCGGATGAGGCAGGCTTACCTCTGTGTCGCCTTGGACCATGGCATGCTTCTGGGTGTCATTGAGCTGCGCGATGAAAGACTCAAGGCGCTCTTCGAATGGGAGTGTCTTGTCCAGCCATGGCTGCACCGCCAGAGAGGTTGACGCCCACGAGGCGAGTAATAGCGTTGGCGAGTACCTCATGATGCCGTCCGTGAACCGCGAAGATGTCCGCAGAACGCCAGCAATTCAACAATCTGGGGGTGGACCAAAGGTGGCTCCATGGACTCAAATTTCTACTCCTGCATGACATTTGCACTGCATATATGGTGCCTGCTATCGTTCATCTGTTGTTTAATTTGACCCTCTTTGACCTCGTGATCCTTCGGACCGGGGTTGATGGGCGGTGTACGGGCTGGTCCCCGCGCCGGCCTTTCAACTGCAGCTGTCATTATCTTAGAAGACCGGCCACTGCAACCCTAATATTCGGCATCGCCATTGGCATATCGGACGTCAACTCCACTGATAGGCATGGAAGATACGACTCCGGCTAAATGCGATATGCAGTCCGCGTCCCCGGAAACCGGAGTTAATGTTTTGCTTGCAAGGTAATCCTGGCTTTCTCATATCGACTTACCAGTGCCACGGCCCCGGGAATATCATCAGCAAGATTGGGATTTCCAGATGTCGAGTTCCATAGCCAGAGACTGAGTACTCTCATTCAATATCTCAGATAAAAGACGAGGGTAAAATGAAGTTCGTCAGGCTACGCTGCCCAGGCTTGGGCTAAAGAGTCTAGCGATATTCTCCACCGCAGTCACCCATATCCTCAAACATCTCCATTCTCTTGCTTCTCTTCAGAATCTCCTCGATTGAGGCTCGATCATCTTTTTCCAGAGACCAACCGAGTGCAGCCGTATTCTCGTCCGCATGCTCACTAATACCCATACGAGCACCCACAATGACGGCACCGACGTAGGGGAAGTCCAGGACCCAGCGAATGGCAACCGTAGAGAGACTGACGCCATGCTTGGAGCTCACCGATTTCAACGTATGCAGAAGCTCCTGAAAGAGCTCCCATCCGCCCCAGCTTCTGATCATGGCGTAGTACTTGCGCTGGCTTGGGGTGATCGTCTCGGCGTAGAGATCAGGTTCATCCGTACCGAGCCACTTCTCGGCAAGGAAACCACCACACTGTGATCGGATGATTAGCACCTATTTGGTGGGTGTGATGAGGTCATCCCGGGCAAACTTACCAATGTCCCGTACGTGAGAAGCTTTACATTGTGCTTCTCACACACCTCGGCCATGCGCACAACTGGTCTGGAATCAATCAGAGAGAACTAGAAGTATGTCAGCTCACCCGCCCTCAATTGTGAATTCGGGGCTTCATTACCTGGACCTGATTTGAATGAATCTTGATGTTATGAGAAATAATGTTCTCCATGTGGTGCGTATCAAAGTTGCAAAGACCCAAAGTCCCAACTCGTGAGTCTTCCGCCAAGAACCGCAATGCATTGATGTATTGAGGGTCCTCGTACTATGTTTTGGTCAGGCTATGGACTTCCAAAACATGCTCATAACAACTTGAGACTCACGAATTGCCAGTGAAATTGCAGCAAGTCAATCTTGTCCGTTTGCAGTCGCCTGCATCTCTCAGATACGTTGGCCTGAACAGCCTCACGAGTGACGGTCATAGGATTAAACACGCAGTACTTGGTACCGGCGAACGTCGCTCCCTTGACAGGATACGAAGCGTTGAACCGTCCCTAGATGTACTGTTAGCTAGGCTTCAGATCTTATCAGAAGGCCTCGAGGCAACTCACAAAGACAATCTCCGCATCGCCGTAGTGATCGGCCATGTCGAAAGCAACCAATCCAGAGCTGACGTATTGGGAGAACTGGGCAATGATTTTGGAAGTTGGTGCTGATCCCCACGATGGGCTCGACATTTGCCAGAGACCCGAGAAGATTCTGGGGAGTCTGCGCCCGTTCATCTCGAAGGTCTCCTTTGCTTCGGGAGGAGCGACCTGCAGTGCGTTGTCTATCGTGTTGAGGTCATCAGAGGCTGGGATCGGGACTCCCATGAGTATGCAAGTCGCCGTCAATGCCCGTGTGTAGGGATAACCAAGACCTTTCTCGCTTGTAGTCGCCTTGCACTCAAGAAGCGCTTGGTGCAGGCTGTTCAAGAGTTTGCGCTCCTCGTCCAGAAGATTAGAGCGCCCAGCTGAGAGAAGGATCTTCTCAATGGCAGTTATCAACTGCACAACATCTCCGTCGATGGATGCTAGAAACTCTTCCGTGCTCGTCCCTTGGCCGAGGAGTAGATCGACACCCTGCACAGCCAAGTTACCCATGAGGGTGATGCTCTCATAACTGAGACCGCATCCCATCATGCACCGAATTGTCTTCTGCGTCGCTTTCAATGATGACAGATCCTGACTTGTTGACTGAGCCTGGACTTTTGGAAGAGCCACATCTTGGATGTAGCTCCTGGTCTCCGCTTCGAATGTGGAGGTGATTTCTGGATGAGAAGCCAACAATGAGCGCATGATAACTCGCATTCCCTCGGGCGTCATATTCGTAATGATGCTGTCGGTCATCATGTTGACATGGGCCGTCTTGACCCTGCGGGCCCCTGAACTTGCTGCCATCTCGACGGTCAAAATTGGGAACAAATTGTCCAAAGAGGCGATACGATAGTCGATGTAGTGCCCGGCGTCACGATACTGCCAAATGGCGTCGGACAAACACAATTTCGACTCAAAGGCAAGTGTTGTCGTCACAGCGCGGGAATAAGCCAATGTCGTTAAGGATTCCCGTCGCCGGCGTTCAAACCGGCCTGTGGAATGCCGGCGAGAACTTGTTATCGGAGTTGGCAGGGAGCCAGTGAGAAGCGGGGAAGCGGAGGGGACGTTTTGGGAGTAGCGCCGATAACTTATCATGAGACATGACCGCGGGGACCCTGTGTTGAAGAGCCGACAAGATACCGGAGGTGGGGTTTTCCGAAATTGGACCGGGCTTCATCTGATCAATAAGACACCGACGGCGGCAACTATCGCCAGGTCGTGGACCGCAAAGTTCAATCCAATCAATCGACGTCGGCCGGCCGGAAAGAGACTATGGAGGCCCCCAGTGAGGCGCCGCGGGGCCCAAAGTCCGTGTAAGCTTCTCTGATGTACGACATGATGTGTCGATGCGCAAATGCTGATGAGCTGATGGCCAATTCAAGTGTGAAGGCGTGTTTGCCTTGCAGAACTGTTAAGATGCGATGTGTTGTTGAGGAGAATGAGACAATATGTGCGCGTTGTTCGCGCAAGTCGCTAAATTGCGTTTTTCAGGATCATCGCCGGGGAAGGAAGCCTGGAACACGGTGCGTTGCGTCGTTCGAACAGTCACACCACACAAAATCATGTAGTTGACGCTCAATTTGGGGTTTCAGTATTGCGAAGCGACATAGCACCTCTTCAAAGCACCTCGCCAGCACTCCCCCACCTGAACAAACGAGTTCAACTGAACATCCGTATGATGACTCTGCTGCAGCGACGGCCGTTCAAAAAAGTCCCGACTGGGATAACGGCACGCTCCAACCAGCCGGAATATTCAAGAGTCAAACTACAAGAAGGGGGTTTTGTCTGGGAAGCATCTTGAATGCGTCCGATGTAACAATACCAGAGGCTAGAGAAGACGATCCGACAATTCCTTCAGATGATCCTATCCAACTAGGCTTGGTCAATCTGTCCATCGCTTCGTCCCTGTTTGAGAAGTAGTGGCTCCATCCAGACCTGTGAAACCTCTTACTGACACTACACACAGTTTCATGGTCACTCTTAACCCATACATCAGCCAGCTAGATCCGCATCTACACAGTTTCAGTCGCGTGAGGAAGAAATCTGCTTTTCTTCTGACTGTCATACTTGCCGCGGCAGCCAAGGCTTTCAATCCTGCTCTCAACAAGAAGCTCCGGGATCATGCAGAGGATATGCTTGCCGACAGTTTTCGTAGAGGCTCGAAGTCGATCGAGACGGCTCAAGCAATCATGATCATGACTTACTGGAAGGACCCCGAGGATACGCGTGCGTGGATGTACTTGGGATACATCATCAGAATGGGAATGGAGTTGGGCTGGCACCGGCTTGCCCCGTACAGCCCCAAAGCTCCCGATATCAGGACTGATGACGAACACCGGGAGGCCAGAAACATTGAAAGAACATGGCTTGTTCTGTTCGTATATGATCGAAGGTGAGCGTGCTGGCTAAAGCGGTGGACAATGCGACAACTGACCAACTTCTACCAGCATGAGTCTACAAACTGGAAAGCCGTGGATGATTGAAAGGAGTGGGTTCATTGAGTCTGTGGAGGCGTGGTGCAAAGACCCTGCAGCTATCCCAAATGATCGTCTCCTCGGTGCTTTGGTTACCCTGCGACTCCTGAGTTCAGAAGTCTTTCGTCTCCTGGGTTCGAGATCAAACAGGGCTCGTGCAAGCCAGCTCCATACGCTCGAGTCCCTTCTCGCCATCATCAATGGGAGAATAGAAGAATGGGAGACAAGATGGCTAAAGTTGGCCGAACAAGGTAAAATGGGTCACAACAACTCGAGGACTGGAGTGTCCCTAACATTTCTACACAGACAGCTGTCATCCTTTCTTGATCCAATTCTACGGAACCCATCTCCGGCTACAGCTCTTCTCCTTACCCCTGCAAGAAACTCTAGGTCAGCCGGATGAAGGGTCCTCACACCGCATGGAAGCACTATGGGTTAGCTACTCGAGTGCTTTGGAGATGCTGCATCTCATATGCCGCCATTCATCTTGGCTGTATTTTGCCCAAGATTCAGTTCATGTGATGACAGCGTACAGCGCCGCTTTCTTGATCAAGGTAATCCACTCTCGTAGGTCATCCTACCAAGGGCCAAACTGACAACAAGAAATACAGCTTCTGATGTCTGCGCCAGAATCAGTAACTCGTCAAATCGAGCCTGCCATCAAGAGCGCCATTTCTGGCGCCGCGGTGGTGTTCTCCCAGCAGGCCGCTCCGCCTGGTTCGAGTTGTGCACTGCAAGCTAAGTTTCTCGACAACATCACTACAAGGTTTCCGAAAGAAAGGCCACACGTCCATGGCAGGGGACAAGATCAAAGTATTGCGGTTGAAGCAGGCCAACATTCCACGATATCAAGCACGCAGCCGAATTGTGACGACTCGCGATGGGATTCTAGCGAGACAGCCAGTTTCATTGCACCGATAAGGGGCGCAAACATTGCTGGGACAGGGCTGACTTTCGAGTCTGCAGAAGAAGCTACTTGGGCGAGTCTCATCGCGGAAGCTGGATTCAGTGCTCAAGATGGGGTTTTCTTTGGATAAGAGTAGCTAATATTGAGCACAATTGAAGTCTTGAAAATACCATTGATTGATCAGATTCATGAATGTCTATTCCATCATTCTTTGTCTACCTTACAAACTCAAAACCTCCTTTAACTTCATGAATTTCCCGTCAAGGGCACAGCCGTTGTCTCGGAATGGCGAAAAGTTCGTATTCCCTCTCGAATGATCTTTAGCTGAGAGGGGCAGCATGGATCAGGGCAAGCAATTAAGGCGTCGCTGGTCATCCAGTCATGTTTGTGGGTGACTCTCTGCTTGGCCGCGAGAAGTGGCAGTACGGATGCTGTAGCCATCATTATTCACTGCACTACCGTCCCCCATCTTCTGAAAACTAGACATACCTAAGCTGTATATGCTGATTCCTTGATCCGGAGGCAGGTACAACATCTCGCCTTTCAGGGTGAAATGGTCGCCCTCTTTTGCCCCACACATGATTCGCTTGCCTGGCGGGCAAACAACTTCGACCCGAAGGTCAAAGAGTTGGAACTCATCGGGTGCCGCTGTTTCAGATGCCATTGCTAAATTTCCTTGAGATCTCAGTAAAGGTTTGGCTGACAAGGCATTCAACAATAAGTCTCGGCGAGTCGTCTTATCTTACGGGCGATTTTGCCGATGGCAAGTCCCTGTAACGACAGCCCCGCGATATCGCCCGGCGTTCTAAATGACCAATCGAGCCCCGCACCGGCGTCCAAAAAGTCGGTAAACCCCCGACTATCTTGATAGGCCGTGGAGACTAGCAGATAAGTTCGTCCGGTGATCCCAAATGCAGCAGTCCCCTGGCCCGGTAGCAACGCCATGCCTGTTGCTTAATTCAGGGCCAAAGACACAACTGCGGATATAACATGGCTAACCACGCCTGACCCGCTGCCGGGTCGTATGGTTAACAGTGCATGCTGTGCATTTGAGCGAAACACAACTCAGCTCATAGAGAGCCCCAAAATTCAAAGTCTGTGGCTTTGGACTGATCTCTCATATGCAATGGAGAGGAAAGAGAAGTACGATGCAGCGTCAGACACAGCCCCGATGCCAGACTTGGACGGCGGGCAGAATGTGTCTGTGTCAGACGCAGAGGGCGGGATCAAGCGCGATTTGAGTTCGCGGCATATTAACATGATTGCGATTGCGGGAATGATTGTGAGTTTATGGTTGTTTCTCAAAACATTGGCGAGTTTTCTGACATTAGGCGCAAGGGAACTGGCTTGTTCCTAAGCTCAGGCTCGGTGATTGCAACTGCAGGACCCGCAGGTGCGCTTCTCGCCTATATTGTGATGGGATTCGTTACGGCAGGCGTTTCTTACACCACGGGCGAGATCACGTCTTTCATGCCAGCCACTGGCGGCTTCATCAGGCATGCGACAAAGTTTGTAGAGCCGGCTCTGGGCGCTGCGACCGGCTGGAACTTTTGTGAGTTGTGGAGTTTTGCAGACCTGAGGACAGTTGAACTGACGCTTAGGTACTAGGGTACACCATGGCAATTTCGGTGCCAGCTGAGATCAGTGCGGCGGCAACTCTTGTTCAATTCTGGAACACCTCAGTCAATCCAGCTGTTTGGATTACTGTCTTTCTCTTTTTCATCATCGTCGTGAACTTTGCCGGGGTCAGGCTTTATGGCGAAACTGAAGTTGTGTTTGCTTCTCTCAAGATAATGACCATCATTGGCCTCATCATCGGCGGACTAGTGATCAACCTCGGCGGCGGGCCCAATCATGAGCGTCTTGGTTTCCGTTACTGGCAAGACCCCGGAGCCTTCAACAGCTATATTGTTCCTGGCTCAGCTGGAGGCTTCCTGGCTTTCTGGAAAGTGTTGCTATCGGCTGCCTTCAGCTACGGCAACATCCAAGTCGTAGCTATTTCTGGCTCTGAGACTCGCCATCCGAGGAAGATTATTCCTGCAGCGACTAGAAAGACGTTCTTCCGAGTCTTTGTCTTCTATGTTCTGAGCATTCTTATTGTTGGAATGATTGTGTAATTTGCTCTGTTGGGCCTTATTCGCAATTCTGAAGCTGACCGACTTGCAGTCCGTCCAACGACCCGGCTCTGAGTGTCTCAACTGGCACAGCTCAGCAATCCCCATTCGTCATCGCCTTCACTCGCTCTGGCGTGTCTGTCTTGCCATCAATCATCAACGCTGTCGTCTGCACATCTGCAATCAGCAGCGGATCAGCCTGCGTCTTCATTGCCTCTAGAACGCTTTACGGCCTCAGCTGCGACGGTCATGCCCCCAGGATCCTCCAACGCTGCAACCGGTTTGGAACGCCCTATGTTGCTGTGGCTTTGACATGCGTCTTATTTCCGCTTGTGTACCTGAATGTTGGAAACAACACATCCGTTGTGTTTGGTTGGTTCGTGAACATCACAACAGTCGCTGGTCTTATTGGCTGGATTGTAATTGAGGTCACCTACCTCCGATTCTATGCAGGACTGAGGGCGCAAGGATATTCTCGGAAAGGTGAGACCCAGTCCCGCATCAATCTCCGAAATCGTTCGCTGACGTTCCGGTCGCAGATCTCCCCTATCGAAGCCCTGGCCAGCCTTACGTGTCATGGATCACGCTAGTTGCTGTTGTTTTGGTTGTCTTTTTCTCTGGCTTTGACGTCTTCACTACCGGGAACTTCACGACCTCGGGGTTTCTGACCTGTTATCTGAACATCTTCATCTTTGCTGGTAAAATATCTCCCTTGCCTACCAAGATTTGTCAGCGAGCTAATCAACATGCAGCGTTGTACGTGTTCTTTAAGTTTTACCTCAAGTCTCGGGTCATCTCACCTTCCCAAATTGATTTCGAGACGGAGTTTGCATCGATCCGACAAGAGAAAGCGGAGTCGGAAGTATTTGACACGAGGGAAACCGGACTTAAGTCGTCATTTCGCAAACTCATTCACTCCGTTGAGACATTCTTCAGCACTTGAGAGTCAGCGGAATTAAGATAAGGTTTCATCAGTTGCCTTGCTTCATGTATGCCAAGTCTCTCCCTGCAACGTCTCGTGATAAGCCCATCCTTGCGTGATTGGAGGACTGTCGAGTTTCCTCCTTGGACAGCTCGATCGGCCAGAAAATAACCATTTTGAAGAATTGCGTACAACATCGGTAAAGGGCCAAGACTGATGAAACATGCGCCGTGGAATCTGGCAATGCACTCGCCAACTTGGCTTAATTGTCGCTTAAGTCGCTTGACCGTGAACCCGTATGGTCTGACGTTGATTTCATTGACGTGTCCGGACCCAAGAAACTGTCGCCGCGCGTTCTCAGACACTGTCGTCTGAACCAGTCTCAGTTCCACGAGGTGTTCGTCTCACTTACCGCGTGGGGGCCTTTAGAACGGGACCTTTCCTCCGATTATTGACCATCTCCATCTCATGTACGTAAGAGGATGCTTTTCGCCCGGCGGGCTGGCCTCACCCGCGGACGCCGCCCACCTGCGTGTACCCCGCATCGCCAGAGCAACATGAAATGATGGCCAACCACTAGTGTCAGATCCTAGCCAGGGGTCCTTAGGCGGGTGCTCCCGGGTCGCCGCGTGGCGACAGCTCGGAAAGCTGGCTGTCAGCATCGGGAGCTCTGCCTGTGCTTCCAGTTGGGGGGCTGCAAGATTGACTTTGGTCCGTGACAACGTGGCTCACGGCCGTGCGATGACGATGACTTCTCTATCCTAACTTCTCTGTTTCGTTGTCTTCTTCAAGAGAGATCTGTTGTCTTCCCCGGTTGCCAAGAAAATCCGAGAGCTCACTGAATTGAGACATCGTGCGTTCCTTGCCTGTGATCTGGTCCAATGAATAAGCAATTATATCTCAGAATGGGCATCTGCCGGGCTTGGCGGTGTTAGTGTCGGATAAAAGGCCGACAAGGTGGGATCGCATCTCGCGTCGCCTTCTACCATTCAAAGCACGTAAGCAATCTGCCGAGAGCGGGGTGTTGGACTTTGCCCAGGCCAACTGTCTGGATACACGTATCTGGCTAAACTTGGATATTGCAATAGGGATGATAGTTTCTTCTTCGCTCTTTTTGGGGCTGGCTGAGACCACGATGCGGCTTTTTGTGGAAGTGATAAGAGCCAAGAAAAATGGTGCAATCCTACGCCCTGCATGCGACGGATCGTATCCGATTGAGTATAGTGAGACACGAAACGGAGCCAAAAGATGCGCGGTCGCGGCGCGAAGTTGCCATCGCCTACAGGGCAAGCTATATGGTCGAGTTCCCACTTTTGATACGGAGTAGGCGCCGAAGGAGCTCTGTTCCTCTCTGGAAATGGCCAAGAGAGCTCCTCCAAGCTGCGAGGAAGCTGTCATGGCCTATTGTTTTCAGCGTTAGTCTGGCTGGCGCAGCCACACATGTGATATGGGGACAGGTGCCGATTGGACCGAGACCCCGCACGACTGCATGAAACTCTAGTGTAGGTCTCACTCTATGGAGACAGTGTTAATCTACAACAATGTGGAAGGAGGATAAGACATGATGAGATGTGGGCGGGTATGTTTACGCCGTGGCAGCGTTGGCTGATCGTGAGGGGCAAATGCTGTGCCAGTAGCGCGCCTATGCAAGAGCTCTCGTATCCAGGGTCTAGTCCTCTTGGGCGAGAGCTTATAAAAAGGAGGGGTCGGAAGCTCTCAAAAGAGCTCGAACGCGAAAGAGTTTCTGTCCATCATCAAAGCTGTTCTCACTGACTCCAGCGCTCCACGGAATATCCCCATCTTTCAACTCCATCTCCTCTAAAGGTTATCTGAACATACATCATGGGTGTCTCCACCGAAGTCCCGCAGACCGTCGAGTGGGCGGGGAAGCGCGTCCCCATCTACCCCATGGAGACTGTCGACTTCGGACGAGTCCTTTCCCAGGAGCCCGCTGAGCTCGAGAACCTGCTCCGATGCTGTCGCGAGTCCGGCTTCTTCTACCTGGATCTGGACAGCCTCGATGGCCAGAGATTCCTCGATGACCAGCACCAGACGCTGAAGATGATGCACCGCTACTTCGACCACCCCATCGAGGAGAAGAACGAGCTCGGCCTCGTCACCGCACACCTTGGGTAAGTAGCATACGCTCAACCCGCAAACGACAGGAATGGTCAGGCTAACAAGCAAATTAGCTACGAAGGCGTCGGCTCCCGCACCGGCGGTCTTCCCAACACCAGAGATGGATATGAGATGTTCAAGGTGAGATCGGCACCATCCCCGCTCCGCCACTTACGCAAGTCACTTACATACCCCAAAGGTCTCCAGAGACGAGATCCAGCGCAAGGACCCCAAGTTCCCCGCCATCCTCAAGAACGACACCGACAAGCGCGTCCTCCGCAATGCCATCTCCGGCTCCAACATCGTCACCAAGGCGATCCTCTCCGGTCTCTCCTCCGCGATGGGCCTCACCGGCGCCTCCCGCTACGAGAACGCCCACCGCAACGACCGCCCCTCCACCTCCACCCTGGCCATGATGCACTACGTCCCGGCCGACCCTCTCAAGGACAAGGAGATCGGCCACCAGAAGCACACCGATATCTCCTCCCTGACCCTCCTCTTCGCCGAGGAGTGGGGCCTGCAGATCCGCCCTCCCGGAACCAAGGAGTTCGGCTTCGTCGCCCCCAAGCCTGGCTGCGCCATCATCAACGTCGGCGACTCGCTGCGCTTCGCCAGTGGCCACACCTTCATGTCCTGCATTCACCGTGTCGTGCCCTTCCGCCCGGATGAGCACCGCTACTCCATCGCCTACTTCCTCCGTGCCGAGAACGACACCATGTTCAAGGACAGCGAGGGCCGCTACATCACTGCTGGCCAGTGGCACGACGAGAAGTTCTTCCTGTTCAAGGCAACCCCTGATATCCAGGCTCTTGCCCCGCCGTCTATGCTGTACGGTGGCATGTCTGCCGATGAGGAGTGGACCCCGTACTCTCAGCCTGAGCTGGCCAAGGCGAAGGTCGAGGACGTCCAGAAGGAGCCTTTGGTGAAGGAGGCCTTGGTCGAGGCTCACTAAGCAAAGCATTCACAAATGAGGGGCATTGAATCTTGTCCCTTCCTTGGCCGTAAACAATACAAATAGTCAAATGAATACATGCACATTGTTTGTGTAAAAACATGTTCAATCATTGGATTTCTTGGACGTAAAGCTACCAGATGATGCGACCGTGACGCCAATGATCCCACACCTTTCTGTGGTTTTAGACATGGCCGAGATGTACCGAAAGAACAGTCGGTCGAGTTGATTGTTCTTAAGTTTGAAGTGCAAATGACCAAAATGCACTCATTGATAATGACTGAGAATAACAACCATCCAGTCCACAGACGTTCGATCCTCGATCACTGACGAAACGAGGATTTCTCGACCCCTCCTCCAACATGCCGAGCTGGCCTGGATTCTCTTAGCTCACTTAGTCTAGCTGTAGGCGAGCTCTTCCGTCACCAACATCCCTGTCTTCCAGGGGGTCCAGCCCCTCAAGGTGCTCGTATCGAGCACCATCCCGCTGAAATAAACATGCCCATCCCTCGACCTTTCAGTGGCTCTGTCGTCCACATCGAATTGTCCGATCAGACGAATCTGCCATCGAATGAGCAGCTCATGTTCGCCGGAAAGAATGAACTTCCTCCCTACAGCGCCATTGGCGAAAACCCCGCCGCCAGCTCTGTGAGGGGTTGGAACTCCCATCTCCAATTACCCCGCAGGTCGCGATTGCTGCGCGTGTTTGGCCTGGCTTGCCTCACGTTCATCGTGTACGCGCAATGGCGGCAAATATCAACCATTGGAAGATTTTCGAACTCAGAATCCAACTTGCATGGCCTCTCTATCGCGCAACTCAAAGAAGATCTTGGAACATGCGCCAAACTGCATCACAAACCAGTGGATCCCGACGGGTACGGGCGGGCAAGGAACTCCCGATATGTTGACGGCCACAGGCCCACCCTCATCAGGAACGCGACGGTATGGACCGGGGAGCCGGTCAAAGGGACAGTCAACTTCAGCTGGATACAGGCAGACGTGTTTGTGGAGTTTGGTCTCATCAGAGACGTCGCTGAATCGATCGCGGTGAAAGAACTGCCTGAGGATGTGTTGGTTTATGACGCGAAAGGCCGCCCAGTGACTGCCGGCATCATCGACATGCACAGCCATGCTGCCGTACACTCTCTACCGACCATACACGGCAATGAGGATGTCAGCGAACTTTCAAAAGACATTACGCCCTATGTCAGGATAATTGACGGGATCCAGCCGACGGATCATCAGCTTCAGGTCATCAAGTCCGGGGGCGTGACGACGTCACTGATCCTCCCTGGCTCCAGCAACAACATCGGTGGAGAGGCCTTCCCAATCAAGCATGCTATCGGACAACAGGATGGGCGAAACGAAACGAGTGTTATCGATATGTTGGCAGACCCGGATCGGACATGGCGGTACATGAAGATGGCTTGCGGTGAAAACGCCAAGCAGATCCACGGCAAAGTTGGCGAGCGTGGTCCGTACAGTCGCCTGGGTGAGAGCTGGGAACTTCGCCAAGCCTTTGAGCACGCCACGAAGTTGAAGCGCGAACAAGATGATTGGTGCCGAAATGCTGCCCATGAGCTGGATAATGTCAAGACGTATCTCCCTTTCGAGCTGGAATGGGAGGGGCTGGTCGCTCTCTTGAGAGGTCAGGTCCACGTTCACACCCACTGTTACACCATCAACGACCTCGAAGCCTTCGTCGATCACACCAATGAGTTCAAGTTCCCAATCAGGGCTTTTCATCACGCTCACCAAACTCATCTTGTGCCTGATGTGAGTCCCCTTTTGCATCCGTAAGATGGACTACAACTGACTTGGCTTGGCCCAACAGATATTGAAGCGGGCTTGGGGTGACGATCCACCGGCATCAGCCCTCTTCGCAGATAATATGTGGTATAAGGCCGAGGCCGCGTTAGGTTCCGAATATGCTGGCAAGCATCTCTATGATGCGGGTCTCGTTCCCATCTACGTCAGCGATAACCCGGTTCTCAACGCTCAGCATGTCGTCTTCGAAGCCGCCAAAGCCTACAAGTATGGGCTACCATATCACGCGGCGCTTGCATCAGTGACAACGGCCCCAGCGGAGCGACTCGGCCTTGGTGAGCGCCTAGGCAAGATCAAGTCTGGGTATGATGCCGACATCGTGGTCTGGGACAGTGATCCCTTGAGTGTCGGTGCGACCCCGGTTCAGGTCTGGATTGATGGCACAGCTCAGTATGAGAGTCCATTCGAACTGCAGAAGCCATTTGAAGGGACGCTTGTACCGGATGAGGACCTCGGAAATATTGAGGAGGAGTTAGCTGCTGTTGACGGCGACGTGGTCTTCACTGGTATCTCAAAGGTTCTCATGGCTGTCGAACAGGCAGACGTTTCCGTTGATCGAGAGAATTACAACGTGGCCGTCTCCAATGGCAAGATCACTTGTGTCGGAATCTGCGACCGTGAGCTCGAGACCGCGTCCAAGGTCAAAGGTGCCGTGATCCACATCAAGAACGGACATCTCTCGCCAGCTTTTACCGCCTTTGGCTCGACGCTAGGTCTGAACTACATCGAGACCGAGACTGTCACGGACAACGGAGCAGACGGGGGTCGCTTCAGCCGCGGGGTCGATGGTCTCGCACTCGATACAGAGAAACTCCGTGTTGCCCATCGATACGGTGTTACGAGGGCTATCTCGGCCCCAAAGTTCGCCGGCATCGCGACCCACCACGGCACTAGTGCGGGATTCCTGACCGGAGCGGAGACGGTACTTGACTCTGGGGCCGTCTTTGCTCGGGATGTCGCACTACATTACACACTTGACCTCTCAGCTAAGCGAGGAGTCGATGGAATCTCGTCGATGTCTGCAGCCGTCGGTGACCTGCGCCACAAACTCTTGAGAGCCGTGGCCTCCCTTGCGTCTGGAAAGTCCATCAACATTGAAGAGAAGTTCTCAGAGTCTTCGTTCCTTCGTGCGGTGATACAGGGAAAGATGGCTCTCGTGGTTACTGTCCATAGCGCCGATACTATCGCAGCCCTGTTGGATGTGAAGTCCTCTATTGATGACGCCATCAAAGAGACCCATCTGAGCGGCGGTCATCTGAGGCTTGTCATTGTCGGCGGCGCGGAAGCCCATCTCGTTGCCGGACAGCTCGCGTCAGCTGGCGTAGGTGTCATCCTCGCCCCGTCGCAATCTTTTGCAGTTTCGTGGGACCAACGAAGGGCCCTCACGGGAGCACCTCTGACCAACGGAACGGCGATCGATGTTCTCATCAACGCGGGGGTACTGACGGCCATTGGCCTTGAGGAAGATTGGCTCATTCGGGACTTGGGACTTCTTGCCGGGGTTGCATACGCCAATGGGGGCCACAGGATAAGTGAGACGGCGGCACTTGATCTGATCAGCCGCAACATTTATGACATGCTAGGCTTGGCGGACCAGCAACGAGACCATTTCATGATCTCATCGGGCCATCCACTTGAGATTGGTTCCAGGGTAAAAGCTGTTGGAAACGGACAAAAGTGTTGGCGTGTATGAGTATGAAGGTCGTCTATTCTGCTTTACGAATCTTTTTCATTGACAAAAGCCCTTTGCATTCCTGGATACGCGGCTGTTGCAGAACCGCAACTCATCCTTTGCCTTCAGGTTGAACTCGTGTTGCGAGCTTTAAGACGTGCTCCGACGTGGCCCGAAGGATGCAGAGTTCCCAGGCCAAAGGTTCTCAAGCTCATCCCCGTCTCTCCACGCATCGCCTTGTCAGAAGTGATTTCACAATCGTACAAGGTAATGAAATGAGCAATGCATCCTATCAAAATGCGCTTCGCAAGGAATCGTCCTGGGCACATGTGCGCTCCGCCTCCGAATGGCAGCCATGATCCCGACTTGCCGTTGATGCTGTAGACAAACTCTCCGCTACTAGTCTTCTCAGGCAAGAGGAACCTCCCTGGCCAAAACTCCTCAGGCGGGTGGCTTCTGGCAGCCCCAGTGCACCAAACAGATGGGTTCATGTGCTCAGTAGTCGAATTGACGAAGAATAGCCGATGCCCTGGAACAAGGGAGCCCCGCACGTTCACTCCATCGACAGGTGTTTTGCGAGGGATGATGCCGTGGACTCTTAGGCGAAGGGTCTCGGCAAAGATGGCTTGCAAGAACGGCTTCTTCAAGAGTTTCTCCATGTCGAAACGAGGTCCGCCATCGACATCTGCGATGCGACAGTCTGCCACCTCTTCTTTCACTACACGCATAAGCTCTGGGTCACGGCATATCTCCAGGATGGCCCAGAAAGCGGCCGGTGAGGAGTTTGCTGTGCCTCTGCGAAAAAGTCAATGTCACGAACTTGTATGAGAAGGAACACGCGAGACTTGTACATACCCCCAGAGAAGCCCCAGGTTGTGAGCTGCGATAGAAGAGAAAGGAAATCGGTCGACATCGATGTACATGGCTGTACGATCGCGGAAGAACGCATGGCCCCAGTAAGGATCGAATCCGTCCGCTGAGATGGTATCGGGATGGAAGTTCGCAACTGCCCACTCGTTCCATTCTTGAACAGCACGGAGGCACCTATCTCGAGCTTGATATTTGCGACTCATCAGGAATTTAGGAAGGCGGAGAAACAAAAGGGTAATGTTGTCGTGGACGTATTGCCAGTCCTCCAAAAACATGGGATTCTCCTTCAGCAAGTAAGGCCCACATAGAGTGTCGATGAAAGACCGCACAATCTCCATGTCTAACGACTCCTTCAGGTCATGGAGCTCATGTTCGGTGTTGCCCGCGGCCAGGTTTCGCATGTTCTTCGCCAACGCTTCGTCGAAACGGTCGTTGAAACCCTTCGTCCCTGGACCAGAGAGGAGGTTGCTGATGTGGTGATGACTGCGGGCTCCGAAGTCATTGCGGACCTCTTCTTCGCCATGCTTGGATGGGCCATCTTCTTTTGCCTCTTCTTCTTCTGTCCAGAAGAGGCCGAGGTCTTTCTTAGGCAACAGAAAGACGCGATGGACGAAGATGCCTTGGAAAAAGAACGTCGAGAGGGACTTGTTCTGGAAGGTGCTTCGGATATTGTTTGCGCCTTGAACAATGTAGCAGCTGAAGTTGAACCACTTGATTTGAAGTGGTGAAGCTCGATGAAAGAGGTCGCTGAACATCAGAAGGGTTAGCCTTGCCTACTATTGATGGGCCTCTACACAAGTAAAAGGCACATACGACACGGTGAGGAACTTGAGGACGTCGAAGACACCTCTCAAGTGAGACCAAGTAAGAGGAATCAGGCTTGGTCCCTTTGCAGGCTTCTTGTCGGAGCTGATGTGTGGTCGGAATGGGATGTTGGGAAACGCGTATGGCAGAAGGAGGAAGATGAACGAGATTGCAACTATGGTCAAAGCCTTGTTTGACTCAACCGGGGGCAGAAACCCGCCAAACGTGGTCGAGTTCTGGGCGATGATGGGCAGCCCAGTCCCTCCAGGCGCCACTGAAGCCATAACGTAAAGTTGCAAGGCCTGTCAGGGGATACTAGTTCACAGGACAGAGCGCACTTTTCCGCTGCTTGCGTTTAAACATAAATCATTTCATTTTATATATACACCACATCCCGTCGCCTACCTGCGCAGCTGTCGGGGCCCGATCCATCAATGAGTCCTGCGATTGCTGAAGAAAATCCTGTTCTCGTTTTGTAATGTTAACAAGGGTTCATGAATGAGGGGCACTGTATGCTGCCAAGATGTTTCGACTGCCAAGATGCCTGCAAAAAATGCTTCGTCGGGAGTTGAAAGGAAGAAGCCGGCGCGGCTTTCCCCCCCCGCGCGGAAGATCGTGAAGACGGGCTGGAGACAGAGCTCAATGCGGTAATTTCTCCATCTTATCAATCAAATTTGATCTTATCAGATGGGGATCAATGTAACGGTCCCCATCATTACTCGCAATTGCTCCACAATAAAGTCTTCAGGGTCGCACAATGGTCTCCAGTGATAGCGTCTGCGATAGCGTACCTACGTCAATGCATCTCGATTTGAGTCTGGCCCATGCCAGTTACTGCTGAAGACCATTTAATCCTCGAACAAGGTGGTATCAAGCTCATCTGGCCCGCATGAAAGCTGAAATACGCGAGTATAGACTTGTCGCTCATTGGTGGTTACTAGGAAATCTAGCCCTTGCCCCTGAAGGGCCATGCAAGGTTAAGTGCGCCTAAGGCTATTGTCAAGACGATCATCCGTGGAATTTTCTTGATTTCTTGAAGCTTGATGTTAGCAGCAGAGTATTTTGCGTCCCGGATAAAGGTGGAGGTCACTCGCTTAGAAGACATGAAGTCGGGAAATGTAACCCGATATCTAAACGGAGGACGTTTGGCATCAGATTTTTCGACTTCGCATCCCGCGCACTCCGACGAGCAGAACGTCGAAGTGGCTGGATCTACCCGTTGAAGAAGTTCGTCTTCGCTCGGATTCAACTTTCCGCTGCAAGCTGATTTATTCCATCCGAAAATGATGGAAACGGTGACGGCAATGGCCTGGCATAGGCTCATGTTTGCTGTCGGTGCCATCTCAGTCTTTGCCGTGATTGTCCGCTTCATATATCGAGGATATCAACAACGACGCTTCTATCGAAATTTGGTGAGTGAACAGCGTGGGCTAAAATAATTATTGTCAAAGACTAAGATTGGTCACAGCCAGGCCCGCCTCACAGCTGGCTACTCGGCCATCTCAAAGCAGTTGGTGATGTAGCTGGGATACTGCCACCCAATTGTCATCCGCAAGCTTACTACACCGAGCTCGCACGGCGACATAATCTCGATGGAATTTTCTACCTCGACCTCTGGCCAATCGGCCCTCCAAGCGTAATCTTGACACGGCCTGAGTTGTGCGACCAGCCTGCCATCATCAAATGCGCTGTTCGGCACCCTGTCGCGGACGACACACTCACGCCAGTGGTAGGCCACGGTGGCATCGCAAACTCGAACGGGCCTTTGTGGAAGAAGTCGCACACCACGTTATTGCCGGCCTTCTCTTGGGCAAACATCCGCTCCTTGGCGAGCTTGATGGCTGAGGAGTGCATGCCATTTCGGAGTCTGCTGAATAAGCTGTCTGAGACGGGGGAGGTCTTCTCCCTGGAGGACGTAGCAGCGAAGCTGGTCTTCGATATCATCTTTCGTATCATCTTCGACTTTCCCCTCAACGCTCAGACGGATGGAAGCCAGGACCTTGATGATTTGCGAGAGTTGATGGCGTTCGCGGAAAGCCAGAGCGACCCGGCTATCATGCTCAACCCGTTTGCTCGTTTGAAGATTTGGTGGCGAAGGAAGAGGATCTCCAAGCAGCTTGACATTTCAATGACCAGGAAAATCCGAGAACGCTTTATGGCATTGCCTCAAGACGAAATCATATCATCCCGACGAAGTGCACAGTCCATCTTGGACTTGATGCTGCGCGAGCACCTCCCGACTCTATCAGAAGCAAGCAAAGAACGACCAAATGCTCGGAATATGTCAGAAATTGATGAGGCTGTAATTCTATCCAAGTGAGTGAGAACCTGCTGTATCGGTACAAGTACTGGCTAATTCATGTTTAGCATCAAGAATCTGCTCGTAGGGGGGCATGGAACGACAACAGACACCATTTGTGTAAGCTCAATAAGATCCTCCAAACACTATGGAGTTCAACCATCTCACAGCAGTTTCCCAGTTTTCTTTTATGCTTCTTTCTGAGGCACCGGCGGTGGTCGAAACCATGCTTCAGGAGCACAGAGATATCCTAGGGTCCGACTTTGACAGCATCGTGAGCTCCATTGCAAACAACCCAGAAAGATTGCAGACGCTTCCATACACCGAGGCCGTTATCAAAGAGATCTTGAGGCTATTCCCCATCGGATTCACGGTTAGACAGGCAGCTCCACAGGCAACGGTGAGCCATAATGGCGAGACATTCCCCATAGATAACGGCTTGATGGTCTGTATGAACGGTCATGATCTACACTACAATCCCGATTTCTTTCCGAATCCCACGAAGTTCTCCCCTGAACGGTGGCTGGGTCCCAACGAGATTCCAAGATCCCAATTTAGAACATTTGGAAGAGGTTTGAGGTCATGTATGGGAGAAAACCTTGCCATGAATGAGTTGAAGATCATCTTTTCGCTGATCGTGGTGGACTTTTCCTTCAAGTGCCACGGGTTGGCGCCGAGTACGAAAACCACAACTTCGTACACGGATTTGGATCAGACATACGGAGATATTATCTTTCAAGAGCTAGGACTAGAGGCAAAGCCTCGAGGTGGGATGATGATGACTGTTCGAAGACGATAATAGAACTGCTTTGTCTGAAAGGCTATGGTTTTCACCGTTCAATTCACACGTATTTCGCGAATGCGAGCTTCCATTCCATCCCTGTACTTCAGGTCGTCAACCTGTTTACTGGAATTAATGCGCCCCTGGGAATCTGTCCCTCAAGCGAATTGAAGTTCGACTTCGTCATGTAGGATCGCGGTTGCCGTGTACCTTGTATGGACTGCTGACCTAGTCAGGTATCTGCCTAAGATGATCTCCCATGTCACTGCGTCACAGACAAGCTTCGCGGAAAATGCTTCCCGATCCTTGTCTTTGTCGTGTTAATCCGAGTTGGTGGGGTAATTCGGTGACCTTTGCTTTTGAGTTTTGCCTGGGGCCTGCCTGCATTTGTGGACTTGGATCAGATAAGACGTGGAAAGGAAGCGCGGTGAATAAATTGTCAGCTATTTCATCGGAAGATATCCATCAACTGTTCTTTTTCGGCTGTATGACTTTAAAAAAAACTGCTTAAAACCTGCAGCCTCCAGCACTTCACCATTTTGCAGTCTCTATACAATCTCAGTAAGAATGATGATGTGGCAGATGAATCGGTGCATTGCTCGCAGGTGGACTTTTGTGAAGGTAGCGAGATAATGCGTTCTACTTTGTTGCTGCAGTCACGACGTCAGTTTACCGAATATGCCTGCAGCATGCCACGGGCCAATCGTGTAAATTGTGTCGCAGACCAGGGGCCCTGTGACGTGACAACCATAGTGCATGGTTGAAAGTGGTGTGTTCAGTTGCGGTTCAACATTCTGAGCTTGGAAGTCGACTGTCTTTCAATCATTCAAGATTCGAGCGGTCAGCACTATTGTTGCTATTGCTGTGGGTAAGCTTTCTGCGTGCGATGTTGATCTCAACCCGGGACTAGGGAAGATGATCTTCACCAAGGGGGTGGCTGAAGTTGAGAGTCGCAATCGGATTCGGGTGCAGCCTCAACCCACAATATACATATTTTCGGCTCTTAGTTGAGACTTCTGAATGCCAATTGCTCAGCCTTGAATCTCAATGGTATAAAAGCCCTTTTTCATTCCGCTTATCCCCTACCTTTCTTCAGTCCCAAGCACCAGTGCAGCCATACGATTTCACAATCAACAACGCCCAGCTATATTTGACCATTCAATATGCAGTTCCAAACTGTCATTGCTTTTGCCTTCGGCCTCCTCCAAGGTGTCTCAGCCCTCGTGTACTGCAAGGCGGCCGGTTCGGACTGCGAGCGCGGCGATGTAAGCACCTCGGAATGTGATGGGCTGCGCAATACTAACCGGGAAATAGTGCAAGGCAGTCTACGCGATTCACGAAGATCCCGTGAAAATCTGTCACGCAAGAGTAAGAGCCTCCAGCGAGAGATGATGAGCAAGACTTAGTTACTAATTGCCTCGCAGTGTGACAAGAACAAGGACGACTTCGTTTGCTGTTCGAACACGGGAGATATCTACTGCCCTTAGAGGTCTTTTACAAGATGACATAGCGGCGGGAGTTTCATTTTAAAATGGCGATATCTTGGTAGTAGAGCAAACGTCAGCTATACATGGGATGCGGGGCCTGACGCCGAGAACCATAGCACTCAAAAGCTAGTTTTGAGCATTGCAAATATAGCATACTTCCATACCTACTTGTAATTTCCATGACATGAGATGCATTTTGCCTTTGCTGATGGTCGGTCTGACACTCTGACAGGACTGTGATGGCCTCTGCTCAGGTAAGATTTATCGCTGTACATACGTTGTCATTTCACACAACGGAAGGCACAATAGTGTTACGAGAACGGAAGTGATTGATATTTGCGGTTGTTACTACACTACTATTGGTCTAAGGAGTCTGTGTCGCTTGAACCTAAGACATTAGTTGCAAAACTCGTCATAGTCTCCATTTGGAAGCATTGGCGGCTTTGGAAAAGGCTGCCTTGCCTTCCATTCGATGAATCTTGCTCTTGTCGGATCTACGTTGCCCGGCTCAGGGAGGCATGTGTCATGGTGTACGTGTGTTCATCTAATATGTATGGAGCACATGAAATGCGGCTGCAACCCCGCCTTTATCAGCCTCACAATCAGCGGTGAACGACGGCTGACTCTGTAGAAGCTCGCCCTGGTCTTTGAGGTCTCGTATTTTGCTACGAATATACGGTTTCTCTTTGATAGCAGAGAGGACTTCAGATTTCTGGCGGTGCAAAAAATGGAGGCACGCGGCAATCGTCAATTTATGCCAGACGGGGGCCGCGGACCGAATAGCTTTGTGGGTTGACCGGCATTGCTCCTAGTTTCGGTTTCGGTATCGCACCCTGTCGTTATTCTTCTATACCTACCCCAACTTGCAATTGGGTTTAAGGCGGAAATAGCTATTCATTGAAACGCTTCCATTCTTGATGTTCAAATTGTAGGCTCAATAACTATCTCCTCGAAGGTTAACAAATGTCTTTCATTAATGTCTACTATACAAGTCAGAGTTGGTTCAACCTCCCGAAAACAATATATAACGCGATGCTGCGGGATTTCTATTCTTGGACATAAAACCTTCGTTGCTTTCAGGCGTAATGCAAAGTGATGTCGCATCTATTTCGTTTGGGAGAAAGAAGGACGAAATCAACAGGATCCATGCTGTCTGCGGGCATCTCACTGCTGAGCCTTGCCCCGCGACATTCCCGAAAGAATGTAGCTGCAGAAAGTCGAAGTTCCATCATAGCAAGATGTTGGCCAATGCATACTCTCGCTCCACCTCCAAGAGCTATCATCGCTTGCCTTTGCTGCAACTTTACCTCGGCAGGGTTTAGAAAACGGTCGGCACTAAATCTTCGATTAAACTTGTCAGTTCTAAAACTCGATCGACGCACAGAATAGACATACCGATGAGGTTCATGAAATATCTCTGGGTCTCGATGGAGTGTGTATGCAGGGCTGTAAACCACTGTACCTGCCGGGATGTAGTGAGATGAAAGAGTTGCACCTTCCTTGGGAACAGTCCGTGGGAGAGACGACGGAACCGCTGGGTATAGTCGCAAGGTCTCTTCAATGACGGCATTGAGAAGAGGGCAACCTTCCAGGAGTTTGTCATCGAAGCCATCTCCTAGCTGAGACATCTCTTCTTCGAGTCTTCTTTGTAGTTCCTCCTGTCTCAACACAGACCAGATCAGATAGGTCAAAACTGCAGCAGTAGTGTCCGACCCAGCGACCATCATGCCTGCAGCCTCTATTCTCACTGTATCATCATTGAGCCATCGCCGCCCGTCCCTCTCGCAGTCAATGATCATTTCTTTGAACAGGCTTCGTGTCTGATCGTCTTGTTGAGAAAGCCTTTCAACCCCATCCTTCCCCGCTGCATCGCACTGGTCGAGGCAGCGCGAAAGTGTCTGGAGCGACGATTTGGGAATGAGTCGTAGGAGAAAGTGCAAGCTTGAGAGCTCGCTTTTGAACACCGCTCCAATCAACGCGGTCTCAATTGCTCGCATGTAAAGCGTGCTCTAAGTCTGCATCAGCAAAGGTCAATCCCTAACATGATGTTATCTTTGGCATACTCTACCCAGGCTCAGCATACCAAAGGACTGGCCAAACGACAGAAGACTGATGATATCGGCAGTCATCAGAGTCCACCATTTGTGGGTATTGGCAGTTCCCTGCAACGCCTCGTCTTTGATCTTGGACACGGCAAGTTCCACGTTCTGACGGATCTCACCCTCCCAGTTTTGCCGCAGAGACGTAATTGTAAAGGAGCGCTGAAGCAATTTCCGTCGCTCTTTCGCTTCCTGCTTGTCCGTGAGAAAGGATAGAGAAAGTGCTGGGAGCTTATCAGCAAAATCTCCAACCCACTGCGCTTTCTCGAAACCACCACCCATCTTGTACACCCGGATGACCGAATCGAGATCGACGCATGAAATCTCATTGGGGGCAACTCTGACCAACTTTCCGTATTTCTGGTGAAGATTGTAGATATAAGTCATTCGAGTTCCGCTCAGCCGACTTGCCTTCAGTCTCCATCGACAGAACCGAGTGTGCCATGGGCCCGGGATATGGCTGAGGGGCGATCGTAGACCCGTCAAGATAGTCTGCGGTCTGTCAGTTCCGAAGCGTAATCGCATAGATGACTCCGACCAACGTTGAAAAGCACGTAGGCTGCAACTGCAACTAGGAACAAGAAACTCCCACTGCTGATGGACAGGCGATCCCCAATCGTCATCGAGTATCCCATTTTGGTAGGTTTTGTCGGTGTTGGACATACAGAAGCGGATTCTTGCTGCGCGATGAGCAGGCGATCAAATTTATCTCGCTTTGTGTCTGTGCCAGTAGCATTTGATCACATTGCGTGAGATCCTGTGCCCCCGAGGTGCATCTTGTTTGCCAGGAAGTTCTCAAATTTGACAGGGCTGAGTACTCAGCTGATGCAAGTCCTAGACCAACCGGGTACTCGTTTTCACAACTGTGCCTCAAAATAAGGCTTGGGAGAACCCCTGGTTACCCGAACGATGTGGTCTAGGCCTCCGGCTGAAAGAGCAAACCTGCTGTGGGATTGGTGTTGGAACCAACAGGTTTCAGCTAGGCAAATGTGATAGGGAGAATGACACCCACCTACCAACAAACATACCGAATTTTGCCGGGGTTTCTGTCAGCCCGACTGGAAAGCTGAAAAATCCAAGGCACGCCGCACAAACTGCTTGGCTTCACCTTCAGGGCAACCAACACACATGATTCTGAAGGATCAGTATGTTCTGGGCACGTCTAGGCGGGAAAATAGAGATAAGGCCTGCTAACTAGTGATCTGGTGGAAGAGCTGATGAATTTGATCGATCAAGTGACAAGATCAGCTGCTTACGGCCGAGGATGCTTGTCGACTCCTTGGAGCACCGCGGGCCCAAGCCTTCCAGCATGTCACGATAGTACAAATGGGATTGGGAGTTAAAGGTTTTATTTGAGACAAGTCCCAACCGTGGATGCGAGGAACGTGAACAGCAAGTGAAGCATTGCGGGCCTTTGAATAGGCCCCGGGACGTTTCAAGACCTTTGCACATGGAACTCAGGCCGCGTGGTGTCTTTCACAACCAGACTCATTCTAGAGGTCTTGAAGCTAAATGTTGATCTTCAATTCTCGCTCAACTCTCGTGAGGAAATCAATTCCTGACCAGTACAGCCACTATAATTTTTGGAGGCTTTGAAAATTTTCAACCATAGAGCGGCTCGTGTTCTGATGCTCCTAGTCTGAAGGGCTTTGAGAGACATTGACAGCTTTGCCATTATACTTCGTCGGCAAGTGCCGTACCGAACGTGAAGGCTTGCCCGTCCGAGTTTGACTTGCGAGTTGCTGAAGTTTAAAAATCATTGAAATATGTATTATTCAGCAGCCTCATCCGGAGATTCGATGAACACTCGGCGCCGAATTAAGTTACATGACAAACCAAATACAGCACGTCAACTTGCTCATAAAGTTGGTGATGTCTGGATCAAACGGAACAACGGTTTCTTGTTTGTGGGGTACTGCAATTGCGAACTCAATGGGCACATGTGTTTCTTAGACCTCGGGCGAATCATGAGCTGCATGCTGCAAGGACGGTAAGAAGAAGAACCATAAAATCTGAGAGGCGAAACACCCTCAACACCAACCCCGACCCAGCTCGGAATCCGGTGGGATTCACATCGTGGGCAGCCCGGCCGGCATCAAAGCCGAGCGAGTGGTCCTTCACATGGCGGCAAAGGCGGCTGTGGGGCCGTGCTTGATCGGTGGGCGGGGAGAAGACGCTCCGACGGATGGAGACCCGAAAAGCCCGAGACCCCGATGGTTGTGGATGAAAGCGGTTTCACAGCTAAGATGAATGACGCACACGACGGAATGGCTGTAGCTCCCTTTTACGCGGGTAAGCTGGATGTGCTGGCCAGAGCTCCGCGTAATAGCTCTCGCGAGCTGCCGCACCGGAATCACCTCATCGTAATGCGATTGATGCGAAACAACGAACGGGATTCCACCGTTTCTCTCCACGAAAGACCATCCCTTTTCATAGCCGGTGGAAACCTTGGCTATTTCTGGGTTGCATCGAGCATGTAGGGCTCCGCGCAGCCGTCTGGTGTTCCCTCCGGCTCGTCCGGGGCCAAAGGTCCCATTGGAGAACAATGGGCGGGGAGAGTTTCACGTCGCCTTCGCTGTCCGATCGCCTTGACGTCAGCTGACGATTAGACCTCTAGGTGTTGGCGTAGTCGATTCTTCTGCCTGCGGTGGTCTGGCGTGCTATGGCGTGGTGTTTCTTTGATGCCGGCGAACAAACTACTCCCTTATCTACCTTCCTGCTACCTCGCCCACCCCCAATTCTGGTTGACATCCTGCATTCCCTCTTATCAACCTTTTCCATCGAAATCAAGATAGTATTGTTATCAGGGAATTGACAAAAATAATTCAATATGAAGGCTATCGCTGCCCTATCCTGCGTGGCCGTTGCCAACGCATTTATCCTTCCCGACCCTCAGATTTTCGAGCAAGCGTCGATCCAGAATGACGAGCGCCCCTCCTGGTGGGACCGCATCCCGTCCAAGGATTCCATCGTGAACACTGTCGAGGAGGGCTTCGACTCTTTGTCTTCGCAGATTGAGGGTGCTCTGCACACTCTTGAGGACACTGTCGAGAACAAGTTTGAGCACATTTTCGAGGAGGAAATCTTCAATGATGAGGGCGACACTTCCGACAAGTCCATCTTTGACCTCGTCGCTGGCAGCAAGTACACCACCACTCTCGCTAAGCTCGTTAGCGATTACGACGACATCGTCGAGGTGTTGAAGAGCACCAAGGCCAACCACACCGTCTTCGCACCGACCGACCGGGCTTTTGCGAAGCTCCCCAAGGGCTTGAAGCTCAGCAAAGAGGCCATCAAGTCTATTCTGCTGTACCATGTTGGTGTTGGCGTGTACGACGCGAAGAGGGTCTTGCGCACTCACACGCTCCCCACGCTGCTGAATGAACCCTGGCTCGGTGACAAGCCTCAGCGTCTACGCACCAGCGTTGGTCTCGGTGGCGTCCGCGTCAACTTTTACAGCAAGGTTGTTGCAGTCAATATCGTGAGTAGCCCATAATCTCAATTGCTTTTTTAGTTTCACGTGCTGACTGCTTTTTTCACAGCGTGCGAACAACGGAATCATCCACGGCATCGACAGCGTCCTTCTTCCTCCTCCCCTGGTCGGCCGCGAGCTCACCCTGCTGCCCAGCCAGTTCTCGACCCTTCTCCTGGCCTACGAGAAGACCGACTTCGTCAAGTACATCCACGGCGTCAAGTCGACTGGCACCACCGTATTCGCCCCCTCCAACAATGCCTTTGCCCGTCTCGGACCCAAGGCCAATGCCTTCCTGTTCAATAGCCCGACCGGCCTGAAGTTCCTCAAGGCTCTGTTGAAGTACCAGATTGTTGCGAACACCACCTTGTACAGCGACGCCCTTTACCGCCCTGGAAACAAGGAGGCAAACGTCATGGAGCACTACCACGTGGACCTGCCGACCTTGCTGGGTGGCAAGAACATTGCCGTTGATGTTGCTGTGTGGCGCGGCTTCAGACGCGTCAAGCTCAATGGCTACATCCCCATTGTTGTTGCTGACGGCATTGCCAAGAACGGTGTCATCCACGTCCCTGCTCGCGTCCCCATCCCCCCTCACAAGCACAAGAAGGACAGCGAGAACGGCGAGATTAGCGTCCAAGATTTGAAGGAGAGATTGGCGGAGTATGTTGACGAGGACGACAAGCAGGACGATTTTGGATGGTCTGCTGAGCTCTAAGTGAAGCACATGAAGGGGGGGAATGCTGTAGCTCTGCCTCGTGCATAGCACCAAGGAAATTAACAACAGCGCACGGGAAGCGCTGTGAAACTGGATCAATCACCCATAGCAAGTATGGTAAAAGTCTATCATGAACGCCAATACAAAAGCATTCTGACTCGGAATTTTCATCTTAAAATCATGAACGTCGCTATGCACATGTAGTAGAATTTAATCGGAGGCCTGCAACTAGTGAAGCTACTCAAGTCCGAAGCAGGTTCTTGCATCAACCAGTGCACAGGGCTCGGGTACGTCAACCTGTTTGCCAGTGCTTCTACCCTGCGCAGTCATTAACAGTCCGAAGCAAGACAACGCGCCACGAGTGACCCATCCAGTGGACTGCAAAATCCCTGATTCCTGACTACAGACACAGCCAGATACGACCATTATCGTCTTCCCAACCTGCCGGAGCTGCTACACCGGCCACGTGAAACACAAGGGCCCCCGGACTCGTGGTAGCGTTTCTCTCAACTCATCTCGCTAACCGTCCAGAGCAATCCCCGACTTCAGCCCTACCTCCCCGACAACACGGAGCATTCCAGCTACTTCATTGGGTCCTCGGGTACGCTTACAGCGGTCAGGCTTGTAAGGCCAGGGAAGCTTGCGTCGCAGAGAGCTTTGCCAATACAGGCTGCATCTTCAACACGCCATTCAAAGGACTCACGAACGAAAGAGATGCTACTTTGGGACTCCCTCTCACCTGCATCGGCCAACGGATATCGGCAGTCTTCTGTCACAATGCACCATTACTGCACATCCAACCATTTGCGCCTCAAAGCGGTGCCAACCCCTTGGACCCGCATCAACCGAGTTCAGAGCCGGCTACTGTAGCCTTTCACGCCAAAAATCAGCCCTGCCGTCCCTGAATCCGCATCGCGACTGGTGTCGCCAAGGTGGCGCATGGGCGCAGGCTTCAGCTGAGGGGGGGACGGAACGCCTCTTCCAGTCTACACCTGCCTCGAATGGCTCCCAACCTTTTTATATCCGCGCGAATGCAGGACAACATGTGAGTGGGAAAAGGCGTGGCCCCTGATGCGGTCAAGCGGCCTCCCTGGAAGCCACCGAGGGCTGGACCGCGCCGGCACGGCGAGAAAACGACGAACCAGGGTTCGTGAAAGATGGAAGTCCTGGGCGGTGCTTGGCTTCTTGTCTCGGGGCGGATGCAGCAGGCTCGGAAGAAAATAGCAGCAGGCTGTGGGTCATGGAATACACTAGGACGCCAGACAATGCCCGATGGGAAGAGCGTTATTCAAGCGCCGAGTGGCTCAAAAGATGCAATTCTCCCTGCGACTGCAGCGTAGGGAAAGGGCTCTGGCGAGCTCTGCTGTTTCCCTAGGTATTTCATTCAGAGTAAATCAGTTTTGGAAGACGAAGCAACGGGTTCACGCCGTCGGTAACGGCCGTTGAGACACAATGCATCAGCCTCCGCCCGCTGATCAGTCGACCTTCGACTCGCAGGCGCGGTACAACCTTCAAGCCACGGAAGACGTCGACGACGAGCAGCATTTCGTCCACCAGGAGAAGAAGCGGGCCATCCAGTTGCCGAAACGACCGAAGTATAAGCCGAAGCCGTTGCGATGGCCGTTCATTACTGTCGTTATTCTTCTGCTAGGGATCCTCATGAGTTTGGTCATTGTCGCCAGGACGACGATGCCCAACTCTGACAGCACGGCGACCATTGAGCCCAGGCATATCTTGCTGTGCCGGCAAAACAATACTTCGGCTGAGCAGTCAATGTCGGCTGATCCACCACCGTCAACGTCCCTGGCCGAAACCAACTCTGCACCGGCAACAACGGCCTCCACGGCAGCCGATGCGCCGAGTTCTCCGACCGGGGCGAGCCTTCCTACCAGTACCGCCCCCGACCTACCAACGAGTTCTAGATCTCAAAGTCAGGCAATATCAGAACAGCTATTACGGGCCTCGGAGTCATTCACATTGCTTAGTCGCTCTATTTTGGAGGCGCCATCTCCAGGGGTGTCATCTTCAGTAAAACATGAAGTAGTGCCCACGTCAGATCACGCCGTGGTAGCAACTGATCAACCGACCATCACTGTGATTCCGGAGTCAAGTCCGTCTGACGAGACTGTTCGGACCTCTTCGAAGAATTCTATTACCACTACGGCTCCGGAGCCAACGGACTCGACATCATTCTCACCGAAGACCATCGTGGAAACCACAAGCACTGCTTCTGAGAGACAAACTACATCCTCTATCAACTCGAAAGACAGCACCGTATCAATAGGCCCATCACCCAGTTCCACAGCCACCAAGACAAAAACGACAAGCAGTTCAGACAGCGAGTCAAAGTCTGCGTCGTCGACAGAGTCAGAACGCAGTGCTGACACAACTTCATCAAGCACAGGCCGTCGAGGGAAAGAGGGTCCGGCCATCACCGATACGACTTCTGGATCCGAGATCACGTCGTTCACGTCAAGTACCAGCCGCGGTCGGTTCAAATTGCCTGTTATCACCAGCGAATTCACAACAACCATCACCAAACCTGGTTCCACCACCACGTACACCAACGAGGTCACCATCCATGTGCCTTCGACCTTCACGTCAACCGGAAAGACAACGATACCCGGAACCCAAGGCGTAACAACGTACACCGACGTCCGCACAACTAGCGTACCGCGCACCATCACAAGATCGGGCGTGACGAGCTTCGCCCACGTGACAATAATACCAGTCAAACCAACGATGACTAGTATCAGAACCATTAACGACGAGAACACCGTATCGGAAGTCGTGGAGACCTCATTTGAGCCCATAGAAATAACGTACACCTCGACGTCGGCTTTTACCGTGCCACCACGCACAAGCGATGTTACTTCCGTCATCGTCAGTGCCGTGCCATCAACAGTCGCGTCCGTCGTCACGAGTACGAGCCCTCCTCAGGTCTATGTGTCAGTGGGAACCACCGAGATTACCAAGTTCATTACCGTTCCTGGTGGGAACCGAGGCAACGAGCCACAGACCCAGCCTCCAGTCTTTCAGGTCATTACCAGCGTCTACGGCGGAAAGGTCGAAACATTTGTGGACAAGGGCACTCCTCAAACCATGGTGAAGAGCGATGGTGGAGTGTACACAGTCGCCTTTACGCCGCCCCCACAGACGATTGTTACACATGAGGGAGGCCAGGCGACCCAGATGGTTATCACAGTGACGCCTTCTCCAGAGGTAGCCTTCGTCGCCGTTCCAACGACGAAAGATGGTACACCGACTGTTGTTGTAGTCCCTTCGACTCTCAATCCAGCAGGGCCCGGCGCATTTAAAGAGATAGCCACCACGATTAACGGAAAGGCGACCGTCGTCAACGTTCCTGTCACTCAAGAACCAGTACTACTGGCTGTACAGACCATCATCGATGGCACACCGACCGTTCTATGGATCAATTCTGTACCAACAGCAGGGTTCAGTCCCATTTCATTGACCCTGGTGTCGGAGATTGGCGGCATTACCGGTGTATTCACGACGATAGATCCTCTAGAGACTACCAAGACGACGATAGACGGCAAGGAGACTACCATAATAAGGACGCCGGGACCGCGAACGTTTACATCGGTGTCGAGAGGGACTCTGACGACCATGACCATCATCACTACCCCGACCGGCACAATGCCTCTGTCTTTTACAGTAATCACGACCATTGGAGGCACCTTAAGTACTATCATATCCACTCCCACACCTACTACGTTCACCACCTCTATCTCGGGCACATTGAGGACCATTACCTCCACGCCAAGTCCCACAACTCGCTTGTCAACCATCAAGCCCTCCACCACGCTCATCACCTCCACGACCAAACCAATATCAACAGACAGCCCTGATCGAGTCATAACCGAGATCGAAAAGTTCGGTTTTACTAATGGCGACTACTTCGTCGGGAAGTTCCTCCCAATCATCCTTGCAGTCATGATTGCGGTTCCTCTCCGGATCATCGACCTCAACGCCAAGCTGTACCAGCCTTTCCACGCTCTCGCACGGGAAGGAGGCTCGTTGGGGAAAAGCAGCATGACCTTGCAGTTTGATGGCTGGAAAGGCTTCTTGACCCCCTTTGAGAGTTTGTTGCAGGGTCATCCGGTTCCTTTCATCACAACATTAATCATTTTGTGCTCATCTCTACTTGCACCTCTAGCGACGGAAGCTATCGGGATGAAACTCCATGGCACTTGCAAGATCACAGCAATCGAGGGCTGTGGCATCCAATTGGGTGTCTCTCCAGTATCAAGCTACGCATTGGTCGCTCTGATCGCCTTCATCGTATTCTTGCTTCTCGTATTGCTCTTTTTCCTTCGCACTTGGGAAACAGGCCTCCATGCCAACCCCTGGAGCATAGCCGGAATCTCCTCCCTTGCGCGTAACGCGGATATTCGATCGCATCAAATCGACTTCAAAGCCAGCGCAAGAGCGATGAGAGAGAAGCGATATGGTTTTGGCTACTTCGAAAACAATCTCGGCCGCGACGAATATGGAATTATCTACTGTGACGACTCAGCTCAGAGTTTCCAAGGCGCAACAGCTTCCGGCGCAATTCCAGCAGACGACGAACTCACTGGCGCGTACCAAAGGGACATTGCAAAGAAAAGCCGTAAACCGGTGCCTTTCATTGCACTTACATGGTGGTGGCGACTCGGGTTTATCTTCTTCCTCGCTGCCTTGTTTATCATCATATTGTACTATCATCTCACACTGGGCGTTCGAACTTCTTTCAAAGACTTCATGGATAGTCAGACGTTTGGCGTTCGGTTCTTTTTCGCGGCGTTGGGTGTTACCATTATCTTCTGCTGGGAGTCTATTTTCATCAGTAAGTGCACCGAACTCAACCTCAATTTCGCTTAGCTGACGTGGATCTTGAAGGCATCGCAATAATCAGCCCCTACCATAACATGGGTCGTCGCTCCCAGCCCCCGGAGAAATCCATCCTCTTGACTCGTCCAACGAACGGCTTCTACGGACTCTACGCGGCGATATTGGAGGGCAACATCATTCTTATGCTGGCAGCTTTCATGTCCATCCTTGCCGAATTCCTGCCGATTCTATTCGCAAACGTGCCATACAACCTGACGCAGACTCTGAAATCCCACAATGTCTGCGCGACCATCAGCCTTACGATTCTTGCGCTCATGTTGGCCTCCATGGTGGCAAGCCTATTCATCAAATGGCCCGAGCTGCCAGTCGATCCGCGCAGTATCGCCGGAGCGTTGTACTACGTCGCAGAGAGTCGGATGCTAGAGGACTTTGAGGGACTTTCGAAGCTGGACTCTGAAGAGAGGGAGAAGAAAGTCAAGGAGCTTGGGCGGAGGTACTTCTATGGAGGCCTCACGGGCAGTAATGGTAAAAGAATGGGCGTTGAATCTGTTGAGAGCGTTGAGGACACAGCATATTCTGGTGGTCACTGGTTCTTACCTCCACAAGAAGATCAACAGGGTGATGAAGACAATCGCGGGGAGGAGGTGCAGCAATCTGAGTCTCCTCATCAACCCGAGCAGACTCTGCGGTTGGAAAGAAGGAAGGAGGTTAATCAAGCGGAGGACATCGATCGAGGAGCCGTGCTACCAGAACCCGCACGGCCTCTAGAGGCGAAGCAGGGTTCTGAAGGATTCAGTTGATGCTTCATCACATAAGGCATTGCCTAGACCACGGAAGTAAAGCGAAACAAATGAAGTTGAGTTGTATTATTAAGAAAGTGTTGTGAAACACATCTACCATTACAGTCTGGCGGTGACTCGGGAGTATTTAAACGCAGAAAGACTTTTCGGATCTTTGGACAAAGGAAATGTTGATTCATGTTATGCACGTGAGGCTTAGCATCGAGCGTTTCCCTTGGTAACAGACTTGATGTAAGACTTCACCTTCTCATATTTGCCCCCTCGCACATTCTCGATGTGGGTGAGCACGCGAGGGTAGACCTCCTCATGGGCAGTAGGACTCATCCAAGCATCAAGATGGCCGCGACCTTCGAAAACTTGCCTCTCGTAGCACATGCCGCCGTTGACCTCGCTGAGGGTGGTGAAGGACTTGTCGGTGTTCTGCGGGTCGTAGACTGCGTTCTCAGATCCGGAGAAGAGGAAGATGGGAAGACCCTTGAGACGAGCAATATTCCCCTGTGTGGTAAGTTCGACATTCCGAGAGTCAAGAACATTCCCTGCGAGACCGCTGTCCATGAGGTGGCGAAGGCTCTTCATCGAGGTACCTCCGAGGAAGTTCTCCAACTGGGCATGCGTGGCGTCATTCAGGTGCTGGTGTGACCAAAGGCTAGCATATCGAAGTTAGCAGGTGAAAAAGTTGGAATGCGTGATCATGAATTGGGGCTCTTACCGTCCAAATACAAGAGAGCTACGATGACAAACGACAGAGTTGCAAATCTCGTCACGACGACCGACGGGGTAGAAGCGGAGCGCCTGGTTGATGACCTGCTGAATGATGCCATCCTGGGAGGAGCTCGAGCAATCGTACCAGTTGCCCTGGAAGAGACTGTAGATAGACGCCATGGAGATGGGAAGGCTGGCCTTGATCTGATTAACCTTGGCAAACATTGGGTTCATGAAGACTTGAGAGGCAGTCACGCCACTGAGCCACTGGCGCGGAATTGTGCCGTCAAGCAGACCTGAGGCGAGAGCAACAGAACCAGCGCAGTGAGCAACGACGTATGTTGTGACGGATGGTCCACTTCCGCTATCCTCGATGTGATGTCTTCGTCGAATTTCCTCGAGGGCGGCCTTGAGATCCAGTCGAGCATCGTATGTAGTCCAGTTTTGCTGGGCAACGATGGTCTTGCCCACCCGGTGAACCATCGAGTACACTCGGAAGCCCTTTGCACGGTAGTAGTTGACAGCGTTCTTCTCAATTGTGGGCAAGGCGAAGATCTGCTGGTCAACAGCAGCACCGGGGATAAGGAACACGATGGGCGCGTCCGACTCGCCCCAGTTACGCTTCTCATAGGGCTCGTAAAATTGAGGGCTCCAGTAGAAGAGCTTGGTCTTGACACGATCGCTCGCATGGAGTGTTATCTCCTCCGTGTATCTTGAGGGGTTCTGGTAGTTGCTGAATGGCAGGCTGGGCCATTGCATAGGAATAAACGGTGTGAGGAAAGCACTGGCTGCCTTGGCGGTGAAGTAACCGAGGAAGTTGGCAGTCGAAGCAACGCGGGAGTAGAGAGTCGAGCCGGTAGTCTCCATGGTGGTGCATTCCTGGAGGAAAGAGGTGGGACGAATGTGGATGATACCCTTGCCGAGAACATTGTTTTCGTCTCCCATGCCACCAGTCCCAAGCTCCGTGATGGTGCAGTACAGGGTGGTAGTGGCCTTCCAGAGGTTGAGAGGGTTGAGGGTGACATCCGGATTGACGACCTTGTATCCGTTGAAGTGGAGCTTCTGGCCGTTGGGGCACGATATGGTAAAGTTGTACGTGAGGTTCGTGGTGTCAGGTGCGCGAGGGTCGTCATTGAAGAGTTGGAATTTACCGCCCTGTACCATGCAGGTTCCGCCGAGCTTGGGGCAGGTAAAGGTTCCGGTGAGAGTGGCTGGGTGCTCCTTGTCATGAACAACTATGTCAAGTCAGCTTCTGTGTTCGAGTGTCTGGCGCAGGTTGACTTACGGTTGTGCGTGTTCCATGATCGAGCGCTCAAGAAGAATCGCGCAAACTCGCCACGGCCGCGCGCAGTAGCCGTTGCGTGCTCGAACGACAGGTTATTGATCGTCTCATTCTTGTCACGGATATGAATCCAGCCATCCATCATCTCCGTGAAGGCAATACCGGCAGTGTTGTCATCTCTGGCAGTCTGAATGATGTCCTGAACTCTCATCACTTGGAGAGCATCTTCACGCTGCAGGATCTCGGGAACGTGCGCAGGCTTGCCAAAGAGGTTGAGAGATCCTTGAACATGTCAGTATATTAGAAATTTCATTACGAATTGGCCTCAGACTCACCATTGCGATCTTCCCTGATAGTTAAGTGCCTATCTTCGGCAATCTTCTCCATCGACCTCTCGGCGAGGGCGGTGATGGTCGCGAAAGGGTTGACCCCGAGAGCAGCAGGGACAATAGTGCCGTCGCAAACAATGAGGCCAGGGTGGACCTCTTCTCCGTCACCCTTAAACAACTGGCCCTTGTCGTTGACACCACCGCCAGCCCCAGTGCCGTCGTTACTGATGCGTGCGCCGCCACTGGAATGATCATGTAAGCAGCTACTCAGCAAGACAAGAGCCACTCAGTTTCTTACATTGCGTGGACTGTGATCTCCTTTTCTCCGAAGGCGGCATAGAATGGGCTGTCAACGTAAGTGCCCCCAATCAGGTTGGTGATCTTCTGGAGGTAACCCGCGAGCTTAGTAGCCCTCTTGGAAGTGCCGACGCCGGAGAAGTTGATCAACGGCCTGTCATCCACCAAGTTCATTGTTGCTTGACTGCCTTTGGAGAACGTCAGACGCGTCCGAATTACGAGGTGAAAGAGCTACACTTACTGTCATGCGACATGATCAAGTAGCATTGGGTTCTCTCAGTGCTGCCCTGCGGGTTGTAAGGTCCAAAGACGCGAGCACCCACAGCGGCAGCCAAGTGGTCTGCTTTCTGACCAAAGGAAAGATTATGCGGGAAGACACGACCAGGGAGATACTGGAGCATAGTCTGGTAGAACGGTGCCAAGGCGGCGGGAATGGCACCCTCCTCGATCACGAAGCCGTCAAGAGGGTTCTCTTGGTCACGGCAGTCGATGACACCCGTGATGCATGGCCCGACAGGGCGGTTCGGTGGTGGGTCTGGCCGCCCCATGGAGTTGACATACTCATTGGTGTTGTAACTGAGATTGGTTAGTAGCTGTTCATACGGCCCAACGAAGGTCCGTATTCTTACCCGAAAGCCAAGATGTCACCGTTGCCACTCATACCCTGGCCGACGTCCTTGCTCATTTGAAGGCCAAACTTCTGGCTGCGAAGCAGAATCTCTGTGGTACCGATACTACCGGCGCCGAAGCAGACCAGTTCCTTTGCGTGAACCCACATGAGGTCTTCGTAAAAGATGTCCTGAAAGTTGGCTCGCTTGCCTCCATGCCAGGCAAAGTAAACAATGTAGCCTTCTCTGTCAGGGGCTTCAGTAACGTAACGGACCTCACACTGGCAGAACATCTCGGCACCCCAATTCCAGGCATCGCTGAGATAGTTGACCAGAGTGGTTGACTTGCTTCCGTCATTCAGACCCGTGGTGTCTTGGCCAGTGAGTGAGGATGCCTTCATTGAGACACCAGTGCTGTTGTCTCCGTCGACGAACTTGGTTGTTTGGGGCACGCGGTAGAACTTGTCGCCCCATCCCATGAGTTTTGCCTGCTTCTCAAGCGTCTCCAATTTGGGAAGCTTGGGATAGTCCTCTGGGTATTGCGCCGGCTCCAAGACTTTGCGAGCCTTTTCGTAGTCTGGTACATGTCAGTCTCTTTTGAAGCAATCCATATCGTCCATAACTTACATGGCTTGAGGTTTTCGCCTTGGAGTTGCTCGGGCCAAATAGGTAGGCTCATTGTACCAGGGTCCGCCTCCAAGAAGACATTGGCGTTCAGGAGACTAGTGCCTCCAAGGCCGTTTCCGACGAAAGCGTTCTGGCCATCACCGACAATGAGGTGGTAGAGACCAGTAGGATCGCCTCCTTCGGCAAACTTCCCAAGTCTGCCGAGTACGCCGTCCGTTGCTGCATTGGTCATATGCAGCTCTTGGGCAACACCCGCAATTCCAGAGGGAAACTCTCCGGGCCACTTCTCTTTCCCGCGCTCTAGTAGACAGACGGTCTGTCCAGCTCGAGCCATTCGGCTGGCGGCGACGGCGCCACCATAGCCGGAGCCGATGACAACAACATCGTATGAGGGCCGAATCAGCTCAACAGGGCGCGAAATGCGAGGGTACGTGCCGGTGACAGGGTCGAAGTTGTCACTGCCATCGTTGTAGCCGTACTGCGGATCTCCGAGATTATCCCGCAGCTGCGGTGTTCCGTTATGCTGCGGCTCATAATTGCCATTGGTGTAGCCGTTGGAGCCGTTGACCTCCGAGTTGCCATCCATGATGTCTGGTGCCACGCGAGAGACTAAGACTAACTTCCCGCTAAAGAACTGGCAAGCGTCCGTTGAGATGAGAACGAGTAGCCCCGAAGAAGACGGAAATCACGGATAATATCCACTTCTTATAACGGGAGTGCTGCGGGTGTCTCTCGGCCCCGGACTCTCGTCAAGATAGCCAATCACACGGGAATTCTGTTGGGAGACGATATCATACACCGTCGCCAAGGGAACTCCATTCCCACGTTTCATTCACATGCCTCTTGGAAAGTGACTCTTAATATTCGAGAAGTCACCGGTTCGCGGATTTCCCGAATGCGGCAGGCTGTGCTCGGCGTCAGCATTGGGGGTTCTCACAGCCATCCCACGTACAGTCAGCATACTGATAGTGGTGTTGAGGCACGGTAACTCGTGTGCTATGAGAATAGCCTACATTACGCCCCGTTTCTGTCAGCCTTCGAATTGGCTTTTCCCATTCGTTCAAACATTTGTTTGTGGCTTACGGTCATGTTTCCTTGACGCTCTCGGTGAAACCGATCTTACATTTGGCATGTGATTCAAACCCTTCAGACACAGCGGGTTCTTCCTGTGTAGCAGTCGAGAAGAAGAACAAATTCGCGAAGAACCGAGACAGGACGTCGAGAAAGCCGCAAAGTGAAGTTTTTTTCATGCCGCAAGCACTTCTAGACTGACGATGTTTTGAACATGTCCCAACTTTAAACATCATGCGGCGCGGGGAAAGGGCCCTAGGCCTATGATACTAGCGGCATGTTGCCTGTGTTCTGAGTACTTTGGGGTGTTTGAATAATCTCCACTCTCTAAATGCCGCGTTCCGTAGGCGACGAGAGAATACTTGGTGTCTACATCCTCTTCCCCAAATGGCCAGTCGGATGCCTCGCGTTCCCCGAGGGCTTCGGCCGTTGACCCGTTATAGCTTTTCCCGATTAGAAGTGGAAAACGTTCCCTCTCACCGGAATGGGTCAAAACCAGCACACGCAACCATTACTGACTGATAAGGCATCGACCCTCCAATGTTGTCTCACCACCGCGGGGGCTCCCCGATTGGCGACCAGGGCGCACTTCACATCTGCGGCTGCAAGACGACAGGTTTACATGCGGGAACACTAGTTGACGGGCCGCAAGCGGATCGAGGGACAGCATTTTTGAAGGCCTGGCAGTTGAGCAATTTTGAGCTGAACGTTCAGTGGTCTGTAGAATGTGGAAAATATCCCTTGATTGAATCGCTTCTGGTGCCGCGACATTCCGAGACACCACACGCAATATTTGACAGCTTGTGTGATTGGAGGCCTGAACTAGTTTTCAGCTCATTTTCACTAGTCTGGGCGGTGTCTTGATGCGAACCCTGGAATGCCACTTCTCAGCCATCCCGCTCTTGCTGAGGTAAGATACTTTGGAGATGCAGAAAGCAGCACCCCGACTATTCACACGAGCCGTGGTGGGCAGAAAATTACAACACCGCAGAAACCCTATCTCTGACGCCACTGTCAGATTGGGGGCCAGCGTGAAAGTTTCATCGAGGAATAGCCCACATCGAGGGGCTTTCAAGAGCTTCAGCACGTGAAAACAGCCACCACAGCATGTGAGTGAGAGACAACAAGGTCTTGATCTGCATTCCAAGACCGCGTCTACTCCCTTCTGCATGCTTACCACATTACAGCAAGATTCCAGCCAGCAGCAAAGCCAATGATGAGATGACATTCATGAGAAAATGATATAAGAAAATAACTTGCCTCACAATTCTTATCGTAAGACTTGGCTTTGAAGTTCCTTTCCTGTCAGCTGAGCCGACCCAGACAGACCTTCTTCGAGAATGGCGACAGTCAATGTTTATCATTCCCTCCCGAGGGACCTGAGCAACCAGAAGGTCGTCGCCGAGTCCATTCGGCCGGTCACCACCGCCGACCTCCGATCGCTCCTCCGCAAAGAGGGCCCCCATCGCCCCATCAAGGACAGGATCGCCAAGCTCGAACTCCGGAAGCCTGACTACTACACAGGGGCACCATGGAAGCTTATTCGCGACGATGCGATCTTGTTCGTGAGAAATATCCCTTACCTACTTGGCATCGTCCTCCCTCTGTTTGAGAAGCCGCCTACGCGGTCATTCGACATTGAGCGGACCGATGTTCAGGGCTTCAGCATCAATCGTCTTAGGCGCCAATTCGAGGCATTTGCGCAACGATACTTCCACTCCGGCCCTCTCGATGAGCTTTACCCGTCCTTCGCCAACATTTATGACATGACCTTCCATCTCATCCTCATCATCGCCCAGTCCACCTTTCTTCTCTCCCTCCCTTTCTTATCCTTCTTCTCTTTCAATCTTGTCGTCGCTTACATTATTGGCTTCGTCACCTTGAACTACTTTGTGTGCTACGCGCTGAATGGCTACATGCCTGATGGTTACATCCAATCCACCGACTTTCCGGAAGCCAGTCTTTGGGACGAGGAGCACAGCAAAGAGCAATGGATCTTCCTTAACGGAGTCGCAGTCGGGTTAGTGTTCCCGTGTTCTGCTTCGGAGATGCTTGACGCTAATGATTGCACAGACAACACTGGCTGCGAAGCAACATCGACCGAATCTCCTTGACCTTCCACCGCAGAGTCATCGGTGTCCACAACAAGACGTAAGATGGAAACTATACCCCACATTCCCACTCACTCTGACATTGGCTACAGTGCTGGCATTATCTTCGATGTCATTCAGTGCCTTCTCGAGCGCTGCTTATACTTCGGCACCTCCGACACCAGAGCCTGCTTCGCCTTGATCTCGGAAGCTCTTATGCATCCCGAAAAGGAGAAGGTAGTCTTGATCCTCCACTCCCAGGGCGGGCTCGAAGGCAGTATCATCTTGGACTGGCTCATCAACCAACATCCCCGAGACATCCTTCAAAAGCTGGAGATCTATACCTTCGGCAACGCTGCAAACCACTTCAACAATCCTCGCGTGTTCAAGACCGACCATGGCGAGCACGACGGTCGCAACCGCGCCATCAGACACATCGAGCACTATGCCAACTCGTTTGACTTCGTGTCGCGATGGGGTGTCATGCACTTCAAGAAGAAGACCGCCGACCAGCAAGACCGCTCCGTGATCTACAACCTGAACGCGGCTGTCCTTTCTGGCCGCACCGAGCCCAAGAAGCACCTCAGCAAGAGGCAGATCAAGGAGAACAATAAACTAGAGAAGGCCTGGAACTCGTACAGTGGAGCTTTATTCGAGCGCATCGGTTCTGGTCACCAGCTGAACCAGCACTACCTTGATAACATGTTTCCACTCGACAAGGGTCTCACAAAGGTCCAGCAGAATGGCGACGGGTCCCCTCTACCAAACACGTTCATGGATGCCGAGGTCAATGTGTATAACGATCCCAAGCAGATCAACAGGCTAAGGAACCTGCAGAACGGATTCTACAGCCATGAGCACGATGGTGAACACCATGGTATCAATGGAGATGTCACTATCAAGAAGGTGTATCAGCTGAGTCGTCTTTGGAAGTACGTTAATGGCAACAGTCCCAAAGAAGAAGAGTATGCAGGAGAGTATTAGTCTGGCTGCCGTTGTATGAAACGACCTGCTGCAACAAAACCTGTAGCAAAGGAAGAGCGTTGCTAGATATGCTCAGCATAATACAGTAGTCTTGGTTAATGGTATATTTGCATGTCACGAACTATTAAACTTGACACCATGAGCTAGAGCATTTGACACGGAGTCCTCATACATGTGGCTGACGAGGATGCTGACTCCCACGGCGTGGAAAATGCCTCCATACGCCTGAAAAACTTTTCTACGACCTGCAAATTACAGCCATTTCCTACCTACGGATGATTGGTCTCTTTAATTTTGAATTTGTTGTTGACCCTTCCATCTGCATGCATGCCGTTCACTGGTGACGATGGTGGGTTTGAATTGGCTCTACCGTCTGCAGTGTCGAAGCTAGTATCATGCCCTGCAGTCAGCCACCTCATGGTCGTATTCTACGTCAAGCTTCCTACCAGGCCCTGAATTTCGACCCCATTTTGCAGCAATGACGCAGCATATTACACAGCAAACAGCGTTTCGGACTCGCTAGGCATTGCGATCGTATGAATCCCGAAGTCATACTTATGTGTAAGCTACAACACCAGAGCTTTCGCAATTTATGAAATATCAGGAATTTTTCACAGATGCCAATCGTATTTGGTTGTCATGCATTGAAGCATTTCTATTCACGAAGCATCTCAATTCGGCGCCCGCCAAGACGGCGAAAGTGGGGACTGTCGGAGCGGCCCGAGTGATGCGGGTCTTTGCTTCGGCAGATTCTCAGTATTCCTTCCGTGAGCTGGATGCCGATGGATGCGCACAACTTCGAGCATATGGATGCGCTTGAAGCCAAGCGCGACGAATTGAGGAAGTACGGCCAGTAGTATGCGGCCAGGCGGCGACGAATATGTCCAGCAGTTCAATACGCATCGGCCACATCAGCTTCTCGGGGAGTCCAGAGTATCTCTGGGATGACTTTTCAGGGCGTTCATTCTATCTTCAATTTCCAGAATGCGGATTCCGTGTTCCCGATCTTTTGTAGAGAAAGTAAGCGCTCGCGGTAACCCAAGAATGATTAAACACAGTCCTTGGCGCCTGACCGGCCCGTCCGAAGGTTCTAAAAACGGAATGTGGGAGAGCTGTGATCATGTCGGGGGCAGTTTTCTGTCGGCGGTGGGGCTGAGAATTCGAGATTGAAGAACTGGGGGCTTGGCTCGCTAGCCGCGTAAGGTCTTGCGCATTCAGGCGCACCATCTGCCCATGGTCACAACGACTCGCCAGATCCACCGCGGACAAAACCGATAAGCGGCGGGAAGGAGCTGTTGGTGATGTTCTCCACATGTCTATGGAGCACTCAATGATGGGCAGAACCGTCCATTGGCTACGCGCTTCATCCCTGCGTTTGCCCCCAGCTATGAACGAATGTCGGCACGCGACATCCAGCTGAGTGTTTGCTGTGCATAACTCCAAGGAGCATCGCCAATTCTTTTAATCATTGCTTTTCGGTCCAGCAGTCATCATTCTCCTGCTAACAATACAGGGGAATCATGCGATTAATGAGATGTCTGCAAGTGTGGTCTGGTAAACCTGGCAATGTCCTTGACCTGTGTAATTTCCTGTTGGTTCGTCTTGACACTTTTCAGGATGGATCTCCATTGAACCATGGCAAGCCACCATGGCACGTTCGCCGCTTGTCCCATCCCTACCCCGCTAGGAGGACCGGCGCCTGAGCCACTGTGAATGACGGCGGCGGCCTGCATTCTGCCTGCCAGGGCAGCTTAGCGGCGCTGAAGTTAGCATCACACTGATCTAGCAATGATTTTCAATAGACCAGAGATGTGGGATGATGCTACAGTGCTGTTGGTTCAGAGTAGCATTGCGCAGCTTGGCTTGCTGGGGGCCGAGGGAAATAGATTATTCTCTTTGTTCAACCAACACACCCCTTCGCAGTGAATAGTTGGGGTTCAAAGCCGTACATAACACAATCGTCATGTCGCAAGCATCTACAGTCTTCGTCTCTCGGAACGGCGGTCTTCGCACAAGGAGGACCTGCGATGTTGTAATACGTTTGGGAGAATTCAGAGTGAATGAAGGCTGCAACCTCATCCGACTGGTGAGAAGTTTTTAGAAGAAAGCGAAATGAACAACTTGCTTCTATGCGAAGTTGAAGCCATTTGGGTGAGGGTCTGTTGGCGCAAGGGTGAGGCGCAGTCGCTGAACAGCGAATCGCGCTGAAGCTCAGGATGCAACCCTGAAAGTTTGCAACCGCCTCACCCTAGTCCTTGTTAGTGGGCCAAACCGGTCTCCGGCAAATCACAATTCAGAAAAGCTTCAAGGCTTAGTTGGTTTATCGTAGGAACCTAGGGGCTAGCTGGGGTGCCAAGCGGATATGACGGGTGACAAACAGTCTCAATTTGCATTGTTCACAAGGGGACAAGGGGAATGGTGTTGGTAGTTGGGCCATCACTCATAAGAATCCGGCACCACCCAGAGGAGTTTGGGCTACGAGTTCCTCTTGAAGGTCCTGCCTCTCGGCATGTTCAGCCCAGCATGGTTATCGTACCAAAGTCATCCTCGCGGATGACGACGACAATTCTTTCTGTTTGTATTTTGTTTATGTTTATGTACTCAGTGTCGTTCCTTTCTACTTACTACCATCCTACTTCTCTACAAACACCATTACAAACGCCACCACAAACGCCAAGTCCCCCGAAAGTCTTTGAGCAACCCGAGGAAGAAAAGCCATCGGCATGGCAGAACGAAGCGAAATCGATCATCGAGAAGGCGAGATCCTTCATAGATACCCCCATACGTGCCCCGTACAAAGACAAGTTCTACGATCTTGGACAACGAACTCAGATCGCGCGGGAATGGGTCAAGTTTCTTGACTCAGCCGGTGAATCAGACGACAAACGGACTGTCAAAGACGCCGTCGAGAGCGCGATCGGATCCCTGTTTCCCTTCATTCAGAACTCGCCGAAACGACCCGATAGCACTACACCGTTCACCGATGTGAGATCCTCCATCGAGCCAGGATCACGTGGCATTGTCATCCCGACGGGAAAGGCGACGATGAGATACGCTGCTCATCTTATCGGATCGCTTCGTGAGGTGCTCCACACCAAATTGGCGATCCAGATCGTCTATGCGGGAGACGAAGATTTCCCCGCTGCTGATCGCGAACGGCTGCAAGCACGCTTCGAAGACGTCGAGTTTTTGGATATCTTGTCTGTGCTTGATGACACCACTGTCCAGCTGGCTACTGGAGGCTGGGCCATCAAAGCTTTCGCTGCGCTTTACTCGCCTTTCGAAGAGGTCATTCTGTTGGATGCCGATTCGGTCTTCCTTCAAGTTCCCGAAAAGCTTTATTCTATCCCGTCCTACATCTCAACCGGAGTCCTCCTCTTCCACGATCGCCTGCTCTGGCAGCACGCCTTCGCGGAACGCCACGAATGGTGGAGATCGCAAATTCACGAGCCCAGTGCGACACTCAACAAGTCTCTGGTGTGGACAGAGGATTACGCGGAAGAGGGCGACTCTGGCGTGGTTGTCATTGACAAGTCGCGTTTAGATGTGTTGATGGGTCTCTTGCATGTGGCGTGGCAGAACACGCACACCGTCCGCGAGGAGGTTACGTACGTGATGACGTACGGCGATAAGGAGTCGTGGTGGTTTGGTTTCGAGCTTAGTGGGGCGAGCTACTCGTTCGAAAAGCACTACGGCGCCATGGTTGGCTGGGTCCGCGACAAGCTGTCGGAATCTAGGGAGAGGATTTGCAGCTTCGTCATTGGTCATGTTGATGATGAGAATGGGCTGCTCTGGTACAACGGAGGGCTTTTGAAGAACAAAAAGATTGATGCCCACGAGTTCGGGCTGCCGACCCACACAATGGTCGACGGAACTTGGGAAAAGGGCGCTAGAAGGACAGATATGAGCTGTATGGTCGGTCCGGCGGGCAAGCCCGTGGATGAAGATAAGGGGGAAATTTTGGAAAGGTCTGTCGCATTGGCGCAAGAGTTAGACGACGAGTTTGATTTTATCTAGAGCGGCTGGCGGCTGATTGACGATGAGGGGCTTAGAAGATTTGCATTGTATCATACCCTTAACATTATACCCGGGGAATATAACTGTTCATGAAGTTATGTCGCCTGTACTAATCATGGATGGGCGCCAAGCCACGCTCAGGGAAAATCATCATAATTTCAATGCTTAGTACTCCAGCTTGGTTTGGGGCAAGGACACGCGACATGGCGCCTGTCATACTTATGTAGAAACTTGCAGTGACTTGCTTTAAAACAGCCAGTGGCGATGATTCTAGACAGCATAGAATAAATTATTTGTACAACTCTCGATCTATTTTCCCTCAAGAATGTCTCTGTCGATGGAGATCATCTCGTCCAATGCAGCTCGCAAGTTGATAGTGACGTCTTCACTTTGCTCTCCAGCCTTCAGAATCTCCTCAAGTTTCCCAGCCCAACTCTTCCATCTTTCCAACCCCCACAAATCATTGTTGATCCTCTTCATGTCCGCATAGATGACCTTTCCAGCATGGATAATCCACTCTGATGCAACCAATAATCGACATTCTGCTAGCTTTCCTTTGGGCAGGTCCTTCTCCAGCGCCAACTCTATATCGACGTTGGGATACTTCAAGTGTGTTGACCACGGCTTGTAGATCTCGGCACCATGGTAGCGAGCTTGGAAAGAAGAAAAGTTGACCCATTGATCGCACCTTCGGATGAAGGCTTGTTTCTGCTTCGGGTCCTCAGGCTCAGGTCGGTCAGAGGCTGTTGTGGGTTAGTGGCTGTGAATACCACCGGGTTTCAGGAACCTTGAGACTTACCAAATTTCCCATTCCATTCTTCTTCGCACATTATTCCGAACACAGGGTCGTTGTGGAAAGCGTGATATTCTTCCTAAACAAGTTCTCAGCATTGGTAACAACCTCCGAGAACACATAATTAATGGCATCAAACATACCCCTTCACTCTTGTACGTGACTTTCGGCAGATGCGACAGCTCGACCAAGAATCTGGTCAGTAAGTCTTGGCGTTCATCATAGTACGGCAGAAGCCATGACTGGTGTAAAATCAAGTCATAAAGGTGCGCCAGGTATTCTGGCATGCCTTTGTCTTCCAACCTGTACGGCTTGCGAAGAGGATCTTGGCTTGAAGGTAGGAACCGGGCCCAATAATCGGCGCCGATCTTCAGCGCAGCTTCCAAAGCAGCCACATATCCCTTTTCAGGAAACGAAGTGAGCATGTGCAGGATGATTGAGGCGGCCTCGGTGTTTCTCTGGTCCCCCCAGCTCTCTTCGTCTGCGATCTGATCCTCAAGCTCGGCCAACCAGCCTTCAGCAGGAGGATCAGATGCTTGAGGCTCAGAAGAACTTGTGACGGCCATGACATCTGGAGGTTTCAGTGAGGCGTTTGACTGGAGGAGGTGATTCAACGTGGGGGGAGAAAGACAAGAGAAGAGAGGTGTGAAAGACTAAGAGTTCCAAAGAGCTGACGGTCTGAGCGACATGATAATAAATGTGATTTTCTGCACAATTGTGGCAGTGCTGAAACTTGCAATGGGATGTCTCGATGTTGGTTATTGGTTCGGTCGTCTTTCCGGTTAGGTTAGCGCAGCGGTGGTAAGCGCCCGCAGAAGCCGCGCACTGCCTTCCCCAGCTCCACCCGGCGGGCGTGTCGCCCGCTGTGCCGTTGTGGCCGGGTGAGCGCGCCAACATCCCCGGCAGAACTTCTCCAAATCAAGTTGACCGATGTAACAACCGCCGGCCGCACCAACGGGAGATTAATGCGTTTGGCATTCAAACCAACCATGAAGCAAAACCAGCCGTTCATCGTTCCGGATTTTCGCAGCGCCAATCTGATTGCGGAAAATATGTTGGTTCGGTCTTGGGAACGGCTGGCCATGGGCCATGACCGCCTTTGCGGGCCAACGTCCATTCCTGCAATCGCCCTCGATTCTGTCGTGGACTTGCAATGTTGTGGATATTTTTGTCAGACAAGTGAGATTACTTAGACGTGAAGTTGCTATATCTAAAGACAAATGCTTCGCGTCGAAATTGTTAACACATACCTACCAAGACAGACGCCAAACATCCCATCATCGTGCGAGCCTGCCTGGAGCATACTCGCTGTAGTTGCGGCTTTTATTTTCTGGTACAATTGCTCTTCAATATCAGTTTCCAGATTGTGCACTGGATCTTACCACTCTCGTTTCTCGGAACATACCTACACAACATACACATCATGGGCAACAAACAATCGGCCCCTCAGAGGCGCAACACAGACAACGCCGAAAAGCAATTGGTATGTTTTCAGCTTATCTTGATCTATGTGAATCCCAGCACGAAGCCTAAAGCTGATACGGCCTTGAAGCAATATCGTACCAATCATGGAGTTAAACCAGTGGCCAACGTTCCTGGACATCTAGAGGATGCCCCGCCACCCTTTACCGAGACACGATCCGGATTCCCCCATGAGTATAGAAATAATGAAGGTCAAGAAGTGCGAACGCAACCGTTCGCCAATTTCGTTACCGGTCCCAATCGAGCCCAAGGTCCAGCCGGTCAGCTACACGAGTACCCCATTCCGGGACCCAATACACAGTTTCGCTTCGACTACGATCGACGATGCATCAATGCTCGTCAGGCCAACCGACCGATCCACCCGAATGAACGGGCGAACGTTATGGGTCCGGCGAACGGCGCGCCTCGGAACGATCCTCAACAGACGCGTGCAGCAGTCAGGGTTGCTCGAGTTAATGGCAAGGAAGAAACGGTTGTGGTCGGAGTCATGGACCATCCTGAAGGAGAGCAGCGCATGTTGCAACGAGCACCTTTTGAACCGATCAGTCGCCAGGGGAGGCAAGCGATGGAACGAGAGACTGATGAGAAAGGTCGATCGCGAACATACCCGCCTCGTGGTGTGGATGCAGCGTTTATCCAAGATGTTGAAGCAAAATACCGGAAAGTCAACCCACCGGCCCATCCTGAGATGCGAGCCAACCCACGACCTCACCCGTTGCGAAGAGCCAGAGGAGCACAGTGAATCATAACGTATCGATGCTGGTGATTATTTCACTTGCTGGTCGACACATTGTCTTTGGAATGTCACGCTGCATGCATTTAGAAAAGTGTCGCGTCAAATTTGTATTTTGGTATTGGGGTATTATCCTTCAAGTTTATTTTTCGCTTGTTTCAGCATGTGCCCGCTGGTGCATTTCCAACAATCGTTCCAGACCTTGGATTCTGTCTTGAATTCCAGGCGTCATCCCAACTTTTCTGTACCTCTTTAATCGCTTTCGCTTGTTTTGGGAATGCCTCAAGATCGTCGAGCCTCCTGTTCTCTTTTGTGTGTTGTAACCAGCCCTCACGACGACCATCAATTGACGTTGCTCTTGGGTCGTAGCCCCAGATGTCATCCGAATTAGTTCTAGACAGAGTTGAAGAATACGTCAAGGTGTCTCGTTGAGTCTTCAAGGATCTTCCCCTCGACGACAGGCTATTTGCTGTTCGCGGCGTTCCAAATGACCAATAAAGTAGCGTTCTTCCTCGTTTTCGAGCACCCTTGCGGCCCGTTCGTGGTCGGTTCGGTGAGAATTCTCGAATATCGAGCTTCCTTTGGATCAGCAAGTTGATTGTTGGCAAACAAGCACAAATAAGTCCGATTGCTAGCTCCAACGCTCTACCCGTAATCAGCAATTTACTCATACTTGATGCATCCGAATACAAGACCTACGTGGTGATGTCTAGCAGAACGAAACCCTCCGTTCTATCTGAAGGCTCAAGGAATAGAATGGACTTATAAAGACGGAAAATGGATACTCCAGTGGCAATTCCGCCAGCACTGAGCAGAGCCACCACCTTGACCTTTGTCCAAAATGGCAGTCGAAGGGAGAATGTCATGGCGAGAGGAAGCAGCAAGATGATAATGTCGGTAAAGACGCCCAGGCACATGTCGGATATAAACACCTTCCGCTGGTTGAGGCAGTTTGCTGGTTTGATATCGGAATCCCACGTAGCAGGGACTGGTATGCAAACTAATACCTTCAGCATCATTATCGGTATATAGCAGAACAAAAGTATGTATATAAAGGTGAAAACACCTCTAGATACCCTCTCGTAAACTGCGAACACTCGCGCTTCTAGGAGAAGAAGCGTGGCCTTCGTCAAGTAGGCTGCTGGGCAGTAGAGAATGGAGCCGATATAAAGCCACTGGCAATGCTTAGCCTCGAAGGGTATCGGGCAGGTTGATTCCACAGAGTTATGACCTACTCGAAGAACCTCCTTGTATGATTCTTTTGTGACTTCCCATTCGTGGTAGCCTTCCCCGTAGTGCGCCACTGTCGCATTCCATGAGCGGGTAATCACGCAAAACTCACAAAAGGCACTACTCACTGACAAGAACAGTACTGATATAGCACATCCATAGGCCCTGAAGACAATTTTATCAGAGAGTTTGCCCTTCGCGACGAGAAAGGAATCGTACATATGCTGCTAAGCACGTCCCTGCGAAGGCTTTAGTGTCCACCCGCTGATTCCAGTTTCGAAGTGGTACTCACAGTCTTCCGTGTACCAATGAGTGTTGAGCGCCATCTTGGAATAGCTTCGCAGACCAAACATCATCGTCGTCAATCCCGTCATGACAGCCAGACCGACCACGAGGTTTGTCCTCCCAAGATCTTCCGGCTGCGCGAAATTCGGCACCCGCCCCGGCGGAGGCGGAAATGCTCCCACCGGGCCAGCTTCTTGCGCCATGATGTCGCCCGCCCGAGTTCAGCTGTTCATTAGAAGTCGTGATGATCATTGAAGAAAGTAGCAAAGTAAGTGGTTCGGAGACGTCCGGCGTGGGGCGATGGGCAGAAAGACTACTATACTACGCCTGGGCAGAATAAGGTTCCAACGGAACGATCCCGGAGGCTCTCGGGCTTGCGTCGTACGAGCCTTATTGCACGGAGCAACCTGGAGCACCTCGAACCATCTAACTTTTGGGGAAGATGCGAAGCCGATGTTTGTAAAGGTACTACGCGACTCATGGACTCGAATGCGCAAATGATCACGTTGTTTACGCCCTGAGTTTGTTTCGACAAGGTCACTTACGCCTAGCTATCCTTGATGAGCAACATCGGCCAAAGCTTGTATTTGGTTTGGAGGATGGAACTTAGGTCAACCTGACTTGGAGGTGGGGAAACCGAGGGTCTTGCACGTGTCGAGGAATCCATTTCATGCGACTTAAGACGACAGATTTTCCAAACAGACGAAAATGGAAGAATTATGCTGGAAGCACACAGTGAGGAAAGTTTGTCGGTCGTCAATTAGCCCGCATTAAGCCTGCCCCGTGCCGAGATTAGCGAACCACTCGGCCTTATCATCACACATGACCTGCTTAGATAAGGAGATGTTCTACAAAGATGCAAAGAATCATCTTTGAGAGTAAACTGCAAAGTATTTGAAGGTGAGTTAGAGTGATCGTCTTGTTGTCATCAGTCTCTTGTCTTTGTCGCAATTGCCCCTGTCTCATGACGTCGTCCTGTTTCTCGGCCACCAACACCCACCCGAGCTCGAGTAGGATAGGAGCTCGGGAGCGTACTCTCATTACTCGCGAAGATAGTACTATGTTACTAATCTTCATGTTCAACGAACGAACTCTGGTCTGCAAGGCTGCAGATATCATGCCAAAGGGCTTCTAGAAGCAAACACGTGCCTTGGTCCGTTCCATCAAACGTTGAAAGTCTTGGGATTCCACTCCGACAGCTATCAACGTGTTGTGCGGCGTCCGACCGCCTCTATTCACTGATTTTGAATAACAAATGCCGGGACGAGATTCCCTGTTTATTACACCACGGTGTTTCAACTGTCTTGCCTATTTCCTTTCTCCGGGTAATTTTCGATCTGTACAGACTCTTGTTTATGTACAGCCAGGCTAATTTCAAACTTGACGCTTTTGTCTTACCTACATAAGCCCTGTTCAACATCTGGCGTTTGCATGAACGGCTTCATGGATCAGGTCTTCTTTATGACTGTCGGTTGTGAGAAGCCCTAGTTGCCATGTCACTCCAGGAGGCTCCTGATCCCTGGAAGTAGACTCGTTCATTCCATGTTGAGAGTCCCATGATCCGCAATCATAAAATTTACTGGTCGCATTGAACAGCGTGTGCTCTGTTCTTGTCATATGGATCACCAGATTGAAACAGCGCCCGAATACAGTGTAATGATCTCGTAGATGAGGACCGCAATGGGGACTGTTCGTAGGACAAGCTCCGTGTCCAACAGTCCAAGTTGGGCTGCATTGAGCCAATCAGATTACAGTCTAAAGTGGGACTGGTTTCCGGAGTACGCCAGAGACGATTCGGGCTCTCGGGTAAGAGGAATCCGAACGATGTTGGTGAGGGGAAGCGGATATTTACAAGCCGCGACCCAAGGAATTTGATTTCAAGACCCTATTCCAAGGTGTTATTGTGAAACTAAAACCGTCATGGAGAGACTGTAAGTTTGAACTCAGCACAATGTGATCCCCCTAACTCTTCCATGTAGAAAATATGTGTTGGTCACGGGTGCAACGGGCTTTATTGGAGCCCATGTCGTCGACGAACTCCTCCAACGGGGCTTCCGAGTGCGAGGCGCAACTCGGACTTTGGCCAAGGGCCAAGAAATGATCAAGGCACGACAGCAACATGCCGATAAATTAGACTTCATGGAGATCAAGGACTTCGAGAACACCAACGTGTTTGACGGGAAGATGGAGGGTATCGATGGCATCATCCATGTTGCCAGTGTGAGTATAATTGTTCTTCAGGCCTCTGATTGATGCTCACAGACATCATCTCATAGCCCTTCACGTACGATATCAAGGACAACGAGAGAGAACTCATTCGACCAGCAAAGAACGGCGTGCATGCGATCATGTCTGCGGCAGAGGCTCAACCAAACATCAAGCGAATCGTCATTACATCATCTTTCGCTGCTGTGCTCAACGCCGACCGCAAGGCACCTCCTTGCTTCGATTACACGAGTGACGACTGGAACCCATTAACTGAGGAAGAAGCTTGCATCCCTGGAACAAGCCCAGTCATTGCGTACAGAGCAGCAAAGAAGTACGCAGAATTAGTCGCCTGGGACTGGATGCGGGCCACCGACGAAGGCACATCTCGCCATTTCGACCTTGTGACACTGTGCCCCCCGATGACATTCGGACCGGTCGTACATCCAGTCAGCGGGGTTTCGAAGCTGAACGAGTCAAATGCGATGCTTTGGAAAATTGCAAAGGGTGAAACCCCCCTTCCGGTGGCCAGAGTCCCATTCTGGATTGATGTTCGAGACCTTGCCGTGGCGCATGTTGAGGCGCTCTTACGGCCCGAGGCAGGCGGAAAGCGATACCTCTTGGGAGCCAACGATCGTTTCTCGTACGGTTTGGCTGCGAAGATTATGGCTGACAACTTTGACTGGGCGAGGGATACTGTTGCCCAGGAGGAGCAGGTGATTGACACGTCACACGGTCTCGAGAACAATACTGCGGCAAAGGAGCTTGGTCTGAACTACCGGACGTTTGATCAAACAGTCATCGATCTCGTGACCCAAGCCAGAAAGATGGATATTGAAGAGACGAAGTCATAAACTTTGTAATTAGGCTTTGCCCAGGTCTTGTTGAGATGAATTACCGACTTAGTCGGCCAGATCAACGCCTCGTATGGATTCCAGCCACGACGTTTCAGGTCATATCCAGCCGTGTCCCCCGCGGTCACAAACTTGGTTCATGGTCGTCAAGTAATCCGCCTAAATACAATTTCTGCCAACCAGAACCGTCGTCGGTACTCAACTTCCGCTCTGACCAATCACATAAATGTCGATCTACCAGGCAATGTGTGAAGGAAAGTCAGCGTCGCTGTGAGATATATGATGTCGGCCCTTTCGGTTTGGCGGTAGTGTAGTCCCGTTATTTGCCTCCGAGGGCTTCCTCGCCAGGGCGTCTATGCGACTGGAGGCGGCATACTAGCGAATGGGCGCATCATTGTGGCCCTCAGAACAGAGAAATACCTATCGGAGTTTTGGACCTGGATTCCGATGAAAGGTTCGAACATGCCCTGAACCCCGAACTTCGATCTCTGTGGTGATATATATAAGACCGAGCTCTTCAGAGACACCTTCAATTGTTTTTCTCGTCATCATAGCACTTATTTCTCCTGAATCAAACCCTCGTCATGAAGCTATCGTTCCTCTCTACGGTTGCCCTTGCGGCACTTGCCCGTGGTCACTGCATCTTCCAAGTAAGTCATGTGAAGGTATTTACCGATCGTGTTCCCGTTACTCATCTTCCGCTTTACAGAAAATATCAGTAAACGGGAAGGAATATGGATCTCTCGCCGGTCTCCGCGCTCCGAACCAGAACAACCCGACGACAGACGTCAACTCCCAGGATATGATCTGCGGTAAAGTAGCCACCTCTTCTCAGGAGGTCATCTCGGTCGCTCCCGGCGATAAGATCGGTGCCTGGTGGCAGCATGTCATCGGCGGCGCCCAGTTTCCCGGAGACCCGGAAAACCCGATCGCCGCATCCCACAAGGGCCCGATCACCGCCTGGCTGGCAAAGGTCAACAGCGCTTCGTCCACTGGCATCACTGGACTCAACTGGTTCAAAGTCGCTGAGGATAACCTTGACACCAGCTCCGGGAAATGGGCCGTTGACAAGATGATCAGCAACAATGGCTGGAGCTACTTCAACATGCCTCAATGCATCGCCCCCGGGGAGTATCTGCTGCGTGTTGAGCTGCTCGCTCTACACTCCGCCCACACTCAGAACGGTGCTCAATTCTACATCTCTTGCGCAAACATCAAGGTTACGGGATCCGGATCCTTGTCCCCGAGCTCGACTGTCAAGTTCCCGGGTGCCTATCAGCAAAGTGACCCGTCCATCTTCATCAACATCTATGGCACTGGCGGTGTCCCCAACAACGGAGGCAAGGCGTATGCGGCGCCTGGACCGAGACCAGTCACTTGCTGAGACTGCATTACATTCAATCGATAGGGAGCACGGGCTGCGGGTATTTGGTTGAGAATGGTTTTCATTTCTTGGTCTCAAGCCAGCCCAACATTTGTCCGAATTGCACTCAAAGACTGCATTAAGGAGTAGTTCCTGAATCGAGCAACCAGTCATACTTGATAACCTTCCGGCTCTGATGTGCCATTACACGACCCCGATGCTCACGCGACCATCTTCTACCATCACACGTAGATTTATATTAATGCTCATGTCGGCGGTCTTATTCGTCCCATTGGCTCCCCCAACCCCTTGCCCGACATTGACGCCGGAAAAGTTCCCAGAGCCTACGTTGATATTTGTCACCTCCGTAATTCTGTCTCCGATTTCAATGGTGTTCCCATCACCGATCGTATTGTTGCCGTCGCCGATGTCGAAGTCATCGCCTGTGTGTCGAATTAGCATCGCAATCGAGTGCAAGCATGTGGCAACCTATGAAGTTAAGACCAAATACTTACCCGTATCTATGTCGTTGCCTATTCCGGCAAACCCTACGCCGTTACCATCGCCTGTTCCACCAGAGCTGACAGAGCCGGAATTGCCGGTCTGGTTCCCGTTGACGCCTTGGCCCACTTGGCGTGGTGATACTGATTGTTCTTCAGCTAATAATGAACCAAGGTTGAACGGGAATGGAAGGGCAAGTGATGTTGCTGCCAGGAAGACAATCAGAATCATCATTCTTTCTTCCACCATCCTGGAAGACAGCAAAAATGACATCGGCCTATCATGCCCACGAAACCGGGACTCTTCCGCAGGTTGAAGGTACTGCCAAAAGACTAGCAATGTCCTCCGTAAATGATCATGAAAGGAATGCAGACTGTGAGCCTTTCTCTCTCATCATTGCAGCAAGCATTCGTGTCTTTTATGTTACTCTTGGCAGGAGCCAATTCTCAAAGCCGCCCAACTACCGAAAAGGCCCTTGATTACCGTCAATGAGAATGATGTATTAAAAGTTCGGGCGCCCTCTTTCCCGACAATTTGACAAGCTTGCGCTTCACGAAGAGGCCGCCAAGACCCGTCCATGGTAAATTGAGCGCGGCAGATAATCGCTTTAACAGCTCATTTGACCGGTAAAAAGATGGTGGCCAGTCGAAATCCCCTATCTGGAGTGTGTATTAATTGACCAGGCCGCTTTTGAATATGAAACCGGGAGGGTGCCATCTGGGAAGACGGCAGATCTCCAGACGGGCAGGACGGTGACAGTGGCATCGAGAGGCCACCAGTGTCTAGTTTCACCACACAGCGTCGGTGATTACTTTTCGCGGAATAAAACACAGTATGTGTTTATGATTGGAGCATTTCTCGCAATGTCTGTCGCATTCAAATTCGACTGATTGCATGAGTCTTGGCATTGTTCGATGGGGGAGTGACCAGTTAGGTTGTGGGATGAACAGTGTGGCAAACACCACACGGAAGGAGGATCGGGTCAGAAGTTAAGATAAAGATGAAGACGAAGAAGAAAGAAAGAGATGATTGCGATTGCGAACTTCGCCAACTATCCTTTCCCTGAATGCTCAGGCGAAGCTTTGGGCTAAAGGTGGGGGTTCCAGAATTCCTGGTGTCGAAGGGAGTGCGCGGGCGCCGAACGAAGCATCGACGGTGGGATGACACACGGGTTTCCACTGTATGATGCTCCTGAGGAGCAACACTGCCCACCCACCTGAGCATGAATCATCAGGGATGAACTTCAGTCTTTCTAACCTGGCGGTGTAGGTACATGCTGGCCCGGTAGATTGACAGGAAGGTCGCAAACATGATCCCACGCATGAAGTAGGCGGAGTCCCGCCGTTGGGGTAGTCTCCTGTCGTGGAAGAAAACACGGTGAAGCGCGACCCAGACGAATGTGCATCAGGGTCCCAAATGATTGACCGTCATACTGTTAGCTTGGTGGATCAACGAAATGCTGCTTGAACTTCAAGCAAGACATTCGACTCGGGACTACCGCAGTAAGAGACAAATGTCCCTCCAGCTTGCACAGCTCAATCACGGCCGCAATGCGATAATCCCATGGAGGCAAGGAATACATCGTAGCCTAACCACTCCGTCACCATGTCGATTTTGCAGAGATATCTGCAAAGTGTAATAGAGTTATTATCAGCTCAGGAACTTATGGCTTCCGATGGTTCAGCAGCACGAACAAAGCAAACGTCCAGTTTGTTTCCTCAAGATCCAGGCAAAGAGGGCTTGAAGTTCGTATTTGGTCACTGGCGTCCAAGCTTCATCCAAGTATTTCGGTGGGCTGTTCGGTCGCGGCAGCCACTGAGCCTGTGAAGGGACATGCATGGGGTATCAAAAATGGCGATCGTGTCAATCTCGATAGTAGGTGAGTTGTGAATGTGGATAACATTGACGGTTCAAAAAAAGAAACCTGCTCAACAGCCCGATTCGTGGAAACTAAACATAGTGAAAGGCATGAACTGGCATTAAGCTGGCTGCAGAGGAATGCAAGCATCCATCGGGGAGATAGCAGTTGGGAAAAACAAATTTCAAGGAGAAGACCTGGAAACATGGATGTAAGGGGCTTTGTCGTCCCACCATCCATGTATGGTTACCGTTGAGCTGGCATGACAGATCATAGCACCAACGATGCCATTGAGCAGTTCCTTGGACACGAACCACGATACACACCTCAGTGAACAAGCACTTGTTGTCGCTTATAAGCACGCTGGGGGGTTAAAAAGGAGTGGATGTCATGATTGATGACATGATGAAAATCAACACCGATCGCAAAATTGCCCAATTTGCAGCTTTTGGGGAACAACATGAAGCACCCGTTGGGAAGCCCACCAACCAATTAAATCTAGCAGGGCATTGCTATGGATCCATCCACTTGCTAAATATAGACTTAAAGCCTGTGTCATTTACTCGACACAGGGAACCCGCCTCGGCCGGGCATTCGTCCGAGGCCCCATCGAAAGAGCTCCCGTCGGAAGCGTCCCTTCATGCGGCCCTATGGGCGGCCCGGGCGCCACAGCATGGGGAGAGGCCGCCCAACTGGTGGGATTTCCGAATTGCTTCATGTTTACCGTGAACAGAAGTCCGAGGTTCTGTTTATTGCCGTCGCATATCCGATATGTTTCGACGGTTTCGTGCTTGCGCTGAGATCTTTTGCTGGCTACTGGGCCATAACCAACAATCATTTCTACAACACCGCCATCAAGGCTTTCTCCTTTTCTCCATCGTGACAAGGCTGCAAGTGGACAGGCATTTGAAAGCAACTCCGCATCGATTTTCAGATTCGCATCTTCCATGTTGTTTTACAGGGCTACAGGGCTGGGTTCGATGGCGGTGTGCGTATTTCCGGACCCAAGATCGCTGAGTTTTGAGTCAGGGATAGTGAGCCATGGTTGTTCTGCTGCCCGTGAGGAGTGATCATGGCCGAACTCGGCTTCAGTATTGGATGATGGTCGATGGTAGGCTCGCAAGTGGACATCACGGAGAGCATGAGATAACTTTTTGCCGTTGCAACCGATACGAGTGTCCATTGTCCAATCCCCAGCCATTTCGCGAGGTTTGAGTCCAAAACAAGGGGGTGCGGCGAAGGGCCTCGCTTAACACCAAAATACATCGTCACTGCAATGCGCTGGCCTCCTTTGCGACCATCGTGTCTAGCGCGCGACGGATGGGACCAGAAAATTGAGTATGTAAGCGGCTTCGATACGGACATACGAGGGAGCTCTGTCTTCCGGAATCATTCCGATTGAAGGTTGGCAGGTATAATTCACTTGATAATGCGGCGGAGGGAGTGTCATCTGATGGTTGAATGCGGGAGAGCCCTGAATTAGTGGAGAAAAACAACACTGACGTCTGTATTTATGGAATCTGGTGCCAGTTGCCCCCTACTTCTGGAGCTTAAGCTTTCTGGGGCAGTGTTGGGATGAACACAAGGTGACAAGACGGCCCTTCGGCGCGCCTTCGACGTTGCTTCCTTGCATCGCTCAAAGGGTGCGATTTGAGCCTCTGTGGATTTTGTTCCCTGTTTTAGTTACCTCGACATAACGTTACAGAAGCTTTAGTGGCATATGACGTCGATATTCTCCTATTGCGGGGGACCGGTCCCCCCGAATACGAGTCAAGCATTGCTGAGCTCCACCGATCGTCGGGACTGATCGTCATTAACGAGTGAGGAGCAGTTGAGCTCCTCGTATTTGCAGACTTGCAGCCGAAGTCTGGAGAGATCGTGGCAACAATCCGAGTATATAAGAGGTTTGAATTCATCGTCCAAAGTTGTTTCTAGTCCTCATCCACAACACAATCATTCAATCACTCTCCTACAACTCAATAACTCTAATAAACCAACTCAACAACTCTCTTTACCAACCACCACCAAAACCAATCATCAAAATGCAGTTCCTCACCATCCTCGCCTCTGCCGCCGTCGCCTCCGCCGCCGCTATCCAGCAGCGCGACGTCACCTTCAAGGTCTCTGAGTTCAGCGCCGGCTGCATCCCCCACAGCTCCCAGTGCTCCTACTCTTTCACCGTCATCCAGCCCGGCACCATGGAGACCACTGGTGTCAAGTGCTCCGGCCTCTTCCAGGCCCAGGGCACCAGCACCCTCCCCGACGTCAAGGAGGCCCCTTGCACCGACTCTTCCCGCACCTTCGACGTCGTCCGCTCCGCTGAGGGCCTGACCCTCACCGTCTCCCAGCCCGTCACCCCCAGCTCCAACCAGACTGGCTCCCACCTCATCCCCAACGACCAGCTCGTTGTCGCTACCCAGCCCAACGCCCAGGTCCAGTCCTACAACGGCCCCGCTGCCTTCGACCTCGAGTAAGCGGTTCAACAACCAGCTGTCATCGACGCTTGACTCCGGTCACCTCAGACTTTTCATTCGACGATGGGCGACCCCTGACCTTGGCATTGCAATACCAAGCAAGCAAAACAATACATGCAGAGGTGGAAGACTGGCGCTTGCTCAGTCCAGGGCTGTACAACTCAATTTTGATAGACTTGTAACATAGAAAAATGCATTTGGATCCATTTGGCAAACCCTTTCCCTCGCTTCTCTCGTGATCTGATCTCCCCTCTCCATGTCAGAACTATTGGTTCAAGCCATAACACCCGATTCTACTCCCATGGCTGAGTCGACATGCCCAGACCTAATGAGTGGTCACTTCTGAGAATAACCATGAATTGGAATAGAAATACTAGCCCTTGGGGCCATCGATATTACGCGAACTAGTTGTCTTGACCTTCAGATCTGCTGACCCATAGCGCTAATGTCTTTGACTGCCTCGAGCTCGGGCAAAAAGCTCTCGAACTTTCCCTTGATCATCTTCCACGCCGTCGCGACTAAGGGCACTCGCAACGGAATCTTCTCCCCGCGACTTACGATACCATAAATGGCATCCGCAATGGCAGAGGGTTCAGCGCCCATGCCCATATTGAGCCCTGCGTTGACGTATCGTTCAAGGACTCGGGCAGGCATGTCGCTGGCCGCGTATGCCGGATGGGGGGCGGTATGGGCCTTGCTGTGACCTTCAAAGTTAGTCTTGACTCCAGCAGGCTCCACGATACAGAAGTTGACTGTGTTCCGAAATTAGCCTTGCGATCGAGCAACGAACATGAATGACAGGATTATTAGGCTCACTGTTCCAGTCCGGATGCATCTCCCTGGCCACAGACTCAGACCAGCCCTCAACAGCCCATTTACTCGCATGATAGTAGGCGTGACCGGGAAGTCCAACCTGACCCGCCAAGGAGGAAATGTTGAAAATGACACCGCCTCGGTGCTCCGGATGCTGGCGCATGACTCCGATAGCCCGGGTCGACACCCGTGCGGTGCCGAAAAACAGGGTCTCCATTTCCAAGTGGGTCTCCTCCTCGGTTGCCGACTCCGTGTCGCCGGAAAGCGAGTAACCAGCATTGTTCACCACCGCATCGAGGTGAAAGCCTTTCCCGAAGTGCTCGGCGGCCGAATCAAAGGCATCATTGACGGATGTTGGCGATGTGACGTCCAAAGCAAGCTTGAGGATGTTGGGGTTGTCGTCGGAGAGATAAGACAGATCTGCAGGCTTGCGGGCCGTGGCGATCAACCGGTGGGAAGGTTTGCTGGCAATTAAGGTCGCCAAGGCTTTCCCGATACCAGAAGAGCAACCGGTGACTGCACAAGGATAAGTCAATTTTTTCACGGAGATTGGTGAAATGAGGCAGCGCTAGGGGGAAGACAAACATACTGAACCAGGTTGCATCGGCGGGCAAGTTGTATGGTTTGGTGTTGACGGGATTCATGACCAAGAATGGGGAGAGCCTTCAAGGTAAGAGAGGGTCTAATTAATTTGTGTTATTTATGAATCATTTACAACATCTTCATTGCCCGGCGAGCCAAGACTCTTTATATCTTCATTGTTGTATCTTGTTTTACCCTGATTTCAGGCGCCGTAGCACCAGAGGGCTTATTTCGGGAGATCGGCAGTCGGCAACTAATAAGTTTCGCAATGCCCTGAATCCTTCGTGCAATGAAAGAAGCCGGGTGAGTCAACACGACTGGCGGCAATGCGGCGAGCCCAAAATGGCTGGCCGATGATCGCATCTTCACGCTTATGTCCGTCAGCATGCCGCAAAAGAACTCCACACGCCGTAGTCCTGCTTGCCTGGATTTGTCCTCTCGCACTCGCCTACCAATTCAAGCCACACACCGGACGCGCCTTTGCATAGATCAAGACACCAGAAATCTGGATATCTTCTCAGGCGCCGATTGCTGGTTGTACGAATGTCTTTGACACGGCCAATGAAGGTCGCGTCAAGCCGCTCGATGGTCTTGATAACATCCATTGGTCAGTCGGCTCATCCGACGGTGATGATGGTTCCACCGCGGAAGGCCTATCAGCTGTGCCTCATTCATACTGCACCCGCCTCATGATGTTGATTGGTTTGCTGTGTGTGGCATTGATTACTGGAATCGGGGGAGCTACTTGATACACCCGGACTCACAATTGACAGATAGGTACGCATTACTTAAGAATAAGCTGGTCGGGTTATTGGCCGAATGCCGAGAATGGCACGGTCTTCGTTATTCCAATCATTAAAGGCAGATGATCAAGTCTGTGTCAAAATATTTACTTCTGTCCTTACAACCCACGGTGCCGCTAGTAGTCATGCCCAAGACGATGCCTTGGCAAAGGACTGGACTGAAAACGCACTGAAATCACATATGGTCTGATCTTTAGTGATTTGGTCAAAAGGTGAGTGATAAGGAAGTTTTCCTCAGATGACCCAGGGAAAGACTGAGCCTGAGTCTGTCTTCCATTTTCTTCCACCACTACCACCTTTGCTGACAGACATCTTCTCCACACATTTGGAGCCGACCAAATTGTGCGACTAGATATTACAGGGACAACCAGACTTAACTGACAACTTCACTTGCCTGGTCTTGAGCCCTGAAATACGTGTTGATTTTCGCGTCTTAATATCGCCAATTGCCATCACGACTGCGTGACTGGAACTTGCAGATGATAGGGTCGGGTCGTACAAAGACGCGCGCTCAGTGTTGTGGGGAAGAGCAGGGCGCACCACCACCGCGCCCGATGTGTCCACAAAATTCGCTCAATTACCCATCTCCAACTCCCGCCTTCACCGCCTACGCCGACGACCGAAGCAAGACATGGCGCCACGCGACGCATCGCCCCCAAGACTACTACCTTATGCGGATCCCGAGGAAATATACTCCGAGGATATACGCCTGGAGGAGGAGACTTTCCCTTGGTACCATCCGGACAACTGGTACCCTGTAACAATCGGTCAGGTCTTTGAGTCGCGTTACCAAGTCTTGTTGAAGCTGGGGTTCGGTTCAGCGTCGACGTCATGGCTATGCCGCGATTTGAGGTATTCGTCTTTTAGGATTCTGTATTAGATGTTTCATACTGAGTGCTTTTGCAGAGAACATGTCTACGTCACTCTCAAAGTCTTTGCGGTGGGCAATAGTCAAGCTGCAACCGAAGAGAAGGCGCTCCGTCATCTAGAATCTGTCAAATCCGACCATCCCGGAGCAAAATTAGTAAGACTTCTCAAGAACACCTTCAAGATCGCAGGCCAGAATGGTAGTCATATGTGTCTTGTTCTCGAAACTCTCGGTATATCCCTTGCAGACATTCGTGAGATGGCTGGCGGCAGGGTGCCTCCAACTCTGTTGAAAGGCCTGGTCCAAGGCGTGTTACTCGGTCTTGACTGCCTGCACACTGTGGCAAATATCATACACACAGGTATATTTCCAATTCCACATCTTTGAAAGCTTTGCGGCAAAGACTAACAAATATGCTAGATATTCAAGATGGGAATATCATGTTATCAATCAAAGGCACGGATGTTCTTGATGCTCTGGTAGAAGATGAATGGGATCTGCCTAGCGCTCGAAAGATTATCAAAGATCGGGTGATTTATGCGTCGACGGGGCTGGAAATTCCAGACGAGCCCGGAGACCCCGTTATTGCTGATTTCGGAGATGCTCGGATAGATGAAGGCCCCTTTGAATTCGAAGAGGAAGTTATGCCTGATGTGTATCGAGCCCCCGAAATAGTGTTGGGTGTGCCATGGAACGAAAAGATCGATATCTGGGCGCTAGGATTGTTGGTAAGTAGAAGTAACTGCGACAGGATCCAGAGCATAAGAGGTAACCGAGATACAGATATGGGACTTGCTTGAGGGTAAACTACTTTTCAAGACTAGACTACGCGATCCAACGGTATCAAGGGCAGCGCACTTTGCAAGGATGATCTCTCTGCTCGGCCCCCCGCCGGAAGACCTCTTAGAGCGCGGTTCGGCTTGGAAAACTCTATTCGATGAAGACGGTATGTTTGAGACTCAGAGTAATACCGTCAATTATTTCTGACATAGTCCACAGGGCGCCTCATACTCGATCTTGAAGTTTCAGAAACCTCTCTTGAAGAAGAAGAGGGGGTGTTAGAAGCTGACGAAAAGGCGAAGTTTCTGGCATTCCTGCGGAAGATGTTGCAGTGGAGACCGGAGGACAGGCTCACAGCGCGTGATCTAATGGAAGACCCCTGGCTACGTGGAGCTGCAACGTGATGGTTACAGTGGGATATCAGCCTCAATTTGAGAATGACAAGCCATTGTGGGATGTTTTGAAATAACTTCATGCTTGAGGGCACGTAAAATATGATGCCATTGAGAGGGGTTGTGAATTGGCAAATCTGTCCTGCTTGATGAATTGAAGCCGAGAGAAAATGGTCCCATGGGACAATAGGAGCACACACATGGATTTCATAGCAACCGAGTGTTGAAATTCCACCGCAATTCAAAACAAGCAATGAATCATCTTGCAAACAAACACTAACACTCAAGAACCGATAAACAAGGTAGGACATTTTTGCTACTAGGCCTCCTGCGGAACACTCAACTCACACAAAGTAAAAGCACTCAATCTCTCTTAGAATAAGAACGGCAGATCTCTAGAGCCCGGAATGTTAGCAATTCAGCAAGAGGACATGGAGAGGTCAATGTAGCTTACGTTCGGGACGGTGCTATTAACTTCGCACCATGGCTTCATTGGATTCTTCTCGTCTTTCTCGAGATTCTCAATGCTCCAGAATTCCGGCTTGCCATTACTGTTCGCCCACATCGTGATATTATGGTGTTCTTCTTTTTTGAATTCGATTCTCAGCTCGTTGCCTTGGTCATCCGTCAAAGTTTGCGCACTCGGTAGAGACCTGAATTTGTCACCGTCGCTGTGCTGCTCACTCTCCAAAAGGGTCATCTTGCCGTCCTTGGTCTCGGAGATTGTGATGTTCGCCATGTGCACGTCGTCCTTCTTATGTACATTACCCCGGATTTCTTGGCTGATATGGACAGTACGTTTGAGCGGCTGATCTGTACTTGAGGATGGAGGGCTTGATGATGGTGCTGTGGAGCTTGGTTCTGGGGTTTTGGTGGCAGATGACTTGCTCGTGACAACTGCCGTGTTACCGGAGGAAATAGAACCTGGCCCCTTCGCCGATTTAGAACTGGTAAAAGTAATACTGGTGGAGGTCTTCCCCGAGGAATTGGATCTTCCCTTTGATGCGGATGCTGAAGCGGATCCTCCATCACCCGATGCAGATGGTCCATTACCGGCAGCCTGAGGAACAGGGCAGGAGCCACCTCCGTCGTCGCGAGCCGCAAGCGTCCCGTCTTCTCGATAACACCAAGACGACTCAAAAATTATCTTGTCGTAATACTCCCAGAACACTTTGATGGTAGGGCCTCGATTAACCCCATCAACCTTGTGCGCAGGATGGTATTGGAAGAAGGCAAGACCTGCAGAAGACTCCGGCTGCCAATAGTCCATGGCTCTTTGTCCTTCCTGCAAGGGCCTAGGCACACCTGGCCAGTATAAAGGACCTTTAACGTAAGCCTGGACCATAATCTTATCTCGAGGAAATCCGAGGCCAACAATGAAGTTTTTCCATCGTTCAACTGCAGCCGGGTGCCGCACCAAAGCATCTCTGACAGGATCCTCACGCATTGGAGATACGAATCCAGTCTGGGGAGTGAAAATAATGATTTGCAATGTGTCTTCTTGCATGTTGTCGAAAATATGCGTTTGTTCCTTAAGCTGGTCAATACCCCTATGCTTTGCGTCTCCCTCTTTCAAAAACATCTCCACACCTTTGTGGAACTCTTCATTGAGGTCGAGTCCTGGATAATTGTAGGGGTTTGCGAAGTTTGGGACCTCCCAGTTGTGACTCACGTATATTCCTCGTTTGGTGATAATCATCAGAATACTGCAACCCCATAGTGGACCGCTCCCACCGACGATTCCTCTGTCAGCCCATTCACTGACTCGCATCGTAGACACTCCGTACGGCCCCAACCGCGAGTTTTCACCGTCGGAATATCTGTGGTATTGCTCCTCTGCCCCGTCGCAGTAGTTCTTGATCTGGCGGAACATTCGCCAGCGCCAGGCGGCTTCACCGCCGGGCCAGGTTGTCACGTATGGTCTGTCATTTATGGGGATATCATTGCCCGCTGCATCTTTTTTGACATCTTGAACCCAGATTCCATCAGGGTGGTTAAGTAGTTCATCGTCATCGGGAGGGTTCCAATCGACATAGTTGATTACTCTCTTTGATAGACCAGACTGCGTCTCAGTAGACGAAAGCACACAATCCCCGCAGTTGGACTCTGGGCTGCAGAAGAATTCTGAGGGTGTGGCACTAGCTGTAGAGATTGTTGTAGTGGTTGTGGTTTCCACCGTTTTACTGCAGACGACCGTTGGCTGACAGGTGGCCGTGAAACATGACGTGCTGAAGCTCGTAGACTTGTCGATAGTAGTGACTGGTCTAGCGACACAGCTTTGGCCGCAGTTGGGATATAATATGGTAGAAGCAGTACAAGACGATTCTGAAGAGGTGCTTGTGGGGGTCTCCGAGGGCTTCGGATCGTCAGGATCGCTTGGGTCGCCCTTCCGGGGCTCCTTAGGAGGTATAGGCGGTGGCTGGAAAACACGGTTAGAAGCAGCACATCAGGTACTTGGAGAGAAAGCTTACCGTAGCCCAGGGAAATCCCATCGGGCCTGGAAGCTTGAGCTGAGGCGTGTTGCAACCGAGAAACGGAATGAGACATTGAGGATGGCAAATCGGCCCTATGCAGCCCCAGACGGGTACGATCCAAGGAAAGATGATGCCACCATCGGACGAGGAGGTGGTGACTTCGGAGGAAGTCCATGTAACTTTGGTTGTTGAGTCCACGCCTGGCGGCTGCGTTGTCGTGGCGGTCATGAAGAGGACGGTGTAGGAGTTGTCTGAGCTGGTGGAAGTCGTGGAGCTGACACCGCTTGTCGCGCTACCACCTGGCTGAGCTGTTGTTGATCGGGCGGGCGACGATGTGCTGGACACCCGAATGCTCCCAGATGAAGGAGAGGTGGAAGACTGATTGTCCTTGTTTGCGGTTGTTGAAGACTCATCGTCATACTTTCTGTCAGTTGACGAGTTGCTGTCTTTTTGTTTGCTCGTAGATTTGCTTTGATCGTCCTCCTGAGCTGTAGAGGTGCCGTCGCTGTTCCTTTCAGTTGAAGAAGAGGCATTTTCTCTCCTGGTGGTAGACGATTCGTCAACATCCTTTCCAGCGGTGGAAGAATGTGGTCCATTTCTCTTGGTGGTATGACTACTGCTGGCATCCTCGGTTGATGTGGTGTAAGTTTCGTCTCCAATTGTGGACTTGGGGCTAGTTCCGATGGTGGACGACAGACCTCCTCGGGGAGTGTCGTCGCCTAAAGAGGTGGTGGAAGACTCTGCTACATTGCCTTTTGTCGAGGCTGTGTTTCTCGCAGGAGAAGCGGCTCCGCTGCCGCTTAACGTACCAGAAGACTGGACAATGTCATATGTTCTGCTCGTATCGACAGGCCTGGCGGTAGAAGAACCTGTGGTAATGGCAGGGGTAAGACTTGTGACTGATGAGAGTGGCAGGACAACACTCGGACTTTCACTATGCCTCGTTGCAACCGAATGAGATGTGTTGGTGCGTCCTGGCTCGCCCAAGGACAAAGACCTGTGAGTTTGAGAGGGATTGAAGGTAGAATTAAGTCTCTGGGAACGCTGGGTTGAGAAAGTGGGGCCAGTTCCCGTTGAAGAGTAGTTCTGGTCAATCCCTCCAATCGTGCTCGAGGGGACGTTGGTTTCTCCAGAATGACTGCTTTGCGGCAACGTATCATTTGAGCCGGGGATGGGTGACGTAGATGTAGACGACAAGCCTGGAGGGTTAGGCGTGGTAGAAGTATTGGCGAATGGGCCGCGGAAACTGGATTGCAGGGTGCTCGCACTATTAAATGTAGGACTAGTGCTGGTGTTCGCTCCAGGGACAGCTTGACTTGACAAGTTCAATGTGAGCACCGAGGAAGCAGGGACATCTTGAGAGGTAATTGAAGGCGTGACATCGCCCAAGTTTTTGGAGAATGTGACGAGAACGTATGTTGTCAGGAAGCTCGTAATAATCTGTCCATTCTGGAGTTCAGAGGTTGAAACAGACACCGCAGTCTCATTGCTGGTGATAGCGGAAGCAGGGCTGTTGTTGACGTCTCGTTTGTTCTCGTTCGCTGATGGTAGATGGGTTAGAAATTGTCGTATCACTTGTGATAATCACAAGAGATTCCCTCACCTTCAAGGCTAGCATGACAAACGTCCAGAAGAGCAGCAGAGGCAACCCAAAATATGAAGAAGCATCGAGTTGTAGGCCTTCGTAACCCCATTCTACCAGGGTAGCTTCGGAAGCACGGTATGGTCATATCGAAGGCCAAGACGAGAGGTCTGTGATTACAAGGCGTAATGAAAGAGGGGTCAAATTGAGGTTGCGAGTTTTCACGGTAACGACGTTCGATTGAGCACGGCAAATAAGTGAGGCACAGGTTGCCATCATTTCAGGATCACAGCCTTCATATTTCAACAGTATCTCCCCTCCTAACGGCGAAGATATTATCAAGCCGCGAGACGCGCAGATTAATCTTCTTTGTTCCGAATGTCTATCATATGTGCCAAAAGGTTGGTGTCAGGAGACATGATTACGGCGGCACAGCCTGAACCTGCAGGAGTGACCCGCAAGGGGTCATTTGTATCTGCGCTGGTGAGTCCCCAAAAGCCATGCAGTCCCAGGTTTTGATTTGCAACTGTTTCCAAGATCACTGGTCCCAATGCCCAAAGTTGTGCAGCTTGTTTGTGTCTAATGCCGTGAGACAGTTTGCACAGGTAGCCTCGCCTGTTCTACAGAGTTGACTTGCCGGGAAGCCAGCAAGAGCCTCAACTATCCGATGCTCGAGCATACTGTTTTGAAAGCTGACCCATGCTATCTTTGGAGAATCTGTAGGCCCTATTGCCTCCTTGCCGATGCGGCAATCAATGAGGTGCATCGTTGTCAAAGACGCGAAAACGCAGGGTTCGTTTCATGGCTATCGGCGTTGCACAAGTTGCAATGCCGTTCTACACACCCTGAGGCTCCATGAAATGGATACTCGCGTATTAGAATCAAGTACAAGAAAAGCTCCAAGACTACATGTATTGCCGGATCGTGGTGTTGCAAGTCTTTGTACCAACTGTGACAGTGTGCGTGCCCTAAGACCGCCGACTTCGCCCATGACTTTGCGTATGGGCTGAAGAACTATTGTGGCCAGTCGCGCATTATTAAGAACAGAAAAGAAAACAAACCCGTTCCCTGCAAATCTTCAGTGCATAAGACTTCAGTGCAGATTTTACAGAACTCATGTCATACACCAAGGCACATACTTTGAACCACTTATTATCCAGGCTCTTTATAGTTGCTATCATGCTTTTGAGTATTTTGACTGAGGCTCTTGTGTTTGATCTTATCGTCGTCCTCGCTGCTGTCTTTATTCCCACCCTCGTTGTTGTTATTATTCCATAAGCACTGCCCCCTGAGTAGCAAGATACTGACCAGACAATTTTCTTCACGAGTCTTTGTGTGACTGTAGACAGCCTCAGTGAAGGTCCGAGGGTCGCACAGAAGATTCGTGATCGTATGAGTAGTGTTTTGGAAGGTGGAAGATACCAACATGGAAGTAATCCACCGCATGTTTGGTTTGGACCATCAGGGTTTGTCTTTAATTGGTGCTTTTACACGAATCTGGAACACCTGGAAATCCACCCGAGTTCATCCATGAGTGGAAAACTGTGTTTAATCCATAGAGGTGACGAAGAGATCCACCCTTGGGAACAAAGGTTATCTGACCTGCTGACAGCTGCTTTCTTTCAACCTGTTTCCGTGTATGCACACAACATTTTCACCGGACCCCCTTGCTTGACGCCCCCAACAGCAGTATTCACCAAGCACAAAACCATCTCCATGAGACATTTACTACAATCCTTCCAGGCAGGGGCGAGGCGCCTGGGTGCCAGACTCGTCTGGTCCGCCAACATGTCCCAGGTGCCGCGCCCCATTGACGAAGAAGACCTGGCAGGCTATCGTCCAGGGGGTTACCACCCCGTCCGAATCGGCGACCATTTTAATCATGGCAAGTACAAAGTGCTGAACAAGCTGGGATACGGGGGTTATTCAACTGTTTGGCTTGCCCGGAATAACGAGTGAGTAACATGCGACTTGAGCATTGTACCTTACCCAAACTCACGGGTCGTCAGGACCGAGAGCCACGTTGCACTGAAAGTCCTCGCCGCACACACGTCCAAAGTCGGACTAGACATCAACGAGCTGGATATCCTTCTGCGTCTGAGCTCGAGATCTGCGACAAATCCAGGGACAGCCCATGTCCTGGGTCTTCTCGACCACTTTGAGCACCGCGGACCTAATGGAGACCACCTATGTCTTGTGTCCAAGCCCATGGGCCCGAATATGTCGGTATTCAGAACTTTATTCCCGAAAGCGAAGATTCCGGTGCCCACTATGAAGAGGATTTCAAAGCAGCTTCTTCTTGCACTTTCCTATCTTCATGACGAGTGCCAGGTTATACACACAGGTTGGTAATTATCCCAGCGCTATTCGGTTCATTACTAACTTGCCTCCGTTGAAGACATCAAGCCAGCAAACATCATGATTGAAAGCCCCGGGATCAACGAGCTGTTTGAGCAGGCGCCCTCAGAAGTATTCGTATCATCTGATGTGACTCTTCCTCCACCAGATGACTTCTATATAGGTTCGCATGAGTTTTGTGCAGGAGATGAGGATATCACAGAGTCGAGCGAGATTTCGGTCCGACTGGCTGACTTCGGTACCTGTAAGTGTCGCTGAAGCATACACAATAGGAACACCGCTAATACGGAGTAGCCAGCTGGTTTGACGATCACTTGACAGAGTGGATCCAGCCCGCCATGCTTCGGGCTCCGGAAGTTACACTCGGGGCTGGTTGGGATCACAAAGTGGACATATGGAACTTGGGGCTCGTGGTAAGTGATTCTCCTTACGCAGTTTGAGTAAACAGCCGTACTCACATCGCAACTCAGATATGGGAACTCACCCAAGGGGCCGTTCTGTTCGACGGGAGCTGGACGCCTCAGGATCCGTACACAGGCGAGGCCCAGCTGGCCCAGATGACATCCCTTCTGGGCGCCTTCCCCCAGTCCTTGCTGTCTCGGTCGAGGGAATGCGATCGGTATTTTGCCAGTGACGGTCAGTTTCCCATTGGAACAAGAAAACATCTACGGGGCTAACTTGGCGCTAGGTAACCTTTTGAAGCCCTCAACATTCGGCTCTCTGTGCCTAAACGACATGTGCAAGAACAGGCTGAACTGCGACATGTCAGACTCTGACCGTGCAGACTTCTTGGACTTCATCATGACGATGATAAGACTTGATCCAGCCGAAAGACCGGATGCAAAGACGTTGCTGGGGCACAAGTGGATTCAAGAGTCGTGAAAATGATGTGGGCGGGAGTATCAGAACCGCCGTCTCCCGACATCAAATACAAGACGCCAAGTTCTCCCGGCCGAGGTTGCCGTGACCATGAACACGTCCGCCGCTAGGCACTCGCCCGATTCTCCCCCGGCCTCGGTTATCCAGCTCGGACCGTCAGCTGGCATGCTCCACGACCCAGGATCTTATGCCGATCCCCCGACTTCGTCACATTCCTCCTTCGCAGACAGCAAAGATCCGCACAAACCACCTGAAAATCAGTTCACCAACCACCCAAACCCCCCTCAAAGCTTTGATAAGAGCAAACTCATACATTAATATTATTCAAAAATGCTGCTGCTATGTAACGTCTATCCGCCTTTTTTGTGTTCATATACTCCATTAAATCAGCCCCAGCCGAAGGCTCCGGAACCATGCAATGCTATGCCCCAAGGAATGACGAGCAAGCGAGATGGCGATCATCAGAAATCGTTCAAGCATATTGCCGGAAAGCGCAGACTCGTGCGCTCGGCCCTTTTTCTTCCCCAACAACAAGACAACCATCCACTTTACGCGACGGCGGAGATCTCGGTGATGGGCGTGGGCAGCGTGATCTTGTCGCACTTGATCTCGCGCCTCGAGTAGACCTCGCCAATGGTCCAGTTCAGGTTCTGCCAGCTCGTCTCCTCGCACGAGAGATCAGCGACGGCACCGCCCTTTGCGGTATACCGAGCCCTGCCACAACCATTCCAGTCAGCCTCCATACATTCTATCCCAATGGGCACATGTGAGAGAAACTTACGGGTACTTGGGGTCATCGTTGCACGTCCAGCTCTGGTTCAGCGCCAGCGCGCCGTCGGGGCGGCTGAAGGTGAAGGAGGTCGTGGCGCTCTCGCCGTCGGGAGCCTTGCAGTCGTAGACCATCTCGCCGTAGAAGAAGTCGTTGAGGCGGCTGCTCGTGGCGGAGCACGAGACGTTATAGTCCAACACCGGGTTGGAGACGTTGAAGCTGACGTAGCCCCACGAGTTCTGGTGCGCGGGCGTCGTGAAGATGTAGCTGGCGTGGAAGTCGAAGTCGGTCAGCGTCCACTCGGAGAGCTTGCCGGACTTTTGGCCGCAGGTCGGCTCGTCGCGGGGGGCGATGGGCGAGGCGAGCGCGGGGGCGAGGAAGAGGAGCGTGGAGAGGAGCTGCATTGTGGCGGTGGTGATTGAGGTTGAGATTGAGGATTAGATTAGGTGAGATTGGTAAGGATGAGATGGGATTAAAGAGTTGCGATGAACTGCTGCTCTGTGGTGATAATGCAAGATGCTGCTGGATGAGATGCAGTGATCGGACGGGGAGCACGTCCAGCTTAAATAAACCTCGACAACCAACCCATCAAGGGTCGCGTGCGTGAGAAGAAAAAGATCGTCGAATGTTTGTTGGTTGGCTCCATGCCTGTCAACCTCAACCCAGCCATCCATCCGCATGAAAGTCGGTAAAGCCGGAGGACACAAAGTGTTCGAGAGAATGACGTCGCACGGGTTGCCTTGCTCTCGTATTCCCCCTCAAAGGAGAATCCTACCGCACATCACTTTTTTTTTCCTCCTTTGCATTTTAGCCGCATCCCACCCGGCACCCATCCCCCTCACAAACGCAGACCGCGGATCGCAGCCGTTGCTAGTCAAGCGGGCTGCGGTAGAAACAAAAAGAGGGGGGGATGCCATATACCGCATAGTACACGAACCACATAAACACTAAGAAAACAGCCTCACTGGAAATGCCCGATTCCGGGGAGCGCGAAAAGTATGCGATGCAGGCCCGTAGCGGAGCCCGGTATGCCATTATTAGCAGGCGTTGTTTCTGCCGTCATGCGACCCTCTGCGAGCTAAAAAGATTAAGTCTAAACGGTGACTGGCTGCGGATGGAAAGGGCTGCCGATCTCTGTGCTCGTGTTGGCAGCGGAACCTAGCTCTGCGATGCGCATTAACGGTTGCACACACAGCCTGTCGAATGCAGCCACGATCTCCCCTGGCGGTGCAGAAGACTTTTGAGCCCGTTTGGTAGGGCGCACGGCTAGGTACGGGTGGCTGGATTTATTGGTGGTTGGGTTGGGACGGCATCTTTCAGGGTCCTGGCTTGTTCGAATTGCCGGATGGAATAGGGATGGAATGTTTCTGTGTTTCTCCGTTACATCGTTCGATTTCTTTACGAGGTAAAATAGATTGAAAATGCGCCTGTATTGATTCACGCGCTCGTCTAAACGCACGTTCGATACGGGCAATTCTTCCCTAGATTGCTGCAAGGAGGGACTGAATTCGTCTAGACGTGCATGTCCGAGTTCCTCACTGTCGAAGCTGGAGCCCCACGGCCGAAGGTTGATGATCGCTCCACTGAGGGGAACCGCTGCGGCCGGCGCTTGTCATGCTCGTCATGCCACCCCGGCGGGCCGATCGAGCGAAGCGGAGCCCTGGGTGAGATCTTTTTGTCCCGCGAACAAAGGACGAGTCCAGCCACTCCCGCGGGAATACGATGTCCGGCTCACTGGCGGTGCTTTTCGCCTCTTCGGTAGCGTAGGAAACGTTACAACAGTTGGCGGCTGTGCCTGATTCCACGTTCTCACCGACTTGGAGATCTTTCACCGACTCCAAATAGCTCCGGCGCGCGCTCGGCCGAGTGAACCTGGCTGATATCATGCTGTGTAGCGCGAGAGGACGGTCTAACGATTTCGTGAACGGGGGCGACAGGATCTGACCGCCGGGAACGTAGGGCTTGTGATCGATGGGTATTTTTGGGCAGCTGAATGTGAGCGATCTGCAGCTAACCCCGAGTTATGGGCTTTGGCGGGTGTATTGGTTCAATGGACTGGTCGCATCGTAGGCAAACGGGCCGAGCGGTGGAATGCGGGCACGATGGCGGGGTAGTTGAGTCGAGGCGATCATGAGGGCTTCATGACATCGAGCAAAGTCTCCGATCGTCAGGGAATATCGCATTCAGGAACCCCAGAGGCCTGTGGTGGGCACTCTCAAGTAACCACTAACCCCGAGGACTGGCTTGCAATCGCTGGGTAGAAGATGAGATCCGGTAACATTCGAAGGGACCACGACCCTTCCAGATAGATCAGCGTCATGAGGTCGCGAACCCTTCGACGACAAAAGATGATCAACTGGTCCTACTCGTGATGCCGCGAGAATAATCTGCCCATGCATTCAAAGTTGAGAAGGATGCAGACGAAGAGAAAGCGTCTCTTCAATGTGAGTGACACCAGCCACAGGCTGCAAATGAGGCGCATGTGGCTGTGTCCCCAATCCCGAACGGACCCGACCCCTCCTACAGAATCCGGCGGAAGCGGCGGGAAGACACGAGCCTATGAAGAAGCGTCCATCGCCCACGCCCGGCGCCCGAGTCACGGAGCCGGCACATGGGCCCAGCCTCCCCTCCCGACAGGTCCAGAAACCTCCGGATCCTGCCGCGATGGATGAGATAAGATAGAAGTCATCATGAGGGGCAGCGGGAGCCAAGGTGTGGCAGATTGAAGATCAGGGCCCCTCCCTTTGGACCTCGAGAAATTCAGCTTCGCAGATGAGCTGAGCCTGTAAAGCTCTTGCTGTCGTCGTTAGGTCAATTGTTGAAGCTCTGCTCGTCTGTAATATCCTCGGGATTCCACCAGATCGTGGAAAACCATTTCCTCAGTCCACGAGTGATCAAAGAAGAGTCCAGATCCTCTCTTCGTCCTCCAAGCGCGGGGGAGGGGTAACACAAACCCGCGCGAACCTTCGAACCTCTCCGCTCTTGGAACCGCGCAGATGCTCACCAACGAATGAGAGAGAATCACAACCCACGTTCTCATTTCCCGCAGCGTGCGATGGCAACCTCAACCCCCGATCCGGCGCGCAAAGAGCCCCACGTGGGTGCCATGGTTTGCCCGTAGAAAAAAAGGGTCTCGGTGGTGGTGGTGGGGCGGCCGTCGCAGCTTCCTTCCGAGTTTGGGGTGTTCGACATGGACATGGTGGAGGGGGTGGAATATTCTGGACAAGAGTGCTGTTAAGGTAAATAGCGACACCGAGGCGCCTGCCACTATCATGGGTATTGAAGACTTGTTGTATCTCGAATGTCGTTTCTCTGATCAAGTTTCACAAAGATTCCGATTCTGAGCACCGGAAAAGAAGCGCAGTAGCCGCGTGGGAGGGAAGAACGGGTATCGTTGCATTCAGTCGTTGGTGACCAGATGCCATGCCTCGGGTCAATAAATATCTCGAATTCCAGCGCGAAGTTACCCATGCCGCTGCCCCTCCTGATGCTGACGGCGGCACCCTTCAAATCCCTCGCCTGAACCCCTGTACTCCCAAAGGTACCGCCGTAGGTCGTGATCAAGCCCTTGCTGAGACCTCATCTGCCATCATGAACAAAGTCGCCATCCTCACGTCGTCGACGCACGAGCCCGGCGTGAACATCCGACAACGGTCCCTCATCGCCCTCTTTGGACCAACTTTCGACCTTGCCATCCGCTTTCAAAGGCTTGCCGCAATCGCCTCGTCGCTGTTGTTCGTCTACGGTCACCTTCTCGCAACCTCAACACTCTCGTCGACGGTGGTTGCGGCTAGAATCTTCGTCGCCCATTCGGCGTATGTCTCCCGAAAGTCCCTGTCGGCTCTTCGACTTTCGATGCGAACGGCGTGGAACTCCAAGAAGATTCGGCATATGAGAAAAAAGGTCTTCATGGAGTTTGCGACAACAATACTCGGTCCCGGGGGCAACATGCTGATTATCATGGTCTTCTGGCCAGGGTGGTTTCTGATCCTCGGAGCCATCCTTGCAGTTCGCCTCTTCGCAGGCTGAAGGATTCATCGAATGCCTCTCGGCACGATCACTCCTTCCGAATATTTCACCCAGCTGATATATCCAAATCGACTGAAGAACAGACGTTCACCTCGAGAAGAAGAATGTGTTGCCGCCGGCATCTTTCCGGACTTCCTTCTGGTAGTCTTTCTCGGGGTCGAACTCCTGCCACATGCTCGCTGGGTAGATGTGCTTGTTGCGCTCATACCAGCGCCGGTCCACCACCTTTGTCAAGGTCGGATCATCGGTCGCACCCTCGAGGGTGTTGATATCGGGCAGAGCCTTGACAGCGGCCGCCTTAGCTTTCAACGCGGCTGCGGTGGTCAGGCCGCCATCGGGGACCGCGGGCGTCTCCTCGGCTTCGGGCTCGTCCGTCTTGGGCGGGGCGTCGGCGGTGTAGGTGAAGAGCTGCTGGCCGTCGGGGCCAGTGCTCTTGTTGATGATGAAGAAATAGAATTCATAGTGCTGCAGAGAACAATTAGCCAAGAATCAGAAATAGAGACAAGATTACACCCACATGCGGAATAATGATTGACCCCCTCACGAGCATCAAATCGTCCACGCCGACGCGTGCCCATTCTCGCCTAGCATTGGCCTTTTCTCCCACACCAAGCTCTGCGCCAACCTTGCGACTCTTATCGAGGAACACCCAGACGTAGTCGCCCTTCTTGACACGTACTGTGCCTCCAGGGATGTTGGAACCGTCGTAGAAGACGAAGGGGACGGCGATCTCGGTGGCCTTGACAGCTTCTTGGATAGCCAGGAACTCGCGTCGCAAAGCTTCTCTCTCAGCCGCCTCCCGTCGGAGAGCCGCCTTCGACATGACCTTGGGCACGAACGCGACGGAAGAGTTGGCAACGACCTTGGACTTCTTCCCCGAGCTATCGTCGCCGTCCTTGTCCGCGTCCTTCTTCCCCTTCTTCACCGGCAGCGCGTCCTCCTCTTCCTCTTCATCGTCGCCGAAAGACAATTTGCTGCCCCCAATCTTCTTCTTTCTCTTCTTCGGCTTGCTCGCGCCGCTTCCAGAGTCGCTGCCGGGGTCGGGCGTTGCGGAGTGGGATCGGTTCGGGGTGGACGTGCCGGAGAGGGCTGCTTCGCGCTCGCGCTCCTGCTGGTCGAGGACTTCGGCGTGTCGCTTGCGGTAGTCGGAGAGCTGGACCAGACCGACGGTATTGCTCGATAGACGCTCTGTCGTGGTCTTCTTCGGCGCTGTGAAGCGCGAGGGGGCCTGGTCGGACATTGTGGATGTGTACGTGGACACGACAGTTAGAGACAGTCAGCCGCGATGAAGCTAGAGCTCAAAAACGACGACATCGAAAGCAGCAAAGACAAACAACGTGCGGCGTCATTGTTTTTGGAGTCATTGAGCACTGTGTGATGGACCCGCTATTCTTCCCGCAGTGGGTCCAGGCGCCGTTCGCTGGCAGGTGCCGCCCCACCATCCCGCCTTCCAGCTGTCCGTCACCTCACATTTCGCTGAAGCGAGGCGAGGCGAGGCGCGGGCAGTGGTGGTGAGCTGTTCCAACGCTTCCTCGAATTCCCCCGCCACCTTATTAAATCGGATCAATCTCACAGCTCGGCTCAGCTCATACCCTCGCTTGTTCTTCTTGATGTAACCACAGTGGTTCTTGTTTTTGTTTTGTTTGCATTTCAACCAGGAACACCCCTCACTTTTAGGTCCGCCGCCGTTCTCGTATTCCCTACCGGGCTCTCCCTCACCGCCGCGACTTTGGTGTCACTTGGATGCGCTGCGTCTCAACATGGCAACCATGGAAACACAGGCCCGACCCGTTGATCCGTCATCTACGCCGTACAACGGCCCCGGGGCTTTCCCGACAGGAGGAGCACCGCCTGCAGACAAGTATCTTCAGTCACAGCCTGAGTACGCCCAACCGACTCGTCCGGAGGATTACCCCCGCCCCTCCCGAGAAGAAGACCCTCCGCGCAAATCCGACCAGTATTCCATCCGCCAGAGCCAACCGGCGCCGCCGTACATCACTTATGGCCATCCTCCCCCAATTCCTAAGGTCGCCGTCCAGCCACCTGTGGTCGAGAAGATGGCTGGGCCGGCCGCTTACTACCCGGCTCCTCCCTCCCAAGCGGGAACCATGGCCGAGCTGCCCCGCCCCGCCGCTGCGCTCCAGCCGATCACGGCCACAACCCAGGACATCCGGTCGCTGAAGACGAGCACGCAGTTCGCTATGAGGGAGTACCTCTCTCTCATGCGCAAGAGACGCCCCGATGGCTCGTCGACGATGGAGCTAGAGGATCAAATTCGGGCGCAAGGCCGTATCTTGGTTGGGGACCTGAAGACGCTGCGAAAGGAGGTTGGAGTACTGATCAAAGAGGGCGAGAACCATCGCTGGAGGAATTGGCTCATTGGAGGAGCTGTGTAAGTACCTGAAGATGCATCCACAGGTGCGCCATGTGAGCTGACAAAAAGCAGAGCAACCTTTATCCCAGCTGTCAAGCGCGTCTTCCGTCGGCCTTCCTCATCCGAGGGCAGGTCAAGCATCCAGGCGAGCAACAACACGGAGTATGCTTTCTCTAAGAGCAAGGCTATGCTAGCGCGCATCAAAGACAGCGTCCTCGGTCGCAACAGCTTTGCCAGCATTGCCTTCTTCGTCTTCGCCGTGCTTTACATCTTTTCGAACGAGGTCTCCCTGATGGTGGCCAAGACCGTCTCCAAGCGGCTGAAGCGGCTCGGCGCCAAGATCGAGCGCGGCGACGTTGAGGTTGTTGACAGCGATATGAAGCTGCTCGAGGGGTGGAGATGGAGAGTCCTTATGTGGGGGCAGTGAGACGATTTCATGAGCCTGATGAGTGGTTGCATGTACTAGACATGACGGATGAGTAGACGACAGCGTTGCATGGCGACTGCGTGTGTTTCCTTTGTGTTTGGACATATTTCGGAGTACCTACCAGAGTTTTGTTTCTCTTTGTCTCATCTTACTTATGGACTTCAATAAGATTTGGAAAACGGGGATCGCAAAGGGCAGCAGTAAACCTCCATTCTACCAATCTATGCTTGTTTGATGCGGGATTCTCTGAGAACACCGACTCTAGCGTGGACCACTTTGCTTTAAGTGCATATTCCATCAACGGTTATGCATATATGCATACAGAGGCCCACATTGCACCTCTATATTCTCTAATCGCGATGAGAAACGATCCTCTGGATTGCACCGACATCAAAGACTCTAGACAAGGATAATCATCTTCAGATACTCGTCCATCGCAGCCGACGCACTTTTGACGTATGAACGGTGGCATTTCTCTAGCCCTTAAACGCCTGCTCATCCGCGGCTGTTCTTGTTCGCCCACCTTGCGCTCCAACGGCTGCATAGGCAGCAGGCCCCGTTTCCAAACTAGGCCGGCTTTTCACGCACATCCTATCACAGATGGCCGGCGCAAAGAGGTCGCATCCTGATGCGAACGAAACTCAAGCAGAAAGCGCGTCCGACTCTCACAAATTTCAGCGCATTGGACGCTCCGCTTTCGAAGCGCCACGGCCAACAGAGCCTGGCGCTCATGCAGACGCGTATTATCGCGACTTATACACCGGCACGCACGACTACGCTGCGTTGGGCAAGAAGCACAGAAAGCTCGGCGCGAAGTGAGGCAACTCCCACCGCGGATGTGCGAGAATACAGCTGATTTCCTCTCAGACTCAGCGGAAATACTCTCGACTTTAATGACCCGCATGCCGTCATCGCACTCAATAGCGCACTACTGAAGGCGCATTTCGGTGTCCAAGTCGACTTGCCAGCTGACCGACTATGCCCACCTGTAAGCACAATCCTTGGCGCCTTGAGCAAGAAGCTGACTGCTTGAAGATCGCCCAGCGACACAATTACATCCTGTGGCTCAAGGACCTACTCGACAGCACTTCCTACGAGCAGCCAGATCATCGCAGGGTTGTCGGTCTCGACATAGGGACTGGTGCGTCATGCATCTTTCCTCTGCTCGGATATACACAACGAAGATGGTCCTTCTTCGCAACGGGTACCCTTCCTTGCTCACAGGTAGTATTCACGACTGACTGGTACAGATATCGACGACAAAAGTATTTCTTACGCAAAACAGAACGTCAAACTCAATAATCTGCAAAGTTATATCAGTGTCGTCAGACGCAGCCCCGAAGAAAAGTTGGTGAATCCTGAGGGACTCGGCGTGGATCACCTGGATTTTGTGATGACCAATCCCCCATTTTACACTTCTGAAGAAGAGGTCAAAGCATGCGAGCAGTCAAAGGCTACAGCCCAGGAGAATCACTTCGCCATCGCCGCCAATGAGCAATTCACCGAAGGCGGAGAGGTTGCGTTCGTGGGCCGGATCCTGGAGGAGTCTCTCGAGTTGAGGGAGCGGGTGCAGTGGTACACCAGTATGTTCGGCAAGAAGGCCAGTCTCGACGCCATCTTGGAGAAGCTTCAAGGACATAGGATCGACAACTTTGCGGTGACTGAGTTCATCCAGGGACCGAACTCGAAGACCAAGAGATGGGCTGTTGCGTGGAGCTTTGCGGCGATGAGACCTTGCAACAGGGCTGCGAGGGGCTTGGCAGCAGCTCAATGGAGGGGTATGCTTCCTCCGAGCACTGAGACGGAGGCTGTTGAGCTTCCATTGGATAGGGGAGTTGTAGCTCTGGCAAACAATCTGCAAGAGCTGGCGAATTCTTTGGAGTTAATATCATGGGAGTGGGATCGGGAGAAGCTCGTTGGCATCGGAAGAGCGCGAGAGGATGTGTGGAGCCGAGCATGGAGAAGGAAGAAGATGCGCGAAGAGAGGGAAGGGAAGCAACCTGAGGATATCTCGACACCTGAACACTGCGCGTTTGGGTTTGAGCTTGCCCTCGAGGTCGGGGCGGAGAGGATCAAGGTCATCTGCCGGTGGAGGGAAGGGCACTCCAAGCCACTTTATGACAGCTTTTGCGGCTTCGTAAAGACCAAACTGTCAAAATCCGACTGAGAAAGGACCGATGAGAGATCGACATACAAGGAAGCGGCGAACCAAACTTCATCGTGGACCAGGAAGAGAGGCGGTACACTGACCGCCGCGGGCTATACGACCTCAAACATATGCTAACATGCGTCTGTGTAACAAGTGCTGAGCCTTTCCACCGGTGAACTAGCTTGAAAAAGGGGCGAACAGGCATCCCGCAGCCTATTCCGTGAACATACACCCGGGCCGTTTCAGTGAATAAAGCACACCAAAGCTTTTCTTTCAAATATTGTGGCGATTATGCGGACTTGTCTCTGTGAATCGGTGGTCAACCCCAGAAAATGTGTCGTGAATCAGACACTAGTTTCAGTTGTTGAGAAATATAAATGGCAATGATGGCCACCTCACCTGGATGGAGGAAACATCCCGAGTTCCAAGAAAGCATAAACACACTACACCAACCCCAATATATCTCCAGCGACCGCAAATCTTCCCAAAATGGCCGACAACCAACCCAGCAAACCCAAAACCGTTGTTGACGAGTGCATTCCCATGAGCCGCACCTGCCCTCACGGCGTCAGTAGAAAGCATTGTGTTTACTGCTCACCTCGTCTCAGATTGTAAGCGAAGCAAACCTCATTGAAATGAAGGAAAATGAGTGCCAGTAGCAATGTAGAGGACAAATTGCGGGAGATTCTCGAAATAGTCAAGCGGACGAGGGAAGAAACATCAAGCTAGTTGACCAATGCCATCGGCTTGGAAGTAAGCTTGGAAATATCAGCACAATCTCTTCGCAACATAGCAGCACCTCACATTGACGTATTTTGAAGAATGGCGATACCCGTTAAAACAAGGAATGGCAGAGGTAAGCAAGCCAAGCTGAGTGATCTGGTCTAAAACAACAACACAAACAGTCCTACCATCTATCAAACCAAGCCCAAATGCCTCAAAGCAGTCCACATCCTTTGTGCATTGTTTCCCATCCCATTGCCTGCCAGCTGCGGTCCAATTGTCGCCCTCAATAAATGCTGATCCCGCGGATCCATCATGTCCCACAGCTCCCTCAACACATCCATCTCCGACCGCGTCTCCCTAAAGATTCTCGCATACCCGACAAACAACAACTGCGCGGCCCCAGGCGGCATAAACGCCTCAACTCTCGGCATAAACTCCAACAGAAACTCCCCAATCGACCGCGCAAACATGTCCGAACACCCCAGCGCGCGATCCTGGTCCAGCACGCAGCACAGCAGGAACAGGTGCCAGTACACCTCCTGCACGACCTGCACCCTGTTCCTCTCGTTCGCGAGCAGGAACCGCGGCCGCGAGAAGAGGTCGAACTCGGGCGGGCCGCCGTACTGCTGCTGCGCGAGGCACATCATCTCAATGTATCGGAACACGAAGCCCGCGGCGCGGCTGAGCCCGTCGCGGAAGCGGAGCGGGTTGAAGTCCGGGGCTTCGAAGCCCGGGTTGTAGCCGCGCAGGAATTCGGGCACGGCGAAGTCGCCGCCGAGGCCCGGGACGAAGTTGCGCGTGCGCGGGAGGTGCTCGTGCATGAGGTCGCGGTCGACGAGGATGCGGCTGCCGTCGGGGAGGATGACGGTCACGCGGTTGCGGAGGCGGCCGTCTGGGCGGAGGGGTCCGTTCTGGTTGTTGCCGTAGGGGTGGAGGTTGAAGAGAGAGGCAAAGTCGAAGGGGCGCGGGGCGAAGGGTGTTTGAGCGAAGCGGGGGAACGCGTTGAAAGTGTTGATGTTGACGCGGTTGCCGCTGTGCACGTTGTTGTAGGCTGGGCCTGCGGCGGGAGGTGCCCAGGGGAAGTCTGGGGGGTTGGGGTTGTAGTGCCATGGGCGAAACATCTTGGATCTTCGATAGTGTGTTTGATATTGGCAATGAAAGGTTTTTGAAAGCTTTGATATTGAAGACAAGGCTTCAACTTTGTAGGGTTTCCAGCGATGGTACTTGGTGACACATGTATCACCAAACAAGACGGCACATGCTGCAGCAGATGTTTGTTGGCCTGACCAAAGGTAACCATCCGGGCTCACCGCCTATGGTTGGTTGGATGTGCTTGGTTCTGTCTTGCGGTGAAGTGATCTTTACGGTTGCCTACGGAAGGACTTCAGATGGCGCTTTCACGTCCATGCTCTCGGATCACCATCGATCTTGCGGTGTGATAGTAAATCTGCCTTGGGGATTCCAGACACGCTGATGAAACAGAGCAACGTCACGCTGAGGTGCCTGATAGTTGGACTTGACTTTTGTTACGCTTGTTCTGTTGGGTGTTCTTGATGCAAACTTCGAAGCTGGTCCTGCAGTTGCAGGGCATGCTTATGTAATTGGAGGCATACGAATGTTCGCTGGAAATATTATGATCGTATGGACGCGACTTTGTATTTTAGCATCTGGTGCGCGTTCTGGCATTGAAGCTACTCAAATGGCCTGCAACTGTGTATCTACATGGTGTGGCTAGTTAAGCTGAGATATACATCGAAGAAAAAAGTGTAATGTCCATATTGACATTTCATCGGTCCCTTGTGAGTAACCCTCGGCATGGGTAGGTTTACTCCTGCTTGGTCTCCTCGCGCATGCCGCGGGTGATGCGGCTCATGGGGAGGGAAAGCTCGCGGGTGACGAGAGTGGTGCCGGGCATGGGATAGGACTTGGCGTTCTGGTAAAGAGAGAACCTAAAACTTGGTGTTAGACTTTTTGTACTCGCAAAACCGCTTCTGAGAATACTTACTTGGGAGAGAGACCGGCAGTGTTGGAGTCGTAGACACCAGGGAACTTGGCAGTGGCGGTGGGGACCTTGGTTCCAGAGCCAGTGACCTTCATCTGACCGCAGTTGAAGTAGAACTCCGTGCCGGAGGGCTTGTGAAGAGCAAGATGCTCGGGGCGAACGAGGTAGTCGCCGGCAGCCAGGTCCTAGGAAACAGTCAGTTGAAAGTTTCTAGCTCCAGAAGGGGGCAAGAAAACGCACCTTGGGAACGGTGAAGGTGATGATGTTCTTGTTGTAGACACCCCACTCCTCGGGGGCGCCAGTCAGGGGGAACTTGGTCGGGCCGGACTCATAGACCTTGAACCAGTCGCCGGAGCCGTCGTAGCTGGAGAGATCGCCGGAGGCCTTGCTCATCCAGATCTGGAGGGGACCAGGGTGCTGGATCTTGGCGCCAAAGTTCATCTGGAAACCGACCTCGGAACCGGCGGCGACGGTGGCAGTCTTGGCCGCGGCCTTGGCGCCGGTGTTGCAGCGGAAGGTGTTGCTGGTCATGATGCTGTTGGGCTGGGGCTGGTAGCCCTGGGTGCTGGAGCGCATGTAGTCGGCGGAGGCGACGCCGTTGACGACCATCTTCTCGAAGAAGTAGTGGGCAGAGGCGGAGTCGGCCATGAGGGTGGCGACGGCGACGACGGTGGCGAGAGAGAACTTCATTTTGGTGGTTGTTGGGTGATGTTGGTGGTCAACGAATTTGGATCGGTTTCAGGAATGGACGACCTGGTCAAAAGAACGAATGGCTCGACTGGCGAGGAACGAATGGCAGTGGTTGAATAAAGGAAGGTGAGATGAAGAACTGGATGAGGATGGGAGGGAATGAGAGTGATGCGACTGAGTTGGAGGCTTTCATATATACTTGAAGGTCTCCAGCCTTACCACGAACTATCTCGTTTGTCAGTCTAGTGCACCTGCTGGACTTGCCCAAAAGAGCAGTTTAGATCAGTCTTTGGCTGAAACTGGATGACTGCGAGTCGCCCCGAGCAGCAAAGAGGATTTTGTCCGATGATCCCTTGCTGTCATCTGAATGTTGGTAGATCGCCGCTAGCCGCCGGTCGGATAGGGCGACCCATGAACACGGAGAGTTCTCGAAGGATCAAAAATCAATATATTTGTTTCCGTCTAGAGTTCTCCTGCCGTATGCTTAAAACACAATGCGTGGGGGCTAATCCTTATTCATTCCGCCGGCCCCAATCATCCACTACCGATCAAGCGCGCCTTTGGCTATTGGCTTCGGCCAGATCCTGTTCAATGTCAAGATGGGCACAGTTCGGACGACTCAAGTGGAGCTCCGATGATCTCGGGTTCCAAGACAGCGGAACACCAATCGCAGGCTCGGCCCCTGCCTAGCGGCCACTTTGGAGGCGGGAAGAGCCTGCAGCACGAAGTTGCGGTAACGAAATGATGACTCCCCCTTGGATGGTAAGTGGCTACCTGATACTCTTGCTGAGCCTCAAGTGAAATTTCTTTGACGTGAACTTTTGTTATTCTGCGTGGCGTTCCCATTGAGCTGCCTTCAGGCTGGTCATCATGCTGATCGACACGATCACTCGATTATCGGCTAAGTTATCTGGACGTAGTCACAATCGACACTATTCCTTCTGACTGAGAGCTAGAGAGGTCATACCCCATATTTACAGTAGAGAAAGACTCTGGCGGCGATGACTTCGGGTCCCGGTAGTTGTCCGTCGGCAAGGCATGCCGTGCTGGTCGTTGGACTCGGGCGGGCCTTCTCGATCTTGCAGGAGGGATCAAGTTGCGTGCTTGCGACTACGCGTTTTACATACATGGAAATATTGCGTGAACAATGGGGCAGCTTCTCGATTCGTTATTCCAGCAAGCTTGGCGCCGCCGCCGGGGGCCATGTAGCGAGGCCATCGCGTTCTCGGATTCATCAAGCGGCGACCCGAAAGGCACAGACAGGCGCGCGCCCCTGGAACAGAAGGTTCCAGTGGGTTCGGCAATGCGACGCCAGCACACGAGAGAATGACGATCTGGGCCAATGTTGGTTCCATGGTTTCTGCCCGTCTGGGTATCCGAACCGCCCATGCACATACAGGCAGTGGGATTGAGGCTCTTTCAAGGTGAAATGTAGTCAGCTTTTCAGTATATCCAATGAATGTTGCATGTCCGTGAAAAAGTCCGAGGAGCTTCACGGTCTCTATACAGGTAGCTGCTTATTTGATATTATCGGATGGTGTGTTTGTCGTTCCGCATCGTACCAGTATAAAGACCCCAAATCTCGCTCGCCTTCAAATACTGGAAATCTGTGTGACCAGGGAACACTGACAGAACTACTTCTCTCCACTGGCCAGTCAAGATACTACCAGCAGGAGATTCCAGAGCTAACAATTGGCCACGTGTGTCATACAGTGCTTGGGAAAAAAAAAGAGAATCCCTGCTTCCTTTGTGATCGGCCACTTTTTGTGTGGTCGCTGTCGTCTTCGTGGTTGTTGTGTTCATCCTGGTCGTCGTCTCTAATCAATGTGATTAGCTATCACCCTTGATTGAAGTTGAACTTGCAATCAATTAAATCATAGGGAAGCAAGACGCTCTAGCAAAGATAAACCTGGCGACCTTGATGAATATTGCGTCACGTGGCCTGGCGCATCGGACCGAACCCGGAGTCTCCACCCGACCGGACGCGGGTACCTATGGCATGGAGTTCGGTCGGGTGGATCCCCGTCCGGCTATCTCACGCCTGGGCACCGCAAGGTAATGTCTTTGAGGTGAAAGTCTGACTTGTCGCTGATGATGACGCAAAAGCATGCTTGATTGTATATCTACAATTCATAAGAAGCGGCCGTCAATGAATTGATAACGAAGCAACCAATCAATCATCCCAAACTTGGCTGCATTGGAGCAACAGGATTCAGTTTCTCGTACTGAGATAAGCGGGGACAGACTCAATCACTGCAGCCGGGTAAATCTTGAGTCACAATCAACAAAAAGACATTGTTCAACTTGCGGAAAATCAAGACCAAATGAGGGGTAAACCGGGGACGAGTGCATGATTGCGAGTCCCGAGCAGTGTTGGTGACGCAACTTGTCCAAAGCGACGCCGTCGAGAAATGCGCTGCTGCGTAAAACGTGCTGACGATGAGCCAATCAGAACGCCAAATTGAATGAGTCAACCGGCCAAACGTCCGCCTAAAACGTGCCACAACCACCACAAACAGGATGAATTCTAGGTGCCTGGGGTCAGATCTGCATGCAAGGTACGATAAGAGCTTTATCGATAACGGTGAGGGCGGTATTGGACGCCTTGGCGTGACAAGCTGATGTTCCGTTGCTTGTTGCCATCATCGGTAGAGCCACTAGTGAAAGCGATGGCTTTTGGCTTGGGCGGAAATCAATTGGTCCTCTTCAGGCTTTAGTAAGGCACTCATCGGTGGAATACACCGCGGCAACAGCCACCAAGCCAAGAGCTGTCGCGCGGTTTGGTCAGGGGTGATGAAGCAAGATGCGGCGTAGGATCGCTTGGACCTGGTCATGAGAAATCCTTCATACACCCATCAATGGTTGAAGTATAAAGCAGGTCCCTCGCCGCTGAATTATTCGGTCTCTCAAAACAATACTCTTGTTCCACCCTCAAATCAACCTTGCACTGCCACTCCAGTCCATCATCAACATCGCAACTATGGACATCGAGAAGAAGGAGTATCACGTCCGTGATCTGCCCACGCGGACTGTCACCCTCTTTCCGAGTAAAGCTCAAGTCGTCCGCGATCTCAAACAACTTGCCCTCAAGGTAAATCCTCTCAACACCTCAATATTGAACATGCCCTAATGCCAGCACAGCCCGGCACCAACGAAGTAACCATCATCGGCCTCACCCCAACTGTCGACGACTCCACCATCAAAGTCGAAGGCACCGGCTTCGCAATCATATCCGACATTGCAGTCGAACTGCTCCCCAATCGCGACATCTTTGAAGAGGCCTACCCAGAGATCGACTCAGACCTCAGCGACGACGACGATGAAGACGACGTCGACAACGAAAAGTATGAAATCCCCGACTCCTCGGCACTCCAAGCCGCGCGCGCCAAAGTGGTAAAACTGGAGGACGAAGAGAGCCAGGCCAGAGAAATCCTCGACAGCGCCGCCAAACGCCTCGCGATCCTCGACGCGCACTGTAAAGTCCTCGACGAGAAGAAGAGCGTCGACGTCGTCCAGGTCATGACCGCCTACCGCGCCGAGCGCGAGAAGGTCTTCCAGGACCGTATGGCCGGCACAACCCGCCAGCGCGAGAACAGTGCGCAGCTGAAGGCGGCCCGCGAGGAACTCAATCGGCTGCTAAAGCTGAAGCAGAAGGAGGAGAAGCCACTGAAGCGGCAGCAAACTCTCGCCCTCAAGAAGCAGACTCGGGACAATGTGAAGAAGTGGCGAAAGGCGGAAGACCGCAGGAAGGAGAAGGAGCGCATCCGCCAGGAGAGGGAGCGCTTCTGGCCGAAGGTGTGCTACGCCGTCCGCGTCACGCTCGAAGCGCACGCCTTCACGCCCATGTCATCCCGCCGCACATCCGTTTCCAGCGAGACAGCCCTTCCATTCAACCCGACCGCCGAGACGGAGACAGAAGCAGACCTCACTTGCGACCTTTCAATCTCCTACATCACGGCCGCCGCGTCGTGGTCGCCCAGCTACGACCTCCAGCTCTCGACGACGAACAACACCGCCACGCTGTGCTACGACGCCAGCATCACCAACGAGACCTCCGAGACGTGGAGCGGCTGCAAGGTCGTGCTGTCCACCTCGCAGACGGCCTTTTCCGGGCTGGAGCAGGAGATCCCCGAACTCAAGCAGTGGAACATCAAGCTCGCGCCGAAGATCGGCGGCGGCGGCGCGGGAGGGAGGAATATTCTCAACAGCCGCGAGGAGAGGGCACAGCGCGAGGCGTGGCGGAAGACGCAGGAGACTCGCACGCAGAGCCACGTCAAGCGCGACGAGCTGTTTGGTGTTGAGGCGGTTGCGTATGCTGCCTTTGAGTGTGTCCGGGAGGAGGAGAAGGAAGAGTCGGACGATGATATGGGCTTCGGGCTGTTTGACGATTTGCCAGCTCCGCAGGGTGCGCAATCCGACAACATTGAGATGGCAGTCGCAGTCAGCCGCGCCCGAAAGGGTCGCCAATCCGTCGGCTCGATGGTCGGCTCTGCGATTAAGAACGCTGCCCGTCGCAAGGAATCTCACGATCCCATCCAGGAGTACAGCGCCTCGCCGCAGGACCTGATGGACGCCGCGCTGGACTTTGAGGAGTCTACGATCGAAGAGACGGGACTAACGACAACGTACGACCTCCCCGGCACCAAGACCCTGCCCCCTCGCCCAACAGCTTCGAAGCAGCGCGTCGCGAGACTAATCTTCTCCGGCGTGGTGTTCAACCACACTGTGGTTCCAAAGTACAAGCCCGTGGCTTTCCTCAAGGCCAAGCTGCGCAACAGCAGCAGACTGTCCCTCTTGAAGGGCGACGCGGGGCTGACGCTGGACGGCACGTTCATGGGCCGGACGACGCTGCCGCGGTGCAGCGCGGGCGACAGCTTCACGCTTGGTCTCGGCGTTGATCCGGCGATTATGGTCAGCTACCCCGTCGCCAACGTCCGGCGGGCTACGACAGGGTTCTTTTCGAAGGAGAACAGCTCCGTGTACAGCCGCAGCATCACGGTCGCGAATACCCGCGCCGCAGCGGGCAAGCCTGTGTCCCTGCTTGTGCTAGACCAAGTCCCTGTGTCGGAGGACGAGAGGCTGAAGGTGGATATCCTCGATCCGAAGGGCATGCTTGTTGAGGGTGCAGGTGTGGCCAGCGGGCTGCCTGGCCGCGGGGAGAAGGAGGATGTGAAATGGGGCAAGGCGACTTCGACGTTGAAGAAGGGCGGACAGGTCGAGTGGGAGGTAAGCTTGAATGCGGGCAAGGCCGTGAAGCTGGGCCTGGAGTATGTTGTCGCCATGCCGTCGGGAGATTCTGCCGTGGAGTGTTAGGGGTGCGAGGGCGGCCGGGAAGAGGACCTGGCTCGGCCGCTTCTACTCCGAGCGTGTAGCCTCATGTAGGGATGCCGACGGGTGGATTGTAGGCCCCGATATGCCCGGGACTTTGGTGATGCAGGGAGCATTTCTTTTCAAGGATACTTGGACGTCGATCTTTTAAGTTGTCCCATTTGGGAATTTGGCTGCTTGTGTTGGGACAATTTCTTGAATTCGAAGACACAGGGCCATTGTTCCGCATCATCCTATAAATCTTCCGGAGAGGAACTCCATTCTCGACTATTTGACGAAGAACCCTTTGATTATGTAGCAAAAGCAAAATAATTCCGACCTTGATATCATTGAACAACCCAAACTCCCTCATTTTGAAACTCATGGCATCTCCGATCTCTCGTTTATGGCCGGCATCTCGTGGATTACCCTCGGATCGTCAGGCAGCTCTGCATGATAGTGGCCTTGCGGATAGTATGGTGAATTTGGCGTTCTAGGTGTGCCACTTGGGCTTGGAACCACGGTACTCATGCTCATGTCGGACACCGGTCGCTGAATACCCATGCCGTCGGAGACAGTCGAAGGTGTGTTCGGCTGCATGAGGTTGCGCTTCTCGTCGGGGGGCGCAAGCTCGGCAGCACCGCCTCCAGGGGCAACATAAGGAGCAGCTGGAGCGACGGTGGCGGCAGCATCCTGTTGTTGCTTGGCCCGGCGGCGGCGCCACATGAAGAAGAAGCCGGCGAGAACCGCGACGACCCCCAACGTCGACCCAACTGCAATACCTGCGATGGCTCCTCCACTCAATGCTGCGGCTGCCTCTGGCTCAGCTGTCGGAGTAGAAGTACTCGTTGCCGTAGATCCCATGTCGGGCGCTGTTTGGGTACGCGTAACAGAAGTCTGTCCGGCGCCGCTGCTTTGCGGGCTCGGGTACGTAGGCTTCGGCTTGCCCGACGTGTTGACGGTCATGGGCACGCCGCCTGTAGAGTTGAGCGTCTCCCGGGCATACATCGCGAGCACTCTCGAGCCGAGGTCGGTGCAGAAGCCGAGCGGCGGCAGGTTTTGAATGGTATCTGGCCAGACGGTCTGAGTGACCTGAGGCTTGTTTGACTCCACAGGGCAGAAGTCGCCGCAGGTGTCGGGGTGGTTGCAAGCCCAGAACTTCTCGAAGCCTTCGTTGTGGGTGTCGTTGCATCTCACGAGGCCGACCCATGGCGACTTTCCTGTGCGAACGGTCAGCATGATGGAAGCTCTCAAGACGTCAGGAGGGCTTACCCATATCAAGGCCACCCTTCGGAGGGCAGTTGTTGTGCTCGTATGTCGGGTCATTGCAGCCATACTGGTATGTCACGCCGGTGGTGTTATCCCAGCAGGCCTGGGAGATGCAGTTGTCTCCGGCGAAGCAGCACCAGCTGGAAGCATAGTCCTTACCCTGAGACCTCGAGCCGTCATCGTTCTCAGTGAGGCAAGGAACGAGCGAGGGATGGGCGGGAGAGTCCTTGGCGTAGTAGCACTGGTTCCAGTCTTTGACTGGGCTCTGCGCTACGATGAGTGGCGCCGAGGCGAGCAGAACGAGGGGGAGCATCGTGAAGCTCGATCGTGAGCGTGGTGTAGTGGGTATCGTGTGGAGCAGAAAGGACCGTGTTGAGAAACACGTGGAGGCGAGAAATTTGCGGACCCTGTCGCCTTCAGGAAACGAGATTGACCATCCGTCGGCGTTGGCGTGGTGGTGTTTCCTGGGGAAAAAAACAAACTAGCGACCGTTGACGATGAAGGAAGAACGAAAGTCGAGACGAGAGTTGTTGGCGAATGGGTCGAGGTCCAAGTTGAGGCGGTTGCGGCCGGTTCGAAGCAGAAAGGGAAGGAAAGGAAGACACGGCACCTGCCCTTGAGAATGGACCCAGCGGCAGATCATTTCATTTTCCCTGCAACAATTTTCCAATAAAAGTCCCCCTGCCTCTCTGCCCTCTCACTCACTTCTGATTCTCAGCCCGTCAGCCCATCTGTCAACTTTGCTTTTTCTCCGTCATGTTCCACGACCAACAGCACCGCAGCACCAACAAGCTGAACTACAGCCAAGCGTGTAAGCACAAGCAAACATTTCACAGCCCCCAACGGCCAAGCCGTAGCCTGCTGCCGAAGTGACACATGGGCTAGCCAACCAACAAGCTCCAACAACAGGATCTGCGGAGAATTGCACACGAGCTGTGTTCCCCGTCCGTGCCGGGGTTTTCTGATAGGCCCGCTGCCGGGGGCCAACCCCGATGCTTACAACGCGGGTGCAGACATGAGAGACACGGAGAACGATGCCAGATTGGACCAAAGCCAGCCTGAGTTGAACAGGGGTAGGGTAATTGAGCGGCCGCCCCAAGGGCTACGACTGCCTATCTGATCAACATAAAGTAAGCCGCCATCATGCACCCGTTGACCTCTCATCACGAAATATTGGGTTGAATGGCTGGCCTCTCGGGACCTTTTATCTCGGAAACTGTTATCTCGTCAGGTCGTATACAAGCCCCGTTTTTTTAATGCTCGATTATTACTGCCGACAGTGGCAAGGGGCACAAATCAAAAGACGATATCCTCGGCTTAGGTAGCTGAGAACTACCCGTGTCACTATACATCAGGTGACGTCTTTATATGGATATTCCAAGGTATTTTTCAAAGCCTGGGCACCTAGGTTGGTTGGACCGGCCGCATAACTCTGACCAGAATCTTGGGTCTGGCGGGTCAGCCCCATTGACGCTACCACATGGTCTTCCATCAGTGGATAATTCTTATCCTGACTCAAGATCTGCAGTTTTTATCACCCCCAAAAAGATAGCAATCGTAACCCGGGCCCTTGGTGGAAGAAGCACTCCAGCAGGGCCGTTTCCGACCAACATGCTGAAAGGAGTCGCACTTCCCAGGAGCGGTAGCCAACGTCCATCGCGCCTCCCGTCGCCTTGTGATAGTATCAAAGCAGCTGGAGCCTTTGAGTACGGTCGTTACTGACGGATAGTGAGAGGGCTGTTAGGGACGTGGTGGACATCGTGAACATAGCGGATGAGGAGACTCGGAATATTGAGGCTTTGTCGTCATAACCCGGCCGAGCCTGCAAAAAAGGTCGCGCCTGCCGTCTCAACTCTCCTTCCGACTTTGACGCTGCTTCGTGTCACCACCCGTCGACGCATATCGACGTCTGTCTAAGTTATGTCAAATATTTCTTCTTGCCAACGAGCTCAACCGTCTCGGGCATCTTTGACTTCATACAGCTTTAAAGGCAACACGAATAGATGAAGAAACATATGGCTTGCCTCGCCGTCCAGAGCGCCATCAACAGCGGAAATACAGTTGAAGTCTGAACAACTGTAAGACGTGCAACGGATTTATGGATGCTTCTCAACTCAGTCGGGCCCTCGATTCGAAAGAGAATTGAGGCTATTTGCGCGACGGTCACTAGGTAAAGCCGTCCCTCCGCTCCTGGGCTTCGCTCGTCTGTCGTCATTGAATTGATGTGAATATCAGATGAGGACGGGGCCACGGGCATTGGTAATTCCTATGTTAGGGAAGTCGTCGCTACCTGGTTGATATAGACCACAGGAACCGTCCGCCAAGATGGCTCGGATGTAAAGCCAAGTACGGTGGTCGAGATGGATGTCTACCGCAACGAAAGGGCCGTGGGTTGAGCGTACTTTCGACAGAGACCACGTTCCTTCACCATTGGCATCGAAGTTTGACAGAGGTTCAACTGAGCCCGTCCGTAGTAATCTTGCATTGCCTGCGTCGATATTGTTCCAGCACCTGCCGGCAGAGAAGCAAGAGAGAATTCATCCCTCTGCTTTTGGTCTTACGGACTGTTCTATTGGGGTTTTGGTTGTGTCCACCCTGGCGCAAAATTCTTTTCGGGCCCGTCTTAGAAGTGCTCCTTCTCGGCGCCTCTTTGGCTGCAGATATCTCTGGTTGTCTGTCGTCTGGTGACCTGATTGTTGATGACGGCTCTATCCTGGAGGATGACTCCGTCCTAGAGGACGACTCTATCCTGGAGGACGACTCCGACAATATCAGCACTCAGACCATCAGATCAGCTACTAAGGCTACTAAGCCTCCAAAGCCACCTTCGTATGCAGTGGCATTGTCTAACATTCTGGACAAGACGACTATGAGCTAAATGCATGCAAAACTCGTGCAGAATCTCACTGGGCTTCCAGTCAAGATCACTCGGTCAGCAAAGCAGGAGGTTATCAGCACCCTCAAGCTTGAGAAGCAAGCCCTTGCTCTCACCTCTAGCTACTTCTCCCATCTGCGCGCACAAAATTCAACTCGTGTTTACGCTCTTCGCACCCATCACATTTCAGCTCACCACCTTCAGAATCATAACAGTCACAGAAAACATGGCAGCGCAAGTCTTGTCAGAGGAACTCGGGTGCTGTGGGACGAATTGGGAAAGAGCGCCTGAGGTCAGTTGAGTTGCGACTTCCCGTTGCTGCTTCCCTCGATCGCGTCGCGTCGCTTCGGCTATTTAGCCACCACCTCCTACATCAACTCTTACTTTCTCCCACCGCCAAAACCTCTTGTACCGTGAAAATCCTTTCACCTCCAAATTGCCCCCGAGCCAAGGGCGTCTGGTCTCCTACTTCCAACCCTCTTCCAACCCTCTTCCACTTCCAATCCTCTGCCACCTCAAACTCCCCTCCTCCCAAACTTTTCTCACCTGCCACCTTCTTCGACTCTCAATCTTTTCCACCTTCAAACTTCCAACTTTCCCTCGCAATCAAAATTCGATCGTCCCCAATTCGATCGTCCCCAATTTCTTCCCACTTCATTTTGGGAAAGCCCCAGGCCCTCGAAAATGGAGGCCTTGCCAGTGGAGACGATCGTGGAGATCATGCGACAGTGCGACAGTATCGACGACCTTCTCGCACTTGCTTCTACATGCGAACGCTTTCAATCGACTTTCGACAAGTTCTGTCCTAGCATTCTTCAGCATCTCAAGGCTCCTGGCATCCCAGACTTTGATGACGCTCTCGCAGTGGTAAGACACCACAACCATTATTCTCCCGTTGCAAAGAACCAATCTAACAAAGTTCTTTTCAAATAGGTCAGAGCAACCGCTATCGTCAAAGGCTCCTACGCCAAGGGAGTGCTGCCACCCAAGCCCTTTCCCTTTGACCAGCTCGCGCACGCAAAGTCACCAGCAACGCTGGTTGAGTACCAGAAAGTCATCAACCTCATTGAATTTCTCAAGTTGATCGAGGCCGAGTTCGCTCACCTCTGGCGGAAGTACCTGCCATACATCAAAGATGACCTCGATGACCTCCGGCGCTCTTGGGAAGGCGCGTTCAATGACAGCATGCTCAAAGCCCTACTCATGAATGCTGCCCTGGCTGGGGAGATGGCGGAGCCTTTTTGGAACGCCGGCCAAAAACTCAGCGATCCTTCTGGCACTGGTGCCAAGATCCTGCAGTCAATTGAGGACCCCGAGAGCCGTCATCTGGGAGGTCGTTGGCAGCGCGACGAGTCTGGTATGACTTGGGTCACACGTGACCACTACACAGAAGTCAAGGATTGGCTCAACGACAAAGACATTCAGTATCTCGAGACATACACCGCCTACAGAAATGACAGGTACACGGGTCTCAGCAAGGATCTCAGCAACACAACCTTCGGCAAGCTAGCAAAGCACTTCAGGCTCTAGAACAAGTCCGCCGACTGTTTCCTTCCTTGAATTTTTCAGACGACTTTGAGGGACTTGCAAGACTATGCCTTTTTCGAGCACCCCGAGGATCAAGAGAACCTTCCGTACTTTCAAACAAGATTCAACAGCGATTCTCCGATCAAGCAAATGGTCGTTGCGATTCTCCACCTTGGTCCATTGCTGCCCGGAAAGCTCACTCGCCTCAGTCCCGAAGCCCATGCCGGAAGAAGAACCGTTGACTTTGTCCCATTCGGATGCTTCAACGTCCACACTTACGCATTCGACGCCGTTGAGGAAGACTATTGGGAGCCTGAGTTCTTCTGGGGACAGGTTGGTGGCATTAGTCTGCTGAAGGCTCACAAGCCCCGCGGCGTTGACTCGGGAGGAAAGTTCGCGGACCTTACCGACATTCTGAGCTTCCATCGGGGAGATTTGGATTACATATTTGAGAAGAATGATGAAAAGGACGATTGCGGGTATGATCCTCGTTGTCAAGTCGAGGCCGACTGGGACACCCGATGGAACAGGCTCAGGTGCGACGAGGACATGGATTGGTAGGGTGTGGAACGGAGAATAGCTTAAACACAGGATGGCATACAAGATTATCGATAGCTCAACAAATGTCGGTCTGCACGACGTGCATATCACGCTTCGTCACGGATGGTCCACGTGATGTTCAATCTTCAATTCTATTTCGAATGAGACGATCGAGGTAGCGACTGACAATTCCATGTTTTCCAAACCCACCCATCCAACACCTTGCAAGTAATAACATTGGCGCTACAGAAAATTACCCATCAAATCTATCTCTATCAAAATCCTTTTTACATCGGTGGCTCAACCTTCATTGCCGGTGACTTCCGTGATTCGCATCGTCTGGGCCTCCGGCAAGGCCTGGGGAATAAGTTGTTTCGCAAGCGGAGGTGGATCTTTTTGAAGTGCTCCCTCTGCAAAGTCGTTAGTTGACCGTCCTTCAATTTTCTCAGCAGAATTGCTTACCATATTGTCTTTGCGACTGAATATTCGACCGCAATCAGGGTGCGGGCACTTGATTGTGGGCTGGTGCGAGCCCATATGGCGTTGGTAGTCTTTCCTCGTTGAAAACCCGACGCCGGCTTTCGCGCAGGGCTTCTCCGTGCAGAAGAAGCACTTGTCGTGGCCTCGGTAATGCTTCCTCAAGTCGCACGCGCGGATGAATACCCTCGTGGACCGGCAACCTTGGAACTTGCATCGCCAACTTCCATTCGCATCGAGGTATCCCATGTGGCGCAGGTCTTCTGGTTCCCAAGTCTCCTCCTCCCGCTCTTCTGCTGGGCTGGATGAACCCTCACTCGTACTCCATACGTCCCAGCTGGGGGGTTGGCCGGCCATAACGTTGGCTGGCGTGGGAGACGTGATCACCCGTGTGTTGGAGTTGGAGGCCTGAACCAGATGGCTGGGCCCGTACTGTGGTATGGCACCGGAGGTCGTATCCAGGTACGGCAAGGGCTGGTAGAGGCATACAGGATCTGGATGCAACGTGGATTGAAACCATTCTCCGTTGAACGGAGGCGCTGGCCCGAGGCTGAACGGGTAGGGCGCTGGTCGCGCCTCGACTTGTGGGAAGTATTCGCCTCCATTGAAGGAGTTTCGCTCAGTCTCAAATGGCGGTTCCATCTTGTTCACAGAACTCCTTGAGCATGCGAATCAACGGCAAAAACAAGCTTGAAAGAAAGAAAGAGATCAGCAGAGGTTGTCCTGTTTGTGGAACGGGGGAATAGCAAAATGTGGCAGAATGCTCCGAGTTAAAGACGAAACCAACCCGTAGAAAACCATAGATTTCCAACCCGTCGATATATATCTGGGCATGATAAACTCTATTCTCGTAACCTGGGCCAATAGCGAAGCGGCGGTATAGCAGTTTGGGGTGCCGTTTCACCAGTACGTACTCACTGTTGTTGGCCGAAATTCCACAGCTTCGAGAACTTGGCTTCACCCCGCCTGGGCCCTTTCATCGCCGAATGAACGGGCCATGTGGCGGCTGGTAATCGGCAGCCGCTGTGGTCGGCAGTCCATTCAGCTGAGAGTCGCCTTACGAGCAGGTCGCGATCTTCCGCCGGGGCTCCCGGTCCGGAAACCCCACTGTGAAGATTGCGCTGGGATCCCCGGCGCCTTGGTTTGACGTGATGCGCGTGCAACACTGCAGTGGGAATATGCCAGTGTCAGGGGCTGGGCAGAGTGCTGGCATCATAATCCCTGCTTCAATGCCCGCCTTCAGCGATGATGGGAACTATTCGGCGAGAGCGTGAATGGTGCGTAGAACTGTTGGATTACCAAAAAAGCGCCCACTTAGATGGATTTGCGCGAATTCTGATCGTCTTGTGGTAGAGTTGAAAATCCCGCTGTCGCATTCAATCTATCAGGCATCCGTTTTCGAACAGTATGCTTATTTTATCAAGTGTAAGCGCTGTCCGTGCCCGCCGACGGCGATCATGCCGCGACTCAACAATCAACTGTTCCAAGTCCCGCACCTGATATCCTTATTAAATAATTAATTGCAATACAAACTCAAAGATATTCGACCGAATTTTCAACCGGCCTCACCCGCGGCAGTTTGGGTGTCCCTCTTTGCGTCTACTGCGTCTAGGTCGACATTGAGAATTCTACACGCTCGGATACGTGAGACTAAACTTACATAAAAGCGTTGTCTCCTGAATGTTTTGATAATGCACTTACAGATTGAGATGCAAATCATTCTTGAGAGTCCTGGCAATACACCTTTATTTCTGTGATCGGTTATATATGAGCCTTGAGGGGTTTAAGCATTCATGGATCCTTGCGGATGTATGATTGAATATTCGAGGTTGTAGATCAAAGGTGGGGCTACTACTACTGTTTATGATGGCAAAAATCCCCGACAAAGGCAAACGAGTTTTTCAGTTGCCTGTGATTCAATCCAAGAGGGTCAACCTGTCCCGGCTTATTCCTAGCGAGAGTTGGGAGCGTCACATTGTTTTCATCCATTCCCTGACGGAAATCCCTCTTTCTGATTCATCCTACCCGTTAGAACCTTGTCAGATTTCCAAATGCAGCTTGCTGACTTGAATTTCTCCTATCTCTTCAGATTGAAGACGAAACAGTACATGAACAACATAGCTGATGGAACCTCAAAAAAGACTCAATTTAAGAGTTCGCCCACAACCGCACAGTTTGGGAACGGGGTCTGCGATAAGTGTGGCACGGCGCTGCCGTGGTTGGTAAGAGGTCTCGGCAGTTGTGGTCCTCGTCCGATATCCGGCAACGACGGCCTCATGAATCCGGGTCTCGGGGGGCCTATGGGTCCGGGCGTCCCCTCAGAAAGTAATAACGGCCTTCTCCGTCAATACTACGCGACCGGTTGGCAATGCGACTGGCTCCTGGAGTCCTGAAAGCTGTCAAACCCCTCCCATTGATTGACCGGGGTCCCTGTCGAAATCGGTTAGCCAAAGTTTCGAGTCGTCTAGCGCGTGGCGAGATTCGCCAAACTCGTGATCTTAGTATATAAACCTGGGCAGTTATTTCCCATCGATTTCCGTTCAGAGAAAAATGCCGCGCACTCGGTCCTGAATTAGGTATCACTCGCGTCAGTCAGGAAGCTCTGGTCACTGAGCGTGAGCGTGGCCCGGCTGGTGGACGTTTTGGAAACCCCCGGCAACTATGGTCGACGCGTTCGTACTTGAAAGAAACACATCAAAGAAATAGGAGCGCACCAGCGTGAAATAGAACGGAAAACAACATTGTCAAATGGTCTTTTGTGTCTATGTTTTCGGTATGAAATGTCGGTGATGGAATTGAGCTCAATCATGCCGACACTCGTTGAAAACGGGAGGTACGGTTCGTACAAGGCTGTCACGAAAGACACTATGGCATGGCAACTTCACAGAAAGGGGTCGCAAAATATTGAGATCATGCTCCTTGGTCAAGCTCAGACGCTAGGTGGGAAGGTTTTAACCAATTCAGACAACTCATGCGATACAAGGCACGGCAGTTCTCAAGTGATCCAGCCTGCCTTCAGTTGGGTTTACTTCTGCATATTACGCTTCTATCATCCGTCTTGGCAGCCATGATTCCAATTCACCGGCATCTCTATCATTGTACATCCAACATACCTGATGAGTGACTTCGTCGTATGTTGAGTGCATAGACGTCTATCACAAGCTCAGATTGGGTACCCTGAACAATTTGATTCCAAGGAATGGAGTGCACACATCATACAAATGAAGAACATCCACCGTTCCTCATGATACTGCAACTTTGATAGAAGAGAGTCACATGAAGCAGAATAGCATTCCCGAGTTTGATAAAAATAACCAAGGTGAAAGACGAATGCCGAAGCCTCTCTCTGTGGTCGTCTGGACGTGGCCAAGTGCACAATTTGATGATCTTTGACAAATACAGAATCAAAGAAGGGTGCATAGAAAGCAAGAAGTCCCAGAAAAATTGCACGGGGGCAATATGTGATCTTGTTCTACCTCCACACATCACTGTCTATAGACACCAAAATACCATACACCATCCTGAATAGGTGACAGCTGTCAGGATAGCATCCGCAATCATGATACACTCATAGAAGTTTCAAGACAAGCATTAACCTAGTACGGTACCCGAAAAGAAAACTATTATGTGTGGTGAGGCATCTGGGGGGAATATGAGGCCTTGTTGCTGAACCTCAAACAAGACCAGATTTATGGGACGACGCATTCAACGAAGGCCGGACTTCTCCTGTAATAGTTCTCACAGGCTCTTTCAAGAGGGGGGAGAAAAACGAAGTATGCAGCTACTTAAGGTATTGAAGAAGAGGGGAACCTTTTCGAAAGAACATCGTCATCTTGATTCGATTTACTTATCGATCAGGCGCGATAAACAACCAAGGAGGTCTATGAGTGACCGGAATTACCAAGTACCAGCTCAATATGTCTTCTCATAGCAGACACATGCTCGCCATATCACCTGAAAAAAGGCCACGCCTCCGTCAACAACCGTACAATCTCTGATACTTAAGCTGGCCTGAGTCTCTCCGTGCCAGACACCTGTCCAGGTTGGCAACATCTCCAGGAGCCTGTGACCCCCTTAGATCAGCTGCCATGGTGCGTACATGTAAGTGCTGAAAACAATCTCGAGGACGCTTAGATGCACTACTGCTTTAACCACTCTGCTTGAATGAAGCGTCTTCGGTGAGCCCCTTTGATTTGTAAGGCTAGTGCCAATAGTCGACCACATATCAGTGCGAATCATCCTGGCGCAATATGCAATGGCTATAACGGCTTGGCCGTACCTGCTGCAGCGGCTTGTGCAAGACCTCGGACCACCCATTTGCTGATAGAATACGCTAGTGCAAATAAACATCTTATACCTATCAACTTTATCTCTACTTTTCAGCGAGACAATTGACCCTTGGAATGGAATAAGATACAATCAACTTCATACCTCGGCTCTGCTGAATCATGACCTGACCTGCATATTTGTGACCGAAGACTGCCCGGGGCGTTCATTTCTAGTCATGTTTTGATGATGTGTTATGAAATCCGAGCAGGAGGAACTAAAAGCACAGATGTTATTTCATATGTTCTTGCTAATCTCGAGGATTGGGCTCGTTGTAATCAACCCAACGTGCGCCACCGTCTCATTCGCAATCATTCATGTTTCCCCCTCGTGGATTAGTAGCCATTTTCATCACCAGTGGTCAGACGTAGCACATCCATTTTCTGCTAGAATATTGTCCTCTTTGCGTGAGCGGTCGGTTCCGTAGGCCGATCCCCAGTCCGGCCGGTGGGATACCGTATGCCGAGTACCGAATGCCGGATACCCACTGCTGGAACAGGACGAGGAGCGGTGTGGACCAAGATTATCTTGCAGAAAGAACGCCGCAGAGCATATATTACTGGGCTGTAAGAACAGTAGATTACTGTCCATACTTTTACTTTCTCTGTTGCAGCCGCGATACTTGCGACATTAGGTATTCTTATCGTGGGAAACAGCCAAAATGCCTTTATCAAACTTTCACGTACCGCCGTCCACCTCGACCGTCAATGTCCGAGTCATTGACTCGACATCCCAAGTTGGCTGTAGCATCGAAGGCATGGTGTCGCATATCATCAAAGGACACACCTGGCTTCAATGTCCCGCCTATGTCTTTCTGGTGGAACACCCGTCTTCGGGTCGCAAACTTCTTTTCGATCTCGGAGTACGCAAGGACTTCGAAAACCTAGCCCCGCCTATCCAGCAGTGGTTCAAAGAGAGCGGCACGACCTGCAGCGTCGACAAAGACATTAGAGAAATCCTCGAGGAGGGCGGGATACAGGCAGTCGAAATTGAAGGCATCATCTGGAGCCATTGGCACTGGGACCACATCGGAGACCCAAGCAGATTTCCGAAAAGCACTGCCTTGATAGTAGGACCAGGCTTCAAGAAGATCCTAACACCGGGCTACCCTACCAACCCGGGCGCGCCTCTCTTGGACTCCGACTTTGCCGGGCGCGAACTCCGTGAACTAAGCTTCGCCGAATCCGCCATCAGAGTCGGCTCATTCCCCGCCATTGACTATTTTGGCGACGGAAGCTTCTACATCCTAGACGCGCCAGGCCACACTGTTGGTCATGTCAACGCTCTTGCGCGGGTGACGACCAATCCAGACAGCTTCATCCTCATGGGTGCGGACACCTGCCACCACAGTGCCGAGATGAGGCCGTCCAAATATCACCCGCTGCCCGGCGAGATATCGCCACATCCGTTTCTTTGGGGGAGTCAGATGCCTTGTCCTGGCGCACTTTTCAAACCTATTCTTCGGGACGAAGATACGACTAAGCCGTTCTACGGCGTTCATCGACCTGGTATGCTCTTTGGCGACCCAGATGCCGCCGAAGAGACTGTCGACCGGATCATTGAAGCTGATGGAAGCGGCAACACTCTTGTTGTGATCGCGCATGACAGTCACTTGAAGGACGTTATGAAGACATTTCCGGAGTATGCGAATGACTTCTTGCGACAAGGTTGGGCTCAACAGAGTAGATGGTTATTCCTGAGTGATTTCAAGGATGCGGTTGGTGTGGATCAAAATGAAGAGTCGTAAACTCGATGCAGACATAGTGGTTTTGCAGTTCTTCATCGCACAACTTGACATAGAGTAGAATAGAAAGGGACCCAAACAGAGATAGATTCGAATAGCAAGATATTTAAATAACCATTGGACACCTTAACGATCGATTTGATGCAATGTTACAGGCTGCATGGCTAGTTGCACATTCAATCAATATCAACATGCAGAGTGAATGAAAGAAGCTACCAGATTGGATTTGAAATGAATGGTCGCTGAGATCAAAATCCTTGTCAGAGTCTATTGTCAGACTTTCTGTCCCAGATATTCTGGCCTAGATTGCCGATGGTCGCTTTTAACTCTTGCAGGTGATCGTCGTGGATTCCTCGAGGTGTGGTCCGATATTTCTTGCACAGGTGTGCTGCAGCCGCGGCAGCCAGCGCATGCTGTCCTCCATTTGCCATGAACTTGGCGTTGGAACCTCCAATGTGGGTAGTGCTGATGTGTTTTCCTGCCATCATCAAGTTCGAAATATTGGTCGAGAAAAGACATCTGAATGGAATGTCATACGGCTTTTTGTCCCGCTCATCCCACTCCCAAGCTCTCAACCGGAAATCGTACTTTTCATCGCCAGGGTAATGCAAGCAAAATGCGCCTGCATTCTGAACCACCGCATCTGGGAAAGCTTTGTGATCGCGAATATCAGTCTCCGCCAGAACATAATCGCCCTTGTACCGCTTGAATTCTCCTTGGGCTGCAACAAAAGCCACCCAATCAAAATCAAGGTTTGCGTAATTCTCTGGTTCCATCGTTTTCACATTATGAAAGGTTCCGTAAATGGCGCAGAGAAGGTGATCTCGGATGTGTTCACCGTTGGTATACGGATCAAGCCATTGACCATACTCCCAGAAGTGAGTAAGAGGTCCCTTCATCCGCATATCGGCGGTCGGATCAGGTACGAAATTCGGAGGAATGACGAGAGGGCCAGGTCCGTTCTCAAGACCAGGTTCCCGCAGTTGACCACGGAGATCTGAGTAGTCTTTCGCAACCTCGATGGCCCAGGGCACAATAGGGAACGACACAGCCGCGTTAGCCATCTTGGTTCGGAAAAAGAGTGTGTGGCCATGATGCATGTCGTCGGCCTCGGCAGGCGCAAGACTTTCGCCGTACATTGACTTGGATTCTTGACCAAAGAGTGTCTCCGCACCAGTGAATATGCCAAGAACAGCCTTTCCGGAGCAGTCAATAAAGGTCGGAGCCGACAGGCGGATTTCCCTTCCAGTTCGAGCGTGGCGAGCGTCCAATGATGTTATTGCGGAGCCAACGAGATGCGCATCGTAGACAGTGTACTCCATGAATATTGTCGCGTTGGGCTCCGCGTCGAGAAGCTGCTTTGCCAGTAAATCCCCGTTGGCATGGCGCTGCGAAAGTTGCTGAATCAAAGGGCTAGTCATTCCACGTGGGGAGAGACCAATCTCAATACTGGCATTGCCGCCAAGTTTAGGGCGATCTTGCACAAGAGCAACGCGGTTTCCCAGTCGTGCGGCTGCTAACGCTGCTGTGCAGCCAGGTATCCCTCCGCCGACTACCACAACGTCATATGAACCGGCATCGACAGGATGGTCAGGTAGTCCACGCAGTCTTCTCCGCCATGCACGTGCCTCCTCATTATTTTCATTCGGCGGGGGTGTATCGTTAAGGCTGAAAAAAAGAGCGTCACAACGACCACAGAATCCCGTCAGGTCGTGGAGCACAATGCTTGTATCGCCGTGTGGAAGACCCACAACACCTGCGTACTGCCAGGACCAGTCCTCATTGTTTGTGCCGAAAACGGTACCCAGGGTGTTTTCATTGACGGTCAAGGTAAACTGGCCTGGATGATGGTCAGGAACCCAATCTTTGGCTCGAACCCAGACATGGTAGTGCCCCTTTTCTGTAGATAGGACGGTTGTTGCGGCCGCGACTGGCTTGCCGTTACCGTGGGCGAGAAGGTATGGCGAGCCCATCTCTGAGTCGAATTGCGAGTCCAGGATCCAGCCACCATAGTCTTGGAATTCTTCTGCTTCCAGAAGTATGCCTGACTGTGGGAGCGACGACATGATACAAAATTACTTGTGGTGTAGTGTGTGATGTATTGCCACGAATAAGAAGTAAATAGAATAACCGTTTCTTGTCTTCCTACTGCTGGTTGTATTTTATATTGCAACGCAACCATTAACGACCGGGGTTCATTCACAACTAACCTGAGGACTTGGGAAAGATTATTAAACATTGTTGTAGTCCGAGGTTGACGTCTGGTTCTTCATGTGTGGATACCTTCTCTGGAGCCGACATTCTCGGCTCGTGGACTGATTGGCTGGTTTCGATGCACGGCAAGCTTCGTAACTCGCAGTCGCTGTAGAAAGTGGAGGTTTTGCGGCTTCCCGCTCCTTGGCAAGTTGGTCCGAGTTGGATGTTTTACGGTTGAACGCAATCATGGTCTAGCAAAAGTATTTGGGTCATATCCTCATTCGAGTAGAAACATCTGGATTGAAGCCACCGACAAGATCGCCACAAAGACTTCATAGATCAAAGACCGAATCTATCTCAAGCATGGAAACTAAGGAACGGAGGCGGGATTGCTGTCAATCCGTCGGGCAGATCGATTTAACGGAGACGCGGGGTCTTTGGTAGCTTCGGCTCCCACGCCGGCTCCCACACTAGCATTGGTGGGTACGGTTGAAATAGCAGTCTGATTCCTGCGTGCTCGGCACTTGGACAACCCTACATTTCATCATCGTCGGCTCGAACTCTAACATGGATTCTAGAACGGTGCGAGAGCGTGCCAACGTGGTGTGCGTTGAATGTCATTCTAGAAAGGTGCGTCGTCCCCAACGTATACTTCATTGTCTGCGAGGAACCGTTGTCTGACCACAGTATGGCCAGGTCAAATGCGACCTCCAAAACAGTCCAGATGATAAGTGCCGGAATTGTCGCCGCTCTGGTGTCCAATGCATGCAAGATTGACCCATTCTCCCAAAGTTGCTCTACGGAGAAATGCTGACCGCATGGTTGTTGCAGTCGACGGGATGGCGTTAGAAAGAGGCGGAAGATCATCACACGGCACGGTCAGGCACTACTACCGACATCGCCGACTGTGCCGACTATGCCGCTGCCTCCCTCCGGCCTCGGCATTGTCAGTATAGAGAACGAGATTGGGGCGCAGATGATCACCCCAATGTCGTCTTCCGACTCCAGCACTCGGACTTACCAGTCGGAAGGATTCATTTCCCACAACTCCGTCCTGTCTTACGACTCCATCACCCAGCCAATCGCCATGCATGATGGCCTTCCGCCACGGATTTTCCAGGCTAGAGATATCATTTTGGGCGCGACACAGGCGAATAGCCTCCCAGGTCCATCGCTGAGAAAAGCGTTGACGGACAACTTCATTGAAAATGTTCTTCCTTATTGTCCCGTCGTTGATTCGAAAGGCCTTGCGGACGAGAACTCGTCGATCCTGCTTCAGTTAGCCGTGTGTCTCGTCGGGAGCATCATGCGTCATGATCCCAGCAGCCTGCAATTGAGTTACTCCCTTTACGAAAAGATTCAAACTCTACTTTACATCGATTTCGAAGATGATAATATGGCCCTGCTGAAGACGTTCTGCCTTCTGTCATGCTGGGCTCCAGCCTCTCCGTATCGGGTTACGCTTCATGGGCCGTGGCATTGGACGGGGATGGCAGTGCGATTAGCGATACAAATGGGCGTGCATACGCAGTCAAGTTATGCAGGAGACGAAAGCGCCGGATGTTTACGGCGGATCTTCTGGTACTTGAACGTGAGTGCCTCCTTCCCTTCTACTCTTACTTAACGAGTCTGGCTTCTGCTTTATGTCACCTGTTCTGTTTTGGAACGAAGCCCCCAACGTCACCTTCAACATCTCTTTCTACATCCCAATTTCAAACAAAGCAACTTTTGCATCTAAGTGAGACTTTTCACTGATCTCTCGCAGAATACCGAAACACTTATGGTTGCCTGTTGGGGCCGCCCCCGTTCTCTGAAGCCAGAGGATTGTGACGTGCAGCCCCTTGAGGCGTCAGACTTCGCCGCTGGAGGGGTATCTGTCATGGTTTCTCTTCATTTCACGAGACTGATGAACGTTGCTCGCAGTGTTGCAGAATTGAACACCAAAAAGGGGGTTCCCTCTGAACATGAGGTTGAAGAAATAATCACATCGCTTTGTACTTGGTATCGAGGTCTGCCAGAAGAGTTGCGGCTTCACGACCAAAACGGAACCCGAAGACCATTTAACCGTTTTACTTCGGAATTACATATCCACTATTTGACGACGATCATACTTATTCAGATGCTCAGCAAAGACCGCCATTCCCCGTGGCGGACGTCCCCAGCCTCAATTGTGGCAGCGTCTTGCGTTGCTCATCTGTACGAAGAGATTCACTGCAGAGAACAAGCTGTACATTTGCTCAGTGTCAATGGCTTCTTGGCTTTAGTTGCTGCAATTGTGTTGGTTTTTCAGCGCCCGAAGTCGCCACAGAAGGAGGTCATTCGCAACAATGGGGTCAACAGCATTTGTTCCGTCCTGCGCCTCATGTGCGCCAAGTATGGCGGGGCGAGATCAGTGCTCAAAAGGGTCCAGGAGCTTCAACTGAATGCTGAGGGGAGAGAAACTTCCACCAACTGCCATCAAAACGGTGGGCCTGCGTCGTGCGCCCCGTGGGTAGCAAGGGCTGTCAACAAGCATATTCATGAGCTGTTTCCTTTTCCGCTTAGCTTTTGCGACAATATGGACTTTTTGGATCTGGCGGAAATAAGATGGGACCACCTTTCTTTTGATGCAGCAGGTGCAGCGGACTCCATGCCTTTTGAGCAAGTGTGGGACTCCGGGTTTTCGCTGATGGATATCCTGGAAGATGCCGTCATTTAGTTGGAAGAACTCACCGCTTACAGTCATTACTCGGTTAACCACATTCTCAGGCTGAGAATGCCATGAGTGAGGGACGCCAATAAATTACCTTGGTCAATACAGCCGCACTTATCCGAAATTTATCATACTCTTAATGGCCGTCCTGATCATCTGTCATTGGAGATACTGCTAAGTCACTCGTTAAGAACTGGCATCCACACTTCAGACCGGTTTTTTAATTAAACAGATATGTCCGAAGCTCTGGGGATACTAAGACGGCTGCAATCAATTCGGACCAGCCGATAATGATCAACAGAGCCACAAATTAAACTCTTCGGTCTCGGTTTACCCTTGCTAGATAGGTTGGTAACCACTTCCACTTCCTCGCCACAACTCGACCAAACCTATCAGTGAATGAGTATATATAACAACTAAATTCTCTCGAAGACATGACATCTCTTTATTTCTACTACAGTACATCACATCCTCCCCAGAACCTTCCACACTCCGAAATTACAACTATCAGAGTTCTATCGCTCACCCCTAATGAAGCTCGCCGTACTCTTTCTTGCGCCTGTCCTGGCGAATGCTGTCATAATGTATTGTGACCATGGCTATGACGGCAATGGAGAATGTGAAAAACAAGGCTTGAACACATATTGCGTAAGTTTGTCAGCCTACATTAAACTCTGTTGCTAACTCAAACAGTGCCACGATACATACGCAACGCCGCAATTCACAGTCTCTCGAGACGTTAAGATGGAATCTAGGGACCATTGGGGCGCCAGCCTTTGTTATTGGGGCGGTGAAACTACGTTTGGAAATGTTTACTGCGCATAAAAAGCTTTGTGATTGATAGCGAGGTGAAAGTTTCTGTTGCTAGGTGCTAGGACCTGTGCGCAAGGGTCGCAGTTGACCGACTCTGTCGAGCGTCGGCTGGCTATGACAGGGTATTTAATTTGATTGATTCCATCTGTCCCGCTTATCAGTCACTTTCAGACAAGTAGCTATGTCTGGATAGTGGTCTTTGGCTCAGCTGACGCGTAAGAGGATCGCAGTATACGTACCTAGAAGCCCGTAATTGTTAACCCCTGATAATCCTTTTTCATACTCTCGCATAACAGGTTTTCGCCCACGACCACGCCTTCTGAATGTATTTCGATGTCATTGAAATCAAGATGCCCTTGGGGCGGAAGGTCTTCCGCCCTGGTGAGGCATCATGACTAGCTGCATATAAGAGCTCTGCCATGATATTCAGATGGCGTAAGAATCCACAGCATTTCAAATCTAGCGCGTACCATGAGACTCAATCTCTGGCTAGGTAGCCAGAGTCTTGGAAGCAGAAGGAAGGCCGCGTGGGATGGTAGGAAGTGGATACCTTGGTGCGGTTGCCTAAGTATAGCCCGCTCGTCGACTTGAAAATTGACTATGGTTGACTATAGCATCGACTGAGTTCGTCTTACAACGTGAATTTGGCTAATTTTGTCGGCAACCCTGGGTTTACGGTCTATGATCTAGTGAACCCCGTCTCGTGGTCATTCGCTTCGGTTATGCCAAAGTTGCCGAGTACCGATGACTACCACCGACTTTGCCGAAATTTACGTCTACCGAGGACAATCGAAGATGCGCAACTCATATTTCTTTCCAGATACTATGTGAGCTGTACACTCTCTCTGAAAACACATCACCGCATGGAGGGTGCTCTTGCGGCAAATCGATGAATGCCGTGGCATTTCCCCAAAGTCTGAATCGTAGCAATTAGCCGGATGCCGGATGCCATGTACTGGCTGCTATCTGAAAGCTGATGTCCTTTGTATCAAACGCAGAGCCGACTCTCTTTGAAATTGCCAGTGTCATTACGGCTACTCCTACATATAAAGCGGGCTATGATGCCAGAGGACATAGGACTCGCAGAACCCATCATCCTTCTCTTGAAGAAACTGAGTACCTCGTTCGTGTCATCTTAACATTTACAAACATGTCTAATCTCATTGTGGTCATTGGCGCAACCGGTTGTCAGGGTGGAGGAGTTATCAACGCCTTTCTTAACGAAGCAGGGTGGAAGGTGAGAGGTACCACGAGAAACACCTCAAGCGAAAAGGCAAAGGCACTCTCCGCGAAAGGCGTCGAAGTCGTTCCTGCAAATCTCAATGACGAAGAAAGTCTCGAGAAGGCTTTTCAAGGTGCCACGGCAATTTTTGCATTCACCGACTACTACGAGACGTTCTTCGAATTGGGAGATGAGAAGTCTCTGGAGCTGGAGTTTGCCCAGGGCCAGAGAATTGCACGTGCGGCGGCCAAGACCCAGTCCCTTCAAAGACTCGTGTTCAGTGCCGGGCCTCACACAAGCCTGATTACCAACGGAGAGGCAGTCTGTCCTCATCTTGAAGGAAAGGGACGCATAGTCACGTATGTCACGCAGGAAATGCCCGACCTTGCCGCCAAGACAACATTTGCCATTTTCACCGTCTTCGCCAACAACGCATTGCTCTACGACATCTTCAAGCCCATCTACGTCGTTAGTAGAACTATCCACTCCATATCATCAAGACATGGACTAACTAAATTGAAGCCAAGCGCCAAGAAGTATGTCACCTTGTACCCTACTCCGCCCAGTACGCCATACCCATGTGTTGGGGATCCTGCAATCAACGGGGGCATCTTCGTTCGAAGACTGGTGAAGAGCCCACCACCTCCGGGCTGCTTTGTTCGATGCAACGTGGAAACTCTGACCATGGAGTCTTATCTCGCCGCCTGGGGGCGAGCAACCGGCCTCGCTCCGGAAGAGGGTTCGACTGCCGCCGTGCAGATTTCTCCCGAAAGCTATATTGAGCTTTGGGGTTCCATGGCGCAAGAGCAGCTGTCTCAATGGAAATTCTTTCAATGGCTCCATGATAATTATCCCCCAAAGTGGGAAGGGATTACGATCGTGGAAGGAATGGATCTCTTGACTGACAAGGACAAGAAGGAACTTCTGAGTGTCGAGGAGTCGCTGAAGCGGTACAACTGGAGCGCGTTCGAGAAGAAGCCAACCGCCAAAGCGGTCACTGGCCGGTTCTCTACCTAGGCGAAAGCTCAGGATGCCCAAACCTGTGGGAGCGCCATATGAAGCGATAACAGACCTGTTGAATTCGTGTCATTACTCTGCAAATCGCTCTCTATCAACATTCTTACGAGCATGAAGACGTATCAATAAAAAACCCTAAATCATACATTATTTCATGTTGAGCCACGGGCGGTCAAGTCATCCCTGACTACGGCATACACCATCTCGTCCATCAAGACACCGTTTTTGAATACCGCCTTCCTCAGCCTGCCTTCAAGCTGAAACCCGCTCTTCTGCAGCAAGGCCTGGCTTGCCTTGTTCTCAGAGAACACACCAGCCCACAGCCTCTCCACCTCGGCCTTTTCCTCACCCATTCCGTCGAACATCCACTTAACGAACGCAGGAACCAACTCGCTCATGATTTTTTGCCCCCAAAATTCCTCACCCAGCCAGTATCCCAACTCATAACCCCGCAAATACACGTCTTTGCCGGGAATGATACCGATGCTACCCATGGCTCGGCCCGATGTGGGGCAGATGATGACCCAGCTGCGGTACGGAGGTGTCTGGTTCATTGAGATCCAACTCTCGGCGTCGGCGAGGGTGTATGGGTGCGGAAACTGGTTGCGGAGATGAATGACGACGGCCTTGGAGTTTGCTGCTTTGGCAACGGATGGTGCATCTGAAGGGTGATACGGTCGGAGGATGCTTTTTGAGAGGGTGAGTATGGGCGTGGGCAGATCAGATGGGGACGCCATGTTGCATGCCAAGCCGTTGTGACCGAAATCTTCGCCCTGAAGTGAGTTGTCGTAAGTTCAAAAGTAGTTGCCTTTGCACAATGATGATGGACTTTTTGACCTTTTCTCTTAGAAAGGCGAGAGAACAGTCATTCGGCGGAGGGTTTCTTGTGGTTTAATATGTGTCATCAAATGACTCTTCGTACAAAAGTTCCGCTGTAGGCGATAAGGTAGTCAGCACGCAACGTTGCTTATCAGGCCCTGTGCAAGAATTGGATAGCACCTTATGGGCCACAAGATTCCTAAGTTAATTAGGAATCACCCGTCATCGTTCCCTTCAATCGGCGCCGGCCTCCCATCGAGGTCCGAAGGGATCTTGACAGCTAGACCCCAAGACACGGCGGTGTGAGTAAGACTGATACCACACAAGCTGCTTTGGTACGGCCCCAGCCACATGCAGCAGCCACAGCGTGTGGTGCGCGTATGATTTGCCCGCGTGGGCTGCCAATCGGAGGATGCAACATTAAGCGCAGCGCAGACATTGTCTCCCCTCAGTTTCCCTCCCGGCTAGGCAATTATCTCGATTTTTCAATATCAGGGTACCATATCGTTGCGAACAAACATACAAAAGCCGCAGACACATCATGGCTCACCTGCAACCCCACGTCGAAGGCCCCCAGTACCCGGCCGGGGTTCCCAGCAAGTTCGCTCCCGACGGGGCGGTCCAGGCCTTCGCAGGAAACACCATCATCTGCCATCTTTCCCCATCAGATCCCCTCTACGTCTCAATGCAGGAGCTCAGCGACAAGCTCGCAGCCAGCAAGTTCGCCTCTTTGATCACCCTCCTACCACCGACGAGCTTCCACATGACAGTCTTCGAAGGCGTGTGTGATCAAGTTCGGAAACCTGGATACTGGCCATCTGATCTATCTCTCGATGCCCCTCTTGAGAAGTGCAACTCCAAGTTTGAGAAAGCTCTGGGTGCATTTGATCTCGGGGATGAGCATGCGCCCCCGTACAAGATGACGGTGAGGGGGTTCGACCCACTCGAAATCGGCATCGGTGTCCGGCTTGACGGACGCACGCCGGCCGAGACGGAGCGACTCAGATCCTTGCGGAACAGACTCGCAGATAAGCTAAACATCCGGCACCCAATACATGATAGCTACGGCTTTCATCTCAGTGTTGCATACCTGCTGAGACATCTCACAGATGAGCAGAACCGAGAGCTCCAGGCTCTGCTGCTGAACCATTTTGAGGATATGCCCAAGGAGTTCGAGTTGAGCGCGCCGGAATTTTGCACCTTTGAGAATATGTTTGCATTCAAGCGCGTTTTTTTCCTTGAGAAAGAGCAAAGTTGAGGTTTTGTTCGCCTGGTCTTAGCGCATTCAGGGACAGGCCGGGCACGGTTTTAGTGCTGGCGATCGTCGTCACGGACAATGTGGATGAACGAGGCAGGCGGGGCATTCAGACCATCTTCAATATTCGTTCGCTGATGCAAGAGGGTATAATACAGTCTAGAAACATCGTCATCATCTCATGAGCAGGCGTCTGCGCTATACAATCCATGCCGACTCCGTGTAGTCCTTTGACAAGATCTGGTTGGTGTTCTTGGTGTACTTCAACCAGCAGTACGGGTCATCGTTGCCCTGGTCATCCTTGTAGAGATAAACAATGCCGGCGCAGCGTCCGAGCTCAGTTTGCTTGTTGACGTTGAACACGGCACAGAGTCGGATGCACTCCTCGATGTTTGTGGTCGGCACCTTGCCAATATCGTTGTAGATGTAGTCGCTGCCGCAGTCCTTCTCGAAGGTGAGGTTCGTTCCTGGGACTTCCCATGTCGGCTTGCTTGAGCTAGTGCCGCATTCACCCTTCTTGACAGCCGTGTCAGTTGGGGCGGGTTTACTGAGGTCGAGGACGGCGTTGGCTGTTCCCGAGGGTGTGGATGTGCTGGATGATCCGGCGGATGCAGATGCCGTGGCTCTGCGACAACGTTAGTTCCTGTAATAAAGGGAGGAAAGCCGACGAGACGTACTTTGCCAGCTCTGAGTTCTTCTGTGCTACCACGGCTCCAAGCGCACCGGCGACCGCGATCAGGGCGCAGAGGAGGAAGAGGGACACAAGCATCAGGAAGAAGGTAGGCTTGCGTAGGCCGCATATCCTCCCATCACGCGAGTCTCCTTTCTCCCCTGTAGGTGGCACGCCGACGGGAGTGGGGTTATTCGTGTAAGTTGTTTGCGTGTACTGCGTCTGGGGCGACGTCGCATGGTGGTCATAGTATGGCGCGGGTTGGTGCTGAGATTGAGGATAATACGGCTGAGGCGCATTGTTGAAATCCATGCCCTGATTCACTTCCAATCCATCGGGAATGGCACCGGACTCGGGGCCCGGAGAGCCGTTCGGGTTCTTGAGCATCTTTTCGGCTTCGGGCGACACGGAGTGGCTGCTGTAACCGCTTATTCTGCCTGAGTAAAAGTGGTCGTGCGGATGCAGAGATGCCATCTCAAACACAAGAGAAGAGCGGCCGTCTGAGATTCGGAGGTGGGAAGGGAGATGCTTAAATTGAAGGGTGATTTACCCGCGTAGTCCGGGGCGGGTTGACAGTGACAAGGAAGAGCAGGCAGAAATGTTTGAGGTGCTTGTAGACCGGAGAGGGATTGACAAAGGAAAAGGACAGAAGAGACGGCGGGAGAGCAGGAGAAAGTGACTTGAAGGATTGACAAGACGTGCCATCGCGCGGATCAGGGGGTCGTGAGGGGGCTGTAAGCAGTAGATGTGCTAGCTAAGCTACACAAGTCTAGGACACAATCTGGACGCCAGCCCGTTCCATCCACCGTCTGGGCCGGTAGGGCTGGCGGCAAACAGGTGGGAGGCTGGCCGGGACCTACCTAGTCTCACGACGTAATAACGATAACATCTTGGAATAGCTCGGGTGCTGGCAGCAGAAAGTGCAATATCCGGAGGGAAGGCAAGCAATGAGGGCAAAGCAAGGCACTGCCCCTGGAAGAGACTCAGCCGCCGAAGTGACCTCGTGGTCCAATGGACGAGCTCCGTGGGATGAGATCGGCGCCAAAGATGGGTTGCTTTTGGGCGCGAAGGATCCGGACCCTTGGCCAAGCCTAGCGCTTTTTGGGGCAAAGTAAGCTTCACGAGTAACCATAATTGTGCTGCCTCAAACGCCCCCCAATTTCAGCAGCGGCCAACCGATTCTCCCGCCAGTTTGTTTTGGGCCAGTGCCGCCCGTCTGCAGGATGAATCGTGTCAGTCTTCCACTGATACTCTCTACAAAAGTACCAAATAATGGTTAGATTCTTGCGCCGTTCAAGTTTCTGATGATCCTTCCCTTTCTCTCTTGCTTTGAAATGGTTTCTAGCTGGTTTCTTGGTCCCCACAGTAAGGCCTTGGTCCGTGACAGCGTCCGAATGAGGCAAAACAGCCCTGCTCACTTCATGTGCGATGACAAGTCCGCAACATTTAGCGGCCGCCCGAGTGAGATATGGTATGCGTCCCTTCACTCATTGTTGAGGCTGAGAGAGTCTGAAATCTTCGTCTACAAGACACCGTAATTCCCGGAGGACACAGCTACTAATGCTGCTGTGCCGCTGCGTCTCCGATTCCAATAGGTGTCCGTCATCATTGATCTCCTACGTCATGGACCTCGCCGAAGTCCTATTGTATAAACATGCCATTGAACTTTACTTGCTCACTCCCGAACAAAACAAACGGCCAGCCACCAAGGCATATTTCTGAAAGGACTCTAAGCTCGAGTATGTGGCGATGCGCGCTTTGAAACAAACCACCATGACAACAGCCTCCGGCGCTCAGCTAAGCCTTTGTGGCTACCCTTAGCGGGTGGTCCCGGCCAGTCAGCATCGGATGTTGTCCGCAGGCCAACAGTTTGCAACCCGGGGACGAGGTTGGCGTTCAGCCGCCGCAATACCCCAAGGTGTTGTCTTTCTCTGTTCAAGCGTCTTGGAATCCCTCATGTCTTCGGTCGCTAAGCGCGCCGCGGGCTTTCCCAGCTGTCAAAGCTTCGGCCCCGTCGTGTATCGGAAGGATCAGAGTTCCGGGCCGGGGCGGGGCCAGAGTCAGCATGCGTCGCGATAAGCCATCATACTCTGCCTGCAGGAAACGACAAGTGTCGTACTTACCACCCGGTTTACTTTTAATTCCATCTCATCTCGTCGCTTTATTGTAAACTCTGCTTATTGCACTGGAAACGTCGCAAACCGTTTCGTCCCCCAATATGTTAGGTTCTTGCACTACCACCTGACGAAATTACACGGTACACCTCACAATATGTCGTCTTTCAATCATTCGTATTCTCGGACAAGTCGGTGAACGAACACCGACGCTGAATGATCAGAATTTGCAGTCAAATCTGTGTGAGTAAGTGACAGGCGGTACTCGAACTTTAACGTGTGTGACGTCAGCGTCTCCTCGCATGGCTAGTGAGACAAGCCTCAAGCCCGAGCGTGAATGACATATGGAAGAGAGGGGCGGTCTGGAGACTTCCCTCAGTTTCCCGATGCAATAGCAACGCAATTCCCGATTGTAATCGAATACACAACGACAGAGAACCTTTTGAGTTACTTTGTCCATCGAGTGACAGAGAACAGCCTCGTCGAATGTCAATATGTGTCGCTGGTTCGCGTATTTGGGAGATGAGCCCCAGCTCCTTGAGGATCTAATCCTCAGACCCCGTCATGCCGTCGTGAAGCAAGGTGAGTTCAGCTCTCAGATTGGGGGCCAGAAGGCATGTTAATAAGATAAGTCGACGAGCATTTCTTGCCATCTGGTCATACTTCATTCGACCCCCAGAAGTCAATGGCCGTGTCCGCTGCCAGTGACACCGGCTCTCCGAATGCGTTCAGCAACATGGATGGCTTTGGAGTGGGATGGTTCTCAACCGTCGAGCGAGAGTTCGCGACCGGAGAACACGGCCGTGGGAAAGAGTTACTCCGGCCTATCGTGTACACCAATATTCGCCCACCCATGAACGATCTTGTTCTCCAGAGCATTGCCCGCGGCACCAGCACGACAGCGATCATTGCCCACGTCCGAGCTGCACCCGGGCTCACGCCCGTGGTGCAAACCAACTGCCACCCGTTCACCTTTGGACGGCATCTCTTCGCGCACAACGGCATTGTTGGCGCTTTCGCCTCGATCAGGACACCACTGCTGCAGTATCTCCCACTTAGGTACCAAACGGCCATTCTTGGCACCACGGATGCAGAGCATTTGGGGGCCCTGTACATGTTCATGCTGTGCGGAGAAGAGGGGGACTGGACGTCGCTGTATGGCGTCCATCAATTGGCGGAAGCGATGAGGAAAACAATCGTTATGGTCGAGAACATGCAGAAAGAGTTTGCGGGTAACTCGAAAGTCGAAAACACTCTGAATCTGGTCATCAACTCTGGCTCTGAGATGGTTGCTTTGAGATATGCTAGTCCAGCAGGCGTGGAGGCTCCGAGTCTATACTACTCCATGAAGGCAGGATCCACCATGAACAGGAAGTACACTGGGCATCCGGACGACACTAAGGGCGATGGTAGTCTTGACGAAGATAGGGATCTGTACGCGAAGGATGATCATGGCCGTCATGCCATCGTGGCCAGCGAGCCCAGCACCCTCAACCAAGATGAGTGGGACCTGGTTGAGCCGTCCCAAATGGTTCTGGTTGACGAAAACATCCGTCTGAAGGTGGTAGACATGTAAAATGGCGCATAATGACAGGTTCCAACTAGCTCAGATGTAGGGGTGACAATATGGCCAATACCATCATTCCTTTCTCTCAATCGGCATCTGGTAGCTTTGCATGCGGTTCCATTCCGTTCACTCGCGTGCGCCGAGAAGCTGGCCCACCTGGTTCCAAATGCTAACATAAGTTCTTCCGCAGCCGCACTTCCTTGCAGGTCAATCCCATGATGTCGCGAAGATATTCATGTTTTATGTTCTCGTGCATGTAGGGCTGATGGCCAAGACTGTTGTGCCCTTGACATGCAGCACCTTCGCGGGGACTTCATATCACGCAAATCGGAACACTGCTCCGGAAGCTTGTCTTGTGTTTCCAGCACCACATCCAGCCCATTCCCAGCCGAAAGTCCGACAACGTCCACGAATCATGCGACCGCAGCCAGCATTTTTAGCGAACAATTATGGAGACCGAAAACCCGCTCAACAGGACGGCCGGACGCGAAATGGAATTCGATAGCGCAAAAAGCTTTCCATCCAGACGTCCAGACCAAAGAAAGTGCTCAGTCGCGCCCCAAGCTAACTGCAAACATGGTAGCGCTCCCGGCCGCGATACCAGGATTGGCAACGCGTGTCAGAGTCTGCGCGTTCACCATCCCTTATCAATCAATCTAATCAGATGATACCATCTTCTCTGATTGGTGCTGGCTTCACGATGCTCCCACTATCCGCCCTTCTGAAGTCGGGAACCCGGCATCGGAGGCATCGCCAAGCATGTTCAGGACCCGCAAAATGGCCCCTACCCGACCCGAAGGATCGTCTTCCCTTCCCGTGTCCTCGGGTTCGCGCCAAGCACTAGACGATTTCGGTGCTTCTCGACCGCGATGTTCGGATGGCGTCCCCTCTTCATTCGTGGTGTTGAAGGAATGCGCGTGGGTCGACGGTCCTTTACGTAAAGCGCTAGGCTCAAGATGCATGGTTGGCGTCCCGAGGTGGGTTGAGAGACGGTGGCGCAAAAGTTCTTCGTCTGCCTGGCACTCACTTATTATAACTGACTTGCCTGCTCCCGGTGAGACACATGGTCTGTTGTTCTCTGTCCGCCGTCCCTCCGCGCAACAATGGCAGTGTTTTCGAAACTCCAAGAGGCCCTCGGCCGCAAGCCTGCCAATACCGAAGACGAGATTGTCGCTGCTCCCGAACCAGTGGACGATGCCGCTGTCAGGGAAGCCGCTGATATCCCTGACGAAAAGATCGTCGAAGATCTTCCCAGCGAGAATGTGCAGCATGGTGTCAAGCTGGCGCAAGCTTTGTCTCTGACCTGGGGCAAAGAGTCGCTGGTTGCCATCTTCATCTTGTAGGAATCTTGGCACACCCTTGTTCTCATCTGCGCGATGATCTAACACAAATCTAGCATGTGGTTGCTCTACCTTACCAACGGATTCCAGAGCTCGGTCCTGTACAGCTTGACGCCGTATGCCGCCAGCGATTTCGAGTCGCACTCCCTGCTCCCTGTTATCGATATCGTTTCAAGCGCAATGACGGCCTCGGTATATATCCCTTTGGCCAAGATCTTGGATCTTTGGGGCAGAGCTGAAGGCTTCCTCCTCATGGTCATCTTCGCTACTCTCGGAATGATTCTGCTGGCTGGCAGTCAGAATCTGGCTACCTACTGCGCAGCTACCGTAAGAGTCAGCCGTCGAAAGTCGCCCCACGATGATGCTAACCTGAACTCAGGTGTTTTGGCAACTTGGCTGGTCCGGCCTTACCTACAGCATCGATGTCATCACGGCCGACTCCACGAACCTGAAGAACCGAGGTCTGGCCTTTGCCTTCACCTCGTCGCCTTACATCATCACTGCCTTCGCAGGACCCAAGTCCGCCGAGGGCTTTCTTGATAACGTCAACTGGCGTTGGGGCTTTGGCTGCTTCTCCATCGTTTTGCCTGTCGTTGCTACGCCTCTGTATGGCATTCTCAAGTGGAACATTCACAAGGCCAAGAAGAGAGGTGTGCTGGTCCGTGAACCAAGCGGTCGATCTTTCTTGCAGAACATCTGGTGGGCCCTTGTGGAATTTGATGGTATGTATGAAAGGCTACACTCGAGTGCTTCGCCATACTAACCTACCACTCTGTAGTCCTTGGAGTCGTTCTGTTCGCATGCGGTCTCGTCACCTTCCTCCTCCCGTTCTCTCTTGCCAGTACTGCGCCTGATGGCTGGTCTTCCAGGTACATCATTGCGATGATCGTCACCGGCTTCGTCGTCCTCGGACTCTTCCTTCTCAACGAGCTTTTCCTCGCCCCGGTACCATTCTTGAAGTTCAAATTCTTCGCGGATCGAACAGTCATGGGTGCCTGCGTTCTCGACATCACCTACCAGGTCGCTTACTATTGCTGGAACAGCTACTTCACCTCCTTCCTCCAGGTTGTGAACGATGTCTCTGTTTCAGAGGCAGGGTACATCAGCAACACCTTCGACGTCGTCTCGGGCGTCTTGCTCTTCATCGTGGGATTTTCCATCTCCAAGACCGGCCGCTTCAGGTGGCTCCTCTTCGTGGCGGTCCCGCTCTACACCTTCGGCCAGGGCCTGATGATCTACTTCCGCCGGCCTGGCCAGAGCGTTGGATACCTCGTCATGTGCCAGATCTTCACCTCTATCGGTGGAAGCGTATTTATCTTGTGCATGCAGGTTGCCATCCTCGCTGCTGTTGACCACCAGCACGTTGCAGCCGCCCTTGCTTTGCTAAGTGTGTGCGGCAACATTGGTGGGTCCGTGGGTAACACGGTTTCAGCGGCCATCTGGACCAACACCTTTGAGAGCGCCTTGGAGCGTTACCTCCCTGCATCTGCCCTGGACAGTGTGGCTGACATTTATGGGGACCTCGACACGCAATTGAGCTATCCCGTCGGCAGCGATGAGCGTATCGCGATTCAAAACGCGTACGGGTATGCACAGACAAGAATGCTGGCTGCCGGCACGTCTGTTATGATCTTTGGATTTGTGGCCATGTTCATGATCAAGAACTATAACCTCAAGAAGATGACTCAAACAAAGGGACTGGTCTTCTAGGCCTGTTAGCAATCAATAGGAAGAACACCTCAGTATTAATCAATCTTTTATTTGCAAGACCATTCCAGGAATGTGATTTCCCGCTCTCATCATCACGCATCACCATAGAACCATGCCTCGTCTATATACGAGCCCTATTGTATGCCCCTCGCGTGAGATATACGTTCCATACCGTATGCCATGTAACAAGAACCAAAGAAATAAGGCAGGCCCTTCCAGCACCTCATCCAAACGCCGATGCTTGCCCCATGCCCTTTCTCCAACGTTCACCGCTAATGCACCGTATGACAATGTGACAGAACCAGCTATCGCAACCGGAGCAGATGGTTTCACTAAGACGCCCACAAACGCTTTCGTTCGCGTCAAGCCCAACTACCGTTGCATGAGTGGCCACGCGAGTCTGGTACAATTCCGACTGCTTTTCATGCTTCAATGTGGCCAGGAGCTTTCTCCACAAGCTTCCTGCGCTTGATGCTCTCCCTTCCGACTTGGTTTTGGATATCGCGGGTGGCATTCAGTTGCTTGTTGTTGATTTTGAGCTGCGAGGCAAGTCAGTCAAGGAATCGCAGATGTATGGGAAGGCGAGTTACCTTTCGCTCGGCGGCGGGGCCAGCAGCAAGTCTATGTGTCCAATCTCCTCGAAGCGCAGAGTGCAGCATGACCTTGTGGTTCTATTCGTGACATTCGTGTGTTAGTCGGTTTCCAGTATTTCATGTTCAAGAATCAGGCCATGTTACGCCATTCTGCTCACCTGCATATTGAAGCACATCTTCTCCCAGCGATCCGCAAAGCTGTCGTATCGCTCCCATTTGGGGCAGCTGTCCCCAGTCCAACGGAGCCTCAGCTCCCATCCCTCCTGACAGTCCATGGCAGAGTTCTGTTTCATACGTTAGATTTGGCCACCAGCATCAAGTAGTAGTCAGCACTTACCAAAAGCTTCTAACAGACGAGCTCCACCTCGACATCCGAGAGGTCACAGCGAGCAGCGGCTCGGAGGAGGTCAGCCGGTGTACTGTCAGGATTGACGTAGACGGAGTCTGTGTGAGAGATCCCTGGGATCTTCCTAGTCTTTTCCTGTCCATGCTTGCGCTTTAAGGACGGGCCCGGCTTGTTGACGGCTTCGTCTGTGGTGCTACCAAAAACGTCGAGGCCGTCTTGCTTCGAGTCCAATTGGGCCTTCTTTCGCAATGCGTCGGTCTTCTCTTGGAAGCAACTGGTATCAACGATTGCTTCGTACATCTGCTTAACGTACGCTTGCCGTTTCTCTCTCGTGGTCGGCCAAGTCGGGTCATCCTCGCGAGGCGTCGACTCCTGACGGAAGTGATGCTCGTAAGCTTTTCCCAGCGCCACCGCCTGGTCGGTATCGTCAATGATACCGCGGTACGCGAACGTGAGTGCGGTTTGAAGTTCATTCTTGAGAAGCACATCTTGGTGGTTGGTGATCTGCTTAGCCTTGCCGGAGCGCTTTGATGGCTTGACAAGCTCGGGCTGCTGTAGACCCTTTGGGGATGTCGCCTTCAATGTGTTGTTGTATTCAGTGATGACTTTCACGTAGTGATCCACGATATTGGCGGACATGTTGCTAAGCCAGAACGCAATATCTCTGCCAATCCGGCGGATGTCGGGGTTGGGTTCATTATGGAGAAGTGTGTCGTAGAAGTCCGCGGATGGAAAGGCTCGGGAGCCGTCATTGAATCGGTAGGGGAATACCTTATCTGGGCGCTTGTTAGGGGGACACGAATGGTATTTCTTGGCCATGATGATAACATACCGACAATCGCGCCGAACACGACCTTCCTCACTTCCAAAGAAGTCTGCTCGTCCATGATTTCATCCAGGAAGATGAGCAATGGGTCCTCTGCACTCTCGCTTGATCCGTCGTTGTGCAGGTCTTGGGAGACGTAGCTGTTGCAGCCAACGTCATTGGTCGGCAGCGGAGTCGCCCTCGCAGGAACCGAAGCTGGAACTAGAGCGCTACCAGTCGGCCCCCGCGATGAATCATGTAGGCTCGAGTCCAACGGCTCGAAATTGTTGTTCCTAGCGCACACTGACGCGACCTGCGCGTCTGGGCCAGCGCGTTGATCGAGGAGCAGCGGCAGATCATTAGCAACCCACGCGTTTCCATCCCTATTGAGGCGTCAGCAATCGCGTGAAAGGCCGCGCGGGAGCTTGATTATCTCACTCAGTAGATAGAAGACCCAAAAGAAAGGGGTCGGTGTTTGGATCGGCGATTTGATCTTGTGGAATCCACGGCCAGTCGAACTGTGCTTCATGATCCATATCCCCGAGGGGATGGGACTCCCACGTCGACTGGAGCGACATCTTGTGATCTCAAACCTGACCATTAACAGAGAGGCGTGCTTTCGGGAGTTTTGTCACAGTTGTCGGGGCGTCTGAGATGCGGATGAGAATAGGGGTTGGATACGCAGAAGGGAGTAGAGTAGGTTGAGGTGGGTGGGAATTTGATGTGAAGGGCAAGAAAAATGGGCACCCGACGCGATTTTGAAGAGTGAAGAAGGTAGAAGGTGCGCTCAGGAAGTGCGGATGTAGTTCCTCAGTCGTTGCTGGGGAGGCTGTGGCGATGTTTACTTAGGAGTCGGGGTTAAGCCTTAGGCACTGTGTGAGAACAGTGCTGGACGTCGCGCCCTGCTCCCATGACGGGTAAACGAATATACTGCGATGGTTCATATGTGCACACAGCTCATCAAGATGCTCACCTACCTTGTTGAAGTAATATTCTCAAAAACCGAATGATGGTAGCAAGTTACGATGGAGAAGTCAACTCCTGGAGCTACATCACAGCACTCTGAAGATGACTATTTAGACGGTTCCCACCATGAGCAGCGTCTTATCACCTTGAGACTACTTTTACAAACTACCGGAACACTATATCTGAGTGGGTACATGACCTATCGAGAATGTATCCACAGTAGGCACAGGAGACGGCCCATCAGGAGGTCGATTGGCTCTCAAGGGCCCCCCTTTTCGAGGCCCGAATCGGACTCTTGGAGGAGCGTCTATGACCGACGACGGGCACCAAGTCTACCTTTGCGCCAGATGTGATCATACCAGAAGAAATGGAATACAGAATATGTTGATGTATGTGTGGGAGACAAGAACAACGACCTGATCAAGATCCACGATCGAATGGTTTACGAGCTCACGGGGTCATTGCACAATGCTGACTGACCTCTGTGACTCGTCACCGGAGCTGCAGAGGCAAACAAAAGTACAATTCATTGGCAAAAGATGCTAGTATCGGCAATAATCAATCAATCTTCCCCGGAGAATCAATTATCAGAGGCAAGAATGTTACCAACCAGGCGCGCGCCTTTTTCCAAGCTCATGGGGGCCCAAAAAGCTACTGTCGCCGCGACCGGGCGTGTCCGACATGTCAACCTTTTGGCTTGACATCTTTCGGAGCTGTGAATGCCAACATCTGTCCATCAAGCGCCATCTTCCCTTTTCTATATCTGTTTTGCTTGCCTAGGTACCTAAGAGGTTTTCTCTTCGCGGCGAAGCGTCTCGCGGCCAACGCGATTCTGTACATCGCGCTTGGCATTGATGGCCTTGTTGCTGAGCTTGAGCTGTTGGAGAAGCGCGGTCAACATAGGTATTTACCATAATCAAAGAGATGGAAACGCCTTACCTTTCTGTCGCCAGTTGGAGCAGCCGTCAATCGATCTCCCCAGTTCTGGCGCAGCAAAGAGTAAACAATCACCTTGTGATGCTAGAAGCAATGACGGGTCTGCAACTACAACTTAGACAATGGGACTGAGCGGAAAGGCTTGCCCGTAGGTCGGGTAACTGTTGTGCTTGGTCCGTTTTCCTGACCAGATGGTTTTCAGAGATGGATAAACATAGCTCGAATGCTCCCGAGAAGAAAAACTGGTGCGAGTGATCTGACCGGGTTCCATAACGGATATTATCAACTACTCGTATGACCATCGTCCTTGTACCCCGTGAAACCACATATTGAGTATTTCTACCTCACTTATCCCGTTGAGTGCGTTACGCTCGTCGCCTGAAATTGCAGGTGGATACTTATTTGGTTTCCCAGTGAATTTGCTCTATCATTCGTTGTAATTCATGACTGTAGTGTCGAAAGCTACCAGAACCCTACTGCTGAGACAGCCCCAGAGCCCCTTAACAATGTAGAAGCCCCGAAGGAAACGCAGTTCATATCAGTTATGCCAGGTGCAAATGTCTCGACATGTCTTCACACGGCGCAATTGGCCATGGACTGAGGTCTCGCACCGGTCTTCTGACGCTTCAGCTCCGCACGACCGAGCTCGTTTTGCACATCGCGGGTGCTGTTGACGGACTTGTTTCCCAGTTTCATCTAAAAGGATCAGACATAGTCAAGCAATAAGACATGGAAAGTCACATACCTTTCGCTCTCCAACAGGGCCAGCTGCGGGTCTGCTCAACCAATCTCCGCGTAAAGCAGAGTGAATGGTGACCTTATGATGCTTTGCGGAGGTCGGCGTTAGCGTACGGAGGCCCTGTGGCATAAAACATAAGCGAGGGAAGGAAAGGCAAAAGCCAACTTACCCGCATGTTAAAGCAGATTTGATCCCATCGCTCCTCAAAGGTGCCATATCGTTCCCATCCTGGGCAGTCATCTCCACTCCAGCGAAGCTTCAATTCCCATCCATCCTGGCAAGATATCGCGGTACGCTGTAGTATGTTAGCATAAGCTTGTTACAGACAACAAGGATGTGTGCTTACCAGGAGTTTTCAGCTCAGCAGCTCTACCTCGATGTTCTTGATGTCACATCGGGTTACCGTTCGGAGTAGGTGAGTTGGAGTACTTCTTGGATCCACGTACACAGCATCGAATGTGCTAAGCCCTGGGATCTTCTTCGGCATCTCTTGGCCCAGCTTTCGCTTTCGTGAGGAACCAGCCTCATCCCTGACATCAGCTTCAGTAGTGATACTGCGCTTGGCCTCCAGCTTCGCCAACTTTTCCAACGCGTCCTTCTTCTCCTGAAAGTCTCGCATGTCGAAAATAGCCTCGCACATCTGCTTCACATACGCGCGGCGCTTCTCCTTTGTCGAGGGCCAAGAAGGATCCTCAACGTGGGCCGTGAAGGTTTGGCGAAAGTGCTGCAAATATGCCCGATCCAAAATCGCAGCCTCCTCGAGGTCGTCAACCAGCGCATCGTACCCAGCTGTCAAGGGCTTCTCAAGTTCGGTTCTGAGCAACTGATTCTGATGGTCAGTGATACGAGAGGTCTTGGCTGACTTCCGCGTCTTCCTCTTCTCGCTCGCTGTAACGTCCTGCTGGCAGGTAGAGACAGCCAAGCGCAAGGATTGGTGATATTCAGTGATTGTTGCCGAGTAGTGGTCGGCCTCCTCCACTGTCACTTGACGAAACCAGGCGGCACACTCTGCACCGAAATTCTTGACATCACGGCTCGCCTCGTTGTAAAGGAGCGTTTCGTAGAGCGCCACGCAGGAGAAAGAACGTGCACCGTCGCCATATCGATATGGGAGGATTTTGTCTGTTTACATGTCAGATGGTGTCCATTGTACGCGTCAATCTCGCGTCGAAAATACCAACAATCACAGAGAACACCACCTTCTTCGTCTCTAAAGAGGTCTGATCGCTCTGTAGTCGTTCTAAGCGACGAGAGAAAGCGTCAAATTCTGCATGACTGCCGTTGCGATGTTGCAGACCACCAGGGTCACCGTATAGGTCAAAAAGGCGTAAGTCGGGCGAGTCTCGGGTAGTAAGGTCGGGTGCCACTTCGGCTCTGCCAGCTTGGCCCGCATCAGCGAACGGGAAGGAGAACTGGGGGCATGACTGGACCCTCTCAGGCATATTTGGGTCTTGATAGACTCCCTCGCCGTCTATAGCCTGCTGGTCGTTCAAGTCGAGGAGCCCATGAATGTAATTGTCGGCGAGAAGGCCGTCGCCACTACAAACTCGTCAGTCGGTTTTGCATGCGATTGTGGACGAAACCACGTATCGAACTCACAGATCTGAGGCATCCACTCCATTCAGACTTGTATTAGTGTGATAAGCGTCGTCCGGGCTCGATGAGACATGGACGGCCAGCGAGCATGCATTCAAAGCTTCGTGGCCGATCTGCCGCGACATTTTGTTCTCGCGATGTCTTTGGGGCGTGGAGGAGATGATTAAGAAGAGTTTAAAGTCAGACCTGACACGGCTGGGTGTAAAAGATGACCAGAATTTTAATCCCAGTCCGCTTTGTGGAAAGAAGTTGGGAAGTTGGGAAGGAGGAAGAATGGTTGCAGGGGTTTCCCTGGGCGACGAAGTGTGGGTGTGAATACAGTCTCAGGCACAGTGGGAGACGAGAAGTGTCGGGTAGCGGAATCACCGCTCAGCCACATCTAATGCTTCCCAAAGGCCGTGAAGTATGCTTCTTGAGCTCATCTCTCCTTTTAGACTCAACATTACCGTCTGCACGAGCTTCATGACCAGAAGACATGTCGTGTTGTCAGGCCAGGCCAGTTCTAGTGGCCGAGGCCTCGGCCGGAGAGCACGCTCCCGTTGGATTGCAAGCTGAAGAAAGTCACAATAACACCAAATTAATAGGTTCAAGCCTTGAATGAAATATTCAGATGATTGGAACTCAACACTATTAAAACTTGAATGATGAGCTCGTTTGGGAAGTCGCCTATGGCAGAGTTATGCCAAAACACGATATTCATATCCATCATCAGTTATGCCGCCCATGAACGGCAATTGTTCCACGTAGAGAAAGCCTTGTAAGTAAATCAAAACCCTAATTCAAACTTGGTATATTACAATGCGGAGGGATAATCCTTTGTTGATAATAAAGAAAGTCCAACGGTTTACGTGTTTCGATATCTTAACTTCCATAACAGGAATCAGAGGTGCATTGAACGTGGTCAATGAGCCCTCGATCTTGTCTTGATCGAGTTCTTTTGTTTTGGATTTCTCTTGATTAGTAGTCTTCGGCAATCTCATCTTGTTTGGAAGACCCGTTGAAGCTCTGCCATTCAACATTAATCGACTCCCTTCATCACGCTTGGCGTCAAGGCGGCGGCTGTCGTCTTTGATTTCCATGCTTACACCGTAGGAATTCCTTGCATTTGAGAGAAACAGAAGCCAAGTGGGAAAGCATCCAGAAGGTTTACTTTCAGCTCCGCTCTCAGTACCGCAATCCGGCGCATTTACGCGCTCTGCGGGTGTAGCACGCAGTAGATGATCAGCTTAATTTTCTGTAAATTGGACGCTGTTAGTACCGTTGGAAGAACAGGTGTTTACTGCGACATGCTTATGACAAGAAACAGAAGGGCCCCTGGCTGGATGTTCTGCTCGTTGTTCTGAAGATAGCCTGGGCACTGCGCAGTCATGTTGATTATTTCACAGGAGCGGTGATGAAACAAGGTCTATCATCTCCCTCAGTACAAATATATGCTCAGAGGAGTTCATCAGTCCAGGGATGATTATGAGTAGCTTTCAAACAACCGCGCCCAAAGCTGGAAATAGCTAAGCTGTTGCTTCTGCTGGAATAATTTGTAGAAGTTCCCAAGGTTGTTGCAACAGAGCAATCGTTAGTCAAACTCAAAATGGTAATAGCTATCTAACGTCCCATACCTACTTCTAGACCACCCCCACATCCAGACCACCTACTTTTAATGCCCTTATATTTATATATATTAACTTTAACTAATATTTATATATATTATAATACTATAATAATATAACTTTCGCTATTACTAAGGTTTTTAAACTTACTAGATTTATTTATACTATTTTTAAGTTTACTTATTTTAATTTAAGCTTTTTAAATAGCTTTAATATTAATAAACTTTAAATTTAAGTTTATCTTAACTTTCTTCTATTTCCTAGCTTTACTAGTATTAATTTCTATTTATAATACTTTAACTTTTTATTAAACTACTACTAATTAATATACTTTTTTATTAAAACTTTTCTAAACTTTCTAAAAAAGTAAACGCTATATATATTGCAATAGGGTAAGGGAGAAAACTTATTAATCATACTAGGCACTCTACTCTAAGCGAAAACCCCCTAAAAATGCCTAAACATTTATATATTAATTTTCTAGATAACTATAAGGAATATAAGAGTAAATATATAAATATAAGCTTAACTAGCTTATACCTTATCTATATTTTCTACTCTTTTTATACCTTAAGTTATATAATATTATAAGAGAAAATAGGTTACTAAAAAGAAGTTTAGTAATATTATCCCTATAATATTCTACCTTATTTTTACTTTAAATAATTAAAGAAGTATAATAAGGATTAAGAAAGAAGATAAAAGTAAAGCTAACTAAGCCTAAAAAAGCTTAAAAACACCTATTTTTATTTAATTTTTAAAAAATAAAAATTAATAAATTTTTTCTATAAGTTAAGCTAAAAAGTCCTAAAAACTCTTTTAGAGGGATAATTACTAAAGTTATTAAGAAAAAATAGAAAAAGTATAAAAATAAGTATTATAATAAGGTAAGGGAGAAAACTTATTAATTATGCTAAGCATTCTACTCTAAGTGAAAACCCCCTAAAAATACCTAAATACTTATATATTAATTTTCTAAATAACTATAAAAGATATAAGAGTAAATATATAAATATAAGCCTAACTAGTTTATACCTTATCTATATTTTCTACTCTTTTTATACCTTAAGTTATATAATATTATAAGAAAAAATAAGCTACTAAGAAGAAGTTTAGTAGTATTATCTTTATAATATTCTATCCTATTTTTACTTTAAATAATTAAAGAGGTATAATAAAGATTAAAAAAGAGGATAAAAATAAAGCTAACTAAGCTTAAAAGAGCTTAAAAATACCTATCTTTATTTAATTTTTAAAAAGTAAAAATTAATAAATTTTTTCTATAAACTAAGCTAAAAAGTCTTAAAAACTCTTTTTAGAAAAATAGTTATTAAAGTTATTAAGAAAAAATAAAAAAAATATAAAAATAAATATATTTTTTATTTATTTTCTTAGTTTTTTTTTATTATAAGCTAACTAAGCTTCTATTTACTTATATAAGCTTTTTCTTCTTATAATAATACTTAATACTTATAAAAACGCCTATCTAATCCTTTACTTTTAAGTTAAAATTACTAAAAATTCTAAGTTCCCTACCTCTTTTTATATATCCCTTAAGTCTTTTATATACTATAAAAAAAAAGACTTAATTAGCCTTACTTTATATATTTAAAGTTATACTTAGCTTTTAAAACTTTTAAACTACTAATTTTACTTTAAACTAAGTTTTTAGTTATTTTTTACTTTATATAAATAATATCTTTATCTTCTTCTTATAGCTCTTTAGTATATTATATACTAAGTAGAAAATATCTTTTTAGTATAATTAGAAGTAAATAAAAGTTCTAAAGCTTTATCTTCTAAGTAATATCTTTAATTAAGTTATTTTATACTAGAAAGAAGTTATCTAAGGTATAGTTATTTAGTCTAATAGTATTTTTAAGTAAGTTAAACTTTAGCTCTTATTTCTTAACCTTTACTTAATATATACTTTTTTAAAGGTTTTCTATATTAACTTATTAATTTTACTCCTTTTTAATACTTTTAATAGAGTAATTTCTCTTTTTAATATTATCTTAATAAGTTAAAAGGTTTAAATCTCTATTTCTAATAAAGTTATTTAGGTTATAAGTATTTAAAGAAATAATTAGATCTTCTTTAGTAATTTAGATTAAATCTTAAGTAATTAAAGACTAATTAAGATAAACTAAGTATAATCCTTTAACTTTTTCTTTAGCTTAATTAGTAGATCTTTAACCTTTACTATTTCTAACTATAATATCTATAATATTTACTTATTTATTAAAAGTTTAATTAAGTTTAAATTAAAGCTTCTTAATATTATTACTTCTTTATAGTTTAAACTTATTAATAATAAACTAAACTTAATAATTAAAAAGAAGTTTATAATAATTATTTCTTATAATCTCTTTCTTAGCTATATATTATAACTAAATTATTTCTAAGCTATAATTTCTTTTATAAAATATATAATAAGTAAAATTAATATTATAGAAGCTATATTTCTAAAAGTTATTTAATAATTTAAGTTAGAAGTATAAAATAATAAAGATAGTATAATTAATAAGGTTTTATATCTCTATTAATATTTTATAGATTTTATATTAGTTTTTAATAAGTTTTACTATATCTTAGAAAATAGTTTAAGAATAGCTTAAGATATTAGAAATAAATTTAAAGTCTTAAGTAAAGTTTAAATAGAGATATAAACTACTTCTCTAGTTAATAATTATAATTAAAAACTAATTACTTCTTTTATAAGTCTTAATAAAGATAATAAAATCTCTTTTTTCTAAATAGTTTTATTCCTTTTTATAAGTCTTTATATTATTATTTCTAATTTAAAGAGTAAATATTATATAGATCTTTATATATCTTTTCTTATTAATATCTCTAATAATAAGTTTATAAGCTAATTTAATATATTTAGTTTTAAAAAAGTTATATTTCTAAAGGAATCTTAATAAATTATAAAGGTTAAAAAAGTATTTTTTTTAAATCTCTTAACTTTATTTATATTATTAATAATTATTACTATTCTTTCTAAATATATTACTTTATTACTTAATTAGTATTATATTTATAATATCTCTATTTTTATATATCTATCTAAGTATAAAGTAATTTCTAGAAGTTCTAAGTTTTAATATATTTAAAGTATTCTATAGATTAATTAAAGTTTTAATAAGCTTAATTATATTAAATATAATATTAAGAAAGCTATTTTTAAGATAAATAAGAAAAATATAATAGCTTTCTTTAATTATTATATTAACTATATTAAGAATATTTAGGTCTAAATAATAATCTAAAATAAAAAAGTTTTTAGCTCTTAGAGATCTAAATACTTCTCTAACCTATTTAGTTTTTATATATTTAATTAACTAATCCTTATAAAAGAAGTAAATATAAGTCTAAATATTTTTATAAAGGTTTTTAATATTATTTATATCTTAAATACTTTTTTAGATTTTATAGATAATAAGAGAATAAAAGAAGCTTAAAAAAGAAAAAGAAGTAATAAATATTTTAATATTTTTAATTATTATAAAAGAGAAATAGAAGTATAAGAGGTTATAAATAAAGCTAAATAGTTTTATATTATAATTTATTTAAATTATAATAATAAAATATCTTAAAAAAAAGAATAGAAATAAGAAAGTAAATTTATAATAAATAAGAAGGTATTAATTATAATATTAATAATTTTTATTAAAAGTTAATAAAAATAAGTAGAAAAGAAAAAAGTATAATCTTTAAAATATATAAGTAATAATTAAGCTTAATTAAAATATTATAGTTAAATATAAAAGTATTTATTAAAAAAAGGTTATTATTATATATATAGATATATAAAGTTATTTAGTAGAAAGTTAGTAATTTAAAATACCTTTTTTTATAAATATTATAAAAGTAAATTTAATATTAATAGTTAATATTCCTTTTAAAAATATAATTCTTAAATAAAGAAAGAGCTAGTTAAGCTTATAAAGTAGTTTTCTAAAAGTAAGATTTATATAAGTAATTAAAATAGTTAATAAGTTTTTAAAAAGAAGATTTAAGTTTTTAAAAAAGTAATAAGTATAAAAGAAAAAAAAGTAATATATATAATTTAATACTTAATAAAAAGTTAAATATAGTTACTAGAAACTTAATTAAGTTTATAATAATATTATTTTTAAAAAAAGAGATTAATATAGCTATAAAAAAGCTAAAGTTTTCTAAGATTTATTTTATAAGATACTTAAAGCTATAAACTTCTTTTTATAGATAGTAATACTTTAATTTATATATTTATTTTACTCTTATCTTTAAAACTTAATTAAATATATTCTTTTTAGATTAATTAATTTTAGATTTATAATAAAAAGTTCTTTAAGTTATTTTTTTTTATCTTATTAATAGATTACTATAATAAATAAGCTTTTTAGTTATTATAACTACTATTTTAATATTAATTACTTCTCTTTTTAGATATAAAAAAATATATTTCTTCTACTTAGTTAGATCTCTTCTTTTTTTTTCTTAATATATTAACTTTTATATTTCTTAGTTTAACTAAGCTTTTTATAATAATAATTAAACCTTTTTAAGTTATATAATCTTTATATTATAAATATTAAAATTAACTTTAGTTATTTTTATATTACTAACTAAAATACTTTATATAAGCTTTTCTTCTTCTCTCTTATTCTTATTACTATTATTAATAAGCTAAATAAAAATAATAAGTTTTACTTATATTAAACTATTATATTTACTTTAGTTATAATAAGTTAATCTTAACTTTAACTAAGTTAACTACTAACTTATATATAAGCTTTTTTTTTTTTTTATAAGCTTTAGTTAAAGGTTTTATTAGCTTAATTTAATATTAGTTTAAATTTATAAATAAGCTTTATATTAAAGATTATACTAAAGCTATAATAAAATAGTTTTAAAAGTTATTTCTAAAGTTTTCTATTATATATATAGCTTTAACTAAGAAGTAAAAAGTATTTCTTTACTAGCTATTTTTTATATATAAAGTCTATATTACTAAAAGTTATTTTAGTCCTTAAGAGTAGTTATATTAGAAGTTAGATAAGTTAGAAGTAGTTAAAGCTTTATTAATTTATATATATAGTATTTATAACCTTTATCTTTATAATAAGTATTTTAAGTAATAAGCTAAAATAGCTTTTAAAGTTACTAAGAGTAAATAGTTAGTTAGAATAACTTTACTATTTTAAGAATATATTTCTTATTAAACTAAATAAGAAAAAGCTTATTCTAACTATATTTACTATAAGAAAAGCTTATTATACTTATATAAAGCTAACTATAATAAAGAGGAGATAGAATAAGTTAGATATATTAAAAAAAGTAATTTATAAAAGAAGATTCCTAATAGTATACTTTATATAGATAATAGAGATATAAAGTCTTTTCTTAATAGCTAGTTAGATTTCCCTTTAAGCAAAGTAATTAAAGAAAATTATAGAGTATTTCTTAATTATATAGATAAGTTAAATAAGAAGTTTAAATTTAATAAAAAGAAGAACTCTTTACTTATTAGTATTTTAATAATAACTTAAGTTATAATTAAATAAATAAATTACTTAAAAGTAGAGAAAGAAGCTTTATATATATAATAAGAATATAAAGTAGTTTCTAAAGATAGTAGTTTTTAATAAAGTATTTAGACTAGCTTAAATTTAAATTTTTTAGAAGTAATATTAGTTTCTTTTTAAGTTTTTTAGTATTTTTTAGTTTTTTTAATATTTATTAGTTTTTATTATTATATATCCCCCCTTTTTTTATAATAATATATATTAAAAGTAAAAGAAGTAATATAAATATATAGCTTAATATAAATTATAATATAAAAGTAACTAAATATAAGTAAATAAAATAATATTTTATTTATTAAAAATAGATAAAAATAAATAATTTTTATAAATTTAGCTATCTTTTAATTCCTCTATATCTTTATACTAGCTATTAAATTCTTTATTCTTTATAAGGATACTTATTACTATTTTATTCTTTTTCTACTAAATATTAACTTTAACTTATAATATTTTATTTTATTCTTATAATTACTTAATTTATACTTTTATAATATTAAAGTTATTAGTCTCTACTTTTTTTAGTATAAATAACTTATTAAAGTCTAAGATTTTTATTAAACTAAGTATATTAAGATTAAGTTAGTTTATAATAAGAAAAACCTTATTAAAAGCTTATTTAAGGTTTAATTAAACTTCTATTTTAGAAATATTATTTAGATAGCTATCCTTATTTACTATAAATTTCTTTAAGTAGTTACTAATTACTATCTACTTAATTAAGATTTTAGTAAGAGTTTTAAGTAAATAGAATAAAATTTAAAAAGATATTTATTAAATATAAAAAAAGCTTAACTAATATATATTAAGCTTATTAGAAAAGCTTTTATTAATAAATAGTTTTATATTATAAATAAGAATAATATTTCTAACTTATAGCTCTTTATATTATATCTTATACTTATTTCTTCTATTATAGTTTTTAGTAACTTAATAATACTATTTTATAATATATTTAAAAGCTATCTATTAGTTAGAATTAAATTACTTAAAGGTTTATATATATAAAAGAAGTTTAATTTTAATATCTCTAACTTTTAATTAGTTTAATACTTACTAAGTAATATTTTTAGTTTTAATTAAAGTAATTAAGTTATAACTATAGATAAAATAAAAAGAAGAATATTCTATAGAGGATCTAATTAATATTTAGTTAGTAAAAAGAGCTATATAAAGGACTAAAGTTTAGTTCTTTTTACTAAAGTTTAATTAGGTTATAAAGATATAAATAAGAGGCTAATACTCTTTCTTAATAAATCTATTAGTCTTTAAATTATATACTAAAATAATAAGGTATTATCCCTTATAAACTTAATTAAGCTTTTTAATAAACCCCTTATTTTCTAATCTTCTATTAACTATAAGAAGCTTATAGATCTTATAATAATAAATTATATCTTCTTAAATAAATTTAGCTATTATCCTTAAATTAATATTTTTAAGAAGTTAATAAGTTTCTATATAATTAATAAATATATTATAAGCTTTAGCTAAAGAGTAATTATTAATCTTTTAGATATTAATATAAATATATTAAAATAAGATTCCTAGAGGTATAAAAAAAGTATAAAGGTTTTTAAAACGCTTTAATTAAGCTTATATATAAGGTAAATAGCTTTTAATCTTATTACTTATTATTTAATATATATTTTCCTAAGTATATTACTCTTAAAGTTTAATATATATTATATTTTAGCTTTAATACCCTTCCTTAATATATATATATTAAATTAACTTCTTTTATTCTTCTTTATTATCTACTACTTATTTTAATATAAAGTTTAATTTTATTCCTTTTTAGAAAAGAAAACTATCTTAAAATATATACTTTACTATATATAACTTAAATTTCTTAAAGTTAATCTAAGAAATAGTTTTTAAGTATAATAATAAAGCTAAATACTTAGTAATTTATTATAAATATTAAGATTAAGCTTATTTAGAGCTTAATAGATTATCTACTTTAGGTTTAAGATCTTTTTTAGCTTTAAGTATATAGATAGAGTTATTAATTATTTTATCTAGATCTTCTTTTTATTTAGCTTCTTAGATATTAAATTTCCTTATTAGTTTATATAAAAAACTATTTACTACTTTATTCTTTATACTAAATATATAGCAAATATTAAAATTAAATATCTTAATCTAAGTAATTTATTATATTAGAACTACTTTAAGTAAATCTAAAATAATATTATTAATTTAGTTTATAAGGACTTTTATATTAGTTTTAAAAGTAAATTATATATTATATAAATAGTTCTTAAGTCTTTTAAAAATAAGTAAGACTAACTAAAACTTAAGCTTTCTTAAATTATAGTTAAGAGCTATACTTATCTAAATTCTATTTTTATATTTAGTAATATATCTTTTACTTTAATAATATTACTTAAGTATAGCTTCTTACTCCTTAATATTTATATTAATAAATAAATAGATTTTATTAACTTTTTCTTTATAATTAATAAGCTAAAGTAATAGAAAGCTAATTAGATAAAGCTTAAGGGTTTCTATAGCTAGCTATTATTTTAGCTCCTATTTAAAAAGTATTTTTTTTTAAAGAAGTTTTATTAATAGAGTAGAAATAGTTTTATAATACTTAATTTATACTTAATAAAACCTAATAATACTAAAAAGACTTTTAATTACTATAATATTATTATATTTCTTTTATTTAAAGATCTTAATAACTTTATTCTAATTAAGCTTATATCCCTTACTACTTATTATATAACTAAAGAGGTTAATAGTAAGCTAGTAAATCTAAGACTTTTTAGGAGAAATAATGGTGTTAACATAAGTATAAGCGTATTTAGGGGCGTAGTATATACGCCTATATAGTATAAGGTTATAGATAGGGTTAAGTTATAATAAAAAGTGATAATCCTAAGTATTTATAAGCATTTAATTATATAGATAATAATAAGGGAAGAGATATATTATGATAATTCCTATTAATATAGTTAGTAGGTTATTCCCTAAGGTAGGGAAAAGTGAGGGGAAAGATAACCTAAAATATAACCTACTAAACTGCTAATTATATAAAGTGCTTATATAACTATATATATTATATAATTAATATTATAGTTATAGGTTATAATAAATAAAGTATTTTTATATAAAGTTTTAACTCTTAAAGTCTATTAGTTTATTTTATATAAAATATTTAAATAAATAGGTATTATTATAAGTATTATTATTATTATATAAGATATTATATATTAATATCCCCCCTTAAAGTATATATAGCTAACTTATAGTATATAGCTTATTTACTTAATATATATATACGTTATAAGTATAAAAAACTTAAAAACCTTATAGGAAAAATAAGAAAAATATTCCTATATATATAATATATTTATATAATTAGTTAAAAAACTCTTATTAAAGAACTTTATAAGTAAAAAGGTTAGAGAAAAACTAATAAGTTATTTCTTTAATATAGTTATTATTATTATTATTATAAATATTATTAGTATTATTATTATTATTTATTATATTAAGTATATTATTAAATATAACTTTACCTAAAGGCTTAGTTAATATATTTATAATATTAGACTTAATATCTATATGAAATAATATTATATCTTTATTTAATAAAGATTCTCTAGTAAAATAATATTTTATATCAATATGCTTAGATTTTTTATAAAATTCAGGATTTTTAGCTAGTTTTTTAGCTACTAAATTATATATAAAAATCTTAGGTTTATTTATAGCATTAAAACCTAGATTAATTAAATTAAAATTATAACTATTATATAGATATAAAGCTTCTTTTACTACTTTAGTTAAAGCTATATATTTAGCTTTATAAGTAAATAAAGCTATAGTTTTTTATTTTATAGTACTATAAGATATTATATTATATAATCTTTAGTAAAATATATAAGCTAATATAGATTTTCTATTATCTAGGTCTCTAGCTTAATTAGAGTCTAAATAACCTATTAAATCCTATATTATATTATTATTATAGTTATAATAAATTCCTTTATTAAGATAATTATTTATATAACCTTATAGATAATTTAAAGCTATAAAATACTCTTTAGAAAAGTTTATTATATATCTTAATAATATTATAACTACTAAAGCTATATTATATCTAATTTTTAAAGCTAGATATAAAAAGGCTTTAATTTATTATTAAAACTATAGAATTTCTTCTTTAGTAGTAGTATATTTATTTATATATAATTTTATATTATCTATTATAGGAGTTATAAATAGATTTATATTAGTTTTATTATATTTATTTAATATCTTTTATATATATTTAGTTTAATATATAAAGAAAGACTTATTAAGTTTATTTATATTAAACTTATAGCTTAAAAAGGTACTAAGCTTCCCTAATAATTATATTTTTATAAATTACCTTAGTTTATTATATATATAGTTATTAGTAGTAGTATTATTAGCTACTAATAATATATTATCTATATAATAATAAATTATAGCTTTATAGCTATTTTTATTTAATATAAATACTACTTTATTATAAAGTAAAATAATAAATCCTAATTTTAATAATATAGCTTTTAAATAGTTATACTATAATCTAAGGCTTTATTTTAACCTATATAAAGCTTTAAGAAGCTTATAGTAATATTTACTATTATTAGACTTATAGTTATAATTAGGATTAAATTCTAACTTATTTATAGTTTTATTATATAAAAAACCTATTAGTAATATTATATATATATCTATATCTATATTAGTGTAAATAAACGCTATAGTAATATTATATTATAGAAGAATCTAATCTTCTTTTATAGTAAATATAACTATAAACCTATAGCTTTTAGGTCTATAAGTAGTAGAAAAAGTTTCTAAGTAATTAATACTTAAATATTAATTAAAACCTTAAGTAACCTATCTTATTTTATACTTATAAACATTATTTATTTTATCTTTTAATTTCATAGTATATACCTATCTACTGCTTAATAGATAAATATTATCTAGTTTTTATATAATTTCCTAAGTTTTTATATCTTCTATTTAAGTTACTTCTAATTATATAGCTTAAATCTAATTATCTTTATATAGAGAATTTAAGGCTTATCTTATACTAGAAGGTTCTTCTAATATAATAACTAATAGTATATAAGAAGCTTTTTCTATAAAACTAGTTCTAGTAGTCTTATTATTATTAGTTATAATGTTATTATTTATTTTATATATACTAAGAGCAAGGTAGTCCTAAATAGTAAATAATAATATACTTTTAGTATTATAAACTATATTATTAACCTATTAGTAGTCTTTTTTAGTTTCTTCTAATAGAGAGGGGATCTCTATTAATAACTTAGATTTTTCTTTATTTATTTCTCTATTATTAATACTAGTAGTTTTCTTATTATTATTATATAAAATACTTATACTAGTATTAATACTATAGCTATTATTATGTGAAATAGTACTATAATTTTTATAGCTATTATTAATAGTATTATTATTAATATTATTATTATTATTTATATTATTATTACTATTAATAATAGTCTTATTACTTAGATTCTTAAGAGCATTATTAGTAGTAGTAATATCTCTACTTATAGTAAGATTATTACTATAAGAGATAGATTAACTAGAAATATCTCTTAGTAGACTATTTTAAGTAGTATTATATCTATTATTATTAGGTATAATACTACTATTAGTATCCTTAAAGTAAGTATTTATACTTATAGGAAGCTCTTTATAATAAGAAATAAAAGTATTTTCTAAGACTTCAATATCTTAAGACTATAAAGCTCTCTTTAGTTATATATCCTAGATTTTATACCTATTAGATCTATAATTAATTATATAACCTTAATATACTTTAATATCTAGTTTCTTAATTTTAGGATCTTTATTCTTATAGTAGTATACGCTACCCCACACTTTTATATTATTAATATTAAGTTTTATATTATTTTTTATTTTATAAGGTGTTTTATATTCTATAGAGCTATAAAGAGTCCTATTATATATATAAAGAGTAGTATAAAAAGCTTTACTTTATAAGTAGTATAATAAACTTAAATTATATAGTATAGTTCTTATTTTATTAACTATAGTACGTATAATACGCTTTATAAGTCTATTAAGCTTATATATATAAGGAGGTCTTATATTATAGATAATCCTACTATTTATATATATAGGTTTAATATGTTTATTATTAAATTCTCTACCTCTATTAATAGATATTTCTTTTATTCTTTTATTATTATTATTATTATTAACTTTAGCTTGAAATTTAAGAAAAGCGTTAAGTATAATTTCTTTAGCTTTATCTCTTAATAATTTTCCTTATATAAAATAGGAATATTTATCTATAAAGATAATAAAAAGATTATATTTATTATATATAGTAGGCGTTATAAGCCTATATAAGTCTAAAGCTATATAATCTAAATAATCTAGATTTTTATTATGAACCTGTTTTTTGCTTGCCTTAGTAACAAATTTGCCTTTATAATAAGCTTTATAAGGTAGTAATTTATAGTTATTATTATTATTATTTATATTTATATTTATAGTAGTATTATTTTTTATTTTTAAAAGAGTCTATAAATATATATATCTAAGATATTTATGCTATAATTAGAGGCTATTATTATTATTATTATTTATATTATTATTAGTTATAGTATTATATATATAATGATTGTTATTATTAATAGGAAATTAGAAGTAATATAAGTTATTCTTCTTTACTCCTATAGCAATAATATAATCTTTATTAATATTATATAAAATAGGTTATTTCTATATAATAGAAGTAATATTTAATAAATCTAACTTAGATTAACTAAGTAAATTAATACCTAGTTTAAGTATATAATAAACGTTATTTAATATTATATTATTATTATTAAGATATATTATTAAATTACTTTTTAAAGTAGAAGTAAGAGTCTTTACTTCTCCTTATTTTATTATTTTATATATTTTTATAGGATTTTTTATTAGGTTATAATTATTAACTATATAAATAGTAGCTATAATATTAATATAAAAATTAACTATTTTTTTATTCTTATTAGTATAACTCTTTGCTTTTCCTTTTTCCTTAATAATAAACTAGTTAATTAAATAACCTAAAGAAAAATTATTAGTATTTTTATTTATATTATTAGGAGTTAAATAATATATATTTTTAAAAAGAATATCTCCTTTTTCTTTATTAGAAGATAAATCTATTAAATCTATAGGATTTTTAAGATTATTAAGAGATATATAGAAAGTAATATTATTTATAGTAGTTATATTAACTACTTCTTTTTCCTTATCCTTAATACTATTAGTACTAATAAAGGGTTTTTTCTACTAGCTAGGTGCTTTTTTAAGATATAGAAAAGTATAGTTTTCTTTAGTATAGTTTATTTTCTTATAATTTTTATAGTATAAACCTTTCTATTTTTTCTAAGGTTTTTTACTTATTTTATTTTTATTTTTATTATTATTATTTTCTTAGTTTTTATTTTATTTTTTATTTTTCTTATTATTTTTAGTAGTAATATTATTAACTATTTCTTTACCTCTTTTTCTCTTATATTTATTTATAAGATTAATATATAAAGAGTTTAAGTTATAAGTAGTAAGGTTAGTCTTAAGAGACTAAGTTATAGAGGTTATAAAAGCTTTATAAGTCTTATTTAAACTATTAAGTATATAAGCTATAACTACTTAATTAAGTAGTTTAAGCTAATTATAAGATAAGTTATCTATAAGTTCTTTTATTTTATTTATATAATTTTCTATAAATTTAAAGTTATTTAAGGAAGTATTAAAGAACTTTTTATAAGTTAAAAACTTATTTATAAAACCTATAGGCTTATATAGGGTTTTTAAGTACTTCTAAGCTATATAAGTATTAGAATTATCTTTTATAACTTTAAAGGGCTTATTATTATAGAATAACTATATATAGCTTAAAGCTTTATAGTTTTTATCTTTATTAGTAGAAGAAATAAGCTTAATAAGGTTTATAGTAATATTTTTACTATATAATAAGGCTTTAATATATATAGCTTATACTTTATAGTTCTTAAAACTTATAAGCTTTAAGAACTAAACCTTAAGATTAGTTATTATTACTTTAATAAGTTATAATATATAGTTATAAGCTTTATATAAAATAAATAATAGTAAAGTTATATAACTTAAGAGCTATTATATATATAATATAGTAGTTTATAGAGTAATATTATAAGAGTTAAAAACCTAGAAAATTAGGGTTTAACTTAGAAAAAAGAGTAGTTTTTTCTTTCTTTTTAATTAATATTTTCTTTAATTAAACTTCTATCTAACTAAAGAGATATATATTTTATATAATAAATTAGTTAAAAAGAAGTTTATTATACTATAAGTATAAGTTTAAACTAAATTAAGAGTAAACTAGAGGATAATTTAAAGAGATAATCTAAGGGATATAAATTAAATAAAGTAGTAGTAAGAAACTATCTACTTAGGGAAGGATTAATAGAAGTATAATTAATTTATATAGGATTAGATATATAGATTTATAAAAGGTATATCTTATAGAACTAAACTACTAGTTTAGCTAGTATATTAACTTCTATAAAGGTAGTATAGATAGAAAAGTATTTAAAGAATTAATTTTTAGTATATATAACCTTTAAGTAGAAGTAAAGCTTTATAAAAGTATAGGGGAGAGGTAAAAAAGTAGAAGGAATAGAGGTTATCTTTAAGCTAAGCTTATAACTTATTAATATAAGTATAAGTATATTTAGAGGTATAGTATATACGCCTATATAGTATAAAGTTATAAATAGGGTTAAGTTATAATAAAAAGTAATAATCCTAAGTATTTATAGGTATTTAATTATATAGATAATAATAAGGGAAGAGATATATTATAATGATTCCTATTAATATAGTTAGTAGGTTATTTCCTAAGGTAGGGAAAAGTAAGGGGAAAGATAACCTAAAATATAACTTACTAAACTGCTAATTATATAACGTACTTATATAACTATATATATTATATAATTAATATTATAGTTATAGGTTATAATAAATAGAGTATTTTTATATAAGGTTTTAACCCTTAAAGTCTATTAGTTTATTTTATATAGAATATTTAAGTAAGTAGGTATTATTATAAGTATTATTATTATTATATAAGATGTTATATATTAATAAATAGTACTAGTAAGCTTAAGGTTTTAAAGTATTATATCTAAGTTTATAAAGTACTTAAAGATATATAACTATACTCCTAAAAGCTTAACTATATAATTATTATTATATATTATTCTAAGCTTCTTAATAGAGATATTATTAAGAAAAGGTTAGTAAACGCTTAAAATTAGGTTATAGAGGATTCTTATTATAACCTTTATAAACTAAGTAATTAAATTAATTACCCCTTAAGGTAAAGTATATATTCTAAATAGCCCTAAAAGTATAATAAATATAGTTAAGTTTTAGCTTAACTTATTAAGTAAAACTTAGTTATATCTAAAAAATAAATCTAAAAGGTTTATAATCTTATAGTTAGTAAAATCTTCTAAGAATTTATTAGTACTTAGAGGAATAAAAATATCTCTAATACTAATCTTATTAAGTTTTATATATAAGTTAATTAACCTTATATTACTATTTTTCTTAATAATAAGGAACTAAAAGTTCTTATATAATCTATAAAATTCTTCTAAAACTCTTTAAATAACTTATAATTTAAATATATTAATAACTTTACTTTATAAAGCTTTTAGAATAAAAATTCCTTTCTCTTATTAAGTAATATATAAAATAATCTTAATTTTCTATAATAAAGCTATATAAAGGTTAATATAGCTATATTCTATAAAATCCTATATTAATACCTCTTCTTAATTTATAAAGATATATTTAAATATCTTAATTTCTCTTAGTAAAAAATATAGCTATATAACTTTAAGCTTTAAAAACCTCTCTAAAGTAAAGTAAATCCTTTAATTAAACTATATAAATTATAAATATATATAAATAGTAAAAAAGAAGTTAGAAAGCTAATAATAGCTTTTTACTTCTTAAGTTAAAATCTTCTTTTAGTCTTTTTAACTATTAAGAATAAACCTATTTAAAAATAGATTATTAATTAGATAAACTTTCTTATCTTTATGTTTATATATTATATAGATACTAATAAAACTTTAGTTAAACTTATAATCTTTCTTAATTAACTTAAAGAATACTTAATCTTTTAAAACTTTAAGAAGATTTTATTAGCTCTTAATATTCTTAAAAAAGTAAGTTTAAATAGTTTCTATAATTAAAATAACTATTATTTTAATAATAGTTCTTAATATATTAAGTATAACTAAAAGTAAAATTAAAATAGAGTATTAATTAGTTTTAAAAATAGCTTCTTTTTATTTAAAAAAATTAATTTCTTTCTTTTTTTAAGTAAAGAAGCGTTCTTTTTTATAATTTATTATAATATTAATATAATAAGTTTAAACTTTATTATATATATTACTAAGGTTTTAGTTAATCTTAAGTTAGCTTTTAGTAGCTTTAGAAATATTATAGATATCTTTTATATAGTTTTCCTATTTAAAGAAATAATGCTAAATTTAATATAAAAAATCTAATTATATAAAGCTAACTAAAATATTAATCTTTTAGAATTTACTACTTCTATAATTTTTTACCTTTATTATAGTAATAATAAAGTATTTTAAATACTTAAAAATAAACTTAATAGAAATAGTAAATAGAAGTTTAAAAAGTAAGTTATAATTAATAGTTTTAAGGTTTATTATTATTATAATTATTATAATCTTATAGTTATTAATTTAAATAGATATATAATATACCTTAATAAAGTATAACTTTAGGTTACTTTTAGCTATTATTCTTATTATTAAAGTAATAATAGAAATTAAAATATTATAATTTAAGATATATTAATAACTTATAAGATTAGATTTTATATTAATATTAATTATACTTTATATAAATAAATAGTTATTAAAACGCTTACTATTAATAGAGATTTTTAAAATAAGTTATAATATAATAATTATAAAAGCTATTTAATTTATAATTATAAAAATAATAGCTTTAATTAAAAAGATCTTTAAATAATCTTAAGTTTAAATAATTTTATTATATTTAGAAACTTAATTAGTCTATTATACTCTTTCTTTTAAAGTTTTAGTAAAGTTAATAAAATCTATAAGAATAAATATATAGATAACTTCTTTTAGATTATTTATAAAAGTATATATCCTTCTAATAAACTCTTTTTTATACTTTAGCTAAATCTTATAAACCTTTTTAATTAATAAACTAACTAAACTATAAAGTTTATATAAAATAAGTTTATTAATAAGTTCTTTATTTTTAATAAATTTCTAATTTTTATTATTAAGGAATATAGCTAACTAAAAGTTACTTTTTAGAAGAAATAGTTTTAAAATAAGTTTTAAAAAAAGAATTTTAATAATTTTACTAAATATTATTTCTCTTTTTATTTTAATAATTCTTTCTAATTCTAAAGTATTAATAGAAATAGAAGCTTAATTAAGAGAGCTCTCTTCCCCTATTTTAATATTTAAGTTTTCTTCTTATTTTTCTTAGTTAAGAAGTAAATTCTTCTCTATAACTAACTTTTCTAATAAGTCTAAATAGCTCTTAAAATAAAATTATAAGAAAAAAGGTCTTTTTAAAATAATTAGAATATCTTTAATATTTTATATAATAAAATAAACCTTTTTAAAAGGAGACTTTAGAGCTTTCTTTTTAACTCTTCTAAGATTTAGTAGTTTTAGCTTTTTCTATAAAAATAAGTTAATCCTATATATTTTTAACTAAGTAATTATAAGCTTAAATACTATAAAATTAAGTAAACTATCTTTAGTTAAACTATTAAGTTATATTAAGTTATATAAATAAAAAGACTAAACTAAATTCTTATATTTCTATTTACTAATAACTAAAACTTAAAAAGTAAAAGCTTAACTAAATACTTTATTATTTAATATAATACTTCCTTCTTCTATAAACTTATAAGAAACTTTAATTAAGTTAAAGTTATTATAATTTTATAAAACTTTAATAAGTATAAACTAAAGTTAATTAATACTCTACTTAAGAATCTTAATAGCTTAAGCCTTTATAACTTTATAGCTATCTTAATTCTTAAAATAAGTAATAATAGCTTTTTAGTTAAGTTTACTATTTTATTATAATAAAGTAATAATTATCTAAAGAATAAAAAACTTATTATTTTATAATTTATAAAAATAATATCTTTAGAAGTATTAAATTAAACTACTTCTTTTATTAGCTATCTTTTAAAGATAATAGCTTTCTTTAAAGTTATAATCTATATAGCTTATATATTAATACTAACTATATAAGCTATAAAGGAAAAACTTAAGATTTTCTTTATTAACTTTAATAAAATAGATTAAAGCTAAATAGTAATCTTCTATAACTAGAGAAAAATAAGTAATCCTTTTAATAGAGATTTTCTAGTTATCTATTATTTTTATTAAATTAAAAAGTTATTAGTTTAAAAGCTAACTCTAAAAGTTTTTAATACTTTAATTAAGCTTAATTCTACTTCTCTTAGTTTATAAAAAGAAAAAAGCTTCCCCTCTTAGTACTTTTAGGGGTAAAAAAAATAAAATATAAATAGAAGTAGTAATCTAAAAAGTTTACTTCTAAGTAGCTTTAAAGCTAAGCTAGTTTATTAAATTAACCTTAAACTTATTAAAGTCTCCTTTTTTAAATAACTTATAAATACTAATTCCTATAAGTAAAGCTATCTTATTTAAAGCTAACTAATTAAATCTTAATATAATTACTTAGATAATTTAAAAGCTAGTTATAATATTAAGGTTATATTTTATAACTTTAGTTTAGATATTATTAATTTTTTATAGAAACTATATTACTACTTTATAATCTAAATTATCTATTATTAGAGTTATAAAAATAATCTAATTAATTTAGTTATCTAGAAGTTCTTAGTAATCTTTATCTATAGCTTTATAATACTAGATAAAATATATTTTTACTTATAACTAAGTTTTCTTATTAAGTTTTACTTAATTATTAGCTTAAAAAGATATATCTATATAGAAAATAATACTTAATACTTTTAAAATATTAATTATCTTTACTATTTTTATTATAGCTTTATAGCTTTTAAAAAAGTTTAAAATATTATTTCTAATAAAGAATAATACTCTAGTTATTCTAAGTTATAATATTTTAAACTTTTAAAGTCTTAAGCTATACGCTCTAAAAGCTTTTTAATAAAATTTAGTAAAATCTAAATAATTTTATATTACTTTATTTTTTAAAGAATCCTCTCTAAGCGTTATATTTATACTAGAAATACTACCTTTAGAAGCTATTACTTTAAAGACTTTAGCTTTTATAATTACTTTAAAATTTTAATCTAAATCTAAAATTAAGAGAGGTCTCTCTTATTAAGGTTAGTAAAAAGAAGGACTTATAAAAAGACTTATTAAAGTATTACTAATAACTAAATTAGCTTTATTATTTATTATTTTTAGTCTAAGTTATTTATCTTAAGCTAAAGTTAAAATCTTTAAAGCTTTAAAGTTTAATAATATTATTCTAAAGAAGATATAAGTAAATTAATAAAAGGAGTAATAAAAAGATTCTTATAATATAGGTTTAAAAAGATAATAGAAAGTAAAAGAAAGGATAAAAAAAGAAAAAGATATTCTTATTATTATTTCTATCTTTATCCTTCTCTCTTATTTAGAAAGTATATTTATATTTATTATACTTCCTCTTTTCTATTATCTTAATAATAAGGTTATTTTATATTTTAAGTTTCTTTTTTTTCTCTTTATAGAAGAAGTTTAGTTATTATTAATAGTATCTTCTATAGCTTTATTTTATAAAACTCCTCTTTTATAAATTAAACTTAAAATTTAATAAAATCTATAAGAAAACTATAATATTAACTATAAACTTTAAAAAGAATACTTTACTTTAGCTACTTATTTACTACTTAAAAATATAAAAGAAGAGTAATAAAAGAGATATATATATCTTCTTTTCTATAGAATTAATATAAAATTATTCTTAAAAAAGAGAAATACTTTTAATTAAGCTTAAAAAAATATTTCCTTCTCTTATTTTTAAAAAGTTAATATAGTTATAATATTTTTTCTTTTTTAGTTTTTTATATTTTTATATTTATAGTAATTTATAATTTAAGAAAGCTAAATCTTAATATTTTTATATATAAGTATAACTTAGATCTTAAGTTTTTAAACTTTTTAATACTTCTCTTTATTAATTAATATATTATTAGAAACTTTTTAATAAGTTTAAATAAAGAGAAGTTTCTTAAAATAGATTAATTAATTTTATCTTTTTTAAAGTTTATAAGAGAGGTAAAATAAATCTTATTACTTTTATAACTTTAGCTTTAGAAATAAAAGTAAAATAAGTTTACTTTATTTTAATTATTCTTAAGTTATTATTATAGTAGCTTATAATAAAGTAGTATATAATAATTTTAAATAAGTAAATAATAAGCTAATAAAGAGGTTTAATTAAACTTATATAGAACTTTATTTATTCTCTTTTATTTAATAAAATACTTTTTTTTTAAAAGTTTTTTAGATTTCTATAAGTTTAATTAATTTTTAATTCTAAATACTTAAACTATTACTTTTTATTTTAAGAAAATAGAAATTAAAAAAGGTATTAACTAAATTTTCTTTTAATATAATAATATTTAAATTACCTCTTTTTTTAAACTTTTCTTACTTTAGTTTAATAAAGTAGTATAAAATAGCTATAAAAGAAATCTTTTATAGTAATTTAGCTTATCTCTTTAAACTAATTATTAATTTTATAATAAAGTAAGAGAGAAAACTTATTAATTATATTAAATATTTTACTCTAAGTAAAAACCTCTTAAAAATACTTAAATACTTATATATTAATTTTCTAGATAATTATAAAGGATATAAGAGTAAATATATAAATATAAGTTTAACTAGTTTATATTTTATTTATATTTTCTACTCTTTTTATACTTTAAGTTATATAATATTATAAGAGAAAATAAGCTATTAAAAAGAAGTTTAGTAGTATTATTTTTATAATATTTTACTCTATTTTTACTTTAAATAATTAAAGAAGTATAATAAAGATTAAGAAAGAGGATAAAAATAAAGCTAACTAAACTTAAAAGAGCTTAAAAATACCTATTTTTATTTAATTTTTAAAAAATAAAAATTAATAAATTTTTTCTATAAGCTAAGCTAAAAAGTCTTAAAAGTTCTTTTTAGAGGGATAATTACTAAAGTTATTAAAAAAAAATAGAAAAAGTATAAAAATAAATATATTTCTTATTTATTTTTTTAGTTTTTTTTTATTATAAACTAATTAAGCTTCTATCTATTTATATAAGCCTTTTCCTCTTATAATAACACCTAATGCTTATAAAAACGCTTATCTAATCTCTTACCTTTAAGTTAAAATTACTAAAAATTCTAAGTTTCCTACCCCCTTCTAATATATTTCTTACTTATCTATTTAGTCTTTTTTTTTATAGACTAACTAAACCTCTATCTATTTATATAAACTTTTTCCTCTTATAATAATACTTAACGCTTATAAAAATACTTATTTAATCTCTTACTTTAAAATTAAAATTACTAAAAATTCTAAGTTTCTTACCTCTTTTTATATATCTTTTAAATCTTTTATATATTATAAAAAGAAAAACTTAATTAGCTTTACTTTATATATTTAAAGTTATATTTAGCTCTTAAAGTTTTTAAGCTACTAGCTTTACTTTAAGCTAAGTTCTTAGCTATCTCTTATATTATATAAATAGTATTTTTATTTTCTTTTTATAGTTCTTTAGTATATTATATACTAAATAGTAAGTATTCTTTTAGTATAATTAGAAGTAAATAAAAGTTCTAAAGTTTTATCTTCTAAATAATATCTTTAATTAGGTTATTTTATACTAAAAAGAAGTTATTTAAAGTATAATTACTTAGTCTAATAGTATTTTTAAGTAGGTTAAGCTTTAGCTTTTATCTCTTAACCTTTATTTAATATATACCTTTTTAAAGGTTTTCTATATTAACTTATTAATTTTATTCCTTTTTAATACTTTTAATAAAGTAATCTCTCTTCTTAATATTATTTTAATAAGTTAAAAGGTTTAAGTCTTTATCTCTAATAAGGTTATCTAAGTTATAAATATTTAAGAGGGTAATTAAATCTTTTTTAGTAATTTAAATTAAATCTTAAATAGCTAAAAACTAATTAAGATAAACTAAATATAATCTTTTAACTTTTTCTTTAGTTTAATTAGTAGATCTTTAACTTCTATTATTTCTAGCTATAATATTTATAATATTTACTTATTTATTAAAAGTCTAATTAGGTTTAAGTTAAAGCTTCTTAATATTATTACTTCTTTATAGTCTAAACTTATTAATAATAAGCTAAACTTAATAGTTAAAAAGGAGTTTATAATAGTTATCTCCTATAATCTCTTTCTTAGCTATATATTATAACTAAGTTATCTCTAAGCTATAATTTCCTTTATAAAGTATATAATAAATAAAATTAATATTATAGAAGCTATACTTCTAAAAATTATTTAATAATTTAAATTAGAAGTATAAAATAATAAAAATAGTATAATTAATAAAGTCTTATATCTCTATTAATACTTTATAGATTTTATATTAGTTTCTAATAAGTTTTACTATATTTTAAAAAATAGTTTAAGAATAGTTTAAGATATTAAAAATAGATCTAAAGTTTTAAATAAAGTCTAAATAAAGATATAAACTACTTCTCTAATTAATAATTATAATTAAAAACTAACTACTTCTTTTATAAATCCTAATAAAGATAATAAAGTCTCTTTTTTCTAAATAATTTTATTCTTTTTTATAAGTCCTTATATTACTATCTCTAGTTTAAAGAGTAAATATTATATAGATCTTTATATATCTTTTTTTATTAATATCTCTAATAGTAAGTTTATAAACTAATTTAATATATTTAGTTTTAAGAAAGTTATATTTCTAAAAAAATCCTAAAAAGTTATAGAAATTAAGAAAATATCTTTTTTAAGTCTCTTAACTTTATTTATACTATTAGTAATTATTATTATTCTTTCTAAATATATTACTTTATTACTTAATTAATATTATATTTATAATATCTCTATTTCTATATATTTATTTAAATATAAAGTAATTTTTAAGAGTTTTAAGTTTTAATATATTTAAAATATTTTATAGATTAATTAAAGCTTTAATAAGCTTAATTATATTAAATATAATATTAAGAAAGCTATTTTTAAAATAAATAGGAAAGATATAATAACTTTTTTTAATTATTATATTAATTATATTAAGAATATTTAGGTTTAAGTAGTAATTTAAAATAAAAAGGTTTTTAGCTTCTAAAAATCTAAATACTTCTCTAATTTATTTAGTTTTTATATATTTAACTAATTAATCTTTATAAAAGAAGTAAATATAAGTCTAAAGGTTTTTATAAAGGTTTTTAATATTATTTATATCTTAAATACTTTTTTAGATTTTATAAATAATAAAAAAATAAGAGAGGCTTAAAAAAAGAGAAAAAATAATAAATATTTTAATATTTTTAGTTACTATAAAAGAGAAATAGAAGTATAAGAAGTTATAAATAAAACTAAATAGTTTTATATTATAATTTATTTAGATTATAATAATAAAATATTTTAAAAAAGAGGATAAAAATAAGAAAATAAATTTATAGTAAATAAGAAAGTATTAGTTATAATACTAATAATTTTTATTAAGAATTAATAAGAATAAATAAAAAAGAAAAAAGTATAATTTTTAGAATATATAAATAATAATTAAACTTAATTAAAATATTATAGTTAAATATAAAAGTATTTATTAAAGAAAAGTTATTATTATATATATAGATATATAAAGTTATTTAATAGAAAGTTAATAGTTTAAAATACCTTTTTTTATAAATATTATAAAAATAAATTTAATACTAGTAATTAATATTCTTTTTAAAAATATAATTCTTAAATAAAGAAAGAGCTAATTAAACTTATAAAATAGTTTTCTAAAAGTAAGATTTATATAAGTAATTAAAGTAGTTAATAAATTTTTAAAAAGAAGATTTAAGTTTTTAAAGAAGTAATAAATATAAAGGAAAAAAAAGTAATATATATAATTTAATACTTAATAAGAAGTTAAATATAGTTACTAAAGACTTAATTAGGCTTATAATAATATTATTTTTAAAAAAGGAGATTAATATAGCTATAAAAAAGCTAAAGCTTTTTAAGATTTATTTTATAAAATACTTAAAGCTATAAACTTCTTTTTATAAATAATAGCATTTTAATTTATATATTTATTTTACTCTTATTTTTAAGATTTAATTAAATATATTCTTTTTAGATTAGTTAATTTTAGATTTATAATAAAAAGTCCTTTAAGTTATTCTTTTTTATCCTATTAATAAATTACTATAATAAATAAGTTTTTTAGTTATTATAACTACTATTTTAATATTAATTACCCCTTTTTTTAGATATAAAAAAGTATATTTCTTCTACTTAGTTAGATCTCTTTTTTCTTCCTCTTAATATATTAACTTTTATATTTCTTAATTTAATTAAGCTTTTTATAATAATAATTAAACTTTCTTAAGTTATATAATCTTTATATTATAGATATTAAAATTAACCTTAATTACTCTTATACTACTAGCTTAAATACCTTATATAAGCTTTTCCCCTTCTCTCTTATTTTTATTACTATTATTAATAAACTAAATAAAACTAATAAGTTTTATTTATATTAAATTATTATATTTATTTTAGTTATAATAAGTTAATCTTAATTCTAACTAAATTAACTACTAATTTATATATAAACTTCTCTTTCCCTTTTATAAGTTTTAGTTAAAAATCTTATTAGCTTAATTTAGTACTAACTTAAATTTATAAATAAGCTTTATATTAAAAATTATATTAAAGCTATAATAAAGTAGTTTTAAGAGTTACTTCTAAAGTTTTCTACTATATATATAGCTCTAACTAAGAAATAAAAAGTATTTCCTTACTAGCTATTTTTTATATATAAGGTCTATATTACTAAAAGTTATTTTAATTCTTAAAAGTAGTTATATTAGAAGTTAGATAAGTTAGAAATAGTTAAAGCTCTATTAATCTATATATATAATATTTATAACCTTTATCCTTATAATAAATACTTTAAGTAATAAGCTAAAATAGCTTTTAAAGTTACTAAGAATAAATAGTTAGTTAGAGTAGCTTTATTATTCTAAGAATATATTTCTTATTAAATTAAATAAGAAGAAGCTTATTTTAACTATATCTACTATAAAAAAGGCTTATTATATTTATATAAAGCTAATTATAATAAAGAAGAGATAAAATAAGTTAAATATATTAAGAAAAGTAATTTATAAAAAAAGATTCTTAATAATATACTTTATATAAATAATAGAAATATAAAGTTTTTTCTTAATAGCTAGTTAGATTTCTTTTTAAATAAAGTAATTAAAGAGGATTATAAAATATTTCTTAATTATATAGATAAGTTAAATAAAAAGTTTAAATTTAATAAAGAGAAAGACTTTCTATTTACTAATATTTTAGTAATAACTTAGGTTATAATTAAATAAATAAGTTACTTAAAAATAGAAAAAAAAGCTTTATATATATAATAAGAATATAGAGTAATTTCTAGAGATAGTAGCTTTTAGTAAAATATTTAAACTAGCTTAGATTTAAATTTTTTAAAAGTAATATTAATTTCTTTTAAGTTTTTTAGTATTTCTTAGTTTTTTAGTATTTATTAGTTTTTATTATTATATATCCCCCCTTTTTTTATAATAATATATATTAAGAATAAAAGAAGTAATATAAATATATAGTTAATATAAATTATAATATAAAAATAACTAAATATAAATAAATAAAATAATATTTTACTTACTAAAAATAGACAAAAATAAATAATTTTTATAGACTTAGCTATCTTTTAGTTCTTCTATATCTTTATACTAACTATTAAACTCTTTATTCTTTATAGAAATACTTACTACTATTTTATTCTTTTTCTATTAAAAATTAACTTTAACTTATAGTATTTTATTTTATTCTTATAATTACTTAATTTATACTTTTATAGCATTAAAATTATTAGTTTCTACTTCTTTTAGTATAGATAACTTATTAAGGTTTAAGATCTCTATTAAGCTAAATATATTAAGATTAAATTAGTTTATAATAGAAAAGACCTTATTAAGAGCTTATTTAAAGTTTAGTTAGACTTCTATTTTAGAAATATTATTTAAATAGCTATCTTTATTTACTATAAATTTCTTTAAGTAGTTACTAATTACTATCTACTTAATTAAGATTCTAATAAAAGTTTTAAATAAATAAAATAAAGTTTAAGAAGATATTTATTAAATATAAAAGAAGCTTAACTAATATATACTAAGCTTATTAGAAAAGCTTTTATTAATAGATAGCTTTATATTATAAATAAAAATAATATCTCTAACTTATAGCTCTTTATATTATATTTTATACTTATTTCTTTTATTATAATCCTTAGTAACTTAATAGTACTACTTTATAATATATTTAAGAGCTATCTATTAGTTAGAATTAAGTTACTTAAAGGTTTATATATATAAAAGAAGTTTAGTTTTAATATTTCTAATTTTTAATTAGTTTAATACTTATTAAGTAATATTTTTAGTCTTAATTAAAGTAATTAAGTTATAACTATAGATAAAGTAAAAAAGAGAGTAACTTATAGAAGATCTAACTAATATTTAGTTAGTAAAAAGAGCTATATAAAGTATTAAGGTTTAGTTTTTTTTACTAAAGTCTAACTAAGTTATAAAAGTATAAATAAGAAGCTAATACCTTTTTTTAATAAGTTTATTAGCTTTTAAATTATATATTAAAATAATAAAGTATTATCCCCTATAGACTTAATTAAGCTTTTTAATAAACCTTTTATTTTTTAGTTCTTTATTAACTATAAAAAGCCTATAGATCTTATAGTAGTAAATTATATCTTCTTAGATAAACTTAGCTATTATCCTTAAGTTAATATTCTTAAGAAGTTAATAAGCTTCTATATAACTAATAAGTATATTATAAGTTTTAGCTAAAAAGTAATTACTAATCTTCTAGATATTAATATAAATATATTAAAATAAGATTCCTAGGGGTATAAAAAAATATAAAGGTTTTTAAAACACCTTAGTTAGACTTATATATAAAGTAAATAGCTTTTAATCTTATTACTTATTATTTAATATATATTTTCTTAAGTATATTACTTTTAAAGTTTAGTATATATTATATCTTAGCTTTAATATCCTCTTTTAGTATATATATATTAAATTAACTTCTTTTATTCTTCTTTATTATCTATTACTTATCTTAATATAAAGTTTAACTTTATTCCTTTTTAAAAAAGAAAACTATCTTAAAATATATACTTTATTATATATAATTTAAATTTCTTAAAATTAATCTAAGAAATAGTTTTTAAGCGTAATAATAAAGCTAAGTACTTAGTAATTTATTATAAATATTAAGATTAAGCTTATTTAAAGCTTAATAGATTATCTATTTTAGGTCTAAGATCTTCTTTAGTTTTAAATATATAAATAAAGTTATTAATTATTTTATCTAAATCTTCTTCTTACTTAGCTTCTTAAATATTAGATTCCTCTATTAGTTTATATAAAAAACTATCTACTACTTTATTCTTTATATTAAGTATATAGTAAATATTAAAATTAAATATCTTAATCTAAGTAATCTATTATATTAGAACTACTTTAAGTAAATCTAAAGTAATATTACTAATTTAGTTTATAAGGACTTTTATATTAGTTTTAAAAGTAAATTATACGCTATATAAATAGTTCTTAAGTCTCTTAAGAGTAAGTAAAACTAACTAAAGTTTAAGCTTTCTTATATTATAATTAAAAGCTATACCTATCTAAATTCTACTTTTATATTTAATAATATATCTTTTACTTTAATAATATTACTTAAGTATAGCTCCCTACTTTTTAGTATTTATATTAATAAATAGATAGATTTCACTAACTTCTTCTTTATAATTAATAAGCTAAAGTAATAAAAAGTTAATTAAATAAAACTTAAAAGTTTCTATAGTTAGTTACTATTCTAGCCCTTATTTAAAAAGTACTCCTTTTTAAAGAAGTCTTATTAATAAAATAGAAATAGTTCTATAATCCTTAATTTATACTTAATAAAACTTAATAATACTAAAAAGACTTTTAACTACTATAATATTATTATATTTCTCTTATTTAAAGATCTTAATAACTTTATTCTAGTTAAGCTTATATCCCCTACTACTTACTATATAACTAAAGAAGTTAATAATAAGTTAGTAAATCTAAGATTTTTTAAGAGAAATAGTAATACTAGTAAGCTTAAGGTTTTAAAATATTATATCTAGGTTTATAAAATATTTAAAAATATATAACTATATTTTTAGAAACTTAACTATATAGTTATTATTATATATTATTCTAAACCTCTTAATAGGGATATTATTAAAGAAAAGTTAATAAATACTTAGAATTAAGTTATAAAAAATTCTTATTATAATTTTTATAAACTAAATAACTAAATTAGTTACTTTTTAAAGTAAGATATATATTCTAAATAGCCCTAAAAGTATAATAAATATAGTTAAATTTTAGCTTAACTTATTAAGTAAAACTTAGTTATATCTAAAAAATAAATCTAAAAGGTTTATAATCTTATAGTTAGTAAAATCTTCTAAGAATTTATTAGTATTTAGAGGAATAAAAATATCTCTAATACTAATCTTATTAAGTTTTATATATAAATTAATTAGCTTTATATTATTATTTTTTTTAATAATAAGGAACTAAGAGTTCTTATATAATCTATAAGATTTTTCTAAAACTCCTTAAGTAACTTATAATCTAAGTATATTAATAACTTTATTTTATAAAACTTTTAGAATAGGAATTCTTTTCTCTTATTAAGTAATATATAAAATAGTCTTAATCTTCTATAATAAAGCTATATAAAGGTTAATATAGCTATATTCTATAAAATCTTATATTAATACCTCTTCTTAATTTATAAAGATATATTTAAGTATCTTAATCTCTCTTAGTAAAAAATATAGTTATATAACTTTAAGCTTTAAAAACCTCTCTAAAATAAAGTAAATCCTTTAGTTAAACTATATAAATTATAGATATATATAAATAGTAAAAGAGGAGTTAAAAAGTTAATAATAGCTCTTTATTTCTTAAGTTAAGATCTTTTTTTAGTTTTTCTAATTATTAGGAATAAATTTATTTAAAAATAGATTATTAACTAGATAAACTTTCTTATTTTTATATTTATATATTATATAGATACTAATAAAGCTTTAGTTAAGCTTATAATCTTTCTTAATTAACTTAAAGAACGCTTAATCTTTTAAGATTTTAAAAAGATTCTATTAGCTCTTAGTATTCTTAAGAAAGTAAACTTAAATAGTTTCTATAATTAAAGTAACTACTACTTTAATAATAGTTTCTAATATATTAAGTATAACTAAAAGTAAAATTAAAATAAAGTATTAATTAGTTTTAGAAATAGTTTCTTCTTATTTAAGAAAGTTAACTTTTTTTTTTTTTTAAATAAAAAAGTACTCTTTTTTATAATTTATTATAATATTAATATAATAAGTTTAAACTTTATTATATATATTACTAAAGTCTTAATTAGTTTTAAATTAGCTTTTAATAGCTTTAGAAGTATTATAAATATCTTTTATATAGTTTTCTTATTTAGGGAAATAGCGCTAAATCTAATATAAAGAATCTAATTATATAAAGCTAACTAAAATACTAATTTTTTAGAATTTATTATTTCTATAGTTTTTTACTTTTATTATAATAATAATAAAGCGTTTTAAATATTTAAAAATAAACTTAATAAAGATAGTAAATAGAAATCTAAGAAGTAAGTTATAATTAATAGTTTTAAGGTTTATTATTATTATAGTTATTATAATTTTATAGTTATTAATCTAAATAAGTATATAATATACTTTAATAAAGTATAGCTTTAAGTTACTTTTAGCTATTATTCTTATTATTAAAATAGTAATAGAAATTAAAATATTATAATCTAAAATATATTAATAATTTATAAAATTAAATTTTATACTAATATTAATTATACTTTATATAAATAAGTAGTTATTAAAATACTTATTACTAATAGAGATTTTTAGAATAAGTTATAATATAATAATTATAAAAGCTATTTAGTTTATAATTATAAGAATAATAGCTTTAACTAAAAAGATTTTTAGATAGTCTTAAGTTTAAATAATTTTATTATATTTAGAAACTTAATTAGTTTATTAAGCTTTTTTTTTTAAGGTTTTAATAAAATTAATAAAGTTAATAAGAATAAATATATAGATAACTTTTTTTAGATTATCTATAAAAATATATATCCTTTTAATAAACTCTTCTCTATACTCTAACTAAATCTTATAAACTTTTTTAACTAATAAACTAACTAAACTATAAAGCTTATATAAGATAAATTTATTAATAAGTTCTTTATGTTTAATAGATTTTTAATTTTTACTATTAAGGAATATAATTAACTAGAAGTTACTTTTTAGAAGAGATAGTTTTAAAATAAGTTTTAGAAGAGGAATCTTAATAACTTTACTAAATATTATTTCTCTTTCTATCTTAGTAATTCTTTTTAGTTCTAAAGTATTAATAAAAATAAAAGTTTAATTAAAAAAGCTTTTTTCTCTTATTTTAATATCTAAGTTTTCTTCTTACTTTTTTTAATTAAGAAATAAATTCTTTTTTATAATTATTTTTTTTAATAAATTTAAATAACTCTTAGAATAAAATTATAAAGAAGAAGGTTTTTTTAAGATAGTTAAAGTATTTTTAATATCTTATATAGTAAAATAGACCTTCTTAAAAAGAGATTTTAAAGCTTTTTTCTTAATATTTCTAAGATTTAGTAGCTTTAGCTTTTTCTATAAAAATAAGTTAGTTTTATATATTTTTAACTAAGTAATTATAAACTTAGATATTATAAAATTAAATAAACTATTTTTAGTTAAACTATTAAGTTATATTAAGTTATATAAGTAAGAAAACTAAACTAAATCTTTATATTTCTATTTACTAATAGCTAAAACTTAGAAAGTAGAGGTTTAACTAGATACTTTATTATCTAATATAATACTTCTTTTTTCTATAAACCTATAAGAAACTTTAATTAAGTTAAAGTTATTATAATTTTATAGGATTTTAATAAGTATAAACTAAAGTTAGCTAATACTCTATTTAAAAATCTTAATAGCTTAAATCTTTATAGCTTTATAGCTATCTTAATTCTTAAAGTAAATAATAATAGCTTTTTAATTAAGCTTACTATCTTATTATAATAAAGTAATAATTATCTAAAAGATAAAAAACTTATTATTTTATAATTTATAAGAATAATATTTTTAGAAGTATTAGATTAAGCTACTTTTTTTATTAGCTATTTTTTAAAGATAATAACTTTCCTTAAAGTTATAATCTATATAGCTTATATATTAGTACTAATTATATAAGCTATAAAAGAAAAGCTTAAAATTTTCTTTATTAACTTTAATAAAATAAACTAAAACTAAATAATAGTTTTTTATAGCTAAAGAAGAATAAATAATCCTTTTAATAGAGATTTTCTAGTTATCTATTATTTTTATTAAGTTAGAGAGTTATTAGTTTAAAAGCTAATTCTAGAAGCTTTTAATATTTTAGTTAAACTTAATTCTATTTCTTTTAGTTTATAAAGAAGGAGAAGCTTCTCTTTTTAATACTTTTAAAAATAAAGAAAATAAAATATAAATAGAAGTAATAATCTAAAAAGTTTACTTCTAAATAGCCTTAAAACTAAATTAGTTTATTAAGTTAACTTTAAACTTATTAAAATCTTTTTTTTTAAATAACTTATAAATATTAGTTTCTATAAATAAAGCTATTTTATTTAAAGCTAACTAATTAAATCTTAATATAGTTATTTAGATAATTTAAAAGCTAGTTATAATATTAAGATTATATTTTATAGTTTTAGTTTAGATATTATTAATCTTTTATAGAAACTATATTACTACTTTATAATCTAAATTATTTATTATTAAAGTTATAGAAATAATCTAACTAATTTAGTTATTTAGAAATTCTTAGTAATCCTTATTTATAGCTCTATAGTACTAAATAAGATATATTTTTACTTATAACTAAGTTTTCTTATTAAGTTTTATTTAATTATTAGCTTAAAAAAGTATATTTATATAAAAAATAATACTTAATACTTTTAAAATATTAGTTATCTTTATTACTTCTACTATAACTTTATAACTTTTAAAAAAATCTAAAATATTATTTCTAATAAAAAATAATACTTTAGTTATTCTAAGTTATAATATTTTAAATTCTTAAAGTTTTAAACTATATATTTTAGAAGTTTTTTAATAAGATTTAATAAAGTCTAAATAGCTTTATATTACTTTATCTTTTAAAGAATCCTCTCTAAATATTATATTTATATTAAAAGTATTACTTTTAGAAGCTATTACTTTAAAAACTTTAGTTTCTATAATTACTTTAGAACTTTAATCTAAATCTAAAATTAAAAGAAGTCTCTCTTATTAAAATTAATAAAAAAAAGAACTTATAAAAAGACTTATTAAAGTATTATTAATAACTAAGTTAGTTTTATTATTTATTATTTCTAATTTAAGTTATTTATCTTAAACTAAAATTAAAGTTTTTAAAGTTTTAAAGTTTAATAATATTATTCTAAAGAAAATATAAATAAATTAATAAAAAAAAGAATAAAAAAAAGCTTTCTTAAAGAAAACTAAAATAAAAAGATTATATAAAACTTAAGTAAAACTAATAATTTATTAATAAAAAAAGTAATAAAAAGATTTTTATAATATAAGTTTAGAAAGATAATAAAAAATAAGAAAAAAAATAAAAAAAGAAAAAAATATTCTTATTATTATTTCTATCTTTATCTTTCTCTTTTATCTAAAAAGTATATCTATATTTATTATCCTTTCTCTTTTCTACTATCTTAATAATAAAATTATTTTATACTTTAAGTTTTTTTTTCTTCTCTTTATAAAAAAAGTCTAGCTATTATTAGTAGTATTTTCTATAGTTTTACTTTATAAAACTCCTCTTTTATAAATTAGATTTAAAATTTAATAAAGTTTATAAAAAAACTATAATACTAACTATAAACTTTAAAAAAAGTATTTTATTTTAGCTACTTATTTACTACTTAAAAATATAAAAAAAAAATAATAAAAAAGATATATATATTTTCTTTTCTATAAAGTTAATATAAAATTATTCTTAAAAAAAAGAAATACTTTTAATTAAACTTAAAAAAATATTCTTTTTTCTTATTTTTAAAAAGTTAATATAATTATAATATTTTTTTCTTTTTTAACCTCTTATATTTTTATATTTATAATAACTTATAATTTAAGAAAACTAAATCTTAATATTTCTATCTATAAATATAACTTAAATCTTAAGTTTTTAAGCTTTTTAATATTTCCTTTTATTAATTAATATATTATTAAAAACTTTTACTAAGTTTAAATAAAGAGAAATTTCTTAAAATAGATTAATTAATTTTATCTTTTTTAAAATTTATAAAAGAAATAAAATAAATCTTATTACTTTTATAACTTTAACTTTAGAAATAAGAGTAAAATAAGTTTATTTTATCTTAGTTATTCTTAAGTTATTATTATAATAGTTTATAATAAAGTAGTATATAATAATTTTAAATAAATAAATAATAAATTAATAAAAAAGTTTAATTAAGTTTATATAAAACTTTACTTACTCTCTTTTACTTAATAAGATACTCTTTTTCTTAAGGTCTTTTAAACTCCTATAAGTTTAGTTAATCTTTAATTCTAAATACTTAAACTATTACTCTTTATTTTAAAAAAATAAAAATTAAAAAAAATATTAGTTAAATTTTTTTTTAATATAATAATATTTAAATTACTTCTTTTTTTAAGTTTTTTTTATTTTAGTTTAATAAAATAATATAAAATAGCTATAAAAGAAATCCCTTATAGTAATCTAACTTACCTTCTTAAACTAATTATTAATTTTATAATAAAATAAAAGAGAAAACTTATTAATTATATTAAATATTTTACTCTAAATAAAAACTTCTTAAAAATACCTAAATACTTATATATTAATTTTCTAAATAACTATAAAAGATATAAGAGTAAATATATAAATATAAACCTAACTAGCTTATACTTTATCTATATTTTCTACTCTTTTTATACTTTAAGTTATATAATATTATAAGAGAAAATAAGCTACTAAGAAGAAGTTTAATAGTATTATCTTTATAGTATTTTATTTTATTATTATTTTAAATAATTAAAGAAATATAATAAAAATTAAAAAAGAGGATAAAAATAAAGCTAACTAAACTTAAAAAAGCTTAAAAATATCTATCTTTATTTAATTTTTAAAAAGTAAAAATTAATAAATTTTTTCTATAAACTAAACTAAAAAGTCCTAAAAGCTCTTTTAGAAGGATAATTACTAAAGTTATTAAAAAAAAACAGAAAAAGTATAAAAATAAGTATATTTCTTATTTATTTACTTAGTCTTCTTTTTTATAAACTAACTAAGCTTCTATCTACTTATATAAGCTTTTTCTTCCTATAATAACGCCTAACGCCTATAAAAACGCCTATCTAATCCCTTACCTTTAAGTTAAAATTACTAAAAATTCTAAGTTCTTTACCCCCTTCTAATATTTATTATTATTTAGTTTACTAAATAAATTAAACTAATTTTAAAGTTTATCTCTCTTTTTAGAAATTAACTAAAGAACTACTAATATATTTATTACTTATTTTTTATTTATTTTACTATTAGAAAGCTCTTTATAAACCTAACTAATTAGTTTAATAAGGGTTAAAATATTCTTAAGTAGTAAAAAGTTTATAAGGAGTTTAGTTATACTAATAAGCTATAAACTAATCTATTTCTAGTTATTAATAATATTCTTACTTATTAAGGTTACTTTATATATTTTATTATAATATATAATAAAATTTCTCTTATTTATAATTATATTAATATTTTATTTAACTAATAATTTAAGCTTTTTTTTATATATTACTTTAAGAAGCTTAAAAACTAACTAATTAAATAGCTAAAAGATATATAATATATATATTAATAAGAATAATAAGTATATTTTATTCTTAAAGTATATATATATAAAAATAGTAGTTTTATAGTTTTTATAACTATCTAAGATTAATAATTTAACTTCTAAGAGGTTTTCTAGTTAAATTAAAGAGATAAAAACCTCTATTAATTACTTAATAACTATAAAGTTTAAAGTTTATTTATTTTCTATAACTATAAACTTCTAAGATTTATATAGTATTAAATCTAGAGAGAACTATTATTACTAAATATTCTTATTTTTATATATAATAAATAGAAATAATACTTTATTAGTTATAAAGATATACTTAATTAGAGATATCTAAATATATAATTTAAACTATTTTTTATAAATAAAATAAGTTTTTAATAATCTAAGAATAAGTTTATTTAATCCTCTATTTTTTAGAATATTAGTTTTATTTATATTATATTAATTAGAGGTTTTAATAGCTATAATCTTAAGTATAATAAAGTATTTAAACTATTACTTAATTATATTAATTAAAGTTTTATTAATATATTAAAAATTAATTACTCTATTTCTTTAAACTTTTATAAATAAGTTTCTCTTAATAAAAACTTATATTTAGTTCTTTTTAAAAAGCTAAGAATTTCTATAAATTTATAAAATATATTTAGTAAAGTCCTTAAGTTATTAATAAGTTAGAAATAAGCTTAAAATAACCTAAATTTAAACCTATTTAGCTAAGTAGTTTTCCTAAGTTAGAGAAAGCTTTTATAAATTAGAAAAAGTAATATCTTATAACTAAACCCCTTAAACTTAATATATTAAAGTAGTTTTTAGTATACTATACTATAATAAAGCTTTTTATAAACTAATACTAGTTATAATAGTTTTAAATACTTAAGAGACTTTATTTTTAATATAATTAACTATTATATAGTTATTATACTTTATAAAAAGTTTAGTAATAATTAAGTTAAAGATAGTGAAGTTATTTAAGTTTAGAAGTAGTAGTGTGTATTTTTAATAAGGTATTTTGGGGTGGTCTAGATGTGGAGGTGGTCTGGAAGTGGGTGTAGGACGTTATAGTAAGCGAGTTCTAGCTTTATTGCCGTCTTTGGTTCTCCAAAGTGAGAGCTCCCACGATGAAGTTTGCAAAAGCGAAAGTAGTGACAAAGGGGACGTGTGTTGAACTCTATCCTCAAAAATACGACGCAACTTGTGATGTGGAAGGGGCCCCAGTTCCATATCTCATCCAACTAATACGCCAAATTTTCTGATCCTGTGAATCCGCAGGGTATTGATCGCAATACAGAGGCTTCGGCCTGGCGCAGGGCATACGGCAACTTTAATACTCCATATGCTCGTCTCCCACGTGTAGTGCGGCAGCCTTCTTCTTCGTGATGTTTTGCCAGTCCCGGCCTAAGTGACTCTCCTCGTCTCTATTGGCATTCAGGCGGCGGTTGTCCGTCTTTGTCTACGTCAACGGTTAGCAAAGCCATAAAAGGCTTGTGACCGACGTACCTTCTGTTCGGCTTGTGGAGCCGCAGTCAGTCGCGCCACGTTGTCTGGGCGTAAGGCCGAATGAATCAGCAATTTGTTTGTCTGCAAGGATAAGCTGTCAATGCGAGATTCAAATAAATATGGTTGACGGAGAACCAACTTTGAGTCCTCGGCAAATCTCGCGCCATCTATCTGCGAAGGAGTCATACTTCTCCCAAGCGTACGCAGTGTCGCCTCCCCACGGAGCCTTCATTGTGAATCCCTGCTGGTTTCCCTTGGCGGTATACTGCAACGGTGCCGTTAGTGAACTGTCTCAATTAGGCACTGTAAAACTCACCAAGAGTTTCTAGCCCAGGTATTCCGCCTCGAAGTCTTTCAGTTCATGACGGAGAATAGCCTTGAGCTGCTCGCTAGGCGACTTGCCTGAGCTTGCAAGAACCGCCTCGACGGGATTGAGCTTTGGAATCTTCTTTCCCATGTTAGGAGTCTTGCAGGCCGCTTGCTCGGTCAGCTTCCGCTTCTTGGAAGGGCGTGGTTCATCTTCGCCGTCGTTATTCTGTTGTTGCGACATTAAGCTGTCGATACGCGCTTTTTTCTCCAGCGCAGCCGTTTTCTCGACAAAGTTACTGACGTCGTAGATTGCCATGACAGCCTCTTCTACGTATGCCAATTCCTGCTGCGTGGTGGAGGGCCATGTGGGGTCTGCGTCCTCGGCATCGCTCGATTTCTCACGTCTAATGTGCGTGGTGTAGGCATTCGAGAGCTCTAAGAACTCCTCCGAGCTTCTGATAATCTTTCGGAACGTCATGGTGGGCTCTTCAGTTAGTTTTTCCGACAGAAGCGGATGTCGATGATCAACAATGGAGGCAGCCTTTGTTTTTCTCGATCGCTTGGGTGGCGCAGTCGGTCGAGGTTGGTCCTCAAGGCCACTTCGCTCTCGGCCCACATTCTCGCGAGCTTTCAGGATGCGTTCGATGCAATTGTCGGCCTGCTCGATAGTCAAGGTGTGGAACCAAGCCATACAACGCTTCACAGGGAAAGTGATGTTTTCAAGATCTACTTCGTTCTGCCGTAAGATATCGTAAAAGCTCTGAGGTGGAAAGATGCGTGGAGGTGCTTGAGCTCGGTAGGGCAGCACTCGATCTGATCCTGAGAGTTAGAAAGAATTCGTCGCATCACTTGTCTCCAATCTCCCCGCCGGGAATCGGATGATTTACCGCAGACAACGTGAAGGATCTCTTTCTTCTCAACGGACGGAGTCTCGTCCATGAAAAGACGGACGTAGTCGGCTTCAAAAGCTAATACATCCGCAAAACTCGCCCCGGGTGGCTGGAGAAGCTGGAATTCCGGGCCGAACCCCGGTTCTAGGCTCGCCGTCGTTGTAGCCAGGGAAGGGTCGATGAAGTTTGGCACCATAGGTTGACTGCCACCCAAATTGGCTGCATCGACGTCAAGTCCATCCCAGGGACAGTTAGCGCGTTCGTTCCAATGCACATCTGGTCTTCTGCGGTGAATCTCGTCAGTACCTACGTTTCCCATTAGACTTGATCAGTTAGGGCAACCCACCTAGAAGCATCTTCCGCTGAAATTTGAACTTGTCCAAGAGGGGCTGCGATCCCTTGCCCCAAGTCGCTCAGGAGCGTTGGGTCGGCTATCGAGCGAGACCTTAGATGGTGCGACATGATCCTCTCGTTGTGGATGTGACAGGGCCACGCGCCGAAGATCGACGGTTCTCAGATCACGTCGAAGCTGGTGTAGAAGAGGACAGAAGGAAAGGGATAAACGGTGTCTTCTGCTAAGTTGGCAGGGTTGGATTCTTGCGTGTATGAAGTTGCAAGGGAAGTTTTAGATAAGCAGTAATCTGCGGGCGTGAAGTTTGGTAGTTGAGAGAAAGCAGAAGAGAGGTGGGAGATGTGTTGTTAAGGAAACCACCTTAGGCCGGTGTGGGTGGGTCCCGATCACGCGACGCAGCAACTCCTCGTGCCTGAGGCGCCCTGATCTTGGCCCCCGAGAAGACATCAAGAGGCAAATACTGTATTGCAGTGCAGTTGTGGTGCCTTCATGCTTCCTCGGGGGGTACGCATGTTCATTCCATCGTTATCTGGCCATCAACCTTCCCAGGAAGATCGAGTGAAAAGTCAAATCGGTCAAAAGTCAAATCGGTGGTTGAGGTGACTACGAGTGGCTTGGAGAGTAGGGGCGAGAAGACGCGTGAGGCACCAACTACTGTGGCCTGGCCCGGACATGCTCGAGGGCGTGTTCGGGCGAGCTCTTCAGTGGTCGGTTCATACTTTGCTCTCGGCCTTGTGGGTGACCCTAATATTTACTTCATGCTCCATTCTCGATTCCGCTTTGTCGATTACGATTCTGCGAGCCCAATCTAGTAGGGGACGGGCGTCGGTTCTGGCGAGGAGGCAGACGACAAGACGGTTGGTTTTGATCTGGTGGGCAGGCCGTATGTCCAGGATAGAAGAGACTTTAACAACTGATGACCGTGGAGAGAACAGTCCGTGGACATTGCGGTTTGAGTAGAAAGGGTTAGATAGACCATAAAGGATTCAGTGTTCCCTCTTCATTAAGTTGCTGCTCGTATGACCCTCTCATGCTAGAGCAATAAACGAGGTCTCGTAAAGCACTCCGATATCGCCCTTGGCCCAAAGGGTCCGTGGCATCCATAACGCTATATTCCAAACCAAAGGTGCCAAAAATATACCGAGCGGCACCAATTCATAGTCCAACATGAGTGCAACCCAAGATATCCTGTTTCGCGAATATCTCTAGGTTATTCCGTGTCTGTGAGTGTTGCACACTCCTGCGCACGACCGAGGATCTGTCGTCCGACCCAACTTTCTCGGTCGCGCTTGGCATTCAACACTCGATTTCCTTGCTTCGTCTATCAAAGTGGATGATCCGTCAGTTTACCAAGTGACAAGACGTTACGTTCAGTGTTGAATCCTTCTCAAACGTACCTTCAGCTCTGCCGCCGGTGTAGAGGTATTGCGCGCATGCCAAGCGGCTTGGAGAGTAGAGTTTACAAGCTGCTTGCTTGTCTGTTGAGAGCGATTAGTCAAATTCTCGCATTATCAAGTCACGATTTCAAAGATCTTCGAAGAACTTACGCGAAAGTTCAGGCAGATCTGGTCCCATCGCTGAGCAAAGGTTGCGTATCTCTCCCAAGTGTGGGCAGCCTGGCCGCAGCTTGGGGCTTTCATAGTGTACCCCTTCTGGTTTTCTTTCGCCGAGAGCTGTTACGCTAGAGGTAAGTACTCGGACACAAATCTGGGCAAACCCTCCGACTCACAAGGTGCTCCTAGCAAACCATCTCAACGTCGATGTTCTTGAGCTCGTGACGAATCACGGCCTTCAATTGGGCCTGAGGTGAACTATTCGGGTCGGCAAGGATAGTATCGGTAGGGTTGAGCTTCGTCTGCTTCATCCCGCTGGCAGTCTCCATGCCAACCTTGCGCTTTTTGTTGGGTGCCTCGCTGCTTTCGTCATCGATGCGGGCCTTCTTCTCAAGAGCTGCTGTCTTCTCGATGAAGTTCGACGTATCATAGATTGCCTCTACCGCTTGCCTGACGTACTGACAGTCAGTGGCCTCTGTGGAGGGCCAAGTTGGGTCAATCTGCTCCATATCGTTCGCCTCCTCGTGTCTGATATGTCTGACGTACTCCTCCTTGAGTCGAGCGAAGTGGTCCTTGCTACCAATGATCTTTCGATATGCCATTGTGGGCGACTTATCGAGCTCAGCCGCGATCATGGGATTCTGGCCCTGGTGAGCTGTCATCTTCCTCTTTCGAGATGACTTGGTCTTCCGAAGTGGCTAAGGTGCCTCGGCGGGTGGCTGGATTGGCGCAGTGTGTCCCTTGAGGAGGTCCTCGACCTCAGCAATTCGGACGTCGGCTTGCTGAACTGTCTGACTCAGAAACCATTTGGCGCATCTGACTGCGATTGGGAGGATGTCGTCTCGATCCCACTCGCTCTGCAGTAGCAGTTCGTAGAAGGACACGGGCGGGAACAAACGCCATCCATCCCGAGCACGGTATGGAATGACCTTCTCTGTACGCAATATGTAATCAGGCATACGTCGCCAGGACGCGTGGAAGTTCTACTTACCGGACATCACTCGAAGCAATCGATCCTTGGATGCACCTGAGATCTCGTTGTTGAAGACGGCTTCGTACTCTGTGGCGAAGAGTCCAACGTCGTTGTCGAGAGGCGGTAGTGGCAGCTGTCCAGGCTGGCCAATCCATTGAGGCATTCCCTGTGTGCATGGAGGCTGTATCGCACCAGGAGTACTGCAGGGATAATTCTGACTCTGACTTTCCCGGGCGTCGTCGTAGCTTTGCGCCGGAAGATACGAACTCTGTGAGGCCTCTCCAAGATGAGAAAGCTGGGATTCGTGTAGTTGCGACCGTGGTAGGCCGCCTAAAGGCGCGTTTGGCGGCGAGAGAAATGTCGGATCATCTCTTCTGTTCGCCATGTTGGCCTTGACGCGCGACGGACGTGGAAATCGCAAAGATGAAGGGGCAAAGGGGCGCAAGTGTGGTACGACTTGGGGAGACTCGACCTTTCAGTCTGTAGATACGATCACAATCTATGTGAAGAGACGGAAGTAATCGATACCAGAGTGGTCGACGAAATCGAAAGTTGGAGGGAAGAAGTTCTGTGGTTAGAGTACCTAGCTGGATCGATGGTGACGTTGCTCAGGGGCAACGCAGGACTGGGAAGGGTGGGTCGGCAAGACGCGTGAGGCATCAACTCCTTTGGCCTTAGCCCGACGAGCGCCACAACGCCCCCGAGCAGACTCCTCGAACCTCGATTGGCATGATTCCCTCGATACAAGTATTACTGTATGTCACATTGCTCTGGTCTGTTTAGATTGTCACTTGGGTGGTGACACTGGGGGCGGCTAACCAAGCAACCGCACGCGAACATTAGCATGACCATAGAATGATGGTCGATACACCTCTAAATGGAGTCAACAATCAGACCCGTCTTGTAGGGTTCTAGAATATCTTCAAATTCCAATGAACTGTTTCGATGTGCAGCTTCTTGTCGGGATCGACGAGGCCGACTTCTTCATCGGAACTAGCAAACTCAGCGCCGAAGATGGCCGCTCCATCGTCGTCATTTGAGAAATACTCGAACAACGGGCTATTTTTGAGTTCTGGAGCAGGACTCGGACTTACTATTGCATTTAATGATATTCCATGATATATCTGAGACATAGACATTAGCGGGATAGATGTTCATGTTCTGTTCTGCCACTTCCCTGTACAACAAGTCTGGCTGGACGATGGGAAGCAAGGGGATGAAGTAATATGTGTTTTAAGGGATTTTACTGGGGTTATTGGCCAAAGACTCAAAGCGAGATGATTTTAGTGAATAATAAGTTGGCAAAATTGTTGTGTTGGTGGAAAAAGATGTTTTGTTGCGAGAAAGGAGGACTGCGGTTGAACAACGCGTGAGGGGTTGGAAAAGGGGGGCCTAGGGGTCCCCGTCAGGCACCAACCCGCGTCGCCTCAATCCCACGCAACTGAACATCAGGCGCCAAAAGGCCTTGCTAACGTCTAGGACTGTATTTTCGTAGATTGAATAACGATCTAAAGTTCATTTATTCAATGTCTTTCGGTCTCTTGACGACCAGAAGTCTACGCGTCCGTAACCAGCAACTGAATGCGTCTCCAAACGCTCTCTAATTATGTTCACAGTGCTTCTTATTTCGAGAGTTTCTCTAGCGGTGTCTTTCTCTGACGACCACTCTGACAGAGGAACAAGCCTTCGTCGGATTGAATATATATTGCCCAAATGCCTATGGACGGTTTGTCTTCCAGGCCCGGGCCAGTCGCTGGCCTTCTTCTGTTCATCTTGGCTATTTTTAGAAGACCAGTGATAACCCATACTCTTCTGTTGGCGGCCTTCTTATCATTTCTCGCCTTTCTCGCCCGCTTTGTGCCAGTTGCGGGTGAGCTTGTCGGCCTCGGTGGCGAGTTCGCAGCATTGGCGTCGATGGTCTTGCCAATGGCCAAGAGGCCGGCGCTGACCTCGCTGACGCGGTCTTTGTTGCTGGCAGCCTTGGGGGAACCCGAATCGAGCATCTCCACGTTGTCGAGAGAGTTGCGAATTCAAGCAACTCCGGCGGTGATGACGTGGGTAATTTATTCCTAGATTCAAGCTGTGGCTAGAATCCTGGCTTACGAGATACAAAAGCCATACCACGGCCGCAGAAACACCCTTGGAAGCTCTTTAACAACGTAGGTCAGTGGCTTCAACAATTGCTACTGTATGCAGCATCGTTCTTGTCAATGTCCTCCCTCAAATATAGCCGAACGATCATCGATGGGATATCCCGAGATATCTGCCTCTGTGTCGGTATCCTTATCGACTCCGAAGCTCAAACCAGCTGAGCTGTCATGAGATCTAGTCGAATCGGTCTTTAAAAACATTCAGAGCCGAGAGACAGTCGGAATTGAGGTTCGCGGAACCTTTGTTCCAAGCCGGGGGCGCACTTAGTTTCCGGCCCGGGGTTACTTTGTGTCCTTGACCCTGTTTCCACTCACAGCCACCCAACAAACTGACAGTGAAGAATTGCTGTGCGACTTGCGACTTGGCGGTCTTATCCATGGATACACCAGGCCTTTTCAGCTTGGTACCAGAGATGTAACATCTGAGATAGTCTTTGACGTGTAACAGGTTTTGGTAAAAGTGGTTGGCATGAAGTACTTTTGACGGGAAAAACGTGCTTTGGAGCAGATTCAACTATACTCCCTTAGGATGGTTATATGCACAGTCTGCCTGTAAGCGTCCCTTTGCTTTTGGCATTCGTCTTCGGCACTCCTCGCCCCGCACCCGCCGCACCGAAATATTCGAAGGCATGTACTGATGCAGTGACGACGATATCTGTGTTTTTCAAGTCAGCATAGTACAATTGCCAGTCACGATACAAAACTCACCGCACGCTTTCTGTGTGATACACAGGTTCTTCTTGCGCAACGTCCCAACGGCTAACGCGTAGAACCTTACCAGCCCGATGCGTCCACTGCGATATTTACCGAGTAGCCATCTTTGAACGAGGGATGACGAACTGACTCTCCGTTTTTTCCAATCACTCATTCGTTCGCTCCGCGGTTTCTTCACCTTGAGGACTGAGTTTGCGCCAGCAGCCGATCGCCCATGTATGGCTTAGCTAGACCACCCGCAGCAGGTTCTCAGACCCCGATCCTCCGTTCCCCCGCTGAAAGCGAAGGGCATTCCGGAGAAACACCATAATACGCCAGTTTGGACGATCGTTCTGACTGATTTCCGAAATGGCGGCCCAAGGCGGCGAGGCCACCATTGCCTTCTTTCTTCAACTAGCTCTAGCTCGGCAATCAGCCAGAAAACTGAGCGCTCTTCACGTCAGTGTTCGTGTCGTCAACTAGCGATCCCCAGAGGTCTCTAAGTGTCGCTCGTTCACGGCTCGGCGCGCTGTGCAACAGTCCCATGGAGCGCCAGACCTTTCCGGGTCGTCCTACACCTCCCTGCGATGTTGCTGGTGGCATTGTATACAGTGTGCCAGGCGTCAGGCCCGGGGCAGCAATGTTGCTGTTTTCGGCGAAGACACCGCCCACGTCTCGAGCAGACGTCGTGCCGTCATGCGGAGGAATATGCCAAGCGGTCGTACGGTTGATATTATCTAGATATGTTTCGTGTCAGCCACGCTTCGAGGCTTTTCTCGGCAATGCTCCCATGCTCTTAGACTCACCCCGAGGGTTCTGTGTTATATGTATTATCAGAAACCATTCGGCATCGGTAATTGAAGTTTATCCTGCTTCCTGACAGAGGTAGAAGGACATGGTGAAGAAGTCGTCCGTAGTATAGACGGTAACATCGATCATCGTCCGTAGATACTTAGATGTATTTCATCTTCCAAGTGGGGAAGGACGGAGGACGATAGGGAGAGGCCACGATGAGACGCGTCGAAGGGGGGCGCCAGTGACAGGGTTAAGTCCTTATCAACGATATCGGCAGGTATTATTTGGAACTTCGCCGCGTAACAATCCCTCGAGGAGCAGTAGTCTTGCGGCCATACTCGTTGCGCAGTAGTACATGATGAGACTTCTCAGCAAGGAGCTTGTGGAATCTATCCCGAAAGCGATGCTTGATTACGTCTGCTACGTCAAAGGCCAGCTATCGTGTTCTCAATCACGAGAGAGAGCGAAGTCCTACCGCGAATGGTATCCGTCATAGTGGATTTCTCGACCCGCCCGAAACTCCGCATTCCAATGGCGATCGGCGTCGTTCTTGAAGTCGTGGACGTGCTGGATGGCCGATAGAGAATTCCGGGTTCCTGGCGAGACGAGTAGAGCGTGAAAGCTTGGTTATCTAAAGCCTCAAGATGGCCACAGGATTCATGACTAGTTTTGGCCTTGGTCAGTCTATCGTTTCACTGTTTGCCAATCCATGGATAGACAGAGTGCTCACAAGATTGCAATAGTCGCACTGGTATCGATCTCAAGCAGAATGAATCCCTGTTCCGACCTTTCGTGGGCCTGACGATGGGCAAGGCCGTTTACTTTCATCCGTCGTGGTTTGCGAAAGGCAGACTTGCTTTTCTGAGTTGTAAGTTGATCGCGATTGTTCTGCATTTCTTCATCGCAAGTGATACTTCACTGCAGATATTATGTACGATGGAATATGTGGATGAAAAGGGCAGCAGGAGATCAGAAGGGAACAATGAGGATGAAGAAAAACGCGTTGAACCGGTCAGAAGAGTCACGATGATGGTGAGGAAACTTTGAAAGCGGGACCCACTTGAGATGAGGTCGCCTTCGTGGCGCCCAATCAGGTCTCTCTCCCATTCTACGTCAGGCAACCCTCTCGCGCCCCCATCCCACCCCCTGCTCTCCTACTCGCGAACAGGGCCCAGGGTATGAAGAGCCGGTCCTTCAGCTACGAAGTAATTTCGTTTTAGCTGAGCAGTTTGAGAGACGAGACCAGTTGCTTCAAAGGAGTATCATCTCCATGGGAGTGTCTGGCTTCTTGCACGAATGCCACGAATGCCTAGCTGGCCTCGTTGGCCTCTCCGCGCCGTCCACACTTGAAGCCAGACCCAACAGACAATGCTTATCAGCCATACGTAGCATATCCTATGCGGCATGTATTCGCCGCCGCTTATCTCTTTCTCCCCGTCAGAACCACCCAGCTCTAGCTGGGAGGCCTGCGTCATATCGATGTCAGATTCATCCGGGTTGGAACGATCCAACTCACAGGCCTCCCACAATGACGCGATGATATGTTGAGACCAGTGCTCTCCCATCACGTCTGAGAGTGTCAGGCCCTTTATAACCGCCTTTCTCCTATTAAAATCGGGTACCCTCATAGGGGGGCCAACGCTCTCGGGGAGCGGGCGAGCATGTTGAGGCTAGCCTCCATGACATATGAACCCAGACTGCATCCAATCTACACACTGCCATGCGTTGTGCTTGAGAACTTCACCGCCGAACTCAAGATTCAGATGACAGATGGAAGAAGCCGTTTTTATCAAGCAAAGCAAGTCTTGGTAGAATAAGAATATGAATTGCCAGAACTAAACAAAGCTTTCAGCCGTCATAAGTCATAACCAGGAATGAATCTAAGTTGCCAATGGGAAAGGCCAGCAATTGCAAAAGCAACAGAACCACCCGCCATGGTACAAAAAGCCCCTAGTCTATGCAAGCAGCAGTAAACGCCAAACGCCAACACGATTCTAAACTTTTTGCCGCTTTGCAAGCTGTCTTCGAGTCCTGTCGCCAATTTGGTTGCCTTGGTGCACCAGGCTCCCCTCTCTTGTGCGGATTTCAAAATCCTCTGACGCCTGCCACTCCTCGTTGGCTGTTCTCTCGCGGATCACGTCGCGTCCAACCTGGTTTTGGACGTCGCGACGGCCATTGAGAAGGTCGTTACTGAGCTTGGCCTGGACAAAGCATTAGAAATGTGTCAAGCTCACAATGAATGTAGCACAAGAGGCCAGCACTTACCGCCCGTTCCTTGTTCGGCGCGCTAGCAAACTTTGAGAACCAGTCTGCTCGGAGAAGTGAATGCACGAGAATCTTGCAGTCCTGTGACCGAGAAAATCAGCATCATATCATAGTTGTAGTCAGGTGAAAGGATATACCTACCAAGAGCTCTCCGCACATCGCTGACCACCTCTCGCCAAACGTATTGAACTGATCCCACGTCGAGACAGTGCGATGGCCTGACCACATTGGTTTCATTGTGAAACCCAGTTGGGCATCCTCAGCAGCCAGCTGGATAGAGTGTTAGCGTAGTGTACCTGGGGACATTTGAACGACCAGAAGGGGTATACATACCAAAAGCCTCCAGCAGGCGATCTCAAGCTCCACGTTAACAATCTTGTGGTGGATGACAGCATTCAGACGATCCATAGATGAATTTGTCTCGCTCAGCAACTCCCAATCGGCCTTACTCAGGCCCTTGGGTCTTTCGGATGCGTTGCCGTTCGTCGCAGTTGTCTTGCGCTTCCTGCTGTCATTGTCGCTTGACCCCTTTTCTTGTTGCGTGGCGCCATTCGAGACCTTTGCCATTGCCTTTGACATGCGCTCCCTGGCCTTGCGCAGCTCAAAGAATTCGTCAGTCTTGACAATGGCCAGGTACATCTCCCGGACGTATTCAACGCGCTTCTCTGTGGTTGATGGCCAAGAGGGGTCTTGTTCAGGGGCCGTGCCAGGGGGCCGCTTCACATGCCGATTGTAGGCCTCGTCGAGTTCCTGGAAGTGGCTCAGGTCCCGGATCACTCCTTCGTAGGCAGGGGTGGCGGGTTTCTGCAGCTCTGCTGCCAAGAGAGGATGGTCAGGGACGCGGCTCGTCGTCTCTTTCGGGGCCCGGGTGCGGTAAGTCTGTGGCTTCGGCTGCGGCGTTGTCGGTACGCTTGTCTCGACCGAAGTCCCGGGAGGCGAAGGGTACTCAGGCAGTGGCAGATCGATGGGCGCCAGCGCTCCAAAGTCAATGCCTAGTCCGAGGTTGTTGTCGAGTGCGAGGTCGCCGCCGATTCCGAGACCGAGATCGATACCAAGGTCGCGTTTCATTTGACGCAAGCTCTCGATTGCTTCGTCTGCCATTGCAGGACTAGACGACGCAAGACCATAAATCCAGCTGTGGAAGCGTGTAACAAAGGCCCAAATCTTCATGAAGTCCTCTCGATTGTTGAGCAAAACGCCATAGAAGCTAAGCTCTGGAAAGAGGCGAGGTTCCTGGTGGAATCGATAGGGAACGATCTGGGCTGCGTTACGATCAGCATCCTATTCTTGGTGGGTAGGGGCTCTGGCATACAAAGAATGACGTCCAGCATCCATTCTTTCTCGGTCGAGGGAACGAGAGGGTCCTGAAGAATGTCCAGATCAATCTGGAACGTGGCGTCCATGTTTTGCGCGATCGTAGTAGGAAGTGGAGAGTATAGAAGAATCAGGGATCGCGGAGGGGGTTTGAGAGTGTGGAGGTGTGAAGGACAAGTAGGTAGGTTGGAGGTGAGGGAGGTTGAGTTTGATCGTGGAAAATTTTGTTGTGGACAGGACCCGACCTGGAGGACGAAGGTGGGAGATTTATGCTAAAGAGAAAGTTCCCAGGTGAGCCTGAGGTCGCCGCAGTGATTGAGGTCAAGGTGAGCTGAGTGAATCCCCAGCCGCCATCGCCAACCTCAGACGACTTCCCAAAAGGGGAATAGGCGAGCTCGACGCGTCGAAAAGCTTTCAGACGCTTCTACCAGACCTCCGAAAGGTGAGAATTAACAGCTGCCCATGCCGTCCACGTTCTTCATCTGATAGAAAAGGGGCATCACGGGGTCGCAAGTGAGAAGCCTGTCAGTAAGCAGCATACCGGAGGTGAAGCCAGACGCCCTCCAAACAAATTCTGCAGACCACAAGGTATGCCATGAATCAGAAATGATGTTGATTCTACGTGCATGCGATACTATCCGATGAGATCTGCCGGTGCAGGTAATCTTCTCTCCATTTGATTCGGCGAAGCTCGCCTTCGATTGAGCCACTCGTTGTTCAGCTTCAACCGTAAATCTCGCAACGAAGAAGTAAATACAAACGGCAGGATTGCTTCCAGAGATGAGTCGGATACATTCGATACGCGCCTTGGGTACCCCGACGAGGTCCTCACGTCGCTACTTGCGTAGTCAGCTCTCGCTGTCAACCCCAGGAATACGTTCCGTATGTACAAATATGCCTATTTGTTCACATTGCCGTGATCTTTCTGTGCTGGGAAGCACGATGGAGTGATTCAAGAGCCACTACTCCTAAAGGATGTCCCAAGGGCAAGAAATTGGAGTGAACCCTGCCACTGCGAAGTATCGAGTGCCGTTTCTCCCTACACGTAGATCCTACGGGCTCCAACGAAATCCGACCATAGAGAGCAGTTTTGGATTGCAAATAATTCAGCCGCGAGAAGGGCACCATGAATCAGAACATCTGAACCTTCATCGTCGGTTCAACGTGCGATGGCCCAAGTAAAAACGAACGAATTGCCCCAGAATGAACCATCACGAAACTTAATTGGCGCAGAGCCACCGGCTCTGTTATTATGTCCTGGAACACCCTGTCTGCCTCCCACTCTGTGTCCGATCTGAGCTCTTTTAACGATGACTCGGCCCTTTGTTGTACGAATCTCCAAGTCATCCGTGCTTTATCCCAAGACATTTAACGTAATGGAGAACTTGCGAGTGAAATTAGAAAATTTACCCAACCGTGGGCGTGGGATATGATCGCAGATCGACCATCCTTTTCAAGATGCGCGTTCGTGGCCACAGGTTATTACAGGAAGAGCTGCGTGTATTGGGGCTTTATGAACAGCATCGCCAGAGGCTTTGCGAGCGACGTTGTCGGCCCAGCTAAAGTGCTTGCAGATTTCAAGGATTTGCTTCCGCTTCGTAGTCGCATTTCGTAAGTGGTCAATGACTGCCGCTTGGACTGTCGTCGTGCTGACTGCGAGAACCCTGGCCGCTCGGAGAATATCCCTTGTCGACTATAGGGAATGGTATTTGTACGAAATGACATCGAAGTTGGCTGGCTTTAATTGACGATGAGACAATGAGAATAGGGTTGTTCAAAAAGAGTTCACTGAGAAAGGAACGGAGATAGCTCGGGTATGAATGCGATCTCTTACATGGCTTTGATCGTTGCCGCTCGCGCGCTGGTCGATTAAGGGCCCCTAGGACCTCTCACAGTACTCTCCGCGTACCTTGGACCATGACAGTCACCAAGCGCTCAAGATTGCCGTGGATAAAATCTCCCAGTCGCCAAGAGAAAGCATCCGAGACGCGTCAGACGTCGCGTGGGATTGGTAGCAGAAGAATAGGAAATGAACAAGTGGTCTCCAAGATAAAGGCAGCATTGAAAACGTCTTTTTCCGATGACGTTCTCGCCAACGTCTTGGGCGGCAATGCTAGCCCTAGAAACCCAGTTCAATACCTTTGTAAGATCAGCTGAACGAACATATCGGTGTTGCTACTTTCTACGACTGGGCCACGCCTCCAAAGTAGAGGCCTCCAAGAGTACCACGTCGCCGACCGGCCGGGACGTGCATCAAGCGGAGGACCTCGTTCTGCACCTCCGGCATGCCTATGTTAATGAAGTAGGCGTATAGCACTACTTCCTCGGGATGAATGGTGATGGATGTGACGTTTGGGATAAATTGATTGTCCCGGGTAAGACCAACCATTCTCAGAGTCAGTCTACCATGGGGCGAGAAGTAGGCGAGGACAATCGGGATTTGGTCATGGCTAGAGACTAACCAGTGTCATCACGTTCACGTTGTCACGTCCGCGACGCAGGTAATCGATCCAAATCAACCAAATGACATCATTGTACTATATTTGACTATGGTTAGAGAAAGCAGATCTCAGCGTAGCAGTGATATCTTACCATCGTTCTGAAAAGATCACTTCCTGAAGCAAGCAATACATAACACAATCAGTGTCGATATTGTATTAGATGTCCCCGATGCATTTGCCTCCACACCAGATATGCAATCGGGAGCGAACCTTCTGACGACCGGTTGCTTGAGTGTCAATTTGGTGATTCTTGAATGTCCTGTCGCATTTTCCAATGGTGAAGTGGTAGGCGTCCGGGTTATCCTCACCCCGCAATTCACGTGCTGTTCCATCACGCAGCAGGTAACTCACCGTGAATCGAGCCTCCGATACTTATTTCTTACCCCAATGTCTGAGGATCGCGAAAAGGACGTCTGGAGAGTCTATTGCCGAGATGTTGGCTGCCGTGGTGTCCACATACATCGGACGGCGCGAAGTGGCATGGCAAGCCTGACTTATATCCTGCATCAAGGTACTGTTCGGTACCCTCTGCAGTCGACGGGCCCGGCTGTACATGTATATGTAGAGAGATGTGCGAAATACCGTGGTATCGTGCAAATAGAGAAGACAGTCGCCCGATAAGCCATCAGGTAAGCTTCAAAGGTATTCGTACGTCGGACTGTCATCATCAAGTCCGAGAACAGCGAGATGGTTTCCTGTTGTGAGGATGCCATCATTTATTTTCATCGCCGACGTTATCGCGGAATGGCTAGGTCATTTCGGGTCCATTGCGTTTGTGGCTATCGTCTTTGGTACAGCTAGAGGAGAGGAGCATGAATAGGAGGTTAATGACCGCCAGCAAAACCGTTCATGGTTATGAGCTGGAGACTGTCTTCGGGAAGCTTATCGTGCTGTTGGTAATTTGTGGGCTGATACTTTCCCGCTGTTCCCGCAGGGCGCGAAGAGACCGAACATCACCAGGTAAACCATAGTCACTGGAGGGGGCCTTGATGAGATAACCTCTGGATCCAGCGGCTGGCTTGCCCGCCTTGCGCCTGAGCTTCGATATTCGTCTCATTTCGGACAAAAAGATGATCCCGCTCTGAGGTATCTCTCTATTATCCACAGCGTGGTTAACGGTGCCAAACTCCCGAAGTATTCGCAGCATTGCGAAATATTCGCATATTGGGTACTCTGTACCGCGTGCTAGGCGTGCCATCAAACTTGAACTGTGGCTCTTCTTTTCAGCCTTCGTAGCTTGAGCCGGCGGTGCTTGAGCTCCAGTCTAAGTATTCAATCTCAAAGACGATAGCCCCTGAGGAAAATGCAACGTAGATGTGCAAAGTGCAGTAAAACGCTGTGGCACGACCATTGCTTCGTGCCTTCCTTCGCTGCTTCCTTCGCTGCGTTCATCTCCTTGCCTTGGTTTAGTTTCGCATACGTATGAACCGGGCTTAAATCGATAGCCGGCTGCCCAGCGCGACACTTTCTTTCGCACTCGAGCGCGAGATGAATACAGGGAGGAAACTGTCCAGTTACTCCAAGCTGCCGCCGTCAAAATAGGCGAGGGCCCCGGGCTCGGCGCAATGGGACGGACTCATGAAAATACTCCGGAAGTAGGTACATATGAGAGCCTGGTGATTGTTATGTGGTAAAAGAAACTCATGCCAAACGAAACAACAGGGTGTTTACAATTACGATAAACCCAGGTTCAGTTTGCTCCAAAGGACGACATCCCCAATGCCGAGGAGACTTATGGTTAGGGCGAGGCCAGTATCTTTTGTCTTCCGTTGACCGTGGTAGCTGTAATGCAGACCTTTCGTCTTTGGTCTTCCGCCTACATCTTGTAGGCTGGAATGCATGAGTACCGCTAGCTATACCACATGTAGATATTGAGTTGTTGTTCTTTGCGTTGTTGAAGGAAGTGTTGATCGAGTGGCCTGACCAAGACACCTGGCGGTGCCTGTGTAAGGTACCGTGCCTTCGATTGAATCCCAACACAGCGACAAAAGCCGTGTCAGCACATATGAATTATATGTATCTTAAGCTTTTTCCGCATGGTGGACATGAAAGCAGGAGAAGTCGACGAGGACGGTGTAACTTTTGCCCCGAGGATGATGAACGTTTTCAACTTCTCAGGAGTGAAGGTGTTGTGTCGTTTGTATTCTAAAGGGAGTATAACTTATTCTTTCATATTTGTACCCCTCATTAGTCGCGTCGCACTAGTAAGACGGGCAATAGCGAGCTCGACGTCGTGTCTCACAGACATTGTCCCGTGTTCCAGCCTTTCGAGTGGCTCCGTCCGTCGTTTTGTTGTCCTTGTGCAGCCTTGCTTAAAGGATTCTAGTCGATGATGAGCGTAAATAGGCCCTGTAGGCAGTTGGTCCATTGTTATTAGTGAAAGGCCTCTGTGGATGGTGCAGAAGACGTTCGGAACGGACAATGTAAAGCAGCATATGACCCAGGCGGACACAACGCCATTGTTTCTAGGCTTCGAGGCGCGTCGTGTCTTTCGGTCTGGACCAAACTTCTTTCATCAACTGCCTTGGCCCCCTCCCGTGGGTGACGAGATATTACCGCATCGTATTGCGACCGGGGCCCCAGGCTGGTTTGAAAGGTCGCAGAACTTTTGAGATCGAAGACTGGTTCTCCTGCGCTACTGCTACGAGAGCTGGGGAAGGGGCTATGGGAAACCCGGCGAAGTCCGCATCCAATGCCTCTGGCACAGGACTCCCCAGTCCTTGTTTGATAGCCCAAATTTCGGCAGAGGTAGATGGTTTATCCGCATCATTGGTCAGATTATACCATGACCAGGGGTTCATGACAATCCGCCGATTAAATCTGATAAAAGATGCTGGACCTGAAAACCTCGTAGGTCACAAGGACAACCACAGGTATGCTACTCATAAACAGAAGCGCGACATTGACTTCGACCTCAATCATCGCAGTTGAAGTGCTGTCATCATTTCTAATGCTCGCTCTCATCTCAACTCCCGTCTGATCCACAAAGGGAAGCGGTCCCCTTAGTCCACGGCGGAAATCGTCTCTCACGGGAACCAATGGTGTGAATGTGCAGACACGCTCTTGGCTCTTAGGTACCAAGGCTTCCAATGATCTTACAATGCCATTCTGTGTTTCAGAACAGAGACAACTTGCAGTGATCGCCATGGATTTCCGCCGACCAAGATGTTCACGTGTGACCTTTTCTTCATTGTTGTTCTATGGCTGATTCCCGAAGGGCCTGGATTCAAAATCCACCACGCCAGGCTTGAATGCGTGCTGGCGCCGCCTGTTTCTTGATGTCGTTGTAACGTTCTTAGACTGAATCGAAGATGGCGGCGTTGCTCGAATAAAAGCTGTTGGTCTTCACGCCAGCTGTCCAGATGCTATCCAAGAATGAAGGTATCTTGGTCCAGGCATGAGATGGAGGTTCTGTTGACTGTCTCCAGAAGGTTGCTGTAGACACGTCGTATATGTACGCGACGCAAAGAGTCCACTTTGAGGTCGCATCTCAGATGAAGTCGCGGAACGAGCCTGATGCCGACATTTGTTTTACCCCGCTTCACCGCGTAGAACACCATACGAGCTGTCTCGAATATGGGTCACCAAAAGCTCTCATGAGTCTGATGTTTTGGCTCGACCTTACTTTTGAAGGTTGCTCCAAGGTAGGGAAATCGGGTCGGAGCTACGGATCTTATATGGCTCCTGGTAACCTTCCCAGGATGAGGCTGTGATACAGTGAGGCCAGCCTTCTCCCATAACCTCCGCAAACAAGAGCCTATTGACATTCTGCCCATTAAGCTTGCGAGTAATTGTGGATTCGGGAATCATGCTGGAGCTTGGGCAACTGCCACCCAATTGTGCTTTCTAACGAGGCTAATCGGGGACGTCATGCTCCCAGGTTGGCTTCATACAATACAGCAACATTATGGCTGGCCCCCAACGGGCCCGGGTTTGAGGCCTACTCTTCCAATGTTCTTGCCACGGCTACAAGACGTGAGACAAAGACCCTGAATACCTCCTCTGGCAAATTGCCGCACATGCGTAATTTACTCGGGGCAAGGTCGAGCTTGAGATCGCAACGTAGAGCGAAGCTAGGCTCGAGGGATGTGCGCATCGCGGTAATCCGCTTAATCCCGCTTCATTGTGTAGGACACCATGCGAGCCATCTGGAAGACGGTTCTACAAAAGCTCTCGCGAGTCTGATGTTCTATTCTGAAATTGTTTGTGTTGTTTCTGTGAAAAGAAAGTGATCTTTTCTGAATTTGACGTGTGAGACGCGTAAAGGTTTGTTGGTCAGCTCTTCGTAAATAAGATGAAGACGAGATAGAAGGCGGGCAACTGTAACAGATCCTGGAACACCGGTGTTGTTCTAAACAAAGCCCCGGGAGCAGGCGGTGATCTATCACCTCGCCGGCCGAGTCCGTTGGCTTGTCCACCGCGTACCTCTAGCCCCCAGATGTCGTTTCCTCGCAGCTGGGACTGGTAATGCATCTTGAAGGTTGTGCTCCGCGTCTTCGCTTGTAAGCTACATGCTTGCAAGAACCATTTTGAAGAATGCGTTGCCTCAGCTGGCCGTCGCCGTTTCATCCACCTCTTTTTCATCGGCCCAGAGCGACGGACGTCGGGCTTTCGTTTGAGAGCCGCGAAGGGATCTCGACATCCCCGATCCTGCGAGCGTGCCCCACCACTTAAGGCTTGAGTCTCCAATTCCGGCTTCGTCGCTGTGCGGGGCCGTCGCCGACGCGCCCGTGACCATCATCATCCTCATAGTCGCGTAGGTGCCACCTGCGTAAGACCGCAAGAGCGTAGCACGTAGACCCATCATAGTAAGGGCCCCCAAGACGAATTCGTCCTAATCTTTGCCATTTGCGGGAGGGATAGAAAGGCACCTTCTCGCTCGAGCCGTCAGCGAGGCCGACCTGACGTGCCGAGTGTCGCATGGCCGGCGGAACATGAAAGCTTCCGAGTCAACTGCCTTCCAGGATACAAGGCTGGGAAGACATCTGCGTGCTTCTGATTTACCATGTTCGCGTTAAGGGCCCGTGGTGTAGCAATATGCTATAGTAGTAGTGTTCGCTGCGGAAAGCGGCAGCAATGTCGACGAACTGCGATGATGTCGGTCTAGGTTCTTACGTCCAAGTTCTACCAGCCGGAGGCGTTTGCTCCCTCAGCAGTATCGCTTACTTCTTCGGTAAGATTTGAATCCTCGTTCTTGAGCATGTGTGACGACGTCTCCCCACGAACGATAGCGTAGAGTGCTTTCTTGGGCAGTGACAAGTGAATTGCTTCTTGTTGGCAGTCTACACGTATTCGAGGCGGATATTGTCACTCTCGATTCTGTGCCTGGCGTGTTGATCTCATCGACCAATCTGATGACCTTTTTGGGCGAGTGTTTCGAGTTCAAGGGCCCGTGGTATCTCATGATCGCGAGGCGGAACAAAAGAAGTGGCGTCGCACTTTCTGGGGTCTCCTTAAAGATGACAGACCTCTGGGACGAATCCATGCCCGGTTCCGTTCGGGGTGAAGGGTCCATGATGACAGATCGGGGTACAAGCCGCCCTGTGTGGAGGCAGAGAACTCGAAGAACTGTACTCAGTTCGGTTTGAGAATAATCAAGCCAAGTATTAGCAGCAGGCGGTAATCACTCCCGGTCAGGTGTAGCCCTAGACGGCCGGCCTTGGCTTCTACATTGTCCCTCGACTCTCCGTCGCTGACAGGCGATTTCCTTGGAGTGGTCTCAATCTTCCTGTCCCCGCGTATAGGCTGCGTGCTTTCGGGGACAACTCCAAAGGCGTTGGTGAGACTGTACTACAAAACCCCCAAACCCAGCCCCCAGTGTGCACCAACGTCTCAGTCGGGAACTGAGGCTCCTTTCCCAGAGTCAGCGTCAGAGGCCTTACAACTATTGTTGTCTGTTTGACTCGATGTGGCAGTCTGCGGCCAACACCGAAGGGGCATGGCGGGGGAGATTGCTTCAGAGAGCGGCAGTGTCGATGAACTCTATTGGGTTCGACTTTTCTTCCGCTTGGAGAGACGATCAGTTGTGTCTCGGTCATCTGATCCTCGAGCAGGGCGCCAATGTGCGAGAGGCGTCTGTCTCAAAGACGATGAAGTTCGAGGTTGAATGTGCGCCCGCCAGAACTACGAGGACCCATGCTAGACCAAGGCACGAAGATTACACTTAGTATCCTCGGGCGGAACGCCAACATAATGACTCAAAGTCTCCGACCCAACACCCAAAGGAGACAATGAGTAGAATAACGGCCCCGGACAGCGATGCGCTTGCTCATCCAAACATAGCCTGGGTATCATCTATGAGTACGTGCAAGCTGCATGGCTGAGGGCCCGGGGATCTAGTGAAGAGGCTCATTCCTCCGCCTTGGTAGCAGAAGACGCGATGGCGAAATTGATTGATTTGAACGAGAAGACTAAGGACGGTTGGTGGCCTTTAAAGCCTTTCGTCGGCATGGCCTATGAGGACTTGCATGCTGGGACGCGGGGGAGGGCCCGGGGATACGGTAAAGAGCTCCATGCCTCAGCCCGGGTAGTGGAGGATACGATGATGAAGGTGATTGATTTGAAGGAGACGACAGAGAAAGATGGGCGGCTTTTTAAGCCATTCATTGGCATGGTCAACGGCGGGCACAGCATCATGAAGAGATGTTTGGGTAGGAGATCAGAAGATGGCAGGAGAGATAGGGAATGCAGTGATGGGAAACACGGCAAACGCAAATGAGCAAATCTCGTGAGAAAAACGCGTTTGGGCCGCCATGCAAGCTTCCGCAAGAAACGAAACGAAAACGTTTGGGCAGAAAACGGGAAGCAGCAATGAGCATCTGCCCCCACCAAACGGCCCAATCCGCCGCCTGTACGTCACTGAGATGTAGCAAAACAGCTTGCCAGTGGTAGAAATGCCAGATCAATTGTCAGGGTATCTCTATGCCTGCTTCAGCCAATTCCGTGGCCAATCCAGAAACCCTAAAGCAAACCATTTTGCGACCTCGCCATTATCCCGAAAACGCCAGCCGGGCCGGACAACCGCCAGCACATACGAAGAGCAAGCTTTTTTGATGTTTTACCATTGGCGACGTCCACCACGGCCCCTGCCGCCGAAGCCACCGCGGTTGCCACCCATGCCCGACTGGTCGTAGCCGCCGTACTGGCCCTGGTTTCCTCCAAAGCCGCCCTGGCCAAAGTTCTGTTGCTGGCCCGCTTGGCCGCCGGCGTTGGCGCCTTGGGAAAACATGGCAGACATGGTGGCGGGGTCCATCTGGCTGGGGTCCATGCCCTGGCCCATCATCTGCTGCATCATGGCCTGCATCTCGGGGGGCATGCCATCCATACCGCCACCAGGCATACCTCCCATACCAGCTGCCTGGGCCTGCTGGGCGCCAGCTCCTCCACCCGGCATGTTCATGCCGCCCATCATCATCATGCCAAAGTCCTCCATCATCTTCTTGTTACCGGCGGCGATAGCGTCGGCGTTGTACTCTCCACGGACAGCCTCTTGCTTGGCGGCGTAGAGGGCCCAGGTGAACTCGTCGAAGCCGTAGTTGAAGTAATCACTGATGTCCGTACCGGGTTTGCGCCAGGGCTTCTCGTTTTCGGGGAGGTCTGTAAAGGTTAGCTGGATGCGATGGGAAGCGCAGGGCGAGTCGTGCTTACCCTCGTCAATGTTGACGGCGGTGATAGGCTTGCCCGCAGGAGGGTAGGGAGGGTTCGCGTTGACGTCTACCGTGGACTTGGAAGCGGCAGCGGCAGCCTTGTCGGCACTGGGGATGCCCAGAGGGAGGTCGGAGGCAGCTGGCGACTCTTCCTTCGCTGGGGCGGCCTTGACGGGCATGTCGTTGGAGGCAGACCTCTGTGGAATGTTTCTGATGTCGCTGTATCGCGATTGTCTGTGGTTTCATGAGCTTCAAAGAAGTCCTTAACTTTGTGCTGGTGAGTGGTTGTTGAGACGTACGTTGGGGGTGCAGCCTTTGTGCCGTCTTTGCGCTCGGTGATGATGTCGATATCCTGAGGAAAGCGCCAGAACAGTCAGTCACTGGCTTATACACGGGCGGCCTACAAATACGCAGAGCGACCTGAGGTGCAGGCAGAAGCTTACGGAGTCTTCATCATCGTCTTCGTCCATGGCTCCGCCCTCATCCTCTTCCTCACCCTCCTCCAAATCGTCATTTTTGGACTCTACTTTTGGCGACGGCGCCTTGGGTGCAGCAGCATTTTCGGTCGCAGGCTCAGGCGCAGGAACAGTCGGCTCCTCGGGCGCGTAAAAATCATCATCCTCGTCGATATCCATTTTCGCGACTTCGATGAACGGCTCTACGTTTGGAACTGGTGGTGGGAACGGCGGTGGTGGTGGTGGTGGTGTTTTCGGTCGAGGCTTCACAACGACGCCTTTCGCAGCAGGAGCAACAGCAGCGGCAGCAGCTTCCCAGGACATCCAGATGGAAGGCACGGGCCATCAACAGCAGCAACAGCAACAGCAGCAGCAGGTGCAGTCAGCATTGCCCAATCAGCGCCCCGGTCTTGCAGCTTCGGTGTGGAACCCCGGAGGCGGCATCTCAGAACGCCGAATAGCCAATCCCAGGCGGTCGCAATCCACGCTGGCAAAGGCAGCAGCAGCTCAGAAAGCTGCAGGTGGCCCGTGCCCTCCAGTCCCTGCCGCCAATTCTTCTTTCGCGTTGACCGCGCAGCGACAGCAGCAGCAGCAGCAGCAACAGCAGCCAGCTCAAGAAGCAGCAACAAACACTCAAGTCCACGGCCATCAGCCTCACCCTACCCCGGCGAACACCTCGATCACGACTTCGGCCTCGCCTTTCATCTCAGTCGCAAACGATAATACTACTGGCTCTACTGCACCAGAGAACTCGACCGCCAACATGTCGCTGTTCGGTGCGAAAACTGGCGGTGGCTTGAGCATCAACACTGGTGCCGCCAATGCTGCGTACGTTTTGCCCTCTTTCGGGTCACTGCATTGCCAAACCGGAGTCTTGCCCTTGCATTGTACCTCAATATCTTGCTAACAATGTTCTGCTACAGCGCCGGCCCTTCGTCGACTCCCGCAGCTGGTGGAGGACTCTTTGGAAACGCAGCGGCCACGACACAACCTGCTACGAGCGGCGGTCTCTTCGGCGGAACCCAGACTGGAGCTGCAAGCGGAGGACTGTTTGGCAACAAGCCATCGACACCCGCGACTGGCGGCCTGTTTGGTGCATCTACCACAGCTTCCCAGCCCCAGCAACAGGCCGGAGGTCTCTTCGGCGGAGCGACGACAGCGACACCCCAGGCCCAGCCCCAGCAAGCGGGAGGGCTTTTCGGTCAGGCGGCGAACAACACAGCTCAGACAGGCACCACGGGTGGAGGACTATTTGGAAACCAGACACCGGCGCAGCAGACGGGCCAGCAGCAGCCTCAACAGGGCGGAGGACTGTTCGGGGCGGCCCAGCAGAAGCCAGCAGCAGGTGGTCTCTTTGGCCAGTCGCTGTCAACGACCCAGCAGCAACCATCAGGACTTTTCGGTGGCGGAAACACAACCACACAGGCGCAGCAGACACCGCAACAAGGTGGCGGCGGCCTCTTCGGCTCTAGTCTTGCCCCCAGCCAAGCCAAGCCTGGTGGTCTTTTGTAAGTGGTCTAGTCATACCCTTCGTAGCTGATGCTAACATCTCAAAGTGGCGGCGGCGCTTCAACCCAGCAACAGAACAACACAGCTCCCGGCCTGACTATGGGTCAGTCGACCACGCAGCAAACCGTTCCCGGTGTAAGGGTGGACCTTTCGAATGTCAAGGGCACGACCCGTTTCAACGACCTCGAGCAGTCCCTGCAGACCGAGATGGAGAACTGCGACACCATGATCCAGCGCTTCATGAACCACGCGTCCGAAATCAGGGGTTTCATGGCGGCCCATGGCGGCGATCTTGCTCAGCTCACCAACGATGTTACCTGGCTGCAGCGCAAGTACGAGGGCGTCAAGACAACCCTGGACGAGGATATTGTCACCCTGGCACACCTGAAGGATCTTGTCAAGTCGGATGCGGACATCGCAAAGATGGCATTTGCTGGTGCCGATCAGCTCAAGCTTCCTGCGCATTACCACCAGACATGGCTTACCCGCGGCGGAACCGGCAGTAACGCTCCCAACGGCAACCAGGACCGCAACCTGGAGGACGTCCTTACCTTGTTCTCGAATGAGGCCGACAGGCTAAAGGAGCTGCACCAGTTCCAGGTGCAGAAGATCAAGGAGATGGAGCAGCACATGCCAGGCGTCGAGCACGGCCTCTACGAGCGGGTGCGAGCTCTGCGCGACCAGACGCAGGTTCCCGCGTTCAACATGGTCCTCGACCTTTTGGAGACGATTAAGATGATGGGTGATAAGATTTACGAGGCGGCAGGCGGCATTGTGGATGTACGCGAGAAGCTGACCCAGCTTCAGCGACAGTACCCCACCAAGTGAGGAGATTTGATAGTGTTGGACTAGAGTAATGATGAGGCTTGGGTCGGGGGACGTGACGCTTGGCATAAGGGATGTGGGAAGCATATGGCGTTCAGGATGGCTAAAAAGTATACACCGGCAGCATGGCGAAATCGAGCGAGCTTCGTGCACAAAATCCGGCTCCGAGCTACCGCTGACGCTGGCTCACGTAGCAATCAAGTTGCGGCGGCGGCACTCCCTCGGCCAGAATGGTGTCAAGACTGGAGCCTGATGACAGGACAACGTCGCAGCTACGGCGCCAGAAGTGCGCTTCGTGATGGTCGTGGAGTGTCATGTTATAAAATACTTAGAGAGCACGGCGGCACAGGTCGTTGATACCCAATGTCAGATACCCCTGACTCACCAATTTGTCCAGTCTCGATGTGTGAAATTCAATGCTCTTGTGTCTGTTGTATATGATGGGTATCTGGGAGCTGTTCCGCTCAGCAAAGCCGTTCATCCGCCCAACGCCTGATATGCTAATCCTCATTCCTCGTGAGGTAGGCAAAGTCTCTGCAGATCCTTCCGCCTTCGCTACCCCTTCCGTTCCTTCAAAAATTGACGCCGCCTCTCTCTCGCCACAATCAATACGACCCTTCGCGGCCGCCGTGGTCGTCATCCCCACCATCGTCGTCCCCAAACTCCCCGTCGTCAAAGTAATTCTCCGCGTCGTAGTCACCCGCATCCTCGTCGTCGTACTCCACATCCTGCTCTTCCTCCTCCCCACCCTCCTCCCATTCCTCCTCGCCCTCCGCGCCCTCGGCATCCGGCATCCTCTCCAGCGCTTCGAGCGTCTTCTTCGCGCCGTCCGGCCCCGCCGCGGGCTCCTCGACCTGGAACACGTCCTCGGCCGTCGGCAGCGCCGTGATGCGCGACAGCCGCAGCCGCTTCGCCTCGCCGCCGCGGCGCTTCTCGCCGGGCGCGACGTCGTCGCCGTCGAGCGTCGCGTGCAGCTCCGCGGGGAAGAACTCCTTGCAGAACGGCCGCGAGCCGAACTCGGGCAGCGCGCGCTCCGGGCGGGCGAACTTTTGCGAGTACGTCGGCACGCCCGTGAAGGGGTCCGCGGTGGCGCGCGTGCGCACGCCGTACTTTGCGTTCACCTGGTCCTGCCCGTAGAGCTTGCGCGTGTTGGACGGGTCCATGCCCCAGGTGCGCTTGCGGGTGTAGAGAGGTCCGTCCTGGACCTGGCGGCGGAAGAGGAGGAAGGCGTTGACGTTGGCTTGTTCGAGGGCGGAGAGGGGCTTCGCTGTCGGCACGGCGTATTGCTGTTGTCGGGAATGTTAAATTGGCTGGGAACTATGGGAAAGGGAGGAGGAGACGTACGGGAAAGAGCTCCGAGGGGCGGGTGTCGGGGGCGTGTTCGCCATTGTCCCAGGAGAGTTGGGGGCCCGTCTTGCCGCCGCGGCCGCCTCGTCCTCCGCCTCGTCCTCCGCGCGACATGGTGCTCGGTCGTGTCGTATGTGTGTTTTCTTGAGGTTTCTGTGTTGGCGGTTGTTAGCGATTGTGTGCTGTAGTGGCTGCTGGGATTGCGCCAAGGTGGTTGGCGGTTTGGCCTCGCTTCGCTCGCGTGCCGCGGCTGAAGGTTTGCAGCCTGTGCAGTTATGGGATTGGCGTACCGCTTTTGCTTGTAAGATCGCGGGAAAGTGTTCTGACTAGGTTAAAATATGAAGGAAGTCGCAGAGAGTCGTTTGGCGTAATACCGCAAGATCGTTATATGAGTCGAACGAAAAAGAGTCAAAGTCGGAGATGCAGTCATGGTTGGCGCCGACCTGGAGTTGGACGTCTTGATTTTTTAGCGGGGTCAATTGGGGTAATGGTGGCTTGTGGTTGGCTGAGGTGGCTGGTGTAGCTCTCCTGTGCCTGTTCTCCGCAGACAACAATCTGTGTAAGACAAGTAGCTATCAAGATAGAATGATGTTGGAAAACACATTCAATCTTTGTTAACAATAACAGGGTTTCATCATTCTACAGTATATGTAGAATTGTAAACAGGCTGCTATTAGGACCAACCCTCTGCTCCACGTGACGAAAGCCTCCATCACGCTTGCTCAATGAACCACGTTGGTGTCCTGGGATCCAGCTCAGGCAATGGGAAAATTGGATAAGAGCGACGCCGTAAAGCTCTGAGATGCGTTGAAATGAATTCAACTGTTCCTTACAAAGCTGATTCTGCCACATTCTGATTCTTGTTTGGACGATCTCACCCACACAGCCGTGACAGTCGGCATGCGTGTGTCACTTGCATAGCTCACCTTACCTTACCTTACCTGTAGAGGCCTCTCATCCCAGAACGCAACCATACCGCATTGTTAGTTGACTAAAGACAAGCAACTTGTGCAAAAAGTCATGATCGTCACTTACACTGGACAAGTAGGCACCTAGCGGGGTCGTCACCCTTCCCGCTGAACGCCGCTGCCCCGCTACCGCCACCCCTGTAAGGCACCCAAGCGCTACGCACCCAGCACACGCAGCTTGCGGCTGCCTTATCTTATCTTAGCGTCCGGGGACCCTTAAACCGAGCAGGAAGCTTCCAGCTCCCCCCGCCATCCGCAAACCTCCAACAGCTCCTCCAACTTGCAGACATCACCAACTTCGTTTCCACTTCTCGCCTCGACCTAACCGCACCACCGTCACCAGAAGTTCCTATGTCAGACCCCGTCGTCCCCAAGATGACAGCCGACACAATCCCCATAACCGGGCTCGACGAGCTCACAGCCCACCTCGACGACCTCGTCGCCTCCCCCGAAACGCCCCTCCAACCAAAGATCCTCGACGACATTGAGCTCCAACTCACCGGTCAGTTCTTCTCTTCCCTACTTCTCCTTGTCTATCTTATAAATGCTAACAACGCCACAGAATCAAACATCCCGCCCCTGCTCCCAACTCTCCTCCCAAAACTCACAACAATCCTCAAATCAACCCCCCACGACCCCGCCCCCATCGTCTCCCTCACAATAAAACTCCTCTCCCCCGTCCCCTTCACCCACACCCTCCAGCTCGCAGACGAATCCTCCCTCATCTCCGCCCTGCGCTCCCCCGCCCCCTCCGCCAACCTCCTCGCCCTCGCCATCCTCGAAAAGGCCGCCGCCACCCCCTCCGACGCCGCCATCCTCTCCCTCATGCCCAAAGTCGTCCTCGAGCTCCTCCGCCGCTGGCTCTCCTCGCCCCAAGTCGAGGTCGGCGAGAAAGCCTCCCGCGTCATCGGCGACCTCCTCGAGACAGACTGCGAACTGCCCCCGCCCGCCGCCCTCCCGAGCCTATCCGGCACCGACCTCGTCCGCCGACGCGCGCCGGGCCAGGGAAGGATGTGGCGCCGCCTCTTCCACGACCGCGAGCCCTTCGGCCTCGTCCTCGCCCTCGCCCGCGGCGAAGACCCCGCCGAAGACGTGAAGCTGTCCGAGCACCAGCTGTCCCTCGCCCAGGGCCGCATCCTGCGCGTCCTCCCGCGGCTCGCGAGCCTGAACATCGTCGAGGTTGGCACGTCGCAGTTCCCCGAGCTGACGGGGTCCAACGACGTGGGCCTGCTGCAGCTTGCGGCGTTGAGGATGGTTGATATGGAGGATACGCTAATGCACCTGAGCCTGATCGACTTCTTCGAGACGCTGGTGAGTGTCATGCGGGTGGCGGAGCAGTCGCACCGGACGATGGGGATCCTGCGGGATCTAGTAAGAGAGGCGAGCAAGGACGATCAGATGCTGAAGGAGGCATTGAGGAGTCTCCCTGATCGGACTGTCCCCGAGGAGTCGGAGCAGTTGAGGACGTTTATCCGGGATATCATGTCTGCACGCGGCTGAGTAGCGTAACTGTACAAAAATGGGATGGCGTTTGGGAAGCATGGCACTGGTCCGGGACAAGCATGGATGGATGTCTTCAATATGGACACGAACTGCGAAAGGCCTCGGCAATCCGAGCCGGGTACAATAATTTTACATGAAATGATTCCCCCTCAATCTATCCATTACGCCTCTTCCTGTGCTACACCTGGTTTTTGTATGCTGGACCTTCAACTCAACGCCTCATCCTGGCCGACGCGTCTCCCTCGGGCCCGTCTACGTCCGTCGCATGGCTGAGAATGCTGTCCCTGCGGTCCACATCCACCTTGGTCATTCCCTCAATACCCAAACCGACCTCGCCGACGCGGCGGAGCACCAGGAGTAGCGCTGTCCGCAGGTCCGACGTCAGGTCCTTGCCGAGAAGCTCCACGACCATCGGGTAGAACTCTTTAATGTTCTTCGAGAACGAGGACACGGGGAAAGCGGCGTACCCCTCGAGAACATCAACAACGACGGGGCGCCATGCGACGATGTTGCGATGCTGGCTGTCCTCCTCGAGCGCGACAAAGTCCTTTATGATGCTCTTGCACAGGGGGATCAGGGCCTGCTCGATCGCATCGCGCGCCGAAGCGCGCTCGTCGCTGTCGTCTGCGTACATGCGGAAGAGGATGGCGACGTAAGTAGCGGCGGCACCGCTCTCCTGCTTGAGCAGATTCGGGGCCTGCTTCATAAATCCCTCGCGCCAGAGGCGCATCCGCAGCTCCTTGTCGGCGTTGAACTTCCTGGCAAACAGGTAAGACTTCTTAAGCAGTCCCATGAGCTTGAGGAGTTCCGCCGTGGGGATCTGGGAGTAGACGGTGTCGTTACTGAAGAGCTCGTTCACCGTCTCGATCATCAGCAGCTGCAGAACGCATCGGGAGATGATGCGGTTGAAGTAGCGCCGGCGGGCGGCTGTAACGACCACGGGCTGTTGCTGAAGATTTGATGAGGGCTTGAACTCCTCCAACGGCGCTTGGGCTTGCGGTGGAGCTGCTGCTGTCGGGGTTTTGAGGTCGTCTTCTTCTACCGTACCAGCGTGGGCTGCCAATGAGTTTGTGTCAGCGTCGTCGCCGTTCTTCTCAGAGCCGTTGATCTTCAAAGACTCTTCGTCAACCGGAGTGGTATCAGCAGTAGGGCTGAGAGGACCGGCAAACTCGAGGCCGTTCGGGGGCAGATCGATGGAAGCTGTTGAGTTGATAGTGGTGGCGGAGAAGAGCTGGTGAGCTGTCGTGCGAGCGAACAGTTCGCAGAAGGCACCGACGATCTTGGTCCAGTGCTCATGCGAAAATTTCGCGACGTTCTTCAGGATGAGCTGCTGCAAGCAGTTGCTGCCAATTCTGGAGATGGTGTCGTTCTCTTGGCAAATACAAAGAGCTAGCAACTCCAAGAATCGGTCCAGCATGTACTCCAAGGCTTCGAAGTAGTGTGTAAACAGCGTGATCATGTTTCGGAGGGCCTGGATCATGGTGGTAGAAAGCCAGACAGACAGCTCCTCATGGTTCAGCGCGTTGTTGAGGTCAGGCCTGGACCGCAGCACCATGAAGATGGGGTACAGCTGCTGGCGCCAGAGAATGTCCCAGAAATCAGGTGGGAACTCGCCTCCATATCTCAGCAAGGCGTCGAAGAAGTACTCGAGAGCGTTGGATCGGACCTCGAGATCCTCGCCAGTCATCAACACGTCATGGAAGGCAAACAGGACTGGGAACCAATAGCCTTCTTCCACTGACGTGCGGTTCTGGGATCTTTGCAGTGTGTCTGCTGCTGAAGTGTGGATATCGCCCGTTGCTGACTGTCCTTTTTGAGACAAAGGACATTCTGGTGTTTTAAGCATGCGAGGGATGATGGACTTGAGCGACTCCAGCGCTTGGAGACTCTTCTTTTGGAACTTCATGTTCTTTGAGAACTCGGTAAGACAAACAATCAGGTCGGTAAAAGCACCCTGTGAAATGACCACGCCAAACTTGGTCCTGTAAACCTGTGTGACATTCTCATAGGCAAGGCTCACAATGCTTTCGTTGGTCTCACGAGCAGCGACGGTGAAGACACCAAACATTGTTCTCCAGCCAGAGCGGATGTTATCGCCCCGGGCTTGAATCATTTGGATCAAGCATCTGAGCACCATGTCCTTGACTGCAATGTTTGTGGAGTTGGCCAGAACATGTTCGAATGGCTTCAAAAAGTCCTTTTGGAATTTGAAACCAGCCAGCTCCTCGAGTTCCATAAAGCGCATCGAGAGTTGGCGTAGAGAGTCCAGGGCGAAGAATACGATGGTGATGTTGTTGTGGCAGCCGACGCGGTTGAAGTGGTCACCCATAACATCCCAGATATTGCTCCACTCGAAACGCACACGCGTCATGTTGTAGTAGGCGATCTCGACAATCTTCTGCAGGCTGTAGGTGCGTGGGGAGTCGTTCGACCCAGACACCTTGATTTCATCCCAGCTGACTTCCGTCAAAGCTCGAGCGAAGTGAACGATAGCCTCTCCATTGAGGTTGCCCGTGTTTGTGAATATCCTGTCAACCGCCTTAATGACTTCGTCGGATCGACTCTCCAACGCAATCTCGTTAGAGAAGCCTTGGGGCCCAGCTCCCGGCCGCGGTTGACTTCTTCGGCGTTTGGACTGTGTTGATGATCGAGAATCGCTAGTATTCTCTCTTTGCGGCGGCATAAAGCGTGCCTTAGACACATCAGGAACAACACTCTCATCCACACCGCCGGTGATGAGCTGCAATCGGTCCAACTGACTGATGCACATGAGAACATCCTTCCAAGATGATCGGAGCACGTTGCCCTCCGTCTGGCCTAGTTCCAGGATGACCTTGAGTGCCTCCACATTCTTGGCCAACATCTCCTGTGGGTTGTTGAGGTTCGTAGTGTTCTTCAATGCGGATACGAACGCTTCGCGGGGGGTCGACAGGTCAAAAACGCAGGCAATCTTGGTTGCCAACTTCATGCCCTCCAGGCACAGCTTGTTGATCTCAAGGTTCTGGGTTTTCTGCATCTGGCTTGATAACGCAGAAAAGTATGACATCCATGTCACATCAAACATGGGTCCGATGTGCTGGAAGGAGGTAGCAGGAATGAACTTAACACCCGATCGTTGCGCATTCCTGCGTTGGTTCTTGTAAAGGGTCTTGAATAGCTGCTCTGATCGAAGCGCAATCTCCTCAGACTGTTGCAAATAAGCCTCTCTCTGAAGGTCGCGGCCCATGTTGGAAAGCGCCTGGCCGAGACCAGCAGCAATGCCGGTAGAAGGTGGCGGGACGGCTCCAGCAGCCGCAGCAGCTTCGCGCTCACTCTTCAACACGATTTCGTTGCTGGCGATTTCGTCATAGATTCCTAGGAGGTATTCATCGGGCAAGTCCGCGTTGTCGTTGATGCCGCGGTTGTTCTTGATAAACTCCTCCTTGCTCATGCGCTTAGCGATCTTGCTGCTGTGCAAGTCGGTGTTGAGCATGATCACAGAGTAGGCCAAAACGTAGGCGGTGTCGGCGTTGGCGAAAGCGTTGGGGTTACCCATCACGTAACGTTCGGCAAACTTCAGCATGAAACGATCAATCTTCTGTGCCTCTCCGGGCAGACGGAATGACTGGAGAAAGGTACGTAGGGCGTCGACGAATCGTTTCTTGGTAAATTCCATGGAGTCGACGAAGGCGTGCATGATCTCGATATTCTTGGGATCACCCTCACCCAAGAACTCACCAATCTGAGCCTTGTCGAGGCGGTCCTCGGTGAGCAGGAACTTGGCAATATCCGCCGGGTTGTCGCTCGGGATAAAGCCATCTTGAACAAGGAGCTTCACTCCTCTCTTGGGCTTGAAGTTGAACTGCTTAATCGCGTTGTTCATGGCTGTCTTCCGCGCTTTCGCCTTCTCCAGGAATGCAGGGTCATCTTCCAAGACAGGTGTTGACGGCAGGGGTGTTTCGAAGCGTGATGGGTTATCGCTCATGCTAGGGTCAATTGAAGGCCGCAGGTCTTCGGAGTTTCTCGTATCACCATCCGGCCTGACCCCATTCGCATCAGGTCGTACTGCAGCAGACCAATCAACCATTGACCTCAGTGAGTCCACGAGAGCATCCAACGCGACCCGCTTCATCACATACTCCTTGGGAATCTCAGCTTCGGGTTCGGTATGAGGTGCGATCTGCGCAACAGAGAGCGGTGGTGGCAGGATGGGCCGCAGTTGCCAATCACCTCCGTTCGTGTTCTTTGAGCTCTTCTCCTCGTACTGTTGCTCCTGGGCGGGTGTCACCGGCACGGCGGCTGTTGAGAACTTAGACAAGTCCTCGATAATGGTCTGGAAGATGTTGTCCACGCTCCTCTCGCAATCGTAGTTCAGGTACGTCTCAACCAGGGCCCGTGAATCTGCGCAGAATCTGTTCAAAACGTTGACCACGTACACCTTCTGTGTAATGGGAGCTGTTCTCCTGGCCAGCAATGCCAAATAGATCTCGTTGAGAAAGACTGCAATTTCCAGCTATGCGAGATGTTAGCATGGCATTTCCACGAGACAGCTGCTGCACTACGCACCTTGAAAGACTCCCGCATGTACTTCAACATGAGCCAGAAGATCTCGCAGCACACGTCAAACACTCTGTCGACAGAACTGGCTCCGTTTCGCGTTATACTGAGGCACAAATAGAACTTGATCGCTTGAAGAAAGGTCGTAGGCTCGTTGCTCTTGGAGTTGGTAATGGTACAGATTGGAGAAGTGAAGACGGCAATGTTGTTATTGAGGAGTGTGTGGATAAGGTGGAGGGAAATGAGCTTCGAGCGCATCGGTTGGCCGCGAGGATCGTATAGCTGGTCAGGCGGCAAGACCTTGGTTGAGAGATTGCAGAATGATCGGAAGACCAGATACGCGTCCTTGATGTACACCTCGTCCTCCGCATCCAGGTCGTCAGCGTTGTCCTCGACGGTAGATTCAGGAGAGGACTGCTCGGACACGGATCTGGCTGCTTTCCTTCCGGGCTTGATCTCGGTGACCATGGTGGGACCGTCGCCCAAATGTGAGTCGTCGAAGCTCTTGCGGTGCTCGAGGTCCTTCAATGTCAGCTTCCCATTGCCATTCTCTGCATTGCTGGCGGGCCCTTGCTCGGCACCTTCTGGTGTCGGGGAGTCCTCTCTCTCTTCGTCGCCCTCGCCAGCAACGCCTGCGCCATTGACGGATTCGGTCTGCTCAAAGGTGACGTTGCTGGAGCTGTGCTTCAGCTTGTCCAGGTTGAGGCGGGCCTCTTTCATGTGTAAGCGGGTCTTGACGCGCTCAAACACGGTGCCGACCATCTGGGTGAGGGTGCCCTGCGCCATCTGCTGGTTCGCAGTGCTCCGTGAGAGAAGGAAGACATTGTATACTTGACGAACGGCCTTCAGGAGACCGGCACCGTGGACAACAATCTTGTCGTTGAGAACGGCGGCCAATAGCGACTTGACGATCTGCAGCTGGACCTCGACGGCGGTCGTCTCGCCTTGGAAACAATCGCAGATGGTATCGATGGCGCGCTCAATGAGGGGAGCTTGGTCGGCTGGAGCATCTTGCTGGCTATCGGGGGCGCTCGGGACGGTGAAGTAGGAGTATGATATGAGCTTGCCGATGCAGTCGAGTGCGCTGGTGGCGAGCTGGACGTTGCCTGTCCTTGTTGCTAGCTGCAACGGGGCGAAGACAATCTCTGGGTCCGGGAAATTCGGCTCGCTCTCCTTGATGGCCGCAAGGGTCTTTTGGAGGGATTCGGTGAGTTGCTTGTTCCTCTGGGCCTCCTTGGAAGCCGCGATGGCCTCCAGGGAGGAGGTGAGGAATTTGAGGGAGCTCATGGGGGAGCAATGGAAGGCCAAAGTGCCATTCGCGTTTCGAGGCAGCCGAGTTCGTGATCAGGAGAAGTCGAAGATTGATCTACTCCAGCAGATGCAGTCGAAGGTAAGCTTGAGCTGGGCCGGTCATCGAGGGGCGCAGGCGCATATGCAGGGCGGGCAGGGGGTAGGTATTAAAGTAGGTAATTCGTGGAGAGCCCGGCGATGCGAGATACGTGTCGTTCGGAGGCGACGGCGTCCTTGAGGAGTGAAGGACGGGAAGGTCGTCGTGGCGGCACGAGGGGAGCTTCCGTCGTCGTCGTCAGGCGGAGGGTATTGGATGACGGTCGTTGTGAAATGAAGAGGGCGGCTCTCCGTATTGAAGGGGTCTTCCAAATCGAAATCCAATTCGAACTGGCCAGCACGGGGCAGTGACGGTCCAAATTTCTTTGAATGGAGGGACCCCTGGCTCCTGCTGGCGTACGGCTGCTAGGTGCTGCTGCTGCCGCCGCTCCAGCGAGAGGACACCAACAAGGTACGTAGCTTGGTTCTGGGGATAAGATACCAGATTTCCTGTGCACGGAGAGGGAGCTGCACTGTGCTGAATACGCAGCAGAAGCTTGGGATACAGGCCTCGTCAAACACTGTATCAAACATCAACTACTACTGTAGATGGTCTCCATCTTTAATGTAGCTGCTGCAAGCTGGAGCCAGTCGAGCCGGTGCAGCATGTGGTTTACGTGGCGGACACTGGGCCAGGGAGGATGCAGTGCTCCACGCTGCGTCATTATGTCAGCTCTCTCGCTAGACATGGGGCGTGGTGGTCCATGCTTTTGATGAAGCGCTGAGGTAAGCGTCGTCTACCGAGCATGGACCACCTCATTAGGTAAGGCAACCAACAGACCACAGTGGCTTGAATGGCAGGCTTGAAGGCTTCCGACATCGCGTCTGCTGCTCGCGGTTGCGCTTAGAAGCGGCCAGCGAAGGCGACGGAGCCAATTAATGGAGACCTTGATGAGCCCCCACGCGGTGGACAATTCGGGCTTCTCATTGGCTTGTAGGCCTTCGGCGTTAGGCGCTCGTCCCTTGTTTTCCCGTTCTTATTCCCACCCAAGTCCGAGAACTTCCTCAGCGCATCCACTGTCGTTGGAGGTCACTCCTCGCTGTCACTCGGTCATTCACAACACCGCCTGGGTACAACCAACCAACGGCGACTGCGACTGCGGACCCGGTTGGCTGGACTCACTCGCGGTTCGTCGTTCGATGCACCGGCCACCGGCCACAGGCCACAATTATCGGCGAAACCTGTCCACTGCCACCCACTGAACCGCTGGACTCTTTTAGCGACCAACGGTCCAGTCTCGTCCCTCGAATGTAGACGCACTGACCACCCAACTCACTAAAAACTGGCTGTCAGTCAGTGAACATTCAGTAAAGGCGCTCGGTGCACCCTTAAAAAAATCTGTCGCAGCTAACGGCCCTCCCTGCGGCGTATTTTGTAGGGACGCGCTAAGACCCAATCGGGCCTAGCGTCTCAAGCTCCATCCAGCGACGGAGCTCAACGCAAAAAACTCCAGCCCCAAGGAAAGATTCCCGTCCGACAATCTCGAGCATCAAACCTCGTCGTCCCAAAAATAATCCCGCGTCCCGTCGCCTCTTCCTTTTTTCCTTCCCTCCCCTCCTCGAATCCCCGTCGAGTTTGCTTCAACCCGTCCAGCAATTGAACGCCAAAGTCAATTGTCCGACGTCTGACGGTTTCCTCCACGAGTCTTTTTGGAGTCGAATACCCCTCGATATCTAAACCCACCTCCGTCCAGTCTCCCTGCTTTCGCGCCCGCGGAAGCTATTTCATCCAAAATGATCTCCACGGTCCTTAGAAGGCGCGTGCTGCCCAACACTCTCGTCCGCAGCACCCAGATCCTGAGATGTTACGCCTCATACCCCCCGCACCAGGTCATCAAGATGCCCGCCCTGTCGCCCACCATGACGGCGGGAAATATCGGAGCCTGGCAGAAGAAGCCCGGTGACAGCATCGCTCCCGGTGATGTCCTCGTCGAGATCGAGACCGACAAGGCCCAGATGGACTTTGAGTTCCAGGAGGAGGGTGTCATTGCCAAGATCCTCAAGGACGCTGGCGAGAAGGATGTCGCCGTCGGTAACGTAGGTCCAACCCCAACGGTGCTCCATGTTTGCTGTCCTCCGTCGCCCTCGTCGCCGCCACTTTTGCTGCCACTATCTCCAAATGTCTGCACACCAAGCTGATCGCATTGTCTTTCCGCACAGCCCATTGCCATTCTCGTCGATGAGGGCACCGACGTTGCCGCTTTCGAGGGCTTCACTGCCGCCGACGCCGGTGGTGACGCCGCTAAGCCCGCGCCCAAGGAGGAGGCCAAGGAGGAATCCAAGTCCGCTCCCACCCCTGCCCCCGAACCCGAGTCCGCCCCCGAGGACAACAGCCCCTCCGGCAAGCTCGAGTCCGCACTCGACCGCTTCCCCAACGCTTCTTTCGGCGCCATCACCCTCGCCAAGGAGAAGGGCATCAACATCAAGGACGTCAAGGGCTCCGGCAAGGGCGGCAAGATCACTGAGGAGGACGTCAAGAAGGCCGCTTCCTCTCCCGTCGCCGCCGCTGGCCCCGTCGCCTCCTACGAGGACATCCCCATCTCCGGCATGCGCAAGGTCATCGCCTCCCGCCTCCAGGAGTCTACCCAGAACAACCCTCACTTCTACGTCTCCAGCAGCATCTCCGTCAGCAAGCTCCTCAAGCTCCGCCAGGCTCTGAACAGCACCGCCGACGGCAAGTACAAGCTGTCCGTCAACGACTTCCTCATCAAGGCCATTGGTGTCGCTTCCAAGAAGGTTCCCCAGGCCAACTCCAGCTGGCGCGGCGATGTCATCCGTCAGCACAACACCGTTGACGTCTCTGTCGCCGTCTCCACCCCCACTGGCCTCATTACCCCCATCGTCACCGCTGTCGAGGGCCGTGGCCTCGAGGGCATCTCCACCGAGGTCAAGAAGCTCGCCAAGCTCGCCCGCGACGGCAAGCTCAAGCCTGAGCAGTACCAGGGCGGCTCCATCTCCATCTCCAACATGGGCATGAACGACGCCGTCGACAACTTCACCGCCGTCATCAACCCTCCCCAGGCCACCATCCTCGCCATCGGCACCACCAAGAAGGTCGCCGTTCCCGCCATCACCGAGGACGGCACCGGCGTCGAGTGGGACGACCAGATCACCATCACCGGCAGCTTCGACCACAAGGTCGTCGACGGTGCCGTCGGCGCCGAGTTCCTTAAGGAGCTCAAGAAGGTCCTCGAGAACCCCCTCGAGCTCCTTCTGTAAATGGATGACAACGAACTGAGTTGCGTGATCGTGGCGGAGGCTTGATGAGTTTTGAGGCGTATCCGGCGTGGGAATTATAGACGTTCAGGCCGAGGACAGGATACGACCTGTGGTTTGCGAAAGGGAGGAAGAAGCGGAGGGTGCAGTGAAAGACGGTCGAGAATACCCCTGCATACGTGTCAGGGACCTCGGCAACGGAACGACGACCTACCACAACCTACTTCCCGTGTACAATGATCTCCTGACTAATGCTGCATCTCGGGTGCGGAAGAGGTTTCTGTCTTGTACATTTGGTCTCCTTTTCCTATTTACCTAGAAATCAAGCAGTTACCTTTGAGCTAAAACCCATCGAAATGTTCCGCCTTTGTGTCTGTGGTGCCAGATTTGTGACGAACCAGGCGTCGAGGGGAATGTGGGCTAACCGCAACCGGCCAGAGATCGGATGAACTTGTCGCGGTGGTAACAGATTTAGCACGTGGGATGCCCGGTCGTGGAAGCAAAAAGACGACACCCTGGAGGAGGATGGGCTGTTTGGATGAGCATTGCAATGTGCAATTGACTTGATCTTGTGGAATGTCAAACATCCAGGACCCATACGCGTATGATGGACAGCAGCGAAACACCTCTTGCCTGCTTCATCCTCAGCACCATATTCCTAGATTATCAGCGGTGAGTATCAAGTGTAAAAACATGTGACCCAACAAACATTTCTATTCTATGAGAGCACCTATGTACTGCATGTAACTTAAATATTATTTCTAAAGCATTTGTGTCTATATACAATTTCTACCCAGGACCTCCGTCTTAGACCTTTCCAAGTATTCCCTGAGGAGTAAACGCCTTCGCAAGCAACACCAACAGAGCGCCAGTCATACACATGACACCGCTGAAAATCGACACCTGCTCAAATCCCCCGTACCGATCCAACAGGGCCCCGTTCACCGGCGGCCCCATCAGCGCCGCAAAAGACGCCAGCCCCGTGCCCATCCCGATATACGTGCCCATATCCCTCACATCCTTCGGACAAAGCGTCATCGCCACGGCGCCGCCCGATATAATCGCCCCGGAACAAAATCCAAAAACCACCGCAAACCCGATGATCCCGCTCTGCGTCGTCGCCGCGGGCCAGCAGAAGATCATCACCCCCGTCGACGCGCCCGCGAAGAGCAGTGCGTTGAGCTGGCCGACCTTGTCGCCCATGATCCCGGGGATGACGCGCCCGAAGACGGAGGCGCCGTTGATCATCGCGATGAGGTACGACGCCAGCGTCTCCGTCATGCCGTGCAGGATGCCGTACGTCGGCAGGTAGAAGAGCGGCACGAACATGCCGATGAAGAGGAAGAACATGGACGCGACGAGCGTGACGTAGAGTTTGTCCGTGAAGGCGGCCGGGAGAAGGAAGCTGGTGCGGCGCGGGGGCAGGCGCGCTTTCACGGCGAGGGAGGCGAAGAGCAGCGCGGGGACCATGATGAAGCCCGTGATGCGGACGGACCAGCCGAAGCCGAGGGACGAGTCGTTGAGGAGTTTGGAGAGGACGATGGGGTAGATGATGGCGCCGATGGAGGAGCCCGTCATGGCGAGGCCCATGGCGACGCCGCGGCGTTTGCGGAAGTATTGGGGGGTTGAGGCCATGGCGGAGAACATGAGGATGCCGGAGGCTGTGCCATGGAGGATGCCCTGGGCGAGCATGAATTGCCAGTACTGAGTGCAGAGGGACGTCATCATGATGGCGAAGATGTAGACCACCGCCGTGGGACGGATGACCTAGCGATTGTCAGTCTTCGTTCTCGCTTTCGCCAGGATGAACTTACCCAGGCACCATATCGGTCAAACAGCGGACCTCCGAGTATCGCCGCGAACAAACCCAGAAACACCTGCGTAGATCCAATCCAGGAGACGGCATCCGCAGACTTGTCGGAGAATTGATGCAGGGTGTAGTATGCTTGGAAGACGCCAAAAGTGTTGGAGTAGCCTGAGGTGCAGAACAAGATGCAGGCATTCCCTATCGCCACGAGCCATGCTTGCAGACCTCCCTCGGGGAACTCAATGTCATCTTGTGATCTGGCTGGGATAGTTTCGGTGGCAACGGGTGCCTTTTCAGGGTCTCCCTTCGGTAGTGAGATTGAAGTTTGACTTGAGTTGCTCATGTTGTATTCTGTGAACGCAGTACTGGTTTGTATCAAAGTATTTGAATTATTGTAATACTCTACGAACAAAATACGTTTTCATCGTGAGGACAGCGTCTATTATATACAAATCAATTGTCTATTCATTCAGCCTTATAGAACTCGATATACCATTGCAAAATTTCCATTAACACAAAGAATATGCAAATATCTCTTGAAATCCACTAGTCTCAGGCATGCGAATCCTTCTCGGTCAACCGTGTAAGTCGGCAAATTGCCCTCGGCCTTTTCGAGGACTGCCTATCTGACCAATCGGAAGCCTCAACAGCTCGGTGTATGGCGGGCGTAACACACCTTAAACGCAGAAATCCCGACGACATCTCGGGGATAAGCACTAGCATCACCCATCTTCAACATCCCAAAGCCCGACTTTTCCTCGTCAACGACGCGTCGTTATCTGATCATCTGATAAAACTATGCTTCAAGCATTTTTCATGCTCCATTGACTGCGGCCCACACGCCCAGGCAACAGCAATCCTTCTAATCCCGCCCTCTCCCTTCGGGGCTCAAAGACAAAAGGCCGAGCAACCCACGCCGCCGGCCCCCCTCTCTCTGTTATCCCCCATCTCACATCACCACCAAGCTTTTTTTTTACTGTCCACCTTCGGAGAGATCTTTACGACTTGGCATCGCGGGATAATGGAACCCCCTACCCTCCCCATCTCGGCCTCGGCGCAGAAGAAACGGCGCAGACCCGCCCTGGCCTGCGAAGCCTGCCGCCGCCGCAAAGTGCGCTGCGACAGGAACCTACCCTGTGGCACCTGCGTGCGCTCCAAGAATGCTTTATGCACATACACAACCCAGGCCACGACCAACAACACCAACACCTCAACCCTGGGGCGGAAAAACCGGGACGAAAGCCCGAAGCACGGGTTCCCCCAATCCGGCGCCGCGGCCCTGGCTCTCCCCGAGCCCATCTTGTACCAACACCTGCCCACCCCGCGGCACTCAGCCCCATCGTCGACGCGGGCTGCGGACTCGGACGACCCCTCGCCGATCCTTATCCCCGGGCTGACCGCCAGCGCCGGGGAGCACTCTGGCCCCGCGGACTTTGGGCTGTGGCAGCCTGTGATCCAGCCGCGGCCGGCTCCGGTTGCTGCTGTTCCTGGCGGGAGTGTGCGGGACACGGCGTCGACGCCCGGGAGTAATAGTAACCACGGCTCATCGTCGACTGTGAATTCGCTCGTGGACAGGGTGAAGCAGCTTGAGCAGCAGTTGTCTGATTTGATGGTGAGGGGCGATGACCGGGATGAGACGGCGGCTGTGGAGAGTACGGTTATGAGAGAGGGTCTGAGGTACAGCCGGGGGTGTGTTAGCAAGACGAGATTCTTTGGACAGAGCCATTGGATGAATGCGGCTGATATGGTACGTTTTCCGTCTTGTCGTTTATTGCCTTTCGATCCATCACATTTCCCGTCCGGACGTTTCAGTTCGCTTGTTTCTCCTTGGTTGCTATCTTGACACACCGATAACAACCCTTACCTATTGTGTTCTGGTGTTGTCACTCTTCTATCTGTCAACTTTCTTTCGTCCGAGCTGTTGTCCTTTGCTGCTACATCTCATATGGCTGTCCTGGTTAGCCACTTCTCAATCGTCCCATTTCCCACCTCGGCACACTTCATTTGAAAACCTCAAGTTGAGCGTTTTTGTTTTCTTTCTTTCTTTCTTTCTTTCTCTCTCCACGGGATACTCTTTCCCACCCATCATATCATTTTGCGTTGATACGAGTCTCATGAGCTGTCCTGATGAGCCAACAGATCTTCAACAACGTTGCAAGTCCTTTCTGCTCATCACAAACCTCGAACTGAAACTAACAACATCTAGCTGTGCCGACTAGTCACATTCGCCAAGAAGTTTGAAAACGAAAAGACAACTTACCTCTACCAGGGCCTGGAAAAATGCAAGAACCTAGGCCGCATAATCAAAGCTCGTCGAACACCCACCTTTGCCACCATATCCATCGGCAAAAGCATGCCCAGCCGCGAGGTGGCAGACGCCCTCATCGACGCTTACCTCCGCACCTTCGAATCCGTCCAGCGCATCATCCACATACCGACCTTCAAGGCGGATTACGAGCGCTACTGGCAGAACCCATCTGACGTAAACGAGCCCTTCATCGTGCTCATGCAGCTGTGCATGGCTATCGGGGCAACCTTCCACGACGAACGCTTTACCCTGAGAAACCTCGCTATCCAGTGGTTCTGGGAGGGCATGTTCTGGCTCATGATGCCGTGTGAAAAGTCCCGCATGACCATGACAGGGCTGCAGATCCGCTGCCTGATGCATTACCTCCGCCACACGGCCAACATCGGCTGCGACCTCTCATGGATCGGGGCCGGCTCGCTCGTTCGCACGGCGATCTACATGGGCCTGCACCGCGACCCAAAGGGGCTCGTCAAGATGACGCCGTATCGCGCAGAGATGCGCCGGCGGCTATGGGCGTCGATTCTCGAGATCGCACTGCAGAGCGCCATCGACGCGGGCGGGCCGCCGCTCATCTCGGCGCGCGACTACGACACCGAGCCGCCCGCGAACCTGGACGACGCGCAGCTCGTCGAGGACATGGACTCGGCGTTCCCAGTGCCCAAGGACGCTAAGACCTTTACGCAGATGACTGTGCCGCTCGCGCTGCACGCGACGCTGCCTGCGCGATTGGCGGTCACGGCGAGGGTGAACGACTTCAGGTCGGATACTGTGTACGAGGAAACGTTGCGGTACAGCGGCGAGCTGAGTTCCGCGCTCCAGAGGATGATGCAGCAGCTCAAGATCCACCCGGAAATATCACAATTCGCGATGCGGTACGCGCAATTCATGACCTACCGGCTCTTCTTCGCGCTGCACCAACCGATCATACCCCTCGCCCTGCGGAACCCGATATACTACTTCTCCCGCAAGGTGTCCGTCGACACGGCCCTCCGCCTCTGCGAGAACTCGCTCCTGACTCCCGGAAAAGACGGTGCCGGGCCGATGAGACCCGCCGACACTTCCGAGCGGGACTTCCTCTGGCTGACGGTCAACGGGGCGGGGGCGTACCGCTCGGTGCCGTTCCAGGCCGTCATGACTGTGGGGCTGGAGCTGATCCACCAGAAGGAGGACGAGATAAAAAACGGGCCGTCAATGTCCTTTGCCGGGCCCGAGTTCCGCGGGATCCTAGACGCGGTGGCGGGATGGTCGAGGGCGCGGATCAAGTCCGGCGAGACCAACATCAAGGGCCACGCGCTGAGTGTGCTGCTCGTGGCGCATCTGCAGGTGCTCGAGGCCGGGGTTGATGACGAGCGGGTCGAGAAGCACTTTGAGAGGGCATGCGAGGAGAGAGTCACGGAGTGCTACGACTTGCTAAAGGAGTTGGTCGGGGATGATGTCCCTGAAGAAGGGGTGGGGATCGGGGCGCCTGACATACACGACTTAGATATGGACTTCGAGGTCGGCACTGACATGTTGGGAGAGTGGGATTGGGATAGCATGGTAAGTTAAATGTCACGTTACTGGGCATGGGCTTGGCTGACAATGGCAGGATAATGGTGGCTTCATCTCGACCTTGAACTTTGGGAACATTGACATGATGTTTCCCTAAGCTGGCTTGACTAGCTCGAATTCCAGGGGGCATCGAGGCGGACGCTTGAGATGAACCGCTCCATGCGTTCCACGGAGGGATTAGTGTTCCCGAGTCGGGGATCAAGGGGCAAAGGGGGCAAAGGTCTAGAACAGGAGCTTGGGGTGGTTCTTTGTTTGGAAACCTCGGAGGAAAGGTCTTGGGACCTCATGTAATGTTGTATGCGATACCCAGCTCTGTATCTGATGTTTTTCGTATAAGGGCTTGTTTCAGCGCGTCTGCCCAATATGTGCCCTATCTGTACCAATGCCTCATTCGCCGGAAGTTCGCCGTTTGGGCGGATATCGGCGGATGTGACCTGCTGATGGTGTCTCCAGAAATTGGCAAATTGCTCTAAAAATGAAAGTTAGTAATAGACTACAAGATAAGCCATGGGTATCCCGTTGTCGGTTTTATTTCCTTGGGGTCAGAGCATTTTGAGAAAGAAGGGTTCAGGCATGAATGGAAGAGATACCACATAGTAGGGCACGCATGGGTCATGACATTGCATCCTCTGCAAATGAGAGAGTCCACAGGTCATCTGACCAGCACGCGCAAAAGGTCCCATACCCCGTGGGGGAGTTGCGGTGGGGCTGTTGCTGCGTGGTATTTCCAGCCGCTCTACCATCGGCCTTATCTTTCGTCCGGGAAGCCCATGCCAAGATGTGCACATGGCTGTAATGAGTCGGATGAGAACCGTCGGATAATATCATCGGGTGAATTACTGACGTATCAGGGCCCTGTGTCGTATCAAAGCACGTCCATAAGTACGATTCAGTTTGTGTTAATTGTTCATTTAGAATAATTACTCGCAAGTGTGGTTGACATGTTCAACATATAACACGAAGCAGGGCTATGCCTCCGGGCCGCCCGATTAGGGTGGGGAACACGGGGATGTGACAACACCGGGGATCCCGACGTTGGTTCGCCGGATAGCGCCGTTGGCGCCGTTGGCGGCGCTTGGAGGTGCTCAACCTGACGCAAGCAATACGCCAAGGCACGTGAAGTGCTCGGAACTTATCCGTTCTCACGTTGCTTGGCGACTTTGCCGGCGGAGCGTGCATTGTTATGGCACCGCGGGAGCTTACTGCGTATCCATCACAACGGGGTTGATGATACTGTAGATTGGCTTTTCCGAGGGTTCCTGCCGACGGTCCCGTTTCGTGCAGGTATTCATAGATCTTAGTCATGGCGGCTGTTCAGCTGGTTCCAGAGTCCAGACTAGCAAGGTGAGTCGTGATGCGATGTGAGGTCTAGACCATGTGCTCAATCATGAGGCAATTGCGGGGAACAATTCATCAAGCCAAAACGCCAGCTCACTGACGATCGGATAATCAACTCAGAACACGATCGGATCATCACTGCAAGACAGATGTGTGGATAAAAAAAAGGTTGTATTGAGACCGTGTGATATCATTATGAGAGTGTTGAGGGTATCTGAAATGGCTCAGACGCATAGTGGTATCAAAACTGTGAAAGATTCGCAGAGAAAGGCTGAGAAAGCACAGCAAACCGAACCGCTCGCTCTCAACTCCCTTAGTCGGGGCACTGCGACTTCAGGTCGCCATCCGAACCCGGGCACTGCCCTGAGGCGATGGCCGCTTTACATGAATCCTCAAACTCGTTTCCGCCAAATCCAGTGACGAATTGCATGCGGCCTCCATCTTTCGGTGCTATCGTCGCGCAAATCTAGAGGGTGAGGGTTAGCAGCCGCGTCGAGTCAGTCTTTTTCCGGCGGTGAGCAACTTACTGTCCACATCATCTTGACTTGTACTGATTCCGGGCTGTCTTTCTCGAAGATCTTTTCGTTTGCTTTGTAGTGTTCGCATGCCTTTTGTGTCAGGCAGTTGTTGGGAACATTGTTGATTTTGCAGTAGCAGTTGCGGTGCTCATTGGCAAGAACTCTGTGTGACTTATTAGGACTGTCGATCCGTGTTTTGGGTGTCGAGGGGTTTGAAACACATACCCTGAGATCATGAGCAATGCCAATGTGATGAACTTCCATAGTGAGTTGGTAAACATTGTGATGGTGTTTTGTCTGAAGGTTGCGCTGATCATGGATGGTCGGAACCTAGATGGGACGACGACGGGAGCGTTTGCTATATACCTCGATGACTTGGGGAGCAGCCCACGAGGACCAGAGGACGTGCGTGTGACCTCAATCCGCGCTGATAAGCGTGGCGGAGTTTAATTACTACGGCACTGTCCACAGATAGCCTGACTACGAATATTGTTTATCGTATTATAGTATCCAGGATAACCTGTCGAGTGGCAAAGGCCCCTGTGTCGAGTTGAAAAGGGTGGTGCCTTGTTATTGCGGGGCACGACGTATTTGGCATTGCGGCACGTGTGGTTATGGCAATAAGGTAGAGTTAAAAAAGGTTCTTGGAAGTCGGGGGGACCTGACTCAATTGCGCGATCGGATGCGCGGACCAAGGGTCTCGACTCAGCATGGAGGGGGAGCGGGTAGACGAACACGCAAGCCTCACTTTAGGATGACAGGAGCCTATCTGATATCTGATATTCGTATTTCGAGATGTTTAGAGCGAACTTTCTTCCACGGATTGCACGGCATCTGGTGATGAAGGGGTAATTGCGGTGTGGTTCGGTGGTTCTTGGGTAACAAAAAAAGAACAGCATTCCAAGCTTGACGCGTGCCAAGCGCGATGGTCAGAAACGGATTAATTGGATTTCCAAAGTCTACTGTTGCAATCGCCACCAAAAGACTCAATCCAAGTTCTACAGCCCACTAAACTACTGGATTCTGAAGTCCACGGTGATGTGACCCCCGACTTCACCAATATTTGATTCACAAGTCCATAGGGACCGTCTAATATGTACATGTAACAACTCTGAGGGTATGCGGCAACTCCCACACTTCGTAAATGACAACTAAACAAGCTACGGTTGACCTCCAGTCAAGTTGGTAATTCACGGGTATCGAGATGGATTCATCTCATTTTGTCTTAAGCAGAATTCGCCTGAGTGCACGCTTCCATCCTCTGTGCGTTGAACTCATGACCCTCCCACATGTACGCACCCCAACCCTCCCAACCAGAGATAACCTTTTCGTTCGGCAGAAGGTCGCAGCTGCCAGGTTGAATGCCGATGCGGAACTTAAATGGCTGAGGGTCACTGCCGAAGGTGACGTTGACTAGTCCGTTGGTGTTGCCGCTGTCGTCTTTGTAGGTTACGCTGGTGCATTTGGTTCCGGGTTGTAAGTTGCCCTCAATACCGCATCGGACAACTCCTGCGGCTTCGTCCCATTTGAGCCACAACCAGTTTGTGTCGGCCCAGTGGTCACCCCAGCAGCAGTCAGCTGCTGCGAGGGCGACCAAAGAGGACGTGATGAAAATTTGAATGAGTGAAATGATATGCATCGTGAGGTGGCGCTGAAAATGTTTGGCCGTAAAGACTGTGGTGATGGTGTGGTGGTGTGTTTGTTGCAGATCAGCAATGCTCTGTAAGTGAATGTGGTTGGTATCTCAACAACTGTTGAGGGGAGGGGCCCGGCAGATAAGGGCTGGAAGAATCGCCGACTGACGCTCCAAGTGAGAGGCAACCTTAATCCATCTTTGACAAACATCCACAGGTAACCCAAGTGACAGCCCTATATGAATTCTATATTAGTTGTCCAAGGGAATCGTAGTCATGGCAGACCCATAGGCAATTTATCAGATACAGGCCATTATCATCTGATTTCGACTTATTAGCATTGGAGCGCGCCCTGCATGAAATTGTGTGCCTGAAAACAGGGTTAAATGCTGTAATAGAGTTTCTCCAGACATGGTTGCGTAGGGATCGCCGTTCATGAATCGAGCGCACGCCAGGCACAGCCTCGACTTCAGACGGATTTAGGAACCACCCGCGGAGCAGTGTGTCAGAGCCGGCCTTAGCAACTCAACTATAGACCCTCTCTGTCCCATCCAGCACTTCTGTCAAATACCCCAACATCGCGGATCTTCATTCCTTCTTATCTTTGCTCCACGCGAATGTCACGCCTATTCAGTCTTTATCGAGTGTCGACATCATGATTTTCTTCAACATTGTTGCGCTGCTTGCGCTAGGCGCAATTGCTTCACCCATGCCATTCGCACAGGAGATCGAGGTGCTGGAACCCCGACAGGATGCGGGCACGCAGAATGTTACCGTTGATCAGTGCTCTTTCTTTTCCGCAGACGGCATTCTGCCCGAATGCTGGCAGGTTCTCGAAATGAACAACCACCTCAACGTATGCCGAACAGCAACTATTTAATGCATTCGGAACTGTGCTAACCGCTTATCAGTACTGGTGGTCCAACCATTCGGCGAAGTGCGAAGCTCAGAACAAGGGCTTTGCGCAATGCTATTTGGATAACGCCGTACGGACAGCCCTATCTATGACCCTGCCAACGTTGCATGTTGTTATCTCGATCTGACTTGAATCGCAGGGCTTGATTACATGGCAATGCGATTTTGTGGCCCTCAACGCATGCACCCCGCCTCCCAGCGGCAAGGATGCAGGCTACGCCTCTTACCATGACTTCTACGTGAGCAATTCACATTATCGAGGCCGTCTTTACCACTGCTAACATCAGTTATCTAGGTTATCTGGAACATTTATGGTTAGTCATTTCACTATTGATGAAAAATGTTTCTAGGCCAAGCCCACTGACAGGGCGCACCAGCTATCAACCTGTTCTTCACCAATTACCACCAGTCTCTCTTGCAAGGACAGGCTGCCGCTATGTAAGTTTCCTCGCAGAGCCTCATATACTTTCTGTCCTCAGTAACTTACTCACTGAATCAGCGGATCGGTCGCCGAAATTGTGAAGACCGTTGCGCCGCCAACAACGAAGCACCCTAAGACGCCACTCTTTGCTCCGATCTATGCTGTCAGTATCGGACAATTCGCCGTAAGTGCTAATTAGACCATCAACCACAGTCACTCAGTCACTAACCTTTTAAACATGGCAGGCTTTGGCTCCTCTTCTTGGAAGTTCTGTGGGCGCCAGTATGATCTTTGCTTCCCTCCTCGGTGTCCTCGGTGGTGGAGCTGGTTTGTTCAACGTTTTGTTTCCAACAAAGCAGCAGTACGACGTTCCCTGGGAAGGTCTCTCAGACTCCCTTGGAGTTCATGTCAATGACTACCAGAAGCAAGTCGGAGAAGCCTTGACGAAGATCCAAACGGACTTCACCACGTTTTACGCTCTCGTCAACAACGGTGGTTTCAGCCAGGTAAGGCTCCATAGCGATACTGTTAGTTTTGAAGCCGCCTGCTGACGATCTACCTTTAGAGACTCAACACCAATGTCCCTGAGAACACCGATTTCATGTACCACAGCCTGAAGAAGTGGGTATTTAACCAGGCGCTGCAACAAGCAGGCTACTTTGCTGTTAAGAAGTACGTTGCAAAAGATGACCTAGATCGACTCTTGTCAAGCTAACCTGGCTGCAGCCCTGCTGTAGATCCTACACAGATTCCCATCGGCCCATACGACTGTTCCAAATTGGGTGACAAGGGCACTTGCGGTCCTCTTTGGCACGACGGGAAAGACACATACGGTCTGGCCAAGGCAAACGGTACATTGAAAACCCTCAACATGCATATGAATGCGATTTGACTAACATTGCAATAAGACATTGGCATGGACCGCATGCAAGAGATTCTTGATACCGCATTTTCCAAGAACTGGACGACGCCGGCTGAGCTCTACATCGACGCCCAGTCTTGCCGTGGAAAGAATGGCTCCGAGTCATTCGATGTACAGGACATGACGTTGAGCTGTGTGGTGAGTAGCCTATAATCTTCATAGGTTATTGTAAACAAACGAGCTAATCACAATATCAGTCCAATATTCCCGTCTGCGAGTTCAACTTTGACTACAACCCCTACGAGACCCTTTGGGCCCGCGTCAACCCGCCGATGTTCACCAACTGCCCTAACATGAGAGGCTATGGAGTTCCTCCCTACTACAGCGATGACGTCGGAATCCCGCTGACATATGTTGGCCCCTTCTTGGTGAGTGAATTCTAGTAGGATTGCGTGCTGATATCGAACACTGCTGACGTGACAATATTAGATGGCTAAGGTGGTTTATAACGAGAAGAGCGGTTGATTTGGATCTTTGCATTTTCACAGGCGTTCAGGCATCATTTAAGGTAGAGGGCCAGCTGTCTTATCGACAGTCTTGGATCATTGGATCATGCTATTGCCACTGCACAGGGCTACAAGTGGACATCAATCGGTTGTACAGGGCCAGGGCCTTAGATACCAGCAACCTATTAATTCCGATACCCTTCTTGCAAGTTCCAGAGTCAACAACTGGTTGAATCCCTTTCTCTCCAAGTGTGACCAATTTGAACCCCACAGAAGGCTTCTACATTTCAACATTCTTCAGGCGGACGTAACACTGCGTAGGTTCCCTCGCAAATCTCTGTATGCCCTCATACCCGTTCAACTCAGACGGCAGCGGCAAGAGTTGAAAGTGCCATACGATGAGCGCAAATTCAAACTTCAGCGTTTGCAAGCCCAGCCTTTTGCCAAAGCACCCGCGCGGGCCCAATCCAAACGCTAGGGTTGGGCCAGCCATAGGATCAAAAGCCCCCTCGCTCTCGTCTGTTGCATTCTCATCATATTTGAGCCATCTCTCCGGCCTAAACGTAGCAATGTTGTCGTCAGCCCATGCGCCGGTCAGAGCCTTGTTTTGATCGCGGCGTGCACCAGGGCTGCGAGACTTGTCGTCGACAGGCATGTTAGGCTCAAGATATCCGGGACCATTGGCCATGAGGAAGACGTTTGTGCCCTTAGGGATATGCCGGCCTAAAACTGTAGTATCCTGCAAAGCCTCGCGAACAACAAAAGCAATTGGTCCCGAATGACGCAAGACTTCCTCAACCATGGCATCAAGGTACGGCACCTGAGCCTTGATGAGCTCCTGGTACGCAGGGGTCCTTTTCTCTTTGACAGCTTCGGGGAGTGCGGCACGCAGAGCGCTCCGCAGACGATCTTGACTTGCTTGATTATCGGCCAAATACTTGACCCCCCAGGCCATGGCAGTAGCGGATGTATCATGGCCGGCCATCATGAATCCAAAGAATTCGTCGAAGATGGAACGTTTGTAGTAGTCCGGCTTGCGATCCTCTTTGGCAGCAACTTCTCTCTCTCGCAAGAGCACTGAGTGAAGCGCGCTCCAAGGCTCCATTTTGCCGCCCTCAATGAGTTGCACCGACTCAGTGATCCTATCACGAATGTAGCCATCCTTGACAGCTGTAGCCTTTTTCATGTAAGGGAACTTTCGAAGCACCCAGGATGTGACAACTGGTGCCGGTGACAGCTGCGTGTCGGTAACCGAGTTCGTCAAAGTGAGAACGGCAGCAAAAAGTTCGGGTATAGTGCCTTCTGCAAACACAACCTCTTCATCCGCACCCCCGAGAGTCTCCGGAGCTGACTGTTCCACTGCGTTCAGTTGATGAATAGTAATACTCTGCGACTCCGGAAGTCCGAATGAGGACGCAAAGATAGAATCCAGTGCTGCATGGGTAATGTCATGGTGGGCCGAGAACGGTCGGCCCCTAGCTTGCTCACATTTGACTTGCCACACCTTGATCAAAGTGCTGATTGATTTATAGACCTCTGGGGCGCTGACTTGAGTGATGAAAGTAGGCGCCATTAAATGATTGATCAAGTTGCGGGGTCTCTTGAATTTTGGATCTGCAGACCGGAACTGGATATGCTGTTCCGGCAATATCCCTCCGATGAGCTCGCCGAAGAAGCTACTTCGGTCAAAATCCTTTCGGCGAAGAAGGATGTCTTGACTCTCGAAGGGATCAGTGAGGACCACCCAAGGAAGGGACCCAGGCTTGATAAATGCTTGGATAATCGGGCTTTTGTGACTTGTGGTCAGGGACGTGAGCCAGCAGAAAATACGTTTGGTTCGCAAGACGTATCCCATCATCTCGGGAATATCCCCAAAAACATGGCTCGCTGCTTTCTCATTATACGGTATTCCAGCGAGAGGCTTGGGGAGGAGCAGGTGACGGATGAAGATGAATCCGAGGAGGATCGAAAGGGCTGTGAAGGTCCATCCGTTGAGTAACCAAGAACCCCAGAGTAACTGAATTTCGTCCATGTTGGTTTTTTGCAATTGAAGGGGGAAGATCAGAAAAGGAATCAGAGACGATAGAGAGTTTGAGACTTCTTCTCTTCAGCCTACCGGACCTGGGACTTTTGTAGGGCAACACGGAGATGCACTGAAGGACTTTGAAGTAATCAGCTACCAATGATTCGTGGACAACACCCGGCTTACATGCAAGTAAGACGACATCCCTGTCTTATGAGCCATCGTTAGCCCCATGGTCTACGAAATATTCGGAGCACTCCGTTGCAACCTAACCTGTCTCCCTCAAGTACACGTAATGGCCAAATTTGAAATGGCGTGCGACGCTACCAGTTTTGCTAATTTATTATCATATAATTCGACAAGTACACAAAGTATCAAGCTCATGTGTATTTTCTCAAATTCAAATCCATTCAACTCTCATAGTGTACATAAGGTAAGGAAAGTAAATCAATTAGGAAAGACGCGGAATTTTCTTTCGATCTATGATGCGCCCGCTTTCTCGTTCGTGATCATGCCATGCCCGTCACCCAAGACCCAATTCCCTCATTTGCCCATGCATCCAGACCCTGAAGAAGCACAAATCTGCAAGCCCCTAGCCAATGCTAATTCATGAAATGCGACAGATTCCAATGCGATGTCTAGGCTGCAATACGCTTACGCAAGCCAGAGTCAGTCTGCTGGAAGGGAGCATTGGCCGAGTAATCACCCCATGAGTCGCAGGTCTGGTCAATGTCGCTAATCTTCATGGTGCTGGCGATATCGTTTGAGCGCTCGAGAAACTGAACACTCAAACCCTGGCTGACGTGCCACGCAATGTGGCAGTGGAAGAGCCAGGCTCCCGGGTTGTCTGACTTGAAGGCAACGACGAGCCAGCCACGACCGGGCAACTGTGTAACGTCGCGACGGGTCGGGTTCTTGAAGTTGAGCTTGGAGGTGTCTGACTGCGCGTTGAAGCGGACACCGTCGCCACGGCCACTAGAAGCAGGCTCAGAGTGACCGAGGATGTAGAAGTCATGGCCGTGAAGATGCATCGGGTGAGGAGCAGGGAAAAGATTCTCGATAACCCAGTAGGTCCACTGCGAAGTGTTAGTCACACAACAAGTAAATTGTATTGTATGAAAGATTGCTCACCTTGTTTTCGTCAGGAACCTTGAAAAGGTTGTAAGCCGCAGGGTAGTCGGTCTTGTTCTGGGCGATGTACTGCAACGTTGGGGTGTCCCAGTTGATATCCATGTTCTGACCATTGACCTTCCAGTAGACCTGCTGACTGCTGGTGGTTCTGCTAGTGTCAACAGTGACGTCGAGCGTGTCATCATCAGTCTTCTGGAAACCGTTCTGGTCTACGTCAACACTGTACATGGGCTCGAAGTCCGTCTTGTCCTGGCACTGGGCGTCCGTAATGGCCTTGCCGGCGTCCCGGGGCAACGCCTTGGTGCTGGCACCTTCATACTGGAAGATAGAGGCAGGCTTGTTCATGTTCGAAGTGCCGCAGAGCCTGTTGGACGGGAAAGAAACGTTAAACCAGTAGGCTCCAGGGTCCTGATCAGCCTTGATGATGACCTCATAGCGCTGGCCAACACTCAGGTACAGCGAGTCTGTCTCGAAAGGCTTCACGGGAACAAGATCGTTGTTGACAACCGTCATCTTGTGGTCCACAAGTTGAACGGAGAAAGTGTTGTCGACCGACATGTTAATAAGACTGATCTTATGAGTCTTGCCCGGCTTGAGTGTGACCCGAGAGTAGTTGCCGCCACCGTTCTTGTTGACGTTCGTTCCGTTGAAGAGGATGTTGTCACTAGCAGGGACAGCCGCGGGCGCGGTGAAGCTAGCTCGAATCTCATCGGCTCCCTTGTAGTACCAATCTGTGAGGGTGTAGACACCCAGATCCTCATCCCAATTCGCCGACGTAGGGCCGTTGATCTTGATGGCACCGACGATACCGTTGGCGTACTGGTCAGAGAAATGAGAGTGGTACCATGAAGATCCGTACTGCTCTGCCTTCCATTTGTATGTCTTACTTGAGCCGGGAGCGAGGGGGCATTCCGTAATGCCGTTCACACCATCATTGACGTTGTTGTTGAACATACGGAGACCGTGCCAATGGATTGAAGTACTGGGCAGCGTTAGTTTGGTCAAATCTAATGGTCTGGTTTCTGCGTACCCGTTTGTCCTCAGGTTATTGACAACCCGCACTTCAACGTGATCTCCCCAGTCTGCTTCGATCGTCGGGCCAGGGAAGGCACCTTCGAACCCTTTAGTGACCAACTTTCATTGCATCAATCGGCTGTAGGACTCACCGTTGATGAGCATCGCGGTGTTCTTGCTCATTCCATCTCCACCAGTGAAAGTTGTATGCTCGGTGAGCACCAATTCATACTAAACATTCTGATTAGCACACCAGTCGTTGGATGGTTACACTTTTGATCGGCTCACTTGGCGAGTAATTCCAGTATCTGGAGTCTTGTCCTCATAGGCGGTGTTAATGTCAAACCCGTCCATCCAGCAGCCTCTGCTGTCGGGAGCGTTGCAAGACTTGTTGACCGGCTCCGGTGTGTTGGAGGCTGCAGGAGCACTGGGTGCCGGAGCATTCGGGGCGCCCGATGGTACAGAAGGCGAAGACTGTCTCTTTGAGACACCATTGCCGGAGGACGACTTGGGTGCTGCCGCCGCAAGGCCGTACAGAAGGAACACGACGCCCTTCGAGAGCGTGGACCTCATGTTGATGGCGTATTAAGCAACAGTGATTTGAGGATGTTTACTCGACGTCTGGTGGTGACGCTGTATCTTGGAAGTGTGAGCCGACTTCGCCTACCTTCTCATGAAGAAGATGGAGAGGTGAAGTTTGCTTACCCTAGGCTGCTCAAACGTCTGATCCGTTTACAGACCGATCAATCTTCGATGAACGAAAGAAGAAGAAAGAGGGAGGCAAGCCGCGGAGAGATCTTCCAGAATCCTCAACTTCAACGGTCGATCCAACCTGTAGATAAGGTCAGAAGCTGGTCCTTGGCGGTGGCCAACACGCGATTAACCTCGAAAGCACGGTCTTGTCGTTCGGGAATGACCCGTGGTCTATCCTTGTTTTGTCGTCCTTTGCGAAGAACCGGTGGATTTTGCGCCGCTCAGAGGAGCCCTGTTTACACCCCACGTACCAGCAGGAGATCTTTATACCAAGAGCCCGGATATCTTGTTTCAACATTCGGATCGGCAGTGATATCAGATGGTGTTCCAGCCAGTCTGATGGCGAGGATTGAGCGGTGCAGTTGCGGTTGGTGTCTTGTCAAGTCGGTCCCGAGCCATGATCGCCGCCTTGGTAAACGGTTCGACGTGCCAGTGTCAGATGTCTTTTCTGCCTGGCTGTGTGTAGCGCGCAGGTCCGACTGAGCGGCAAGTATGCGCCTGCCCTTGTCGGGTAGTGTCATGGACCCGACAAATTGAGCATGCAAGGCAGGGCAGGTTCAGACCAGCCTGCAGGTCGCGAGGCAATCTGGGCATGAAGCTGTATGCGACAAGAAAAGAGGGACGCCACCATGCAACCCTCGGGCGGCTTTCGGGTTCGTAAGGGTTCCGCGGTGATGATGGCTATATCGGCACACAGTGGCTCATCTCACAGAAGGAGCATCCGTTGCATGATGAATCATGAATATGTACGGTGCTGTGCCCCTTCATGAAAGCCGTTAAGCGCGCTCTCTTAAGCGCCCGAGGAGATGTTGTTGTTTCTCTCTCGTGAAGCATGGGTATGCTGACATGTCAATCCTTCTTGCCCCAGAATCTCTCATCCGCCAAATCCTGAGGACCTAATTTCATTGTGGCAATAGCCTACATCTGTCAAAGGATCCCATACCTCGACTCCAAACAGCGGCGTCGATTCGCTCAGGACAGCGACCGTGTTCGGCCGTGTCTTGGCTCTGTGTAAGCAAAGCGTATCTTGCGTTTGGCAGCTGAAGGTCTGAGCATTGTGGCTTATACGTGTCAAAAGTTGAAATAGGTCCATCGCCTCCTTCAAAAACAAAATACGCTCGGCCCGGGCAAGCGGCAACTTGCACTTATTCCCCGCCGCTAGGTCCTCTGGCCCGTCTTACCCCCACGGACTCTTCACTTAGGCACTGTGCCTATTGCTTGTCTTGTTCCTTGTCGGCGCATGTGGCGGTTGGCGAGTTCAAGTCTAAAACAACCGTGCGGCTGTATGAGAGGATGTAGGCTGAGGGAGGAAGAAGAGAGTTTGGAGGATTTCATACTCTGCCCGAGGATCGAATCAAAACGGCGTTCTTGGATGCACGAATGAAGCAAGCGAGCTTTTCGTGTTTCTTGCCACCTTTCTAAACAGTCATCTCAGAAACGTGCGGGTGTCAAGTTTGACGTGGCCCATTATACTGGTAACGAAGACGTTGCAAGACGTCTGGTACCCGAAAACTTCCGCCACTGGGTGCCGATGGCGGAAGTGAGTGATCTCTTCCCCGAATCTGCCAAGATACGCGCGGCTACAGCGACAGAGACCGTTCAGCGGGGGCGAAGGGGGACAGATTCGCCTGAAGTCGCAGGCGTTGAGGCAAGGAGAGCTCGACTCAGCCGACTCTCAGTCCGCAAACGACAAAGGTCGGCGAGCGGCTCTCTCTGACCCCGACCCCGGCGGATCGGGTCCTTTGAGGAAGAATTCGTGATAGGGCTGCTCAATGCGATGTTTTCTTGGCATTATCAGATGAGCTAGGACGGGAGAGTCCTGTGATCCTGCTGCAATTTCTGATAATAGATTTCTTCAGCCGCATTCCAAGGAATACCCCCATCTCAACTAGGCAGTCACATCAAAATGACTGATGTGAGATACTTGAAGAGACGATAGAAATAAAGTGACCCCAAATTTTCAGATTCAATTTGCCGCGGTTAGCACAAGCAGTGCTCGTTTCCTACCACTGACATATCAGGTACTGACAAAATGATACTGTTGACACCACACAGTCTCTACGCACGCATTAAAAAAATGGGCCGAACGCCAAACCTGAGCAGGTGCTGCGTCACAGACGTCTTCTCTACGCGCAAACCTCAATTGGTGATTTGGGTCCAGTCACGCTTTCTACAACAAAAGAAATTAGGTACTCAGGAAAGCATGATCTGCGCCATCAAGAACGAGTCAGGCAGTCTTGCGCGCCCCATTCAATAGCTTAAAATGACAGTTGTTGGTTCGCATCATATTTGTTCAAGCAGATTGAAACGGGATCGTTGAATCGCATTGCGATGGTCAGATTTTGCTCGATCCATAGCGCAGGTCGAGCAAAGGGCCAATTCCGTGGACAGAAGCTTTACAAAACGTGGTTCTGGCGTCCGGAGAGGGAGCTTGTGGGCTCATCCTTGTGTGCTTGACACGTTGGGTTTGGGCCATGTGTTCATCATCAGATGAGGAACTGGACCAGGTAAAAGTCCGAACTTCGAACAAGGTGCAGACAAACATCAACATCCATCTATGCCGGACAGAAATCCAAGGAAATCCAAGGAACGAGAAACCTTCACCAAAATAGAACTTCTTTTCGCTTGGCATACGATCAGCCAATTCAATAAATTAACAAATCCCCAAAAGCTCAAAGTACGACGCAATCTTCTACAGAACATGCCGGCCGACTACTCCGCTCTGCCGAATTCCACAGACGCTGCCGAATCCAAAGAGAATGAAACCGAACCAGAACCTCCGAACGCGCAGAGAGCCGCTCACAGAAGGCTCTCCTTCTATACTCAGTTACTACTCCTCAACATCCTGGTCGCTGCTCTGGGTGTTCTCTCTACCGCGGTTTATGTGAGAGATCAGAAATTCAGTCCCCGTCCACCACACCCATTGGAATGTAGCTGCGGCTCTTCCCTCGCCGAAGCGAAGAAATTGGACTGCAAATACGACAGCTTGTCGGTGTCTTGGCTGCCGCCACACTGTCGTGACGACGAGCTTACCGCTGAGTTCGAGCGCGCTGGCCCTGGGCCCAACGGGTCTTGGCCGTACTACAAAGATAATGCCGCCAACGTATCTACAAACATTGGTGAAATCTCTCTTTTAGTGGACTTGCCTCCCGACCAGGCATACTTCTACACCACAAATGGCTGGCATGTCGCACATTGTGCTTTCTACTGGAGGAAACAGTATAGACTGAGAGATAAAGGCTTCATGACAGAGAAGCGGTATGATAAGGAAAGCCACATTGAGCATTGCTACAATGTATTCAAGTCTGAAGATCCAAAGCAGGCAGTGAAGGTTGCGGCGCCGGTATGGCTCGGTGGGGACGGTTCCGACGGCCATGATGTTTGAAATTTTGTGAAGCGCAAAGCGATTAGAAGAGATCTGAGTACGTGTTGTGTAATAATTAATCGTACACTATCTTAGTCAAAACATTTTTTATCATGACGATTTGCCTGGGTTCGCTACCGGTGCCTCACTGGGAGCGCTGCCGGCGGCTTCACTTTGCAATTGCTCGCGCTCGTCAGCGGTCAGATCTCCCTTGGCTTTGTCAATCCTTATCCCCACCACAATGATTAGTATGGCCGCTCCTGCACATGCAGCACCCATGATGAAAGCAATCTTGTATCCTTCCTTGAGGTTGTTTGGTGATGCCTGCGCTGCGGCCAAATCGGCCCAACCAAGGAAGAAGCTGATACCCAAGAAAAGAAGGCCGTTGACGCATGCACCGGCGATACCTTGTTGATCGCTGCGTACACTAGTGGTAATGAAAATGTTGCTGACATTGTACATAATATCAATGCCGATTGTCGCGCAAATCATGGCGGGAAACACCCAAGCCCAGTAGTTGGGGTTTTCAGGTATCAAGATGAAAAGAAGGCTTGATACCAACATCCCCGTGACGGAGAGAAGCAGCAGGATGGTTCCTGAAAGTTTGTGCAACACGGCCCCGCCAACGATGGCAATAATGACACCTCCAATCGCAAGAGGTGCAAACCAGGCGGCAGCCAACAGTGGGGGAATGTGGAGGATGGTCTCGATGCTGATTGAAGCGGTTAGTACGTGACTCTTCATGATAGTGGAGTGATGAAGTACTTACTAGAAACTGGCATAGAGAAGATAGATTCCAAAGGACCCAAAAGCAGCCAAGAGGCAGCAGAACAACGCGATTGTGTACTTTGGGGCAAACAGCTTGGGAGGAAGAAGCGGCGCTGTTGAAACCCAGCCTTGTACGTAAACAAAGGCCCCAAGAAACATGATGCCGGCAATGAATGTCACCAGGATCTGTGGCGATGCCCAGCCCTTTGGTACGTGAGGGCTATCGGTGATGGCATAAACCAACAGCATCAAACCCGGAATCGACGTGGCGCATCCCCACCAATCCATAGGCATGCGCGCCTGGTGAATCTGTCTGGGAACACAGAAGAAGGTGAGGATACATACAAAGGTCAGAAGTATGCAGCCGATCCAGAAGAACCAGCTCCAGCTCAAGAATTGGCCCGATACGCCGGCGATAAAAATCCCCGAGAAGAAGCCAAAAGGTGCACAGCCACCGTAAAAGCTGAAGACAATGTTCTTCCGGCGGCCAGGTCGGTAAACGCTGCCCAGCAGAGAGATACCCGAAGGCAGGAAGGCAGCTGCGCCGAGGCCTTGAAGCGCGCGGCAGACAACCAGCATGATGTAACTGCGGCTGAAGCCTCCAATGAGAGACCACGCAGCCATCCATGCATTACCGGCAAGGAACATGGGAAAGCCCCCATACATGTCTGTGAGTCGTCCAAAGGGCAGAAGAAACCCTCCGGCAACTAGAGAGAAGACACTGGACGGCCAAGTCTTATCATTTGCAGAGAAGTGAAGGTCGGATATGAGATTAGGTAGAAGGACGTTGAAGCCGCTAATGAGGAACTCCTGTAGATGAATGTTTAGCTTTCCGCAGAGCAGTACGAGGAACTCAGATTGAAAGGTTGACGTACTGCCATTATATTGGACAGCAGCACTGACGCGCAGAATCCAACTTCTTGCAAGGTGTTACTGAAGACCTCAGGTCGCTGACGCCCTAATCGCTCTTGTTCTTTTTCATCGAGGGTTGTTTGGTTGTCCGGGGATGAGTTGCGCCCCTGCTCGGCTTCAACTACTGAATTACCCATATTGACTCAGGAGGGCCAGAAGACGGCAAAGGAAATGGGAGGAAGTTGACTGTACTCGCTTTACCTTTAGACAGGAGGCGCGCAGACAGGCGTATAAGAACGTTTGGAAACAACATTTTCACGATTCTAGGCGAAAGTTTCCAGGCAAATTCAGGCAGATTGAGGTTGAATAGAAACACGAAACTGATTCAAGCTCATGAGAATCCACCAGGGAGGTGTCATCAGTAATGAAGACGTTCGCAATCAAGCATTTTGATTTCATAAGACTTACCAGGGTAGAGCTTCTGGAGAGGATGCACTAAACCGAAATAGGCGAAACGGCTGCGAGCTTGAAACGAGACGAATGGACTGTTGGTCCAGGCTGATCTGATCTCCGGCAGCGCGTTCCCAATTCGGGCAAAAGTTTGGCGGGTCAGAGACGGTGCCGATGGCAACCCGGAGACCGCGGGACACGGGAGATCCCACCGGGCGACCCCGTGAAATATGTCGGGAGCATGGAGCACATCGTGTCAGGGAAAAACATGCCAGCTAATTGGCTTTAAGGTAGCGGCTATGTCAACCGTATTTCTTATTATAACATCCCCAGCATGTCTTCTGCTGGTTCTCCAGTTCTCCAGACTGCTACGGCGATCAAAACACCATGTCAACGCCGGTCCGGCACTTGGGTGATATTCCAGTTGTCTCATGTCCTTGCCAGAGCCATGGAAAGGCGCGACTGTCCACGTCAGTGCGATGAACTCTGTCAATGCCATCGCCTCATAATATCGTTGCAACCTTCGACCGGGAAGATGTTTTTCTCTTCTCTCCAGCGTGCTGGCACGCCTTTCTGTTCTTCATTCGACGTATTCCTTTCGTTGTTATTGTCATTTCTGTGTTTTGTTCGATTTCGTTCTCTTTGCTGTCTTGCTTCTTTGAAATACTGCCTGCGTAATTTCGGCGAGCTGGAATCGTCCCCTACGCAAGAAAAGCTTGCTTTCATTCATCGAACCGGATCTTGAAAGTAAAAATCGTCAAAATGAACGCCTCAGCCAACCTACGAGCGTCTAGGATTCGAACATCCATTCTGGTACCAGTGCAGGCTCCTCCAAGACTCAACAATCATGCCCTTCCTTCAAGAACAACCGGCATCGAGGTCGGCACAGGCGAAAGGCGGCGCATTGTGCAGACCTTGGACTATCTCGAATACCGCGTCCGATGCGACATGGATAGGGAGGCATCTCTCCCATCCCCGATCAAAGAGTACACCATCGAAGACGCCATCGAGGTCGAGACATCGAAACGATCACAGGTCGCCCGCATGTTCACCATCTTTCCGTATAAAGATATGAATTGGATAGTCACCATGCTCTTCGTCGTTGGCAGTATCGCCTTCGTCATCAACGCAGGGTTTGGCTTGTTCCCGCTTCTCGACCCAAGTCTTGGCTTCGAAACACTGGCGACCGTCGCGATCCCGGGTACGATCCTGATTGGTGCCTCCATGTTCATGACCGGAGGCATCCTTGGCGTCTTTGCCGCCTTCAATGCCGACCGTGGAACGCTGGAGAAGAGCGACACCAAGTCTGTAGACGGCGATGCCCCTGCTATTTACCGGCCCGCCCTCGTCGGATCCGAAGCTTGGGTATGGATCCCATCCGCGGCCGATTTCGCCGCCCTCCTCCGCACAGTTCCGTTCCAGGCCGGGTTGGTCATGTTGTCCGGCGGAATTATTCTATCAACGGCTGCTGTTGCTGGGTTCCCGGGCGTCCTTGACCCGACCAACCTGTTCCTTCTCCAAGCCCTCGTCTTCATGCCGCAAGTCATCGGCGGGTCTCTTTTCTTCCTCGCCAATACTGCTCTGCTCATACAGACTCAGGAACGCTGGTTCCAACCCAGGTTTTGGGCATCTGATTGGCAGGGTGCTGCGTGGAACACCATGGCATCGGCCGGCTTCGTCGTCACAGGTGTCATGCTTCTCACCAACGAGATGTTCGGCAGTGCCGTGGTCTCGTTCACTGCCAGTACTGCCTTCTTGGTTGGTAGTATCATCCAGTGGTATGCCCTGATGGAATTTCATTCGACGTCTTGGGCGGCTTAATGTGGGAACGGGTAGTCAGTAAAGCTTAGGAATAGTCTGAGGCATTCGCCACTGCGCTCCTCTGGAGGCACAGGTCCAAATAGATCATGCAACTATTGTGGGCGCAGAACTCTGGTTCAGATTTCGTGACTGAGAAGCAGTGTTAATACCGTGAGGGCACTGTTCCCGTTCAGAGACTGGATGGTTGTCGACCCATGTGATAGATATATGCACTTGTAGGTTCTCTGCTAGACAGAACAAGAAAAAAAGGTATAAGGACAAAAATGCAAAAGAAAGATAGCACAACCTGGTTTCGATCCAGGGACCTCTGGGTTATGAGCCCAGCGCTCTACCCCTGAGCTATTGTGCTTATTGTATGGGGTTGTTGTTGAAAACCCGATAGCAAATTTGCACCATAGGGCTTAGACCTTGTGGATCGTGTGTGATTCACGATTGACCTGTGTGGGTCATTTGGCCTCAAAACTTCCAACACGCCCATCCCGCACAAGTGCTTCCTTGTTTTTTTTTTTTTAAAAAAGAAAAAGGAAAAAAAAAAAGTCACGAGATGAATGACATTAATTCAGAGAATCTTCATTCAGGGTTCAATAAACTTCGGACAGTCCACGAACTTGGCCATCGGATTTGGGCCTATTCAACCCGGATAGATCTGACCATGGGTCACTTCCGCTCAAGACCACCACTATGTGACATACGTCGCAATTAAAACTTTGAGTTCATTTACAAACACATTCATTCAGCCATGGACATCGTACATCCTCATGAGTCGTGCCAAACGCTCAAGTCAGCTTTGCCCTCTCAGTCCCTTTGCTCGTCTTCTCCTCGCTGAAAATCTCACTGGCAACGGACAGTGCATCTCTCCCAGCAGGGACCCCACAGTAAACCATTGCATGTCTACAGGCCTCAGTAATCTGCTCCTCTGACAGCCCGTTGTTGAGGGCCGCCTTGATGTGAATGCGCAGTTCCGGGCCTCGGTTGAGAGCGATGAGCATGCCGATATTCATCAGAGACCGTTGCTGAAAGGTGAGACCCGGCCGAGCGTATGATGAAAAGCAAGTTTCGGCGATGTATTCAGACCCGACCTTGCTCGGTAAATCATCTCGCTTGTTCTCCGAGTCAGCGATGACTTCTATTTGGCGTTCATGGAGGACTCACCGAAGCTTCCCTGAGCTCATTGAATAAGTCCTCGCCGAAGAATCCGTTCATCATCTTAAGCCCCAAAAGCTGTTTTTCGGTCAAATTCTCCATCTTGAGCTAGGTCAACAATGCCCAATCTTTGTCACAGAGCAATAGGTTGTCCAGAAGCTGCATGCGATCTTAAAGACAACAATGAAGTGGCCACACCGCCTGGAAAACAGCGCCTTTATCAATATGGGATACGGCGAGGGATGACATACCGGTTATGTGGGACGCAACACCTAACATGTTCGGCAGGGAGTGCGGCAATCTGTACAGTGCCGAGCATGTTACTAAAACCGAGAACCGACATCCCCCGGATAAAGTGAGAAGATCAGAACTGTCTTTGGTTGAAATGTGTCGATTTGACGTGTTACTTTACCCAACCTACTCAATAAAACAGCCCCCAAAAGGTGTCATGACTTCAAATACAAGTGCGATCCTCCAACTCAAAACCCCATACTGCTGTCATTGGGCATCTCCAAAAGGTTGTAGTCCAAAGCCAGCATATCAGTCAGATTCAACCCATTTTCAAAAAGGATGTCAGGAAAATATTCTATCTGCGACAACCAGTCTTTTCCAGCGCCTTCTGTTGGGTTCATATCCGCCTCTGGCATGTTCATGCGAGGACAGAAACTCGGTGGAAAAGCAAAGAGGTCATTCAGCCGCTCACTAATACTGCGCGTCGCCCACATAGCTTGCCCTTCGGTGACACCAGACCGACTATCATGGCCAGGTTGGCCACCGCGACTATCCGTGTCCTTCTGCAGCTGCCTAATCTTCCGCAGCACTAAATCCGAGCCGCCATACCGGGATCGCATTTCCCCCAGCACGTCGCAAATGATCTTTAGTTCCTCACCTCGAGTCACTTCGTCTTCTCGTGACTGGCGGGGGAAACAAATCAAGGGAACTGCCGCTACCATAAGAAAGTAGCCATGAATGGCAATGAGGTGGGCTGTCTCCTCCCTGTAGTGAATCTCTTCATAAAGGCGGGATATACACGACGCGGCAGTGATTGAGGAAGCAGCGATCGACGGCCTCGTTCCTTTCCCATCAAGAAGCTGTAAGAGAATAATGGTGACAAAGTATATGATATGCAAATCGCTCGCAGGGCGGTAAAACGGCCTTCTGATGCCAGAGGCGTCGTAGAGGTGTAAACTTTCAGGCAGGGTTTGGAGCCAGTCACATAGTCGTTGGACGAGAGTCGTAGCCTCTTCTTGAGTGATATTTGTTCCCCCATTGCCAGCTTCTGCAATGATGCTCATAGTCTCCGTCAATCGCACAACCTCCAGGAAAGCATACGAATGCAAGTCCGTGGTGGGAAAGTCACTGATTTCTAGTGGCGGTACGTCATATTCCTGAGGATGAAGGGACAACGGACGCCCCCAGCAAGAGGCTGCTAGTCGATCTGAAGTCTTGATAAGTTGTCAGCGTTCAGTGATCTTTGTTAGCTGGAAGCAGTACGAACCACAAGCTGCCAGTAAATCCGGCGCAGACAACCGGGAGTGGTGTGCCGATCGTGGGTGGAACGGTGATGGAGACCCATCTGCAGAGCCATCCGTAATGCAACACCTAACCAGTGCCATGGACCATCCAGAGTCACCAAGTCCGTGGACATGACACTGTAACATGTCATCAGACAAAGTGACTTGAGTAATATCAGGGTATCGACTTCGTAGTTCAGGTGAATCAAGGTTTTGACCTTCTCATACTGCGAACGGCAAAGCTCCATGCTCTCAGGCCCACGCCGCATCAAGCAGCCGACCATACTGACGGCCTGTAGTAGGAGGGTAGACGGGGCTGGCCCCAGCACATCCTCTCTATCAACAACCGGATAGAGCGGGTAGACATGATCGAAGTAGGCGTCTATCAGTGCTCTGAGCAAAGCAGGTCGAGGCAGTACGTCGGCTTGGGTCAGCCTGAGTATTGCCGACTTGGTGTCCAGGGTCCGCGAGTTACTGGGATCGAGTCCTGGCTCGCCATGTGCAGCGTCGTATGACATGACTGTCGACGGAGAAATAAACGCCATCGGCGGTTGGGCTGCGTCTGCCGTCGTGTCGCTGCGACTACTACACCTCGGTACATCTGGTAACGGCGGCCTACCGAGAGCTCCGCCCAGAGCGTCATTCGTGGAAGAAGCAGCTACAGGCCCGGTGCGGTGCTGTCTGTCGGTCCTCGGCACACGAGGAGGTTGCGCAAGCCGTTGCCCTTTGCGCCGTTTACGAACGCCATCTCGGCGGCTGAGATACGCAGCATGTCAGTAAGCAGGTACAGCACCATACAGAGGTAAGACTACCTACATGCAGTCGTGGTTGAGCCGGCGGCAATTGGTGCAGACCTTATCCGCCCTGTCCTGCAGGTCGCATTTGACCTAGAAGAGCGTCAACTGACGAAGAAGCATGGGCTGTCTCCGGGAGTGTCAGACCTTTCGGGCATGGCAATCCACGCAGACCACATTCGCGCGGTCTCTCAGGGGCCGAGACTGAACCATTTTACGTGCCGAAGAAGGACTTGGAGACGTCTTCACTGGGGCCCTGGAAACATCGTAACAAATAAAGCAAACTGAGTCCACTGTCAGGCTGCGGGGAACCGAGGCTTAGCTGCTGGGGGAACACTGGAAACCCCGGAAACCTCGCCTGAGGGGGACAAGCCTTAGCACGCTACAAACATGACGCAGGGCACTCTGACCCCTGGATATGCTTGACGGGCACTCCCGCCCCCGTGGAAGAAGCGGTCGGCACTCGGCATTCGGCACTGGCGTCAACACTGACATGACGGACTCGGCCGACTTGGTGAACTCCGGCGGTTCCGAAGAGACTTGACAATGCTGATCACTCAAGAATTCATCATTGTGGCCATTACCGGTCGTCGAATAGCCTGACACGCATGTGTTGCCTCCGGCTGTCGGTAAAGTGCATACCTGTGTTTCGGGGACGGGTGCAGTGACAAACACGGAACAGCAGTTCACTATTGATCGCACGGGAATTCTCTTGAGCAGTCGCATGTTACTGGAGTGGTTTATATACTTGTATTCTTCGGCCAAAGGCGTGTAATGAGTCAACGCAAAAATCTAATCACCCATCGCCACCATGTCTGACAGAGTACGACAGCTTGCGGGCCACTTTTCAAACACTCCAAATGGCGCCAATACGGCCCCCTACCAGGTCTCAGAGCAGCCACTAGGCACCACAAGACATGTCCGGATTGTCACCATAGGAGCCGGCATGAGTGGGCTCAACATGATTCGGACTCTGCGTCTCCACTTGACCGACTTTGAACATGTCGTCTATGAGAAGAACCCAGAGATAGGAGGCACTTGGTTCGAAAACCGATATCCGGGCTGCAAGTGTGACGTTCCGTCGCACAACTACCAGTTCTCCTGGCGTCCGAATCCAGAGTGGACCGGCTTCTTCTCAACCGCAACAGACATCCAAGCTTATCTGTGTCGAGTCTGCGAAGAAGAGGGCATGAGAGAAGTAATAAAATTGAGACGCCAGGTCAACCGAGCTGAATGGGATGAAAGCAACTGTGTTTGGAAGCTGAAGATTCTTGATCTGGAAGACAACTCCGAATTTGATGATACTTGTCACTTCCTGTTGGACTCGTCGGGGATTCTCAAGTAAGCCAACTATCATTGAATATTCATACTACTAACAAGGATTACTGCAGTCATTGGAAGTGGCCTAAAATCCCAGGACTGCAGAAGTTCGAAGGTCATCTTATTCATAGTGCCGACTGGCCCTCAGGCTTTGATTACAACGGTCTCACAGTCGCCGTCATTGGCAACGGCTCTTCGGGAGTCCAGATCTTGCCGGAAATACAGCCAGGTAAATCATCCTACACAAGCATGCAGCCAAATTTGACTGACACCGGTCGCAGACGTGAAGAAACTGGTACACTTTGTGAGAGAGCCCACCTGGGTTGTTCCCGGGCGTCTCCAGCTCCTAGCCCAGGGCGCTGCTGGCGGGATCCTTGGCGAGGTTGGCATGAGAGAAAACGCAGACTTCACCGAGGCTCAAATCGAGCGTTTCAAGACAGACCCAATCTTTTATAAGAAGTTTGTTAAGGCAGTCGAAGAAGTCGTAAATGGAAACTTTCCCATTGTAAGTCAGGCCATTTCGCATTCCACCCAAGGCGCGTAGTTGACACGCAATAAGACCCTCAAAGACACCGATTTTGCAGCCAGTGTACAGGAGAAAGCAACCGAGTATATGAAGGAGGCGCTGGGTGGCGATGAGCGACTTTGCAATGCCATCATACCCAAGTTTCCTCTCGGATGCCGGCGGCTTACACCCGCGGTGGACTACCTCTGGGCTCTTCGAAAACCCAACGTGAGGGTGGTCACGGATCCGATTGCCAGCATTGAGGCCAACGGCCTTCAAACCGAGACCGGTGAGCTAATTGAAGTGGACGCCATTATCTGCGCCACCGGTTTCGATGTCTCGTTCCGCCCTCGATTCCCGATCCTTGGAAGGCGAGGCAACCTGCAGGATCTTTGGACCGAGGGAGTTCCCAAATCTTACATGTCTTGCGCAGTCCCTGACTTCCCAAATTACTTCAGTGCGTCACACAACTTAGTCGACCTCCGCTCCTCTGCTTTGGACTAATGGTATATAGTGTTCCTTGGCCCCAACGCGCCTATCGGGCATGGCAGTGTCTTCACCATCACTGAACACATAGCCAAGTATCTCGTACGCATCATCAAGAAGTGTCAGATGGAGGGTATCAGTGCCATAGCCCCGCAGCATCCTGCTGTCGATGAGCTCTTTGAGCATACTCAGACATTCATGCCTCGTACCGCTTGGTCTGGAAACTGCATTTCTTGGTTCAAAGGCGGGACTATAGACGGCCCTGTGACGGCTCTACATCCGGGCAGCCGCATTCACTTCTTCCACATGCTGGAGAACTTCAGGGGTGAGGACTGGGAGTATACCCGGGTCAATAATCAAAATCGGTTTCAGTTCTTGGGGAACGGGTTCTCGACCAAGGAGCTCGGAGACGAGGACCCTACATGGTACCTCGATGAACCAGACAAGATTTGAAAATTACTTCGGATTAACCAGTTACCTTTTTCGCCTCTCAATCCCTATTAATCTTGATGTCACTGCTTTGCCCGATATTGCCTCTTCTCATCCAAGATAATGGACGTATTTACATCATGGCTGGGGAGAACAACGACCTTTTGTTGCTCAGAAAACTTCTTGATAAGCTGCAAGCTCTCGAACGCAGTCATCGGGTCCTGGTTAATACCATCGGGCTCTCCTCTTTCCAGCAGCTCCAGACTGTAAGTCGCGTCGCCCGTGATGAAGTACGTGTCGGGAGTACCTGGGCCTCCGCTCCCATCTTTGACAATAACAGAGATGTGTCCCGGGACATGTCCCGGTGTCTCCACCGCTATGACTTGCCCATCCTTTGTGATGGAATCTGACTGTGTCCAAGGACCGACAGGCTTTCCATCAAAGTTCAGCAGTCGCAGATTGAAATCCTTCGGCCAGTGGTTGGACGCACAGCCTTGAACTGCCGCGTACGTCGGGTGCTTTCCGAAGGCGTCCCAGTGGCTCGCGCTGATGTACACCGGCACCTCCGGGGCGGCCTCCACGATTTCCTCCAGGCCGCCTGCGTGGTCGTGATGCAGGTGCGTCAGAACGACGGCTTGCAGGTCCCTCGGCTTCACGCCGAGCTTTGCAAGCTGGCTGATGATGCCATCTTCTGGCGCCAGCTGGAGCTCGCTGAGCACGGTGGTGAGGTAGCTCAACATTGGAAAGTATCCCGCCTGCATACACTGGGGTGACGCCCCCGTGTCGATGAGGATAGGGCCGTCGGCATGTCTGATGAGGAACACGCCGATGGGGAGCCACGGCGTCCACTCGCCCGTGAAACAGCGCAGAAGGCGGAGAGTGGTGCTTTTGTTGGTGATCGGCTGCCCGCTCATCGGCTCTCGCATCCTCACTTTGCCTGTGGATATGAATTCGATCAACTTGCTACCCATCTTGGAGTTTGGTGGAGTTTCCAGAGTCGATTTTGGAGTAGCAGGCGCAGGGTGGATTTAAGTACCGCACAGCGAGACGAGCTGTCATTCGTGAAAGGAGGCCAAGAAGACGTTTTGCGGATTTAAATATTACTGCGATGTGTCCGTCATAGAAAAAGAAGTTCTCAAGCTTTCGCATGTGGCATAATTGCAAGGTTGGTCGTTGAGAAGTTTGCGGATTTCATCGTGGCGCCTCGATTGCCGACTGCCGAATGCCGGTAGTCACCAACCACAGCGGCATGGCTATCCCACCGGCAGGCTACGGGTGGGTTACGCTACCGTACCCGTCTTTGAGAGCTGAACAGCGCCAGACTTAATGTCCAATCAAGCAGTGGGCCAAATTCTTTGATTGTGGTAGACCGAACAAAGCTTCAATTCAACAAAGTTGTGCCTTAGCATACGAGGTTGCCGATGTGGTACATCGCCGGGTTTGCTCAATCTACAACACACTACTAACAACAAGTTTCCTATCCTCACAAAACTAAGTATCTACAAACCATGTTGCCTAAAATGAGTAAGCACTTCGGGTTCAGAAAAGAGACAATAGAAGATGATTTCTATTTACTGAGTTTATTGGGAATGAAGTGGTGTTTTTTGGATGAAATAAGTACGCATTAAGCTAACCGTCAATGTCTGTCTGAGTTTCTATCTGGAATACGATATACTGATATATGAGGAACACTTAAGCAGAATTCTCTGCTGGACCTCCGCCAGACCTATGTGCCATTTTCAGCAGAGTTTCGAGTGCGACCAAAGGTGGGTGATAATATAATTCACGTGACCCTTCCGGTTGGAAAGATCTTGTGGATCAAGGCAGAGGAAAGCAACTGGGGAACGTCTCATAAATTTACATTGATTGGCAATCTGATCGAGTGCCAACGTGGGCTGCCAAAGAGGTTCATCCGCACTCATATACAGACCGTGATGTCTGGGACTGGCCAGGACACAACAAAACTCCGTAATAGAAGGAATTAAAAGGTACAAACTAGACATTTATGTAAAAGAATTTGCGCTGGCAAAACTGTTCGGCCTTGCTGCATTTACTCACCACACAACTCCGAAACCTCCCACACGTATAATTGAACGAACCTTCAGCTTCCAAAGCGGCTCGTTATCATCTGCCATTATCCGCCAATACAACAACACGTAATAAGTGAGGCATTACAAGAAACGAGCCAACCGCAACGTACAATAGCAAATACTACGACGAAGACGACGTGCAACGTCGGTGGACAACAATAACAACTACGACGACGGACGGCGACGGCAACAAAAACTCCAGCAACAAGGACTGACACCATGTATATCCCAATCCCACCACAGCATCGCCATAACGGAAACGAAAATCCAGAACTAGTCGTGAACGACTTCCTGGTCCCCTTCGTGGTGGCTTGTGCGATGGTCATGTTTCTCGTGGTCATGCAAATCTTCATCGGCATGCTCGTGCACTCATGGGAGGTTAGACAAAGATACCACGAGCTCCGCCTCGTCGCCTCATCAAGATCGTCGCTCTCGTCGCTTTCGTCCTTCGAGCCGCTGCCTGCGTACTCGCTCACGGATCCCGAGGCGGCGCCGTTGCTTGGCAGTCCTCCGCCGGAGTATCACACCTTCCTTCAGCAGGACGATCTAGAGACACAAAACGAGGCAAGAGATGATTCTCGGGACACGACGGAGACTCCCGGCCAGTGGAGTACAATCAGCTTGGAGTGAATTAGTGAGGTGGACAGGACGTAGGCGGCGGAATATTCAGCAAGCGGCAAGCATTTAAATGAAAGAAGGACAACAGGGTTTTAGGTGAGAAGATACTAGCGTATGAGAAGAGCAGCATCACCTATTCATACAACGTGATTCAACAGTGAGAACTTTATGGTTATAAAGGCTCTCATTCAAAAAGAGAAGTGCATTAGGGCGATTTATCTACACATAATAAACACTTATTCATCTAACTAAAACTAGAAGCTTCTAATAAGCCTAGGTATCACATCACAGCAGCTGAAATTGATCTTTAACAGCAATAGCATATAAAAAAAAAGTTCATTCACATCACAGATAGAGACAAAAAGGGATTCATGGGGCTCAATCGGGGATCGAACCCGAGACCTCGCCCATTTTCACGCTGCGCGCAAGGGTTGTGAGACCCGAAGGGCGAATCATACCACTAGACCATTGAGCCGACGTCGGCTGTGCAATCCCTAGGGGACCGAATGCGTCGTGATTGGCAGAATGGCCAATTTTGGTCACTATGTAGCCTAGCGCATGGGGACCCGCACATCTGTCCGCTGGATGCTGATGCCTGGGCCTCAAATGACGAACCTGGAAAGCCTGTGACCTTTCAAGGCAAAGAAGAATATGCATCGTGAACCACTGATATTTCTCTGAAACAATTCCATCTATCTTTACACAATCGTACAATCCGTATGAGCATCTATGCAGCGGGCACCTTGACGCCCTGGGTATCTTTAGGCGGCGACAGCCCCGCCAACCTCCTGAAGCCGATGTTCTCAACAATCCTCAAACCCCCGTTCAGCGTGATAATCCCCTGCCCTCCAGCCGCCAAGCTCGCATCATGCTTCCCCATCGCCATCTCCGTCATGAACTTGCCCAGGTACTCGGTCGGGCTCACAAAGGACGGCACCAGCGCCCTCGTCAGCGGGCCAATCATCACGTTGGCTGCGTTATACACCATGCCGGGATCCGGGATGTACTGCTTGATGGCCGTGTGCTTCTGGGCGTCCACGAAGGCCGGGCGGATGGCCTCGGCCTGTAGCCGGGGGTTCGCGGCGCGCATCTCGGAGAGGAGGGTCTCGGTCTCGCCCTTGACGCGGGCGAAGATGGCGCTGAACATGCCGGGCTTCTGGGTTGCGCCCTCGCCGGAGACGTAGACGAAGCGGAAGGGCTCATTGTTTGGCGACAGTGTTGCGAAGGCCTTTGCCGCTGCTAGTGTGTAGTCTTTTGTGATTTTTATGTATTCCCTACGGATGCTGTATTAGAGCCAGGTGTCTTTCTGACGTGCAGGGGAGGAGTCAGCTTACTCTTTGGTGACCTTGTTCTGGCTGATGCCCAGCGCCCAGACGACGCCATTGGCGCCCTTCAACTTGTCAAGCACGTCGGGCTCGTACTTGTCAAAGTCTCTGTGAATGATGACATTGATCCGGGGATCTTTGGCGTCGTCTACCATTGGAATTGGTCTCCTGCTGAGGATGGAGATCTTGGTGACGTCCTTCATCTTGATCATGGCGTCCAGGACGGACGAGCCGACCAGGCCAGTTGCGCCGGTGAGGATGAGATGCATCGTGAAGAGGATGAGCTGGCGGTATGACTGTGTGAGTGTCTAGAGATCTCGGATTACGAAGATTGACCGAAATACTCACAAAACAGCTGGGTCATCAAATGTCTTTTAAACACGGCGTCAGCAACGAGAAGCGGCCGCATTGTCCGCTCATAGCGGAGAATGCTCACCAAGGAGCGGGCATTTCGTCCCCACTGCCGCCCCGTAAGCCGCCGCAGGCGTCAGTGGACGTAACGGCGCCGGAGTTAGCAGTATCACCACTGAGAGCCCCGGCTTTGCCCGCTCTCATGCGGTCTGCTCACCGGAGCCGGGCCAATACATTGTGCAGGACTCTTCCGGGTTCTTGTCCCAATCAACGGCCTCAGATTTCGGCCTAAATCAAGCTCACATGATGCTATTTATCGGGTGAATCTCTCACGATTCTTTTGCTCTCATTCCTGTGGCTGATGAGAAGAGCGTCAGCACCATGTCTGCCACAGCGGCCGCGCCGCCCGCTTCAGTGGGAACCTGACAGGCAAAAGGCCTCCCAGAGCCGTTATTTCAGCGCTCTAGGCTAGCGAATGCTTTCGTGTCTTTGCAGCCACCCGTAAACACCGATTATTACCGAAATTTGCTGACCATCTGCAGCATGCATGTTCAAGACAGATTCTTCGCCTTCTTCTACAGCAATACATCGGACTCAACTTCCTCCGACGGTCAGACTGACTTCGCCGGCGCAGTTGATGTTCAGATTCCGATCTGGTTGAGGTGTTCGCGTTTGCTCTCGACGGTGATGTTCGCTCGGAGTCAATTCATTCGATAGATTGTCTTCCATGAGTCTAGCGACGAGAGCGACTGTGTTGGACATGCAGGAAGCCGCTGAGCAGCATTGGCTCTTCATATCGAAATTGAAGCATGCTTACTGGTCGCCGAATGCCTCAAGCACATAGCAGCATCAATCCCACACCACAGACAGCAACTCGCGATGAGAATAAACATGCAGTCTGCAATGTTCTGAATGTATTGAATTGCAATCAGAGGAAGTTCGTCTCAGAGAAAAGTGATGCAGGAAACAGCCCCCGATTACTCACGTAAGCGGTGCTCAGGTACGCTGTCGGCCCTCAATCCAACATTCATCTCGACCATCGTCACATGCATACTGAGCCGACGCGTGGGTGACGAGGACCTTATAATTGCAGCAATGAGGCTCAGACCTGCAGTTACAAATCAGATCGAATTGGCAGCTCTGATGACACCGTGCCATCAAGGGCGCTCAAGCCAGTATCCGACCCAGCCACACGGATGTTGCCATCGTGAAGATCACAGATGATGGATGACACGTCCAGCAGCGCCGAGCGCCAGAACACCGTCGCCTCACCTCCGAAGCCGGTTCTTCATTGCTCGATGTCTTCAATTAGCTTTCATGAGTCTCTCGCTAGCGCGGCGTCTTGCTCAAGTTGAGACACGTGCGTCGCATGGTTTGTCCCGAGTCCTCGGATCATTAAACTATTGGAACCATCACAGAGGAGAGAACAAGGAGAGGGCTGTCTTCTCGCGCGCCGTCAACGTGTGTTCTGCGGCTCACGCTGCATCCTCCGATGCAGGGGACGGTTCGCCGGCATGTCACGCGCAAGGGGCAACCATCGACCTCCGACATGGACAATCACCGTACACGCTCACGTGGCCTCGGGCATGAATGATGGAGGCCAATTTGAGCAGGTGCAAGCCGCTCTCTTGTCTGGAGAACGGGTCAAACTAGCCGCCGTGGTGACCAGAACTCTGATGCGAGAAGCTCGCACTACTCGTTGCGGCCCAGTTCAACCCAACTCTGTCTCCTGAGAACGGGATGGCCCATGCTTCGGCTATGGACGATGAGAAATGCTGAGCCGACGTACCTGTACAGCAAACGGCAATGCACAGCAATCTGCCAACATGAAGTCTTCGCAACACCACAACTGTGGTCACTGTGAGCAAGCAAAAGCTGCCTGCGGCGCGTACGCGGCCGCATCCCAGCGCGAGTCAGGCCAATAAACACTGAACCATTGGCTCCTGGTAACGGCCCGATCAAGTGGATCGCCTCTGTAACGCTAACGGCGACTGCAGGTCTGGACGCCTCCATTCATCCATGGCCAGGCCCGTTCTGGCGGGGCGACTTTAAACGACGAAAGCTGGGGCGGGCTGGGGAAGAGAGCCCCCAAACGCTGAATGTTGCGGAGAAGAGATCCAGACGGCTCCAGAGTGAATCTGGGGAGCAGAATACGGGGTCGCTACGGATGGCTCTGCAGTGGATCGTGACTCTTTCATTGAGGGTCGCGGACGGCGACTTCAGCTCTGGCGGTCATGTGAGCATCAAAGAAACAGCCTAGAGATTTTGATAGGGTTTTGCCTCTATCAAATGGCGAATGTCTTGGCTCCCCAGCAGGCCCCTCTGATAATCCAACGCTCATCAGCTTGGCAGGAAATGAGTGGCACCAACAACACTTGGCTTGAACGCCCGACTCTGACCAGGGTTTGAGGGATATCTGAACATGCTCGCGTAGGAAGTCCACCACCATGTCCTGCCCATGGGGTTCCCCAGCCGTGCGATGGGGTCGGTGAGATGAAGCTGTGGAGGCTCGCTCCAGATGAGCACGCTCAACCAAACCTGTCAACAGGGAGGCGGGACAAGCATCATGCTAGGGGCCGCGCCAGTGAGTCTACCGTCGACGGCGCCCAAGTCTCTGGGAGCATGTCCATAGTCACGATCCGAGATGGAATAGGAGACGGCCGTAGTCTCTCGTCAGTGACTGCCGCGCTCAAACGATCGATCAATATCTCGCGCATCTGACGCTATCGCGAAGCCAAGCATTCTCGACAGACGACTAGGAGATCAACTCGGTCAAACTACCGGCGCGCCAAGCAGGGATCGCACCGAGATGGCTTGCTACGGGCAATTTTCCAGCCACGTTCCAACAAGCTTCTAGCGGCTTACTTTTCTCAGTATAGCTTCACCGGCAGCACATCTCTTCCACTCGTATGATTGGATCAAGACATCCTTGGCAGACCCCGTAGCCGTCCTGAAGAGCGACGGCCAAGCTCAGCGCTTGTCCCATTTCGCTCCCCCGCACCACTTCTCCATCCTCGCTGCCCATGGGGTTTTGGGTTGGTGTCGCCGCGAGAATCAGCGAGGAAATGCGCGCCCGGCCGTATTGTGGGCGGGTTGTCTAAGACGGCGTTCTTCCCGTCTGCGTGGCACTCACACCCAAGACGGCGCACTTGTCTCCTTTGCTCGCTAAACCCATCAGTCAACCTCATCATCCCCTGCCGCGCTATTTCTCTCTTCACGGTATGCGAGCTCGACAGGCTGGGCAGGACTAGCGCCATTCACACGTTCCGTGGCATCGGTTCAGGTGCTTTCATCTAGTGCCATGTCTCGGCCCCAGCCCTGGTCCTGGCATCCCACGTCAAACATCGACGCGCCAAGGGCGACGCCGGATCTAGAGGTGATCCAAGCCCACCGGCCACAGACCATGGGGAGGCAACCTGGGGGTGGATGATTGGGGCTCAACGGGGGCGGTCCATCTTCTCCATGGGGATGAACATCACGGTTCGCCATGGAGCACTTTGGATAAAAGGGGGTCTCTTCCCCGGACATCTGGGGTTTATGCTTCTTGTCATCATCCGCAGCTCAGGAAGCCTCTCCTCCAGACACATCCCGGTGGTCCATCTCACCTCAGGAAGTACTTACACCCAAACATCCCAATCTTCGCTTCCTTCAAACACCACCACCAAGACCATCACCACAATGGCAGGCGGCGGCATCCCATCAGCCGCTCCCGCGCTGGCCGGCGGCTACCTCACCGGCCGCGCCCTCATCTTCCCTCTCTCCCTCATCATCTCCCTCTTCTTCCTCTGGGGCTTCTCCTACGGCCTCCTCGATGTCCTCAACAAGCACTTCCAGACCGTCCTCGGCATCTCCAAGCTCGAGTCCACGGGCCTGCAGGTCATGTACTTCGGCGGCGGTTACCTCCTCTTCTCCCCCATCGCGGCCGAGTGCCTCAAGCGCCGCGGCTACAAGCAGACCATCCTCATGGGCCTCGGCCTCTACTCCCTCGGCGCCATCCTCTTCTGGCCCGTCGCCCACGCCTCCACGCAGACCACAAACACCCGCGCCGTCTTCGGCGGCTTCTGCGCCTGCACCCTCGTCATCGCCTGCGGCCTCGCGACCCTCGAGACCGCCGCCAACTCGTACGCCGTCGTCATCGGCAAGCCCGAGTCCGCCTCCGCCCGCCTGCAGTTCTGCCAGTCCTGGAACGGCGTCGCCTCCTTCATCGGCCCGCTCATCGCCTCCAAGTTCTTCTTCTCCGGCGCCAACGCAAACTCCCTGACCAACGTCCAGTACGTCTACCTCGCCGTCTCCTGCGCCGGCGCCGCCGTCGCCGTGCTCTTCTTCTTCGCCCGCCTGCCCGAGGTCTCGGAGCAGACCATCGAGGACTCCGGCCCGTCCGCCGACGCCATGCCCGGCCAGGACGTTGGCCAGGGCCCCATCTACAAGCAGTACAACCTCATCTTCGCCTTCCTCGCGCAGTTCTGCTACGTCGGCTGCCAGGTCTCCATCGCCACCCTCTTCATCAACTACGCCCACGAGAACGGCGGCTTCACCGACTCCCAGGCCGCCAACATGCTGTCCTACGCCCTCATCACCTTCACCGTCGGCCGCTTCATCGCCACCGCCCTCGCCACCGTCTTCCAGTCCGACTTCCTCATGATCATCTACACCGTCTGCGCCATCGCCCTGACCGCGTACTGCTGCGTCGGCCGCGGCACCTCCGCCGTCGCCGTCCTCATCGTCATCTTCTTCTTCGAGGCCCCCATGTACCCGACCCTCTTCACCCTTGGCACGGCCAACCTTGGCCGCCACACCCGCCGCGCCGCCGGTATCATGGTCCAGGGTGTCGCCGGTGGTGCCGTCTTCCCGCCTATCCAGGCCGCCATCGCCGACCACTCCAGCACGCGCATCTCGTACGTCGTGCCCCTCGTCGGCTTCGTCTATGTCCTGGGATATGTCATCATGCACTGGCTCCGCCACGGCCGCCACGTTATGCGCGTGAAGGAGGCCGACTACCCTCCTGTTGAGAGAGACGTCGATGGCACCGTTGTTGTGGAGGAGAAGAAGAACACTGATGCCTGGGTTGAGCGCATCTAAGCCAAGAAAAGCTCAAGAGAATGACGAGATAATGATTTCAGAGTTTTGTGCATATTATACCATGTTGGGGAATAGAACCATAAAAGGGCTGGCTGGAATGCGGCGATAGATTCCCAATAATAAAACAAGATGTCTATGAACACTTTTATGCTCTACTTTTCGGTCCCCAACTTATCAAATCATGCGCTTTGAACGTCTGTCATACATCCGGAGCGATTACAAGTGACAGCAACGACCAAAGCGTAGATAAGAGATAATGGCATGAACATGTTGGGTTGGAAATGAAGTCATAGGACAGTTGGATGAGTAATTGGTAGTTGTCTACCGAACGAGCTAAAAGAGTCCACCTGAGACTCAAAAACAAATCATCTAGAACCAACATCTAGATTTTTCTACTCCGTTTCGCCGCCCTGCCGCCCTGCCGCTAAATCATCTAACTCATCACTTGCCTCCAACTCCTCATCCCTCTCATTATTACCCCGGTGTGTCCACCGGCTATTATTACTTCCTCCCATTACATCCCGCGTTTCACCAGTTCATTACCTCCGCCAAACCTTCATTGTAAGCTTACAGCAACAGCGCCATCCCTGCCACAAAACTAACACCGATCGCCGCCAACGCGGAGGCGGCTCCGATCCTGGGCGCGTCGCCCATGGCGTTGGCACTATGCGAGAGCAACGGCTTCTGCGCGACAACACGGATGTTGTACGCCAGGTTGTCCTTGTCGGGCGTGTACGTCGCCTGGGTGAAGTTGCACTGGTTCATGATGAAGTCCATATCTACAGCCCGTTAGTATGACTTTCATCGCATCTGGGGAAACCCCCATGATGAGGGGAAAAAAAGGTAACTCACCATTCGCCCGGTTCCCCGACCGCTTTATGCAGCTCTGGCACATCCCCGCCAACAGGTTCACGTCGAAGCTCTTGTTCCCGCAGATGCAGTTCTTCTCGGCCGTGTCCTTGTCCGTCTCCGGGTTCGGCTGGGGCTCCTTCTTGCCCGGCTCGCCAGCGACTGGCATCGCGGACGGCATGCTCATCGATGCTGCGGGTGTCGACTGCTGCGACGCCGGGACCTGCGGTGCCTGGGCTGGAGGCGGCTGCTGCGCTGGAGGAGGTTGCTGTGGCCGTGGTTGCTGGGGAGGAGGAGCTACCACGAGTGGTGGGATGGATATCGGGGGTATCGAGGGGAGGAGGGGTGCCGGGATGGTCACTTGTGGAATAGGGGGTAGTGACGGAGCCGGTACCGTCAGGAAGACAGTCGATGTCGGCTGTACGAAGACCGGCACGATCAACGGCTGTGTCACTTTCGGAGGCGGCGGCGGCGGAGCTGGTGCCGGGGGAGGTATCACCGGCGGCGGAGGAGGAGGGGGCGGAGGCGCCGCCGGGGTCGAAGAAGACGTCGATGAAGCCTGCGGCGGATCTGAAGACGGCGTAGGCGTCACTTGCGGCGTAGCCTCCACCGACGGCGTCGTCTGCGCGGCCTCCGGTGGCGGGTTAGGCGTCGAGAGCTGCGGATCCGGCGCCGGCGCAGCAAACGGCAGCGTCGCGATAAACACCGGCGACGCCTCCTGCGCAGGCGGCTGGGCGTCTTGCGCCGGCTGCTGCACGCCCTGCGCATCACCAACCGACGGGACCGCGTCCTGCGGCTGCGTCGGCGTGGCCACCGCGACATCGGCCTCGTTCTGCGCGGGCGGCCTGTTGCGGTGGTGGTGTCGTCGTGCCACGCCCCCTTTCGCGTGCGGCGGTATCCTCTGCGCCTCGGGGCCGTCGACCTTGCGCCGCTTCAGCCGCCGCAGCTCATCGAAGGAGTTGTCGACGTCGCACTTGAAGGTCAGCTCGACGATGGGCCCGCATATCGTCGCGCATTCCACCGGCACGTCGTCGATCTGGAGCTCCTTCGCCCCGGCCAGGGCGGCCAGGCCCGTGAGGACCAGCACTGAGGCGTCTGTTCCCCTCATTCTTTCTGCTCTCTCCCAAAAGCAACAACTCAAAAAGGTCGGAAGGTGGTATTAGTGAGATTACTCGGCGATGTGATGTCCAAGTCGCCCCAGGGACTCGGTCTAGAGTGTATCGATCGCCCAACGTCAACAAACCGTCGTCGTGGAAAACAGAATTATCATCCGCTCATCGTCTGGTCCAAAGGAGGAAGAGGTCGCTATGCCCGACGAAAGGACGACGTACACCAAGACGAGACCTATATCAGACAGCTCTGCAGCCTCTTGCTCCCCCCTTCATGCTGTCCCTCTCTCTCATGTCCTCATGCCCCAGGGCTGCATGTCCTCCCGCCGCACGGCAGAGCAGATGAAACGAAGTCTCCCCTTGAACGCTAAAAGGTTGGACGGAAAGCCAAACCTCCTGTCGCCTCCCCCAAACTGTGCTTGACAAATGCGTGATGGAGGTGTGAGGCAAGTCGCCATTGGGGGCGCCAGAAACACACACACTGCCTGTCACTTCTGACCAAAACCCTCCCAGCTCGGAAGCACGGGTAAGCCAGCCCATCCTTACAGCCAGATACCACATTCGGTTCGAACGATTCGTCTTACACGTCTCGGAAAGGGGGGAGCCAACAACACTAAAACCATCATCGGTCGGTTCTGGGTTCCTGGCCGGCTGGACGGTAAAGGCTACCACTCCCTGCCTACCTTACTACTCATACCACATACTACAGACCATGATCCCACACACACTTTAAACAATCTGAGGCTTAGCGTCGCCGGGCAGCTGGCTGATTGCGACGTGAAACGGCGCGAACAGACCAAACGCTGATCCCCGACTCTCCCCAATCGCATTGCATCGCGGCCGTTGGCCCACAGTCTCTCCAGACGGAGGGGGTCCCCATGATTGGTATCGGCACTGGGTTGACGCGAGAACAACGGTCGCTGTTCTGTCTCAACGGTTAACAGGAGGTGGAGATGGTGGTTGATGCATTGCTTGACTGCTGCATGCGGCGTTCCGGGGTCCCTGCCGCGATGACGAAATATGCGGAGGATTATGGGTTGTTCCTATGGGGCGAAACGATCTTATTCTGGGGAGAAAATCCACGAAAGAATCATATGTGGGTTGTGTTAATTCTCCGGTTCCTAATTCAACCTCGCCCAGCGCCGGTGATGATCCCGAACACACATCTTGGATCTTCAAAGACTGATCACCGCCGCCGCCGCCGATCCGCCTGGCCCTACACATATTAACCCTCCCTCCCTCTTCCCTCCCCCCGAGGTCTCAATTCCAACTGGTCACATCCTCAGACGAACCTGGGGCCCGGATATGACTGGTTCCTTCGTTTGGTCAGAGAAGTCTGTCGTGGTAGCGTGAAACAGGTACCAGGGGACGGGATGAAATTGTGTGCAGAGGATGGATGCAGAGCATGCATCAGACTGCGGATGCAAGTCGCCATGTGCCGGCGGCGACTTCCGCCCCCGGCACTCTCTCACACTTTCATGTTGGTCGCTGGTTGGTGTGGCTTTCGTGTCTCGACTCAAGTTCTTGTTTGTGAAAGTCGTCTCTAAACTCTACGATGCTAAGTCCGTCCCGTCTCCTCCGCCACGCGTTCCAGAGTGGCCCATTATCCCGCACGACGATGGTATATGATGAGAAAATGACGAGAAGAGAAAACAAAGATGCCCCAGATTCACGGTCACACAGCGCGATCAACTTCACGATCGTCCTTGCCGCCCAACACTCTCCACCCTCACGCCCAACTTCGCCATCTGCTCAGCATCAATCACTCCCCGCCCGTCAAACACCCACCTCGGGATTTGCATGTCCCTCGCCACCCTGGCCCAATCCACCTTCTCCTTGGTCCTGTACTCCTCCGTTGTGCCCATCCCCGTGGCAAACCCCGACATCTCGCTGGCCGCTTCCGCCTCGCAGTCCGGGCAGTCGGACGCACACTCGGGCTCTGCCTCGCAACGCCCCAGCGGGTCGTCTGAAGACTGCCGCCGGCTGAGGAACCTGTGCAGCGCCAGCACGTCGGACTGCGCGACCTCGAGGCTCTGGAACGGCCGCGGGTCAACGTCAACCCGCCGCTGCTGCTGCTGCTGGACGTTGGTCGTCGGGGCCGGCGCCGGCGCCGGCACCTTGTTCCGGAACTCGTCAAACTCCGTCGTGATGAGCACCGCCATACTCCCCTCGCACGCCTCATACGCATCCCCGTAGATGGCCAACGGCCCGCCGTCCTCCCTGAGCGGCTTCAGCTCCCCGCACAACTGCCTGATCTCCTCCTTGATGACCAGCGGGTTGCAGCACGGGTCAAACACCGCAATCTCCCTCGGCCCCTCCTCCAGCAGCGCGCGTATGATCTCCAGCGCCGGCGCCTCCCGCGTGTCGCTCGTGTTCTTCTTGAACGCGTACCCCAGCACCGTGATCTTCTTCCCTGCCAGCGTGTTGTTCAGACACTTGACCACCCGCCGCGTGAACCGCTCCCGCGCGTACTCGTTCATCTTGACCACCTGCAACCAGTACTCCGCGACCTCGTCCAAATCCAAGCTCTCGGCGAGGTACACCAGGCTCAGGATGTCCTTCTTGAAGCAGCTGCCCCCGAACCCGATGCCCGCCTTGAGGAAGCGGTCGCCGATGCGCGGGTCGCAGCCCACGGAGCGCGCGACTTCGTCCACGTCCGCGCCGGTGCGCTCACAGATGGCGCTGATGGAGTTGATGCTGCTGATCCGCTGCGCGAGCATCGAGTTCGCCACGAGCTTCGCCAGCTCGGACGACCACACGTTCGTCGTCAGGATGCGCGCGGGGGGCACCCAGGCAGCGTAGACGCCCGCCAACGCCGCCGCCGCGCGCTTGCCCGAGGGCGTCGTGTCAGAGCCGATGAGCACGCGGTCCGGCCGGAGGAGGTCGTTCACGGCGGTCCCGGCCGCGAGGAACTCCGGATTCGAGAGGATCTCAAAATGCACCCCGGGGCGGTGGACGGCGAGCGTCTCGCGGACGAGGTGCGCGGTGCGGCACGGCACGGTCGACTTCTCAACCACGATCGCGCCCGGCCGCGCGTGCCGCGCGACTTCGGCGGTGACGGCCTCGAACGCCGTCATGTCCGTCGCGCTGCCGGCGCCGTGGCCGCGGGTCTTGGTGGGCGTGTTCACGGCCACGAGGATGATGTCCGCCTGCGCTATGCACTCTGAGACGCGCGTCGTGAAGAAGAGGTTCGGCGCGCGCGCGGGGACGGTGGTCAGGGGGCCATCGTCGCCGCCGCACTGGCTCCCGCACTCGGACGTCGCTGACGAGGCGGCGGTGGTGGTGGTGTTCTTGGCAGTGGGCTCGGTGGGAAAGGCGCATTCCCTCGCGCCGTCCCTGGCGACTCGCACAATATCCCGCAGTCCGGGCTCGTAGATGGGCGGGTGTTTGGAGTTCCACCGGCGGATGCGCCGTTCGTCGCGGTCAACGACGGTGACGCGGATGTGCGGGTTTTGGAACGCGATGACTGCGGCTGTTGGTCCGCCTGAGAAGAGTGTTAGTGATGACTCTGGTTCGTGAAGGTTTAGAGGGAGTCTCACCGACGTATCCCGCTCCCACGCAGCAGATGTTGCGGACGGGGTTCTGTGTGGTGCTGCTCAGACCGGGTCTTCCTTCGATTCCTTTGTTCTCCAACGCCGCAAACCTCTCCCCGTCAACGCTTTCATCATCGTCCGCCTCGTGTGCGTACCTGAGCACGGGGCTAAACGTGCAGCTCCCGTCCGGAGTCGTAGGCACCGTCGAAGGTTCGCGGAAACCGCTGCTCTCGTCCGCCGCTTCATCCACCGAGGCAAACGTGACATAACCTTCCGCCATCATCGTACAAGTCTTTGGTGCTGCCGTCCAGTCAAGCGCAACTCAAAATCAAGAGAGCAAAAGGTTCAAGGAAAGCCAATCCCTTTTCTACCCAAGCGGACTGAAGAAATGCCCGAACGTAGAGCAAACGGTCTCAACGATGATGGGCTTCAATCGAACCGTCCGATATGAGGGTGTTCGTTTCACCAACCGCTTCGGGAAAGGTCGACGTTGGACAACGGCCGTGCGGCAACGAACTGGTTCTCGTAGGTGAGCGATCTGACGTGGCTTTTGGTCCGTCCGATGATGATAAACGTGGGACAAGTGCGGATTATGGGTAGCTTGACGCGCGTAAACCACCAAGCAAGCGCATGAAAAAGCACTATTGGACTCTCTTGGTATTGGGGGGTTTGCCGTGTTCCGACGTTGAAGCTTCGGATATCGCGGCGAAGAAAGGGGGGAGAGGGCGAAGGGTCAGTATTTATGGCAGCGACTTTTGAGGGTCGAGTCAGGGAGGTGAAGAAGAAGTAGGCTTGCAGAGTGGTTGGAGAAGCTGTTAAATTGCTGTATCGTGACGATGACGTTGCTCGGAGGACGCGTTAGGTGGTGATGCTTGTCTGAGCGTCCTTAGAGCGAGGTGAGGCTGCTCAGTGCGGTGCTTTACACCAAGAGACGAGAGTTCAGGTCGATATTTGATGCCAATGTGACGCCTGTGTAGATGTCATCACCTCTCGACTGGCGTTATCAAGAGGCCATAATGCCGACAGCAGAATCGTAGCCCTGCCGCCCTTCGCGACGACACTCAAAACGAGCATACTCATCACACCCTGTAAGCAGTCTTCGGTCAGAATCGGTATCTCTTGCCGTCACATTGCCCCTCACTGCGCTACCCCTCCAACACATGGGTCTCGGTATAAGCACCCATGCCCGTGATGATTCGCAGTCAAGCATTCAACTCAAAAACCCGACGTCCGCCTCTCGAGCTTGTAGATGGCCGGGGCCACTTCAACGAACGGCACCCAATCGGCGAGACCACGGGCATCCAGATGCGGGCCGCCATTCGTGCTTCCCCCATCACTCTGTAGGTAATCGTAAACCACCAGGTCATGCGGCACGAAACGCAGTTTTTTTTCTTGTTTGCCATTGGGAAGTTCATGTGCGGCCGTCGTCTTATCGATTGGCTCTCGTCCAGCGGAGTCGCAATGTGCTGCCTTCCGCCGCTCTCATTGGCTGCTGACCTGGGCATCGTGGGTGTTCCCGGCCTGTATCTCCTCTTCGTGTGACTTTGATGCAGAGGAAACTTGGGGCCATGGAGGGAAACGTGATGCGGGAGTTAGTCGTGCCTCATCGAATGCATGGCTCTTTTTGGTTACGCCTGAGACCGCGAGAAGGCAACATATCCCGATATGATGATGCTGATGGGAGAAGATGTTGGTGTATGTACCGTTTCTGTCAACCAGTGGGCAGAGTAAAGAGCCAGTTCCACGTGAAAGTGGCAATCGACACGAACAGAGACGCCATGTATCGATAATATGAAACGCAAATCAAGTACATGGCATCGTGAAGCGTGTACAAAGATTGGTTGGTTGGTTGGTTGCTCGTCATGATCGATGGCCGCTTTCATCACTCAGCTCAGGTACCTTGCAGCCCGGAATTGGCTTCTGGACCCTGCAGACACGACCTTGGACACGCTAAGACAACGCTGCTCGCAGCGAGTGCCCCGCCCCCACCACCGCAGCAGCGTCACTGCAGGCCATCGAAGCTCCCCATGTGGCCTGAGCAGCTGCATTTACAGGCTGAGGCGCGCCGTCGAGGAATGCGGAATGCAAATCTGCGAACCTCGTGGCGCCCCTCCGACACCGCACATCACGGGGACTCTTCCCAAGTCATGGCAATTGCAGTCTAGCCTTTTGCTGTTTGTCATGTCTCGTTGCGCAGATATCATGGAGCCAAGCGCCCGAGGCGTGTGGCCGTCGCGCTGGGGAACAACTCGATCCACGTTCTGCCTCCAAACTGTATGAATCCTTTCGGATTCTTCACGGGAACCCTTCAGGAGCTTTGCGGCTAGATATCTTCAGCGGGAAAGGCTTGAGACAACCTCTGGTAAGCATTCAGAGTGGATTGCAGCTCACACCCCAAGACTGACTTTTGCAAGAGTGCATGCGCTCTCACCAGCCATCATGGAACGACAGCCCCTCCTCCCCCGAGCTCACGGCATCATGCCACGATACCCGCCGCACGATAACGCCGTCTTCCCGCCATCATTACGCGGGAAACGCATCTTGCTCTGCACAGAGTCCTTCGGCCCCGTCAACGGCGTCAGCAGGACAACTTTGATGCTCGTCGAGCACCTGCGCTCCCAGGGCGCACTTGTCGCCGTTGTCGCGCCGCATAACCACACCAAGCACAACACATTCTCACCAACAGCAACAACAGCAGACACTCAGCTTGAGGTCCGCCTCCAGGGCTACCCGCTGCCCTTCAACCCCGAGCTCTCCGTCGTCTACCCCGTTCGCGTCTCCGCCCTCTTCTCGCGGACCTTCGGCTCAGACACCCCGCCCGACCTGATATACCTGGCCTCGCCCGCATCGCTGGGCTTCCAGGTGATGCTGCAGCTCCAGCAGCAGCCGAGGGAGAAGCGCGTGCCCGTCATCTGCAACTTTCAGACCGACCTGGCCGGCTACTGCGCCATTCTCTTCCCCCATCCTTTCAGCACATTTGCTGTCTTCGCCTTCTCTATGGTCCAGTCCTTCCTGTTCAGGCACGAGTCCATCAAGACCGTCTTCTACCCCTCGCGCTTCGTGCAGCGATATCTCGAGGCCCAGGGTGTGCAGGCCTCCAAGATGGAGCTCCTGCAGCGCGGCGTCAACACAGAGCTCTTCCGGCCGGAGATGCGGAGCGAGGCCCTGCGCAGGGAGATTGCGCCCAATGGGGAGATCATTCTCATCTGCGTATCCAGGGTGGCCGGCGAAAAGGGGTTCGGCTTCCTGGCCAAGACCGTCAAAGAGCTGGACGCCCGCGGTCTGGCGTTCAAGCTGTATGTTGTTGGCGGCAACCGCAACCCCGACGTCGAGCGCGAGGTGCACGAGATGTTCGACCCGCTGCGGGAGCAAGGCAAGGTCATCTTCGCCGGGTTCAAGACCGGCGACGACCTGGCCACCGCCTACGCTTCCGGCGACGTCTTCCTCCACTGCTCCGTTACCGAGACGTTCGGCCTCGTCGTCCTCGAGTCCATGGCATCGGGCGTGCCAGTGGTGGCCAGAGACGAGGGCGGTCCGAGTGATATCATCCAACACGGTCGCTGTGGATACCTCGTGCCTCCCGACGACCTCGACGGCTTCGTCGATAAGGTCATGTACCTCGCCAAGGATAGGGACTGCCGTCAGAACATGGCCACACAGGCGCGGGACATGGCCTGCCAGGCGTCCTGGGACAAGATCAACAACCAGGTGGCATGGCGGATGGCGGACACAATCCAGGAGCGGGAGCGGGAGCGGGCTCAGCTCGTCCACCAGCGCTCGGCGTCCAACGCTATTAGCCAGCTGATTCCGATGTACAGTTGGCTGCTCATGAACAGCGCCCTCCGAGACGTCCTCGTGGGGAGGATAGTGGACGCCAAGCTGGCCGGCGGGTTCTCCGTCGTCATGATTTGCTGGTGCCTCACGGGAATCTACCTTGCCTTCACAGAGGCGATGCTGTGGTTCAAGAGCAAACTGCCACAAGTCTCGGCGCAAGCAACGGTATAATGGGAGATGATGATGGATGGCACTTTAGGGCTGCAAAGGGTATGGCGTTCATTCCGGGGAGATAGGGCGATTGCGTGTATCGCAGGATTGTGGCTTGGTGCCGGTGTTTGGCGAATGTTTGGTAGCGTCGAGATGGGCCTGCATTTCTTCGCGAATAAGCCCCTGGTGGTCACTCAGTCAGAATGGATTAACGAAGCTTCAACAAACTCCGTTCTTGTTCGAATTGACAAGTGACAATGTCACCGGCGCTTGCCGTGACAGCCAGTTCCCTTGCTGGCCGCGTCATTGTAGATCTGTGAGGCACCGAGAATGCAACGGTTGCAACTGTGCAGAGGGCCGCCGGCAGGTGGCGGTACTGCCACCTTAATGCGACGACTATCGCTATCGCCAGGGTTGGCTGTAGCGCTGAGAAGGCCGGAAGGTGGGAGCAGGAGCCGCGATGAGAGCAGTTCGCGAGGCGGCACCGGGATCTCGAAACAGGTCGCACCAACAGACCCAGCTGTGTGATGATGTTTCGCGGGCGGGTCGGACGATGGCGGTGGCCCGGTATTTGTGTTGGTGATGGTGTTTTCGCTCTCGCTGTCTCTCGTGGGCGTTGAAGTCGAATAAGTGTTTTTGTGTTTGTGTTTGCTGGTTCGTCCGGCAGATGTCGACGGATCGTGGGGGTTGGATGTTTTTGATTAAGTACGATCGACCGATTGAAATTCACAGACGTTCGGGACCCGACCTATGGACCCCAATGTCACGAACCCATTATTGAGGCTGCGCAGGCAGGGCTGGCTGCATCTTGCTGGTCAGGGGTCCATATCATCATGGGCATGCGCCAATGGCCCAATAGGCGCAGCGACATGGACAATCGAAATTGACGAGCCAGGAATGCCAGGGTTCAGACGAGAAGAGGCCAAGCTTTTGGTGACAGGAGGTTAAAATGGTAAAACAGGGGATGACGGTCAGGATGTGAAACGTGAAGAACTGAACGAGGGTCGATGAGAAAGCACCGAAGGTGTGTGGCTGGTGAGTTGATGTTGATGAGGTAATCCGAGGCGTCTGTGGCTGGTGCGACCGTTTCTCTTTCTCCTTGGTCCTCGGAAGAGGCGCGAGTCCAGACGCAGTTCTTGGTCGTGGTCCACTCACAGCGCGTCGGGGCGTCTAGAGTGGGTCCTCAATCTGCAGCAGTGATGTCCGGGCATCCATTCTCAAGAACGGGCAGGCATCTTAAGCAGCAGATGGGCCCGTTCACACGAGGAGCAGCAGGCCTGGTTTGCCTGGTTCGCCCTGGTCCTCCGTTTCACCTGAGACAAGGGCCGCTGCCTGCAGGCGCCGCGCGCGGCAGAGTTCTTGTAAGCCTCTCTCAGCTCTGCAGTGCAGGGCTCGTCGGCGAATGACACTGGATAATGATGAGTGATTGATTACCGGTGGTTTGTCAGTTTTGACGGCTGGGGGAAAGGGACGATGATGCGGCCACCTCGGACTGTTGTGGGTTGATCTCTCGAGCTGCCTTTCTAGCTCCTGAAGTCAGTAAGTCAGGATCGGATATGACGACTGATTTAGTCATTGCCATTGCAATTGCTCCTGCAAGAACAGAGAAAGACATTCGTAGGCGCCGTCGCCACACCGCTGAGGCCTCTACCCGATTGTGTGCGTCGTCATTGGCGGATCGGATATGCAGTGCGGCTTGGAAACCTAAAACCGGTGGCTGTTGGCGCCGAGGAGCACCCTCCCTTGCAGTAGCACGATAACCTGTCTTGTGCCACTTGGTGATCTGGGTTTCTCTCTGCTTTCTTTTTCGTGGATTTTTCTGGGTGGTTGAATTTCTGGAGAACGAATCCCTTGGCTGGCCGTTGGCAGTTTCTTGCGTGCTGGGCGACTGCTGCGGTGAGTGTTCACAAGTACTTGTGCTTTGGTGTATGTTTATGCATAAGACTAAGTACCGATACCCCTGATCAGATTCCCCACACATGAGACCCCAGCGGGTCCACTCGATGGCTGAGGACATCCAATGAGAGGGTCGCATCGGCCAGAAACTGCTTCAGCGCCCGACCCTGCCCCTTGCTCGAACGACGCTTGTTCCATCGCCAGTCGATCCGACAATGCCATGGGCTGGTTGAAGGGATAGGCTCACGAGGCTCAGGCACAGCGCACGCCAGGCAAACCTTTCTGCGGCGGAGGGTGGCCGTGGCACTGTTGTGAGTGGTTGATGGAGACGGAGGGGGGAGAGTGGTGTCCATCTGGTGGCCAGTTCGTACTCTTTCTGTGGTCTAGGTCTGGGTCTGCAGAGTTGTAGTAGCCATTCATAATTCAGTATTACGGATGCTGTGCAGTGTATTATTGTTGCGTTACTATGTATTATGTGGGAAAGTGCAGTGGACGAGTGCCGACTTCCCTATGCCAAGCTCTTGCCCGTTGCCTATCCGTAAGAACTGAACAGGAAGGGGAAGGGGGAAGGGGGATCCAAAGGGGGAAAGCAGGCACCAGAACGCCCCTTCCATGCTTATTCCTTCCCTCACACACGGTACGCTATCCCCAAACGGCTCTAGCCTCGCCTTCCCCGGCTAACCTTACCTCGACTTACCTCGCAGAGTCTCCATCGCTTCCCGTCCCTCCACCAGCCAAGCCGCCCTTTTCTCCCTCATCGCCCTGCCCTCGGCGCCTCTCGACTTGAACTTGGCATCGTTCACTACGACTCTGCTGCTCACCGTCACCGTTAACAAGCGAACTCGAACTCGCATCAACGTCTCCGTCTCCAGTGAGGAACCACCAAATCAACCGAAATCCACAGGAAACAAGGCCGCTCGTCCCTCATCCACTACCACGTTTCCCGCGACCTCTAGAGTCCCTGCGCGTCTCTCGTTGCATTTCCCGTCTCACAAAACCACAGACCACGCACTCGGTTTTCCACTCGTCCAGCTTCGCAAACACAACCAGACGGTTTACGGCACAGGTCACCCTCGTCCTTATCCCGTACCACCCACTCTTACTGTGCCCTCCCTGCTTCTTCAGTCACATCACGCCTCAGATCCTCCCGGACCCCCAGCAATCCTGGTCCGATTACCACCACCCCGCCACTGTCTGAGGAGTCTCTGTCTGCTCTGCGCTCTTCGTACCCATCACCACCAACTTCTCCAGGCCAGGACTCTTCCTCTCACAAGCCACGGCCTCGCGTCCCTCTCTCTAACCCACCCCGTCGACCTGACCCCTCGATCCCATCCTCGAACCCAAACCACCCCCTCAGCCCTGCTACTTGGCCTGTGGATCGCACCGTGTCAGGCCATTGCCCGTCTTGTCAGGCACCACGATGGTCGCTGCATGACACAATTCTCCCACACGTCTCCTGTTTGTCAAAGGCCCAGCCCTGCTGTGCCCTGCCCGTTTATCGACGTTTAATCTCCGCCCTTATTGTATCCTCGCCACCCCTCCCACTTCTCGACTCTTCTTTTCTGCGCCTTTCCGAGTCGAGTCGACCTGACCATCGCGCGACCAACCCGAGTACAGCTAAGCCAGCAAACTACTGCAATCCTCCCCTATCACGGGCAGGTCCCTTTTTTCACTTTCTCTTCTTTTCCCTTCCTCGCTGTCGAATTCCCCACGCCCTTTTTGAACATCGATCCGACTCGACGCCGCCTCCGTGTACGACGACTCGTCTCGATTCGATTCCCGTCGTTAACGTCAATTCAAAACCACCGGCTACCGCTTTCCCTTCAACTCTTCATCGATCGATCGGCTCCGCTCACCCGGGCAGGCGAGGTAGTGGACTTCATTTACGCTCTTTCGTAGCTTCGTCTTTTTTCAATTCGCTTCGCTTCGCCGCCGGCCGGGACCCGACTTTGTAATTAGACCTTGGCCACGCCATACCGACATTAGCAGCCAGATCCACCTTTCCTCGGCTCCGAATCTCATCAATCAATTAATACGATCCCACCCCGATCGCCACCCGCCATCTAAGCTTACTTTTCTAAACTACTACACGAAATCACGATCAACCATGTTCTGGAAGGTGGCCGTCACCACCGCCGCGCTGGCCTCCAGCGCGTGCGCCGAGATCCGTCCGCTGGCTATGGATCCCACGATTGAGGTTAGGGCCGTCGACGTGTTGGAACGAAGCTACGAGGATGTCGCAAACCGGTATATCGAGAAGCGCCAGAGTATGGACATCAACGCCGAATGGGTTCCCAACGCCCTCGAGGTCAAGGTTAATGCCGATGGCTCCATCAATATGACGGCATGGGAGACAGAAACCTCGGCCGCTTGCACTTCAGCACTCTCGCATCTCGATGCTGCGTCGAACCCGTCAGGAACCTGCATCTGCTACAACCTCCCGAGCCTGGATGCGAAGACCGGAGTTTTTGAGGCCGACTTGCGCCTGTTCAAGGTCTCCGATCCTGTCGGTGCCTTCTCCGGCATCCCGCCGCAAAACATCCAGGTCGGCCTATCTTTCAACGGCGCCTCCGTGTCGCCCGTCAGCGCGAACAAGATTGCTGGAACGGCCTCCGTCCGCCGCGACATGGCTCGCGACGTGACCTTTGAAGTCCCCTGGACCGGTCTGCAGAAGCGTGTCGTTACGCCCCAAGCCCTGCAGTCGTATCTGTTCGTCGGTCAGATTGACCAGAGCAGAATGGTTGCGCCCATGTCAATGTATGTTTGTTTGCTGCCTCTGTGGAACCGTGCTATGCTAACCAAATCAGGTCTCAACTCGAGTCACTCGTCATGCCAACCCTCACTCTCACCGGTGTCAACGCCGCCGGCCAGTCTGTCAGCACCAACGTCTCATCGAACGAGGCGTCTTTCATTACCGGCGTTTTCTCCAAGGAGATTGTCCGCTCCGATGTTGCCATGGCTCAGGCCGCCGTTGACGACGTGGTCGCTGGCCTCAAGAACGGAACCGTTGCCTTCGTGCTTCCCGGCGTCCAGCTCATGATCTTCCCCGTTGGACTGATTGTCACTGGTACCTGGCTACTGATCGGAGTGGCTTTCTACGGATTCGGCACCTACGAGCGTATTGGCTACGCCGACAGCTACAGGAGACGAAGGGCCGTCGCCGGCGACACCGCCAAGCGTATATAAGAGACTTCCCCGCCGAGTTTCTTCGACAGAGCGAAGGCGGATTGTAGGGAAGCGGTAGTGGTATCAAAGAGGAGGATACGCAGTCACTGGGAGAGCCGGGATTGTAGGATTGGAGCAGTATCTCGCCCATGGCGGCAGAGGCATCAGCATCGAGCAGCAGCGTCAAATTACTTTTTTTTTATCATCTTCACTTCGCTCCCTTCACCCACCGTCGGGCAGCACCCTATCTATCGTAAATAGTTGGATGTTCATTTACCTCGCTATAGAAAAAATATCCACCACCTAGTGAAGGCTGCTTCACCTGTTCCTCGACTTCTCCGTTTGCCGAGACTACTGCGTACGCGTGAAAGGCCCTGGGCACGTTTTGGGAGGTAGTCGAGTCTGCGGCTGTTGTGCGACATGTTACAGTTTCGGGGAAAGTTTCAGCAAGGGTGCGGGCAAATACGACGTCACAGCAATCCGTCAGTGTGGATGGAGGGGAGGGATTGATGGGATGACACCAGCCACGTGTGGCTGATGGAAAGAGGAAAATCGTCGCGGCGCCTCTTTGATTGGTCGTTGATGCTGGGATTGTGTTGGTGATTGATACGGCACAGGTTACTGTCTCTGTCTCTCTCACGGCCCGAAGCGGTCAGTCAGGGCCGTGGGCCTTCCGGCTAGCGGCAGATTTGTCGAGATGTTGGTGTCGCTAGGACCGGTAAGATGTGTACCACCCAGCCTCGATTAGGCCACCCATCCACCATGTTTGAGAGAAGTTGTGAAGTCCACGGGGCGCTGCTGGAAGGTGGACATCACGGGTGCGTCGGCGACGAGACCCCGAGGCCACCGCGCCGCGACACCGAGCCCGCCGCCGTCTAAAAGCGAGAGAAAAGAAGCTCCCGCAAAGAAGGGCAAACTCCCAACGTCCAGCGAATAAGGCCTCGCTCTGCGGCAGAGCTCTTTATAGTTGGCGGGGATAGCTAAACTCTACAGAGTTCCGTCTGCCCATCTTTCATAAAGCTTGCCATCCCCCATCCCCAATCCCCTGACGTTTGCGGGTTGTTTGGCTGGTCACTTTATTGTGAAGTATGGAGAATAGTTTGGGTTGGATTGTCCGTCGGCGTTTGGTGAGCTGCGAGATAGGCGTTAGGAGGGATCGATTTAGTTTTCGTTGAAGCCGTTGGAGGGTTGGCTATTTTGGGATGGCGATGGGGTAAACGGGAGGGATGCCATCGCCTCGGGGAATTCTCGTCTGGTTAGACTCCGCGAATCCACATGCTGATCACCGAGGCGGGATCTGTTTTCGGGGGCGGCGAGGTAGAAGAAACTCGTTGCCCCTGAGCTGAATATCTCCATCGTGGGCGGCATGAAGGCTCTTGATCAGGGGGTTGATCACAAGCAGGTCCTGAACCGGGTCCATCTCGGTCGGGACTTGCGGCAGATATATTGGGCTTTCTGGGTCTGTCTTGTGAGACGGGTTCATGCCATGAGAGTCCGAAGCGCCGAAGCGGTTGCAGGAGGCAGAGTATCCCGGTGTGGCCGGAGTAAAGTCCGGAGGCTGCCGGGTACCGGATAATGGCCTGCAGTCCCGGGGGAGGCGACGTGAAGTCGTCCGCTGAGTGCCTCGGGACTTTTGTAATACGGAAAGGAACGGCCAGAAAACATTTTATATATGCAGTGTCCAATGGAATGATCTTCTTTGTATTTCATAGTTACGTTTCCAACATCCCTAGGAGCTCATTCTTATAATTTGTCTCCTAACACAGCATAACGGAGACAATGATACAGATATGGGTTACTCCCGTTCCCTTGAATCAGCGCGGTAGGCTTCATGATGAAGGACTATGAGGACCAGATCTACAACCCACGTTGATTGTGAAATGCGTAAGATTCAGAGAGGGAGTATGTATGGTATACATGGCGGGTTGAAGAGTTGCTCTATGGGCAAAGACATGACTGACGATCAAAACTTCAGGACTTGGAGCTTACGTCTTTTGACATGAACATACCGATTTTGATCTTCATACAGCACGCAATCATAGGACTAAACTTTGGGCACCCCATTCGCATGTCCCTTGGAGATATAGTAAGGCAGAGCCGTCTTGTTAACGAGGCCCATTCATAACGTCTTGTTGAGAACAATTTTGAAACCATAAATCAAGGATACTTTGAAAATGGCTCTCCCTCTTGAACAATTCATGGGAATGTTCAGTGATACATACACGGAGGCGTTTCGGGAGCGCCTAGATACGATAAATGCGCTCCTCTAGCTAAGTCTTTGAAGTCATCATAAGTAGCAGCAATGAGGCTTGGTCGTGAATGATCAATCAGAGCAGCTCGGTTAAAAAAAGGCAACATGAACACACACTGCTTTGAATTGAAATACCTCCGGATCTCCAATCCTTGTTCCTCGCTTCACTGTGAATGTGATAGTCGCAATAAAAGCTGCAAACAGACCATGCAACTAGATCCCAGAATTCCCAACAATATTCAAACCTGGAACGTACTTTTCAACGTCTTCCACTTTCCACATAATTAAACAACGCTGGAGACGTCTCTAAAAGACGCATTTCACTCATAGAACCCGACCTGGGCCCTTCACTCACCATGTGGGTTCCCGTGCTCCACCACCACAACTCTAGTGTTCCTCCCGATATGATCGTCTCCACGTGTGCTCATCGTCACCAGCCAAGACTTCAAGCTGGGTTTCCAATCGCCCGGCTAGCTCAATCGGTAGAGCGTGAGACTCTTAATCTCAAGGTTGTGGGTTCGACCCCCACGTCGGGCTCAATTCCCGTCCGCGATTGACCAGCAATTCTCTTTTTGCGGTTTCTTATTTTTTCTATATTTCGTTATGAATGGCTTGCTCGCATCCACTTCAATGGCTTCGTTGCACTCGTTTTCATTAAAACTTTAGAAAATGCATCGAGTGAGCGCCTGGTTTCAAAATACTCTCTTATAGATGGTTGATTTTATAGCTCTGAGACCGGAGTCCAGCTTGAAGAAGTCTTTCACAACACTGGCGATCAATTTGAACTTGAATCGTCAGCCAGAAATATGACGCGGCTCACAGAGTCTTTCGAGACGTCCTTGAAGTCATCAACATAATTGACGCAACGTGCCACAGAGTTAGGGACGCCCTGTCTCATCTTGACCAGAACAACTCATTCACAAATGTTCTTATGACACGAGACCTAGCTGTGTTAGTGACAACGATAATCACACCCTGAAATCAGCACCAAGACCGTGCCAATCCTTTGCACTGGCATCATGAACAAACTGACTAGCCCTTCCGTACCGTGCCATTTCGCGGAATGATGCCAGATCAAACTGGGCTCGGGTGAGCGTGCTCCCCTCAGGACCCTGCCAGAGATGCTTCAATACGAGAACGAGGGGTAGGAAGTGTGAAGACGAGCGAGAGGACATCGACCAACCTACAGGCCCGTGGTCTCCGCCGCTGGAGTACCCTAATGCCACGGGTGTGCCGTGATCGAGGATATGGGGATTGGGGCCAGCATGGACGGTGCTCGCTTCGACGTCTCGCGATTCCACTGACACAGCTGATGAAAACGGGAATACATCGTGCCATTCTCGTTGAACAATTGCGCTGAGATACAGGCTAGTTTGGTCAGCTCTGGAAGACATCGTGACTTGGGGGAAGATAGGGTTGTTGATGGAGATCAAATTTTCTTCAATAGGCCCAGAAACGTGTCTCCTCAACATAGCAGCAATGCCTGTAAACTATATCGCAATGGTGAACAGGCTAACGTCTCCGCATCTTTGATGCCCTTGGTGTTTTCGTCTTCAGAACCCAGGGTCTGAGTCCGTTGTCGATGGTCCCCAACGGAACATCGTGAAGCGAACCAAAGCGAATGATTATAAATCCACGCATGCTATTCATAGAGCCGGAAGATCCGAGAACTTTCGCCTTCAAAGATTTCCTTGTGATATGTGAACAGCAGCAGAAAATGCAGGACATAATTTCGAGCGGCCCCTCAAAGTGCCATTCTTCGAAGTGGTCATACACAGGCGCAATGTAACGACAGTCTGCCTCACGGGGACGTGGTCACTTGTTGGTCAATCCATGAATACGACACTGAAGTACTTGCAACTGCCCAATCTGCGAGATTGACGTAGGAAGAGATGCTTCGCCATCGGACGTCTGAGATCATGCCTTCACAAGAAACTTGGCCCAGAGTTAAAAAAGAACCAACGCAATCAGCGTACGGGCAAGCCGGCCAAAGTATCACACAAGACTAGCACCGCCCAACGAATGCGGAAGCCATCTCCAGAGGGGCTGGTCTTCGTCAGCTGCCACCTTTTGGCTTCGTTGAGTGTAGTCAGAACCAGAGGCCCATTAGTCGACGAGCCGAACTTTACCGTCCTCAAAACTACACAACGCCACCGTCTTGACGTTGATAAAGACTTTTGTTGTAATTTATTCTTTGATCTCACTAAGGACATCATATCAAGCCCCAATCATATCCGGAGTATCAGTAAACCTCCGCCCTATCCTACAAATTGCGACGTTGAAGGACTTGATATGCAATCCTCTATCACAAGCTGTGCTGACAAAGCTCATCTGAAGTCGACATGCGGCAACATCATGATTAACATCTGACTCGGCCAGTGCGATTGCATGAATCTTCCCGCCCACCCCCTTGCAAGAATGCAAGAATGCGATAGGCAAGCTGCACTCAAATAACCCGCACATACTCTGAGCTGGCAGCTACCTTCTGTCAAGCTTGGACCATCACAACATACATGAAGATGTCCATGACAGGCGCTAGCGGTTGGCCGGATGGTGTATATTGATGGATTTCAAGACGATTTCCTAGTCACGGCGGTATTGAAACTGTTTTCTCTCTTCAATTTCCGCTGGGGCTAGCGGGAGGCCTCGGTATCGCCATGTCCTGTCGGGCACCAAGGGCATCTCGGAAAGCCTCACGGACATCATCAGACGAAGGGTATCCTGGAGAAGGTGGAGTTGCGGATTGACGAACCTGACGATGCAACGCCAAGTCATCTCGATCCAGTTTTCCGGTCGGCAGACGAAGTAACTTGGCAACCTCAATGTTGTTTGAATCGGCGATTGGGGCAAAGTTTTTCAGGATCAATATCAACACCACCAGAAACATAACGAGGCGAACAAAACAACAGAAGACACCCACTTGGCGCCGTCCCAGCAAATGGACCGTGACGTCATGGTCTTGAGTCTCGAATACATCGGTCGGTTCTGAGGCCCTGAGTCCCAGCCACAATGTGGCTTGAATCGTCACGTCGCAGCGGCTCGGACACGTGGTTTGAAGCGCGGGTTGGTTTGAAGGGGTCAACTGTGGCTCACCGTTCACTCATTCCAGCCGCCGTGTTCGACCAAACTCCCTCTCTTCCGTACCCCGGAGGGAGTCCTGAAACTGCCCAAATGCATCACAATACCGACCATATCCAGCGAATTTCATGCGGCCAAGCGGTTGCTAGACGCCGGTTCCACGTCGGTGGTAATCTGCTGCGCTCAGAACTCTCAATGCTTACCCGGGCGCATGAATGATGCTCGTTTCTAGCAGGGAACGCCTGTCCACGCCTTTTGTCGCCAACACACCCATCGCACATGCCTGAAGACTTGTTCCAAGAGACTTGACCCAATGACAAAGCCGCCGTGGCATAACATCAGACGCAGCAGCAGCGAAACCCTGGGAATGAAGCCCCGAATACCCTCTCCCGAGGCAAGGAGGATGCTGTCGATATTTGACAGCTGTCACCAGGTTGCCCAGCGACAAGGCGAATTCGCGCTGGAGGTACCGGATTGTCCCCTCGATGGCGGTGCTATTCGACGATGGGCGAAATGAGAGAGTCTGCAGCCTTGACTCAATCGCGGCCCCCTCGCGTCCCTGGCAACATAGCCATTTGTATACGGATGTCATGCGTTGCGAAGGGGTAGGAGGGTCCACCGCGGCTTCGAAGATCCAACATCGGATGAGAGGGAGCCGCGGCTCGCCCCAATCACGGAACGAGCGGTGCACTGGCAACTCTGGCACAAAGGAGCTTTCCTCTCATCATCGGTGTTCGGCCGGCGGGGCATGGGGCATACAAGCGTGGCCTGGCCATGTCCTGGACGGGGACTGCATGATCGGTGGGAGGAACATCACACACGACCGGGCTTTCCTGACCGTCCCTGGGCTAGAACTTGACGGCTGTTACTCCGGAGCAGCGAGGATGGTATATATCGTAAACTGACGGCCACCCCGCAGCCGACGTGTGTGTTTCGAACGTTTAGTCAACGTCTGTGAAAAGTCAATCAACCAAAAAACTACACGATACCTGCCATTTCCGAGACTTGGGATCTCTCACAATCCCACGCTCGATTGATCACATCTCCTCAATCCGCACCCTAATTTCCGTAAGAGAGCATTGACTCTCCGATACCCATCCGATGACTGCCAAAACGGACGTTGCCACGCTCGTGGCGCAGATGAACGAGGCCCTTGCTTCGATCCACGCGACGATCGAGGGCCTCTCGACCTCTGCCGCCGAGAGCGACACGAAACTCGACGAGCTCGAGAAGAAGCGTGATAACACAATCGCAGAGCTCCAGGCCGCATACGAACAGGAGCAAGCAGAGCTCGCCGCGGCACGGCAGAAAGAGCTGGAAGAAATCGCCGAACAACGGCGGAAAGAAGATGAGGAACGCGAGGCCCGTCGTCGAAGAGAAGACGAGGAGCTTGCCGCCCGCAAGGCCAAGGAAGACGAGGAGAAATTGAACACCTTTGATACCACTACGCATAATGTCGAAGACGAGATGGATGGCCTCATGGATGACATCGAAGACGAGGCCGCCAAGGTGATAGCCGAGGGAGAAGCCAAATTGGCAGAGCTCGAGAAGAAGAGAGCAGTAAGTCGGGGTGTGGGCTTGGGCGTGCAACGGGGTCTGACTTTATCAACAGGAACTCAACCGCTTGATCGAAGAGCAGATGAAGGCATCGGTGCCTCCGATCCCGACCCGCAAGAGAGCGCGAACGGTGCGCAGAGGAGGAGGAACAATATCCGGTCAGCCGTCTCCCCTGCCAAAGGAGGAGACGGCAGAGAAAGCAGCCGAGAGCCCGGCCGAGAGCGCACCACCCGCGCCGCCCGCCGAAGGAACTCCCGCCGCCGAAGACAAAGATACCCAAGAAGGTGACGACTCCCAGCCACCAAACGAAGAACCAGTGGCTGAAAAGAGCTTGGAGGCGGTGAGCACGGAGGAGGCTCAATCTAGCGAAAACACAACCGCGACGGAGGCGGCTGCTCCCGAGGCCCCGGAGACCAGCAAAGACGCCTCCGTCCCGGAGCAGCCCGAGGAGGCTGCCGCGCTGGAAGAGGCCAGCGAGCTCGCGCCTGCAGAGGAGGTCAAGGAAGAGAACCCTTCTGGACCTCCTGCGACCGAGGAGACCCAAGAAGCCCCTGCTGAGGCGGAGACCACGTCACCGGTAGAGGTCAGGGGCCTGGCGGTGGAAGAGCGCGAGACCGCACCGGCCGAAGAAGCTGCCCCAGCTGACGAACCCGTGGAAGAGACTGCGCCCGCAGAGCCAACTTCTTCGGACGAGCTGGCGCAGGATGCTTCTGGAGATGCAGACGCTCCCTCGACGGATGACGCGACGAGAGAGGTTTCGGCCGAAGAGACGGCTGCACCCCAAGACACGCCTGTGGCCGAAGACATCCTAGAAGCTGGTGACACGGCAAAGGACATTTCCACTGAACCAGATGAAGCAGAGGACACCTTTGTCGCCGAAAAGGGCCTCGCAGATGAAGCTCCGAGTGAAGAACCTGCAGAGGAGAGTGCCCCTGCAGCTGAGGAGAGTCCCGACGTAGAGGCAAGTCCCTCAGATGAGCCAGTTGAGCAGGAGAAGCCTGCAGACGACACCGCCCCCGAGCCAAGCGCCGAGAAAGAGGATGATGATACCCCGAAGAATGAAGAGGCGCAGGCTGGGGACGATGCCGTCGATGATGGAGTAGGGGAGAGAGCCATTCCTGAGATCTCAACCAAGGCTGTTGTTGACGAGTCGACCGCGGATGACGTCCCAAGTACGGATGCTGTCAATAACGAGGAGGAACACTCAAAACCCTCTGAGGAGACCGAGAAATCCGCAGAGATCTCGGCTGAGAGCCCGGAGGTTCCAGAGCTCACCTCGAAGGCTGTCGAAGAGGAGAGCGCCCAAGACGAGACACCAGCACATGATGAGCCATCTCAGCCAGATGTCGCCGCGGTGCAAGACGATCTTTCCACACAAGACGAAGGACCCTCATCAGTAGAGGCTGAAGCCACCGAAGCCCCTGCACAGGACAAGGCCGAGGACGACAGTGCTCCTAAGGAAGAAGTTGCCTCTGACCATGAGAAGTCTGCTGAGGTGCCTACCGAGGAAGTTTCTGTACCAGAGATCACCCCGGTCGAGGATGATAGCCTTCACAAGGACGAGGTCACTATCGAAAGTCACGCAGAAGAGCTAGCAGAGGATAAGCCTGTAGCAGCGGATGATGAGTCACCAGAGGCCGAGCAATTTGAGCAAAGCACCGAGAGCACTGTCCCAGAGCCTGAGCAGGTGCCGACAAGGGACTTGGCTGTGGAGACAACAGAGGATCAGGACAAGCCTGACAATGCTGTCGAAGCCTCTACCGCAGATCACCAACCTGATGACGATGCCACAGCGAAGGTTGAAGAGACTCGAGACTTGGAAGACAGTCAAACCGGCGCCGTAGTCGCAGATGACGCCGATGGCAAAGCCTCTGATGAAGCTCACGCTTCTGATGAACCCAAAGCCCCAGTCGATCTCGCCCAAGAAGACTCGCAACCCAAGGATGAGGACCACCAAGACCAAGCAGCAGATGAACACGTCGTTGAGCCCTCCCAGCCCGAGGAGAAGCTCGAGCAACAAGACACCTTTGACGCCGATGACGATGTCCAGGCTCAAGATGCCTCTCAGGAAGTTCAAGCGGAAGTCAGTGACCAACCCCCGACAACCCAGGAGGAGGAAGAACACCTACCAACCACTGCCAGCAAAGATCTTGAAGATGCAGATTCCCAAGAGCGGGACGCTATGCATTCGGACGGAGAGGAACACACTCGTGGTGTCATTGACGCAGATGATTCCGCTCATGGACCTTCTGACGCCGCCGCCGACGCCAGTGCTGTGACGGAGCCTGCCGAGGTCTCTGACACTCCCGAGGTTGATCAAACCGAGGTGCTGAAGGAGGCAGAAGGCGTTGCCGAACCCCCTGAGCTGGAGAGTGCTGTCGAGCAAGAGGTTCAAGAGGCTGCTGAGACCGAGAAGACTCCTGTCGCCGAGAGCGACGAGCCGGCACAGTCGTCAGAGCCTCAAGTCGATGATGAGCATGCGGAGTCTGTTTCAGCTTTGCATGTGGATGAGGACAAGGCCGAATCGCCATCAGCGCCCGTTGAGGACGACGAGAATGACCAAGACGACGGCAAGGCTATCGAACATTCCGCATCTCCTGAACTTGGCGAAGTTGAGGAAGGCAAGGATTCCGAAGGCGTTGTTCCACCTCAAGAGGCGGAAAGTGCGGCTGATCGAAAGCTTGAGGATACACCTGCGGTTGAAAATGAGGAGCCTTCTCAACCTGCCGAGTCTGAGGCTGAGCATCTTGAACCCGTGTCAGACCAGCCGATCGTCGATAAGGATGATGAGCCATCATCACTTCTACAACAAGACAGCTCCGTTCATGCCGAGACCGTGGCCGAAGAAGAGACTGAAGTTCCCGAAATCTCTTCAGCGGATAGAGCCGAGGAGCTTGAGGAGGCAAAGGCGGCTGACGACCATCCTGAGACTCAGGAACCGGAGTCGATCGTAGAAGAGGCGACATCCGCCGTCGAGGACACGAGTCCACAAGCGGGTGACGAGCTGGCGCAGGACCGGGAAGTTGATCCCCAGAGCGAGAAGGTTGATGCTCTTCCGCCTATGGACACCTCCGAAGCGGCTCAAGCTTCACACGCCGAACCCGACGATGCTGTCGAGGAAACCAAGGCAATTGACCACGTTCCGGAGCCCCATGACACAGAGGAGGCGACAACTGAAGTTTCTGCGATCGACAGCAACGTGCCAGCTCAGGCCACTGAGGGTGTTGACCGTGAGGATGCTGAGGCGGCGTCTGCACAGCTTGAGAGCCACGAACCAGTGCAAGCACCCGAGTCCAAAGTTGAGACCAAGGAGATCGATCATGCACTCCCTGAGCCCGAAAGTGATCACGAGGACAAGGGAGAGACCATTGTTGCTCCCGTGGAAGACAGCAAGCCTGCTCACGCTGATGACTTGGCCGACGCCGACGAGAATCTTTCATCTGGCCCCGACAAGCACGATGAGCACGACGAAGTCATTGCCGCCGACGACTCTGCCGCAGCGGCCATCCACCACGATTCCAGCGATCATTCCGAGACCGCCCTCGATGAAGCACCGACGTCAAGGTCTTTGGAAAGCGCCCCTGTCGAAGAGTCACTTGCGACAAAGGTGGTCCACGAGGATGCTCCAACCGTCGAGCTTCATCAACACGACGTTGACGCTGAGCTCGAAGAGGCGCACTCATCAGAGACCGTCGACCAGACGGAGGTTGGACATGATCAGGAGTCTTCGCGTGCCGAGACGAGTTTCCCTGCCGAGGAGCCTTCGCATGTCGAGGGGCATTCAGATGTCGAGAAGGAGGAGCATCTTGAGCCCAGAGAAGCATCGGCACATATTGATCATGATGAGGAACATGGCGCAGACTCCCCGACTGCGGTAGTGCAAGATGAGCTCGTCCACAAAGAGGAAAATGATGAGCAAGATGAGGGCGATAAGTCTGTCATGGCCGAGGACCAAGAGGAAGCCCATAGACCTGGCACGCCAATCGTCGAAGATACCTACCAGCCCTACCTCGATGAGGACAAGCACGACCACGACGACGGCACGGCGCGCGGTCTTGAAGCCGGAGCCGAAGCCACTCAACGCAGTGTTGAACTTGACGAGGCCGACGATGACCACCCTGCCAGCTTCGACGATTCTCAAAAACTGGGCGAAAAGCACGATCTCTCAGTCATCACTGAACATACTGAGCCTGCCACATCAACGGCCGGTGATACGTCCGGCTTAGCCGCATCATACTACCAATCCGATACTTTGAGCCGCAACGTCTCCGAAGCGCCAGATGCCGCTGTTGAGAGCTCATACATGACTGAGACCACGAGCATGGCTGCCGCTGCGGACCGCGATCACGATCAAGAGTATCACGAAGACTTCGAGCCCAGTGCCAGCGCCCATGACCATGGCGACGCCAGCTTTTCTTCTTCCACGAAGCAAGTTCACTTTGACGATCACGTCGATAGTGTGGACTACGACGATGACCACTCGTCACCGGTTCTCAGCGTCCGCGAGGAGGACAGCGATGCGGAAGAGACTTACGTCAAGCCCTTTGCCAGACCGACGCAGCAGGCGGCATATAATCCCTTCGCTCAGCAAATGGCGACAGAAACGTCGGAGACATCGAACAACCCCTTCGCCAGGAACACTACCACAGCCGCGGACTTTTTGCGTTCGGTCAGCCCTCAGGGACAGCGCTCGACGTCACCAGCGGCGGAGCACTTCCTACGTTCCGCGAGCTCCTTTGGATCTCACCCCGACGAGCAGGCAAGAGAGTCACCAGTCACCAACCCGTTTGCCAGGAGCACTACTCCCACAGGTCGAAGCGCATCGGGAAGCCCTCTTGCCCAACGTTCACCCGGGAATCCCTTTGCACGGAGCACAACTCCAGGCAGTGACTTTGGCCATGATGCAGATGTGACGGGACACGAGTCCACGTTCGAAGATCCATTTGCTGCCGCTGCGCCGCCTGTCGAGGGTCGCCAGCCCACGCCTCAGGTCCCAGAGTCATACAACCCCTTTGCTAGGAGCCCTGCATCCGACCGCAGTTTCCTTCCCACCGTCAGCACCCTCGGCGCTTCTCCAGTAGACACCAACCCGTTTGCGGCAGCCAGAAGCAGAGGAAGAAGTGGCACTGTGGGAAGCATGGGAAGCATGGGCAGCGGAGCCGATGACACGAGTTTCGGCCAAGCCGTTCCGTCTATCGTGGGCCAAGAGTACCCGGTTGGCCCTATGGTAGACTCAGATGAGGAGGGTGAAGATCCGTTCAGCCTCGGCTCAGTAGGCCAAAGCAGCAGCCCGCTGGCTTCCAGACTCGCAGTGACGCCGTTGGATACCATCCAGGAGCGCTACAACAGCGAGTTGGAAGACATGGACTCTGATTCCGAAGAGCCTGAGAGTCTCACTGGCTCGCAACAACTGCCACCCTTACAGCAACGAGTTCCTCCTTCTTTGCCTAGCATCCAGGAGCGTCACGGTCATGGCTTCGAAGACTCCGACGAGGAAGAAGAAGACTACAACTCGAACATGCCTGGTCAGATCAATCCGGTGTTGACATCATCGCAGTACAGAGAAAGCCCTCCGCCTCCCCCTCGCGTTCCGAGTTCCCAGGGCTTCTACCAGCAGGAAGCAGCAGACTCGTCCGAAGATGATGGGCATGCGTTGGAATCGCAGTCTGCTGCGTTTACCCAGCCGGACCCCCTCTCATCTTCATTGCACAGAGCGACTCCCCCTCCCCCTCCCCCTCCTCGAGGATCCAGCTCACAAGGTCATTACGGACAACAATTTGAAGACTCTTCGGAAGAGGAACAGAATGATTGGGACAACGACTTCACTCCCGCCCAGCCCGCAACTATTTCGGCATCGCAATTTGGAACCGCTCCCCCGCCCCCGCCGCCTCCCCGTGCCCCCAGTTCCCTGTCACAGAGCAGACTTCACGTGGAGGACTCAGATGAGGAAGATCAAGGTGTCTTACCCTCTCAAGATTCACAGTCCTTCGCGATGGCATCTTCAGGCTACAGGGCTACACCCCCTCCACCCCCGCCGCCTCGTGTGTCTAGTTCACAAGGCTTCCATCATCAAGAGCAAGCGGACTCAAGTGAGGACGAAATCCCCAACATCGCTCGACCTGGTCAGTTCCCCATTTCATCAACATCTCAGTTCAGGGCCACCCCGCCCCCACCCCCACCTCCGCGAGCCCCAGTCTCGCAGGGTCTCCATGGCCAGGATCTCTTGGATACCAGTGACGAAGAAGAGGATATGGATGATGCTTGGGAATCGAATGCCACTCGGCCCGGCCAGATGCACAGTCTGTCGACGTCGCAGTACAGAGCGACCCCGCCACCGCCTCCGCCTCCGCGTGCCCCCAGTGCACAGGATCGCTACCGTCAACCACTCGAAGACTCCGACAGTGAAGAGGAGGACTTGAATGCTAATCAGTATGGCCAGACAACGGATGTGACGGTGACACTCGACAACCAGTTGATGGAGAGCGACCCGATGGCAACCAACCCGAGGAGCCCAGCAAGCCCCCTGGAACCGAGTCCGATGGCGACGACAAACCTGATGAGGTCAGCCAGCCCTCTGGCGACAGTAAGCCCGATGTCAGCAAGCCCAGCAGCCCAACAAAGTCCGATGGAAACACCATTCACGGCGTCGGGACCCAGAAGCAGTCAGGATCTTCCAAGTCATCCAAGAGAAGAAGACGGGGAAGAAAGCGATGATTCATGGGAGAACATCAACCAGCGCGGCGAGGCGGCCCGTCTTGCGGCCGACTCAGCATTCCCCGCGCCCACGCCCCAGCTGCGTGTCGACAACTACGAGCAGCAGTGGGCCAACGCAAGCAACGACCAGATCTCCACGGCATCGACTTACCTCACCCCAGCTGGGCCAGGAGACTTCACGGACACCGATTCGCAGGAGTACGCCACTCCCTTGGCTTCAGCCGGGTTCAGCGCGTCTTCGCAGTACACGCAAGGCGCTCTGGACTCACCGCGACATCCGGAATCTGCTGACATCAAGGACAGCGCTTATGACCCAGCCTATGCTCAAGCAACGTCTGGTGTTCCGCATGGACAAGACATTCCGGCCAGTCACCTCGAAGACTCCGACTCTGACAATGACAGCGACTACATCACCCCCGGGATTGCGCCTGCTGCTCCTTCATTCTTGACCCAGTTCAACCCCCCTCAACAGCCAGAAGCAACTGAGCCGGTCTTGGAGCAGGTCATCGACTCGTTCCAGAGCGACGACGACGATGGACCAAAGACTGCAGTCATGGCGTCCGACGAGCCTGTCACCCAGTACGCATCTTCACGGTTTGGAGCATCATCATGGCGTGACGAACTTCGATCCCCGTCGCTGTTCGGGGCGTCCAGGCACAGCCGCTCCGACTCTCTGAGGTCAGAGCTCCAGAAGTCCATACATGAAGGTGCGGAGACTGGGCAGCCCTCTCCGCTGCAGACCCAGGCGTATCAGCCCGAGATTCATGTACAAGAAGTTCACAGCCCGGAGGAGGCTCAGATGTACGGCCAGGCTTTCGGACAAGACCCGTACGCTGCCGCTGCACAACAAGCTCAAATGTACGGACAAGATCCTTACGCCCAGCAGCAGTTTCAGCAGTTTAGTCACGTCCAAGATGACGAGGAGCAATACGGACGGCCACAGTACAGCCCGGATTACCAGCAAACTCAACACGGGCAGCTGTCTTCACTAGAGGCCGAGTTGCAAGAGGCGGACGACTCGTCAGAGGATGAGTTTGAACATGCCACTCCACAGTTGGCACCCCAACAAAGTGAGCAAGCACCGGACGTGAGCCCCCTTGCTTTGCGCCAGGAGTCATCACCAGCTACCCCCTCGCGTGCCACTCCTGCTACACCTGTTCAAGGCACGCCCTCCACACCGTCTCGTGGTCTTGCCAACAGCAGACACAATCCTGACCGACCACAGACACCGCCTTCCCAGCCGGTTGTGGAGGAGGAGGACTTTGATCCCGATGCATTCGTCCCGCGCGACGTAACCAACGTCCCATGGCACGCTCGAACCGACTCTGTGCCGTATTCCGTACAGAGCCAGAGCACGATAGACTCCATGGCATCATCGCCCATTCACTCAGCGCTGCCCGTCGACAAGCACGAACCCGTCATTCGGGACTCGTGGCCAGCCTCTGTGCATAACCTGACGCGTCCGCGGAACGATTCTACTCTTACCGATCGGTCATTTGACGACCCCTTCAAATATGATGGTGGAGGCACCAAGTCACTGCACGGAGCATCAGGCTCCGTCGGATCGACATCCGACAGCCCTGGGCGGGCTTCCGGCACAGGCAGTTCACCCGGAAGTCTCATAAGCAGGATGCGCGGGATCTTCGAAGGCAACCAAGCAAAGCAAGAGCCCGCAAGCCCGGTCCGATCGCGGCCGGTCTCGGGTGTCTTTCACCCAGTCCGACGTGCCAAGCCCGAGGACGAGGACGACGGCCCCGGCTATCAGCGCAAGGCCGGGTTTCTCAACGAACACGAGGACGAGGTTGACGAGCAGAGCGCACTCCTACGAAGCTCTGCTGGAGGGCTGGAGGCAAATTGACCACGCTCGGGCGGAGCGGGGCTCAAAGTCATGAGGGTGAAGCGGGACGCGGAGTACGACGATGTGGATGACGACCGCCCGATGCGGAAGTATCGGAAAGATGCGAGCGGCCTCCGGGTGCCGGTCGTCTGGACCGAGGTGCGAGAGCCCGAAGAGCCCTCTGGCGAGAGCGTGTTTCGTCTTGCGTGGTTGTTTGTGGAGGGATGGCGGCAGAAGCTACGGAAGGCTGGGGACATGATTGAGAAGGCGCGATGGGAATGGGAGATTGATGGCACGACGACGGCCTGTACGCATAGTCGGGCGTCGAGTTTGACGTTTGGAGTTGTGATTGCGGATGCCCGCATACGTGTGCCTGAAGAGATGAACAAGAAGAAGAAACAACGGAAGTCGGTGCATTGGGCATTGGATGGATGAATGATGCTTACGAATAATGGATTACGGACATGAACATGGTCATGATCATGGACATTGGATGGTTGGAAGAGGATCATGAAATAATAATGACTTGTTGTTTTTGGCAAACCTGACTCTTGGAACTTTCATCTTCGTCCCAACCAGGCGTAACGAGAAATCATTGATCAACATCGAAACGCGTCTACCAGATAGAACGTCTGCTCGAAACAGTTCCGGCGCAGGCCAAGGTTGCTATCGGCTCTTGTTGCGGTCGGACCACGGAATTCCCCGTTTCGCCGATAAGGATCGTCAACTCTCTTGCGTTTCTCCGAATGGGTACAAAACCCCCCAAACCCCCTTCTCACATGCAATTACCTAAGCCACATCCTCGGCGAAAACAGTTGACACGGGCTACTCCTGGCTTGTCACGACCCTTACTATCGAGTCTCTCGCACATCGCGATAACTTTCGTACTCGCTGCGAGATTATCCAAGGCCCGAAGGATAAGGCAAGTCCAAGTTGAAGCCAAAAAAACTTGATTTAGAATGGATGGAGGACACCCTCTTATCACCCTTTTATGAACAACATCCTGGCGTATCGATAACGCTCTAGACCCCCCTTTGTCTTCTTTACATTTGCCTGATTCAGCAACTGGCAGATTATGTCCCAGCAGCAGCAGCAGCAAAATGAGCCCTCCTCTGCCACTGCCTCTGTCCCGGCGTCGTCACCTCCAGCGGTCCGAACATTCAAGCGTGCTGCAGTGGCGTGCAAGGCTTGTAATCTGCGCAAAGTGAGGTGCACCGTCACGTTATCCGGCCCACCATGCGCCAACTGCTCTGTGGACGGTATTACGTGTGAGGTCCTGAGTCGTAAACGACGGCGGTAAGTTCCTTCTGTGATTATTATCCTCTTAGCAGACGTACTAATTATCACAGCAACTCGGACCAACTCCCGACACATCCCGGGGGTGGACCCGCTGGTGGTGAGAACCCGTTGATCATCATCCCGCAACGGGGCCAACCCAAGCGCCGTCTTCTTGAGCCGCAAACAGCAGGCCCGTATCCCCGGGCAAAGTCTGAAAGCTCAGAGAATCGCAATGTTCGAGGGGGCTCGGCGCCGCTTGAGGAGCACCGCCATGCCAATGATGGGCCCGGATCACCAACTCCCCCCGGACTACAAGCGAGGAACAACTCCGTGGGGGACGCATCTGCCCACACCACTCGGCCCTACGATGCCGTGAGAGCTCTGCTTCCCGCCAAAAACCAGCGATCGGCCCCGGATCCGTCCGATGCTACCGAGGACAGCTCCGCTTATGCAGAGACCCTTGAGGGCGGCAAGAACCGAGAGGACGGCTGCGTGCCGTTCTACCCCGGTAAGGACGCTTACCCTACCTGGCAGTGATGAGTGCCACGATGCACCTCGCATACCAACTTGTTTACATCAGAGCTTCTTGTTAACGTCACTACTTAGGGGACCAACGTGGCCCAGCATTCTTGATTGACATCTGTGAACCAAATCGATCCTCAAAGGACAATCATTTCTTGGTACCCATGCCCTCGATCAAAGCCCTGGCCCCAGAGGATGTCAACTATCTACGATCCAAGGGCGCCTTTACGCTGCCTCCAGCTCGCGTTCGCGAGGCCATGATACGGTGCTACTTTCACTACGTTCATCCGTTTGCCCCTATCCTTGATGCGAACGAGTTCATAACCGAGTATGAGAAAGGACGGAAGAGCCTCTTATTGCTATGGAGCATGTTCATCGCGGCGGCAAGCGTAAGATATGCCAGGTTTACTCGGTCTCTAGTACATGGCTGACTTGTGACTTAGTTTGTTGATGAAAACCTGCTTACCGAGGACTTCTATCCTTCGAGGAGAGCACTCAAGAGAGGCATGTATCAACGAGCAAAAGTGAGCGTCCCCAATGTGATCCTACTCAACTTCTCTCTAACTTGATACAAGGCCCTTTATGATGCGGACTACGAAAAAGACAAAGTCACTCTCATTCAGTCTCTCTTCCTAATGGGACACTGGTATACCAGCACGGACGACCGCGCCGGCCCATGGCACTGGAACGGCATCGCCATCAGCCTCTCTCACACCATCGGCCTCCATCGTCTCAACATGCCATGCCAACAGGCCTCCCAGGGCACGAAGCCATTCTGGAGGCGCCTCTGGTGGTCGCTGTACAGTCGTGAGGTATGGCTTTCACTGGGACTTGGCCGACCGATGCGCATTGCCTTTGACGACTTTGACACCCCTATGCCGGCAGCCTGCGACGCGGACGTCCTCTCACCCGAGGTCGCGGGGAACCTCGGCCGAAAGTACCTTCCTGGCGAGCTCGGCTTCTTGTTCGACATCTGGCTTGAGTTTGTCGGACTCAGCGCGACGCTTGGCAATATCCTTTCGACGAATTACCGGGCAAAGGGTGTGAAGCCGTCGAGAGCTGACATTGAACGGAGCGAGAACCAGATCCGGGCGTTTCAGACCCGAGTCCCGGAGGCCACAAACCAAAGTCGGGTGGTTGCATCTCATATATACCAGTTCAAACTTTACTTTGAGTAAGTTGTCGAGAAGTCTGTAATGTGCTGGGAACGGGAGCTTACGAGCGTTCAGAACATCCATCATTGTCCTTTATCGACCCTTCATCCTAGATACCCCGCGAGAGATCCCGGCCGCTGATCAAGGCAACTGGAGGACCTTTGCATGCCAGAAAACCCGGACTGCCGCGTCCAATGCGAGCGCAGCAGTGAACTCCATGATGGCGGAGGATCTTATCCGTCTATGCCACACCATCACGCAAGTCATCCACCTTGATATTGGTCTGGAGTACAACTGACGCAACGAACAGTGTCATCGCACTGGTGCCACCAATGCAGATTCACCTCTTCGAATCAACGTCGTCCAAACAAATGGCACGCCAAATGGGCAGACACAACCTTGCCTTGTGCATGGTTGCCATGGACGAGTTGCGCAAGAGCTACATCTCGGCAGAGGCGTCGTACAAACTCTTCGAGACCGCCATCAATAAAGTCGACAACGCGCCGCCTCATCAAGAATATCAACCATCTCCCGCAGCGCCCACCGCATCAACTACACCGGACGGCACAATGAATAGCAATACCTTCGCCGACTGGCCAGACGGTTACGGCCTGGGCAGCGCCAACATTATATCGAACATGTGGAGCCCCTTGCCCGGCGCATATCAGGACGACGCCTCCATATCCGGAACGCAGTAAGTGCCGCGAAGCTTTCACGAGAACACGAATCATTGACTTGGCGCAGCACCGATGCATGGCTGGACATTCAGTCGATGGACAGACTGTGGACACTCGACGACTTCAGCCTCCCGTAGAAGGGGCCAGCACCTCACCGCGACGATCAACGAACGAAGTCCGGTCCCGCCATGCCTGTGGGATGAACTTTATTTTCACTGAGCACCTCATTCCAAACCCCCAGGCTCTGCTCTCGGGGTCCTTCCGGGGCCTCTGGGTCCGTCGGACGGGGTTCTGCGATGGCGCCGACAGATATCATGTTCTGCGGACCGGTTTTCGGTCGAATCCTATCGAGACCAGATGTAACACACTCATGAACCGGCGGCGCGCCGACGAATATTGAGGTGGCTCAGCGAGGGATTGCTCCGATCCCTGAGCATTGAGACCCACTTGTTGCCGAGGCCGAGGTGCCGAGGCACTTTGGCCGCTTTGGCGCTAGCATATGATGCTCTGCCTTAGCATGGGTGCGAATTGAGCTTCAAACTCATCCGTGAAACATGGACTGCGTATCATTGATGCTAATACTGGTGGAAGTTTGATGTAAGATAGTGTAATTATACTTCTAATGAGAGAACGACGGGGTCTGAAGAAATCCTAGCTGACAGGCCAGTACAAGAGTAATTGCATGTATTTGGTGTTGATCTCTATGCCCAGAACCCCACATGAGTGAGACACGAACATCAGTGAACCTACCAATCAAGCAGGAAGCTGTCTTTATACGAAGTTGGAAAGATGGTTTAGAAAACCGAAATCTGTGATCGATTCTAACAGCTATCAAAATCAATTCCATGAGTTTCAGAAGAGAGACATAAACGATCGCCCTCATCGCTACCAATGTTGCTATGGCGAACGTGTAAGCCGAGCTACCTCAGAGTTTAGCTTTCAACCCTGGAATCGCCTCCTTGGCTCCTGGTTTCCACCACGGCCAGAATGGAAACTCAGATCTATCAATGTCTCCAGCAAACTCTGGCTTCCTCTTTTCCATGAAAGACCTCAGACCCTCGACATTGTCCGGGGACCCCGCTGAAGCAATGAAGGTCCTCGAGTCCAGCAAATGAGTTTCCTCAGGTGTGTCGGGGCAGTAAATCATCAGATCTCTCATCATCTTGGTGCTCATGAGAGATGTGTTCTCCGCCATATCAACCGCCGTGCCTACGGCATAATTCAGAGTGGCTTCCGGTGTCGGGAGAATGTTCGAGAACAGGCCGCTGACCATAGGGTCCGACGCAGCATACGTGTTGCCCGTCGCCGTCATATGCATCGCCCTTGCGAGGCCAACAAGCTTGGGAAGGTAAAAGGCACTGACGGATTCCATGGTGAATCCCCGACGAGCGAAAGGCATGCTGAGCTTTGCATCCTTCCACGCCACTCGGATTGTGGCTGACAGAATCGAGGTTAGGCCAAAACCTGCCGCAGCACCGTTGACGGCTACGATTGTTGGTTTGATGCAGTTGGAAATAGCCAGAGCAACTCTGCCACCTCTTTACACAAGTATTAGCAGCTGCATTTAGATGTAAGTAGTGGGTGACTTACGGGTCCTTCCATTCCTTCATTGTCTTTTCGTTCTGCTTGATCTTCAAAAGCCCCTCCGGGCCACCCGAGAGATCCATCCCAACGCAAAAGGACTTGCCCGCGCCGGTGAGCACAATGGCTCGTACGCGTGTATCTCTATTGAAGAGATTGAATGCTGATTCGAGCTCTGTGAGGATATTCTCGTTGACCGCATTGTGTCTCTTGGGTCTGTTGAGAGTGACGATGACTACTTTGGTCGCAGTAGGCGCATCGGCAGGGACATGGCTAATCAAGATGTCCTTGTAGCCCGCAGATGTGTACGACTGAGGGATTGCTGTATTATTAGAATGAGACATGGTACGAAAGGGCTTGTTTGAATCAATCGCTGGATTCTGTGGACGGGTCTGTTCAGTAAGAATTCACTGCAGTGTTTGCTTGATCTCTCGGCTCCTTTCCTCGGCGGATCTAATACGATTTCTCTTTTAAATTCAACGGCAATCGCATCTAAGATTGATTGTCCTACACCTCGGTATTAATTCATCCCCTCTCTGGGTTGGACGACACCATTTGAATAAAGTTCGCGATGAACAATGCCGAAGTCACTGGTGACTGGACTGATCCGTTAGCTTATGATGTGCTCTTTTACTTCGATGGTAAAAGCGAGTTGACGTTGGGAGTCACTACCAGTTACCTGGTGTCCAGCCGTATGCCATAATCACGCTGTACAGTCTGATCCCCGTAACTCTTGGACCTCTTGACGGAGTACTCCGTACGGACTGCCGGAAGTCTCGGCGGCCCACAAAGTACCGAGGTCCGTCAATGATCCCAAACACAGGTGCCTTCCATTGTAGTGTTGTGTGGATATTGATTGCTCCCAGAAGTTGGGGATTTTGGACGAAGCATCCTATCTGGGGATGTCCCCGACGCAGGCTTGATCAACTTGTTTGTAGAGTTGTGGTGCCTGATCGAAAACCCTCCTCAACAGATAGCACGATGGAATCTCAACAGATGCGGGGATATCTACCAGATGAAGAGAAGATCCAAGATGTAGGTTGCTATCGTGATTGTTGACGCACAGGTTGTTGAGAGTTTGCGGGAACAATCATGACGCAGCTTTCTTATTTGAATGCTTTCTGCGATCCATGGCTTAGGAGCTCCAACATCGTGTATGCAGCAGTTCAAACTCAATTGCGAAGCATCAAGAGAGTCTTCAACGAAAACGGAACAATGGCCGTTGCGTGGAGTAGTCTTGCACCTTACGGGCACACTGTCCACTCGCTCTTTACCTTCAAGGCATTGGTGCTTGGGCTAGCGTTAGCCAATGTCAAGAGCTGGCATTTCATGTGGACGGTAAGTCAACGAGAGTCAACGGAAACTGCGTATCATGCCTTTGACTCTAGACAATACAGATCCGATTTCTACGCGCATTCATTCGACGCCTGACCGACACCGCGCCCCCGAAGCACCTGAGCCCACGATGCCTCTTCCTGCCAGCGATCTCCGCCACCCGCTCGCCGATGCTAGAGTGCGACTACAACATGCACAAGTCGAACTCGACCTACTTCACCGATCTCGACATATCACGGGGCAATATCAGTCTTGTCCTCTTTCGCAAACCCTTCAACCCGTTCCCTGGACCAGACCATTTCATCATGATCCTCGGGGGCGCAAATTGTGTCTGGCGCAAGGAGATCGCACCTTACGAGGCATACGAGTTGTGGACGAGGGTGTTGACATGGGACGAGAAGTGGATTTACCTGGTCTCCCATTTCGTCAAGGCTGGCAAGTTCGTACCTAGCGAGTATGCGATGCAGCCTGGCTCGACGGCAAAGAAGAGCAGGAGTCGAGGAAATACGGTGAATGACCCTCAAAAGGCCGTGTTTGCGTCTTCGATTGCGAGATATGTTTTCAAGAACGGAAGGAAGACCGTACCTCCTAAGAAGGCTTTGCTGGAGTGCGGCTTGCTGCCTGGCGACGAAGCCGAGCTGGCTGAGGTTGAAAGGTTGCGGCTGAAATGGCTTTCTGTCGCTCAACTCAAGTCGGGCTGGGATGCCGTCCACGAGTTGTTCGAACCGGGGGAGCTTGCTCTCGGCCGGTACACTGACCTATGGTGGCGGTAGGGTCTTCCTTGCGACTGCGATGAAGGAACGGCTCACCGTGAGCAAATACGAGTTTAAGGTTCCCTACTAGACTTGGATGGCTTGTTGCAGGTTAATGAAAAGACATATTGATGTACATGTTCCCGTGGTATGCAGAAACTTTGATATCAATTGACGGCACAAATATTCTTCATGGTTGGCGGTACGACCAAGTGTCACTGCTTTTGTTTTGTCTCCGAAGTTTACGCTGCGGCACTTCGCAGCATGGTCCGCCTTGCATTGACGGCGGAGCTGGCTTGCTGTGTGCTGATGGGGGCAGAAAGTAATCCTCTGCTTGCAATTGGAGAATTGAGATAAACGCCGGCGGTGAAAATCCAAGACATCGTGTCCCGCATCCCACATTCCCTAGGGCTGGGCGAGCTGGGTACGTGTCAGTCACCCTGTGTCGGGCCCATTCCCCGATCTGCAGTCTTAAACTCTAGAAGTTTAGGGCGCTCAGCTGGCGTTATGTTGCGTCATTATGTCTATGTTCCCCGCAAAGTGCAAACGAGAACGAGCCGTCGAATGTACCAAAGCAAGGCATTGTAGCTGGAGTCACGGATGACATATGCGTTGGGCAGACTGCTGACAATGGCGCGGGCAAGCATAGGAACGTCAAGTTTGTGGTTTAAGCTCAACCACAAACCATGGGAACTCACGATGGCCGACAGCCAAAACAAACTGCCGGCGAACCGTGGAATCCGTGGTGCGGCGACGGAGCGGGAGGCGTGCTATCTCGGTCTGGCCGACGGAACGGGATGGAGCAATTTGGCTGCCGGCACTTTACACGAACTGCGCCCGCGCGGAACGGGTTAGGGGCGGTGTTCATCGCTGCGTGTGCCGTGTGTGCCTGTCAAGGAGCATGCGCTAGGGGATCTGATCTCGGGAATGGCACCCCTGGATGGAGGGGCCGTAACATGCACTCATCCCTAGGTGGTCTAGGCAAACGGTTGGGTCCGGCACTGCTGCGTTGTAACTTGTTGGGGGCCTTGTTTTGTCTGAGTGGTTTCTGGGCAGACTCTTCAAGGAGAAATGGGCTCATGAATCGGTGGCCTCGGCACAAGCAACCGCTCTGCGCGTTTTCTAATCACTCTAATCAGCATTGGATCGTGATAGGGCCAAGAACGGGGGCTCAAATCCGATCCTGCAGTGCTGACCGAAGGGAACACGACCCCTGACTCACCGCCCACAGGCCGCATGTTAAGCGTCTTACGGCGTACATGGCTCTCTCCGCCTTAGTGTTGTCGTACCGTCTATTATGCGTACAGGCGCAAGTAGATTATCTTTTTCTGAATTTCCATAGGTCGTCCGCCCAAGACCGCCGTCGGAGACTCGAGTGAGACGGAGTAGGAGGATCGGCTGGTCGGACGGTCGGATGGTGGAAGGGAACTTGATCAATGGCAAAACACGTTGAACCAAACAAACTCGACACTGAAAGTCTGACAGACAGCACTGGAGCTTCTGAAGTCGGCAGCGGATTTGGGATGGCGCCGAATGCCTTGTTTCACTGCAGACGGGGACGGGCGGGATGACCGACTTGGGCGACAAGCTGGCGCGATTCCGTTCGTCTCGACCACTGACGTCGCCGGGATTAGCCCACCTGTCCGTCCTGTCGCCGTGGAAAAGTGGGAATTGGGAAATCTTTTTTCGGGCATGATATCAGCGTTCATCCTGGCGCTCCACGCATGATGATGGGACCGAGGCATAACTCCAACACCGCGACGAGGGAGATTAGCCACGTCCGTTTATGGGGCCAAGCCTTTTGCAATTGTGAATATTATCAGCCTCGAATCCCTTCTTTTTAAAGACCGGCTTCGTTCTCTTCTGATCCAAGCTAAGGTGCATTGGGAGATCCGAGTCTGTACATCCAACACGCCCACACATCACTCAACACTACCACCACCACCACCAAACACATCACACAAGAAACATGTCAGAAACAGTACCGATCCCTGAGCCCTATGGGCTGCCGCTTCTCGGCAACATTAACGACATCGACCCTGAATTCCCTCTCGGGTCCATGACCTCGCTGGCCGACCAGTACGGTAAGCTTACACCCCTGGCTGCGGCCCCTATCCTATCGATGACAAGCATCTGACACCTGTGCGCCAAGGCGAGATCTACCGCCTGCATTTCCCTGGACGGTCTCTGGTGTTCGTCTCAACGCAAGCTCTGGTCAACGAGACCTGTGACGAGAAGAGATTCAAGAAGTGCGTAAACTCAGCACTGAATGTAAGTCGCCTTCGTCCCATAGAATTTTTGAAAATTTTGAGTTCTAACATCCACCCAGGAAATCAGAGATGGCGTGCACGATGGTCTTTTCACAGTAAGTTTCGGCGGGTTCATCAGGATTAGGCATTGGAAAATGAGCAGCTCTTGACCGCGAGAATAGGCGAAGATGGGCGAGGAGAACTGGGGGATTGCGCACCGCGTCCTCATGCCTGCATTCGGTCCCCTCTCGATTCGCAACATGTTCGACGAGATGCACGATATCGCCACACAACTGACGCTAAAATGGGCGCGATATGGCCCTGATGAACCGATCATGGTTACCGACGACTTCACGCGACTCACCCTCGATACTCTCGCGTTGTGCTCTATGGGATATCGTTTCAACAGCTACTACTCACCGACCCTTCACCCTTTTATCGAGGCTATGGGCGATTTCCTGACTGAGGCTGGCAACAAGCCCCGCAGGCCGCCTCTGCCTGGCGTCTTCTTCCGCGCGAAGGACCAGAAGTTCAAGGACGACATTGAGATTCTCAGAAACACCGCCAAGGGAGTTTTGGAATCAAGAAAGGCCGAGGGCGACAAGAGCACCCGCCGCGATTTGCTCACTGCCATGTTGGAGGGTGTTGACACGAAGACCGGAAAGAAGATGACTGATGAGAGCATCATGGACAACCTGATTACTTTCTTGATCGCAGGACATGAGACCACATCAGGTCTCCTTTCATTCGCCTTCTATCAACTACTCAAGCACCCCGAGTGCTACCAGAAGGCCCAGCAGGAAGTCGACAGCGTCGTCGGCAAGGGCCAGATTCACGTCGACCACCTGTCTAAGCTCCCGTACATCAACGGCGTCCTTCGCGAAACCCTCCGTGTTAACGCCACCATCCCTGTGTTCAGTGTCGAGGCTTTCGAGGATACTCTGCTTGCAGGCAAGTATCCCGTGAAGGCGGGCGAGGTCATCATCAACCTGCTGGCCAAGTCTCACCTAGACCCCCTTGTTTACGGCGACGACGCCACCGAGTTCAAGCCGGAGCGCATGTTCGACGAGAACTTCAACCGCCTCCAGAAGGAATTCCCCAACTCGTGGAAGCCTTTCGGCAACGGCATGAGAGCCTGTATCGGCCGCCCCTTCGCCTGGCAGGAGGCCCTCCTAGTCATGGTCATGCTCCTCCAGAACTTTAACTTCGTCCTGGACCCCAACTACAGCTTCGGCGTCAAGCAGACTCTCACCATCAAGCCCAAGGACATGCACATGCGCGCCATCCTGCGCGATAACCTCACGCCGACGACCCTCGAGCGCCGCCTGGCCGGCCTCGCCGAGCCCGAGAAGGCGACCAACGGTAACAGCGCGAACGGAGCCGCCGCCGCCGCTCAGGAGGGCGGCAAGCCGATGACCATTCTATACGGTTCCAACAGCGGAACTTGCGAGGCTTTGGCTCAGCGCGTCGCCTCTGATGCTTCGTCCCATGGCTTCCGTGCCACCAAGATCGACTGCATGGACAGCGCCAACGGCAGCCTGCCAACCGACCAACCCGTCATCATCATCACGGCTTCATACGAGGGCCAGCCCCCTGACAACGCAGGCCACTTTGTTGCTTGGATTGAGGGCCAGGACAAGGAGAAGTCACCCCTCAAGGGCGTTAACTACGCTGTCTTTGGATGTGGCCACAAGGACTGGGTGCAGACCTTCCACCGCATCCCGAAACTTGTTGACACCACTCTCGAGCAGCTCGGCGCGAGCCGTCTGGCCGAGGCTGGTCTTACGGATGCCTCGACTGGCGAGGTCTTCACCAACTTCGAGACCTGGGAAGATGATGTGCTCTGGCCTGCCCTGACCAGCAAGTACAACACTACTTCCGCCGACGACAGCAAGACAAAGGGTGTCGATGTCACCATCAGCAACCCTCGCACCTCGACTCTTCGCCAGGACGTTAAGGAGGCCTCCGTGGTTAAGACTGAGACCTTGACCAAGGGTGGAGATCCCAGGAGCATCAAGAAGCACATCGAGATCAAGTTGCCTGAGGGCATGACCTACACTGCTGGCGACTACCTGGCTGTCCTGCCGATCAATCCCAAAGAGACCGTTCACCGCGCGATGCGCCGCTTCCACCTTGCCCGCGATGCTCATCTCAGCATCAAGACTGACGGACCTACGTCCCTCCCTGTCGACACCTCCATCCCCGCCGATGACATCCTCAGCCATTACGTGGAGCTTTCGCAGCCCGCAACAAAGAGGGTGAGTAACATATGCTGAACGAACTCGCACGGATAAAAGCTAACCAATCTCAAGAACCTCCTTGCTCTCGCAGAATACGTCAAGGATGAAGACACAAAGGCCAACCTGACCCGTCTGTCTGGAGATGCCTACGCCGACGAGATCAGCACGAAGCGCGTCTCCGTTCTCGACCTGCTCGAGCGTCACCCCTCCATCGACTTGCCGATCGGCGTGTTCCTAACCATGCTGCCCCCCATGCGCGTCAGACAGTACTCCATCTCCTCTTCACCCATGGCCTACCCCTCCAACGTCACCCTCACCTTCTCCGTTCTCAACGAGCCGTCCCTCTCCGGCCAAGGCCCGCACATCGGTGTCGCGTCCTCCTACCTCGACTCGTTGGCCGAGGGCGACACCCTCCACGTCGCCATCCGCCCATCTCACGCGGCCTTCAGCCTCCCTTCCGACCCCGAGAGGACGCCCATGATCTGCGTCGCCGCCGGCACCGGCCTCGCGCCCTTCCGCGGCTTCATTCAGGAGCGCGCCACCATGATCGCCGCCGGCAGAACCCTGGCTCCCGCGCTCCTGTTCTTCGGCTGCAGATCCCCAGAGCACGACGATCTCTACCGCGAGCAGTTCGACAAGTGGGAGGCCCTCGGCGCCGTCTCGGTGCGCCGCGCTTTCAGCCGCGACTGCGACAAGAGCGAAGGTTGCAAGCATGTCCAGGACCGCATGTGGAAGGACCGCGAGGAGCTTCTGGACCTGTGGAAGCAGGGTGCCAAGGCCTATGTGTGCGGCTCCCGCGGCGTGGCTGAGTCGGCCAAGGAGACCATCATCAAGATCAAGGTCGAGACGGAGAAGGCCAAGGGCGAGGAGGTTGACCCGGAGAACATGAAGGAATGGTTCGAGTCGCTCAGGAACATGCGCTACGTCACGGATGTTTTCGACTAAGCAGACTGCGAGTGTGGTATAGATATCAAACTTATAGACGGGGGACTGGAGTTCAAGCGACTTGATAACATAGAATAAATACCCGGCAACTAGACAATCAAAACTGTTGCTTTTCACTGGGATTTGGTCACATTTTCTCTATGTTATGCATTATCTACGGTGATGTTATTTCCTGATCGGGACGCCAGAGGCATCTGGTTGGTTCGGAGTTGCTCACCCTCGTCTTGGCTAACCAACGCCAAGAATGGTGGTACCGACGACAACAAACAATCACTTTTCTACCAGAAGCCTTGAGTCTTGTACAGTAGTCGGACAGACAAGCCGAACTGCCGACTCAATTACATTTTCAGTTGCTCGCGCGGTTAAAAGTTCCGAGGAAGGAGGTCAGATTGGCCGTTCTTCAGCTGAGCGGACGATGGGCGTCTTCCCGCTCGGTGATCGCGCTCCACTCGTCCCGTCGGACAACGAACGCGGGCCGGTTGACTTTCACAGACGAAGTTTAACTAGTTCCCCGGAGCTCCGGGTAAAACTTGCGGACATAGCGTTGCATGTGGACTGGACAGTCTACAACTGCCGGTGGCATCGAACCAAGCTTTCTTTCAAGGGAACCCCTGATCGTTCATCTCTACACCCTCCCATCTCCTCGGTACGATTCTTAGAGAACGCCGATGTAATGGGAATATGACGCATCTTGATGACTGAATGCTTACCTGCTCTTCGGCATCACTTGCGATAAGCCGGTTGTAGCTCAACAGACGTAGGGAGACTTCCGTTGTGGCATGGCCCAGACCTCCAGCACCCAGACTAGTCATTGTACGCACAAGATTCATGGCCGCATATATCGTATCGAGACCGAGACGAAGGCCCCAAAAAACATCCGCGAAGCTATGGCCAAGCTTCCCAGCTTCCCCGCACGAGTGGACGGATTGCCGAGGCATAACTACCGTCTACCGCAGATGTTGGGACGAATAGTTGCAATGAGTCTCAGGCATCGTCTCCTAAGTAATACCTCAAACGTCGAGAAGCCCATTCAATATATTCAGGTAGGCATGGTTAGAGAGATGCGAGGTGGGTGGCAGACTTGAGGGAAGGGACGGCGAACTACAGCCCACATAGTCTATACGACTCGTGAACGATCACCAGATTTTTATCGGAGAAACAGAAAGACATCGTGGAGTGCCACGTAAACGTAACATATTGGTTAGCCTTGCCCAATTAATTGACATTTATCATGATGCCGCGAGGCGTAAGATTTGGCCATGCGTCATTCAACAATCTTCAAGGTGACACCCAGATAGATGGACGTTTTCGGCACCCACTTTCCTCTTGCGCTTCGGCGCCGAACCGCCAGTTCTGCCGCACTTTTGTGGCCAAGGACCGGCGGCCGCAATTAAGCGACACGGGGACTCAGCCCCCAACTCCGGCCGACCCGGGGAAGAAACTCTGTAACGAATGCAGGCAAACCCAATTCGTAGCTGGCCGTAGAACCATCATTCTACCGAAATAGACTCCCTCGGTTTTAAACTTCCCCTCGTTATCTCCCTCTATTTGCTTAGAAATGCCGCGAATCCCTCACGTGTCGTCCCATCTCTGTTGCTAGAACCGAGGGACAGCCGAGTGCATATAGAAGATGCTGGGCTCCCACTCCCCTACCACATAAACGTATTGCAGTCTCATTCATGTTTAGCAGTGATTTGACTCGACAACTAAACCAACAGCAAACATGGCAACTACAACCATACAAGTCACGGAGCCCGCCACCCTCCGCTCTAATGGAAATCTCACGGTCCCCAACATCATTGATCAGAGGGCCGCGTATGAGCCTCTGAGAGAAGCGTGCTCCATTCCCCGCACCGCCAATCCAAGCGATGGTTGGAAAATTATCACGTACAAGGAACTGGCCAATTGTGTCAACTATATGGCCCAGGTGATCTTGCAGAATTATGGTGCACCTCCGAAAGACACCTTTCCCACAATTTGCTACATTGGGCCAAATGACATTAGATACGGGGTAAGCAAAGATACTTGAAATACGAACACAATCTTGAGCTGTTCCAAGACTGACCATCGCATAGATTATGATTGTTGCCGCCATCAAGGCTGGCTATAAGGTTGTGTTTCATTTCTGCAGCACGCCTGTCAATGTTGACTGACAATTTTTCAAGTCCCTCTTCGTGTCCCCAAGAAACCCTCTCGAGGCACAATTGAATCTCTTCAATCTTTCCAACTGCCAGATTGTGGCACGCCCAAAGTCTCACACTGCCGTAGTCGATTTATGGTTGAAGAACCGACCAATGGACGTTCTCGAAGTCGAGGACCTGGAATCCATCTTAGCACAGCCAGAGGTTCCCTCCATCCCTTACACGAAGACTCAGGCCGAGGCCGAGTGGGATCCCTTTGTCGTTCTTCACACTAGCGGTAGTACAGGACTTCCGAAGCCAATCGTTGTCAAGCATGGATCTGTCGCCATGACCGACACTCTTCGCCAATTGCCCCCCTGGAATGGTACTGTGCCCACTGGGCAGGCTATGAATGCCAGAACCAAACGGCACTTCAGTCCCAGTAAGTGTTATCCTCACCTCACAGAATGACCTCCTCTGACGCGATCGACAGTGCCTTTGTTTCACGCTGGTGGCGTTTATGGTTTTCTTGGCACCATGGTTTTGGGAGGAAAGCCTCTTGCACTTCCTTACGCTGACCGTCCTCTGACTCCTGAACTTTGCATCGAGTGCATTAAATACTCGAAGGCGGACAGTGCTGGACTTCCTCCCTCAGTCTTGGAGGAAATTTCTCACCGCCCCGAGCAAATCGCAGAATTGAAGAACCTTGCATTTGTCGGGTTTGGAGGCGGTAGGTGCAGCTGATGTGGAAATGGTACGGTGACTGACAGCCTTGGAGGTCCTTTGAGTCAGGAGGCCGGCGACACGTTGGTTAGAAACGGAGTCCATCTGATTAATATCATTGGTGCGACTGAGTAGGTTTCCCATCCTCCTCTTCGGCTTGACAACTTACGTCTTCCAGGACTCTGCCCATATGCGTGTGGTACCAAAAGAACCCGGAGCTTTGGCAGTATTTCATTTACAATGATGAATACTCTGGACTCGAATGGCGCAGGGCAACGGGTGAAGACAACGTCTACGAGATGGTCATTACTCGCAAGTCGAAGCAAGTGCCAATCCAAGGAATCTTCTACACTTTCCCGGACAAGGAAGAGTACAACACCAGCGATTTGTACAAGCCTCATCCGACGTTGCCGAACCATTGGAAGTTTTACGGCAGAGCGGACAACATTCTCAACCTTTCCAATGGAGAGAAGTTGAATCCTACCGATATGGAAGACATCATCATGGGCCACGCTGAAGTGCGGAACGCGCTCATCGTTGGGGCCTGGAAGTTCCAGCCTGCACTCATTGTCGAGCCCATGACATATCCGAAGACCAAGGAGCAAGAAGACGACTTGATTGACCGCTTGATGCCGACAATCGCCGAGGCAAACAAAATCATTGGTAGGCAGCCAAGACCTCAGCTATGTTGACCCTAGTTGTTGTACTGATATCCCTATTAGCTACGCATGGGCGGCTTGTCAGACATTTGATCATGTTGGCTAAGCCCGAGAAGCCGTTCCTCCTAGCTGACAAAGGAACTGTGAAGAGAGCCGCCACGGTCAAATTGTATCACGATGAGATCGAGGACCTTTATGCCAACCCCAGGGAGATTCCCCTCGACAGAGTTCCACGTCTTGATCTCACCTCTGAGGCTGCGCTTGCCCAGTCGATTGAGAAGCTCTTCCGTGAGCATCTTGGAGTGCCTCGCATGGAACCCAACACCGATTTCTTTGCTGCTGGCATGGACTCTCTCCAGATAATTACTGCTGCTCGACTTGTCACCGCAAGCCTTCGTGTCACGGACAAGGCTTACAGCGGAGCTAATATCGAAGCGCGCGATATGTATACTCACGCAAGCCCTATTAAGCTTGCCAGCCACATCGTCCAGAACATTGTTCGTGGCCAGGCAAATGGAGAGGCCAGCTCCGATGGTCCCAGCGTTGAACCTATGAAGGAGCTCTACAATCGCCTTTCACAGAACTTGATCCATGCCAAGCCTGGTAGACCAGAGGCTCGGAAGAGTAACCAGACTGTCATCTTGACCGGGTCTACGGGTAACATGGGCTCGTATCTTCTTGACGAGCTGGTCCGGAACCCTCAAGTCAGCAAGGTCATCTGTTTCAACAGATCTCCCGACGGAGGTGCTGGCAAGCAAGAGAAGGCAATGGAGGAGCGCGGATTAGTGTCTCCCAGCAAGAGCGGCAAAGTCGAATTCTTCCACACCAATCTGGCACAGCCGAACATGGGCTTGCGCGAGGAGGTCTATGGACGTCTTTTGAAGGAAGTCGACCGTGTGGTTCACAACGCGTGGGCCGTGAACTTCAACATGCCCTTCGAGGCATTCGAGCCTCACGTCAAAGGCGTGCGCAACTTGGCCGACTTCGCTGCGAAAGCAGACAGACGTGTCGTCATGGTGTTTGTCTCTACCATCGGCACTGTGAGTGGCTGGACTCCGGATCGTGGTCCGGTTCCAGAGGAATCTCTCCGAGGAGATTGGAAGATCGGCGGTGGTATCGGATACGGCAGGAGCAAGCTCGTGTCCAGCATGATCTTGGAGGATGCCGCAAAGGTCGGAGACTTCCCGTTATCAGTGGTTCGCGTCGGACAGATCGCTGGACCTCTTGCCGAGCAAGGTGCCTGGAGTCGTCAGGAGTGGCTGCCATCCATCATCGCCAGCAGTCTCCACATCAAGGCACTGCCAAAGAACCTAGCCACCATGAATGAGGTGTCTTGGGTTCCTGTGGAGATCATGTCAAGAATGATCTTGGATGTTGGCGGCCTTACGAAGGAATCGACTGAGTACCACGAAGGGTACTTCACTGGTGCCAACCCCTCTCCGACATCATTTGATAAGTTCGTGCCTGCTATTCAGCAGTACTACGGCAAAAGCCGTCTTCCCGACCTTGTGACGTTCCCTGAGTGGGTCAAGCGTCTCGAGGCGAGCAAGACGGCCAGCAGAGATTCGGGTGCCGAGCGCAACCCTGGGTTGAAGTTGTTGGACTTCTACCGCGGGGTATCGCAGGGAGATGAGAAGACGACGAAGGAGTTCATCACAAAGAGGACAGCAGCAGCAAGTCCATCTCTCCGGTCAGTCGGACCTGTTACGCCGGAGTTGATGATCCATTGGTGCAAGCAGTGGAAGTACGAGACTCCTGCTACAGCTCGTGCTGGTCGTTTGTAATCAGTTGGTTTTCTGCGGGGTGTTGATGATAAATGTAGACTGAGAAACAGATTGAATCGAAGAGACTTTGACTGTTGCCACGCTACACATGTCATTTCCAAATGTGACAGCTCTTAGAGTAGGGTGCTTGGTCTACCCTTTTACGTGACCCCGGCACTTGCGATAGTTTCTTTCTCCTGAATTACATGTGGCTCATGTAATTCGGTCCACCAAGAATATTGGAGAAAGGTCAGAGGGCCTGGAACCTCTCACATTTCTCGCCTCAGCCCTTTCTTGGCAGCGATTTTGCGCTTATGCAGCTAGCCCACCAACTTCGAAGATCGTGCCTCAGTGAGACAGACGTAGGTACGCACCAAGCACAGATGCCCATAGGATGCAACACTTGGTAGTCACCGAGATTTTCCAGGTTCGATACGAGATTCGTTGCAATTAGATACACTCCTTCGAAGACCTACACCAAGCCTGGAGCTTTGTCGAAATGAAGAGCGCATATTCACTTGACGTTGCGCTAAGCTTCCCCGCCTCTTTGCCAGAACATGCGTCGAATGGCAATGTCCAATGACAATAGAGTGGCTAATCAGCCGATCACGGAGTTGTACATGGGGTTTCTGCAGGCCAGCGGCAAAGACTACAGCGATTGGCCTAGTTCAAGCCACAACGCAATATGAAGCATGTCGTCTTGCCTGTTTGTTTTCAGCTCTCCCTTAGAATGACACCGCTCGGCGCAATTGATTCCCGGGTCAACCAATCCTCATGGGTTATTTCGCGATCTGACACACTGAGCCTCTGCCAGAAATCAAGCAAAGCTTAAGCGAAGTGGCGACAGGAAGTTGCGCCCTTGGTGAATTGAGGCTCTTCGCATCAGATGCCAGCGGTAAATGAAAGACAGCACGCACTTTTTGGTACCAGTCTTCCTGCCTGATTCCATTTGCGTTTCTCTCTCATAGAATTCGCGACTAACACCAAGATCACAAGAGAAAAGAGAGTTTGACGTTGACGATGAAAAGAACTAATCCTTTTTGGATGTTTTCCATCTTTTCGCGAGCTTTTGCTTCCGATCCTTCGCTGCCCAATAGCAAAGATACCAGAGGTCTCCTTTCGGAAAGACAAACCGACTCATCTGTGAACATCCATCCCAGCCTTGACCCCGTCTTCATTGAGCAAAACTCTAGCGGTCAACTCGACGCTCGCTCTCTTTTTGCAGCCTCTTTGGTCGGCAAACATGCGAGAACAACTGCGGCAATGGTTGCTGCAAATCGTCTGAGAAATGCGTACGGTTTGGTTTGATTGACTTCTAACCCCCCCCCCCCCCCCCCCCCCCCATCCGTGAAGTGCTTCCTGATGACCTTTTGACAGTGTCCCAGCAGCTGTTGCCCTGACCTACAAGGTCCTTGCTGTGATACAGGCGGATGCTGCCCATCATATGCCTTTTGCTTTCCCTCAACGGACAAGTGCTGCTCCAAGACGTCAGAGACTTGCGGCGGAAAACTGTGTTTGGTAACTGGGTCTGTATGCTGCGGCAGTGGTACTTGGGGTTGCAAGGCCGGAGAGTCTTGCTGTTCGGACGGGTGCTGTGAGACGGGGTGGTCTTGCTGTAACAACGAACGTTGCCGTAGCGCAGGCACCAAGTGCTGCCCTGGAGCCTGTAAGAGATGCTTGCGAGAGACTCGACATGTGTGTTCTTGATTGACGGTTTCTCAGGTTGCCCATCAGGGACAGAATGTGGCAATGCATATGGAGAATGTCAAGTGCGGAGGACATCACAACGAACATCTACTCAGACGTCCTCCTCCAGCTCGAGCTCCTCAACAGCTCCACCAAGCCTGACGACACCAAAGATTCAGCCGCCAAAGATACCGACGTCAACTGCCGCCGGGAGTGCGACTAGCTCCGAATGCAAAAATGTATCGGCGACGGGTATTCCACAGCCTACTTCCTCGAATCTACCAGTCATGGAGTTCGTCTACATCAGCCCCACAGTGGCACCTGACGTAAGTTGCTACCCTATCATACCCTGAATCTTGGCTTACAGTATGGTTTAGATTCCGATCAATATCTGTCTTGGTTTGTCTCTGACCATCAGGTGCAATTCTCACACATGGCTGACAAGACCTACAGGCATTCGACACAAACTTGGACACTCAGCGCAAGAGATAGTTCTTACTTACGCTGGTGACGGCCAACGCTGTTCACACCAACGAGGCCGCGGATCAGGATGCCGAGGATGTTGTAAAGGTGTGACCAAGTCATCTGGCGCCGAAGCTGGCAGACGGACTGAATGCGACGAGTTCCCCTTCAAGTCGACTGTAGAAGGTGGTGATGGTACCTGGATCCGCTGTGTGACTGGCTGGGAGAATCAGCTACAAGGATACTACCTCAACTCGTGGTACAGAGACAACAACGTCAAGCCAGACGACCAGTTCATTGTGCGGGTGTCGAATCTCGACTGCTCAACTGTGCAGCCGGCGGATCTTCAGTCTTGTCAAAACGGAGGTGCGAGCACCTTACAGACCAGAGCAGAATCCTTGGTATCAGGATCTGAAACTGCTGTTCGACGGACGTTGGACAACAAAACCACCGTCGTCATTGCCCCCTTCGGTGACCAAGATGGCATGGGTTACGAAGCAAAAGCGCGCATGTCGACAGGGCGTCTCACCCAAGCTCGTGTGATCGACAGTGACGGGGATGAAATTACAGCAATGGGCGAGGACAATCTCAACTCACTCTACAGCGATGATGGCTTGTCCATCAAATGGGCCTTTGACGACTATGTTGGCGGAGTAGGCTTCATTGGCGAAACGCAGTCAACAAGTGTCAATTTGACTTGGGATCTTCAATCTGACGCGTCTGGGTCGAGCTCCGACTCCGAGTCTGTCGCAAGCAGATTATCATTCTCTCTCGTGTCACAATTGTACATAGCCGCGTGGTTCGGTCTGTTGATCCTGTTTTATCTCGCGTACTAAAGAACTGAGATGCTTTGGCGTGGGAATTCACGAGAGCAAAGGGCTGAGATAAATAAGATATGAACGTTGGATCAATAACTTTCTATATACATTCGTCATCAATCATCCCGCCTGGTTCATTACTAGCACCCTCCTTGTGCGTTTCTTCATTACATCAATCCATGCTGTTCAACCAAGAATCACTTACCAGCCATGAGAGTCTTGATCACCGCATTAGACGCTAATCCACCTGGCCATCCAAGTACGGGTGATCTCCTTAGCCTCATCGACAAGTCCGAGGTCAAGCAGCATCTGTACAGTGCCACGAGTAGAGCTCTCAAGGGCACTGAAGACCCATGAGTGGGTGAAGCTGGTGGCTTCACCAATGAAGACAGTGTTGAACTCCGTCTGCCAGAAAGCGGGCAGGTAGAGCTGTTGCTGAGGAACAATAGGTACGGCAAAAGCACCAGCGTGGTGCTCATCTTGCTCCCAGCAGTGACGCTCGTAGTTGCCGGTCCACATCTCGTCTGCAATCGGGCCGTGGATCTCAACCATGGCCTGCTGAATGTATGCAATATGCTCCTCAGCAGGCATCGAGCAGGCAACAACAGCATCAGCATCAGGTGCATAAGAAGTGAGCATAACTCCAGGGCCGGTGGCGTTGATGTTGTAAGACGGGTAGCAAATTTGGCCAATACCGTAGATGTCAGTACGTCCACAGCCACCGATGATGGGGTGCTCGAGGTGCTCCCAGAAGCGGGTCTTGTACTGCATCGCAACCTTTACAGCACCCAGGAAGACGGTGCGCTCGATGGCGCGACGCATCAGACTGGAGTGAGGCGGCAGCTTCCAGTACTTGAGAACATTCAGAGGAACGCTATTGAAAACGTAGTCGAAGGTCTCGGTGGTGGTGTTCTTCAACCAGGGGTTGCTGCCCGTCTGGCGCCAGGTCACGTCTAGGTTGTTCTCTTCCTCGTTGTACTGAACGCTGAAGACCTTGGTCTTGTACGCAATACGATCCTTGACGATATTCTCAAATGCAGCGGGAAGACGGCTGATGCCACCATCAACAGTACGCCACTCATTGGCCATGAAGTAGACCGTCTCAAACTCCCACATCGGCCAGACAACGTTGGAAGGGGTAGCCTCATCGGTGACATTGAGGTCTGTCTTCATCACATATCTCAAATATTCAACCTCGCTGAAGTCGAACATGCCCTGCTCAACAGCCTGCTTGTGGGCCTGGAAGACATTGGTGGCGTAGAACTTCGCCTTCTCAGGAGTCAAGTCCTTGAAATCATCCAGCGCTGCAATTGCTTCCTTGACGGCAGTCGCATTGGAGTAGGTGGTGTTGCTCTGAAGCGAGGGATCCGCAGCAATTTCCTTGCGACCTGGAACCGTGCCATCGGGACGACGCTGCTTTGTCGCAACTGGCGCATTGTCCGAAACCTGAAGCCACGGGATGAAATTGATTTGCAGGGCAGGATCGGCGTCCTTGTTGATCTCGTTGAGGACATCAGCAAGCTGATAAATCATCTTCTGGTCGTTGATGGGGTATGTCTCGTTGGTTTCGGGATCATGGATCGAATGGGGGAATCGCATAGGGCCCAGTTCATGATGTTGACCCTCATCCCAGGAGGTGCCGTTCAAGTAAGTGGTGCGAATGCGACCACCAATCCTGTCGGACGACTCCAGGATCTTCCAGTTATGGATGCCAACCGAGTCAAGCAGCAGCTGAAACCTTTGTCAGCGAGACTTCCCCAATTCAGAGTCCGAAGACCACTTACACCAGTGTGGAGACCGGAAATACCAGCACCCAAGATACCGAACGTCTTGTTCTTGACGGACGCAACAAAAACCTCATCGGGCTGCTTTTGCTTGAGGTATTCAACGCCGTCAAACCAGGGACCCATAGGGTCGGTGGAGTCAGCGAATGTGGCGCGTTTCCTCATCTTTCGGCTTTTGACGACGTGCTCCGTAGAGCGGCCGACGAGCTGGTTGTCGACAAAGGCATGCAAACATCCCGAGGTCACATCTTCAGGCACCATCCAAACAAACTTGGTAGGCCGCTGGTCAGTCCACTCAAGATGACGCTTGGCTGCCGGGTGAGATCCAATGTGGGTCCGGCCGATCTTGTGGTGTGCATCCTGGGGAGACTTTAAGTCGCAACCGCCGTAGACAATGGAAAGCTCGCCATCGAGAGATCCGTTGTACTCGATATTGATGTTGCGGATGCCATTGCTCTCGACTTCAAATGGCCCCTTGAAGGAGATGGTGTCCCGGAAGACAGGCTCTGCAACCGCTGATTGGCAAAAAGTTGCTGCAGCAGTAAGGAGGGTAGACCACCGAGCCGCCATGTTGTCTTGTTGATTGGCGAGAAGACGAGAACAAGTGAAGAGCTGATCAGAACGAAGACCCAAGGGTAGCAGGCAAGTCTGCCCGCTCTTATTCAAATGCCCCGACTACGGCTCTCCGACGTTCATGAGGCTCAACCGAGTGAAGTGCCATCAAACACCTTGATGGTTATTACAAAGGCTTAGCAGACCATTTGAAAACTGCCTATCATCTATTTAGATTAAGACCGGTTCCGTTACCGAAGGTCTTTCGGCGTGGAGGCTGGGTTTAGTCGATTTCTCGTGTCATGCCCAGAGGCTCGTTTACCGACTATCAGGGCCCGGCTCCGCTGTCACTGCAACAACGTGGGATGAACGCACGAGGGTGGCGCAGCCGAGCAAACAAGATCGCGGGAAAAGTAATCGCGCGTATGTCATTGTCCTGGGTTTTAGAGTTCATGTTCACTCTCGTTACCCAAAATCTCATATCGTTGGTGTCTTGGCAAGAGGGGACTTGACCAGGGGTTCACCGGGCCGGTCTTTCACAGACCCCCGGCATCGGGACCGCGGGGAACCCGGCTTTGAAAGAAAGAAGCGAGCGTCGGCTCTCAACTTCTTATCAACATATCAACGGTAATTCTAATATTAAAACATTCTCTCGGCCTGCATTAGAATGGTCTTAGACTTGCGTGACGAGAGATGGCATAATCGGTTGTAGGAAGAAAAAGGAAGCTGGTTCATTGAGAACAGCGGTCGCTTCAGGGGTGTTAGGTAATAAGTTGCAGAGGAAATCCAGGAAACGGGGGTCTCAAAGTGGATATCTGGAGGCATTGAGCCCCATCAGGCAACTCAAAAACAATAGTACCCAGTTAGACGGCAACGTGGTCGATGCCTCTGGGGCAAATCAACATCCACTCGAAAATCTCACTGTGCTTAGAAAAGGGATTCATGATGTTGGGCAATCTTAGGTTGATCATCTCCGAACCTCGGATGAGCCTCGATGCTGTTCACGTTCTCCGAGCACCGAGGATAAAAGCGGTGAAAGCGTGGTGGATCGCGGTAAAAGTTTTGTCGCGTTGACAAGTAAACGCCAAGAGGCAAAGCTTGGCATGACAAGCCTGGATCTCTTGGCTAGCGATAAGTTATCTGATCATTGGAAAATTGCCGGTCGAAAATCCGGCACGGAAAATTCTTGCATCTGTTTACTTGGCACGGAGATACGTTGCCGATCTCCATGTTGTTGGGTTGAACTTCAAGCTTGGCTCCGGACTCTTCCACAACCGCAGCTAGTTGATTACGGTTACGAACGCTGGAGTAATCCAGCCTTAATTGTTGTCTACCTACCTTACGTGACCAAAGAAACTGTCATTCTGACTAAGAAAATGAGGTTTTATCCAAATATACATAGTTCTACGTCAATGTTCGTCGCCTAGCAAATGCCCAAACATTAACATGACCAGAAACGACATTTGGCTCTTGAAGTCCAAGGTACGCTTCGAAAGCGTTGCGAATTGAATCATTTGTACTTTAAGCGGCAAATATCATTCCGCTATTCCACAGAACCGTCGACCTTTGAATCGGCAACAGAAATAGCGGTTGTCAATTGAGTATTTTCAGCGGGTAGCAACTGCTCGGATTCTCAGTTGTCTTTGACTACTATCTTCTCAGCAAGCTCTCGATTGTTTGATTTCAAGACTTGGCACATGATTCGACCAGTAGAAACGATTGTTCTTATTATTTTTTTTCCCTTATGCACTTTGGCATACTGTGTCGACTAACGGAATCTTTTGTGGAAACATCACCATGAACACCCAGCAGAGCATGGATCGAGAAAAGAAGCCTCCTAGAAGGGCTGCCCAGAATACATGTCTACGTCATGTTCAACGCTCAGACCTCCATCTTCTTTGAATACCTACGCCTTTCTGAGGGACGAGCGTGGAGATAGCCTTCCTCCCTTGCGCAGACCGCGATCTGATGTATACTTTGTGCTAATGAAAATGAGTCTTTATTATGAATCATACGCACTTCTCGATGCCCTTGAAGGATGGTCCCTAACTTCTGACTAGAAAGTCGCTCAAGCCGTGCTCCAAAGTGAAGGGCCAAAGCCAAGGAACTATCCCGCCTCATTCATGATATAATCTTGGTGTCGATACATCAAAGCTAGTCAGCATTAACGGAAATTACCTCATGATGGTGTTGAGACGTCATAAGAATGCCTCTCGAAAAGGTACCGTAGAATTGGGTATGACGTCGATACGGAAAATATTTGGGAAGCTTGGGGTAAAAGCCAACTTTGGCAAACACTGTCATCTGGCGAGAACTCCTGGCTAATGAACTGGTCCCACATTCAAGCTGTGTCTCTATAATTCGTTGCCGACTTGTAATCACTATTTAATCCAGATTCTACATGAAATTGCCCGAGAAACAATCACCCGTCCAAAAAGTGTTTGTCAAAACACGTTCATCCCAGACCGCCGACTGCAATGATGCGACGCCTCCTGAATTATGCTGGCGACAATTAGCTCAGACGCGATGCGGATGCATAATCTTCGAGTACTCCTCAATCTGATCAAGCCCAAGACTCCTAGGTTGACTAATGTGGATACCTGTGGCCGAGTCGCCCGCAGACGGAGCACGAGCTGCTTGGTCTCGCACATTTTAGTTCCCATGGTGCTAACCATCGTGCCCCTCCGAGATGAATGACTTATCGTCGCGTTCTATTCTTGGATGCTTTCCCTCACTACGACGTCTCCCATCTCCAACGTTAAGTGGGATCTCTCATCTGGGACTACGGCCGCAGGGCGGTCTGATTTGAGTGGCTCCACGGCAAGCGCGGCACATCGCGGGCGGGCAGACAATCATACACGCGAATCATAATACCCCCGCGGAAACAACGAGTTTTACCTATTCAACGGATGGACCACACGATCGTCTGCCTGCCATCCAGTTGGGCCTTATCCACTCTGTCCCACTCTGTTATTGCACACATGGGATGTTATTACGAGCCTAAATGCTGACCATCGGCGCCCTTTTCCACGCCGAATCCACGAACATCCATGGCTTCGACGCGGCTCTCGAACATCCCGTGAAGAGGAATATGCAGGTCCGCAACCAAAAGACTAGCCGACAGCTTTTGCCCTGAAGTTAACTCAACTGTCAAGAAAAGTCGGATGCTACTGCCGATATGACGAGAGTAACGAGAGGGCCCGAAGATCCCTCCTCCAGGAACAGGAAGCTTACTTATTTCCTAATTCGTCTGAAGAGACCAAACCGTTTCATTCCCTAACTTTAACAACGACCGTCCACGCGCTTTGACGAGCGTTGGTGGTGTGTGGCCCGTGTCCTCTGGACCATTGTTTCGTTTCACGTTCCATGAATCGTCAAGTGCTCCCGGTATTCTGGTGATGAAGAGACGGGGTAAATGCACTAGAACAAACGCCAAATTATGGTTGTCATCCAGTCTCAGATAATCAGGCTGATGAACTTAGAGCTGGTTGGAAGGTCGGTATTCGAAACAGATCCCAACTACGGCTAGACGACGCAGGTCATACGCGCGTTTGGCTGAAGAGGAAAACAGACCAGAAGGAAAGGACTGGGTAATATTATTTGGTCTGCGTGACAAGTAAGGGATATTTGCGCCAAGGAGTTGGGAGAGGAGTGACGGCGTCGTAAGCGTCTCCTGTCGCGAACGTTCGCTAGATAAGCCTCAGTTCAAGAACACAGCAGAACATGAAAGTCACAAGGAAGAGGTAGTCAATAGTTGAGTCAGCACCAAGATGTATTGCCAAACGAGTGATTAAGAAAGTCCATACTCCAGCTAGAGCAGGCAGTCATATCTCATTATCAGTACCAGTACTGTTACAGATGATCCTCCAAAGAAAGACTACCAATCCCACCAGTTCTCAATCTTGGAATATGTGCATGTGAACCCATTTACTCCTCATCCTCGATCTCAGCCTCGGTGGCGCGCTTCATCATGCGCTTGAAGGCCTGCTCAGTCTCCTGAACGGCGCGGGCGAGGTTGCGGCGAGCCGCGGCGGGGGTGTTGCCAGGCTGGTTCATCTGAACGGGAACGACACCGCCGAAGGGGCCGGCGCGAGCGGCGTTCTGGCAGCGGACCAAGCAGACATTGTTCTGTCCAGCAACGGTACCAGTGCAAGCCTGGTCAGCGGGGATCTGGGCCCTGAGAGGGAAGTCGGTCATGGCACCATCCTGAGTGATTGTCAGCGTTGTATCGCGCGTTTGTCCAAATGATTTACTTACACGGTTGCGGGAGTTCTGGCCCGGGGGAGTGGTGACAACGTTGATGTTGGTCCAGGAGGCACCAGTGGCATCAGAGTTGATCATGCAGTCGTAGGGGCCACCACCGTCACCGTTGACCTGGTGGAGAGTCATGTCGATGGTTCCGCCAGCGCGGACCTGGGGAAGCTGGTCACCAGTCATGGCCATGATGGCCTTGGTGCCAGTCTCGAGATCGTTCTGGCCAGCGCCAACGGTCTCGCCGAAGGTGTCGGCGGAGGCACCCTTGAAGCGGGTGGAATCGGCCTGGAAGGGATCGCGGCGAGTGCCATCACGGGGAGTGCTGGGGTCGACGCCGAGAGCCATGGCGGATCCGCCGAGCTCACCGGTGGCACCGATGATGGCAGCGTGGCCAGCCACCAACTGGGCGGCGGCGAGGACGGAGGCAGCGACGGCGGCTCTGAGAGACATGTTGACTAAGTTAGATAATAAGAAGCTCCTTGCCAGAGGAGGTTAAGACTATTGAATCCTGCCGGAGGAGGAAGAGAAACCTAAAGAGAGAGAAGAACTGAAGAGACTGCTGAAGAGTGAACTGTTGATGCTGATGAGGAAAGAGAAGCCAGAAGAAGCATGGGATTCTCGTCTGCTTTTGTACTCAGGAAACTCTCACGACTTTCAGACGTGCAACCTTTGCATCCCACCATGAGCGTAAGGGGAAATCAGCATCAGGCGAATTTCCAGCCTCCCGCCTCCCTCCCAGTCCTCGACGATACCAGGGTTGAGATGCACGTCCCACCGTCTGTTGGCCTGGTGGTATTCCAGCTGGCAGCGACCCAAGATCAAGCATACTGTTAGGATTGTTCTATGGTAGGCGCCAAAAGTTGAGGCCAAACACGGCGACCACGACCGCATCTCGTGATGGAGACAAGTTCGAAACTGGGCCTTTACCGATTTGGATCGTCGAAGAGGCTCTGTGTGGAAGAGAACGGGGTGCAAAGTTTGTTGAAGAGCCAATCGCATCGCGATCGCGTGCCCCTCCACAGGTGGTAGGGAGGGGGAGAAACACTGTCGCAGATCAGAAAACGTTTGTCGCACATCGTTGGGCGGGATGATGTTCCAGGATCTGCGCCACGCCCGTACCATTACTCTATCCAGGCCCACGGCGGAAGAGGAAGAGACCCCTTGCCAGATCAAACATCCCTTCCTTTCCCACCTCCCCACCCAGAGAGTCCAAAACCTCACTCCGGTCGAATTTAACCGTGCGGTGCTCCTGCGGGAAAGGCGAGACGAAGGAGGGTATGCCTGTTTCCAGCCAGCGTTGCCATGAAGCTGCGCTCGGCCTGCAGCAAAGTTCGTCCATAGTGAGGGTGTAGAGAAACTAGCAGCCAAACAGAAGGCAGATATGGAGAGTCTCACGGTGACGGCTATCATCTCAATGTTCTGGAACAGAAGCCCTTGGGGCCCCCCATTCACATTGACAACGGTTGCACCGACGGCCATTTCGACAGCGGACGACGGTGGATACGCACTAAGACCAGGAGTTGAGATGTCACGTTGGGTACATAGCCATGCCCGTCGTCTAGAGTCCGGGCTCTCTCATGCTACTATGCAGTCTCGATGCTGCAACGGCGGATGGATTTCCACAACGGGACAGAACAGAATCGACGGTGAAGATACAAAGTCCCTGCAGGATGCAGCGATGCTATGCATACACAACTCGCGGGAACTAGCGCTTAGTGCCAGGCACGCCAGGGCAAGCTTCAGCGTCCCGTTGCTTGGTATGGCAGTCTCGCGCGGCTCATTGCCTCATTGGTCTGCCGAAGCCACTTGACTCATCCACTGAGAAGTCTCCGGACATTTTAGCTCAGGCGCCATTCCCAAAATGTCAACGGAGGGAGGGCTGGGAGGCAAGGGGGGGCGATAGTCCAGAATCAGGAAGGGGGATGGAAGACTCCGAGCCGGGAGGCTTTGTGACTTGATCGATGCAGGCATCATCGTTTGGACAGGAGGCGCAGATTGGGGCATCGCTGTGCTGATCCTTTGAATCATTGCAGAGCACGACCCATGGGAGATGCATGAGCCGCCGGTCATTTCTGGCGTATGTCGTGATGCACCAGGATGCTGTTTCTCGTTTCTGGTGGATCTGCCAAAGAGGCCCCCCCTGAAGACATCGTGAGGGGGCCAGGAGGCAGGCAGAGCGACCTGGCCGGAGTGGTTTGCAACAATGCTGGGCAGATCTGGGGAATACGGGCAGTTCGCTATTGGGGGAATCATGGGCAGGGTGTGTCGGTTCTCTCAGTCTCCGATGCAGGCATGGCAATTCTAGACACAGCCGACAGGGAAACAAGAGGCAAGTTGGAGGACTTGATACAGGGGTCACCGCTTGGATGAATGGGACACGAAGCAGTCGGAGCGATTCCGTAGAGAGGGATAGCGCTGCAACGCTCATGAGTCGTCTGCTGTGATTCGACAAGTCTGTGCTTCACCGTGGCACACCTGGAACAGGACCACGGCGCCCCCGCTTGCATACTGCTTCTTAGGAAAAGAAGGCCGGGGGGAATTAAGCTTGGGCAATATGGTTACGTTAGAAACATGACGGCAAATTCAGGCTTATTTTGTCTACGGGGCCTGCGGAGTGGGGGGCTGCTTCAAGGGTCTGGCTCTTTTCGAACATGAGAAAGGCGCCCGTTGGTTCGTGGGCGACTGTGAAGCCGAGTTTCTGTCTCGATATGCGTGCGTGTGTGCGGACTTTCGCAGCGCGAGCGCACATCCATCCAGTCTCTTCTCAGTCCCAGCCGTTGCTTGGCCAAGATGCCGGGACCGTCGGCTACCTTACCAACCGAAAAACTCACTAGCCGGGCTGGCTCGGCTGCATGCTGCATGCTCTCAGACCTCTCTCTCTCATGTCGCCTCTCAGCCACATCACATCGGAGTGTTTGGACCGCGAGCTTGAGTGACATCGCTCAGCCCCTTGTGATGGGCTTGTGGCCGCCGTGTGTCCCGACTCGGGGCCGAGAACCGGCTGGGCGGGACCCACCGCTCTCTCGGCCGGGAGCCGGTGGGCCTCCGTCCGGCCCATACCCTTCTGTTCCCTACACATCCCTTGAGGGCATCACCACGCGACTTTTGCTGGCAGCATTACCCCTTGCCGTGATGATTTGCAATCCCGCTGATTCTATGCCTGCTGTAGATCAATCACCATCTGGGCCACCAATCGCAACCAGACGTGAGCTCAGCCCCTGTGAGGTCAGTGGGGTCAATACGAATGATTTACCGGCTGCTCCCACCTTACGCGGGCGGGTGCGCGAGTCGAGTCGAGTCGAGTTTCCAGGCCTAAACTGCCCGCTCGTCAATACCTGACGCGCACTGGCGCCGCAAGCGAGTTTGATCTTCTCCTGCCAAGAACAACCAAGTCCGCCCTACGAAAGCCTTGACTGAGTGACGGCTGAGAAGCACGTTTGACAGCTAGGCCAGGCTGGGAAAGGTTTGGAGGGGGAAGGGCAAGTCTCTGGAAACACTGAGCTTCAAGGCCCAGCAGGGCTGGGAGGGGGGCGACTACACGGCCACACCTTCACTGCCACCTCACGCAGTGTTGCATTACGCGCCAAGAGTGTAAGGCCAGGACGAGGCCACCTGAGGCGCGGCAAAACTTGACCAAGGACGAGGCGCTGAAGCAGCTTCCGAGCCGGCCGCTCAAAGGCTCGGAGGGCGAAGTACCAAGTATTATTCTTGGCGCGGGAAGAAAGCTTCTCAGTCTTTGGGGCCCTGGGCGAGGCATTTGCCCAAAGTTGTTTAGTTCATGCACCCTGCAAGGGACGAAGCAAACTCTCCCATGAGCCGCTTGCCTCTTTCACTCAGAGTGGCGGCGGGATGCAGGTCCACAGTTACTATCTTGTGAGGCACGTTTCTGACATTTCACTTTGAGATTCACGAGCCTGTCATTGATGAGAGATATCGACGAGTCAACTGGTTGATGGGATAGACTCTGCTGGTGTGCCTTCGTCTTATCATCTGAAGCTAGGGATGAGACGCCCTATCTCCTCGACCGATGTTTCCTCCTGTAAAGGAATAGTTCTTTGGCCCCCTCCGTCTTAACTTTCGCTTACGCTCAACTCAGCAGCTCGCTCACCACCATCGTGATGTCGCCATCGATGCTCGTTGCCAGTCCGGCATCTTCCAGATCCCACGGGACGGCCGTCTCAGGTCCCATGCCCACCCTCACCAGCTTCACCTTCCCCCCGCTTCTCATTACCAGATCCTCGTTGGGCCACCTCAATACGCCCGGCGTGGACATCCCGACACCAAGCTCCAGGATCACTGTCGTCTTGTCCTCACGATGCACAATGTTCCTGCGAAACTGCTTCCATCTCGACTCCCCCTCCTGGAAAGGCTTCTCGTTGAACCAATGTCCGGCTCTCACGCAGATGTTCATCTTTCCGCCGCAGAACTTACAAAGGGGCACCTTGCTCGGGTCTGTCAAGATTTGAGATACCGGATCCAGCGACGATTGCGCGTCAGCGACGAGTGGTCCAGAGAGCACCGTCGCCTCCGGTCTGCAATTCGCCAGGCATTGGAACACGGAGTACGAGCCCTGCGGCGTTGACAGCTTTTCAGGCGACAAACCATTTGCGACGAAGAGACCGTCGGCGTTCGAAGTCCTGACATGCGCGTTCTCGCCAAACGTGTCCAGCCAGGATATCAACGTCCCATACATCGGGGATTTTGACCATGAGCTGACCATGCCAAGATGCGTGAAGTAGTAGCCCCATCGTACCTGTTCGGTTGGCCAGCCAGTGAAGCCGAAGACACTGTACAGAGTTCGCAGCCCGTACTTGAGGAAACCGGGAAAGTGCTTGGCAAACAACGCCGTTGAAGTATAATCCAAACCATCGGAAGCAGATAACCCGGCACCAGCGCTTACGATGACAGCATCTGCCGTCTTTAACCATTGCCTGGCGCGGTCCAGCGAGTCGCACTGGATTAACGGCGACTGCCGGTGCGGGTGATTTACACTTGGCGGGGTTGGCGACATCCCGATCGCTGGTGTCTGCGGGGGAGGCGAGGCCAGGATCTCCTTGTAGATGGCATGATCTGCATCCGTGAAGGTGTTGAAGATGATATCGGTGATGGACGTACTCTCGTGGTGCTCGAGCCAATCTGCAACGGTCCTCACCGCGACAGATGCCGCATTTCGCGCCGGGAACGCGAACAACCCGGTCGAGATCCCGCAGAAGGCGACGATTTTCCTGCCATCCGGCGTCGCGGGCAAAGCTTCCACGGCGTCGAGCACGGAGCGATAGCATTGGGCGAGCTGCACAGTCTGCGTCTCGGTCGGCTTCGAGCCGCGTTGCAGTTGCGGTCCAACCGTGTGCACGACGTGCTCTGCGGGCAAACAGTAGCCCTCAGTAACGATCGCCTCGCCCGGCTCGATTTCTCGGCCCCTTGACTCCATGATTCGGTAGCACGCGTCCCGCAGCCGGGGACCTGCAGCCGCGTGAATCACGTTGTCTATGCAGCGGTGAGAAGGTTGGAAGCATCCGAGACCCAGGCCGTTGGCGGCATTGGTGATGGCGGTGATGCCGGACAGCGTCGTGATGTCACCTTGCCAGAGTGTGATTCTGACATCTCGGGAGTTGTTTCGTTTGAATGTTTGTGTCGGCTGGATTGAACTGGCAAGCGTGAGGAGCCTATGGGAATGTTGTTGCCGGAGAAGCGCGTCTATCTTGCTCAAGATTGTCTCCGGCAAGGGTGGTTCCGGTTGCCGGACGCACAGTAGTTGTTGAAGCAGCCGCAGGTGGCTGGAAGGCTCCAGATCCTCCAATTGATCTTTGATGTGGCTGTGGTGGTGGTGATGGCAATTATTGTGTGTATGGCCCTGCTCTGACCTTCCTTCTGCTTCGTCGAGCAGATGTACCAAGACTTGTTGCATGCTCGTCATTGTAGTGATTGCCGCTTCGGGAAATGTCGTGAGGTTGTGAACTGTGCGTCTTGTGAATAAGTGTGTTAGAGATTTTAGCATCGTCTTCTCTTGACTAGCATTTCGCAATTCGCCTTGTCTCTCGACATATGGGAGTAACTACGTCGCAGAGGAGTATTTAAGCAATGCAGATGTTGCTGAAGTGAGATTGCAGATTGATGTCAAAATGGATCCGAACTGGGTTGCTTGTGTGATGTTTCGGATGCAAAATACTTCCGCGCCACTGCATCTTCAATTTGATCCCGAAAATTCTCACAAGGATTTTCACCAACCCGTTCACGGAGCTTTCTATTTGGCAATCGATTTTAATTTACTTCCAATGCTTGTATACTTTATCTGGACGATTCTGCCTTAAATGACCGTAAAGTCGGGGGTCCGGTTCAAGCTCACCCACAACCTCAAGCAGTTGCAAATACGCAAAGCTCTACGACTGACACCCGCTGAGCAGGAGGTTTTCTGACTATTGGTTCCTTTATGCCCTCAATATTGCGTTGAAAAGCTTTTATGTATCAAGCTTTTGTGCATCTCTCGTGAAGATGAGTATCTATTAGGTTGATATTCCTCATGGCGTGTTTGTTTCTCGAGAGCTATCGCTGCCTGCCACATATCTGCTTAACTCCCTGGTTCTAAGGCTGCGTATCATAGCGCGCAAAGACCCTTAAGTCGTGCGTGTTCCATAACGCTATCTTGAAATCAAATGAAGGGAGTATCTGCCACAACCTATGCACATAACGTCAACACGCAGGGGTGTGAGCATATGTTCATAAAGTGATGCGGTGCAATTCCTGATACGTTGCCTATGTATCTTTGAGTGAATGATATCATGGCCGAGCGATACAACGTGCAAATGACGCGAAACAATATTCTTCAGCTCTTTTTAAACTCAACAGAGGTTCTTTTAGCAACCTCCATCCATGAGTAAAATCAGATCAGAGGGATTTCATAAGAAGCATCACTTCGCAACTATACTATGCTTCTGCTGGTCGTAGAACAAATTCATATATGAGCATTGCTGGAAATAATCATTGCATCCATCACGACGGGGATTGAAGACTATCACAGATGTTCACTCGACAACAGTGGTCTGAGCAAAGATCAAGTCAGCGATATAACCAAAAGGCAAAAGCCTGTGTTCTGTTGCAAGAATGAGCTTCTGACCAAGCTATGACAGATATCAATACTTCATCGCATGCGTCTGTTACGATGGATGATGTTTCTACTCATCTTTCATCTCGAAACCTGACGAAGAACTTGTCTAGATGGTTTCTAGAACCTTTTTGGTGCCAAAGGACCCTTCTAGTACTCTATACTACGACGGGTGAACCCGTTTGTCTGAACCATCAAAACTTTTCTAGGCCCATGAAATCAAAGTTTTCCTCTGGGTCCGCCAATCGTAGATGCGGCTCTAATATGCACACATTATCTGCCGGGATTGACTCAGTGATAGCATTCGATCAAAGAAGAGGCAGATACGCCACCACGCACGAGCTATACCGGAATCGCCAAACCGTTATTTTTCAACGCCATTTTAGAAGCCGTTTGACTCATGTAGGCGTAGTCCATTCGATTCAACGACCGGTAGTCCGGTTCCATGGGTACGGTACTCAAACCGCCGCGTCCCCAATCTGCGTTCAGACCCTGAGTCGTCGAAATTTGTCCGAGTCAAAGCCCATCCGTGGCCGCGTCCGAAGCACGTCACACATCCACCACAGACCATCGATCACAGGAGAAAACATCCGGCCGTGCTCAATCGGAACAAAAACGGCCTTCCGGTGATTCGCTTCCCGTCACAAACCGACGGATCTGCCATCCTCCCGTCAGGCTCTTGCGAGCTTCCTCACCACAACCGGGATGGCAGCCTCCAGAGCAGTTGAGGCTGGCTCCACGCCTCCCGTTCTGGAAATCACTTCCCTTCTTGAACAAATCCCCGATGTCATCTTTGAGATCGCATCGCATCTTCCCACCGAAACGGTACTCAGTCTTGCGCTCACTTGCAAACCACTCCACATCCTGCTTTTCAGTCGCACTTTGAAACGGATATCAACTCGTCAACGACACAACTTTCTTTTCACACTCGTGAGAGACTTGAATAATACGATAAAGGCAGATCACTACTATTGCCATACCTGCGGGAAAATCTACGTCTGGCGGTGTCCGGCGGAGAAACCACATGGACCAAAGGATATTTGCCCATTCATCAAGAACGAAATGCATGACGCTCTCAACTTAGCGGAGCACACTTGTTTGGGGACGCCAAACTTTTACTGGACTCATAATATTCCGGGCGTTGAGCAGTATGGGGGAGGCATGGCGCTTCACACTAAACGGCAAGGATTCCTTAATTGTTGTGGTACTGGATCGAAGACATAGCGAAGCAATAAACAGGGTATATGCAAAGATACCATTTCAAGGCTTTTCTTAATCATAAGAACATAATACTGAGATAATTATACCAATATCCCCTCTGCCGCCAAACGCCGGAATCATGTGCTATGCTATTCTATCTCTTTGCGAGATTTAGTTCAATCCGATCTGACCAAGCAGCCACTTGGCCTCCTCAAATACCTCCTCAGGCTTGTTCTCGCCCTCAACAGGGAAAACATCCAGCTCCTCAAGACCGGCAGGCTCATAGACGCCAACCTGACCCTCCACCATGCTCGCAAGCATGTAGTGTCCCTTCCTCTCATTCATCCTCTTCACGAGTGTCTCGGCCGCACATTGAATGTCAAGGAAGACTATTCTCGCACCCTCGTTCTTGGAGACAACATCTCTAAGAGTGTCACGGTAAGACTTCTTCAGCGCCGAGCAGCTAACAACGACAGAGTCGTACCCCAGGTCCTCGATGGTCTCAACTGCGCGCTTGCCAATGCGGCCCAACCACGACGCGCGATCGTCGTCAGTAAGGGGCAGGTTGGCTCCCATCTTCTCGACAGCTGCCTTGGAGTGCAGCGAGTCGCCCTCGATGAAGGGAACCTTGAGCTCCGAAGCCAAAGAGGTGGCAAGAGTGGACTTGCCGCTGCCACAGGGTCCAGCGACCATGATTACAGTCTTCGACGAGTTCTTGGCCTGCTGCACCCAGTGGTTGGCCTTGAAGTACTGGACGAAGTTGCTGACAAGCTGCTGGGTCAAGACAGGAGCCTCCGCCAGCGCGGGGGAGAGCGAGCACGCCGTGTCGGTGACGTAGGTCTTGGACGGCGCAAACTCATCCTTGTCGTACTTGCTCGCGAAGAAGTCGACGAGCTTGATGGGCGGATTTGCGGCGGGGTCGGGGTTCGACGCACGCAGACGACGAATCCACTCCTTAGGCTCGACCTCTTCGAACTCCAGCCCAGCAGCCTTCAGGGCGGGCAGCAAGTCGTTGGTCCAGCTGAACATCTTCGGGTTGGCGACGTTGGTGAAGACACCGTCGGCGTCAGAGGTGGAGATGTCGATGACGGCCTGAGCGACGGTGTCGACGGGGAGCCAAGAGGGCGTCTCCTGGAGCTTGGGAAGTGCGCCGACGGTGATGGCAGTCTGCAGCATCAAGGGGATGGCTTCGGTCGCGTTCCAGACGCCGTGCTCAGTGTCCGCGACGATCTGTCCGATGCGGAGCACGCGGGCCTTGACGCCGGACTTCGCGGAGGCGCGGGAGCAGAGATGCTCTGCGACGCACTTGGACTGCGCGTATCCCATGCCCTGCGCCCACTCAAAATCAGGGACAGACTCGGGGACGGGGATGGTCGTGGCGCGAGCAACGGTGCTCACGGAGGAGCAGAAGTTGAAGGTGGCGGTAGATGAGGCGTCGTCGCCAACAGCCTTGGCCAGCGCGATAAGGTGGTTGACGCCGGCGATATTGCCCTTCTCAAAGCTGGAGAGGCGCATGTTAAAGTTGACAGACCAGGCGCAGTGAATCACGGTGCGAAGGTCTTGCTTTACATGGCCGTAGGTGGTTTCCGAAAGACCGAGTTTAGGATCGGCGAGGTCGGTGGCCAGAGCGACGAGCTTTCTGCGGGAGGTCGCGGGGAGGGTGTGGTAGAGGCGGCGTTGGATGAGAGAGCTCTTTACACGACGGGCGGCATCCGCATCTGAGGATGCGCGTGTGAAGCAATAGATGGTCTTGATGGTCGGGTCAGCGGCGAGCTTGGCGACGACGTGAGCTCCGAGGGAGCCAGTGGCGCCAGTGACAGCCTGTAACGAGTCAGTGATCATGTAATGAAGAGAGTTGTGGGAGTAATCTCACGATGGAAGATCGAGGGGCAGCCGTGGGTGCCTCGAAAGTATCGTACTTCTCGATGAGCTCGCTCATCTCAGTCTCGATAGGAACATCAGTGGCAACACCCTCTCCAGAGCCCAGACCGAAGAGGTAAGCACTGAGCTTGTTGATCGACGGATGATCAAAGACAACGGTCTGTCCAAGCTTGCTGCCGCCAATATCGATTGTCCGGAGGATATCAGATCGCATCTGGATGGCCTGCAGGGAGTCGAGACCGAGAGAGAAGAAGTCGGTGTCGTCGTCAAGGTCAACCTTCTTGGACAAGGCCTGGACGAGCCCCTGACGGATGAAGTCCTTCAACTCAGGCAGGGAGAGCTTCTTCAGGTCACCGCTGCTGGCGTCTGCTTTGTCGTAAACCTCGTCAATCTCCTGGGCGTATCTCTTGTAGAAGGCCTGGCGAATGACACTGCCCTTGTCGGTCCTGGGGTAGGCGCAGTCGTAGGGAAGAAGCTTGATCATGTTCTTGGATACACGAGCATAAGCCTCGGCCTTGCGGCTTGCTTCCTCGACGACAGGCCAGACGACCTCCAGGATTTCCTCGTCAGTCTTGCCAGCGAGAGCCGGAGCAGGGACGATGAGGGCACCGAGGGATGGGCGTCCAACGCCGAAGATGACGCATTCGGTGATGTTCTTGTTGGAGCGGATGGTGCCCTCCATGTGGACGGGGTTGAACTTCTCGCCGTTGACCAGGGCGATGGTGTCGTCCAGGCGGGCAATGTACTTCCATGCCTTGGGGATCGTGGGATGGGGCTCGAAGAGGTCCTTGGTGCAGTAGGAGCCGTCGTCCTGGTTCGTGGCGACCTTTGCCGGCCAGCCCGGGAGGACGCAGCACTCGAACAGGTTCGGGCCGCGGGGAATCCACTTGAGATACGGCTCGAGCTTGTCGTGGACGCGGACGTAGTTCCAGACCTTGTCGTTAGGCGGGCGGAACGAGGTCATCAGTTGACCAACCTCGGTACTGTCCGATGTCAGTTTTGTTACGAAGGAAGAGTTGCGAATGAACTTACGCTCCGTAGTGGCCAACGAGGTTGACTCCGTTGTTGACCAGAGTGTCGCCGAGGTCGTCGGGGCAGGCGGAGCCACCGTACATGACGATCTTTAGCTGACGCAGCAGAGCCATGCCCTCGTCAGTCTCGGCGAGAAGCTTCAGCGCGTAGGGAACGCCGTAGAAGATCTCAAAGTTGTGCTTGCGCATGATGCCGGTGAGATGCTCTCGGGTAAGAGGGAGATCCGCGTTGTACAGGTGGATGGACTTTCCAGAATAGATAGCCCGGTACAAGTTGCAGATGCCATGGTTGTGATACAGAGGCAGAGTGATGAAGGCCTTCATGTCCATGCTACTGGAGTAGTTGGCGATGGCAGACTTCTGCGTCTGGTAAATGGGCTTGGGGAGACCAGTTGACCCTAAGAAAGTTAGTCAGGCTCTCAAAATCATGAGTAGATGTTGACTTGCCACTGGAGTGGATGATGTAAATGAGATTGTTCGTCTCAACTGAGAGATCGCGTCCATAGTCCAGCTGGGTATCAGCGTGGACCTCAATGGGGAAGTCAAAGGTCGATTGACCCGCGATCTCAAAGACATCGAGGTAAGAAAGGTTCTGCTTGGCACCCTCAGCCGTCTCAAGATACCTCTTGTCGGCAATGAGGAACTTGGCGCCGGTGGTTGTGATGAGAGACTCAATAGCCTCTTGTGAGATTCTCGTCGACAAGAACAGCGTCGTGTGGCCGAGCTTGGTCAGCGCCAGCATGGTGATGAGATAGTCAAAGTTAGACGGGCCCAAGACGGCCACAGTCGTTGGCTTTTCATCGGAGTTGAGACGGCTGGGGATGCGCTGCTCGTAGAACTTGGCAACGCGGTAGGCGAAGACGTCAAGCTGTCTCATGGTGTAGTCGACATAGTTGATGCCAGACGAAGGGTAAGACACAATGACAGCGTCCGGATGTGCCCGGGCGCGACGGCGCACCAGCTCGTCCACCGTCTTGATGGTGCTGTCATCGTTGTCCCAGCCCTGAGCTGCGGCAGCCGTTGACTCGGTGAGGGGATTCGCAGCCAGGCTGGAGCCCGGGAGCTCCGCGCTCGTGGGGCCGTAAACTGAGGGAGGACTCATGGTGGTTGGTGTCGCACGTGGTTCATCCAAAAGTGAGAGCGGTCGGGGAGTACACTGTGCCGTCAACAGCTACTCTCTCTGGTTCTCGCAACTGCTGGATGGTTTGGTGATGTCGGTTCGAGTTGGAGATTCACACACCACCTTTTTGAGAGTTTCAATACGGCCCCCGGGACGAGGCGAGTTGCCCATGATTCCGACGCCGGTGAGGCGCGTCCCGCCCTGCTGATGCACTGCTTGACGCTTCCGAGTGGATGATGGCAGTGATGGCGATCGTGTGGAGGAGGGTCTCCGTCTGCAGGGGGTACAAAATCCGCTTCTCCACAGTTATTGGGGCAAACTGGCGGATTTGAAGCGTTGCGCTAACGGAGAATGACGGATTTCGGTGTTGGTAACCGGGATGCGGCTAGGTCACGGATACGAATCCGCTTGCTAGAACAGAGCTCCGTGATGCTGCAGCAACTGGAGAGCCACACTAATTCTTCGTGATGAATTCGTAGCGTGGCTGAAACCGATTTATTATCTTCTTGTCCTGTTGCTCAAAGTCACCTGTTCTGGCACATCATCACTCGAGCACCTTGTTTGTTACCTGTCCACACCCCTCATAACACCTTCTTCACACGCCAACCACTCGGATAACACCATCATCCCTGCACCGTATTACACAACATGCCTCTTACCACACACTTCACCCTCAACACCGGTGCAAAGATTCCCGCTGTGGGATTCGGCACCTGGCAAGCCGGGCCGCACGAGGTTGAGCGTGCTGTCGAGACTGCCCTGCGTGCCGGTTACCGTCACATTGACTGCGCCGCCATCTACCGCAATGAGGCAGAGGTTGGCGAGGGCATCCGCAAGAGCGGCGTTCCTCGCTCAGAGATCTTTGTCACTGGAAAGCTGTGGAACACCAAGCACAAGGCCGAAGATGTTGAGTCTGGTGTCGACAAGACATTGAAGGACTTGGGCACGGATTATCTCGACTTGTTCCTGATGCACTGGCCCGTGTAAGTTGAATGCATAATTGTGTGAAAGTGAACCTGAAATTGTGCTGACAATATTCAGTGCTTTCAAGCCTTCGGACAAGTGGTTCCCCATCGACTCCAACGGAGTCTTTGAGCTGGCTGACATCGACCCCGCGGAAACGTGGGCGGCGATGGAGAAGCTGGTTGAAAAGGGCAAGGTCCGCGCCATCGGCGTCTCCAACTTCACCAAGCAGCGTATCGAGGATCTCCTCACTAAGACCAAGACGGTCCCTGCCGTCAACCAGATTGAGGCACACCCCTACCTGCAGCAGCCCGATCTGCTCAGCTACTGCAAGTCCAAGGGCATCCAATTGGCTGCCTACTCTCCTCTGGGTAACAACCAGACCGGCGAGCCGAGAACGGTGGATGACCCCCTGGTCGGCGAGCTGAGCAAGAAGCTGGGCATCGACGGCGGCCAGCTTCTAGCCTCCTGGGGTGTGCAGCGTGGCACCGTTGTTCTGCCTAAGAGCGTCACTCCCAGCCGGATTGAGTCCAACTTCAAGGTCCAGGAGCTGCCCGAGGATGTCTTCGCGCAGCTGAACGGCCTGGAAAGGAACAAGAGGTTCAACTGGCAGACGAGATGGGGCTTTGACATTTTCCAGGAGTTAGGCGAGGAGGAGGTCAAGCGTGTGGCGCAGGAGACAGGGCCGGAAAACCTAACAAAGTTCACCGTGTAAAATAGTTAAAGTGTTTTTGAATGATTATAGACTATGTTTCTCATCCACCTATGTCCGGCATCCAAGCGTACGGGTTTGCGTCAATGTCTAAGTATGGACCAAATGCTGAGGAGTCGAGGTCCAGCCAGTCTGTCGTTTGCCACTCGTCTAGCAGGTTGGAACCAAGGAGTCCTGGATCTCCTTGATCCATGAGATCGACGGTGCCAGATCCGGCAGCGTATGCGGAGTTGAAGTCGAATCCGCCCATTGTGGTCGCTCCGTTTCCTTGAGGTTGGGGTAGCTGTGCCTGGGTGTCCGCAGCGGGAGCGGCTGGTCGAGGTGCTGCAGCTTGCGAGGCCAGGGGAGGTTGTCCGTTATTTTTCCGGCTCATCTGTCCCAGGCCTTCCGTTCTGAACTCTTCCAGGATTATGGCATATCGTCGACTTGGAGAATTAGATGCTGTTGCATGAGCGAGGTGTGTTTGGCAACGCTCAGCCAGGTCCATGAGTTTCGCATGCTTTATCTTGCCTTCACTCTCCAGTGAGATACCCCGGCGCTTTTGCTGTATGTCCCAAACGTATGTTACAAGTAGGGCGCAAAACGTGACGTATTGAGTCCACCAGAAAGCGTGGAAGATGGGCCCTTCTGCGGCCATGCCGTCAACAGTCTCCAGTACTGTCCGCGCTGCGCCGAGACATTCCAAGATCTGTGTCTCGCTGCCAGAACTGAGATTACCCAGGAGAAACAGACGATTTGCATGCATGATCGCATGTGAGTAGGCCAGTTTCAGCACAGTGGACTGGCGACGGAAGCTGGGGATCAGCATCGAAGGTCTTATCGAACCCAGGTGTGGTGGAAGGCTGGCGCGCCATTCGTGAATCTTCTCGCTGAAGCGATGTGCGGCGGCAACTCGTTCTTGTTCCGAGATGGCCTTGATCGAGTAGACTTCCCTCGATGTGTTGCCGATTATTTGCGCAATTCTTTGAACAGGATTAGCTTTGGATTCCTATCAGTTTTCGCAACGACCGATGAACTCACTTTACATGACATATCAGGGCGTCAATATGACAATCTGAATGCTCTTCGAAGCGTTCAATGGGCCCCTGCGCAGTCATGTCTTCATCGTCAACTCGTTCGGGAAAGTCTTGGTCAATATCATCGTCGTTGAAATGCCTTGGTCGACCGAATATCACGCCCAGATACTTATCGAGTACGTAAGCTGTCCAGAATGTTCGCGACCGACATTGGGCCTGAATGTAGTCTGCGTTTCCCGCAGCCAAGTGCCGCTTCTTCGCAGCTTTTCGATGCATTCCGAGGGCGGATATTATTTGCAGTGCGTTCCCGAACGTATACCACGCTCTGTTCATCCGAGAGGTTGTGAGTAGATAGAGCACCTGAATGAGACGAGATTGCGCGGATTCCAGCCTGGGTAGGCCGGTTTCACGCTCGGTCAACTGGAGTGCGACGCAGAATAGACGATCGCTCCTTGCGAGAGATAGCCTTTCATCTTCTGGCTCGTGGAAACCCTTGGACTTCTCGCTGTGAGCGGTGGCCACGGCGAGGGCCGTAAGTACGATGGATGCCTTGGCGCGGCCGATGTCATGCCAAACAGGTTTGCCCTGAGCGAGATTGTTCACCATTGTCTTGAGCCAGGACTCCGCCGTCGGTCGATGCAGAACACGATACGTGGCAATACAGACGTCGAAGTACATGCCAAACAGTTGCTGGAGCTCTCCGTAACTGGGCAATGAGAAGTTGGCGACATCGTCGTCAGTGATTGGCGGCAGAGGCTTGTCACCAGCCAGCATGAGTGGCTGATTTTCCGTCGAAGCGTTGAGATAGTCGGGCACAATGCTGCTGTCATGTTTAGACAGCCTCTTCCACGCTCGATGAAGGAAAGTGACGCCCGAAGTCGGGTCGAAGACCTGGCCCTGGATCTCGGCCATGCCAAGCTCGGGCGAGGCTCTTGAGGCTGGGCCCTGGCTCTCGCGCACCTGGCCGCGCAACGAGGATGCTGTTACCGGTGCGGAGATAGTGCGTCCCCCTGTCTCGGTTGTCTGATACATGACAGGAGGCTCCTCAGAGCCAGACGCCGGGCCGCCAGGGTGAGAGGTGCTAGAGCTTGCAGACCAAACAGCAGACGGAGGCGGCGTTGGAGGTCTTCCACGGGAGTACTTGGCATCGTAGACGCAGGTGAGGCCCTTGCGCGTACACTTGTCGCAGGGAATGGTCCCGCTGCACTTGGCCTTGCGCTGCTTGCAAAAGTCGCATGCGCGGCTCACTTTCTGCGACTTGCGGCGGTTGGCGGCAGCGCCGGGCCCGCTGAGCTGCTGCTGCTCGTCGGACAGAGGCGACTGATGATCGGCGGAGCTGAAGCTTCTTTTCCGTGATTCGCCGATACTTCCTCCTCCATGGGGGCTCGACGCCGAGGCTGCTGCTGCCGAGGATGCGCGATGGGCAGCATCGGCGGCCGCCGGGCTGGCCGGGCCCGGGAGCGGGCGACGGAACTCATCCATGGGCCGGTGGGTGGGCCGGAGCCGGAAACTGTCTGTCGCACACCCGGGATGACGGGCAGGGGAGCACTTGGCAGAGCCAGCAGAGGTGTGACGCGGGCGCGCGCGCACAGTCGGTCGATGGAGAGGAGGTTGGAAAGTCGGAAAAGAAAGAGTTGCAAAAGACAGAAGTCGACGGAAAACGGAGGGGATTTGTCTGGGGAAGGACAAGACTGGAGGATGAGGGGCGGAGGCTGGGGGCACGCGCTAAACATACAGGGGTCTGCAGCCAGAAGCGGGGGAGCCAATGGGCGCTGAGGGTCGCTGTAGCCAGCCCGCCGACTCATTCCTTACTTGAATCAGTTGCTGCTGGGACTGTTCCTGGGGCGTGCGTGTGTGACCTGCTTTGAGGTGTGGAGGTGGACGGGTCCGGGGAAGATCCGGTGGGAGGGCGGGGAGAGACTGACGGATTTCTGAAAAGCCATCACGAGCTCGCCCGGTTTTGCCCGGTTTCATGATGTGAATGTCAGCAAGATGGGTCCTGCTTGCTTCTAGACGGGCAACGGTGCTGCACAACCTCTTCTCTGATGCTACGCTCGGCACATCATGCCGGATGTTGAGGCTGCACTGTTGAGCAAGCAACTGTTGCATGCAGATCTGGAGATAACACTTGGCTTTCTGCCCGTTCGGCCGATCTTTTATTACCGATCATAACCGTAACACAAAGCGACCTTGGCCGTAGAAGAACAGATGAGATGATGTGTGAGTCAAGTGCGCCGAGATTGACTGGAAACTAGAAAACTTCATACTTGACTCTTGGGAAGAAAGACAATGATGAACAGCACCTCTGAAAATATACTGAATCTTAGATACTTCACAACTTTTAAACCTACGTAAATAGAGGCAAGGGGCAGGAGTCAATGTATACCTACCTAGATATAGTAGTTGACGGAATTGATTGTTGGTCACAAATTGTCGGCCAGTCTGTAAGTCCATTAAATGATGTTACTATGAGCTTGAACTCACGGCGAACCTTTGTTTCATATCCCACCCAGAACGATGGATCACATACAATCCATTCTTTTGGTCATCATTTTGAGCTTGATTATAGATCTCCAGGTCATTAGTGTGTAAACTTGGGCTTTCATGTACAGCTTAATTGCAACAAGCACCATCATTTTCCATGCCAAAGAAGCCAAAAATGGGCCAGAACGCGATTATTTCTGATAATTGACGTGAACAATCGCTAAATATGGATAAAAGGTCTAACAGTCTTGCGTACATCCACCAAAATTGATCCTCCCGTGAGTCCGTGATTGTCGATGTGCCGGACCCGTACTCCAGCAACGCCATCAAACAGTGCCTTAGTAGTCAGTCGCGACATGAACCTTACAGAGTGTACCTGAACAACGGGCTCTTGTCGCCCATCCGCATGAGCTCCTCCTCGGTGTACTTGGCACGAACCTCCGCCTCGGACATCTTGTCGCGCCTATTGTTCTCCCACTTGTAGCTCAGCTCCAGCAAAAGCGCGACGATGACACCACTGCCGCCAAAGGCCAAAGACAGGCCGAAACCGGTGTAGTACTTGGGCTTCTCGCTGTCGAGGTACATGTAGCTGCCGATGATGCCACCGATGTTGCCCACGCAGATGTTGAAGGCGACACCGATAGCACGACGGGATGCGGGAGCCAAGTTGTTCGAGGCCCAAGAGGAACCAGCGGGCTGTATGGGGTAGATGCCCATGCAGGTGATGATGACACCGACCATGGCAGCCGCAACGTTGCCGGAGAGGTCGCCCTTGAGGGAGATGACGATGGCGTAGCCGATGGCGATGAGACCGAGAGGGATGGCGACGAAGGGCATGCGCCAGTAGTAGCGGTCCGATAGGCGGGCGAAGAAGAGGGCGGAGATGGCACCGGCGACGTAGGCAGGGACGGTCATGAGCTGGGCCGTGGTATTGTCAAATCCCATTGCCTTGGTGATCGTGGGAAGCGTAAACTTGGTTCCTGCACAAGACTTTGTCAGATGGTGTCTCGTAAGCATCAGGGGTTGCAAAGTGCCCTAGCTTACCATAACTGCAAGCAGACGTGGCCAACAGAGCCCACGCCTGCATGTACAATCTCCAGTTCGTGACGACCGCCTTAACGTCGCCCCACTTGAACTTGTCCTCGTTCTCCTCGTCTCTGAAGCGGCCGCCCTGCTTGATGAAATGCTGAATTTCAAGGAAACGAATCTCATCGGGGGCCAGCCACTTGGTGCTAAGAGCCGGGGTATCGATCAGGAAGAAGAAGGTAGCAATGCCAAGGAGAACGGTGGCGATGCCCTCAAGCAAGAAGATCCAGCGCCAGCCCTCGTAGCCACCCACACCGTCCATCTTAGCGATTGCAGCGGCCAAAAGACCAGAGAAAGCACCAGAGAGAGAGGATGTGCAGTAGAAGCAGGCAATGCGGATCGCCAGATCTCTCGGCATGTACCAGAAGGAAACAAGGTACACAGCGGCAGGGAAGAAGCCTGCTTCGAACACTCCGAGAAGGATGCGGACGGTAAGGAGGCCGGCAAAGTTCTTGACGACGCCGTGAAGGGTCATGATGATACCCCAGATTGTGACGAGGGAACCGAGGTAGACGGAGGGACGCTTGAACTTCTTCAAAAGAATGTTGCTGGGCACCTCTGTGAAACATTAGCTGTTGGGTCCTGCTGTTTCTCTCAGTTTAAGAGATTGCTTAAACTTACCAAGAAGAATGTAAGGAATGAAGAAGAGAGACAACGCAATGTTCCACTGGACACCGTCAAGGCCAAGGTCGTCTGCCAGACCTTCGATCTTAGCGTTACCAATGTTGGCACGGTCAAGATGCGAGGCAAGGTACAGAATCGCAAGCATGGGAACCAAACGATAGTCGACCTAGCTTTTTGTCAGCCTCTAAAACATCATACTGATAACTCGAAGCTCTTACCTTGCGAGTGGTCGCCTTCCGTTGCTCAGGTGTGAAGTTGGCATAGAATTCCGCGTCGTCGTCGCTCAGACCCAACACGCGCATGTTGTCAATGGTCCGCACCACGGGGCCCTTCTCCGAATCCGAGCCATTTTCGGCCTCTCTGTCGTCAATGAAGGCGATCTCTGGCTTGTCGGTGGCCGACATCTTGGCTGGTGATTGTATGCAGGAAGGCTTCGGGGGAGGGGGTAGGAGAGGTTGATCTGCCGTTCGAGGTGGTCGTACTCAACTGTTGAGAGAAGAGAAGTGAAGTTGTGAGAGGGAAGAAAGGGGGTGTTTTCTGGCCTAAAGACAGAAGAAAGACCAGACCGAGACCTGAGCAGATCGCGACGTGCCGGTGGCCCATATGTATGTTTCGACGAAGAGGTCCAACTTCCCGGGGCCCCGAGTAAATGGAAGGATTCAGTTACGTTCACGCGCAGAAGGGCAGAGGAACAGGCACAGGACTTGGCACGCCGGGTTGCGCATCCGGAGTTTAGCTGTCTCTCTGCTGGCGAGTTGGACCCTCGCGCGCGCGCGCCTGCTGTGTAGCACTGGGGAGGGAGGGAGGCAGAGGTTCATGGTTGTGTGGGGTCCCCGCAATCGCGGAGACCATGGGCCGGCCGCTGTGGATGCCGTCTTCCTGCGAGAATGGGGAGAGTGGGAAGCTGGCTTGTGGGCAATGTGCATGGCCATGGGTGGTTTCGACTTATCCGTCGTGACGGATTTTCGAAAGGGGGCCACTTTAAGTCGCATGTTGTTGGCGTCTTTACGGATTTGGATCCACCTCAAGCCGTAGTCGCCATGCGTAGAGAAAGCCGACAGGTTGACCTTGTCTTTGTCTAGTGAAGGAAGATGACACTACAGAAGAATTAGGACGAAAAAGAAACAGAGCCACATGGGCGGGCAGAAAAGAGAACCGGGGCAGAGGTATGGCATGTGGTTCAAATTCTTGGCTAGGTGAGCCAAGAGTGACGGACTTTGGTCCAGCCAGCCAGCCGGGAATTCAGGTGATGCTTCCTCAGACCCGACTGAGAGGCTCGGCCGACATCCAAGTGAAAGCTTGGCTTGCCGAAATCTGAACGCGGCTGAGAAGCAAAGAGCCGCTGCGTTCGTTGGAGACCATGCGGAGAATTGTCGCCCAACAGAGAGACACACACTTCTCTCCAAGAAGACACCCTTGTCGATGCAACTGCACACCTCTTCCCGTCTGCCGTGGGGGTTGCCCCAATCCTCCCGTCTTCTCCCGTCTGCTCCCTTCTGTAGCCACCCGACTCTAGCCCTTTGTCCTCGGCCATGTCGTGCGGGGAATGCGGGGAAGATAACGGACTCTTCTTGCTCGCGACGGGGCCGCTCTTCGGTCGCGTGTTTTGGGGAACATCAAGGATGGACACGGTAAGCCAGCATGGAACACGCAGGAAGCGGATTAATATTTTTCGTTAGATTTCGTACAAGTCGTCGGAATTAGATACATGCATTACGCCATTATGAAATACGTGTCCATCAATCATGGCACATCAATACTCGCTGCGCCCAACGGGGGTGGGTGTATGTGCATGTTAGACCCCTGCGTCGCGATGAACAATTTCTCCTCACCACCTCTCACAGTCCTCAAGACACAAACATCGACAGCATTACACTGGCACATCCTTCTCAGAGTGCGAGACGCGAATCTGTTGGTTGTAGTTGTGCATCGCCTTCTCGTCGACATCCTCACTGAAGACGTCCACCTTGGTCGACTCGAACTTGCGAGCGCTGACCTTGTGCTCGAACAAAACATCCAGCTCGGCAAACGTACGGCCGCGGGGCTCCGGGACGCGGAAATACGTGTACACGCAGCAGCAGAAGCAGATGCCGCCCCAGAAGAAGCCGGTGTAGTTGGACCAGTTCCACGCGGTCGGGTTCAGCATGTACGGGGTGACGACGTTGTTGAAGATGCCCACGATGTTGCTACGGTGACGGTTAGCATCGGCAAACACATTTTGTGGGTATGTCGGGGTTGACTCACTAGAGGTTGCGTCCGAGGACGATGGTCTTGATCTGCAGACGACGCGACGGCAGCTCACTGACGAGCGAGTAGCAGACGGTGCCGACGGTAAGCTGGTAGAACATGGCCCAGACGATCATGATGCTACCCGTTGCCAGCGCGCCCTGCTCACGGTGCGCGGACGGGACGAGACCCAGGAAGCCGAGGATCATGAGCATGCTGCAGAGACCGCAGAGGCCGTAGAAGTACAGCGTGCGTCGGCCAATGCCCCACGACATCAGGAACCAGGCGCCAAAGACACCGACCATGTTGATGGCATATTGACCGAGAGCGAACTTGTATGAGTTGGCAGTGGAGAGGCCGGCTTGCTTGAGGAAGTACCTATGTGCAGCTGTTAGTCGATGCAAACCACATCCAGAGATATATAGGACAATTGACTTACGTAGAGTAGTTGGAGAACGAGTTGCCACTGAGGTTCTGGATCGCCCAGGTCATGCAGACAATCTCGGTGCGACGCAGGTCGACGCCCTTGAAGCAGTCCATGTACGTCGCGCCGGCCGTGATCTTCTCCTCGAGCGCCGTCGTGTGCACCATCATGGCGACCGTGTCGTCGGCATCGAACTCCGTGTCCTTCTCCTTGCTCGTCAATCGTAGCAGCGACTTCTTGGCCTCGTCAATCTTGCCCTTGCGCACCAGCCACCACGGCGACTCGGGCGCAAAGTAGATGCCAATGGCCAGCGGCACCGGCCACATCCACTGCAGCGCGTACGGGATGCGGTACGCCCACTCGTCCTCGCGGTCGAGCATGGACATGATGACACCGATGCCGATCTCCTGGCCGAGGCCCCAGCAGAAGTTGACATAGGTCGTCAGGTAGCCGCGCAGGGCGACGGGGCAGACCTCGGAGGCGTACGTGATGCACAGCGTCTGGAAAACACCCCACGGGATGCCGCAGAGGATTTCGGCGGCGAGGAGGGTCTGGACGTTCTGCGCGGTGAAGAAGAGGGCCGTAAAAGCGGTGACCAGCATCAGGCAGATGATGACGGTCCACCTGTAGCCGAAACGTTCCGAGACCCATCCGTTGATGAAGAGGCCGATGATCTCGCCGACGGTGGCGCCGTTGCTCAGACCGGCCTGCCACGGCGCGGGAACCTCGCACTCGCCGGCTGCGTTGCACACGCCGTACTTGCGGTTGAATTGGGGGAATGCATAGAAGTTGCTGACGAGGGAGATGTCGTAGCCCTCCATGGCGATGCAGGTCGAGATGAGGACCGACCACGCGATGGCCTTGGGGTACAGCTTGATGCCTTGCGAGAGGCTCATCTGCTGCTCCTTGTCTGACGCATTTTTGGCGCTCTGGACGAAGTTGTTGGCGAGCTTTGCGGAGTGATGATCGCCAATCTCAGCCGAATCGCGGTTGTTGACGCCGACGATAAGGTCATTGTCTGGGGGCGTTTTGGTATCCGCCATTGTTCGGAGAAACGAAGGTTGAGATCCGATGCGGTTGATGGATGATCTCGCTGGTGTGCAGTGTGCTGAGGATGGCCTTCCGCAGAACCGAGATGCTTGCAAAAACTGCTGCTGTTGCTGCGAGATGGAACTCAAGACACCTCGATGTTGGGGGGAGGAACCGCGAGATAAAATACCAGGAACGCGCGGCGGCGGATGTTGTTTGTGGGACGAGTTCGCCGGTTCGAGCCCACAGAAAAAAGGGCACGAATTTTTAAAGAAGAGCGTAGAAAGATGGGGCCGGGGGAGATTGGGTGCTCGATTGTTCCGCCGGCATCGCGTTCGTCGGTGAAGGAATCAATCGTTAACCGTAATCTGCCGGACAACAACCTCCTCCAGCTAATGAGAAGCTGAGCCGGAGGCCCAGTCGAGCTGCCGACGAACAGGGGCAAAACTGGCGCGGGCGGGCGGTCGGTCGGTCGTGAGGGCGATATCTGGGCTAGGTTCCTGGGTTTCCTAGGTCACAAGTTCCGACTGCTCGTCGCGCGAACGAGTCGTCGACCAGATAAGGTGACATTTTGGGATAGTGAGATGAGGGGTTGACAGCTTCGACAGGGTCTGGCCCCCTCACGAGAAACCGAAGTAATTGGACGCCGGCGCCATTGAGTTTGCGTCTCCGCGTGTGCGTGCATGTCTTGGGGTCCGTGGGATGGTGTGCCGTTGTGTTGGGTGTTGGTCAGGTGAGCATATCGTTCATCCAGCCCGTTGGAACCAAGGGCACATTGGGCTAGGAAGAGTCTTGGGGAAGAGGAACATGAGTCGCGACGAGAGAGACTCGGGAGAGTGTGTGACAGAACATGAACATGTGTGTGTGTGTGTGCCAATTGAACATGAACAAGAGGGGGGAGGGACATGTCCAAATAAGACTGCGCAAGAGCGAAACTCGTGCTTGTTTCTTATGTTTATGCGAAGAGCCACAGCCCCCAAAATGACCTCAGAAAGAGTTCTCGAGGCCAGCAGCGAGAGTTGCAGACCCTGAATAATGTGCTGGCTGGGGGTCCTGTCTGAATGGGTCGGGACATGCTCGGGCATCGGGGTTGGCAGCCAGCAATTCCCAACTGAGAAATGCGCTCTAGAAGCAGTAAAAAGTGCCCGGTCGCAAGCCAGAAAAACCACTGAAGTCCCCTGGAGTGAAAAAAAAGTGTGTGGTGGGTGGAGGGATGTCGTCGGTTGCGCTGCTGACAAGTCGCAATCCCCACACACGTCATTCGTCGCGGCCCCAGACGGGCAGACGCAAGCTTTCGTCCAAATACACAGATCTGCTCAAAATCGAGGGGCTCCCCCAGATCTTCTCCATCTTCCCCGGGTTTCACTCAATCTTGAGAGCAGCCGCACTGGGGTCGGAAAGAATTGACAAGATTGCTTTGTGGCATGCCATCTCCCGAAGCGCCTGATTCGTTGAGTGCCACGACCTGGTGAGTTGACCGCGCGCAAGTCTGGTGATCCACTGGAGGAGGGGCCGGGGGGCGCGGAGAAAAACGCCTGTTTTGGAGACGAGGTCATTCGCGCCGACGGCTGGACGGGCGATGAAGCCGCGCGCGAAGAGCCTCAGAATGGCTGAGAGTGATGGCGATGGCTTCGTTGGAGGCAGTTGATGAGAGCAATTGGGTTGAGAGAGACTCAATTGAGAGACGTGGGCGCGGCTGCTGGATGCCGGATGATGAGTGGCAGAAACTTCGGGCGAGAAAGACCGGCTGACCGTTTCTCAGTGAGCAGTGTCGTGAACAGCATTTGCGATGTGATCGCGTACTGCCCGTGTGCGGGCGGTGCCTGATGACGGGGAGAGAGTGCAAGAAGGGGTACAAGTTTCGGGCACCCAAGCATGCGGTCTTCAAGGAGAGCCACAAGTGGCCAGCGCCGCCGAAGAAGCTCAAGTTCATCGATGAGACGCGCGGGGTAGAGCTCGGCGAGACGGCAGACGGCGATGAGCCCATCGAAACCAACTCATCGCGAGGTGATGAGGAGCGAGGCGATGAAGAGACGACAGCGACTTCGCCCGAAGCGGCGACCGTGGGAGACTCAGTCGTTTCTGAGGAGCAACAGCAGCAACGGCCGTCGCTCCAAGCAGCAAAGGCCGCCAGCTGGCCTCTTCCCGATGAAAGCCTTCATGGCAGCAGTGTTGTCGATGAGCCATTGTTGTCTCAGCGAGGCTCACTGAGTACGCCCGGCGGCGATCACACCAGTCAACATGACAGCCAGCATGACAGTCTTCGCGAGCATTCCAAATCTGTCGACATACTGCCGCCGCTGGAGCCTCTCGTGCCGCCGACGGGAGGCATCTACACTGACCGTCCCATCTGGCCGATCCAAGGACGCCAGGAAGCTACACTGTTTCGTCACTACGTGGACAAGTTGGGCTTTTGGGTATGTTGAAATGAATGCAACCGCTTACTGGAAAGACGCTTTTCTGACAATGTGCCAGCTCGACGCGTGCGACCAGTCAAGAAGCTTTGAGACGGAGGTGCCGCAACGCGCTGGCTCATGTCCCATCCTGCTCAACGCAATCTTCGCGCTGGCAGCACGGCATCTCAGCCTGACGAGCGCGTACGACTCGCTCGCGTCAAACAGATATCATGACGAGTGCCTCAACTACCTGATCCCGCTGCTGGACCACGCGGCAACGGTGTCGGACGAGAACTTGTTCGCGGCAACAATCATTCTCCGCGTCCTGGAAGAAATCGACGTAAACACAGTCGGCCAAGACACGCACGGCCATCTCCTTGGGATTCACGCGTTCGTCAACGCCGGCGACCGCTTCCTTATGCCGGGCACGCTGACGGCCGCCTGCTTCTGGGCGGGCCTGCGTCAGGAGATCTACAGCGCCGTCATCAACCAGCAGGTCGTCCGGATGAACTTGGGTCATGCCATTGTCGACCGATCAACCACCCCGGCAGACGACTTCGTCTGGGCGAATCGTGCCATAGTCCACTGCGCCGACGTCCTCAATTTCTGCTTCGGGGCCGAGGCGGGGTCGGTGCTGCGATGGGGCCAGCTGGAAATGGCAAACAGAGAGTGGAAGAACGCCCTGCCGCCCTCGTACACGCCCATCTTCTACCGCGAGAGGACAGAAACGGAGGCTTTTCCCGAAGTGTGGTATCAAAAAGCGTGTCACAGTGAGTTTACCCATCTACCTGTCCCAGACGCCCGCCGGTTTCCGGCCCGGCTTCTCGACGCACTCGGTGTCCGAAGGCATCGTCATGTCGTTTGGCTCCGTTTCTCATAGTGTTTGGTGATTACTAACTACAGTGGCAGTCATCGCCGTCCAACACCACATTCTCGCCGAAATGTACCTCGTCCTGTTCAACCCGAGCATCCCGCGCGTCGGGGGAACGCGCAAAGCGGCGGAAAGGCGATTAACAGAGCAGATCCAAGTACTATTACGCAGTCTCTGTGGCATTGGCATGTGCAACCAGGGATCACCTCCAGCCATGTTCACGGCATGTATGGGGATAGCAATTGGTAAGTTATTTCTTTTTCCCCCTTTCGTTGCTTTTTCCCCTATCTGCAACACGATTTTTGCAGGGTTTCAGCAACTGACTTTTCTGCCCACTTTCAAGCTGGTGATCGCTTCGACGAGAGAGCCGACCAGGAGGCTCTTCTCAACATGCTCAGCATCACCGAAAAGGCCCACGCGCGACCCACGACAGCGGTAAAAGATCAGCTGATGCACGCATGGGGGTGGATGGACGGGGAGGCGATGAGCGAGGGGTGAAGCGAGGTTGGCGCCCCCGGGGAAAAAGGACGGTGTTGCCACGCCTGGACTGGCGGGCCAGTTGTCGTGAAGGCGTTTGATGAAGGCCCTCATGATTGGGCCGCGATAATGATTTGTTGGCAGGCTTGTTTTCCCACTTGGACGGATCTGGATCACGATAGACGGGCTGGAAGGGCCCCGGACTTTGGATTCCCTTTGGTTTAGCATCTGTGGATACCCGACATGATGGTGTAGGTAGTATAGATTTTCGTGTTTTGTGACGGCAGGATCTGGCCTCGCTTGGCCCTCATGCAATGCAGGGTCGAAGAATCGGACATATTTCGCGATTCCAGCTCCTTGGCTGAGGCTATCTATTTCAGAGTCTACGTCGTGTTGTGTCTCTCATCCCCGCATGCCGCGTCCCGGAACACACGCGGGACCTGCGGTCTGGCGTCAGACAACACATTCCGAGTCCTACGTAAGGTGTGCCCCGTGGCCTGAGCGTGAATATGACAGCTTGCAGAGTGTTGGTTGGCAAGACATTATCGCGGGGATGTCTGGGGCGGGCGGCGTGGGGTTGGGCTGGCTGGCTCGCCCTCAACTTCCACGAAGAGCGATATTGGGAAGGAGGCCCCGATGAGATGACCCAGAGTTGATGTCAGACTCTGCCCGTATTGGAGACGCAGTTGGCCTGGAAGAGATTGCAGACGTCTGGGACGGTGAGGGGCGTTCTTGGCAAGGGTCCCTTCGGCAAGTGTGAAGTGTTCGTGAACGCCCAATCAGTGGGAAGCCATTACTGAATCCAGGAGGGGATCCCGCGGGGATGGAGATGCGCTGCATGGGATCCCGGGAGGCGTACTTCGAAAGAGGGAATTTCAAAAATAGTCTGCGAATCCCATGATGATGCGGCGGGGCGTGAATTAAGCTTCGCCGCAGGGAGAGACGCAAGGCGGCGTCACATTGCATTCAGAGGCCTTCCCGGATGGCGGTTGGCGTGGAGGAGAAGCGGGATGATGGTGTGGAGGAAGCGTTGGAGTTGCAGGGATGTGGTTGAGGAATTTCGGGAATAATTCCCCAGAACTGCGAGCGCGGGAGTCTTGGTGTTTCCTAGCGGTCCAAAAGAGGAATGGCTTGGCAGACACAAGCTGTGGTCAAGTCATGTGATGCTCAAAAGAGGGAATTCTTGAAGAGTTCTGGAAAAATTGGAGACGCTCTCGAAAAAAAGGATGTGCCTCATTCAGGAAATCCACCGGCGATTTTGCCCCTGTTTGTCCATCCAAAACCTGAAATTCCCAATTCCTCGACGCCTCCATCGCAACGCTCTCCACAGATCTGAATCTCGCCCCGTCTTTTCTGCTCCACGGGCATCACCACGATGATCCACGAGGCACGGCCAAGCGGGAACATGGCCGTGGTGGGAGATGGTAGGTTTTCGGATTGCTTAGCCAAGTTGGCTTGACAGGTACGAAACTTCACGTCAAACCGGCATGAGGAGGTACCTGTCTCCCCCGCCATGCGTGCCCCGCGACACATGTCACTCGCTCTCTCCGAGATTTTCCAGTCTGCTATGGCGTTTCCGGGACTGCTCCTCCATCGTTTTGTCGTCCTCCATACCAATCTCTCATCTCTATCTACCGGTCTTGTCTTTCCTTCAACAACATATTTAAAGACTGCCTCCAGAAGAGCCTCTCCAGATCTTCTTGCTCATCACCAATCCAGTCTTCTCAACTTCAGTGATACCATTTGAGAGGAAACCCAAATCTTCTTCATCTTCAGTGTACTGCATTTTCTAGTCAATTTTCCATCTTTTTTCACATCATTCACAATGGCCGCTGCCGTCGCTCAGCCCTTCGTCAGGCCCACCAACGGCCACGACTTGGAGGAGACCACCGACTTCGTCGAGGAGGTCAACATCCTCAAGGACCAGCTTAACAAGCAGTCTGACGACACCACCTACGAGGACTCCAAATTCGACTCCGAGAAGGACAAGACCGCCTTCCGCCAGTACGAGGACGCCTGCGACCGCGTCAAGAACTTCTACAAGGAGCAGCATGAGAAGCAGACCGTCGAGTACAACCTCGCCGCCCGCGAGAAGTTCGCCATCGACCTCACCGGCAAGAAGCCCTGCCGCGACGAGATGACCATCTGGGAGGCCATGGAGAAGCTCAACACCCTCATCGACAACTCCGACCCCGACACCGAGCTCTCCCAGATCCAGCACCTGTTGCAGACCGCCGAGGCCATGCGCCGCGACGGCAAGCCCCGCTGGATGCAGCTCACCGGCCTGATCCACGATCTCGGCAAGCTCCTCTTCTTCTACGGCGCTGAGGGCCAGTGGGACGTCGTCGGCGACACCTTCCCCGTCGGCTGCGCTTTCGACAACCGCATCGTCCTCCCCACCACCTTCGAGGGCAACCCCGACATCCACCACCCCGTCTACAGCACCAAGCACGGCATCTACAAGCCTGGCTGCGGTATCGAGAACCTCATGATCTCTTGGGGCCACGACGAGTACATGTACACCGTCTGCAAGGAGCAGTCCAAGCTCCCCCGCGAGGCTCTTGCCATGATCCGCTACCACTCCTTCTACCCCTGGCACCGTGAGGGCGCCTACCGCGAGTTCATGAAGGAGGGCGATGAGGAGCTCCTCAAGGCTGTCCTTGCCTTCAACCCCTACGACCTGTACAGCAAGAGCGACGATGCTCCCTCCGTTGAGGAGCTCAAGGTACGTTTCCAAAGTCTCACCTCTCACATGCATCACACACTAACATGCTTTTAGCCTTACTACATGGAGCTCATTGATGAGTACTTCCCCTCCAGGGTCATCAAGTGGTAGACAACCAAAATTGTCACATTACGACTGGGTATGATATCAGATGGGCTAGGCATTCCGCCCTGGGACACAATTAGTTGCCAGAGGCACGGCGTTTGGGATATACTTTGATGGATACACTTTGTGTGAATGAGCGGTCATTTTTTGAATAGTTAAAACAGGCCAAGAGGCCTTTGGAGAGTCTCAACAGACTACTCGAGTTCGGAAAGTCTAGACATATCCAATGATAGACCAGCGCTCAGAAGAAATTGCTTTGAAGCGCATGAAGCTCACACCTTGGCCCGTGTTCGTGTCTCCACTGTGACGTGCGTGTCCGGGATGTTGAGTGAGGGGGTTGAGATCACTACGCAGGAATGGCCAACCAACGTTGCTCTATTACTCTAGTAGTGAAGAGAGCCAATTGACTTTTGCGCTATGAACTTCGGCTCCGGTCTGATTGGGCTAAGCTGGAAGCGACGTGCTACAGTCGGCATGTTGCCGAGTATTTGCTCAATGAACCCCAACTTCAGACGCAAAGGCCGTTGCAGCTCTCATACGGAAGTAAAGTCGATCTGAAAAGTTAAGGCTTTGTTTAAGCTCGATTTTATGCAGCGACATAGCCACAACTCTGGTTACAGTTCAGGGTGCCACCTTGACCTCGTGCTCGTTAAAGACTGGTCTCGGTCCCTTCCGATCCCGCCCAGATTTCAGTAATGCGCCGTGTTCAGCTTTGAAGATCGCAGATATCTTACAAATCAGAGCTACAAGTTATTTCTTGGGGCCTTTCCGTCGTGTCTGCGATCAATCGAGAATTTGCTCGCCAGTTGGCTCACTTTTTCATCCGTAAGGCAATCTATCAAGTCAAAATCGTTTTCAGAGAGAGAATGATCGTACAGAAATCTCGAAACCAAGCACGAACTATTGGACGAAGTGTAATCTTACCTATTAAAGCGAAAGATCTCGCGGCCGATTCCAACCAGCTTGTAACAATCGTCATGTCCTCGTGTGGCCCCTAGGCGAGAGTGCTCTGTCTCCTGTCTGTATTCAATTGGTTGGGATCTTTCCGGTTAACATAGTGCAGAATGATACCATTAGAGATTATAACGTTCCCAGAAGCGGTCCTCTATCGTAACCCTGACGTGGATTTTAAATTGATGACTAGTAAATATAGGTTCTCTCACATGTCTTCGCGTATGTGACATGTCACTGAGTCCGCATGAGCCCTAGATGGGAGTTTGCTGCTCTACCGTGTAGCTGATGTATCTTCTGTGAATCTTTCATATCCATCAGCAGATGAGAGCGAGCAGCAGACTGGGATAATGCAGCAAGCAAGTTCATAGTCACATTGAATGAAAGCGTCATGGGTAGGGAACCAAAAGTACTTTTCTTACTAGTGATTTTCGTATCCCCTCTTACACACATTCTCGATATACCAGAGTGCCAGAACTGGAGGCGGAGCACCTAGAGTGGAAACATCTCCAGTTGGATGAGAGATCTAATCGTAGTTGCTCGTGATCAGTTTACCATAGGCTCGCTCCAGGTCCATGAAGTGGCAGAGCACGTCGGGTTTCACAGCGGCCAGTCTCCAAGATCGGGATACAGATTCCGAAGGCAGATATCACAAGCTTATTTCATCTACCGTTACTTTGCCTGATTAAATCTTTCCCTTCTAACTTTGCTTTCGCAGTTTTCCGCCTGTCGGCGCACCTTTTTGACTGCCATATGACTTTGGCTGATTACATCAAAGCGTAGGCGGTCTACAAGGGAATCTGGTCCATAGAATAGCAGAGCACGTTAGGTTTCACGGTATCCAGCCTTCAAGATCGGAATACAGGTCCCGAAGGGAGACATCACAAGCTTCATTTATCTGATATTACTTTGCCTGATAATGTCAAAAGGTTGGCGGTCCGAAAGGAAATCCACCTGGCATCGTTTTCGCTAATGCTGCCCACCATAGCTTGACGAGTTCCCGGTTTTGTGAGATGCTTCACGAACGATCGTCAACAATATTCTGTATGATGAGCAATTGAATGACGTACTTTCGTTGAATTTTCTGTATATTGAGTAAAGATACTCTTCTAGATAACTGACTTGAAGCCCCCAGTCACTAGATGAGCATTGTGGGGGCAATAAAGCAGGCTTAGAGACTTGAAAATTGCCGAAGGCATTCTATTAATGGAAGTACTTTATTGAACTTTATTGAGATGATAACTCGTAGCTCTCATTCACTCGAAGCCTTGATCAAATGCATGGGGCAGCATCTCCTTGCATGACAGACCTACTCTTGCAGATGCAAGATCATGCATCCGACGCGCATGAGGACCGGACAGAACTATCAAGTTGTTCCAAAATATACCTTGCCCAATACTGAGAAGACCTTCGATCTTCAGGGCAGATTGATTGCCTCGTGTTCGACAAGCGGAAACCATCGCCAAGATGACTGAGCATTTCCGCTTTCTTGATAATCGACTTTCCAGCTTGTGGTGAGGTCAGGGCTGGCATGGGTAGAGAAAAGTGTCCCGTACTTATAAGGTATTTGTCCGGATCAAGAAGACCAGACATATGAGAACTATGGAGCAAGCTTCTTCATGGGAACGACCAGTATTTCGAGGGGAGATGGAAAGCTTGAGCAGTGGGCCTCTACCTCATGAACTGGGCAATGTGGACTTAATTACTGATGGCTTAAGGTTCGGGATGACAGGGGCGGCTCTTCAGTTGGCAGCTGTCGGACCCGATATCGCGGAACTCCAGTTGAACCATTGCACGCAATCCCAAGAACACATGACTCCTGATTTCACCTAAAGCGCCAAAAATGCCATGGATAATGGCGCGAAATACAGGCATTCAAATGACTCTTGGCGCCGATGCCCGTTATTTTGTCTACGGGATTTCCTAAAACGACATAGCGTTCCCGAAATTCGAAGATCGTCGGCACCTTATTACGCCCCGAACCGATTCGGTCTCAATCCAATTGTCCACGCCGTGCAAGGCCCACCTCCACCGTGGCCCGCCCCACAAGACCGGCGATGGCATCAACGTGGCCCAGCTAGCTAGGGAAGATCGATAAGCCAGAGATAGACAGAAGGAACAGGGTTATGAGACATATAAGTCCCCTGCAGCGCCTGCTATTCATCACGATCTCTCGTTTTCTGCACTGCCATCCTCAACTACTCCTCATCCACCATGACTGTGAAAAACTTCGACGCCCCCGAACCAACTCACGAAAGTGTTGTTGTCGATGGGGTTCTACAATGGCCATCTACCGGGATCAATGTTCTGGTTGTCGGAGGTGGCCCAGCAGGCTACTTGACGGCCCTTGAGTGTTGGAGAAAGGGACACAATGTCAGCATTCTAGAGAAGAGCGAGCAGAACTCAACAATCGGTCAGTTCTCTACGTCACCGACGACTCAACTTCCGTACTAACTTTGCTACGTTAAGGCGACGTTTTATTCATTGGGCCTTCAGCATGGACCACGTTGAAATACTACCCAACCCTGCTGAAGGACTACCACGACCATTCATGGGACAACTTCTGCTCCTTCCGCAGGCTCGATGGTAGTCTCATTGCGCTGCCACAAGAATTCGAGTACAATCGGTCCGATGTTCCGCACCACGCCGCCTGGCCCCTGAGAGTGAGAGGCATGGTCAGCCGTCCAGGGCTGAACGAGATCTTTTACCAGCAGTGTCGACGTCTAGGCATCCCCGTAACATTCGGCGTGAACATCGTTGACTACAAGGAAGACTCCAATGGCGGAGTCGCCAGCGCTGTCGCTGATGATGGCCGTGCATTCACAGCGGATGTTGTCGTTGCTGCTGACGGCCTGGGCACCAAGTCGCACAAAGCCGTCATGGGAGAGGTGATCCGGGCTGTGTCGACTGGATTCGTCATTTGCCGAATCTTCTACCGTCTGGACCCAGAGAAGAACACTGCTCTGCATCAAAAGCTCGCGGCACTCAAGAGGCCCGACATGAGAGCCTATTCAGGGTAAGCAGTCTCTGTCTTAATGACGAAGGATGAAGTTGACCTGATGTTTTCAACGCCCCAGCGATACTTTTCACTGTGTTGTGACGGCTGCCAGTGACGGCATAGTTGTCGGCGTCACGATGCCAGTAAGCTTTTCTTATCTCCCTAAAGCTTCATGTAGGCAAAATGGCTGACCTGGTTTATAGGATGATGGTACGGCACAAGAGTCTTGGTCTGAGACCATCACTAGTGAGGACTTTATCAAGCAGCTTCCCAAAGCTTCCGACACGGAGCACTGGGACCCCTTGATCATTGAGGCCATTCAGAATATTCCCGAGGATAGCATCGTCAAGTGGAAGTTGTGCTGGAGAGACCCCCAGACCAAGTGGACATCCCCAGGCGGACGCATCATACAGCTCGGAGATAGTGCGCACGCCTTCATTCCGTCTTCGACTTCTGGGGCTACCACTGCTCTGGAAGATGCCCAGTCGCTACCCGAATGTCTTCGGCTCGCTGGAAAGGATAACGTTGACATTGGAACTAAGATTCATGAACTCTTACGGTATGTGACTTCAGATACTTACTGGTACCTGATAATAATGACTGACACTGTTGCAATAGCCTTCGCCGTGCATCAATCCTGCAACGTCTGGGTCATGAAAACAGGCGCGAGATGCATCGCTTTGGAGGTATGGAGGAAGTCATGAAGCACGCTCCCCCTGGTGGACCAATGGGTCTGGGGAAATGGATCTGGACGCACAATGCCGAAGAATACGCAACGAAGAAATATGCGGAAGCGCGCGCTCACCTCGAAAACGGTGCTCCCTTTGAACATACGAACCTTCCTGAAGGACACAAGTGGGAGCCGTGGTCTATGCAGGAAGAACTTGAGAAGGAGAAGCAGGGAATCAACACGCCCGAGTTGAAGTTGAATGGAGATTGGGGTATTTACTAGAGGGAATCATAGCGAAACAGGTTAATAGATAGAAAGATCTTGTAACATAGATAGACTCTCCATTCTGCTGTAATTCCTCTTCTTACAGTTTACATAACTCACTTGAGATCAGCAAGTTTCGCATCTCGGGCTCGTTCTTTTGGACCCTGATTCAAGAGAAATTGTATCTAGACCACTTGCCCCCTCCCGGCTGCTAATTACTAAAGCGCCTAGGTCTCAAACCTGCCTAACTCAGAGCGAAGACGCCCCTCGGCATTTTCAAGCCAATCGCATTTCCCCTCTTCAATCTGTTCATGAAGATTCTTAAGGCCGACTCGAAGAAGGTACGAGTAGCTTGGGGCTATAGTGAAGAAGTAGAACGCAGAAGGGCTCGCATTTCCATGTGCCTGAGCAATTTCGACAACCATCTTCGTCGCAGCACGAAGTGCAGCGCGTGATTGCATCCGCCAAGTCTCGAGCACTGGTTCATCGCCGTTACAATCGTTGGGGATTTGATGAAGTATGTGATCATGCAATTTGAATAACATTCTATTCCTTTTTCAGTATTGTGAAACGCGCAGGCCGTACACTCTCATTGCTTATTGCTTACCTCAAAGTGATTGAAATAGCTTCGCACATGATACCCCCGCTTCCTGGATGTTGTTGTAGAAGCTGAGCAAGGAATTCTTGAGATATTGCGTCAAGTTCCCAAAGCTGACTCAGGAGAGAAGCTGTATTTGGTACTTTGAAAGCCATAAGAAGCTTGTTCACCAGCCATATTGCTTGGGCAACTCGACCGAAGCCCTCAATACTGTTCACAGACAAACTCGAGACTGAGCACTGAGTTTTGACATCGGACCAACTACCACACCGGATCTCCACTGGAAGATCGCTGTCATCTTTAGGCATGAGAGTGACAAGTGGCTGATCATCTACTGTCACTTCACAAAAGATTGATCTACAAGGAACTCGAATTCAGCAGGTATGGCACTCGGAGATGCATTGAAACTTACCGCTCGCAAATCACAAGCGCCCACCATGTGTTGAAAATCTCTTGAGATTCTTCATCACGGTCAGTCGTTTGAAGACTTGCATGGATAGTTGATATAGGCCCAGTTGATCTCAATGATGCTTGAGGCTGGCATTGATGAAGACGCGCAGCATATGCCAGTCGAGCACAGCCAGCTAGGGTCGCAATTGCTTGATCTGGACGCCCATCTGCATACTCGTATACAGATACCAGACGTTTTGACTGAACCAAACGAAGTGAGCAAGGATAATGACTTTGGACCTGGGCCAGAAGTGATTTCGTAACCAAGTAGAGGCTTTCAAGGTCAATAGGCTTGCCGGAGAGACTATGGCTCATGCGTTCCCCCAACTTTGGTGTAGATGTAACCAAGCACATACTCAAAAGAAGGACTGAGAGTTCTGCAGGTGGAGACACCCCTGAAAACATCAGGCTATCTTCAAAATGAGATCTGGAGATAAATGGCAGATACTGATGAAGGCCCTCGAAATAGCGCACACTGATCCCGTCAACATATTGACCAGTGTCTCGTATCAGGCCTTGGACTCGCACGAACAAGTGCAATTCTGAAGATGGAATATCCGTGAGGATTACATTCGCTGAGTTGCGGTTGCAGTGCGCCTCGGTGAGCTTTGACTTGTGGGCTGGGGATGGCGCTCGACGGACATAACGGCATCTCAGCCCTTTCCTTTGCGGCGCGTTACTACTCAGAAACGTAGATTCTGTCGATCGAGCTTACCTTCCGCAATATCCACAACCGGGTAACAATTTGTCACATTTCTTTTTCCGAGATTTGCAAGTCAGGCATACCTGGGCGGCAAAGGCAGCCCTGCGTGTGCCTCTGTCGGCCGCCATGATAAGAGGCAGTGCTGAGGACATCTCTTGCCTTGATCGATCGAGCTTGGCCCATGCATCGAGAAGATATTCATGATGCGAAGAGGAGTGATGGATTCACATCATATGCTCTAAACTGCTGGCTTGATTTGTAACCGCTGGTCTAACCAATTGCAGTGGCGCCGCCGTCGGCCGTCGTCGGAGCTTGCAGCCGCCGCTAAGGTTCTGATGTAAGATCTATTCAGAGGCAAAAGATTTGATTGGCCAATCGCCCCTTGATTCTGTGTAACCTAGTCTGCAGCTGAAGTCCGGCCATTGTCTTGAACATGTGGCTTTGGGTACCTGGGAAACGTCCGTTTCAATGATTAGCTCGTTGGGATGAGGGGGAACGGGTATATAACTGCCAGTGATTCTCGTCTTTGAGCGTGCAGTCAACAAAGGAACACAGAACAGACATCACCTCAACATCCCCATCGGAACACCGGAAGCAATGGATTCGAACACCCTTTTTCGCGTTGATGGCATGGTCGCCGTCATCACTGGCGGAGGCAGTGGTGAGTCCCAGCCACCTCAGCCACAACCCCCGCAGCCCCTTACTGAATCATCATCATAGGTATTGGTCTCACTATGGCGAAGGCCCTGGCTGCCAACGGAGCCCAGAAGGTCTACATCCTAGGTCGCCGCCTGGATGTTCTGCAGGCAGCAGCCAAGGACAATGCAGCCTTTGTCCCGATTCAATGCGACGTCAGTTCCAAGAGTGACCTCCAAGCCGCTGTCGACCAGGTTACCACGGAGGTCGGCTATGTCAATCTTGTGATTGCCAACTCTGGTGTTTTGGGCCCTCCGGTCCGTTTCAATCCGAATGAGAACATCTCGGAGACCCGCAAGACAATGTTCGACAATTTCAACATGCAAGACATGAACGATGTGCTGAACATCAACGTGACGGGCGCGTACTTCACGATGACTGCTTTCCTTGAGCTGCTTGACGCTGGCAACAAGAATGCGCTCAAGGGTGGTTTTGGAAAGCCCGCTCCTGGTGGGAAAGTCCAGACTGTCCAAAGCCAGGTCATCTTCACGTCCAGCATTTCAGCCTTCAGTCGTCACCGGGTCTCGACGCCTCCTTACACGACTAGCAAAGTTGCGATCATGCATGTGACCAAGCATTCCAGCACCCAGCTAGCCAAGTTTGGCATTCGCGTCAACGCTCTTGCCCCTGGATGTAAGTCATTTACCCCATCTCCTGTGAAGGAAATCAAGCTTGAGAGCCGCCAAAGTCAAAGGGAAAAGGTATCTGACCGTCATAGTGTATCCATCCGACATGGCTGCTTCAATCATTGGTGACAGAAAGCCAGAGGACGAGACTCCTAGTGATGACAAGTTCATCCCGGCTCAGAGATTTGGTGGCGATGAGGAAATGAGCGGCGCCATTCTGTACCTCGCGAGTCGAGCAGGAAGCTATTCTAACGGTTCAATTCTTCTCACCGACGGTGGTCGCCTTTCCGTCATGTCTGGAACCTACTAAGAGATAGATTAATGTTGGGTGCTTCTATCCGATAACAATCATATAGCCTGGCCAATTCAAAAATACGGTCGTCGTCTTCATAGTTTCCCACTGGTTCTTCCCATCCCTATATCTTGCTGCCACTGAAGCCAATTCTGCGCACTTGATTCCTTGCGAAGGTTCCTATGCATTATTGCTACAGTAGGTCTCTCATCGCACAGATCTTGCTGTTCTTATGAGAACTTCCCAGTCTAGTAATAAGTTGTTGCATCTCAATCAACATCGCGTCCCAGTCGGCAGGTGGTATGCAAGCATCCACCATCTCAGCCGCGAGGAACCGCATGGGCCGAAGTCTTATCTCGAATGATTCTGGCTGTCTCTCACCTGTTCCTAAATCTTTCTCATACACCATGCCGGATTGGGGGAAAATGGAAGTGGCTCGAAAACGGCCTATCAAATCAGCGAATGCAGCCGTTTTGGTGGGATACAATTGCCAGGGCTCTGAGTCATGGCACATCCATGCCTGGAAAGAGAAGGTCAGGCAACTTTGGCAAACCCTATCTCGTAGACGAATGATGTTCGCAACAAGGTAGTCGGCGCGGAAGCACCACCGCAGTGGTTCGTCGACGATTTCGTTCGACCTTGTGGTCCCGGCCTTCAAAGCGTAAATATGAGTGCGAAGAAAGAGGTAAAACCAAGGCTCACGTTTTGAACCAGCTCTCCAGTCGAGTTCTGGAAATAGTTTGCAAAATAGTTCAGCCCTGGCCAGCTTACTTGCAGGGGTGTCTCGTGCGTGTCTGTTGAAATGCCGCCACCATGAAAGGATACTAGATCCATTTGCCCAGCGTTTTACCTTTCTCCCAGCCCTTTTCATCAATGTCGGCTGTGTTCGGAGTTTTCCTAATTTGGCCCGCGCGGTTTTGGCGGCAACTTTCATTCGTAGCGAGTATAGAGGCTGGGCTGCAGATATATACATTTGCCTCATAATGTCAGTTTCCTTTTGCAGATATCTGACATCTGAAAGAAAGTAGTCGACCAGTTCTTCGCCAAAATACAGCTTGAAGAGCGGCAGGGCGACCTCGAAACTATCGCCGTCTCTCGACATCTCACTAGGTGGTGTGCGGTTCGTTCGATGGTGTGGCTCTGAAAAAGGCACTGCTTTCGATACTGGTGAAACACCCGGCGGCTGGAAGAACTGTATCCGGCCCTACCTAGTTCGCAATCCGAGCTCAAATAGTTCTTTCGTCAAGTCGGAATACCGCAAGATTATGAGACACGCTTTCGGGTATGAGTGTCTAATTGTTTTGAGGTTGTGTTTGATATTTCTCGAAAAGTCGGGATTTGGTAGCGGCCCTCTTGCTTTAATCTGATCCATGGCATTACTTACCTGAGTGATGATGAATTCATTGTTCAAAGGCAAAGAAAACTTTCGTTGTCCATCTCTAATCCATCATCGCCTAGCCATTGTTACGAACCACAATGCTGTTTATTAGTATGTTTAGAAACAAGACATTCCAAAGTTCTTTGTACATCGTCCGGAAGATTCGTTGTCACGGAACACTCATCAGGTGACCGTACAATGTTTTGCTTGAATAGCCATGTCCATATTACCGACGACTTCATCGTAGCCAGGTCCACTCAGCCAACACGGCTATCAGCCACGGTCGGAACACCGAGGATAAGCAGCAACATTGGTATCTTCAACACAGCTCTATTCTAGCGATGTCTATTTCTGATGCATTAGCATTGCGATTAGCATCAAAAGTTGAACCCGCTCTTTGCTACACTCTTCTACCAAGACTTAGAGCTCTAAAATGTTGTGACACCCAGACCAAGTCAGAAACCAGAAGCAAGCAAGAGGTCAAACTTGGCTATGCTAACTAATGCATAGTTCTTTGCAAGGGCAGAAAAGTGGCTGCAATAACTCGAAGATGTTTTTGTAAGGGTGCAAGTGAGCAACGCGACCTGAATGTCCTGATAAGGGCAAAAGGCCTGGCGTCTACTTCATACTACAGCAGGCTTCTGAAAAACTCTGATCTGGTAATAGCGGTACCGTTCCCTTCTGCTAAGGTTTGTGAAAAGAACATGACATATCAGTCTCAGGAGTCGAGTATCGATGCGTGAACTGGAAGATGCAGGCACTAGGGAGAACCCCCAACACCTTTTTATGACCAAACAGCGCATTCTTGGATATCCATAGAGTTCAGATACTGCGTTTAGATGGTCATTGTACACGTGTAAAACCAAGAAGCCAAGCCATTAGAGCTCCATTTAATACCATGGGGTTCTCCACCAAAAACCAGGTCAATCGGACCGTTGTTTTCAGCGACCAGAAAAGCGAGCCCCTTTCTCAATCGGACCGTTATGCTCGACTTTAATCTCATTCTGCGGAGAACGGGGCATGATGTCTGGGGCCCCGGACACAACTCCGGCGTACTAGCGGAGGAGTCCGGGGCCTCCGGAGTGGAAAGTCGGAGACGCAGCAGTTCCTGCCATCGAAATATTTGGGGAAATTTGCGACTGGTCAAGTACAAATGACATGCAGGCGAGCCTTTAGTATCTGGACTTAATGCCTAAAAAGATTCTACTGGTAGTGGCCCCTCCACCACTTCAGTAAGCAGTAGCGTCTTTCAATCAGTTATGGAAGCATCGTGGCGGACTATCGATGTGAATGAGTTTACCACAAGTCTTTTCCCAACGTTAACTAATAGCAGCCTACAGAGCAGTCTACAGTCTTGGATATCTGCATGGTCGAGTCTTCTTTGATGGAATGCGTAAGCAAGTCTGCCTCGGGACATGCTAAGACGCCGGTAAGGCTACAGGGCACGTTCAACTTTCCAATTAGAACACAACAAGTTTGGTCGCACCGTTAGCTGACTCGCACGTGAGGGTCTCGCGATCGTCATGGCATCACTCCAGTCGCTCATCCCGAGACGTGGTGTTACACACTCGGCCCACGGTGCCGGAGCCGCTTGCAAAAGGCCAAGAGCGTAGGAGCGCAAGCGCCCTGTAGACATTCAGAATTTGAAGAGGATTTCTCACCGAATCCTGGCAACGCGACCGTGTGGAATTTGATCGCTCACCGCGACTCCGCCTTGGCAGCATGGTGGCTGTCTTGGCTTCGCGCGTCGATTCCGTGTGCCATGGCTCGCGTATCCCTGCGGTGCGGCCGGCAATGACGAGAGCCAAGCGGCCGATCTCCAAGCCGCACTCCTACCAAAGTAAGTCACCCAACCGCATGCTGCCAAAATCATTCTGATGAACAGGTGTTTTTGGTCTGGCCTGTCTGTTTGATCACAGTTCTGTCAATACGCCTGCACGGGTGCCCGACGTTTGGGTGCCACATCCATCGCGTCTGCTCACTTGTTGGTTGCATCCGCCGCCGTGGAATGTGTTGCCTTTCCCCAGATTATGGATGCTAGGCTTTCTCGGCCTGTCGCGTGGCGTTTCTTCTGGATCACGCCCATGGAAGAAAAGGGAGACAGGACGTACTCCGTATTTTCATCCCGCACTCCGCTCCGCATCCCACCCCCGGTCCTCCCACACCTTCTTGGCCTTCTCGAGCTCCCCGGTCTGCGCCCCAGTGACAAGCAGGTAGGACCGACTACGAGTCGGGCAACGTCTGGGCAACGTCATGGTAGCGTTCCTATCGCTGTTTCTGTCAGGCGACCACAATTAACCATATTTGCGACACTGCAGGATGTGGCTGCGTATAAAGTCATCATGGTGCGTCGGAGACATACAGACGTCATACGGGTTGAACTATTTGAATCCTATTGCTTTTGACAGCAACCTTACCCAAATATCTGGGCCGCCCTTTTTCTCGTCACATGCTGTCACCCTGAGGGTTAGGGGTCTCTACTGCTTCTGCGTCATCTTATTGCAGCAGGCAATTCTTCGACTTCGGACTGACCACCAAAAACACATCCCGAAAGCGCATCACAATCATGGGTTTGGGGAAGCAGTAAGTGCATCAATCTACCGATGTTTGTTTCTAGTATGTTATCACTAACTTTGCAATTAGATCGATACGCGTCAATGGCGCCGACTGCGGTGTCGAAGCACTTGTGCTCGGAGTCGTAACGTCCATAGGCGGATTCCTCTTCGGCTACGACACTGGCCAGATCTCTGGCATGCTGCTCTTCACAGACTTCAGGAAACGATTCGCAACTGGCCCTGAAGAGAACGGGATTCCAACATGGATTTCTATCACCCAGTCCCTCATGGTCTCACTCATGAGCATTGGCACACTGCTTGGTGCTCTGTCAGGAGCGTACACGGCCGATTGGTGGGGTCGACGACGAAGCCTTAGCTTCGGAGTCTGTGTATTCATCATCGGAAACATCATTCAAATCACCGCGATGAATAGCTGGGTTCACATGATGATGGGCAGGTTCGTCGCTGGTTTGGGCGTTGGTAACCTCTCTGTCGGCGTACCTATGTTCCAATCCGAGTGCTCGCCCAAGGAGATCCGAGGCGCCGTCGTCGCATCCTACCAGCTCATGATCACTTTCGGCATCCTGATTTCCAACTTGATCAACTTCGGTGTCCGAAACATTCAAGAGTCAGACGCTTCATGGCGCATCGTTATCGGTCTTGGCATCGCGTTTGCCTGCCCTCTGGGACTTGGCATTCTTGTGGTCCCTGAGTCTCCTCGTTGGCTGGCCGGCAGGCACGACTGGGAGGGCGCACGTTTGGCCATGGCACGTCTTCGTGGAATGAAGAACGATCCCAACAATGAGCTCGTCGAGAACGATCTTCAGGAAATGTTCAAGGTCCTCGAAGAAGAGTCTAAGACCGGAACTGGAACGTGGGCCGAGTGCTTCACCGGGTCCTCCGGAATACCCAAGACCGTATACCGCACCTTTTTAGGAATACTCATCCACTTCCTGCAACAGTGGACTGGGGTGAACTACTTCGTTAGTATCTATATCTATGACTGCGCTTAGCGTTATATCTAATTTGGTATCTAGTTCTACTATGGAGCCACGATTTTCGAATCTGCCGGTATCGAGGACCCAATCATGACACAGCTCATTCTCGGAGCTGTAAATGTGGCTCTCACCTTTTACGGCCTATATGTTGTCGAAAAGTACGGAAGACGTTGGCCATTGTTCATCGGTGCCCTGTGGCAAGCTGCTTGGCTTGCGGTCTTCGCGTCTGTCGGTACAGCTGTGCCCCCCGACACAAGCCGCACCACTGGCATCGTTATGATTGTATCTGCGTGCATGTTCATTGCCTCTTTTGCAGGCGTAAGTGTTCCCTGCTCTAATACTGCCGACTTGCAAAGATCATACTAACGCATCATAGACATGGGGACCTATGGCCTGGTGCGTCATCGGAGAACTGTTCCCCTTGAGAACGAGAGCGAAGCAAGCATCGCTGGCAACGGCTGGCAACTGGTTTGGCAACTTCCTCATCTCATTCCTCACGCCTCTCGCGGATGACGGCATCTCGTATGCATATGGCTTTGTCTTCGCTGGTTGCAACCTCGCAGCCGCTCTGCTAGTTTGGTTCTTCCTGTACGAGTCAAAGGGTCTTTCTCTCGAGAACGTCGACCGTATGTACAGTGATCCGAATGTCAAGCCTTATTCTTCGAGCAAGTGGGTACCTCCAGGTTACATTACCCGCAAGCAGAAGGACGAGTCTGCTTTCCACCGCGCTTCTACAACAACAGAAGCAACCGCTGTAGGAGACGGCCAGCACAAGGAGAAGTCGGGCGACGAGCGGCCTTACTCTGAGCATCATCACACGAAGACTGAGCCCACTTCGAACGCTGTCTAGCTTCGGGTACCATTAGAGTCGGAACTTCCGGCGAATTCAGGAATATTGACGGCATGCTCCCAACAGTTGTACTATTAGTTCTTCATAATGATATCATGACCTTCTAATATGTTCCCTATTTGGTGTTTGTGGCGTAGCTCTGTGGATGTTTATGGTAAACCCTATAAGACCGAAAGTTTTCCTGCCGTACCTCCGCCCCATTCACCGGCGATGTCAAGCTGACTCTATATCGCCAGTTCGCATGAAGATGTTTGAAGGTCTGCTGCGCTCGGGGAAATCATCGACGTGGTACTCAATCTCCGGTCCCTCTTGTTTGAAGCCCAACTTCGAGTAGACGTGTCTCCCCATGCTAGAACCCTCGAGAATGGCCTCAAGTCCGCCCCGTCGCTTGGCCTCGTCCAGACCCCACAGCACCAATTTCTTGGCAGCGCCTCTTCCTTGGAATTTCGGGTCCACGGCGCACAAATCCAGCGCAAAAACGGCCGGAGGGTTCGCTGTCGCTTTCTGCTTGATGACCTCGGTGCGGCGCCGATGAAGGGAACCGATGCACTGAGCCAAGTATCGCTGCTCAGTCTCGTTGCCGGGGTAGAGCGCCTCGACTCCGAGGCTCTTCTTTAAGTCCGCCGGGCTCGGCTCGCCGTAGCCCTCGACAGCCGAAGCCTGCAGCCAAATGGCCATACCAGCGATCCTGCGTTGTCCGGGTTTCTCGGGGTCCGGGACCGTAGCCTTGAGGAAGACGGTGTTCGGCTGACCCTGCTTGTTGGTCGTGACTGAACGCCAGCGGGCAGCCATGCGCTCGGCGCTGGCGGCGACACCTTCGGGCGTGTCCCAGCCTGGGTTCATGCCCATGTAGACACCATCGCGCGCTTGGTTGCAGAAGGCGTTGATGGCAGCCTCAGCGGCCTGGTGGAAGTCTTCGGCTTGTGTGATGACTTCGATGAGGGGTTCCTGCGGCCCCGTGCTGTCGCCAGCCATTTTGTCTCGTTGATGCGGGGTGCGGGGTTCAAACACGAGGGGCTTGATAGCTGGTCTGCAAATATGTTACACGAAATGCAATGCAACAACTCGTCAAGGGGCAGGAATTTCGTTGCGTGTGGAGGGGTAAAGCTGAAGAGACATTCAGGAACAGGTGAGCGTTTTCCCTCCAGGCCGTCAAGGTTGGCTACATAATGCCAAGCCACGAAAGGTCCAAGCCGTAATGATCCCTCGATTTCCCCGCGCTGTGACCCACTGAACTCCGCATCTTGGGGTCATGCGCGGGATGTTTTGTCACCGAGATCATTGCGATTGCGGCCTCGCAAAGGACGTTTGATGTCTTCTTTCCCCGCAGATTAATCCCTCCGATCATGATCAGGCGTTGCTGTAGAGCAGAAGGAAGACACTCCCAGCTGTTGATGTGGCAGTCTTTGGCAACAAAAACAGCTCTCGTCTCCTGTGGAAACTGCAGTCAGTGTGTAAGTCACAGGCACAACTCCCTTTGCGGCTACCATATCCAATTGAGACCTAGTTCATAGATTGGTGTTGTTTGAGTGGTTGTCCAAGTTGTGCATTATAAATGAAGTTCCATGGAGCCCAGTCATGCATACATGCATGTGTTCACAGAATCCCAAAGGCATATGTAGATAGGGAGAAGCTAGCCTATCTTCGACCAGTTGGAAACTCTGAAAGTCTGGCACTAAGTTATACAGTAAAGCGTGCACCTTGAAATCGAAATGGTGCTGTGTCTGTTCTCCCTAATCTCAACTTCATCGGCCTCGTTCCGGTTGACTCGGACCCCCTCCGGAGGCTGGTTTTGGGAGCGGAACTTATCCGAGCGAGGGCCTGCTAGTACACGCAGCAAGCCCCCTACATAGAACAGACGGGGAAGTCTTCAGGAATGAAACAGCGAGAGAAATGTCATCTGGAACATTGTGAGCTTTCTGTTTGCACCATTATCGAAAACTTCAAGCGAGAGCTAGCGGAGATGAACTCTGTCATGACACCGATCCAGCTCCCTCCGTTGGCATGGAATTGTCACACGCACTGCTTCGACCCAGAAAAGTACCCTTTCAAAGCAACTCGCGCTTACACCCCCGAACCTGCTAGGGTTGATGCACTCATCAAAAATTCTTTCGCGGATCAGCTCATGTTGGTCCAAGCGACCATAGAAGATGGATACAATGGCTTGATCGGAAATCTGAATGAGTGTCGCAGCTCTGATTCCAGCAAACAGGTGTTAGGTACTATTTTCTGGGACCCAGAATCAGTACAGGAGCTTCAAGGTTTAACATCAGCTGTCTTTGATAAGCTCCACGACGCTGGTGTAAGGTCTGTCCGTATTCATGGTTCATACGGAGGCTCGGGTGGCGATCTGGACTGGGTCAAGAAGCAGTTCCTGGACGTTGCCAGACACTGTCCGGTTCACCGACTCGACTGGAGCATCTCGGCTCAGCTTCCACTTTCGACATGGTCATCATTGGAAACTACTCTACTAGGAGAACCACTCCTCGAGGGCGTCTCTATCATTGCCGACCACAATGGCTGCGCCAACCCCTCTGACATAGGTAGCGCAGAGTTGCAAAGCTTCCTGCGTCTTCTAGAGTCTGGGAGGTTCTTTGTCAAAGTAGGAGCCTTGCATAGACGGTCACCAACGAACATCAAATTAATGCGCCCACTGATTGAGACATTTGCCAACAGTGCGGCTGATAGCATCCTGTGGGGAAGCGATTGGCCTCATATTGATGGAAGTGTCCGAGGTCTTAATCCTACGCCCCCTCTACTGGTTGATACACACTTGGAGCTAGCAGCGTTGAAGGAATGGCTCACCGCTGAACATTGGATGAAGATGCTCGTTCATAATCCAATGCGAGTGTTCGGCACCGTCGAGAACTAGACATGGGGAAAACCTGGGGTGAGAATGGGGAATGAGGGGATTTCGGATCGGCTCCGGACCGGAGGCCATTTGTGGTCTGGGGTATGGGGAACGTGATGTGGGATTGGAGACGAAGCGCGAGGGACTCCATAACATTTGCCAAGTAAAAAAGACTCTTTTCGTTCCTGTCTCCCATATTCCTAAATGGTTTGTCTTTAGAGCTTTGTCTACATTGCTTCGTTCGGCAATCGACACAATTCAGACGACAACCAACCCTGCAGAGACATAATGGCGATGGACAGTGTTCCAAAACCTTCTTTGAACGAGGTTTCCAAGCAAGGAAGCGAAGAAATTGAAAATGTTCCAACAAAAACCTTACGTTGATGGACACATACCGGTCCTACTCGCCCGAATTCTCAAAGGAAACTGAGCACCAGCTTGTTCGGAAAATCGACGCCCATCTCTTGCCTCTCATTGTTATCATTTATCTGTTCAACTATCTTGATCGAAATTCGATCACCCAAGCGCGTCTCTATGGCCTCCAGGAAGACACCCACGTCAAAGGGGCAACGTATCAAACCGGCATTTCGATCTTTTCTGCAGGCTATATCGCGATGCAACTGCCGTCAACAATGCTCATGACCAAGATGCAGCCGCATATCTTTCTGGTTAGACCTACTCGATGAAAACAATTGTGTGACGGAGACTAACTTATGATAGCCTGGATGCATTATCATCTGGGCCATAGTGAGCGGCTGCACAAGTGCCACGTCTTCTCCAGCCGGCTTGCTGGTCGTTAGGTTCTTTTTGGGAATCGTCGAAGCCCCCTTCTTCCCGGGAGCTATATACTACCTGAGTTGCTGGTACACGAAAAAAGAGCTCGGATTGCGCATGGCCCTACTTGTCTGTGGGTTGCTCTTGTCGAACTGTTTTGCCGGTCTTATATCAGCTGGCATTCTTTCAGGAATGGCTGGCGTGGGACACCTCGCAGCGTGGAGATGGCTCTTTATCCTCGAAGGTCTTGCTACAATTTGCGTTGGAGTGACTGCTTTCTTCCTTCTTCCCGACTACCCGGGAACCACGAGATGGCTGTCAGAAGAGGAGAAGGTCATTGCGCAGGGCCGTTTGGCTGCGGACGCCGGCAGTGAAGAAGTTTTGGGCGAGGACGAGATTTCGATGCGACAGGCTATCTTGGCTGCATTGGCGGACTACCGAGTTTGGCTGTTTGCCTTTCTTCAAATGTCGACAACTGCTTCCATCTCGTTCTCGCACTTTTTCCCAACCTTGATCCAAGAACTTGGCTTCAAGAACAACACCATCGTCCTTCTTCTTACTGCACCCCCGTACTTCTTCTCTTTCATCTGGGCCTTGACATTGGCTTGGGACGCCGACCGACGACAGAAGAGGTCTCCACACGCGAGCATCTCTGCCATTACTGCCATTGCTGGGACTATCACTTTGGTCGCTATGGGTGATCAACGTTGGGCTCGCTACGCCATGACCTTCCTCGTCAGCGCTGGAACCTTTGGCATCTATTCAACGACTTACCCCTGGTTGTCTTCCACCATCGTTCAACCCGCGGTAAAACGAGCAGCTTCCATCGGTATTGCGAACACCCTAGCGAATAGTGCTTCATTGTTCGCCAATTACTTTTGGCTTGATGAATACGGTCCAGGCTTTCGAGTGTCCTGGGCTTGTATTTTGGCTTTTCAGGTACTCGGTTTGTGCTGCATCTTCGGCCTTCGTATTTGTCTCAAGAAGGCGAACCACAAGTTTGAAGGGCTTCGAAGTGAGGTGGACCAATATAACGAGGAGGCAATGAACAGGCTCGACAAAGACTCGCAGAGAGCTGTTTTGAACGGGTTCAGATACATCACATAAGCTGGCGGCTAAGCTTGGCCGAACTGGTGCGACGACACATAGACAGATTACGCGGCTTGTTCTCAGCAATGATTGTATTTTCAGTCTTATACGTACTAATGAAAACAAATCATCGGGGCCTGGCTTTCAAAATAATTGTCACTGTTTGCGTACCCGTGGCGCTTACCCCTAAGATTGAAGCAATATTTTTCTTTGCGGTGGCTGAAAACTTTCGTCATTACGCGACGTGATCTCTCGTAATTTCAATTGTAAAGCAGCTCTTAAGTAGAGACCGCTGTTTCCGCGAATAAGGGTGCTTGATAATATCGTGAGTAAGAAGGTAGCGTGAAGGTGAAATGCGATAAGAAGTAATGGGCTTTAGTCCTGATGAGCGAACCTTAGTGAACATGTCCAGACCCACGTCATACCGCGATGATCTGACAGGACATGACTGTGGTGTCCTGCAGGAACAACGATGACTTTCTTCACGCGAGTGGCATTATGACTAATGACAATAGTCACAGGAACTAGCCTTATCGGATCGTTTCCAGTCCCCTCTGGTTTGTATTGAATAAGTCGAGGCATGTAGAAAACGGCCGTCTGTGGGCCTGGGACCAGTTCACACGCTACTACTTATACAAATTCCTGGATTCGATCCTGCATTCTTATCGCAATTTGATCGGACGGCTCAAGTTATCGCAGATTTCCAGCTACGTCAAGCACCACTGCGGACAATATGTGGATAACATGCCTGCGAAGGAAGACCTAAACGTACCAGTGTAACAAGTGGCCAAAGCAATCTTGTCTTTTGGTTGCGGCCGAAAAGTCTTTCTGGTTTAGATTTCAGATCCAATTCCGCTCTACTAGCCAGACCACACGCGGCTGATGATATCCATGGATGTCGAGTTGTAGACGCCGACAAGTAGCAAGCAACAATTCGCCAAAAGGATCATCATAGAATGATCGTCGACATGTTGGGAGTCTTCGCTTTCGCAAACTCGATCGGGACGTTAGAATTAGATCCGCCTGTGTGACATGTCAATTTCTGGGAAATAATACGGCTCATCTACGCTAGGGGATGATGCATCCCCCTGCTCACCCCGCAATCCTCTGTGGCTAGGTTATAGCAGGCAGATCGCATCGGAGGCCAAAGTTAAAGCCAATCAACACCCCGTACCTTGACACGACTCTCATGAACATATCGTGTGGTGTGCTGAAATGCCCGATGTTCCTCCCCGGAGCTTTGTCTTACTTTTTGTCCTTTTCTTCTTAAGCCAGTCCAGTCCAGTCTAGTCCAGACGATCCTGTCATCGTCCTAACCTGAAATTCCGGAGGCGTTGCTGTGTAATGGCGCACAGAGTACCAGGCGGTTTTACTAGGCGTGAGTTCGGGCGTAGGACCAAAACTCCGCGACCACTAGGGGCACCAGCAGCAGGCCGCACCTGACGCGTAACACAACTCCGAACCCGCCGTTACTATAGCTTCTCTACGGTGTTAATTTAACCTCACAAGTATGCTTGATCCCCCTTTTGTGATCAATAGGCGCCATTGGTTACGGGCTGCTCATTAAGTGCAAGAGCATAAGCAACGTCATGGTGTTTCAAGTCAAGAGGTGATAGGAGGTCTCCTAAGTGCGGCTGCGTTTGGCTTGAACAGGAAGGCTAACCGCTATGGCGAAGAGTTTTCCAGAGTGGGCAGCAGCGCACCACTTGCCCCTGAGCAGAAAAGGACCCCAATGCGCTCCCACTTCAGATTTGCCTGTTTTTCGGACTCGAATACGGTAGCTCTCGCCGGGATCAGGAGGATACTTTTGCTCTTTCAGGCCAGGCGTGCGGCTTGCGCAGGGGATCGATGGGCGCACGATCCACTGTTTACTGGGGCGGAACCCAATTATGAGCCCTGTAATTGTCGTATGGTTCCCAATTGAGGACGGGATTTAATTAAGTGACAGCTGTAGTCTGTTCCAGATAAAACATCGTTCCCGCGACGGCTACTGTATCCGCGGGCATAGATCGAGGCGCGAGCACGGGGGATTTATCAAGAGGCTTCGGCTCCCACATGGCAACTGCCCTTCGCAACTCTGTTCCTACCAAACTTCTATCTCTTTTGGTTGTCACCTCTCATACGGTCTCTCGTTCCTTTGGCTTGCCACTCTAACCTCTCATTCATTCATTGGGTTCCGGAACTCAACCACGATATCTCCAATTCTTTTCCTACGAACCAACATCAGCCTTTTACCCAGCTTTTTAATCTTGGTTCGATCACGATAACTCCACAATGAAGTCGGCTCCCACTCTCTTGGCGGTCTTGGCGGGACTTGCCAACCTTGTTGCGGCTCAGACTGTCTCTGGCAAGCCTGAAGGCTTTGCTACTGGTGTTACTGGCGGTGGCAGCGCAACTGCCGTCACCCCTGCGGATATCACCGAGCTCAAGGAGTACCTCACTGACGACGAGCCCCGCGTCATCCTCCTCTCCAAGGAGTACGACTTCACCGAGTCTGAGGGCACCGAGTCCGGCAATGTTTGCGCCAGCTGGGGCACCGGCGCTGCTTGCCAGAAGATCATCCAGGACGACTGCGGCAGCAACCCTGCCTCGACCGAGACTTGGTACAAGGCCCCGACTCAGCCTATTGACGTCGGCAACAACAAGACCATCCTCGGTGTTGGCAGCAAGGGCGCTATCAAGGGCAAGGGTCTGCGCATGAGAGGCAGCAACGTCATGTAAGTGCTGGTCGTTGCTCGCTAATCTTTTGCACGCACTAACAGACCAAAGCATCCAAAACATCCAGGTCTCCGACTTGAACCCCAAGTACGTTTGGGGTGGTGATGCTATCGGCTTCGATGGTGCTGACCTTGTCTGGGTTGACCACGTCACGGTAAGTCACTTGGTTGTAAATAACATGGTGATGATGCTGACCCTTGAGACAGACTGCCCGTCCTGGCCGCCAGCACTACGTCTTCGGCTTCAACCCCAGCAAGCGCATCACTCTCTCCAACAACTTCATCAACGGCGAGTCCGACTACTCTACCGGCTGCAACGGATACCACTACTGGACCTTCGAGATGGTCGGCACCGACGACCAGATCACCATGAAGAACAACTACATCTACAAGACCTCCGGCCGCAGCCCTGCCCTCAGCGGTGGCACTCTCCTCCACGCCGTCAACAACGTGTGGGACGACAACGACGGCCACGCCCTCGAGGGTGGCGACACCAAGGCCCGCGGTATCTTCGAGGGTAACGCCTTCATCAACGTCAAGGCTCTCGTCTCCGACTACCAGGGCAAGCTGTTCTCCTCCCCCGACGCCACCACCAACGCTGAGTGCAAGACCGCCCTCGGCCGCGCCTGCGAGGTCAACGTATTCGACACCACCACCTCCACCGACTTCTCCAAGCTCAAGGACACCTCCTTCTTCAGCGAGTTCTCCGGCTTCTCCATCGCCTCCGCCGAGTCCGCCAGCTCCATCAAGACCAGCGTCCCTAACAACGCCGGTGCCGGCAAGCTCAGCTCTTCCAGCAGCTCTTCTGGTTCTACCAAGTCTGCAGACACTGTTGCCGAGGCTGCTGCCACTACCCCTGCCGCCACCTCTGCTGCTGCTCCCGCCGCTGCTGCTACCAGCGCTGCCGCCAGCTCCGGCTCCGGCTCCGGTTCTGTTGCTCTCTACGGTCAGTGCGGTGGCCAGGGCTACTCTGGCGCTACTTCTTGCGCCTCTGGCAAGTGCGAGGTTGTCAACGACTGGTACTCCCAGTGCGTCTAAGCAACTTCGATGCCATGATCCGGGTTCTGTCGAGGCCGATGGACCGTTCTGTGATACCCATCTGTCAGTCTTGAGAGGCACACGCATTCTTGTAACATTGACATCGCACACATATTCCTTGTAAATATCTTTGAGGCCAGGGGCCAAGTAAAATAAAACCAACCAGCGTCTTGCACTACTTCTATCTGGCTCAAAACGATCAATGATTCAGCATGTGAATTGCAAGGCTACGTTTGTCTCAGGCAACTGGTCCATTTTAGCCCTTTTCACGAGGCAAAGCGTTTGCTAATGTACCCGTCGGGGCCACCCTAGGCAACTGAGACCAAGGCAGCCATAGGCGGTAGAAATGTTTCGCGACGGGAAGTGGCTTTTGTTTCTCTCAGACTCCATCAAGTGCCACTTCAGCACTTCTGCCTACTAAGGGCATACTTATTAAAGTGATAGCAAATATGTAAAAACGTTCGGCTCTGAGTTTGTCTACAGCTAGGACGCCGGATCTAAACTTCATGAAGTCACCAGAGAGCTTATTGCGGCTGAAGACACTAGGTAAGGCGATGCATCGCAGGCTGTCTCTGCTAGTCTCACGGAATGCAGGGATCCCACAGCTGAACCTCAGCGCTGATGCTCCCATTGGGTTGAACACGCAGACTTCATGTCCCATGTCTAAGACTTCCACAGCCTGGCTCCAGAGAGCAGGGCATATTTGGAACAGTCTTGTAGTTGCGAGGTAGTGACACGGCATGCCAATGTCCGGAGATTCTGCAAACCTTCATACAAGAGACTGGTTATTAGATGTAGACATTGACAATCATGATCACGGCCAAAAGATATAGATGAACCTCGAGCTACCTTTTCAGTATCTTAGAGTCAACTATAAATCTTGTCGGGGAGCATCAGGTGCAAGCCTTCTAGATCAGCTGCGATGGCTTTTCCAGTTTAGCTGTAGTGAGTCAGATTGTCTCTGGCGTGGCTCTCTTGTGTGGCTTAAGCTAAGCTCAGCTTCCATCACAGACATCGCGCGGCATGCGAATGCGCAATCATGAGTGTGATAAGAGAATGAGGCACACGTGTGTGGAGGTACTCTCGCAGAATATTATATCTACGGAATCTTACCTTGAAATCTCTGATCTTCGCCGTCTCACAAGTAGTAGGGGCAACGAATACACCCGCACTCCTTTCCCCATCTATCAAAGCTTTCCGGCATCTTCAATACTGCACCTGATGCGACCTCAAATCTTGGTCTTCGGCATAGCATGCTTTTGGCTTCTAGGTCATGTAGAAGCTGTCTACTATCTTGACCAGGCGGACGGCTACAGCGCACTGCCGTCATGCGCCGAAGTCCCCATCAGCTCCATCGTGAGAGATATGGTCTCGGGATGCGGTGACGGAGGCAGGACAACATCCTACAGCTGCTTCTGCACTGCAAGCTCGGACAGATTCAGCAACATCATTGCCACTGCTGTTGCGAAGAACTGCGGCCAGTCGAGCGCAGAGGTCGCGAGCGTAACGCAGGTGTTTGATGCATATTGCCAACTTGGCAAAGCTGATACAGCAACAGGTTGTAATGTTTAAAGTACTCTTCTGTGTCTGTATGTTACTAACATCACCAGTGGAAATCAGCGCCTCCATAAGGGCAAGTAAATTAACAACGCAAATAACCTAACTAAGCAAAGTGAGGCTATCGCCACCACCTAATTGATCAATTCGACATCCCTCAATTAAATTGAAATATTTGATATCTTATATTATTTATAGATTAACTAATAAGAGGCTATAGATCAGCCCCTACCCTAGTTTTCTAAGCATAATTAGTCACTAAAACATAACGCTATTAACAACTTATTAATTACTATATATAATAATAAAGATATTCAAACAGCCCTCACAATACTAATTAATACCTAATTAATATAAAACCTTCTAAAGAAGTAGAAGTTATTATAGTAGTTTAAATAATATAAATAATATTATAATTAGATACTATTTCTAAAAGTTATTCATCACTTCAGCTTATATATATTATTCATACTCCTTATCATCTTTTTTCTCTTTAAAATTAAGATATTAACTACTACTATTACCTCTTCATCAACTAGTAACGCCTATACGTTATTAACTACTACATATTACTATATCTCTATATAAATTATAACTACCCTACTTATTACTATCCCTCTAAATCCTATAATTAATAACCTATTAATTATTATTATTAGCAGTAAATAATATATACTTAAAACGTAGCTCTTACATAAGAGAAGGTAAAGTTAATCTAGCTAGATTTAAGATTATAGCAACTTCCTTATTAAAGTTATTTAGAGATACATAATAAGGTCCTACTAGAGTTACTAATAATATAACGCTAAAAGCTAGCTAAAGGTCTTTAGCGCTACTACTATATCTACTTCATAAGAATACTTACTATAATATATTAACTTAAACTTTCTCTCTATAATAATCACATTCTAATAAAGCTGAAGTATCTATATAATCTATAGGATCTCTCTTTAGTTAGATAAAAACTCTAATAGCACTCTAATATTATTATTAATAGCTATATCTATGCTACCTTCCTTAAAGAGACTCTAACTTAGCTATATAAATATACTTAAGGCTAAAGTAACTATTCTATATAATCTCTATATAACCTTAATTATTTCTGCTAACCTCTTATTTACTTACTTTAAGAACTCCTACCTCTAGTAAATACTATAATACTATAATATAGAGATTACTAGTAAAGTACTATAAAGTTATTTATCTATTTAAAACTATCTTAATAATATCTACTATTATAGTAAGAAGCTAGTAATTAAAGAACTTTATATAGCAAAGTTAAAAATATACCTATTATTTAATCTATAGATATCTCTAAATATTTATACCTTTATAGAGGTTACTAGTTATTTTATTAATACTAATAGTACCTTATAATCCTATCTTCTAGCCTTCTATCAACATCATAGCAATCATAGTAGCGCCACCCTTACAGCAACCCTCATCAACATTATTAACTGCTACTACATCTAAAACTAAATCAAAGTAACTATCTCTAATAACGCTATAAATAATAACATCTACCTCCAGGCTTTTTATAGAGAACTAGACCTAGAGATAATAGAGATAGATATCTAGGCCTAGCATATATAGTATTATAGCTATATCCTTAATCTCTCAGCCTAAGCGTTCCTATTTAGCGCTAATAAGGAGACTCTATACGCTAAGTTATAGTTTTATAAGCTTAAAGGTTATAATAATAATCTAGAGCGTTAGTAGTAGCTTAGACCTATCAGCTAGCTCTATAATATCATCAAATTTATCTAGTTATCCTTATAACGCTACAAATAGTACTAAAAGGCTACAGTAGAGGTTAATAGAGACTCTAACTTCTAGATCTTCTTAAAGTTACGCTAAAAAGCCCTCCTCATCCTAAATAATAACACTCACTAGAACAGTATATATCTCATAATCTAGAAAGCTATAGAGAAAAAAACAGAGATTCAAGCCTTTATACTTTCAAATAATAATAATAATAACGCTAAGCAATATATCCTTAAGGAAAACCTTCTATTCCTAGAAGATTAAAAGGTTTTAAGTAAGATAGGTATAATTTTAAAGCCTTTTTACTAGTAGATAAAGAGGTATAAAGGCTAAGGCGTTAGTAATAGTTATAATTAACTTTAGGAGGTTATAATAAGCATAAAATATCTTCTTTTGCATCTTATCAACTAAAAGGACTACTATAACGCTATAATCTCTCTATTTATTAATAATAATACTAAAGATTAATCATAGCAGTCATAGAAACGTTTAGGCCAAAGTTAACATAGCTAATTTCATATATAAGCCCTCCTAACCTATATTTATAAAGACTAAGTATCACTAGCCTCATAATTAGCCTTATAATTTAACTCCCTTAATAAGAAGTAGCAGTCCTTCCTCTACACTAGCATTAAACTAGTATAGTAGAAGCTCTTTTCATATTATAACAAGATAGAAAAGTTACTACTATTTTCTATAGCGTTAATCCTATATCTATTATTAAGTATTTCATATTTATAAGATATATAGCATTATAAACACTAAGAGGGATAAGTTAATAAAGCTCTTAAAAACCTCAGAGACTTCTTTAATAAGTAGTATTATTAATCTAGGCTAGAACTAGTAATACTAGCGCTAGATAGGCAGCTAGCAGTTATCCCTATTAATACTAGGGCTTAAGATAATAATAATAGTTACTACTAGTAGTAGGTTAATAGCTAGCGCTAGTATATATCACCCTAGGTCGATAAGCTTAATCTCTACTTCTAGAGCCCCCCTAAAGCTATTAATAATCCTCTTAAGTAGTAGCTAGACTACTTAAAGACATACCTAATACTCTCTAAGCTAGTAATTAACATCCTCACTATCCCTATAATATCTGCTAACTACGAGAGGGCTTTTAGCTAGGCTAAGTTAACCCTTACGTTATAAAAGCTTTTAATAAAGCCTAATATTATAGAGAGTCTCTAGCTAATAAAGAACTAGCTAAAGAGGGGGGTTATACTACCTAGTAATAACTTTAAGCTATTAAGAACAATATAAATAGCTTTAAATAGGTATAATATAGTTTTATATAGTAATTAATTTATTTTATTTACAAATTAGCTAAATAATCAAAAACACTAAAAAAAAGAGCCAAGTTAATAAGTATAGGGGTTAAAATTGCTTTAATTGCCCTTATGGAGGCGCTAGTGGAAATATGTTAGTGGGCCAACTTCGACGACAGGCGGCAGTATTCCGACCTCCCCGCCAGCCTCTTCTACCGCTGAATCATTATCTGGTCTTTCTACTGGAGCTGTCATCGCTGTCAGCACCTGTGTATCTCTCGTCACTATTGCGATATTCATCACTGCCTATTTCCTATGGCGTCGACGCCGTGCCAAAAGGAAAACCCCAAGCGTCGAAGCACATACCGAAGTGCTTGTGGAGAACGGAGAAGGTACAGGCGCTCAAAAACATGATGGCACGGTAGAAAGTTTCAAGGCAGAGCTGGATGCGAGGAATGAGATAAATGAGTTGCCAACTCCGCCGCCGCCGAGGACCATGCACGAGCTCCAATGAGGGCAGTAGTCGTAGTTATCGAGGATAGGTTAATGCTCATCATCAAATCTTTCGACGTTTCACTCTGCATATTTTACAAACCTCGGGATTGAGAAAGTCCACAGGAGACGCCAGCATTGAGGTTCGGCGGAAGCCCGACTGCAACGCTCACGCAATGACGCGAGAAATTGCACCATCGTCGGGGTCCCTGTTGACACACCAAACTGACAGCCGGACAAGCTCAGATGAACCAACCACGAATCTCGGAATCCGATGCAAGATAAGACATCGGCAATAATGCCACGCGGTCGCTAATACCGGCGCGCTGGTCGGAGCCTAGGCCAGTGCTTGATGCCTTCGCAGGGACTCCGGCCCCTGCTTGCCGGTGATGTGCTCCGGTATTGTGGTGACGACTTCGGGGATTTCTTAGTTGAGAGGTAGAATAGAGAATGATTGTATTTATTAAGGTCAAAGTGAATGCAAACGTCTGACATGCTAATTGGGAAATGATAACGTCCTGTTCGTCGCGAGTCTGAAGTATCTGCCCATCATGACCGAGCCTACACGCCGGTGGTATCACTGGTTCTCGCCCAGCGATAGTCGTGAGGAACGCAAGCTGATCCTTAAGCTGGATCTGCTCATCGTTCCCTATGCTTTCATCCTCTACTGGGTCAAGTATATGGACCAGACCAACATCAGTATGGGACCCCCAACCCACCAGGCCGAATGTTATTGACACATTCTAGATAATGCATACGTATCAGGAATGGCCGATGAACTCGGCTTCCACGGGAATGAGTTGGTTCAGTTCCAGACCATCTTCGTTGTGGGAAACGTGGTCGGCCTGCTGCCGTTCATCTACCTGTTCCCCCGAGTACCGATGCACATTCTGGTGCCGACCCTCGATTTAGGTGAGCTACGCCTCAGACTGAGAATCGTCTGCAATAACATAGGCTGACTTTTATCAAATAAGGATGGGGACTGTTCACGCTGCTCCAATATCGCGCCCAAAGCTATGGTGAGATCATGGCCTACCGGTTCATGGTCTCCCTGTTCGAGGTTAGTATCGTAATTCCGTTGCCCGACGCGCCTCCTGACACCTTTGACAGGCCTCTTACTTCCCTGGCGTTCACTTCGTTCTTGGCTCCTGGTACCGAAGCGATGAGATCGGTCGCCGAGGTGGCACATTCTACATCGGCCTCACACTCGGCACCCTCACGGCATCCCTCCTCCAGGCCGCGGCAACGACCTATCTCGACGGCGTCCACGGCCTACGAGGCTGGCGCTGGCTCTTCATCATCAACGCCGTCATCACCCTCCCCCTAGCCTTCATCGGCTACTTCATCTGGCCCGGCACGCCCGCCAAACCGAACAGGCTCGTGATGAAAAAGTCCGAACTCGACCTCGCGCGCTCGCGCCTCGAAAAGACAGACAGCTCCGTCAAAAGCACCCCCTTCTCCCTCAGCCTCCTGAAGCGCGTCTTCACCAACTGGCGCTTCTACCTTCTCGTGCTGTGGGACGTCTTCTTCTTCAACACCAGCTCCAACAGCGCCGCCTTCCTCCTGTGGATCAAGAGCCTGGGGCGGTACAGCACCGCGGAGATGAACAAGCTCAACGCCATCAGCCCCGGCCTGGGCATTTTCTTCGTTCTGTTCATCAACTTCAGCGCGGACCTGTGGATCGGCCGGCCTGCAGCAATCACCCTCGCCTCAGCGATCAACTTCACCGGGCTCGTCATCCTGGCGGTCTGGAACGTGCCCGAGGCGGCGAAGTGGTTCGCCTTCAGCACGTCGTACTCTGCCGTGGCCGTGTCTTCGGTGCTGTACGGCTGGGCGAACGTCATTCTGAAGAATAACATCGAGGAGAGGGCGTTGACGCTGATACTGATGACGGCGATCGCGACGTCGACGAATGCGTGGATCCCGCTGTTTGTGTATCCCACCGTCGAGGCGCCGAGGTTCCCGAAGGGATACGTCTATTCTGCGGTGATGGTCGTGTGCTTGGTGGTTACGACGCAGGTTGTCAGAGTGTTGTTGGGGACTCAGGGGTAAGACTCGCTGTTTTTGTCTTGGAGACTGAGTAGCTAACAGAGATGCAGGGAGAAACGTCAGCCCAAGTCGCAGGATTCGTCTGTTGCAGAGGGCACTTCGACGTCTGTCGAAGGTGATCATGATCGAAAGACATCGTCTCCGCGGATTGAAGCTGTTTGATTGGAAAGGCACGGAATGACGCGGGCACTGAGACCTGCGCGAGAGGGGAAGGCTTCATATGGGATGCGTGTCTTTGTGGCTATGTGAGCAATAACGAACGGCTCATTTGAGGTAGTCTTGAATGAGAGCTGCCACATGTGTGTAGGATAAGTCGGTGTTCATGTGGAAAAGTAGCCATACTGAGCGAGCCATGCTTAATACAAGCGCCGTTGAGAGAAACCTCCTTGTTCATCAAGAATCAGATTATTACACACAATCGATGTCGGATCCTTCTAAAGTAAAGCAGTCTAATAACCCTCCTTTTTGTTGACAACATTGACAAGTCTCTTCCCCTGACTCAACCGCTCCAAATTCAGGTCCAGAATCCCCAGGATCCGCTCCGTGTAACTCGTCGACATACCGCTGATATGCGGCGTAATCAGCAGATTCTTCGCCTTCCACAGCGGATGTCCCTCGGGCAGCGGCTCCGGGTCCGTCACATCCAGCGCCGCGCCGCGGATGAGCCCGTCGTCGAGCGCCTTGATCAGGTCGTCCGTGTTGACGATCGGCCCGCGCGCAATGTTGGACACGAACGTCTTCTTCGCGGACAGGATGCGGAACTCCTCCGCCGCGAGCAGGTGGCTCGTCTTGTCGGTCAGCGGGGTCGCGACGACGAGCAGGTCGAGCCCGGAGCCGAGGAAGGCGTGCAGGTCGGCCTTGGAGGCGCCCGAGAACCACTTGGCGGGGAACTTGCCCTCCGGGTCGCCGAGGCCGGGGGGCGAGTAGCCGTTGTCGCGCTTGGACTCGGGCGTCGGGCGCGGGTGCAGGGTGTAGGCGTGCACTTTGAAGCCCAGGGCGGTGGCCACGCGGGCGGTTTGGCGGCCGATGCTGCCGTAGCCGAGGATTCCTCTGGGGATGAGGGTTAGTGAGTTGCTCTGGTAATGGGGGAAGTGTGTTGAGGAAGTGAACTTGCATTGTGCGACCGACGGCGTCTTCTACCCATTCATTCCCGCGAGACCACTTTCCTTCGCGGAAGTTGTCGATGTACTTGGGGACTATTGGGTTGATGAGCACTCATGCGGTGTAACCTGAAAGGTGAAGCAACTCACGTTGATGCTGGAATGAGAGGTAGGTTGAAATGATCCATTCGGAAATCTGGGGTCTGCCCGGGTATCAGTTGACCGTTGGGCCTCACTAGACTCTCAAGGAAACATACCCATGGACACCGTTCGCCGTCGCAAAGACGGCATCCGTGTCCGTAAACAGCGGATGCTTCAAGATGTGGTTCGCGCCGGCGCTCTGCAGCTGCACGTACTGCAGCTTCGGCGCCTGCTCCGGGTCCGGGAGGGCGCTGCCGGTGAGCAGGATCGTCACGTCCTTCCACTCGCTCTCGTCAAAGGTGCTGCCGGGCTTCTTCTCGGGGAAGCCGAGCTCGTGGTAGACGACCTTGAGATCCGGAAACTGAGAGTGCAGCTTGGCGTAGAAGTCGTCGTCGGGCTTGAACTGGGAGAGGATCAGGAGCTTCTGGCCCTTGAGGGTCGGGTTCGGCGGCGGGAGGAGCATGATCATTGATTTTTGGTGTTGGCGTGAGGAATTACTCGGTAAGAGGAATGAAGCGGTTGTGAGGCTTGGTGTTGTTTATGAACAGATGTGAAGTATTGATAAGCAGGAGTTTGAGCGCGGACGGGATCCAGGTTGGCGGGTTTCAGCTGGTCGGATCACAAATAACGGACAGAGGAAGCTCTCGCTCTCACACCGACCCCTCCACCAGCGGAAGTCATGGCATAATCACAGCAGTAATGTACCCTGAAATGGAGGGGCATTGGAGCTGGTGCGGGGGGTCCAGTCTTCCAATGTTTGGTTCGCTGGCCTCTGAGCGCATCGCAGGGCCAGATGGCGCAACAGGAAGGTCGGAACGCCGCCGATGCGAGTGTGTGGGGGGAGTTCAGACGGTTGGCTCAATGGAATTGCGTATCTTTTGACTCGTCAATGGCGTCTGCGGCCAAGGGTTCTCGCATCATTCATTCCTTCATCCAATCTTCTTTGCTCGCTCCATTCGCGGACTGGGGGACTCCGGCCCGGTGTCGGCGGCAATCGAACATGTCCGCCGGAGCCTGGCTGGATGTTTCTGCCGATAAGGCCGGTGACGCGGAGAATAGCTGACTGAACTGAGTGAGCATGGCAGATTGCGTCAAGAGCTTTCGACTGGGGAATGAAGCTCTGTTCCCTGTCGCTACAGATCGATGATAAGATACCGATAGATGATTGCCGTTCTCTACCCCTCATCCCCACACCACCAGCTAGCTATCTAGCTGGTCCAGTGTCTTGGTTCTTGGCGGTACTTTGCTCACATCATCTATGAACAATCTGCTTTTGAGGCTATAGATGTTGTAGATATGTTTGCCTTAATGCATCCTGACTCATTCTGACTCGGCCCAGGTGATGAAACGCAAGTCCCGAAGGCGGTGAAAACAAAACATAAATCTAACGTTGGTTGAGGGGCGCATGCATGATTCCTTCTCCACCTTCGACATAGGCGCGCCCTTTGAGAACCAGGCTGAGCCGTATAAATAATCTTTTGTCTGCAACTGAGGCTCTGCGACAACTCATCTTGTGCTCAAGACACTACAGACCGGCAGCACATTATCCAAAATGGCCCCTTCAAGCTCAACCGTCCGACATGCCCGACGCGAAGGTACGCCAATAACCTATCTTGCTGCCATGCAGGCGGGGGGACATGAACTGACACTGCCCCAGATATTCCCATCATCCTCTCCCTGATCAAGGAGCTGGCGGACTACGAGAAGGAACTTGACAGCGTCCAGGCCACCGAGGAGTCACTCGGAAACACCATCGCCTTCGCCCCGGACGACCAGACCGCCTACACGGCGGGCAAGCCCGTGACTGAGCCCACATCCCCCAGCAGACCCGCGAGGTGTCTCATCCTGTTCAACGAGGCGGGCGAGGGTGTCGGCATGGCCCTGTACTTTTACAACTACAGCACATGGCGCGCCAAGCCCGGTGTCTACCTCGAGGATCTCTACGTGCGCCAGACGGAGCGCAAGAAGGGTTATGGCAAGCGCCTTCTGGTTGAGCTGGCCAAGGAGGTGGTCGCCATGGACGGAGGCCGACTTGAGTGGGTGGTGCTCAAGTGGAACGAGCCGAGTATCAAGTTTTACGAGTCCATCGGCGCCAAGGCCATGGACGAGTGGGTTGGCATGCGTGTCGATGGTGACGCTCTGCCGAAGCTGGCTGGCTTGCTAGACTAGATAGAATGGAAGCCGGGGTATAATAACAGAAACAAATACAAAAGGCATTAGTTTCCGCCAAGTGTCTGTCCCTGGGCATCGACGCCCTCAAAGATTCCAAGTTGAGCCCCCGATGCGATGGGCGGGCTAGTCAAAGGGTTACCCCAGACAAACTCACGCTTGTGCCGCCCCTTTTTATCGCTTTTAGTCTCCTCCACGTACGATGACGCCTGCCATAACCTGCTGAACTCCCTCCGAAGCTTTCTGTCGCTATATGGAACCTCGCGCACCAGCTGTTGAGTCTGCGAGTATGGGCCGTCATCCGTCTTGCCCGTCAACCGGGTTCTCTTTCGAGACCGTGGTCTTTCGATTTCGCGGACGGGAATTGAGGCATAGGCCGACCACGGGAAGTCCCCTTGCTCACTGTTCTCCGTAGCAACTGGCCTGCGTGGAGCCAGTTTCCACAAGACCTCAGGCGCATCACCGCTGACGATCGAGCGCAACAAATCCCATTCATTGCGCTCCACTGGTGGCACGAGCCTGTCTGCCGTCCTCTTCCACCAAAGACGCACTTTCTTTGTTTTCCTCTGGGCTGCTGTTTCTCGGCCCCATACGTCGTTCTCGGGGACGAACTTTTCAGGCTTGAAGTTGTCAAGTTCAGTTCGCGGCCAGCAATCCGATGGCGTATCACGTTGCTGCGTCTTTTGGGAGGTGTAGAACTGGGTGAGCTTTTTGATGTCCCAGTTGTCTTCGATGGGACTGAGCTTCTGGCGAACCCAGGGCGTGGGATCGGTCCGGTCGAACACGCGCTTCGTCGGGGGAATCCTTTTGAGTCTCTGCAGCTTTCTGGCCTTCTGGATGTCTCGTTCTGAGTCAAACACTTGCATTTGTTTCTCGAGCTCGTTGATGTCCACGGGAGGATCGGGTTCCTTCTTGACAAAGTCGGCCATGAGCTCACGGCGTCGCCGGCCTAACTTCCCAAAAACGAGCCACAAAACCCTGCGGAAGCGGTCTGTGTCGCCCAAGAGCGCGGCATTGAGGATGACAAGCTTCCTTTTACCTTCCGCGAGGGCCTTTGTGCGCAGGAAGTGTTCTTCTCGTTCTCGGCCATGGTCGCGCCTACGTGTGGGCAATTTGGCTGCTGCCGAGGCAGCTCTCGCTCGCTCTCGTCGAAAGCCGTCCTTGACCCAGTCCTCCAGGTAGGAACGACAGATGAGCGGGAAGTATGTGGTAGCACGGAGGAGGTGGCGGTAGAGGTGAAGGGGTCGGATAGGTCGCGGCAGGGGGATAACGGCGGTGGAGGTAGCGGTCGCGGCTTGGAGGTGGCTCCAGACCTTCTTTTGCGGTGTGGGGTTTCGGATCGGGAGGCGGACCTTGGGCATGGTGATTGATGGTGGAGCAGCAGGAGGCTGGTAAGAGACAGACAATCAGGGACAGGGCGGCAGGGACATTGTTGTTGCACTCGGCTGGTGTCTCGCAGTCGGGCAGAGACGCATGTACCGTTGCCGGAGTCGGTGTCGGTACGAATATCGATGTCGAACAGGATGCATGCAGGACGGAAGTAAGGTACGGTGCAGAAATTTTTAGATTTGGCTGCAGCGGTGACGGGGACTGGCTGGAGCTTCATCGGATCTGCCTCAGGAGCCGAGGGGGAAGTGGCCCAAGCTTCCTGGGATGGGGGGTAGTTGCCGTAGAAAAGTGTCATTTACAAGGCAAGAACAACAGAGGTTCGATGTTGTTGAAAATGGCATGAATTGCTAATTGAATATTGTTGAATACTGGTACCTAAAAAAGGTTTAATTAGTCTCTTCGTCAGCTGTTTAGTATGCAGTAATTACATCTTGAAGCATAGCTACGTGAGAATACCATTCGAGATCAGACTGCTTGTTGGCAAAGTAGGTACCCAGCATTGAAGTCTGAACCAACAAACATCAAACATAAACAATTAACTGCTCGTCTTAAGGAAATCCTCAACTATTTACATGATGGGTACGATACTCATCGTGACTGGCTCTGGTAAAGGGACTGGAGGTGGACGCGATAGTAAGAGGCCCGGGCCCGGTCTGCGAAATGGCCACCCGCGGCACGTCGACTACGCGTCACCGACGCTCCTCCCTCCCCGGCCGACGTGAATGCCCTTTCACTTTTCGCGGTGAGGACGGGCAGTACGTACCGTCAGTGCCCCACCTTCCACCAGCAATCCAGTAGTCTGAGTGGCCCGTGCGTCTCGCTTAAGCAAATGGGAAGGCACGAATTCTGGCTTGCACCTGCTTGCTCTGTGTGTCTCTGCTGCCAGCCCCCTCCAGCAAGCACACGGTCCCCCCCTCGCCGCCCTCTTCCCTCTGTAAATTGGACGCGACACGCTCAAAAGACCGACACGCCCTTTTTCGCGAAAACCGCGAATCGACACGTCCACCACTTTTAATTGAAATTCCATTTCGGGAACCCGCTGCGGACCTTTTCCTCATTTTCGGTCCCCGGACGACGGCTGGGCGACAGGACCATCTGCGAATACCTGATATCCACCTCCAGTCCGATAATTCAGCGTTCTGCCGAATACCCTACCGATACTCTGTACTCTGTACTGACTGTGAACTCGGCTGGCGGGTCGTTTCTTGTTGCGAATACCTACTTCGCACTTTTGCACTGCCAATCCTCTTATTCTCCGTCTCTCTCCTCTCCTCTCTCGGTCTCTCCCCCCAGCACCTGAACCACCACTCTCGGATTCCGGTCTAGACCCCCTTTGAGACGACCACCCAACCCTTGACGGCATCTGAAGCGCCTATCCGCCCTACGCCATTCCGACTATTGCTCTCAACCGTCGTTCAGTAGTACATTGGTTTCCCTTTGGCGTAGCCCCCCAACCATCGCCTGTCATCCTTCCACCACTCAAGTTGCTTGCGTTGCCGCATCAGCATCGCACAAAGCTGCCAAAGCACCGAGCCGCCGCGCAAAGCGATCCGACAAAACGCTCGCCTGCCCATACACGCACACCAAGAAAGCCCCGGCCGGCTGCACGCATTCACAATCCGCCTCTTGTCTACCGCCAAAGCCGTCGCAACCGCAACGATATCATCCCGCGACCCTGCTTCCTGCATATCTGGAAAGCCACCGCCGCCGCCGCCGCTGAGTGATCGACCATCCTCGCTCACCACCTCTGCCTCCCTTCCGAACCCCCTCTTGATCGCATCGCCTCCCGTCGCAGCTCCCGCCTCCAATGCCCTAGTGCCGGCGGCACATGTCTTCGACCACCGTCACAGCTAGTCAACCCACTTCACATTCCTTCCATCTTCCCCGCGACTCCTCCTTTTCGGCTGCGCAACCACACGACTACCCCGGGAAACCAACTCCCACCGCCATGATGCCTTCAGCATCACAGTCCCAACCTTCGTCGCAACAGTCTTTTACCATGAGCCAGCAGAGCCAGGGCGGCTACCGCGGCTATGCCGACGCCAGGCTTGCCAATGAAGCCCCCCAGATCTATAGCGTGAGTGAAGTCGGCTCGCAGTCGTGTTACCCTGGCACGCCTGCCTTTGAGGCATTCGCATTGACCACGCATATTTAGGCCGTCTACTCGGGCGTCGATGTATACGAAATGGAGGTCAACGGTGTCGCCGTCATGCGCAGGCGGCAGGACAGTTGGCTCAATGCGACCCAGATTCTCAAAGTTGCCGGCGTCGACAAGGGAAAACGCACAAAGATCCTCGAAAAGGAGATCCAGATTGGCGAGCACGAGAAGGTCCAAGGAGGCTACGGAAAATACCAGGGCACATGGATCAAGTTCGAGCGCGGTGTCGAAGTCTGCCGCCAGTACGGCGTCGAGGAGGTTCTCCGTCCACTGTTGACATATGATATGGGCCAAGATGGCGGTGTTGCCGGCCGAGGAGACTTCAACACTCCAACCAAGGAACAGGCCATGGCTGCCCAGAGGAAACGTCTGTACAACGCCGGAAACGAGGCAAGGTCCAACGGCATGGCTGGCATCAACGGCACCTTCTTCAAGAACATCTCCACCACTGCGTCTCACGCTGTCGCTGCTATTAGCAAGGCACGATTCGACTCTCCCGGACCTAGGGGTCGCAATGGACCCACGAAAGCACCCAGCTTCAGCCGCCAGAGCTCCATGCAGAACGGCGACGACTTCCCCGGTAACTCCCAGCAGAGCTATGCTTCCGACTACGGCCAGCACGTCGACTCGGCGTACTCTACTCAACAGACCAGCCAACAGTTTGACGGTCCGGAGCCGCCCCGCAAGCGCCAAAGAGTCACCATGACCCCCGCCGAGAGCTTCGGCGGCTACAACAACTCGATGGAAATGTACCAGGGCGCCTTCCCCGGATCTCCTACGGAGCCTAATGAGTCCTTCATCTACTCTCAAGCGAATGTGCCCGCACACGATGGCCACAGCCCACTTACACCGCTACCCTTTGAGATGTCTCCGGATGCCGAACACAAAAGGAGCATGTTGATGAGCCTGTTCATGGACTCTGCGGCTTCGGATCAGTCCAAGCATGAGATGCTTCGCTCATTGGCGCCTATTGAGCTAGATATGCCCATTGACCAGCAAAGCCACACAGCCCTTCACTGGGCTGCTACGTTATCGCGTATGCCGCTCTTGCGCGCACTCATAGCTGCCGGCGCCAGCCCCTTCCGTGTCAATGCCTCGGGAGAGACCGCTTTGGTGAGAGCTTGTGTAGTGACAAACTCGATGGATCTCGGCTCCTTCCCTGATCTGCTGGATGTTCTCGGAAGCACCATTGAGGTCCGCGATAGCAAGGGACGCACTGTTCTGCACCATATTGCCATGACTAGCGCCGTCAAGGGTAGGAACGCGGCCAGTCGGTATTATTTGGAAAGCCTTTTGGAGTGGGTAGTAAGGCAAGGCAGCGTGCCCAATGGCCAAGCGGCGACCAACGGCAACGGAAGCAGTGCGCCTGCCAGTTCCCAGTCCCAACCGCAGTCGCAACCGAAGATGGGCATCGCGCGCTTCATGACTGAGATTGTCAACGCCCAAGACCACGCCGGTGATACGGCTCTCAACATCGCGGCAAGAATAGGCAACCGCAGCATCATCTCGCAGCTCCTCGAGGTCGGCGCAGACGGCAACATTGCCAACCGTGCCGGTCTCCGGCCTGTGGACTTTGGTATTGGAGTCGAGGCTGCAGACGAGGGCAACAACTTGGCCAACGGTGCTGAGCTGAACGGAGACACTGAGAAGAACCGTGCCGCAAGCAGCGAGCGCGCCAAAGAGAGCAGCGATGATATTGTTTCCTGTGAGTAAACACCCAGTTTCCAGTACGAGATTTTCCCGCTGACCGCCCCCCTAGCCATCACACATCTTCTTAGCGAAGCAAGCTCCACCTTCCAGAACGAAATCAAGACGAAGCAGGCCGTCATCGAGTCCCTGCACTCAACACTCCGCACCACATCAGCACAGCTGGGCGAGGCAAGGCGAAACCTCGAAGCCATGCAGGCGACCCTGAAGAAGCAACAACTGGCCCGCCAAAAGATCTCGAACCTCAGACACGCCCGCGAGGAGGAGCAGGTCCGCCTTATGCAGGAGCAGAACCGGGCAGGCCGCACCGACGCCCTCTCGTCGTCGTGGGAGACGGAACTGGGTGCGGCGCTGGAGACGGCCGACAACGGCGAGGAGGCCGCCATGCTGCCCTCGGCGGCGGTCCTGAAGGCAAGGCTAAGCGCCGTCTCGGCGCGACGCGACGTCACGCGCAAGATGGCCGCCGCGCTCAAGGGGCGAAGCAAGGACGTCGAGATCAAGTACCGTCGCGTGGTGGCCATCAGCACTGGCGTGCCTGAGGACCAGGTCGACGCCGTCGTGGATGGTCTCCTCCGCGCGGTGGAGAGCGAAAAGGGCGAGTTGGAGGTCGACCGCGTCAGGAGGTTCCTCGGCGGCGTCGAGGGCGTGGTGCATTAATGAAGCTGCTGCGGTGATGTTCTAGACGTTCGTTGTGTTGGTGTCATACCCCGTCGGAGAAGCCCCCTTTTTTGGAGCAGGAGAAAAGAGGACCATGGACCGGCCCGTTTATTGATGTTTGTTTTTTATATACTACAAAGAGGGGGAAGGCATAAAACCCAGTGCTTTTTTCTAAGGGGAAAAGAGAGGGCGTTGGCTGGCTGTTTGGCATTATTGTAGGGCTGCACGGGTGGATATCTGATGATTGGAATTTCATACGATTTCAAAATTTGATGACCTCGATCGGACCAACTTGTGAAGTGTGTGAATGTGCGCAGTGCGAGCTGAGCCTACAAATGCATTTCTTTGATGCGCCATCCTAAATCCTACTTGATAAAAAAGCTTCCATCCCCAAACGCCGTGCAATGCTGCTTTGGATACTATTCCTGCAAGATCTGTCTGTTCATATATTACGTCCTCGGGACATATTACGGGCTGCCTTTTTCACCGCGTGATACCGGACGCGTACAGCCCCTCCCACCGCTGCTCGACTCCTCCCACGAGCTTCTTGGCCTTTTCAATCTCCCTGTCGAGCTCCTCCACGTTACGAGTGAGGGCGCTGACCTCCTCGAACCGCCTCGCCCCGCGCGCCGAATCCACCATCTGCTGCACCATGAACCTTTGCTCCTCAAGCACAATGAGGCGCTCGCGGGCCTCCTTCTCCTCCGTCTCTAGCTGCGATACCGCGGTGCTGGTCTCGCTGGCCTGGCTCGCCGTCTCGGATTCTGCGAGTTCTCCGTTCCGGAGGGGCGAGAGGTGCAACGATGACGAGGAGCCGTTGGCGCTGCCCTGAAGGGCGAGCAGCCGCGAGGAATGCGACGACCGGGAGCGGAGGATCTGAGGGACGGACTTGAGGGTGAGCATGTGGGTATGCAGGAAAGTAGATGCGGCTGCGTAGACAGCTTGTTGTAAGCGCAGCTGTGTTTTGGATTTCGTCTTCATGTCGCGTAAGCGGCGCGCCGCCGTATCGTATTTGGTGAAGGCATCTGTGAGTCGTTTGCGAATCTTCGAGGCCTCTTGGATCTGGGCGTGGGTTGGTGGAGGTTTCGGTGCCTCAGACCCATCCTCGCTTTCCGGTTGCAGCGCCAGCAGTGTGCGTTGGAAAATAGGCATGAGCTGCCGGATGCCGCGCTCAAACTGGCGAAGTGTCTCGTAGGCGCGCTGATCCGGGGGCTTATGCATAATGGTAGCGGCAAAATCACGTTTGGAAAATATCGTGTGGTTGCAATCGCGGCACATTCGCACATCGACACTCAGCTGGCCAGGCTGGGCCGTGGTCGGGGGCTTCTCCGTCGCCGGGTTCGTGGCTGGTACTGTTAGGCGCGATTCTCGGAGTGACGCCGATGCGCAAGACTCACGATTCGCTACGCTCAATCCCACTTCGCTCGAACAGCCCGTCAACGGGTCGGCGCAAACCACCCGCCCGCATATTCGACAATGGTGGCGCCTAAATGTCCATGATCCAAACTCTTGCTGGCAGAAGGGGCATTGTGTGACAGAGGCGTCGTCCTCCCAGGTAACCACCGACTGCTCCAATAATTTCCTCTGGTTTTTCTGGCCCGTCAGCGTCGCTACTGGGGCCAGCAGGTTGTTGCTGTTGGTCGTGACGTCTTCGGGGGCATTCGCAAGCAGCTGCGTAAGCTTCGTTAAACGCTTCTCCAGTCTGGCCACCTCAAGATTCTGCCTCTCCACCCTTTTTCGGCGCATTTCCGCAAAAGCCGACGTGTGGTCAATCAACACGCCATTGTGGTCATTGTAGCCGTCCCTCGACTTGTAGCACGTCTCGCACACTCTAACCCAATATCCCCGCACGGGGTCGTGCTGGGCGGACCTCGCCAGCCTCATCTGATACATGGTATGCTCCTCGCAGAACAGCCTGCCGCATTTCCTGCAGTTGATGCTGCCGTTGACAGCGCCCAGGCCCTTTGCGCATGTCGGGTCGGTGCATCGGTCGTTGCTTGTCTGTCGCTGCCAATGCGATCTTGTGATGAGCTCGTCCGGATCGATCGGGCCCTCGACGAGTCTGGCGGTGGTGGGCGGGGCAATGGGCAGGGACTCGTTGGATTCGAAGACATCGAGGCCTCTGAGCTTTTGGTTGATTATTGAAAGCGGTTGGAATTTTTTGGCCTTGAGGACCTGCTTGTCGAACCAGGTCCTGACTTCATCCTGTTCGACCTCGGGAAGCTCTTGGTGGTTGTCGTCGATGTGTCTGAGGAGTGTCAGAGACTAGGGTCAGAGTCGCAAGACGGGCGGCAAAGGTCACCTGTTTAGTTGAAGCAGCGTCAACTGTATGGAGAGATTAGCAATGGGCCGAGAGGCATCGCGAAGGAAAGATGACTGACCATTTCCTCGTCGCATATTGGGCAAACCAGCTTTGAGCTCGTGGCGGAGGACCTGGAGGGGCCGCCAACGCTGATGTTTGACGTCAGGTCTTGGGAATAGTCGGGGAGTGGACTCGAGACTGGCGGCGATGCCGAGGAGGAGTTGAGCGACAGGGTGCTTTCGGAGGGAGCAAAAGGACTCGGCGTTCGCTGATGGCCACGACCGTGGACTGCAGGAGGCGTGGGAGGGGCAAGGCCTTTCCCGCTGCCCAAGATGCGACCGCCTCCCAGCTTGCGGCCGGACATGGTGGAAGAGAGGGGAGCTCACGCGACCATCCAAGTCGAGGAGGGAGGGGTTTCCGGCGACAAAGGCGGGTAGGATAAACAAACAAAGAAACGAGGTCGGGAAGACGGTGAGGGGGGAAACGAGGTTGAGGAGGTGACGATGGCCAGGACAAGGCGAGACGAGACGAGACGAGGAGGGGGTCCGAGTATCCACGGTGTGTGCTTTGCAGCGTAAGGTAGGTATTCGTAGGTAGGCACGTCAGGTATTCGTAGGTTGTGCAGGCAAGCGAGGCAGAATAGAGCAAGAGTAGAGCAAAAGCACAGCACAGCACAACGCAGCACACGATGTGCTGTTTGTTGCAGGATGCGAATGCAGATGACGGAGGAAGAGGAGTGGTTCGTTGTGGTCCCTTGGTGGTTCCTGCTGGGACCTCGTCGGTGTCGCAGCGTAAGGTAAGGTAACTTGTAAGGCAACTTAACTTGTAGAGTAAGGTCAGGTATCCGTAGTAGAGAGAGGTGACAGCCGCAGTTGGTTCCAGTTCCAGGTTCCCGTGCTCGTCAGGCACTTTCCCTGCTGGGGGGGTAAGGGGGGTCTTTGGGCAGCCCACGCCTGCCAGTGCTGAGTGGCTCTCCAGGTGCAGTGCAGTTGGTTGGGGGCAGAGCTGGAGACTTGGTGACTGGGCATTGAGCGGTCACGATGCGAGGAGGGGGATACGTACTGCTTAGACCAGGGCCTGGTTAAGTAGATGCAGTAGGATTTTGCAGGGAAAAGTACTTGCAGCTGACGGAAGCACAGGCGGTGGGCATTGGCCGGGCGGCAGCAAGCGGACGACAGGCACGAACCCCTCCCTCCCTCTCGTCTAGGTACTTTGTATGGCCTACAAGCTAGATAGATACGTACCTCCAATTATATGGATGATTCCCCTCGCCCTGTGTGCTCTGTCCGCCTGCCAACGATGCATTCAGCGGTCATGGCGGCGGGGAAGACAAAAAAGGAACGGCATGGGGTTCGCGGAATGCAGACTCCTCCTGGACGCTAAGGAGCTACAGAAGATGAAGATGCGCTACCATGTAAGTGGCTAAGAAGAAAGCTACGGATACACCAACGACAACATGAGAAGGGCAGCAGCCGGGCAAGGCTAAGGTAAAGATGAGATCCACCAACAGGGGGCACCTACAAGTACAAGGAAGACACACTGCACTGCGGTGACCTCAGGGGGACGCTGTGGAATGGCGGAGCTCTTCCGTGCCGATAGCCTGGAGTCGACTGGTCGGAATGGGTTCAACGCAGGTACAAAAGAAGCCTGCGAAAAGGCGGTGAGTTGGCATGTATCTTTCTTGCTGTGTTTCCCTCTGTCCTCGCTGCTAGTCGGCGTCTTCTGCGACACACCCTGGCCTGTGCGCTGTCCCTCCTTCCATCTGCTGCACCTGCAGTCCGTCCTGCACCCCCACTGGGCCACTGCACCCGACCGCTGCTGTTCCCGCCGCTCCCCTGTAGCATCTTGACGGGTGACTCCCTCCAGGTGGTTGAGGTGGTCTTCCCCCTCCACCGTCGGGCTTCCATTGCTGTTCCTTAAGTGGGGCCCAGCCTTATCGGACTGCTTTATCGCTACCCGTCGCCTCGGCCTTTGAGAGCGCGCCATCTCTAGAAAAGCTCTTCCACGTTCGTCATTGACAATTCTCTGTTCCCGTTGCAGAATACTCATCATCTTTTACACACATACTCACTTTGCGTTCTTCTCTCACACTCACGTACTACGTACGCGCATCTCCCCCCTTCTTTCTCTCCCTCTCTCTCCCACACAAAAAAAACACACGCACACAATGGCCGACAAGTCCAAAAAGTTCCCCGACGTCGAGGGCGGCGGCAGTCTTATCCTGGCCTGGCAGATCAAGGGAAAAAAGGTTTTGGTCGTTGGAGGCGGCGAGGTATGTGGCTGCGCTTGCGATGCGCCTCAACTGCAATTCCTAAGGTTGTTCGCGATGCTAATTTCCTCTTCCTCCACAGGTTGCCGCCGGTCGAATCCTCAACTGCCTCAACGCAGACGCCAATGTCACCGTCGTCTGTCCCGCCTCTGGCTTCAACCCCGAGGTCGCTCATCGCGTTGCCCGCGGCGAGGTCACACATGTCGACCGTCTCTTTGAGCCAACCGACCTCGATGGCGCCGACATGGTTCTCGTTGCCATTGACGACCCTGCCGCCTCTACAACCATCTGGAAGCTGTGCAAGGAGAGGAGAATACCCGCAAACATTGCCGATGTCCCTCCCGAATGCGACTTCTACTTTGGCAGCGTCCACCGCGACGGCCCCCTCCAGATCATGGTCAGCACCAATGGCAAGGGCCCGAGGTTAGCTGCCATCATCCGACGCTTCGTCGCCAAGCAGCTCCCCAAGAATGCTGGAAATGCCATTGAGGCCATTGGCACTCTCAGAGGCAAGCTGCGCAAGATTGCCCCCACCCCAGAGGAAAGTCCCAAGCGGATGGGCTGGTGAGTTACACTCAAAAAGTTCTCGACACTCATGTCATGCTAACAGCGATTGATATCAGGATGACAAAGGTCAGCAATGCCTACGACTGGGGCGAGATGTGCGACCTCACCGACGAAGACATGGAGAACCTCCTCAGGTTCTATGCTTCCAACACGGTACCCACCATCGACGACCTCATGTCCATGAGAGAGGAACCGGGCTTCCAGGCGGACCTGTTTGACGGTTCCTTTGGCTTCTGCGTTGGCGCATAGACGACTTGCGTGTGTAAATACAAACGGATATGGGTGTTTGAGCGATTTTGGAGTCATTTGCATCGGCGGTCATCTTAGAATGCGTCATCGGCGGCATCTCGCGATTTTTGGGAATCTTGCATATAGGTCATCATCAGCAGCAGCAGCATCATCTTGGCGCAATATGGCACATCTACTTTCATGTAAATCTACGCGGAGGAATCAGGTTTGGAAACTCGAGAGAAAAAGGAGGAAGGAAGCTGCAGTCACGGCCAAGTTTCAGCTGGCTCTGGCTGTGGTCTGGCCAACAAGGAAAATACAAACATTGAACTCATGTCAAAACAATGTGCACAACAGCCGAGGCCTTCCATGGCTGTGAGTGAGTCAACAGCGCGATTTATTCTCGTGATGCATGAGGTTCCCCGCGTCAATTGGAAGACTTTGGGACCGCGTCCGACGGATCCACCGTCCGCTCCGTTCAGTGTTGTCAATGCATGACCGGCCGAGCCGCCGATGGGCCGGTTGAATGCGGCGTAAATAGAAACAAGGACTATCCCAAGACGGACAAGACTCAATCACTGGAAGGCGCAAGGGAAGGGAGGGAATCCGGATGCGATGAAAGAAGTAATGCGCAAAGAGGCACAATTACTCGAATAGACATGGACTTGCAATTTGTGCACCATTGACTGTCTGAACTTGATCCTAGTCGAAATGGACTTTGGTCGAGTAGGTATTCCGGCAACGGCGCCTACGGCAGCTACAGGAAAGAACTAAGAAGGTACCCTCCGTGGGCGCCTACTAAGTTCGGTAAGGTTGCGACAGCGAATTGACACCTGCTCGCCAGGCAGATCGCACCTGGCACCACTCCCTGCCACCAGTCGCAACTTCCTCCTCGCACCCCGCGACAACCGTCTTGATCGCAAGACCCAAGAAACGACGACAAATTCCCAGATATCGACCCAGAAACACCCTCCTCACGCGTAACTTCACCTGCAGAACTCGATTCAACCGAATTATACGTTTACCCTCACCGGATACTTCCGTTTCGACGCGTCAAGCATCGGCACTTGGCGCTCTAGCGGCCACATCCAGCACTGCGGATAGCTCGTCGCAGCCGCCCTCCTCCAATCCGTGGTCGATTGTGATCCCATCACAAGATGCCTCCCCGCCGCCGCAAGCAAGCGGCAGAGCCAGACGTCGAACCCGAACCCGACCGGCAGACGCCTTCGTCCCTTGAGGACCGCGAACCCCCGCCGCCATTCTTCAACACCACCTTCTCTACACACCGCGCCTCGCCCCTCTACGTTGGCGCAAATGCTCTCAACTATCCCCGACTGCAGACACTTTCCCAGCGACTGCGCGACACCCTAGTCGGAGATGTGGTCAGAGGAGTACAAGTCGGTCTCGAAGGAAGCGACAGCTCCTTGGGACGCGCTGGTCCGCTTGAGAAGGTCGGTATCCGCTGGGTCGGCGTGGATGCGCTCTTAGGCGGCGCCGAAGATGCCGACGCAGATCTCAGCCGAGACCTGAGCCGAGATTTTGGCAGCGATTCCGTCGAGGGAGGAAGCCAAGGCAAGAAGAGGGCCTTGGTGTTTGAGATGCGATACGAGAATGCGCTATGCACAGCTGTGCTACTGCCCTTGTTGACGAGCACGACTCCAGACCCGCCGAACGGATTGCAGTCCAATGATGAGATCGAGATACCCGGGTTGCTCAACGGCACTACGTCTACGGATGACCAACATTTCCTGCATCTTCCGCTGCTGCTCCTGCGCATGCCCGCGCCTCTGAAGACAATCATTACCGACTTCCTGGCCGGCACCTTTGACTGTCGCATCAGCCCGATGAGTCTGGGCACAAAGAGCCTTACTGGGGCCTGGGAGAGGTGGATCCAGGACGCAGGTCTTCCGTCGAAAGGGCCCCTTGCCAAAGACATGGTTTTGACGCTGGGCTTTTACATTCCTCCTCCCGAGTCCGCCGAAGGTGAGGACAAGCAGGACCCGGAACCCCTCGGCCTCAAGGCTATCGACATCATCATCCCATCAGACGAGCTTGAACGGTTCACCAAAGAAGGAAGGGCTCTTGGCAAGGCAGTGGGCAGCAAGCGAAAGGCTTCCGCGCAAGGCTACGAAGACGATGCAAGGAAGCGGAAGAGGCTCGCAGGCGGCAAATCTGACGAGGGCTGGGCTTGGAGAGAGGAGGGCGAGAAAGAACAGCAGCCCTTTATCGAAGCAATCGGCGCTTATCTGGACAAACACCTGGCATTGAATCTCTTCCACCCTGGCGTGAGAGTCACCAAGATTGCCTGCGGTGGGTTCGTGTTGTCCGAGGGGCGAGTCAAGGTGTTTATGCCTCCCGGCGATGATGACGAGGTATTTGAGCCCGTGAAGCATTTGGTTGGAGACCTCATCGCCAGCGCTACCGGTTGAATGCGATGCTGGCTCTCATATCAATACAACTTCCACTGCGGCGGTTTCGGACCCGATATTCCAAAGCATCACCACTACCTCACCACGAGCCGATGACAGACAGGGTGCATTGGAGTTTATCCATCAATTGGGTGTTAGAGGGGTCTGTCTTATGGCATCGGTCAAGTGGAACACGACTCCCCACTGCCACGTCAAATCTAGGGATTGCAGCGGCCAACTCCATCCCATCGACCGGGGGGCACAATGCTCCCCAGCCGCCAAGGATCATGTCTAGCTTATTTTTTTTGGAGCGCAGTACGATCCTCGACACGGATACACACAACAGCCCGCTTTCTGCAAGTTCAAGCTGCCTGAGGACAAAAGTCAGTTGCCGTTCGATCCATCTCGCTACCGAGCACAGAGAGAGATGCGTGTCATCGAGCAGCACCAACCCCGTCCATGTTGCCTCGACGAAAAAGCATTCCGCAAGTAAGCGCCCCGGCTTTGGGTAAATTATCCAGGGTATCATCCGGCACTCGCCAGGGTTGCATTTGGCGGGGGTTGGCATGGGAGAACCAGAGGCTCGCAAAACTCGGGTCTCGCAAGCCTCGGATGCTACTCAATCGCCTCACTGTCAGCCGCTTTAGATGAGGTTATGCAATCTATTTGAGATGCCGTCAACCCGCCGCATGACCAACCGGGTGTCTTGGACTGCGGGATTGAATATGCTTAGTTGACATCCCCTCGTGGCTAATATCAGCATCCATGTGTGCTCCTGGCACAGAATACATTCAGCCGCTGGTTCAGTGGCCTCTTCCCCGCGCCAAGAACGCTCTTCTCACGCTCGCCAGGCGTTGGTCACGCTCTAAATGGACTTAACATGGCATCCAGTCTAATCCGGGCCGCCACAGTCGAATCGAGAACTCCGCAACGGATTCAGATCGCAACATCTTCCAGAAAGGGCATCTCAATGAAGCCCTGCACTCTGCTGTGGAGAATCGACAATTATCCGCCATGGCGACCTGGTCCTTTCATCTCGAACCTACTTGGTCCTGGGGAGCATTCTCGGCCATCAATCTTCCGTTAGTCTCAAATAAGTATGTAGCAAATAGAACCACTTGACGACTTATAAGGTTGCTAGCCCTGGGTATCCAAAGTATTACTTCATCCCCCTCAACAGTTTTATTCGTCTCAACTCAAGTCTGTCGTTCACATCAAGAAAGCCCGTCATGAAGTTCTCCGCCTCCGTCGTCTGCCTCCTGGCGCCTCTCTCGGCCCTCGCCGCGCCCCTCGAGGAGCGCCAGGCCGCGCAGAGCATCGACGCCCTCATCAAGGCCAAGGGCAAGCAGTACTTTGGCACCTGCAGCGACCAGGGCCGTCTGACCTCGGGCAAGAACGCCGACATCATTAAGGCCAACTTCGGCCAGGTCACCCCCGAGAACTCGATGAAATGGGACCAGATCGAGCCCAGCCAGGGCCAGTTCAACTGGGCCGGCGCCGACTACCTCGTCAACTTTGCCACGCAGAACAACAAGAAGATCCGTGGCCACACCCTCGTCTGGCACTCGCAGCTCGCGGGCTGGGTGAACAACGTCCGCGACCGCAATGCCTTGACCGCGGTCATTCAGAACCATATTAGCACCATCATGGGGCGGTACAAGGGCAAGATCCTCCACTGGGTGCGTTCTCTCTTTAGTATTCATACACAAACTAGCTTGAGCCTCAAAAGCCAACTAACCATCATGACACCCACAGGACGTCGTCAACGAAATCTTCAACGAGGACGGCTCCCTCCGGTCCTCCGTCTTCTCCCAGGTCCTCGGCGAGGACTTCGTCGGCATCGCCTTCCGCGCCGCCCGCGCCGCCGACCCGGCCGCCAAGCTGTACATCAACGACTACAACCTCGACCAGGCCAGCTACGCCAAGACGCAGGCCATGGCGCGCAAGGTCAAGGAGTGGATCGCCCAGGGCATCCCCATCGACGGCATCGGCTCGCAGGCGCACCTGCAGGCGAACCAGGGCGCCAACGCCCTCGGCGCGCTGCAGACGCTCGCTGGCAGCGGCGTCAAGGAGGTCGCCATCACGGAGCTCGATATCGTCGGCGCCAGCGCGGCTGATTACTCGGCGGTGACCAAGGCGTGTTTGCAGGTTAGCCAGTGTGTTGGTATTACCGTGAGTCTGCCCCCTTTATGTTCATGTTTATTCATGAGAGGCCTGATGTTGACATTATTCTGATTTAGGTCTGGGGTGTGCGTGACCCCGACAGCTGGAGGGCGCAGAACAACCCGCTCTTGTTCGATGCCAACTTCAACCCCAAGCCCGCATACACTGCCGTCGTTCAAGCTCTTCAGTAAGTGATTGTGGTGCTGTTTGCGGTGGTCGCGGAGAAAGGGGGTGACGGAGGTTTTGTTCGTGTACATATTTGGTCTTCTCCAGGCTATTCTGGATGTGAATATGAAGTGCAATCCTGCTTTTGGTCAGGTTAGGACGTTTCCGCATATTTCTTGAGTCACATGTCCAACTTGATTCGCCAGTGAACATGTCTCATGACTTGGGTTTTGACCATCAGGGACGGATGTTCCGTCCAGTATCTCTGCCTAACTATCCTGAGCGAGAAAAAGAAAATAGGCTCGAGATAGAAGGCAGGTCCCTCTCGCGTGAACTGGCGCCTTCAAACCGCTGAAGTAAACACGCCAATTGTGGCTCTTATACCAAGCTTATGTTAAGGAAGATTCAAGCCCACAGTAAAGTTAACGGCGTCGCCCGCGTGATCCACGCTGCGAGTACCAGAGATGGGTTCTCAAGGTCTTCAGCCACGGAAAAGCTTATTTTGGCCACGTACTTAAGACGCCGCTGCTCGCCAAGCCTCGAGCCCATTCCTCGTCCTCAATCCCCTGTCAATACTACTACTTGTCCATACCAAGCTTATAGATCGTTCTCCTATTCGCTTTTCCCAAATTTCCTTCCGGTGACCCTAGCCGATGAATATTAAAACTCCTCATAACCGTCCCCAATCCAGAACCATTTCGCAGCCGGTGTTCTGAGCCACTCGTCTCTCTCCTTCTTCTTCCGCTTCAGTTCCTCTTTCCGGATCTTCTGCGGGCTGTCCGTACTATCCGAGTCCCAATCGAGGTCACTCAGACCGTCCATGGGCCCGTCCATGTCCGAGTCCCAGAGCGAGTCCATATCGTCGTCAAACGCCCACTCGGAGAACGATTCATCCCAGTCTTCGTCCGTCAGGTAATCCTCAACTGGCAAGCCTCCCTTGCGCTCAACCGTCTTCCGGAAGTGCTCTACAAGATACCCGTAATCCTCGAGTCTGCATTTAACGCCCGCGTTGAGGAGCTTCGTGAAGCAGTATCGCACCGAATCCGCCTGTTCGCATTTCTTCTCCGCCAACCGACTCGTCTCGATCACGTCCAGCGAAATCTCCCCGCGCATGCTGTAGCTGCACACCGGCCCGTGCGGGCAGGTGAAGTGGTCGAATAGCACCCTCTCCAGATTCGGGTACAGCCCGCGCCTGACCGCGTGGCCCAGCCACTTGAACTCCTTGCCGTCCTCCTTCTCGATGAAGTTGGAGACGTGGAGCACCTTGAGCGACGTCGGCAGCGTTCGCAGCGCGGACGTGGACCCCTTGCCCATGGCCTTGAGTGCGAACGTTACCTTTTCGAGCACTTCGAAATCGACCAGGGAGCCGATGAGGTTGCTCGTGTTGCGGGGGCCGATGTGGTCGTCGCCGAGATCGAGTATCTCGAGGGTGCCCTTGTGTCGTTCCCGCAGGGCGTCGATGATGGCCTTGATGCTGATGCCGTGAATCTTGTCCTGGTCGTCGAATCTGAACTCGCGAAGCGCTTTGCAGGACTTGATGATGGCGGCGAGCTGGGGCATGTGGATGTGTATCCCCGTCAAGCCGAGCCTGCTGATATTGCTCCAGTCGAACTTGTCGCCCATATCGTTGACCCTCTGCAGGTGGACGGTGCTGAGATTGGGAGCCAGACTGAAGAGGCGGTACACCTCACCCAACGGGACCCTACGGGGCTCCCCGTTGAGGGAGAAGAAGCGGATGTACTGCAGGCTGTTGAGGCGGATGTCCGTCTCTTCTGCCGAGGGAAACTGCCAGAAAAAGGTTTCGGGGTGGCGGCAGCAGGCACTGGCCTGCACGTCGAGCAGCTGGAGGTTCGTCATCTGGAGCACGGCAAGAACCGCCATGAAGCGGGTGGCAGACGGGCTTGGGCGGGGCCAGCCGGCCGGGGGTCGCATGTTTAGCCTCTTCGCCATCCGGTTGCAGGCTTGTATGGCATCTGGCGTGAGAGGGCTCATCATATCTTGGCTAGAGGCGGGCATGCAAAAGTAGACCGTCCTCACCATGGTAGCGACCTCCGGGCTCTGGTCCATGATGATGAGCAGCTGTGCGATCCTGTCATTGTCGAGGTCGAGATGGGACCTTTCCCTGTTGAAGTCGATGTAGATGTCGGTAAAGAAGGACCGCCTGCCGAGGTGCCAGAGCTGGGGACACAGCGACGCCAGCGTGGTTGATGCGCGCTTCGCCGAGCCCGGGAGCTTGAGGAGCGGCTTCTCGATGTGAGCCCCGCGCGAGTGCAGGGGTGCCGTCAGCAGCATGAAGATGTGCTGGATGATTTCCGGCGGAAGGTCCAAGAGGTTCGCCATGGTGGGCTGCTAACTACGGGACTGGCACGTAGGGGTTGATGGGGTGAGGAGCACGTGGTGGATGAGATGGAGCATTCACGATGTATGCAAGCTGAGGTCGTCGCCGGAAAGGGGGCGAGAGAATGAACTCGTCTCTACCTTACTGCTGCTCCCAAAGCTAATTAACGCGTGTCAACCGGTGCCGGACCGACGCGAGACGCGATGGATCCACCTTTGGCACTTAAACCCCTTGCAACGCATCGTATGCATCTATCGCAAATAGAGCGCGAAGCAGAGTGTTCGTCTCATGTCCTCATTAAACTTTTTTTGCTTTTTACAACCTGCAATTTGCAATTTGTTAATGTTTGTCGAACATGAGACAAGTCTGAGTGCACAAACATGATCTCGGGGGGATTCGCCCCGATCATACCAAGTGCGAAGCCCAACGATACGACCCCGCTTTCTCTAGGTACTTCTCCTCTGGGCCTCGTCAATGACGTCTCGACGTTCCCGTTGAACATATTGCTGTTCATCAGGAAGAGAGGAGATAGGCGTTCAAATATGTGCCGGCTGCGATGTGAGCAAAATGAGAGGGGATTTCGACGTCATTCCCGCGCTTCAAGAGCGTCAAGCTTCGGCAATGAGGAATACGAGATTCCAGTAGCCGCACATCGCTCCGAATACCGACTACCAGCCAGCCTATCTAGCGTGGCTTCGCTTAAGCGCTTGAAAGAGCCCTTGACATCGAGGAAACACCGACTTTATGTGCCTTTGGTGCGTGCCTGATCCATTGGTCAATGGTCGGTCTACAGCAACGTTGCACCAATCCCCGGCTTTCGGCTCCGGCGCCAAGCAGTTGGCTCGGGGAATTCTTCGCTGGGCATGCGAGTTGTTGGTGAAAGATTTTCAGGCACTCACTCAGACACTGCCACGTTTGCCACGCTGTGAGTTCTGTCAATTCATTTTGAAAGTGAAAGACGGCGGGGTAATGCTCTTTTGTTTGTCTTCGGGGTCCCCAAAAGCTTGCTATTCTTGGAAACATTTACGGGCAATTAGTGCGGACAGTCAAAACTGACTCGACTAGTAGAGAAACCGAAGGCTGGGCCGGTAGCCTCGGTTCGCCCGCGTGGAGCCGGGAGGTTGGCCGGGCGGCGGGTTCCCGACTGATCGGCCGCTTGAAAGCAATCGCCTAGCCCAACATTGGCTAAGACTCTCAGGGCCTTGCTGGGGCTGATTGGCACGCTTCTTTTCAGTGTCCCGACTTGGCAAGCCTTGACTATTTCCAGCGTGTTTCTGACGTCAAGCAGAACTGTGTTCGGAACCGTCAGCTCATTTAGGGTTGAGTCGAGTTCGAGTTTCCCATCACAGACATTGTCAACAGACAACAGACAACTCAATGGCAGCGGCCCAACACTCCGTTCCAACCCTGCCACATTTATGGGTCTCCCCACACGCTAGAACAACCATGAGATCATGGGAATCGTGGGCCCATTGACCTGTCAACTTTGTTCGGGTCACTTGCCGAAGCCAATGCCTGCGGCAAACGCTGAATACGAGAGGCTAGAGAGTTTTCCACCGACTCGACCCCACAAGGCATGGAAACAAGGTGAGGCGAACACGAGATGGTGAGGTTTTTCAGCTAAGCTTCTTCAGACTTCTGAGACCTCATGATATGTGATTGATTTGGTATATAAACGATTGCGTGCTCCTGCTCTAATCCTCCATCTCCCATCATCACTTTCATCTTCAGCCTCAAGCTTCATCTACAAAGCCTTAATCAACAAACTCCTCCACCCTCATCTTACTCTAACCACCTTCTACACAAAATGTACAACAAGCTCACCATCGCCTTGGCCATGGCCTCGGCTGTCTCTGCTGCTCCCGCCCTCGCGCCTCGCCAGGACCCTTGCCAGGACGCCTACAAGGCTTGCATCGCCGCTGGAACACCAGAGGTCGCTTGCTCTTGCACCCTCACTGCCTGTCTCGGTGAGGACAACGCTCGCAACCGCGAGTACTGTGCTACCGCTACCGCCAACCTGCCCCAGCCCACTTCCACCGGCATCCCCGGCGGCTGCAACCCGGCCCACCCCGGCTCGTGCCCCTCGTCTTACTTCACCTACCCCACCGCCTCGGCCAGTGCGGCTCCGTCATTCACTTCCATCCCGGGCATCCCCGGAGGTTGCAACCCGGCCCACCCCGGCTCCTGCCCCTCCTCCTACTTTACCTACCCTACTGCTTCGGCCAGCGCGGCGCCAACCTTCACGCCGATCCCGGGCATCCCCGGCGGCTGCAACCCGGCTCATCCTGGCTCTTGCCCCTCTTCCTACTTCACCTATCCCACCGTCTCTGCCACTGCTGCTCCTGCTCCCACCGGCGGCAGCTCTTCTGGCTACACCGACCCCAAGCCTGTTGAGGGCAAGACCTGGACGATCAAGGACCTGACCCGCTACTGCGGCGAGGACAACTCCGGCTGCGACTACAACTTCAAGATCGAGGCTGACGGCGTCACCGAGGCCTGCACCGTCATCCGCATGCCTGGCTCCAACGCTGCCACCGAGAGCTGGTCCAACCAGCCCTGCACCTCCGGCTCTAAGTACCAGATCTCTTGGGGCTACGTTGCCGAGCCCGCCCCTGCCTTCGCTGTCCTCAGCGTTGTCGACGGCAAGGAGATTGCCTGGTTCGGTGTCTCCAACGTCAACGGCCAGCCGGTCACCACCGCTCCCTCCAACCCCTTCGGCTCTGGCCAGTTCGGCAACCTTGGCCCTGAGCAGGTTTACACCTACTAAGCCGTTGCCCTGAAAATAATTGCATTTCACCACGATCATTACCATGAAGAACGAATCGACGAATCATAGACATGTCACTCCTTAATCTAATGTTTAAGCATATGCATCATATTACAATAAAGATACTATAGATAGACAAAATGCGATGAGCTTGACTTGAGTCGAGCATATTAATTGTTTAAACGTCACGTATTGCCGTCATGAGATGTAATCAGATTAAGTTTTGTGCGCCCTGAGCGAGGGGCTCTGAGGCCCACGCTTGGGATTTGGTGTAACATGCTCAATGCCCCACGAAACGATGTCCACCTGATTCTGTAACGCGGGCACCTTTTCCGTCAGGATACTGAGCAAAGAGGATGAAACGGCGGGGAAGGCAACTCTGATATATTGCTGTAACGTATAGTTGTCTCCTGATATGATACACGCCCGCGACAAAAGTTCGTGATCCAAATTGTAAACGAATCTTCCTTTCCACCGCCACGGATACCCAGTCACAAGTGCTCTTAATAGCGGATCAAGGTACAGTGAGCCTTATGACATTTAAGGGAACGCCGCTTGCATATTGACATTCTGCCCGCTTTGTGACATTCATTTTCTGAATCAAGCCCAACTGACGCTGATCCCGTTTGAGCCCTACAGCCTTGGCGGTAGACCAAACATCGCGGGAAGGATATATGATCCCCTCTGGAAACTCCGCATTGTTCTGTCTCTTCATCGTTTTGCTCTATTTTGTATAGGTTTTCTATGTTATCTTCTTCGTCCAGGAAAATTCCATTTCAAGCGCAACACCAGCTCAGTCAGATATCAATGGCTGTCACGTCCCGAAACAAGACGAATCTGCTCAAAGATGAGACAGACCGTTCACACGTTCCTGTCTTTCCGTTATGGTTGTCAGGCATTAGGATCATACAATTTGTAAGTGTCAAGGTCACCTCATATATGACTGACAAGACGAGTTTGTGGCAGCAGACCTCTTAACGAATATCCTTCGCTAATGGTGCTCTGCTATAGATGCAGTCAACGATGTTATTATTATGGACCGCTTGGGCTCTTATTAGTAGATATGTAAAAGGTCATGAACTGCCGTGTGATGTCTGTAAGTTAGCGCTGCCGCAAGTGTAAATACTTACCAACCCTTCCAAGCAAATCTAACTAAAGGGAGGCCATCGCCACGCCTAATTAAGCAAGTTTATACCCCTCAATTAACTTAAATACCTTAATTGATTTAGATATTTATAGATCTAACTAATAAGAGGCTATAGATCTAACTATACCCTAGTTATTCCTTTATTCAGAAGTATACCTAGCTACTAGATTATACTACTATCGCTAATATCACTATAATCATATATTTTAATGATATTCTATAAACTACCCTTAAAATACTAGTTTTTAAGTAATACTTTTAAAAATCTTAAGGATTATAGAGGGTGTTGAGGTAGTTTAAATGATATATAGAGCATTGCGATTAGCTGTTAATAGCAAAAGCTTTTTATTACTTTAGATTATCTTTATTATTTTTATATATCTATATATCTCTTTACTTTAAATTAATAATATTAACTACTATTATTACTACTTCTATTACTAATGTATATATGTTAATAGGTGCCCTGCACCTATACATCTTAATACAAATTGTAAACACCCTTATTACTGCTATACCTATAGCTCCTATAATTAATAACCTACTATAGATTATTACTAGCAATAAGAAGTATATGCTAAAGTTATAGTTATTAAAGAAGCATAGCTAAGGTTAATCTAGCTAGATTTAGGATTATAGTGACTTCCTTATTAAAGTAATATAGGGCTAGGCTAATACCTCTTTTTAGAGTTACTAATAATATAATACTAAGAGGTCCCTATAGGTCTTTAGCATTACTACTATATCTACTACCTAAGAGCACTTACTTTAGTATATTAATACAAGCTTTCTATCTATATAATTTATATTCTAATAAAGCTAAAGTAGTTATAATATCTATAGGATCTCTTCTATATTAGATAAGGATTCTAATAGCTTAATACCCCTATTATTAGTAATAGTATTAGTCTCTCCTCTATATAAAAAGGCCTACCTTACTAACTTAAGCATCCTAAAGGCTAAGATTATAACTCTAAAAGACCTTACTATTGCTACTATTATCTCTGCTAATCTTCTATTTATCTACTTTAAGAATACCTTTCTCTAGTAGATCTTCTGGTACTATAGTATAGAGATCGCTAGGGAGGTCCTATAGGGCTAGATAGTAATTTAGGACTAGCTTAATAATCTGTTTTAGCGTAGAGAAGTTCTTATAAAGTTAGAACTTTATATAGTAGTTTTAAAGATCTACTTATTATTTAATCTATAGTTATTACTAAATATTTATACCTTTATAGTAATTACTAGTTATTTTATTAATAGTAATAGTATCTTATAGTTCTATCTTTTAGCCTTCTTATAATATTATAGAGACTATAGAGGTTATAGTCTCTTAGAAACTCTTATTAGCGTTATCTATTAATATAATATCTAGAATTAGATTAGAGTAATAATTTCTAATAATGCTATAAATAATAATACCTACCTTAAGGCTTTCTACTAGAGTATTAACCTTAAGATAATAGAGATAGATATAGAAGCTTAGTATATATAGTATTATAGCTATATCCTTAATTTTTTAGCTTAAGCCTTCTTATTTAGCGCTAATAAAGATATATTTAACGCTAAGTTGGAGTTCTATTAGCTTATAAACTAGTATAATGATGATCTTAAGCTTTAGTGTTATATTAAGCCTATAAGCTAGCTTTAGAATATTATTAAGTTTATTTAGGCCTTGCTGTAATATACTAAATGGTTCTGGAAGACTATGGTAGAGGTTGATAGTAACTTTAACTTTTAGATCTTCTTAGAGTTATGCTGAGAAGCTTAGCTTATACTAAATAATAATACTTAATAGAATAATATATATCTTATGATCTAGAAGGCTATAATAAAGAAAGTAGAGATCTAAGCTTTTATATTAGCTACTAATAATAATAAGGATATTAAATAGTATATATTAAAAGAGGATCTATTATTAGCTAATAACTAGAAAGTTCTTACTAAGATAGGTATGATCTTTAAGCCTTTTTATTACTAGATGAAGTAGTATGAGGGATAGGGTATTAGCAATAGGTATAGCTAATTCTAGGAGGTTATAATAGGTATAGAATACTTTCTCTTATACCTTGTTAACTAGAAGGAGTATTATAACTTTATGATTTTACCTCTAGTTAATAATAATAATTAAGGTGAATCTTAGTAGTTATAAAACTCTTAGAAGTAGTTAGGATGCCTATATTATTATTAGTATAACGCTTATACCTTACCTTAATATATATAAGAAGACTAGATATCGCTAGCCTTATGATCTACCTCTTAATTTAATACTCTTAATAAGAGATAGTAAACCTTCCTCTATAGTAGTATTAAATAAGTATAATAGAAGCTCTAGTTATATTATAATAAGTTAGAGGTATTACTATTATTTTCTAGTATAATTATTCTATATTTATTATATAGTATATTATACTTAAAAGACGTATAGAGTAATAACTATTAATAAGAGTAGGTTAATAAGGCTTTCTTAAGCCTTATAGATTACTTTAATAAGTAGTATTATTAAACTAGTGCTAATAAGAGTTTTCTAGCTAGCTTGCTAGATAGTATATAAGCTAGGTTACTCTTAGTTAATCTTAGGGCTTAGGATAAGGATTATTACTTCTAGGAATAAGTTAATAGCTAATGCTAGTAGCTATTACTTTAGATAGATAAACTTAATTTTTACTTCTATTAGCTTCTAAAAGCTATAGTAGATCTTATATATTAGTAGAGAGAGTATATAGAGACCTACTTAGACTTATCCTAGCTTATTATTAACGTCTTTGCTATACTAGTAATAGTAGTAGATTATGAGAAAGCGTTTAATACTATTAAGTTAAGCTTTATATTATAGAGGCTTATAATAATACTACTTACTATAAAAACTCTCTAACTAATAAAAAACTAGCTAAAGAGGGGGGTTATAATATATTAGAATAGCTTTAGGCTAATAGGATTATTATGAGCCTCATTATGATGTAGTTTTAGGTGGTGATTGAATTATTATACTTATAACGTAGCTAATTAATTAAACCCTCGTGAAAAAATCTCATTAACAGCAAGTTTGGGGGTCTAATTTGCTTTGATTGCACTTGCGGCAGCGCTGCCGTAAGTTCTAAGTCCCTTAGTTAGCATTGAAATCTATTTTCGTCATGATGATGTCCTGACCACAAATGTGTTTCCGTATTTTCTTACTCTTTGTCTCCCTCCGCTACGATCTGTTACTCACTAATTGTTTCAAAGTGTATTCATTATTTGCATTTGCCTGGACCTCATTAAGTTTAGCATGGCTTGGTGTTGCTGTTCATCTTCGTCTAAACATGTACAACTGCTGGGTACACGGGTAAAAGGCGCCGTTAAGATCATCCTAAAAGACTTTTACTAATAAATATTCACAGTGGCTTAGAAATAATCATAGTTAGGTGCTATATAATGGGTGTGCTTAGCTTTGTAGACTCGCTGCGAAGCGTTTGATACCGATGGAGCCTTTCTGGGAGACTGTTATATCTGAAGCCGAGCGGTAGATGACCTCGGCTTCGAGGGCATATCCTGAAATTTTCACGGAGCTCTTTAGCATTGCCTTATGATACACGATTATGATTAGATGCTTCGAAGAGCTATAATACAGTGCAGCCACCTGTCTCACGAAGGGCTGAGGGCGAATTGGCTTCTGAATGGAACCTAAAAATATGCAATAGAAGAATGATTCAGCGCACGCAGAATGTTGATTATAGCATCAAGAAAATAAAGTGACCCTTTATGTGTCTGTGAAACATCTATTCGTCTGTTGCGGAATTTCTGCTAGATACCATCGCGATAACAACATCGCGTGTAGTACTCAAACGCATTACGATCGACCGAATCTTTTCGAAAGCTGAAACTCAATAGCTTTGAATTCAGTCGGATTAGCAATTCTTATTAAGCTGTTCGACCTGCGTTCATTTCTTCTCTTTATACACTCCTAGATATAATTTCATATAGCATCATAACAGATGCTGCTAGCAAACACGCACTGGCCTACTAATTCTGTGGATGCTAGTTAGGTTGTGAATTGATCGCCTAAATGACAGAAAACAGAAACTAGGGAGAGACGTGCCAAGAGAATAGCTGAAAGCGCCAAGAGTTTACAACGTCATTGTTTGATGCGAGTGAGATACCTATGTTAGGCAGCTGAGACAAAGCTGCTTAACATCCAGTATGAGGTGCATGGCCAAGTAGCGCTTGCGCCCAATGACGGCAACTTATGCATCGGGTCTTGAACAGCCATGAAGATCGCGATATTACACCACATGCATTCCTTGTGTGTGATTACGTGTGGTATCACAGCATATTGTTTCCTCATCGAGTATAGCTGATGTTCATTTCATGTGGGATGCCCATCCTTGTCACCTTTGTGTCCTAGTTATAGACTCCATCCCCCTTTTCTCGCTCTCCCGTCTGTCTTCTTCCCTGTACGGCCAATGACAATATTGAAACAACATTGCAGACTTCATTCGGCGCTACGATTCTGATAGTTTTAGCACGAAACCACCTCCTTAAGAAAACTCTCCGCATCGAAGAACACGAGCGTTCATATGTATATGGCTATTCTAACACGAGATGTCTGGCCCAAAGACGGAAAGAAACGTTCCCACATTCCAAGAATGCCAGTTTGGGTGGCAGGTCTTAGGATAATGCAAATGGTAAGTGGCACTGTTACTGCTTGTCATCTGGCGTAGGTTAAACATCTGCTCGTCGGCAAGTAAATAATTCACGTCAACCATATGTTAACTGCACTTACTCAGGCCGTTGCGATTGTGTTAGTAACGTTGACTATTTGGGGACTTACCACTATGCAACAAGCAACAAATTATCGTAGGATAACAGTGGGTGTCCTTCCTAACTACCCTCTGCCCGGATATATTTTCAACCCAAGTAGCTAGCATTTGTCGTGCTTGCTGACATTTTCTGCTATATATGCAGTCCTTCAGTGGGACTGAAGGTTTTCGTACGTTATTTACTTATTAGACTCTATTTCTCTATTTCTCTCTCTCTCTCTCTTTCTCTTTCTATTTCTCTGATCATTAGTTGGTACCTATTTATTGACTGTGAACCAGCTTTCTCTTGGTTCGTTTTTGCCTGGACCTCGACATACATTATATGGCTTGGGCTCGCTGTGATGTTCATTCCTATTATGTATAATCGTTGGGTACACCTGTAAGGCTCAACTAGTATGAGGCATTAAGAGACTCTTGCTGATTGATTGACTTGACAGTGGCCTGGAAATCATCACAGTCATCCTCTGGATGGTTTGCTTTGCCCTTTTGGCAAGCCACGCAGACGATCTCGACTCACTTGACGCATTCATTATAACATTTGGCCCCAAATATGAGATATACTACAAGGAAAACGTTGAGCCCTTCGCCCAAACCTTTGTTGTTGCAACATTCGCAGCCACGGCTGTCTCTACGTTTAATTTCGTTCTATTCGTAGTGAGCATTACTGTATTCGGTACGTTGTCATAACTTGTTCGAGATCCCGACAGATAATGTCAGCCACGATAAGCTGACTAGTCTAGGGCGCGAGCTCCATCGCCATCAACTAAGTAAGTTGAGGGCCACGGAGGACGGCGCCAAGCTGGAATCTATGGACCATCGCAAGAATCTTGATCTCAGCTCCCATGGAGATGACGGTAGATACCATCATCAGTATGCAGCAGAATTGGGTCACCATCAGCCGACTCTAGAGCTGCCGGCTCGTGATCCACGTTATCATACCGCAGAGCTGAACCACCATCAGCCAACTTCAGAGCTACAAACTCTTGATCCGCGTTACCATACAGCAGAGCTGGAGGGTTCGAGGCAAAGAGTAGAACTAGAGTAGTATTATGGCTTGCGACCCAGTATAGGGAACACGGCTACAGAGCACGATAACTTACAAGCTGTGACTTCATGCTTTCGTTGTCACGATACTTTCGATGGCAGTATCGAAGTGAGAAAGCGTTTGGTGCGCGAAGGCTGAGCGAGTGAGTCTGGATAGCTATCGCCATTAAATTCAAGCCAGGTTGAATACTTCCGTGGGCTGGGCCACTATAGATAGTACGAAAGAAAACTGTGATACTAAGATCTAAAATATGGCGATGGCCCCAGGTGGACTTCCTATTCCTCCTTTCAAATGCAAAGGTGCACTGGTCAGAAAGAAGGACCATCTTTCATGCTCCTCGCATAGTTCCGCCAACGTCTCAAGATCCCACAACTCTCCGAGAGGCGTTCCCCACCAGACAAGCGCAAACTCGTGGATTACAAACGGAGTCCCTACTGGCGGTGGCCAAGCTTCAAAAGAAACAGTGTCACCCGCTAGCGCAGCGAAATGCTTGCTGTAAAGCCACCGCACCGTGTCTTCGGTAGATGCAATGCCGATGGCAGGACCCCCAAACTTCATCCCTTTGCGACGCTCTTCTTCGGAAGACTCATTGTACCTCTTGATGTAGCCAGTGCGCATGATTAAGATGTCTCCGGGTCGGCATTCTGTTCCTTGCTCGGCAAGAGCCGCCTGGATATCGTTGACCCCGATCGGGCTTGTAGACCAGGCGTCTGGTAGTTTTCCATCGCGCCTTTGGTAGTATCGAACCTTAAAACGCATTGTGTGAGTACCCATTCTTCTACTCGAACGCTCGCTTGCGATCTTTTCTAGCCTCACATACCAAATCAACCAATACACCACGGCCTGTAATGCCTCCGGCCTGACACCAGGTATGAATTCCATTGGTATGTGTCTTCTTTGCTTGTTCGTATGTCAGACCTCCGTAGAAGACCTGGCTCTTTTGATGGGCGAACTATGAGCCGCGTGAGATCTTGCTGTTCGTGTGGTCTTGTCGTGTACCTACGTGTTTCAGGCTATCCCACTGCGAGCTGCCCTGAGTGTTAATGTGTATCTCGTCATCCAAGACGAAGGCATTGATGTCTGGATTCTCAGAGGCATCCAGTATTGTGTGCTGTAGTTCTCTTCGACCGAAGCCTGGAGACTTGAAAGAATCCAGAGGCCAATCAAGTTGAACCCGGCGACCGGTTTGAATCTCGCAGGCGGCTTCTTTCACGACACGAGGCGTCAGAAGGTTCAAAGCTACAGTTATTTAGCAGGCGCCAAAACCACTCTCAACCAGACATCCTTACAGCCAAGCTCGTCCTTCTTGCCATTCCTGTCATGAAAGCCCCAAAGACATCCTTGAGGCGCACCTGGAACTACAGGAAGTTCATCAAACGCTGGGAAATGGTGTTCCATACTAGCACAAAACTGCAATCGCCGCTTAAGACGAGTAACTTTGACGAGTTACCCGGGTGAACAATCGAGACTTGATTCGAAGATGCGAACCGTGACATTCATATACTAAATCAAAGAACTAGATTTCGGGTAAAGATTTCCCCAATAGTGCAACCACCCACCACATGCAGCGATGATTGTCTCGATGCGTGTGCTTGCATGCAACCCCGCCCTGAGAACCACTTGATGATGATGTTGATGTCATAAGATCGCCCGTGCAGTTTGATTCATTTGGCTCGCAGATGTTCACACAAATGGCATTAAGTAATTTTCGAGCAGTTATGTGTTTGGAGCCCGTCGGTTTTTTCTCGCTATTCTGCAGACTCAGCTTAGTCTTGTTACTACTACTTTAGCGAATGAGCAATTGAAGGTCCTTATTTTGCGACATGAGGCTTTCGAAATTCAATCCTCTTCTTTGGCATCCTTCTCTGATGCGTTAAAGGCGAGTAACGCTGCGCACTACGCCTTTAAGCGTGCATCCGGACCCCTTCAGCATGAGCATCTTCAATTGCACTAATGCAAGCCATCTTTCGTAGAGCATCGTGGCACCTACCACAGCCCTGTTAAGTAGCTCTGAGCTGTTGGTTTCCACGCTAATCGGGTAGAACTCTGCGTTGTGCAACAACCGCACTGCCAACTTCATGTCACGATGACCTCTTGGGTTCGCTTGGAGCTACGATCAGGCTTTCTGCAGGTGATGACTCATCCAACTAAGAGTCAAGGTTGCGTGCAACCTGCAGGTCCTGTGACACTAATTAAACGTTGGTTCGTGCCATCATCCTACTTCTTCCCCGCACAGGAAGATGGTCTGATCCGTGCTCCTCGCCGAGTCTCTCTCTCTCATTCAACGTACGGCGACTTTCCGTCAAGCAATGCTCGCCGAAATCATTGGACGGCCGCTTTGCACAAAACAATCTCTCATCTCGGACTTTAAGAAACTCGGAATAGTCGAAGGCGAAACGCTCCTGCTCCATTCGTCCCTTAGCCGCCTCGGATGGGTGAACGGCGGCGCCGAAACGGTCATCTCTGCTCTCCTCGAAGTCTTGGGAGATGGAGGGACGCTGGTAGTACCGACCTACACGGGGGACAACACCGATCCCGCAGAATGGAGGTCTCCACGCGCGCCCCGGGAGTTGTGGCAAACGATCCGGGACACAATGCCCGCGTATGATCCGCGGATCACCCGGACTCGGGGGATGGGAGCAATCCCAGAAATGCTGAGGAATTGGCCCGGAGCCATGAGAAGTGCCCATCCTCAGACATCCTTTGCTGCTGTTGGACCCAAGGCAGACAAAATCACTGCAGGACACGCAATCGATTGTCGCTTAGGGGAGAACAGCCCGCTCGCCAAGTTGGAGCAACTTGAAGCTCGCATCTTACTGCTGGGCACCGGATTCGATACTTGCACGGCGTTCCATTTGGCAGAGTACCGTAATGTCGCTCCGCTGGAGAGCAACTCATTCGCTGCGATAGTTGAGGGCTCCCGGCAATGGGTGACGGTCAGAGACATCACTCTTAACGATGACGACTTTGGGTTTATTGGTAAAGGTCTAGAAAGAACTAGAACTGTGAAAAAGGGATTGGTCGGCGGTGCATATTGTGGAATATTTCCATTACGAGAGGCAGTGAGCTTTGCGACAGACTGGATGAGAGCCAATCGGTAAAGAATGTGTCCATGTCTTAACACATGCCGTATATAAAATCTAGTAAATACCTACAAGAAACGGGAAACAATAACTTTCAATCCATGGATCTATTTTGCACACGCGGTCAAATGCAGCCCATCGAAACATCGTTGTTAGTCTGTACCGAAGGGCGCAATGACATGTTCAAAGGCGTAGCGACTGGTCGTTAAAACCGGATAGCCGGTCCGGATCACCTCGACGTACCGGCCGGACCTTGTGGATTTCATCGGGTGAGATTAATAATCCTCGGAGACGTCTTCCGAGCAGATTAAAGGCATCGAATGGAAGCATTTCCGAGAAAGGCACATAGAGTCAAATTTCAGCATCATGAACGGCAATATTGACGCAGCGCCCAGTGAATTGCGGTCTCTGGGTAAGTCAAGCTAAAAACCGAGCATGATAGAAAGCAACGAATTTCAGTTGACGCCCGCAGGCCTGTTGGAGCGATACTCGACAGTCAGAAGCCATCTCGGAATCTACAACAACGTCTGCGTCACTGCAGTCTACAGATGTTCCTACAATGGAGATCTTCTGCAGGCTCTTTGGCGAGCTGTTGGTGACGTCGTTGCGCAGCATCCGATCTTGAGAGCGACGCCCGTCGACATCGATACCAAAAAGCCTCGGTTCATCTCTCTGCAAATCACCGAACCCGAGCAAGTCATTCAGCTGAGAAAATCTCAAACAGCCGTCACCAGCCCTCAATTTGAAGCTGAACTGCAAATGACGCTGGAAAAGCAACCAATACGCCGTTCGAGCACTGCGCGATCCCGAAGCCCTTCTGGAGATTAGAGGTGCTGGATGACCGGATCAGCTCTAGAAGCTTCGTGGCTTGTCTATGTTTTCATCATTCACTGATGGACACCAAAAGTGCCCTGATCTTTTTCGAAGACCTTGAAAAAGGTCTGCATCAGTCGTCTACAACAACCCGCTCGAAGGATGGGCTGCTTCCACCACTGGAAGCCGTCTACGATCTACCGGTTTCAGAAGCGTTCGTCAAGCAAGCATCAAATTGCATTGAACCACCAGCCAACATATGGAGCGGCGCACTGCAGCAACTTCCAGTGAGAACCCGTGTCAGACTGTTTTGGGTCTCGGGAGAAGTTGCCGACAGCTTCAGAAAGCACTGCAAGGGAAAGAGAGCATCTGTCACCGCTGGTATGATGGCCCTTCTAGCAGCAGCATTCTTCAAAGTTCTTCCCGACGACCATGATACGTTACAGGGCGACTGTGCTGTATCCTTACGCCACCTGCTGCCGGACCCCATCGACGGTAGATCCCTAGGTTGCTATGTTGGGTCCTTCAGCGAACAGTATTTTCGGACTGCGGATGCGGCGTCGATCTGGCCCGACGCTCCACGGGCAAAGACGACGATCGACGACGTTGCGAGAAGACGTGGAGCGGATATGCCTGTCGGGTATCTACGTCACGTCGCCGATGACATGTCGGGATGGCTGTCAGGGAAGCTGGGGAAGAAGCGGGATGCTGCGTGGGAGCTTAGCAATGTCGGGGCTGTCGGCTGTGCTGAAAATCTGACCGAAACTGGGTTCAAAATGGAGCGGATGCTGTTCAGTCAGAGTGCCAGTGCGACTTCTGGAGCCGTCAAGGTCAGCGTTGTGACCGGGGAAGACAGGCGACTGGGGTTTGCTTTCTCGTGGCAGGAGGGTATTGTAGAGGAGCAATGGGCTGAAGGGGTCGTCTCTACGTTTAGAGAGTTGCTACTAGCGTTGGTATCAGAGGGCGGTCGCTGAAAACATTAGATTCTATACTATGTTCATTGCATTTACTGTATCAGCCAATCATCTTTCAAGGTAGAACCAGTATTTTCGAAGTTAGCCGGCGCCACAACCGGCTAGACGTCGACTATCATTTCACTGAACCGGGCCGGTCCTTCAAGACAGATTCCCGGCCCGACGCGGCACAATGAACTCTTTAGCTGACTCATACGGACACGGATACCATCACTAGTTGTCAAACCGGGAGCCAGGTTGGTTGACGCATTCTTATATATGCCATGTTCAAAATATGTCCAAAGAATACCCGGCATCAAATTATGTACACCAGTTTAAAGGCCGAAGAACTTCATGTCATCGTCACCCCGGATAGGGACAGTGTGTCCAACACCGACAGCCCAGACACCGGTGAGGTGATCACCAAAGACATCTGTGCGGTAGTTGGCGATGGGCGTGTTCGCAGACGAAGTGACGGGCTTGTCGGGGTTGTAGCCAAAGACGCCGGACCACTGCTTGATGGTCTCCTGGTAGTTCTTGGCGTTAAGCGTGGTGTCGACGCTGCCATGGTAGATCTGCATGCGGGGGCGGGACCCGGTGTAGCCGGGGTAGGCGTCGGTGACCCATTTAGCCCAGGCAGCGGGCGTGGCAATGGAGTTACCCTGCGAACAGGTGCTGTTCCAGCCGTTGACGGTGCCGGTGTAGAAGCAGCCGGCCGGGACGCCGTTGTAGACGATGCCGGCAGCAAAGACATCGGGGTAGGTGGCGGCAAGAACGTTCTGAGTAGGTTAGCGAGTCACGATACTATTGATAGGCTGCGGTCAACTCACGGTCATCATGGCACCGGACGAAGAGCCAGTAACGAAGACCTTGGACTTGTTGCCGTTGTACTTGTTGAGAGTGTACGAAACCATGTTCGCAATGGAGTTGCTGTTAGCTCCGCCATTGTGAGTGAGGGTCGCCTTGGACGAGACATCCCAACAAGTTCCCGAGTAGGGCGACTCGGGGTAGATGACGATGAAGCCCTTGGAGTCAGCGAGAGTCTTGTAAGGGCTGTTGTTGTAGTAAGCCTGAGCGGTGCCGGTACAGTAGTGAATAGCGACGACAACAGCGGGGTTCGAGGCAACCTTGTCGGGGACGTAGATGTACATCTTGACGCCGCTGGGGTTGGAGCCGAAGTCGGTGACCTGCTGCAGCGAAGCAGCGCTGGCGGCGCTGGCCAGGCCGAAGAAGGAAAGAATGTTGCTGAGCTTCATGGCTGATTTGATTGGATCGCAAACTGCTTGACAAAATGCTGATCGTCCAGTTCCCACTTGTCAAACTCGACTTGGCTTCTGGGTATTTATGGTCCCGCGAGGATCAAAAACGAAGCTGATCAGACAATCGCCTTGTTGTGCCGCACCACGCAACTTTTGTAGACTTCCCTTCAGCCGCTCATAGACGACGTCAGGGGTCGCAAGTCGTTTGTGTAAAACCCGGTCATCTCGGTCCCCCACATCCAGGGTCGTCTTGGAAAGGGGGGCAACCACCAAAAGAGTCGAATTGGGTCGGGGGAATAAGAATTTAGCCGGAAGAATTGGCCACTTAGCGGACTCGTCGTCCGAAGAGAGCAACCCGCAGGAACGGGTTCATCTGGAAAAAAAGCTTCTTCGGCACTTGCGGAAGCCTCCGAACAGAACCTGGTATGGTCTCAACTTTAGATGCCGAGAGCCGCTGCTTAGCGTGGCTGCATGGTTCCTTTTGCGAGAGAGAGTCCGGGGGTTGCCTTGCACTTTTGCGGTGGTTGCGCATTGCCGATCTGCTGGATAATCTGGCTGTGCCAATTTGCCGGCAACACCAGCCACGGAACATGCTCCCGTGCTTGGCACATTGAACCGGGAATCCCAGGCCAGAGCAGTGAGTTTTGGGACATAATTGATGTGGCAAAACCTAGGCTGAAGCTTGAGCCACGGGGTTGATGTTTATAATTCCCCCAATCCCAACGGTTCGCTGACGTGACAATAATTTGGATAAGGGTATAATCGAATGGCGCACTATATCTCCGCGATTCATCGCGATGCCAATCATCCGGGGTGTCCGGAGTCGGAGCTGTGTACCACGCGGACATCCTTTCAGCCGCCTGCCTACAATGTGCAATCGTCAACCGTACGGCGACGCAACACCCGAGGGCTTTCGCATGCCGTTCCTACGATTCCATGTGTCCAACTTGTCGGTGTCTAGGAGGCGATCGGTCGTTCAGGGAGCGGGCGGCATCCAGAACACGGGAGCGCCCTCGAAGTTCGAAAATGTGGCGAAGGCCTGCCGATTCATCAGCACATGGATTTTAGAATGCGCGAAGGTAGCGGTATACCGAAGAGTCTAGATCTAACCAATCCGTAGTCTCCCAGCCTGCCAGAAAGTTCGTCATGCCTTCGAAGCCCTGTGTCTGGAACACCGCGCCCATGTCGCCCGATTGTGCTATGCCAAGTGCCGAAGGGTCGTCAACTTGCATCGGATCCGCCGCCTGTCCACTCTCAGCCTGTTCAGAGGTTGCACCTTGTTCTGGTCCCCGTTGTCTGGCTTCAGGCCCCTTGGCCTCTTCTCGCAATTCCTCCAAGATGACGCTGTATCGCCTGCTCGGGCTGTCGGACGTCGTGGCTTTTGCCAGGTGGTTTTGGCATCGGTCCGCGAGCTCGAAAAGTCCTTTGTCCTCGTCATCTCCTACCCTTTGTATCTTCCAGACATAAACCACAGCAAGAGCGCAAAAGGTGACGTAGGGCGTCCACCAAAACGCATGGAACAGAGTTCCGTCGCTGGCCATCGCGTCGACTGTCTCAAGTGCGGTCTTGGCGGCATTGATACATTCTTCTACACTGTCGTCGAGCGCAGACGGCTGGCTGTCTCCTCGAGAGGTCGTAGTGCCGAGAAGGAAAGGGCGGTTGGCGTGCATGATAGCGTGACAGTATGCCAGCTTCAGTGCGGTGTTTTGTCGCCTAAAGGATGGGATCAAAGACATTGGGCGGACGGTGCCAAGGTGATGCGGTAGAGATTCGCGCCACTCGTGAAGAGCGCGTCCGTAACGGTGAGCGGCCAAGAGACGATCGTGTCTCGGTATCGGTTTGATCGAGTACACCTCGCGCGAAATTCCGTCAATCAGCTGGGCAAGCTTCGCATGGAAGATGAGCGATTCAACGTGGCAGTCCATTTCGGGTTCGTCGCTCGATCTGCCCTGGGGAGTCATGTCTTCGTCGTTGACGCAGTCGGGAAAGTCCTGATCAATGTCTTCGTCATGGTACATTCTCGGACGACCAAACACTACCGCGAGGTACTTGTCAATGGTGTAGGCCACCCAAAAGGTTCTTTTCCGACATTGCGACGTAATGTAGTCGACTGGAGGGGCTTGGCCGTTGCTGGCTCTCTTGCGACTTGCTTTGCGATGCAGACCCAACGCCGACACGATAGGCAGTACACTGCCAAATGTGTACCAAGCCTGATTCATGCGTGACGTTTGCAACAGGTACAAAGTCTGCAGTAGACGCGCCTGGGCGGATTCAAGCTTCGGAAGGCCTGTTTCCTGGTCCGTTAAGCCCGTGGCTCGGCAGAAGTAGGAATCGCTGCGTCGTAATTCGGAAGCCTCGTCTGGTGATGGTTCGGTGCCCCTTACCTTGATTTTGCGTAGAGTGACGATGGCAAGGATGGTCAGGACAATTGACGCTTTGGCGTGGCCAATGTCACGGTGTAAGGGCACATTGTCTAGCGCATTTGTTAACAGGACATTAAACCATTCAACCACGTAGCCCTGGTGCAGACAGCGGTAGGTCACCACGCAGACGTCAAAATAGAAGCGCATCATTTCCAGGCCGACTGATCGCTCGGGTAGCGGATGGCTCTCGTGGGTTGCTGATGCAAAGGGCTTGTCGCCTGCCCTTGTCATGGTCTGGTGCTGTTCGTTTGTACTAGAAACATGGGGAACGACGCCACCAGCTAGTCTCTGGGATGACAACCGTTTCCATGCGCGGTGGAGGAAGGTTAAGCTTGACGTGGTGTCGAAGTACTGCCCCTCGATCTCGGCGATCTCGACCTCTGGTGATGCCCTTGACACTGGCTGGAGGACGCTCTCCTCGACGGCTGGCGAAGATTCAAGGGTAATGGGCTGCTGCGAAGGCCTTGCTCGAGGCGTACCGGTAGCGACAGGACTGTGGTGTGTGAGCCTTCTTTGCGCAGTGCGTGTGCGCATCAGCCAGAAGAGCACTTACAATTGCGCCTGGTAGGATGCTGGCACTAACCTGGCGTCGGTCGTTGGGGTCGCAACTTCAACTCCAGCTGATGGAGCCGGCGGCGGGGTCGGGGGTCTCCCGCGACGGTAGCTCGCATCGTAGATGCAGGCGAGACGCTTCTTGGTGCAAACGTCGCAGGGGATGGTGCCGGAACACTTCAGCTTTTTGGCCTTGCAGTAGTCGCATGCGCGGCTGACTTTGTGGCTCCGTCGGCGGTTTGCGGCGGAAGCCACGGCGGAAGAAGGTAGAACTGGAGACACGGACGGACCCGACTCCGACTCTTCGCGGAGGTAATGGCCGGAGGAGGGTCTTTCGGGTAGTGGGCGCGACCTCCGGGAGGATTCCGACGGCTCGGGGGAGGGGCCCGTACTTGGACGACCTTCAGGCAGGGTGCGCTTCTTGCGGAATGATTCCGGGGGTTCAGACAGGGTCGGGCCGTCGTCAGGACGTCCCTCCGGCAGTGGGCGCTTTCTCCGGGATGGCTCCGAGGCCTGGGACTCCGACTTGCCGTCGTCGTCCGCGGGTCGACCTTCGGGGAGTGGGCGTTTCTTCCGCGGAGGTGGCTCCGTTGGGGTGCCGCTCGAGGGCGACGGCTGAGAGACGTTGGACGACGGGGTGGGCGCGGCGCTGATGGATCCAGCTGGTTCTCGGGTACGGGCATCGGGGGGCGCGGTGGATGGTGTTTGCTGTGTTGTTGGTGTAGGCGGATCGGGGTTGTCTGCCATGATACTCTGGACGGTCATGGAAATCCGACCCTCCGACGCGTTTGCTGACATGAGTGCGGTGCGGTATCCACTGAGTCAAGTCCGTCTTGTCCGGGGATGGATGACCGCGTCAGGTGTCGCACAGGTGTCAGTCCAACAGGGAGCGTCAGACGGCTTTCTTTCTCTCTCTCTCTTTTCTCTCTTGTCGGTCCCTCACGCTTCCTCTCCCCACGCCGACAACTTGTGTGGGTCGAGAGTATCGTCACCAATGCTCTCCAGAAAAAGGGCGGCTTCCTTAGATGCGATTCATAGTTGCCAAGGCCTAGTGAGGAAGCGAAAACGAGGAGCAAGAAATTGGAAACGGGCGTGCGCGACGCGGTGCTACGTCGGGGGGCAGAACTTTTGATGTGAAGCCAGCAGCGATGCGTTCAATTCGGAAAAGCAACAAAACGCCAGGGAGGCTAGGTTTGGTTTGGTGGTGGTGTGTGAATGGAGTGAAGGACTAACTAAAGAAGAGAGAGACTCCACCGCGGAAGCCACGGCGGGACAGCCACTCGGCAGCACAGCAGCAGCAGCGAAAAGAGAAGATTTCTGTGCAGCAAAGCCACTTCTCGATTAGCCTTGGACCGATGTGGTAAAAGGGGGTGGAGGTGGCTGATGATCGGTTGAGTTGGATCGATTAGCTAATCGAGATCCAAGGATCCAAGGATGCGAGACGAGACGCGGCGCCGGAACGGTGTGGCCGCAGCTGGAGATCGCGGCCGAAAGACTTTCTGTGTGAGTGTGTGTGTGTGTGTGTGTGTGTGTGTGTGTGTCTGTTTGACTCTTCTCTCTTCTCTTTTCCTTTTCTCTGTAAGGATAGGAGTGTATGTCGGACATGTAATAGGTACAGAGTACAAATGTACAGAAGTACAGACAAATACACGAAAAGACGAGAAAAGAGTCAGGTCGCAGACTCGACTTGGCCCCCGTCCTAGGGGGAGACAGCTACTTTTACGCGGCAAAACGACCCCTTTCACCCGTCGCACATACACCTGGACCCCGGACAACCTACAGCAGAAGCTGCCCAACCCGCCGAGCAGCAGGAATAAAGCTCCCGTCCTGTCTCAACACGGCAAGGACGCAGCTCTCGGGTCTAACCCTCTACCTGTGCATGCCCGCAACAACAAAAAGGCAGTGCGGGGTGTGTCTTGCTTCTCTACCTACATACTAGCTCTCGCTCTCTGCTCTGGCTCTGGCTCTAGCTCTGTCCCCTCTGGCTTGAACTCTGAACCTTGCTGCCCTACAGTGAGTCCGAGCACAGAGTTGGATTCCGACATCCTCCTCTCGCTTCACATGCCTCACATCCAGGTTGTGGCTTCTTCCGTACCGGCTGGGACCAATTGAATTTGTTTCCGGCCATCTGCGATCGACTTAGCCACGTGTGGAAGCTGCTTACCATCTGATTGTGTAAGTTCGTCTTGCAGCTTAGAAAACGCCCTGACATGTCTGGGCCTGGGCTGGGCCTCTGGGACACAATTAACAGTAGAACCCAAACAGGCAGAGACAAAGTGCCCGTTGTGTCGGTAGCGGCGTCCCGTGTGTCTCGGTATCATATCTCGGCTCGGTGTTTGACCACGGCTTTGCATATCTTCTGCCCGCCTGCGAAGGGGGAGGCACAATTATCCATGGATACCCACAAGAGTTGTGCAAGTCTCGGGTTCACTAACCGTAAACAACACAGGTCTTCCCGGCCCTTGAAAACCAAGCCCCTCACAGCAGCCAATGACAAATACCTCGGTATTGATTGCTGCTCCTGTTCTTGAACGTGCCACCGTGAGGACCGCGGCACGTAAATTAATTAGCTGCTAAATTCTCTCTCGACTGAAGCTCTGATCCCTGCTGCACATCGCTGCACAAAAAGACAAACCGGTAGCTGAAAGAAAAGTCCCGCAAAACCTTCATCAGGCATACCTACCGACACCTCACACACCACCACCACCTCCTCCATACACCAGTCTGGCGGCGGCACATGAACCACCCCGCAGATCAACGCGCAAACTCACTGATGATGACTGATGCTCGCAATCCTGTCAAAACCTCAGAAAGGTCAAAACGCCGCCCGGATAGTAGATCTGTCCATCGGACGATCGGACGGACGGACCATCTCTCCTAAATCCGGGAATTCTTCGCAGTAGTGCCCGCTCTCCTCCGTGACATCCGCCCGGTCCCTGTCCGCTCGCCCCTCTGGCCACGGACGGCGGCTCAGAGAATTGCACCGCGTCGTTGCAACCGTTTGACCGTCTCCCCAACTTTTGACCCGCTAAGAGCTCTGCCGCCTCGATCATCTCAATTCGTGGTGCCGCCTTCTCTGCCGTTGCTGCCCTCGGAAACTCTGTTCCTGGGTCCTGACGTCAATCTTGCGACATTTGGCACGGTCCAGTCGCCCAAATCTTCGACCTGCCAGATCGATATATATCAGACGGGGAACCCCATGACTCTACCTTGACTCGTCCAATAGTGCAATCCGGCAACGCTTTTCCATTTCATAGCATCATACAATAATTATCAGCCATGTCGCTCGAAGTTTTCCATCTGGGCCTTTCTCAATCCGAGAGGATTGTGTGGTTGTTGGAGGTGAGTAGTCCGATGAGCGGTCTGCGCGCATTGCGACCTTGCCCAAACTAACCCCGCATAGGAGCTGCAAGTCCCCTACAAACTGAACATCTATGAGAGAGATCCCAAATCTGGACTGGCGCCACAAGGCCTGAAGGATGTTGTAAGTCTCGCGAGGGTCAGGTGATGCTATTCATCATCAATTAACCCCACGCAGAACCCCGCTGGCACCGCGCCCTACTTCCGCGACAGCACCGTCTCACCGCCAGTCGAAATCTCGGAATCAGGCGCCACGGTCGAGTACATCCTGACTGTGCATGGCCAGCCCAAGATCGGCTCCGGCGCGCCCAGACTGAGCCGAACCCCCGACGACAAGGACTATGCGGCTTACCTCGAGTGGTTCCATTTCGCCAACGGCTCCCTCCAGGCTGCGATCGGCCGCGGTATGACCCTTTTGTTCGCTGGCGCATACGACACGCCCTTCGGACAGCGATGTGACCAGAAGATCCAAGCCAGCCTGAAGTTGATGGATGACCGGTTGGCGAACAACAAGTGGCTAGCGGGCGAGAACCTTAGCGCTGCGGACATCATGACGGTCTTCAGTATTACAACCATGCGTGGTTTCTACCCTGTGCTGGACCTGTCTCCCTACAAGAACATTCTCAGATATCTGAAGGATGTTGCCGAGCGTCCTGCCTACCGCAAGGCTTTGGAGAAGGGTGACAAGGGCATGGAGCCGATGATTGGTCCCAAGGCCAAGCCTTTCATGCAATTCGAATCCTTCAGCGCATTCTTCAAGGACCTGCAATAGACTAGAGTCTTAGAACGTACCAGCACTTTCAACCTACGTCAAGGACTCTCAACTCAACCTCACATCAAAATCAATTGAATATCCCACGTGATGGCGAAATAAAAAGGACTCGATACACCTGGGGAAGATTGTGTGGACATGCGCCTCGCTAATCAAAAAGGTATTCACTTGACCAGCCTGGGGGTCGAACCCAGAATCTCCTGATGTCACGATTCATCGTAGTCAGACGCCTTGCCATTGGGCCAACCGGCCGTGATATGGAAATAATGTCTCCACCGAGGTGGATGCTGACAGCAGCCAGCCGGAGCCGACTTGAGAACTCGGACCGCTCGTGCGCGGACGGCTTTGCGGCCCTAAACTTAGGATGAATGTCTACGTTGAAACGTCTTACAGGATAAGATATCTTCCGCTTTCTTTGTAATAAGCAATCGAATAAGGCGGCTACTATTCAGGGCACGGGCTAGTGGTATCTGGTCTTTGAGTCAGGGCACAATCGAAGCTAACTACTAGGTAGATTTACTAGCAATCAAGTGCAAGCCACCGGGAGCGATGAGATTAACTAAAGAAACAAAGACACAGACTCCATTTTGGCCAACACCCAATGCTCACAGAGCATACTTGAAGAGCGGGCTCTTTTCTCCCATGCGATCAAGTTCATTGTCGGAATGTCTCTGCCTGACTTCGTCTTCAGTCATGAGCTCCCTTTTCTTGTTCCTCCTATATAATAATGCTTCCAGCGTGATGACCGCGATTATTCCTGCCGATGCGAATCCGAATGAAGTCCCATACCCGGTCGGGTACCTCGGAGCCTCCTTGTCCATGTAGATGTAACTACCGATGAGGCCACCAATATTGCCGACGCAGACAAGAAAGCCGATGCTGATCGCTCGCTTGGTTGGGCTCGGGGTATTGGCGACGTTCCAGGCATTGACTCCTGGGAGAATGGGGTACATTCTGGACACATTGCTGTTAGTTCCTTCCTGCTTCTATTTGATTTTTTTCCATGTGCATGTGACGTACCCGAAACACGCCAGGCAAATGGCGAAGTAGTTCAGAGCAATGTTGTCCTTAATGTCCTCGCTCTTAGTGAACAGGATGGTGAAGGCAACAACCAGGAGCAGTTGCGGGCCGAGAATGAACGGCATTCGCCAAGAATACTTGTCCGCAAAAACTGAAAACAGGTACGCGGATACAGCACCCACAGCATACGGCGGGATCGTCAACAGCTGGGCGTTGGCAGCTGTGAAGCCCATGTTCTTGATAATTTGAGGCATCGTAAACTTGAGTGCGTAATTTGGAACAGCCTAAACTTGAGAGTCAGTGAAGTCCAATGGTGGCTTTCGTGGCTGCTGGGTCGTTGTACTGACGTTCGACCAGTTGGCCAGGATTAGGAGATAAATCTTCCAGTCCGTCAACACGGAGAGGAATGCGTTTTTATCGAAGTGATGGTCTCGGAATTCGTTTGGTCGCACAACCCGCCGGGCTTGTTGTCGTAGTTCGAGAAAGCGGATTTCTTCGGGGTCGAGCCACTTGGAGAGGGCAGGAGAATCCACGAGAAAGAAGAAACACATGACACCTATCAGTACCGTAGCTAACCCTTCGAGGATGAAGATCTTGTTCTGTTAGATGATATGTACGGCCTGGAAGGATGAAACCAACTTACCCATCTCCAGCCCTCGTATCCGCCCACTCCATCCATCTTGGCAATTGCAAACGCCAGGAGGCCTGAAAATGCTCCCCCAGACGCGGCAGAGGTGTAGAGAATAGCGATGCGGGTTTGTGTCTCGTTGGGGAGGTACCATTTGGAGATGATCAAGATCGCGCCAGGGAGAAAACCGGCTCTGGAATATTTCGTCAGTTTTGATGGGATCTTTTCGGTTCACGCTTACATACTCGAACAAACCGAGGAAAATCCTCACGGCAACTAAACCCCCAAAGTTTTGGACAACTCCATTGCAGGTCATGACAATACCCCAGCAAGTAACGATTCCGCCAATGTAGAGAGATGGTCTCTTGAACATGTGCAGCACCATATTACTGGGTACTTCGGCCAAGACAAACGGTATGAAGAAGACGGACAACGCGATGTTGTAATCGACTCCCGTCATATGGAGACTATCAAGGAGGCCTTCAATCTTGGCATTTCCAATGTTGGTCTTATCCAGATAGGCCATAAGGTAGAGGAGGACAAGCATTGGAACTAGTCGAAACTAGGGATGCAATATTCGTCAGTAATAGGTAGGCAGAGAGAGAGGAGCACTCGGGTCGAGACTCACATCGACTTTGCGGACAGCCTTCTTCTTCCTTTCCTCCGGGAAATTGGCGAGGAAGTCTGCATCCTCAGGGCTCATGCCGCTGTTTTGTTGGAACTCATTATGGGCAACGGAGTTCTTCTCTTGAGCAACATGCTCGATGTCGGAGCGGTCAGATGATGCCCGTACAGCCGTCATGTTGACGGCTTCAAGAGCAAAAGGAAGTGTTCGAAGAGTAGAAGATCCTCTAGGCAAGCTAAGAAGGATGGCCAAAACACCACCTTGTGTACGGCAGGAGGCAACTTGGCAAGAGTAAATGTTGAAGTGTGTCTTCTTTATAGTCAGAAGACTCCTCAACAACTTGTCTGGGGGAGATTTCCTGGGGAAAGGGGATTGGTCTGCCTAGAATGCTCCGAGCTGAGCTGGAGTTGCGGGGATAAACAAGGAGGAATCTGGGGAAATATTCTTGGCGCTGGCGTCCTCCGCACAAAAGGACTCGGATAAAAAACCTATTAGTCCCTCTAGCGTAAGACCACACGATTCGAGGAGACCCGGAGAACCGGAATACTCTCGTACTCGGAAACATACAGAACATGACAATCAGGCACAAGGAATTGAAGCCAGTTCCTCAACAGTCGTATCATGCCAGGGATCCGTCCACTGTGAGCCACTTAGCCGGGTACCTTTTACCACTTGTTATTACACCAAGCTTCTGGGGTGCATCGACTATGACACAAGCGTTGCGTGGGGATGGGGTCACATTCCAATTTCTCCAGTCAAGAACGATCCGTTATCTCCCCGGGACCCGGTTAGGGCGTGAAAATCAGCTCAGGGCTTGCTGCAGGGCGTGGTGGCGCTGGTATCTCCAGGTCACGAGTCGCTATTCCGAGTTATCTCGGACTTGGTGTCCGGACTCTTCCCGGAAAACTTGCCCCCCCGCCCCGGAGACGCGGGGAAGCGGGGGAGGCACAACCTACACGATCATGCTTTCCGGGTGGCACATCATTACATGAAACTGCTGGAGGCGCTTCACTGTCGATAGACGCGACTTCGGCTTTTTTCCTGAAGCGCGAGGTCGTCGCCGCAAGGGTTATCCTGAGAGACCCTTCGCATTATAAAACAGACAAGATGTGACCGATATCAAGCTCGGCTCATCTTCACTACAAGCAACTCAACCCATTCGACATTAATAAAATATTCATTAACTCCTCCTTCACAAGAAATTAGACCAAAATGGGCTCTCAGTCAGTCAGCCTTGACCTCCGCGGCCTCACCCCTGCCCCCATCACTCCCTTCACCAAGGACGGCAAGGTCGACTACGATGCCATTCAACGCCTTGGCTCCTGGCTCGGCAGCATTTCCGGCGTCAAGGGCTTGGTTGTTCTCGGCCATGCAGGCGAGGGCACTTTCCTGACGCAAGACGAGCAGGTCTCCGTCATCAAGGCCTTCGTCAAGTCCGTCGACAACCGCATCCCCATCATTGCCGGCATCACCGGCGAAGGCACCGAAGTCGCCGCTCTCGAGGCCAAGCGCGCCCGTGAAGCCGGTGCCGCGGCCGGCCTGCTGTACCCTTCGCACGGCTGGCTCCGCTTCGGATACCAGCCGGGAGCCCCGCAGGACCGCTACAAGGTCGTCTACGAGGTCAGCGGGCTGCCCCTCATCCTCTTCCAGTATCCCGACAACACCAAGGCGACGTACAACCTCCAGACTCTCCTCGATATCTCGGCGCAGCCCGGCGTGTTTGCCATGAAGAACGGCGTGAGGAACATGAGACGCTGGGACACTGAGATCCCCGTCATCCGCAGGGAGCGGCCCGACCTGCAGGTGCTCACTTGCCATGACGAGTACCTTCTTCACACGGTGTTCGACGTTGATGGCATGCTCGTCGGATACGGCAATATTGCGCCGGAGCAGCTCATTGAGATGATCAAGGCCGGCAAGGCAAAGGACTACCCCAAGGCCCGCGAGATCCACGACAGGTTGCTGCCCGTCACGAAGGCCGTGTACCACAGGGGATCGCACATGGAGGGCACCGTGGCGTTGAAGCATGCGCTTGTTGCGCGGGGTATTCTCGACCATGCAACTGTGAGGTCACCTCTCTTGCCTTTGGAAGACGGTGCGGAGACGGAAATCCATGCTGCTGTGTCGTCTGCAGCCCTGGCGCGGGTCAAGGGACTGTAGTGACGGGTGAAAATCAGAGACATGTCAACCGGCTAGATATGTTGTGCGACTCGAATAGATGACAATACAACCACTTCTAAGATTAAATCCGATGTTTACGCGATTGGATGCCTCATGCACCCTGCGAGAGTGAAGCTCACCTCCCTGTCCCGCGATGCCACGACGAGGAGAGAATGAAAAGCGATTTCCCTGTCTGCATGGTGACCAAATACTAGTGCCCAGACAATTCAATGATTCGCCCTGACGAAGATCTAGATTCCTGGGGGCCAAGCCATCGACGGAGACGGTGTGCTCAGCCCGCTGTTAGCCTGCTGCTAGACCACTCGGGACTGAGACATCCTCCTTAGTTCTCTGCACATCATTTCCGTCGCTTCAACCCATCAAAGACGTCGCGCATGAGACTCGAACCCAGGAAGCCGGTAATGATGGTCATTGACACGCCACTTTTGCAGGTCCTCGTCGCAATCGCCAAAATCATGCATACCGAATGCATTTACCAGGCCTTGATTCCGTGCATCTAGCTTGAAGCCAAGTCTCGGGAAAGATCTAGTTGCATGCTCCAACAGGGCAGTCACAGCTCCAATCGCTGGCTCTCACCTCGGAAAATGAGTCGAGCCCACGAAGCCTCCTGTGGCGAAACACTAAGCCAGGAGCAGCTTGCATGGTGGCTGCCGATAGCACGAGAGGAGCACATGTCGGGGCCGCAGCGGGCGTCGCCAGTCCTTTAGCACGTTGAGTTTCTCCTTTGATGCCATTGAACACACGCAAGACAGGTCCGGCAGATCAGAACTTTTGCAGTCCACTACTTTAGAACTCATGGGGCCCTCCTCATCCATCCCCTTGCTTCGAGGGCACGCTTCCATCCAACTCTCACTCATCCAAAGCAACAATGGACGGAATTCGTTTGGTGCCAGACATCTCCTGGGCAGGCGTTTCGTGGCCCCAGCTTTTTGGTGTCGGGCTCGCATTGTGGCTGCTCTATGGAGGCTTGCTTGCCATCTACCGCGTCACGCTCCACCCGCTGGCAAAGTTTCCCGGACCGAAGCTTGCCGGAGCAACATTTTGGTACGAAGTATGGTATGATGTGGTGCTTTGGGGCCGGTTCACTCATGAGATCAAGCGAATGCATGAGATCTATGGTATGAGCTTCCATTAGTGATCTGTGGAGCTTCGCTAACGGAACTGTCTAGGCCCCATCGTCCGGATCAACCCTGACGAGGTGCATTGCAACGATCCAGAGTTCGTGGAAGCCATTTATGCGAATGGCGCGAAGAAGCGCAACAAGTCAGAGATGTTTGTCGCTGGTTTTGCCAATGAGTGAGTTGGTCTTGAACCCCGTTTGGGAAGATGTCCCCTGCTAGATGAAAATATGCTAACATCTGGCCTCAAGTCTGAGAAACGTACGCAGCCTATGACTCCCAAGTTGAAAGTCAGCTTCTAACTTGTAACATAGGGAGGCTTCGGAACCGTAGACCACGCACATCACAAGCTCCGACGAGCAGCGGCCAGCAAATACTTCTCGCGAACCCAGATTCAGAAGCTCGAGTGGGTGATTCACCAACATGCCCAGCGGCTGGCGGACAAATTCCTTGCCTATCGAGGACAAGGTCCATTCGACGGCGCCTCCGCATACAGCTGCTATACTGCCGACATCGTCAGCGATTACTGTTTTGGCGAGGGGCTCGGGTTTCTTCAGCAGCCCACGTGGGAACCGAACTTCAAAGAAGCTGTTTACACCATGTTTCATTTGATTCACATCATGAGACACTTCCCATGGACGACAAGACTGATGGAGATGATTCCTGTGTAAGCAAACGAACACCCAAGAGTAGTGGATGGCATTCGAGTGGTTGAAAGACCGTGACTGACTGACGAGAAATAATAGTTGGGTGATCAAGCCGCTCTCTGGCAAGATTGGGCTCCTCATGGAAACGGTCAAAATCAAGCTTCCAGAGCTGGTGAGGCAAACCAAAGCAAGGCATGAAAACGGCATCAAAAGAGATCGCGTGACGGTGCTACACTCCTTGCTCGAGTCGGATCTGCCACCGGAAGAGCTCACCGTTAAACGACTAGCCGGAGAAGCGAATGTGTTCCTTTCTGCAGGAACCGAGACCACGGCATCGGCTCTTACTATATGCACGTACCATCTGCTCAGAAACCCTGACGCCGTCGCCAAGATCAGGGCGGAGCTTGCAACCACGAACGCCGACCCTAAGCAGCTTCCCAGCTGGGCGACACTTGAAAGCCTCCCATATTTCAACGCTGTCCTGATGGAATCTCTCCGGCTGATGTACGGGTCGCCATCAAGACTGCCAAGAGTCGCACCCGATGAAGACGTGGTGTACCAAGGCACATGGACACCTCCGGGCGGGTCGGCGCCGGTCGACGTTTCTCACGTCATTCCGCGGGGCTACGCGTACGGTATGTCGGCGTATATCATGCACACGGATGAGCGGCTCTTTCCGGAGCCCTCCAAGTTCCTCCCGGAGAGGTGGCTCGACGAGAGTGGCCAGCGAAAGAAGGGGCTGGAGCGGTTCTTGCTTACGTTCTCGAAGGGAAGTCGGCAATGCCTGGGAATGCAGTAAGTTTCCCCCGAGGTCATGGCCCGCATGATCCGAAGTATTCACATATGGATGTCTGAGCTCCTGCTGACCAATGCACGCTTTGATTCCAGGCTGGCGTACTGCGAGCTTCATGTCGCGGTCGCGGCGGTGGTGTTGCGCGCGCTGCCGTACATGCGACTGTACGAGACGACCGACGTTGACGTGGAGTATGATTTTGACCTTGCTGTCTCAATGCCGAAGAAGGGGAGCAAGGGTGTTAGACTGGAGATGATTTGATGACGACGTAGCATGCGGCGCTTACTGGCCAGAGCTCCATTAAGCTTTGGTTCATCTATTTCGGATGGAAAGGTGTGAGTTTGGATGAGATTGGGAGAGACACAAGCTGGGCACTGTATGGAAAAAGCTCTCGTGTGGCTCTTCGTGTTCAGCCCTACCCTATCTACCTATGTTTTGTAATGACAAGCAATTCTTCTAAGCTGACACGACGATGATCAACGTTTGACGTGGCAGAGCCAAGAGACGAGCCAGAGTGACGGGACTGATGGATGACTCTGCTGGGAAGACTGAGAACAGAAACCTGACACCCAGAGAACAAAGCGAGGGAGTGAGTGAGTGAGAGAGAGAGTGAGTGAAAGAAGCGCCGAGGGCATCCGTGCGGGTGTTAGCGCCGTACTGTGTCTCCCGCCCAAAATATAGCAGCCCCACACGATCCCGAGCGCCGCGGTGGCCCGGCTCCGACCCCCCACCCAGCCAGGCCCCGATTAGTGCAAAATACGCGGCGAACGGGCTTTCCCAGCGCCGACGCCATCTATCCATCGATGTTGGTCCGGTCTAAGAAGATGCTATGTCCAATAGAACTTAGCAGAAAAGGGACAGAATGCTCCCGTTCCAATATGGGTTACTACCACGCGCGAGTATTACCAATGCGCCGCCCAACCCCCTGACTAAGGCTCTCTCGCGCTCTTGTTGAAAGCCATCAGGCTCCGTGTCTGGCAGTCTGCCCCTCCCCTGGTTAATGATCTGCTCCCCTAATGCACCGGCGGCATGGGCCTAGACTCGATCCGACTTGGAGAGTCGCACAGAGGGGAGAGACCGGTAAATGGCCTGTGATCACTGAACACTCGACACGGGGACATCTCCCGCTGCTTGGCACAGTACGGCGGGTGCGCGCACCTTGATCGAATTACTTACTTACTAATTGGATATCGATGGCCTCATCTGGCTCATCCCAGCACCTTTTCATTCTTCTCAGATGACTCCATCCGCGGGTCTCCATACAAACTCTCTTTTGCAAGAATAAGCTTAGCATGGAGCCACTCCGTCTCCATCTTTCCAGGTTGCTCTCTTCCGTCGACCTTCACGCACCGCGCGCTACGCTAATGCCGTGGCACCCGCAGCGCCGTTGCCTTGACTCGGCCAGTCGGACCCCTGCCGCACCAGCGCCAGAGGCACCAAAAAGACACCAAAAGACACCAAAAGACACCAAAAGACACCAAAGGCACACCATCCCTGTCCAAATGCCGTCCCCAATGGGATGCGGATTCGCGATGCTTTTTCCCAACGCGTGGCTCCGAATCTGACCTCTGAAATCCTGCCCGTGGTCTGACCACTGTCCCCCGAAAAGCAAAATGCCTGGTGACTAAATCAATTTCGCTTGTCCCGCCATAGCTGAATAATCCGAGCGCTCCCTCGTCTGAAACATTGGATTGCTGGTCCATGAAGGGGTCCAGAAAGGAAAAGCCCGAACCGCAATGCGTGTCCCCGTCACTGTTCGGCCGAAGTCTCTTCCTTCACATTGGGGGAGGTCGGTCGTGGTACACACCCGTCCTCTTGCTTGCTTCCTCTGTGCTTACATGGGTTACAGTCCTAGACTTTGCGAGGCGCCAGCTAATTAATCCTCTGCCTTTGTGTCGATAAAAACATTCATTATCCCCTCCGTTCCCCCCAAGCCCAGCTGCGCCCATATCTCTTCGTACTTCCTTTGTTCTTCCCGCATCGTTTGGCGTTGTCATCTTCTCCATCGCCCTACCATCCGCACTCCCCCACGGCATCCCCGTTCGGCTCCTTAGCCTGCCGCCGATTAAATACCCAGCAAGCCGACGACTTTCATATCTCTCCCTTGAGGAACAGCATAACCTGCGTTATTCCCGCCAGACCAATTCACATCCTCCTCTCTCAACAAATCTCATACTCTTCATCCCGCCAACAAAATGGTCAAGCAGGTCGTCATTCTGGGCGCTGGCTACGCCGGCCTCGGTGTCGCTCACAAGCTGCTCAAGTACACGCAGCCCAAGGTCAAGGACCTCAAGGTCATCCTCGTCTCCCCCTCGACCCACCTTTACTGGAACTGCGCCGCCGTCCGCGGCCTCATTCCCGGCGAGTTCTCCGACGACACCCTCTTCAACCAGATCAAGCCCGGCTTCGACAAGTACCCCCAGGACGCCTTTGAGTTCGTCCTCGGCAAGGCCACCAGCTTCGACCCCTCCACCAACACCGTCCAGGTCGAGACCAACGAAGGTCTCAAGTCAATTGAGTTCGCCGAGCTTGTCATCGCCACTGGCTCCTCCCTCGCCAGCGGCCTGCCCTTCAAGACCGTCGGCACCCACGAGGAGACCCTGACTGCCTGGCACAACCTGCAGTCCGAGGTCAAGGCCGCCAACTCCATCATCGTCTCCGGCGCCGGCGCGACCGGTGTCGAGACCGCTGGCGAGCTCGGCCACGCCTACGGCTCCACCAAGCAAATCACTCTCATCGTCGAGGGCGATGCGCCCCTCCCCGGCCTCCTCCCCAAGCTCGGCAAGATCGCCGCCACCAGCCTGGCCTCGCTCAAGGTGAAGCTCGTCACCAACGCAAAGGTCACCGAGGCCGACACCTCCGGCTCCCTCAAGTCCATCAAGCTCTCCAACGGCGAGACCCTCACCGCGGACCTGTACCTGCCCCTTTTCGGCGTCCGCCCCAACACATCCTTCATCCCGGAGAACCTGCTCGACGACAAGGGCAACCTGAAGCTCAAGCACGACCTCCGCGTCGAGGGCCTCAGGAACGTCTGGTGTGCCGGTGACGCTGGCAACCTCGAGGCCAAGCAGCTCATGCGCGCCGAGGGCCAGGCGCTGCACCTCGCTGACAACCTCGACGCCGTCCTCACCGGCCAGGAGGCCAAGGTCAAGGACCTGAAGCTGACGACGAAGCCCCAGATCTTTGTCACGATCGGCAAGAAGAAGGCGACTGGTCAGTTCAACACGATGAAGCTGCCAGGCTTCATCGTCAGCGCGGCGAAGGCCAAGACCTTCTTCACGGAGAAGGGCCCGGGTCTGGTCGCCGGCAAGAACATTGCCAGGGCGTCGATCTAAGGGGTTAATTGGCATGGATGATGATGGTCAGATTGAGATGTTTATGCTTCAGCTTTGATATCCCGGGACGCGTATTGTCATTAGCTACTCACACGTGTGAGCATACGAGTTGTAATTACCTACTGGACCTATACCCTAATCACAGAAGTCGCATAATTTTCATGAGATGAGTTTTATTGTGCCGTAAATATTTGAGATATGTAAACCGTAGCGCCCTACCCTGCCAATTGCGACCACTTTGCCGTTTCAGTCGTCAGTGAGTGAGTCGTATGGAGTTCGGAAACTGCCCTTCTTGTGTCCATGATCGTCATGACTATCATGATTCCAACTCGCATCTCATCATGAGTCATGGCAGAGACTTAAAATCGAGAATCCGCACTCCTCTATCGTCCCGAATCAGCTGAATACTTGATTGGAAGGTCTAGCTCTCACATGAAAAGCTGGGTACCGTCTAGCCAGCACAATACTGACTCTTGCTCCTCAGCCAGGCACCCCACTTCCACATGACCACCGGCACAATAATGCCCATCACAAGAACGATCCCAGATAGAAGTGCATTTCCCCAGGCTATACCCAGCACATCATACAGCTTCGGCGCAAACAGAGGAAAACTGAAGCCAGCCATCGTTCTCACGAATGCGGCTGCTCCAGCAGCGCTCGCAGCATACCTCTCATACGAATCAATGACGTATGTCTGTACACACTGAAAAGAAAGAATGAGCCCCGCGGCCAGGATCGCTGCGCCGATGTTTGGGACGATCCAGTGGATTTTGAAATGTGCCGCTATGCCGTAAAGAAGAAGACCAAAGGGCGTGACTATGGCTGTCGGAAACATAAGAGGTATCCTGAATTCCGGAAGGCCAGTGTCGTTGTTTCTGGTTTTGAGCGTTCGGTAAACCTCGACGATATCAGTCCGGATGTCTGAACTGTATAAGGAAGGCTAACATACCTTGTCGATGAGAGGCCCCGAAACTTGAAGTCCGATGACAAAGCCGACACCGAGTGAAATGTAGTTGAGACTTGCTGGACCAGGTTCTTGGTCGTATTGCTCGCTCCATACAAGTGGGAATGATGCGAGGCTTGAAGCAGATCAGCGATTGACTTCTTTGAGAATTTACTTTAGGGTCCAAGCTTACACGAGATACATCAATCCGTACAGATAAGCCCTATACAGCGCCGTGATCTGCAACGCTGGCTGCGTGAAGAGCATTCTGAACGGCCTGACCAAATTCTTTCCCAGTGTCTGACCAAAAGTCCTATCCGGCCGTTCATGTTCGGTACGAAGATTCTTGTTGCCAGTTACCTTGCGTAGCTTCTTGGCCTTTACGGCCAGGATTTTAGGTGCGTAGGTCTCGGATAGAAAGAGAAAGGCGAGGATTTGGACGACTGCATCGGCGATAGAAACTGTCCAAAAGATCCAGCGCCATGACATGTATTGGGTGAGATATCCAGCAGCTTAGAAGTGTTAGTTGAGAATTTCATGTTCGAGAAGTGATGTCGTGGAACTCACCAATTGGCCCAACCGCTGGGCCTAGAAAAGGGGCAAGACTATATATGGCGGTCGCTGTACCTCTCTCTTCTGCTCTAAAGCAGTCACTCAGCACACCGCCACCAAGCTAATGTTAATGTCAGCGTGTGCTGCCTCTCCGAGGAAAGAGAACAGAAAAATGTGCTCACAGCTTGGGGTGCACTCCCGCCCAGACCGCTTAGAAATCGAAATGCGAGCATCTGTTCCTTTGACGTGGAGAAACCACAAACGGTGTTGAAGATGAGATAGAACATGTTGGCCGACTGAAGCACGACAACTCGGCCGTACATTTCTGATAGCGGTGCCAGAACAAAGGGGCCCACCGCGTAGGCGAGGAGGAAGATGGACATCAAGAGGTAGGTCTCAATGTCTGACTCGACGTTGAGGTCATCAGAAAGAGTGTCAAGTGCTGGCGCCAGCATTGTCGAGGACACCGGTGATATGAAAGTGAAGCAGGAGACTAAGATGGTGGCTGTCCATTTCTTGTGCTTGGGCCAGTTCTTGGGGTTCATTGGGTCCGACGGCCCAGACCATGTTACCTGTTGTTCGATTAGCGTTTAGTGTGAGGAGGAACAGGGTGCATCCTACGAGGTCTGGATCCTCGGGATCATCAGAATGGTTGCCCTGTTCATGACTGGACTTTTCTGGTCGGGGTATCATTGATGGGTCGTTTTGTGAATTGTCATGGGAAAGCAAGTGAGAACGGTCTGTTGGGCCAGGAGTCTCTAGAATAATATCGGGATGTTTGTTTCCGTGATTTTGTCGAGAGAATGAGCCGTCTGGGTCTTGCAGCCATGGGAATTTGTATGCGGTTCGTTCGTACTCTGAGAAAGAAGGGAGTCCCGGGCTCCATCCGCGCCACAGGCTGGACCGAGACCGGGTCAGGGTTCTCTGGAGGCTCGGGGCCATCTCTGGATCTGAGACTGGCGTGTGAGGAATGAATTGATAAGTGTGAGATTGAGACATGTTTGCGGAAGCGACTGTCAAAGCGAATGTATGGAAATACGATCAATGAAAAAAGTGACGATCACAACGCTATTCTGATCTTGATGGTTTCATATGCGCTTGAACGTTCACTGGGATACAATGGAGCGTTTCTTTATACTACAAACTGTCTTCGTGATATTTTACACTTGCCCAGGCAGAAGAGCATAGCCTCATGCACTTATGACGGCAGCGCCTCTAATGATGAGTATGGCTGGGCTGGAGACCGAAAACAATCAGCTCATTCCGGATTTCGTTTCCCTGTATTGAGGCCTAGGGTCAATATCCCTAGATCCAGCAGATCAGCTGCCAAGGGGAGAGGGATATGACTAGTCTGGGGCAAGCTGGCGTCCTGCTGGGAAAGTCGGCCGAAGCTTTCTTGGCGAGCCGATCAGCGGAGTCGTGGACCGCTACGTCAACTGTGGCTGATGATGCACGTTGGAGTAACATTCTTCTAGACTCCGCCTGGGGCTGCATTTACACACGCTTGAACCCTGGAAAACACGCCGATAAAGTTGTAATCCTTATTTATAGCCCAGGAACGGGTTGTCTGATTGGAAGATACAGTTCGAGATGACACCTCAAGGGTTTGTTTCACCTGGTCGAGATACGAGATCTGGGCAAATCCTGATCGTGTGCTCACTCGTCGCCGAGAACAGGCTGTGATAGTCACTGTGCCAATGAAAGCAGGTGTTTCAACGCCTACGGTGATTTACAAGACAAGCTATCTAGCGCCTTTGAAGGCTGTGCTGGGTGCTACTTGCGTAGACGATGTGACACCATGATGCTGTTGACAGCTCAGGAACGGTTCGGTCGGCAGCCCATCGAGGCAACGGACACGTGCAGGGCTGAAGACATCACCGTCCCTGAATATCTCGCGTGAGAAATATCACGCGATCAAATGTCTGTTTGCAAAATAGCAACCGGCGAAGCATCTCATAGCCACTCTCCGGCAGCTGGTCGCGGCAGATTGGGGTTCTTGATTCTTTTGACGGGGGATGAGGCCTCAACGCTTGGGAATTCGTCACACGGCAAATGGAGAGGACAGATATAGAGAGGGCGCGTTGATCAGCACCATTCGATCTAGGGTTTCTGTTCCGAAGCAGTATAAGAAGGTTCGCAAGGACGGAGCATTTATTTTGACAAACCAGGTCATACAAGTCTTCGTTCGCCATAACACTCACCCAACAAATATTTCACTCGCTTCTCAACATTCGCTTCATCGTGTTCAAGTTGTAATAACACGAACACTTATTACCATCGTTTAACATCACACCCTACCAAACACCTCCACATGGATTCTTCGACGCCCCAGAGAATGAGAATTCTCGTCTGCCCGTCCGGTTTCAAGGGAAGCCTTCAGCCAGAGGTTGCCGCTGCCTGCATTGAGGCTGGCATTCTCTCTGTAATGCCAGATGCTTCTGTGCGCAAGGTTCCGCTGGTTGACGGAGGCGAGGGGTTCACTAGTGCCCTTGTGTCCGCGACTGGTGGCACATTGCATCCAGTCGTTGTCACCGGCCCCGTTGGCGCTCCGATTGCGTCTTTCTTTGGCATATTGGGAAGCAAAATCCCTGATGAGCCAAAGACAGCTGTCATCGAAATGGCTGCTGCGGCCGGTTTGAGCCTTGTCCCAACCCATCTTCGCAACCCCGGCGTCACTACCACGTTTGGAGTGGGCGAGCTTCTCACAGCTGCAGCCGGAGCTGGTGCGAAGAAGATCATCGTTGGCTGCGGCGACTCTGGCACTTGCGACGGGGGCGCGGGAATGCTTCAGGCTCTTGGCGCTCGACTGATAGATCAAGATGGGCTTACGCTCCCTATCGCCGCAGGGGGCGAGAGCCTGCTGCGTTTGGCAAATATCGATCTTGGCGGAATCGACAAGCGCATCAAAGATGTCGACATCGAGGTCGCGGTCAACTGGAACAATGTTCTCAGTGGTCCCGATGGTGTTGCTAGGGTCTTTGGCAAACAGAAGGGGTCGAGTGCCGAGCAGACGGAACGCCTTTCAGCAGCTATGGAGGTCCTCTCTGTAGTTGCTGGACGGCTTCTCTGCGACAGCAATGTGGGCACCTCGTCCGGCGGAGGAGCATCTGGAGGGTTGGGCACCGGTTTGCGGCTGGTGGGCGCCAAGCTTCGGCCAAGATATGAGGTGGTGGCGGAGTATGTCGACTTTGAAGGGCTGTTTACGGACTGCGACCTGGTTCTCACGGCCGAAGGAGGCATCGATGACCAGACACCGAGGGGGAAAATTCCGGGTGAGATTGGAACGCGGGCGAAGAAGCATGGCCTGCCGGTGGTTGCTATTGCTGGGACCATCGGACCAGGGGCTCGGGTCAACTACGACGTGGGAATCGATGCGTACACGTGTATCCTGCAACGACCAACCACGCTGGACGAGGCCATTGTGGAGGCGGAGAAACTGACGCGGGAGAGTGCCGAGTGCGTTATGCGAATGATTGTCGTGGGACGGATGTTGGGGTCCAAGAAGCCCTCGTCGACGGCGCAGGCGAAGCAGCCTGCAGCGTCGGCATGGGTTTGAGTTCCGAGTCACGGATTGATTGCAGTGAAGATGGTATGAGCCAAGACCGCAGGTAGAAAGCTAGATGTGTTAGTGTAAGCGAGCTGGAAGGGGTTCTGGGGTTCTGGACCAACAGTTGAATGAGAAATGACATTGGCACTAGCATCTTGGTGCCCTTGAGTGAAAAGAAGAAAGCCTTGGCATGAATCAGGAATTGGTTTCTCGAAACGAAGACATGACTGGCAGGAAATCAGGCCAGCCAAGCCGCTTGGTGTGGCGGTGCAAATTTGCGATATGTCTATCGCCGGATCGGACGGTCTTCACGTTGTAGCACCAGAGGAATCCAGAAGAGAGGCAAGTAAGGTAAGTGACGTTGGAAAAAGGTTCGTCCCAAGACCCAAGACGGAAGACGGAAGATGGGAAGGTCTAGACGGCACACGGGACGGTGGGTGGACGGACGATCGCCATCGCTCGCTCGCTTAAAGCCTTAACGCGATGTTGCTTATCGTTATCAGATGAGGTCAAGCCAGAAATAGAAGTAGACCCACCTCTAGATCCACAACTTGCCTTAAGCGAGCAAATCGTCACGTGTTTCTGCCGTCAATTGGCAATCTTGGCCTTCTGATTGGCTTCTGCACCGCCGCAGCTTCGTCGAGGGCCAAGTTCAGTGGACGATCCGGGATGCTTCAGCGAATCATCCCCTGAAGAGCATCATCGTCATCGCCGTTGCGCAGCGCGTTCGTCCAGTGTCCTTGTGCTTCGTGTCACTCGGGCGGGTGCCCTTCACTGCCCTGCCCCGCCCCCGCTCCCAGGTACCTACCTTAGTTGGAGGTACCTACCTTAACCTTACCTCAGCTCCAAGTAGGTACTGTGGTAAACTCAGGGGCACATGCCACCTTCACCTTCACCTCGCCTTACCTGATCCATCACCGCCCTTTTTGACTGCATCTCTATTTTTATTCTCGCCTTAGACCACCACCACCACCATGCCCAAGAACGCGCCGGCTCCCGATGAGCCTGCCGTTACCTTCAGCTCTGGTTCCGACGCACCCGTTGTCTTGCGTATTCTCCACCTCAATGATGTCTACCACTTGGAACCCTCCAGTGCTGAGCCCGTTGGCGGTGTTCCTCGCTTCATCACTGCCGTCAACGAGTACCGCAGTCACGAGCGATTCAATGGCCAGCCCGAGCTAATCACTCTATTTTCGGGAGACGTCTTCAACCCCAGTCTCGAGAGTTCCGTCACAAAAGGTAACCCCTCACGTGTCCCTGCCTGTCATGATGCTGTGCTGACGCGGACCCTACTAGGTGAGCACATGGTGCCCGTTCTCAACAAGATTGGCGTCGACTGCACCTGTGTTGGTGTAAGTGAGCCCGTTTTGCCTCAATTGGCCGTGTCATTTCACTAACACCGCCAGAATCATGACTTCGACTTCGGAGTGAAGCAGTTCGAGCACCTGACCGCCAAGTGCAACTTCCCCTGGCTGCTCGCCAACGTCCTAGACCCAGCTCTCGGCGAAAATGTACCCCTCGGAAATGCCAAGCACACTCATATGCTCACGTCCTCCAATGGCATCAAGATTGGTCTCATTGGCCTTGGTGAGAGAGAATGGCTCGAAACAATCAACAGCTTGCCTCCTGATATCATCTACAAGTCCGCCAGCGAGACAGCCAAGGAGCTTGTTCCCCAGCTCCGCGCCCAGGGTGCCGACATAATCATCTGTCTCAGCCACCAGCGTGAGCCAAACGACAACAAGCTTGCCGAGAAAACGGACGGTCTCATCGACATCATCCTTGGCGGCCATGATCATTACTATGCGCACAGTTTCATCAACGGTACTCATGTTCTGCGGTCTGGCTCCGATTTCAAGCAACTCAGCTACGTTGAAGTCCGGAAGAAGGCGGATGGTTCAGGAAAATGGGACTTTGACATTGAACGACGGGACATCGTCTCCTCCATTGCAGAGGACCAGGAGACTTTGAAACTCACCGAGGAGTTGACATCGAAGCTCAAACACAGCTTGGCCAAGTCAGTTGGTTGGACAGCTTCTCCCCTGGATGCACGCTTCACGACAGTACGAATGAAGGAGAGCAACATGGGCAACTTTGTCTGCGACGTAATGAGACACTACCACAACGCCGACTGTGCTCTCATGGCAGCTGGCACCATACGAGGTGACCAGATTTACCCGCCCGGCGTGATCAGAGTCAGAGATATCACCAATTGCTTCCCCTTTGAAGATCCCGTCATCTTCATCAGAGTGACGGGCCAACAAATATGGGATGCCTTGGAGAATGGCGTCTCGCAGTATCCGGCACAAGAGGGTGAGTCTACTTTCTGGCATATTACAGACTAAACATCCTAACAAATCAGGTCGTTTCCCGCAGGTATCCAACATTACGTATACGTTCGACCCCAGCAAGGAACCTGGCTCGCGCATCGTCGAAGCCACCTTGGGTGGAGGCCCGATGGAGATGGACAAGAAGTACACCCTCGCCACCCGTGGTTATATGGGTCGAGGAAAGGGTACGTTCATTGCCTGAGAAACTCATAGCGCGTGGCTAATGATGACAGATGGTTACACCAGTCTTCTTGTCGAGCCGGAAGGCGGCACAGCTGAGGAGATCGTCTGTGAGGAGAATGGTATCCTCATTTCAGCTATGCTTCGCCAATACTTCATGAGTCTGCGTACTGTTGGCCAGTGGAAGAATCTCAGTGAGCACTGGGTTCAGGTAGCCGAAAAGTGCCACACTCCCGTCGAGCCGCGCAAGATGTGGGAGACTCCCGCCGCGACAGGCACCTCAGACCCCAAGCCCGAGGTTCATTCCAAGTCCTGGGCTGAATGGATGGTCAAGAGACACGCCCTCAACACCAAGCTCCCGAAAGACGAATCAGATGAGTCTGATACGGAGGATGAGGCAGATACCATCGCGCAGGTCGACATGGAGATGCTTATTATGCGCAAGTTCTTTGCCAGATGGGCGAAGGCGGCAGGCGTGAAGGCCGAAGTGTGCGATCCCTTGCGTGAGGGCGAGTTTACCGTAGACTGGACACGGGTTATCGCACCGGTGTTAGAGGGGCGCATTAAAATGATTAGCTAAACAGCATAGAAAAGCAATAGACAGCATGCCTACCAGCACACATCCAGCCAATCTAGGCCATATGACCAGTCAAGAACAACCAGGAGAGTAGCTACCTAGGTCTTAAAGGTAATGCCCGGCAAAAGGATGGACAATCTAGGAATCAAACTTAGGACCTACCGCATGCAAAGCAGTCGTTATACCCCCAAACCAATCGCCCATTCTAATTGAGATATAGCTAATTACCTTCGAGTCGAAGATGAATCAAACAATCCTACGAATGTGGTGCAGCCTTGAAATATTGTCTAGGATTTGTGGCGTCGAGTCTGGCCGCTGTGATGGTGGCCGCATGTCTTTCAGCTGCGGGGTCATCAGGGATTTCACACCGAAGCTGAACTCCCCGGATCGTCGAATAAGGCTTACCTGCAGTCACCCCAGGGATTTAAATACCTAGAGAACGAAAATTGTGTATGATTGTAACGTCACTTGCTACGGACTGTCGCTGGTGAGCTGAACGATCTTCACAGCTAAGGGGCGAAGAGCGGGAGGACATCTTGCCGTATTACTAGCGAGCTAACCTTTCCCCAAACAGTAGGCGGGACAACCCTTGTCCAGGGTTCAGCTTTTGGAAAACGGCCACGAGGGGAAACGTGGGTTCAGTTGTGTCTTGGAAAATCCAAGTTTACTTCGGCGGTTAATCGTCAAATGACGCCATTCTTTCTTCCCTTCTAGACTTGCATGATCTGCAAGGGGCAATAAAGCTTGACAAGCTCTGATGTCTAGACAAATGTTCCTCCAGATTATACAAGACGGCGAGTACGAGACTACGGGAAGCTGAGGTACTTTCCGACTTGTCGACGTAGTGATTCTGATGTTACAGTTGATGGTTAGGAAAACAGCCCAAAAGTATCACTGCAGTATGCAGTAGTAATTGATGCCTTTCGTCATCAACAATAAGCAGTCACCACTACCACTAACAGGCAACTTCGGTAGACTAAACGGTCGATCTATCACCTTTGATAGGGGAGATCGCGCCCATTTCTGTCACTTCTCGTCATTCCTGTCTTACAGTAGACCGGAGAAATCCTGTCACTGTCTTACACTAGTTTCTGAGTATGTGAACTAGGTTCATCCCGTTGCTTATCCTCCATTCTGGCAGCGGGAGTGGCTGATTCTTCGAGAGTAAGTGGCTTTCTTGAACCCTGGAGAGTATTATTACCTCGTCCAAGTCAGTTTCAACTCGGTCTAGAGTCATGATAGTCTTCAGAATAGCCTTAGCTGAACTGCAATGACGCGAGCCAAGAACCAGAGCACATGCAATGCAACCCAAGGGGGCCGACTTTGGACGCTTACCCCGGTCGCCTTGCAGTTATACGGAGGAACTCTTGCGGTTGATCTGAGTTGCTGACCCGACTCAATGACTCCCAAAGAATATAAATACTTCTCTTTTGTACGCTCAACTAGAAGGCTATCTTGAGCATCATCAACCTCAGTAACCCATTAGAAACTCATCGCCGAACCACTACCAAACATGCAGCTGCAATCTTTCCTCATCGCCGCGGTGTCGGTACCGACAGTATTCGCCGCCCTAAACGAGCCATGCTACGGTTCAGGAGGCAGAGCTGGTTCGTCCCCCCTCTCAAATCATACCCACACTCTCACTGACAAGGACAACAGGTGTCTGCGTGACCACAAGCAGCTGCTCATCCAGCGGCGGCACCACGATCAACGGCGCCTGTCCCAAAGATCCGGACAACGTCAAATGCTGCACCAAAGCATCCTGCGGCAGCGGCGGCAACTGCCGCTTCACGAGCGACTGCGCAGGCGACTCTGTCGCCAACCAGTGCCCGGGTCCCAGCACCTTCAAGTGTTGCGACTCACCTGGCTCCGGCTTCGGCGGCTACGGCGCCCCAAATACCCTGACTGTGGGCGCCTGCAAGTCGGTCGCCGTCAACGGCGCCAAGAAGATTGTGGCAGCGTTCCCGAAGAGGGTTCGGGAGATCTTTTGCACGCGGGACTGTACTTGTCCTGGCGACTCGGATCACTGCTGTGGAAAGGCGACGGATATGATGTGTTCTGACGCTGGCGGTGTAAGTGGCATTGATTTTGACTTTATTGGATGATGTTGACCAAACGACAGACTCCCACCACCTCCGGTAAGGAGATCGCCGAATGGGTCATGAACAACCGCGCGACTCTTGACTTGAAGTATGTCATCTGGGGACAGCGTATCTGGAGTCCTTCTGAGGACTTGTCAAGCCTTGGACGGAATGGAGGGGGATGGAGGATCGAGGCGGTGTTACCGCGAACCACTGGTGAGTCCTGATTTAAATCTCCTCAAGAGTAGACGAAAGCTGACAATCCTCAAGGGACCACGTTCATGTCAGCTACAACTAAGTAGGAGGGATGGCATTGAGGTACAGGTTTTGCTCCTCGGGATCGAGGAAAGGATTTCTGCTTTGACTACGGTCAAGGAGGCATCGTCTGTCAATATAGATACCTGTATTACGTTAGAAATCGTGGAGTCAATGTTGGCGTTGTGATGTTGACACCCGTTGAAACATGTGATGATTGTAGGTATATGAGGTTCGTGATGATATGATACTTATGGTGGCCATGAAGAGTAAGCTACAGCAGAAAGATTCAATCTTCTTTGTCCAATGTATACTGGCACGTTGTCTGAGTCATGTGGGTTCTCCGGGTCTCGGCAATCACTGGTGAGTGATATGTGATATGTGATATGCAAGAAATGCTCAACGAGAGTTGGGACATTCGCCATCGCGGGAACCTCAGCCCTCAGCTCTCTAAGTTGGGAAAGTTCAAAATGATTGAGTAATTGGCAGATTCTGACTATTTAAATTGATAGTTCTCTCTCGTTTTTGCCTCGGAGTCAACTCATAACTCGTGGTGGAGAGATTTATCCGATTCAAAGTGCCCAACGTTGCACCACGTTGGAAGCTCACTTGTTGGTTCCGCTGTATGCAACCTCCTCTGATACGTCCGGCGATGTCACTATTTGGGATTATGCTCCACGCTTCACGCCCCGAATCGAATGTTTACCGGAAACCTGCATGAAAGCTCGAGTCAAGGAGAGGGGTAAATGCATGGGCTTTTCGAAGACCCGTGAACTTTTGCATATAGATAGCAACCCACCCAACCGTTCGCGTGATGACCTTCAACAGTCATGAGGAAACAAAATCCAACGTTCCAAAACACGAAAAAGCTAACGGTATCATTAAGAGAGAATCATGTCGGAGACGAGGGAAGACACCACTGGGATTGTCCCGGCTGTTTCTACGCAGCCAGCATGGGCACCGGCAGATAACACTGCAGACGCAAACACCGCAGACAACAACCCATCTGTGCTTCTTGCGGAAGATGCAAGTTGACAAAACATATCAAATCTTTCTGAGGCATTATTGACATAAGTTTCCTTCGCAGGTCCCAGACGACGAGTCTGCTCGAGGAGAGGTTAGTGAAATTTCAAATTTCAAATTCGTCTCCGCCCCTGGCGATATGCCTTCTCTGACACGATAATATCATGTAGAGTATCGCCTCGTCGAGCACTAGTGTGACTGAGTCTGTTCTTGAATATCGCATTGAGAATGGCCGAACATATCACAAATACAAAGACGGCAGTAAGTGGACAGCCAACTGGAATCCGGGAGGGGTCTTTGGCACAGTATCTGAAGAGTACAGAATACCATCTTCCGAACGACCAAAGGGAGAATGATCGCCTCGGTGAGTGTCTTGATCAAACATCGTCTGGATAATTGCAGCTGATGCTTGGGAAGACATTCAACACAACATGTGGCTGCTTACTTTTGACAATCGTCTGGGAACTGCACCCCTGAATGATCCTAACTCTAAAGTTGGAAGAGTTCTTGACGTTGGAACTGGAATGGGGATCTGGGCTATGGAGTTTGCAGAAGAACATCTGAATGCAGAGCAGCGCTGCATACCAATCAAATAAGTTAAATCTGAGGCTTCAACTTAACTATTTGACTTAAAGATCATAATAAACTTAACTAATTAATAGATTTAAACTTAACTTACTAGATTTAATGTGAAATTACTTAATTAGGAAGTTAGTAATACTATTATAAGGTTTCTAGAGGTTAGATATATATAATATATAGTAATCTAAGGTTATATTAACCTTATTAACCCCTCTTTATATATATATAGCTACTAATAGTAACTTAGCTACTTTAAACCTAGTTCTAGAGGTATTAAGTCCTTTTAAATAGAGATAGCTTTATTAATAGCTTCTATAAAGTTAGTATAAACTTAATAAAGCTAAATACCCTCTTATAGTTTATTATTATTATTAGGATAGTAAAGATATTAATAGTAAATCTACTAAAGGTTAAGAAGGTTTAATAATATAAAATCTACTACTTAATAAAGTTATTAATAAGTTAAATAATTAATAGATAATAATATTAATCTAATTTAAAAGCCTTATTATTAATAGCTAATTAGGTCCTATTAGCTAACTATTAGCTATATTTAGAGTTTTTATAGTATAATATTATTAAGATTAATATAAAAAAACTTTCTAGGGGTATTAGAGGTATTAAAGTAAGGACTACTTTATAATATTACTATTCTTAATACTTATAAAGACCTTACTTAGTATTAGTAACTTAAGAACTTATTTCTAGTATATCTTAATACTACTTAAGCTATTATAAGCCTTATTTAAGGTATAAAATCATAATAGCAATATAAATAAGTAACTTTCTAAGCTTAGTATAATACTTATTAAGTATTTTCTAACTATTAATAATAGAGATATATAAATAGATATTAGAATTAAAATTAACCTTACTTTAAAGGCTTTAAGACTTATACTTAGAGTAAGTATAAATAGGGATATTATTAATTAATAAGGTTTATAAGGATACTACTAATTAATATAAAGATTACTATAATAACCTTATATACTAAGTTAACTATAATAATTAACTTTATAAAGCTATTTAATTAATCTCTTTATTAATAGGGATATTATATAACTTCTACTAGTTTTCTAACTTATTTAAGAGATACTTTATACTTATAAAAACCTCTTAGAGTTAGTTATACTTATTACTTTTACCTTAACTTTTATATTACTTAGTCTATCTATAAAGAGGCTTAAGAATATTATTAAGCTTAATAAGAATATACTAATTCTTATTAGAGAGGTAATCTTTATTAAGGAGATAGTCTACTAAGTTATAAAGAAGCTTATTATTATATATAAAAGTATTAATTTAGCTATATTTAAGTAAGGCTTTTTAGATTATTATATATATTAAGTTCTATTTTATAGCGTTATTTAGTATTAAGTTAAGCTTTTAAGATAATTCTTTAAAGATTATAAATATATTAGATTAATTATTAGCCTTATTACTAAATTCTAAGAACTTCTTTATATATTAAAGTAATAATCTAATATATTTAATAATATTATAAAGTTTACTAATAAGTTTTTTACTCTTCTAAAGTATTATATTTACTTTTAAGTTACTAATATTAATAAGATACTTAGATTAATTTTTAAAAATATCTTAATTAATACTATAGATAATAGCTTAACTAATTAGATTAAAGATATAATTATAGTATTAAATCTATTAATAAATAGTATCTTTTTTATTATATAATAATAAGATAGATAAGTAGAGCGCTTTAATATAAATATTATTATTTATAGTATTATTATAAATTATAAGCTTAACTTAATTAAGTATTCTAAAGTTATTAATAACTATATATAAAGTAAAGGTAATATTAACGCTTAAGTAGGTATTAAGTTAATAATAGAAAGCTAAGAAGTATTATATCTACTTACTTAATTTATTAATAAAGTAGCTAAAGATAGTAATAATTATATATTAATTAAGGGAAATCTATAAATTAAATAATAGATATATTTAGCTAAAAACATCTTATATCTCTTATTTAATTTATACTATCTTAGATTTATATAAGTAATTAAGTTAAAGCTTTATACTCTCTCTAAACTAATAGACTTAGTTATTAATATTATAATTAAATAAATAGAGGATATACTAAATATATTAGTTATTAAATATTATAAATAAGTTATTTATATTAATAAAGTAGCTTATAATAAGCTTTTTAATTTAGTAGACTTTTAACTTAAGTATAATAACTATAATAGAGTAGTAGCGCTTTAGAAGTAGGTTTATATTATTAGAGTTACTTCTAACTTTAGAACTTCTCTACTTAATATAATATATTATCTTAAGATAGTTAATAATAATAGTTATAGTAGAGGTATTAAAAAGCTTATTAATACTATTAGTTTTATTATAGTAATAATAAACTTAATATATATTACCTTTATAAAGTATTAATATAAAAATAAGTAAGCATTATAAGTAGCATACTAAGTTAGTTATTAAATAGAAGCTTATAAATAAAAAAGCTCTTATTTCTAATCTAAGAAGTATAGCTATAAGACCTCTTCTTTAAGATTAACTTAATATTAAGGAAGATTCTATTTTTTTACTTAGCTTAAAGTAGAGCTTATAAAAAGTCTCTTATATTTAGGTTAGTACTTAATATATTACTAATAATTAAGGTAGTATATAATTAAGTAGTAATACTATAAAGCGCTAGTAATAGAGTAATACTAATAAAATAATTAAGATATTAGCTAATATTAAATAGAAGTATTATAAAGGTAAATAAGGTATTAATAGAGGTATTAAAAAAGTATATAGATAAATAAAGCTTTAAGAGATTAATTAGTAGTAATAATAGTAGTAGTAATAATAGCATTAGTAGTAATATTAAAAAAAGGTTATTTTTAAAGGCTAGCATAAAGGTTAAAAATAAGCTTTTTTTAAGCCCTAATAAAAAAGCTAAAAATATATTAATTTAGTAGTATAGTAAAAAGTATATTTCTAATACTTCTAATACTTCTTAATAATACTAGCCTTACTATTAGGAAGTATTTAGCCCTACTCTACTACTTATTAGCATAAAAGTATTACTAAATTAGTATTAATAACTACTTACCTTTTTTTTTTTTAGAGATATATTATAATAAAACTTAATAAGCTAGTAGTAAGTTTACTATATAGGGAATTATAGAGATATTAGTTTGAAACTAGCTTAAGTTATTAACTATAGTATAAAAACTTAAAAGGTTATAACCTTAAACTACTAAAAAAGAATATCTAGTTAACTTTTTTATTTTTTTTAATTAAATCTTTTAAAAATTATAATTAGTCTAGAGGCTAGATTTTCCTTTTTCTAGTTAACCTCTAACTTATTTAAGTTAACTAAGTTAATAGTAATAGCAACTTAGCTATTTAAATCTCTAAATAGCTTCAATTTAATTAATTATTTAATTAACTTATTTAAATAGACTTGGTTTGAGTGTAGCGCTAATGCAGAGGTTACTTGTAACGATCCTAGAGCATCTACGCATACTTTACTGACCTTTTCACTTATAAAAGGTTCTTGGGGTTGATTTATTGGCTATCTAACCAGAATTATATGTTTATATAACGGCGTTTCATTATCTAACGATATCTAACCTCATCATAGCACTCCTCCGAATGTAAAGTTCCAGATTGACGACATCGAGGAACCGTGGACGTATTCTCTGCCCTTTGACTATATCTACAGTTGAACAATGACCTTTAGTGTGGCTGATTGGAAAGAATATATCTAGAAATGCTATGAGTTTGTTGATGAAATGCACATTCATGTTTGAAGTTTCACTGACATGAGACCGTAGTAACCTCAGCCCTAATGGCTACCTTGAATTGAACGAAGTCGACCTATGGCCAAAGTCCGATGACGAAACATTGACGGATGACTCTGCTGTCTTGAAGTTCGTTCGCCTTTGGGCTGAAGCCGCGGTCATGTTTGGGCGCCCGTTCCAGGATATCAGAGTCTTAAAGGATATCATGATCGAGATAGGCTTCAAAGATGTTTACGCTCAGATGTTCAAGTGGCCCACCAATTCATGGCCCAGAGACCGAAAGCACAGGGAGCTCGGTTTCTGGAACCACGACAACTTCTGTGCCGGACTCGAGGGCTTCATGATGGCACCTCTCACGAGAGCTCACAACTGGACCAAAGAAGAGGTCACTATTTTTGGGGTGCAGGTGCGCAATGACATGAGAAACAGAAACATACACGCCTATTCTACCGTGTGAGTGCCCCATCTATATTTACACCACTGCCCTTATTGACCTTGACCAGCTGGTCAATCTACGGACGAAAGCCAGGCGACAATGAGGCCTAGAAGTAGACTCGAAAAGCTCAAGATGACCATCTGAGAAGAATTTCATTACAACCGTCTGTTCCTCCCTCATATTTGGACTCGCTGCAGCAATCATAGTACAGTATATGTACATAAATACACACTCGCTTGGCCTAATAATAGCCCTCAAAGGTATCTTCATGACCCTTTGCGACTTTTGCAACGGCTTGCTTGATTGGCAGGCTTCCCTCACCGGGCCCCAAAATATCAAAAGCAAGGCCGTGGGTCTTATCGTTCTGGATGGACGCGTAGATCACCTTTGCAACGTCTTCGCGTGGAATGATGCCGACTGTTCCCACCTTCCCGGCTCGGATGACACCCTCGCTGGGACCTTCTCCAAGACCACCCGGCCTCACGATCGTGTAGTCGAGTCCGCGAGCCGCATTCCCGACCCTCAACTCCGTGTCGGCCGCGAGCTTAGCTCGGAGAATGGGACCAATGATGCCCCACATACGATCACTGAGCTTCTCATCGGCTTCCGTGTACCAATCCGGGACGGGCTTGTTCTCGCGGTCGCGGACGTCGAGGGCGCTGACAACAATATATCGCTTAGTTGTGACATTGGCTTTGGCTAGGGCATCCATGGCGCGGATGGCGCCGTCGCGATCAACGGCCTCGGCGGACTTGGGATCCTTGCCGCCGGCTGCCCACACCACCACGTCGGGCCGGGTGCCCTCGATGATTTTGATGAAGTCCGCCTCGGAGCCGGTTGCGATGTCCTGAACGATTGGTTTCGCGCCGATGGCTTTGAGATCTGGGATCTGGTCCGGGTTTCGGATGACACTGAAAACGGTGTGCGGGGTGGGGGCGCCCAGAAGGATCTTGGTCAGCTGGCGGGCAGTCTTGCCATTGCCGCCAAAGATGAGAGCCGTTGGCATGTGGAGGATGGATGCGTCGCCCATGATTGACTATGTTTTGTGCATTTACTGAGCTCGCAAGGTGACCTATTACACTACACGAAGCAATACACTCGGAGTGGCTTGACTATTGTCTCGCGTCCATGAACTTCGATGACGGCATTATCCTTACAGGGTCCGTGGAACGGAAGAAACTCCGCGCCGGACACGACTCTCGGACAGCTGTTTTTTCCGTCTCCTATTCGCATTTGTAACAGGAGAATTCTTCTCCACTTTTAACACTTTTTGTTCAGATTGCTCTGCCTTCATTGTCAACAAGACATAGATGTGGCTATGGTGAAGTTTATGCACACAGATGTCGCCGGAGCTCACCATCGTCGGTCCCTCTGACAGCAAATACAACATGTCATGGTAACTCTGATAACGGCACGAAAGCCATGAATGTCGAAATCCGTCATCGGCTCCGAATGTTGGGCTCTCTCGCCTTACCTGCAATGTCTCCGATGTCACCTTCCTATCAATAACAGCACCCCTGATTGGTGCTGTTCCAGTTGACCGATGTCCTGCCAGCCACGCTCCAGGCTTTAAATCTGCACGCGAGCACAGCAACGTCTCTCATGCTATTTGAGAGAACTTCGGATTTCGGTATTGCCGCAGGAAAAGTGCACGAATATCCATGTTTCCCCCCAAATCCCATCAAAAGTCAGAGACTCGATCATAGGCGCATCTGACCACCATGCCACCAGCCCCCTATGCGTTATTGCAACCGGCCGCCCACTGCACCGTTGCGCTGATCGCCCGTATTCAGGGCTGCGTGATGGGTAATTCCAGCTGCCTTATTGGGCAGGAGGCGCTGCTCCACGCTTCGTTGGGGTTAGACTGGGGAGGCCTTGTCCCGGGAAATGAGCTAGACAAGCACTTAAGAAGAAGCATATCTAGGCGATCCACGACGGCCTGAACCGATTGGAAAACAGCCTTCCTATTCGGCCACCATGGGTGACATTTATAGCATGTCTCCAGAAGAATACGAGATCGCTCGCTTTCGACCCGTCGTTCATGGCCCCATGCCTGCAGGGACCAAGGGTCGCCCCGTCCAACGTTGCATTGCCGGATTCATCCAGAAGGGCGAGAATCAAACCATAAAGTAGACTGTTCCCAGCGTAAGATGAGAGTGGAAGGTTGAATCACGCACCCGTCAGTCACTCGTTCAAGCCTTCGATCATGAAGCAGAGCCTCCTCGCCACCGTCACTCTGGCGACACTCGCATCCACGGAGTACATCTGGCCGTCGATTTACGATGAGATCGAGGACCACCTCTCCCTGCAGTCCGGATACCTGCGCAGGGGCTTCATTGATGGTTGGGCTTACTTCCTTGAATCAACACAAACTCACATGTACTGACATTGGCAAGGCGTTCTCACATGCGGTTTTGGTACAAACATCCAAGGCCGTCAAAACTCGGCTGAATGGATTCGGAGCGCCTTCCACGATATGGCGACCCATGATGCTGAAGCTGGAACGGGAGGTCTTGACGCATCCATCTTCTTCGAGCTAGAGCGGGCGGAAAACATCGGAAAGGCTTTCAACAATACGTTTGGCTTCTTCAGCAGCTTCTACTCTGCGCGCGCGTCAGCCTCTGACTTATTGGCGATGAGTGTGCTTGTAGCCAGCTACTCCTGCGGTGGCATCAAGATCCCATTCCGTGCCGGCCGTGTTGACGCCCAAGAAGCAGGACCGGCAGGCGTTCCAGAGCCGCAGACCGACTTGGAAGCCACTCAGGCGGCTTTCACCAAGGCTGGGTTCTCAACGCAGGACATGATTGCCATGGTGGCCTGCGGTCATAGCCTCGGAGGAGTACACAGCACCGATTTCCCTGAGATCGTCGGCGTTGAAGCGGATCCCAACAACGACACCGTCGCTCACTTTGATGTCAAGTTTGACAACTTCGATAATGGCGTCGTCACTGAGTACTTGGATGGGTCGACGAAAAATCCTTTGGTTGCGGGAACCAACGACACTCTTAACTCCGACAAGCGCATCTTCGGCGCCGATGGTAACAAGACGATGCAAGCGATGGCCGACCCGAACACGTTCCAGACAATGTGTGCCGATATTTTCACTCGTATGATCGACACGGTCCCCACGAGTGTTAAGCTCAGCGACCCCATTGTCGCGACAGACATCAAACCCTACATCAACGGCTTGTACCTGAATGACGACGGCAACATTTCGTTCGCTGGCCGCATCCGTATTCGCACCTCAGCAGAGACTGGGCGAGATTCGACAGATCTTTCCGTGCAGCTGACCTATGCCGACCGCAACGGTAATGGGTCAGAAGTGATCACCACAAGAAAAGCGACCTTTCAAGGCGGATCTGCATCCGGACTTTGGCGAGAATCCTTCGCCTGGTGGGAGTTTGACACCACTATTAGCCCTGAAACGGGCATCAGCAAGTTCTATATTCACGTAACAAAAGCCTCCACGAACGAGACGATCACATACGACAATGCTGGAAATGCGTACCCCATGGACGACGCTCTGCTGTACCAGGAAAGCCAGTCCTGCCTTGATACGAATGTTGTTAACGGACAGATGCCTCTCACCGTGAAGGCCTATGTGCGCAAGGACCGTCTACCTGCTGCAGCAAGCGACCTGACACTGGACCTCGTCAACGAATTCCGCCGACAAGGTGTTATCGTACCAAGACTGGAGACGGAGAAGATTCCCTTCGAGGCCACGGGAGAGGAGAAGGAGCAGTGGGTCGCTTACAAGGCCTCTGGTAAAGTCAATGCAGATGGTTGGAATACCAGCTTTGATATCAAGCTTGGAGGAGACAGAGCGGTTGAAGTCGCTTTCAAGAAGACTGGAAGCCTGACGTCAAATGTATGCTCTTAGATGTCTATCTAAACATAGTGATTATAATATGACCGGTCATTCTATTAATAATGCACCTCATGTCTCAGCACCCCCGACAAAGCAGGTTTTTGCTTGTGCCTCTACTTATCTAGAGGGTGTACAGGTTTGGAGATGTGCCCGAGCCAGCGAATCTTTCTACGAGCTTTTTGTTGTCCCGCCTCAGAGTCCATTTCATCAGCATGCAGCCCAGTACGCTTGCAAGTGAGAACGCGACCATGAGTATCATAGCCTTGACATAACGTGGAGCATCGCCGGGCGAAAAGAAGTATGGGCTCCAAATGTTGCCAAATTGACCAAAAATGTTGATGATCGCGGTCGCGCAAGCTCTCTTCTCAGGTGTCTGGCTAACGGAGGACGCTGCCCAACCGAACAGGATCGCGTTTCCTGAGAAGGCTCCTGATATGTAGAGGAATGATGCAAAGTATCGAGCCGGTACGTTCAGAGTAGCAGCGGAGATGATAAACCCGACCGCAGACATCATCATTGGAAGGCTGATGTGCCAACCGCGCTCGTTCCGAATGTCGCTCGAGTACGCTACAAGCAAAGAGAATATAGCACCAACTAAATACGGCGGAGCTGTGCAAAGAAGAGTGACTGTCCTGCTTCCGAGATTGAAGCCCTTGACGATGGTCGGGTAGAAGTTGTTAAATCCATACGCAGTGTGGTTGCAGCAGAGAATGAATGCCTAAAGAGAAGGAGGATGTCAGCAAGTCGCAATCCGACAGTGATGATAAGACACAAAGGTCGTTGTAAATGACTTACGAATACCCAAACTCGGTAGTCCTTGACTGCAGTTTGGAGCCCGTACCAAAGCGAATTATTTGACTCTTGGTTTGAAACTTGATCCCTCGCCATTCTCTCAATCGCCACTTGTCGTTCTTCCTTCGTCAAAAGCCACGTTGCAGAGCCAGATTCCGACGCTGGGAAGTCTGGTAGAAGGAACATTGCCATAACTCCGAAACCGAAGCTTGCGACCCCTTCAATGATGAAAAGCCACCGCCAACCACTCACCCCATGAACCCCAGTCAGGCCTGAGTAGATACCAGCTGCGAGCAATCCTGAGAAGCTTGTAGCCAAGCTGATACCTGAATACAGGATCGCTGTGCGGAGAGCTAGTTCTTTCCTGGTGTACCAGCACGAGAGCAGGAAAAACGCACCAGGCCCAAAGGGTGCCTCGCTCACTCCGAGAAAGAAACGTACGGCAATGAGCCCGGAATAGCTATGAGTTGCGGCGGTTGAGGCTGATATGCAAGACCATGCGCACACCCAGAATGGGATATAGAGAGATGGTCGCACTCGGGTAAGGAGCATGTTGCTCGGCAGCTGCATGAGCATGTATCTAAATGACAGGTCAGTGACATTCTATGATGGGTGAATTTCATGGCTGTAACAAGTGTCTCGGCATTGAGCTGATAGATTAGCAAGACAAAGGGGCATGTTCTATCTTACCCGACGTTGAGAATGGAAACTGCTGTATTAAAGTTCTCGCCTTTGAGTCCTAAATCAGCCTCAAAAGTGTCAAGCTTTGCTTGGCTGCATTCGAGTCAGTGCTTGGTCACCCGATACAAGCGGCCTTCATGGGTAGCCTACGCGATGTTGTTTCTATCAAGATAGTTGAATAAATATAAGACCCAAATGATGGGCATGAGAGTGAGGTCGAGCTTGCGACGAAGGCGTTTCTCTACAGCCAACCAGGCGTCGTCAATGACTGGAATCGCCATCTCGTGCTCGTCTGCCTTGGCGGTTTCCGCATCTGTAGTCGCAGACGCTTCGGCGTGGCCATGTTGTAGGACTCTAGTCTCGTCAGCGTCTTTCGCCATCTTGGCAATGAGAGGGGTAGTCTCCCCCGGCGTTAGATGAAGTTGGGGTTGCCGGGGCGCAGAGGAGTCGGAGTAGAGAGGGCGCATGGTTTTAACGTGTTCTTCCGGTTGCTGAAAACTTTATGCGGAGGTTGGAAAATCCTTTGCTTGAGGTGGTGTGTTAGCCGCCTTAGGCGGGGGTAATCCGGGGAGTGCTCGGCCGGGGAGTTTCTGGGGTGCAGCCGGTCGGAGTAAATGAGGGGTCTATTGGAGGAGACCCCTCTTCTAGTCTCGGTAGGGCCAGTCCGGTATCGCAATCGGGATCGCTTTCAACATGTGGAGATTTTGCTGGCCAGTGGTATTTTGGAGAACTTAATTGAGATTGCGTACTTTCTTAGAGTTGAAGAGGACGGGATGGTCTTGGTTACATTTGATAAGATAACTTCTCGTCGGGAAGAGCGACTATTGCGGCTCTGCCGTGCAATTGCGCAGCTTTAGGATCTACCATTCACGTGAAATTTGATGTGAATGGCGCAAAACCTACAGAATGACAGTCGCTTTGTGAATGTGAGACTAACGGTCACCAATTGCCGAATTAGCACGGCCATTAGTGGTAGTGCCGCCGTACCGTCGATGCGACATCGGCTCATTGCTGATGTGCTGTCTCGTCATGTGTGACGAATAGTCAAAGTCAATTTACGAGCACGGATGTGTGGTATTATTCACAAATTGGACTGGACGGTGAAAGGTTGAGATTTGATAAATCATTCCCAAAAAAATTTGACACTCAATTTCGAAAAACATTTTAAAGATAGTACAGCATTTCCCCCTAATCGGAAGGTTAACACCGTCTGATATACCATACACCACACCATATTGTAGACCCAGGCTCTATGAAAGATCTGGGTTCTCTCCCCCAAGCCACTTGTAGATCACCTTAGAATCTTTACCCTGAAATTCCTCATAACTGGCAGCGTCTCTGTAAGCCTCAAGCATGGGCTTGCCCAGCACCGTTTTGGCTCCAACGTCTTCAGCGGTCTTGAAACCTAGTTCTAGCACTCCAAGACACAACTCAATTGAAAAGCCTCCCACATAACCGTGGCTAGCGGCGTTTGCTGGAGTCATTCCTGGAACTGGATTATTTATCTTGGAGTTGAAGTTCATTCCCGAGCTCGCGTTGATCACACGGTCCAACTTGCGTGCGTCGAGGCCGCCTCGTAGGCCGATATTGTAGGTCTCTGCTGTGGCCATTGCAGTAAGAGCCGACAGGTAGTTGTTGAGAAGCTTGATTTGAAGTCCAGAGCCCAGTTCCCCGCAGTGGAAGATGCTGTCTTCACTTCCCATGAGTTTGCAAATTTCGAAGACTCGAGGATAGAGTTCGTCGCTGCAGCCCACCATGAAGGATAGGGATCCTCTCTCAGCACCCATTGCACCACCCTGAACGTTTGTAGAGGATTAGAGGTATTGTCAAACTGTGATAGGACCGAAAGATAACACACCGAGCATGGGGCATCAACGAACTTCCCCCAATCTCCGATATTGATTGCATTTGCTACCTCCCTTGACGCCTTCAGGTCAATGGTGCTCAGCTCCAGAAACAACATCTCATGGCTCGGTCTTTTTCTGGCAGAAAGAAGACCGTGATCAGGGTGAAGGAATACGTCTTTGACGTGTGAAGCTTGAGGAACCGAGGTCATGATTACGTCCTGCCTGGTGGTCAGTTGCAGTCGATGTCAAGAAGCTGAAATCAGATCTTCGGAGGTCCTCACAGCAATTTCAGCGACTTCTCTAGGAGAAGAGACAGCTTTGACTCCGACACCATTGTGTTCCTGGACAAAGCTGTCAACAGCTTGCTTGTTGACGTCGAAAACAACGAGTTGACTGGTTGGGGGTACTTTAAGCCTGATGTTCTTGGCCATTCCATGACCCATTTGACCCAATCCTAGCGAAGTAAGAAGTCTGAATGCGAAGAAACGCTCCTAGGTCAGGCGCATTACCAATGAATCCATATGTGGTGGTAGCTGCGCTGGTCATGTTGTTGATTTGGATTGAATGACCCGCAAAATTGCGTAGTGTCACCGACTAAACTTTCTCGCAAATGTGTTGCCTCTTCCAGGTTTGGTGGTGACAGACCAATGTCGGTTCAAGTTGTAGACTCGGGTGGCTTCTGAACTACAACATAAATGGAACCGCCCTTCGATATATGAGAATGCACAAGTTGATGCATGCATGCGATTCACTGACTTAAATCAAAAGACGTTGCTACCAGTCGGAACTCGTTTTCCTTGGCGTGACCAGGTAACTGAAGAAACTGGACTTGCCGAAATGTGACTCCTTGATCTGATGGTCAGCTGCTCAAACACGGCACTGCCTATGCCTTTTGGTAAAGGCTTACATTCAACATGAATAGCGTCATCTGTCGGAGAGAGTTGGAGACTTGACGTATCGGGGAAATATCGCCGTAGCTGTTGTATGTGGAGGTGTTGGAGGTGGCACTGGGTTCGCAGGACCATTCCAAAGATCTCTCCAACGCTCAAAGCAGTCACCTCGCTCAGAGTATAGTTCCATTCCTTGTCTTGGGAAGTTGTAAGACTAGTATATGTAGTGATCTCTCTTTTCCAAATTTACAAACGCTACTCAGCAGACAGCACCCCCACATGAACGACACAAACATCGTTTCTTACAAGAAAAAGGCATCATTACAGTTCGCAGCTCCATTTCATCACCATGTCGTCCACTTCAAATCGCGCCGACGCCCAGAAAGCCCTCTATGAGGTGGGCATGCCCATCCGGCGAAGCGTTCTCAGCGACACATACGTCGACAACGCTCTCAAGAACGGAAGCACCGAGTTTGCAAAGGCCATGCAAGAGTTCACTACTGCGTTCTGTTGGGGAGCTGTGTGGGATCGTCCAGGTCTGGACCGCAAGCAAAGATCATTGATCAATCTCTCTATGCTTGCTGCCACTGGAAAGGTCCATGAGCTTGCTGTCCACACCCGTGGCGCCGTCAACAACGGCGTGTCCGCCACCGAGATTCGGGAGGTTCTGGTACAAGTCTGTATTTACATGGGCGTTCCTGCCGGTATGGAAGCGTTCAAGGCGTCGGAGAAGGTTCTGATTGACATGGAGAATGAGGGTATTCAGATCAAGCAGTAGAGGAGTGATACCACGAAGAGGATGCTTCAAATGGATTCATACAGTAAAGCATGGCTCGTGGTCTGCGTCATCCAATGAATAAATCTTGCCTGCATCGCCTTCATTCACATCAAAGTTGCATTTGCGTCTTGAAGCATACTGTCATTCATGCCATCTACACATCGCACTCGTAATATTCTTCGAGTGATGATCTTATAGAACAGGAGTACAGGCTTGCTGACTAGCCGCACTAGGAGTGAATCCGTTGCTTCTCAAATTCCCACCAAAATTCAGTCAGTAGGGGTGTTGGAAAGCGTGTTGGCGTATATCTCAAGAATTCGCGCCATTTTGGGCATTATTTGCCAAACTGTGGTGTTCTCTGTCTTGAACAACTCTGCCCATCTCTTCAAGACAAGAACGTCTAGATGCATAGATGATCCTTCTTCCTGAGAGCTTCCATTACTTGGACCGATAATTTGTTCCAGCATTTGCTTTATCCTCCTTTCCTCATCAGAAAGATCCGATGATCGTTGGTTAGCCTGTAGCCACTTGGACAGCAACAAAGCGCATTCAAAGTAAGACAAGGCATGTTGGACGCTCCATACCCAGAAGCTAGTGCGCGCTATCATCTTGAAGCCCAGTTGTGTCGGAACTCTAAGAGCGAGGCAGGCTTGGATGGCTGCTCTCGTTGTGTCCGGACCCCGAATCGGGGCTTCGATTCCTGCGATGGAATTCGCTATTTTGTCTTCGGAGCATGAAGCGGCAAAACTCCGTCGGATAGATGAATAATCAGAAACCAAACGGATATAGGCTACCCTGAGGAGGGCGGTGCAGTTGAATAGAATCGGTCCTTGTGGATGATCAGGAGACAGCGATGCTTCAGGTTCGCTCTCCCACATGAGCTGCCACCTCTGAAGAGCTCTGCTGAAATAACGTCGATTTTCAAGATAGATGACGTCCTGTGTGGGACATGATCGACGCAACAGAATGATCTTCTGTAGTAAGAACGAGATGAGGACATGGCAGCCAAACATGCCGATGTGAGACGGGACCGGTAGAGACTCGTCTACTAGCCTCGCGACAATGACTTGAGCTGACGGCCATGTCTGGTTTCCAGCACATCGCATAGCCTCAGCCCAATCAACCTCGGTTCTCGCGCACCACTGCTTCTCATGTGCAGGCATGCCATGCTGGGCTTCTAAAAGCAATGGTGATGGTATATCGTAGGCGATCGTCATCAGGTTCATGAGCGTAAAGATGCAGAAGGTCACCCTAGTCACTGTTAGTCTGAGAACCTCCTTCATATTCGGTGATTTATTCACCTTTTTAGAGACTCTCGCGCAAGCCAGGCTTCCCACATGGTGGTCTCTACGCTCTCGCCATCTTCCGAAAGTGCCCATTCCTGACGTATAGCAAAAGCAAGACGCCCATGAAATTGCAACGCAGTTCTCAGGTCCTCTTTCGTGCCGCTCCACGCAGCAAATGCTGTGAGTAGCATCATCGTCTGTAGTGCGTGAATACCTTCATCTGTAAGACTGGTCATCTGGACAGCCATTTTGTATAGTCCAAAGGCAGTCGGTCGCTCGAGGCTATACAATGCTCCGTTTGCGCAGACTGCAAGGACCAGCATGACTGGAGAACGGCTCACAGACCACGTCGGCTCGTGAAGAAAAGGCTGATGACGATGAAAGCTCCCAAAGTAGCGGGTAATAAACCGGGAAAGTTCGTCTTTTGATGGCAAGACGTACTGCGGATCTACCCTGCTGGTCTCCGATTGCATGCGTCTCCAACATGATTCCGTCACATGTAGATGATCTTTTGGCATGGGATGGTTATTGATAGTGTCATGGAGAGTTGGCGAACCGGGTTGGGAGAGAATATGGTTTCTTGCTGTCTTGTCCCCAAAGTCGACAGGCGAGAAAGGGGTTGTTGTTTGCGCTGAGGATGTATCCGGTAGGATTTCCAACGTGTCCAAGGGGCCAAAGGTAGTGGTATCAAGATTATCGAGCCAAATACCTGTGTCCTGAAGTAGATAGTCCTGCATAGACTGGTCAACTTGTCCAAAGGTGAATTCAGGCACCGTCGCGACCTCTTGTAAAGCATCCACTGTGAAATTCGCATTGAGAACGTCGCGGTTCGCTTCTTCGCCACCTGCCGTTAACGTATCTCGGTTTTGCAATACATGCCAATTTTGTTGGAGTTCTACATCCATGAGCTCAACATTCTGTATTGATCCTTTTGGCGCGAGACTCTGGGTTGTTTTGGTAACCTTGCGTGGAGGCTGCCCGCGGCGATGGGCCTTAAGCTCATGCCTACGGAGTAGGTCTCGTCTGGCAAAGGCATGCGGGCAAAGCGTGCATTTATATGGCTTCTCTTTCGTGTCTTGTATAGGTTTTTCGTATTAGTGTCTGATTCACTGCCAAACATGTAGTCATCGGGTTGCTCACGCGTGCGTTCATGCCTTACTAGATGCTCTGAGCGGTTGAACTCGCGAGAGCAGTGTACGCAGCGGTGCACTACCGGGTTTTGAGTGGTCATTCTTGGGCTTCCAAATGCTTTCCTGTTGATAAGATAACATCAAGCGTTGTTTCTGTATGAAGTGAGGTCAGCATAGACCAAGGGTGTAAAGTGAAACGGAACGCCGAACAGTCGGCAAGGAAAGGAAGATGAACAAGTTTCCCCGCAGCCCCCGCGTTTGCCCCGCTCCGCAGCATTAGGGCCTTCGGGAAAGGCTGAAGATCGCCGAAGTCAATGGTATTGCAACAGCAGGTTTCAATAACTAGATCTAAGTGGCTGTGGTTGATTGCAAGTTGGCTAGGATTCTGCAGAGATCCCCATTTATTGCGCATGCAGAACCTATCCAAGCACGGCGATCACTCCGTTCAACCGGCAGACCAAGGCTTAAAATTGAGTACTAGATTTTGAGGAAACACAGATATGCATACTATATATCAACGAAGTCTGCAGCGTCCTGATGTGAGCTAAACATCGTGCTCCGTGCCGTCTCTTCGTTCAGGACTCTGAGCTTCATCACTTGTAATGAGAGAGTCTAGAAGTCCATTAAGTCAGCAATGCTTGGCGAGCGGTTCGGATTCGGGGTCTTACTCGATGAGATTTCCGTCCGGGTCGCGAACGTATACACTCTGAATAGGGCCTTGTGCTCCGGTCCTGGCGACAACCTTTTCGCCTTCGAGCACCTGGATGCCATCTGCTTGGAAACCCTTAATAAGCTCCTCGAGATTTGTGCCGTCTTGTACGAGGAAGCAGAGATCCGCTGTCCCGGGCAATGCCGTTTTCGCTTTGGGCTCGAATTCCTTGCCTTGTTGATGCAGATTGATCTTGTGTGGGCCGAACTTGAGTGCTGTCCTCTGAACCGAGGGATCCAAGGGTGAGGTGAACGTCTCGGCCTTCATTCCTAGGTACGTACTGTACCAAGATACCGTCTTGGGAACGCTCGCGCAGGTGAGCACGAGATGGTCCAAGGTCTTGACGATGGCTCGAGCACCTGACATCCTGGCTTGTTTTTGTGAATACTTGGGCTGAGCGAACAGTTTGGTGTTGTGAATGACGGAGGTTCTTGGCGAAGGTAGAATTGCAGGATGATTGCTATGCAGCCCTTGGAGTTCGTTGTGTGGTCAAGTTGGGACGAGGGAGCAGGAGTAAACAATGAGATGAATTGGAGAGAAACAAATACGTCATTGCCGCTAAAGCTGACTCACCTGTGTGGTAGTTTGGTGACAGCTGCCGAACTCCCGAGATCTTCGGCTTCCAGAGCCGGCGCCGAAGTCGAACTCGCCGGAACTCCACATCCGACGCCCCGCACATGTTCAAGTCCGTATGAAGACCTTCGCGAGAATACTTTGCCGCGAATCAAACAAGTTGGAGAAGCTCGAATCGCAACATTCTCCAAACCCTCAACCAACATTGTCCATCGAGTCGTTGGAGTTTGTGGACCTCCTCCGCCTGCGCTGGTGATCAGAACCAGGGCGTGTGTTGGAGACTCGGCCAATGAAATTGCCCCTATATCGAGCCATCTTCATCTCTCCAACTCTCTCCAACATCCTCCACAAATCTCCAACGAACTAACCCACGGCTTGGCTGTGCTGTGTCTTGATGCTCTGGGTATGATGAGCAACCATTACCACTGAGCTCGTGTTCAGGTAAACTTGTGAGGAATCCAAAATCTGTGACGTGTTACTGTCTTCAGGAATTACTTCTTCCACGCAAAATGGCCGAAAACAACGGTTCGACTTCATTTGTGAAGCTTTCGTTGCTCCCCAATGGATTCCTCACTCTTCCGGAGCATTTCTTCTGCGCAGACCAACATGACAAATCAGTCCGAAACCTTGTCCCGTCCATGTCGTTTCTGCTTCAGCATCCCGTGACTGGGACCCGTATCGTGTTCGATCTGGGCATGCGAAAGAATCTGGAAGACTACCCTCCCGACATTCAACCGCATCTCAAGACTAGGCAACCCATCCATACGGAACCCGATGTTTCTGATTCGCTGCGCAAGGGTGCTTTGGGACCCGACGATATCGACGTGGTTATTCTGAGCCACGTTCACTATGATCATGTGGGAAACCCCAAGGACTTTGCCCGGGCAAATTTTATCGTCGGCCACGGGACTCGACATCTTTTACAACACGGTATGAAATACCACTCGGCGGCGAAATTTGAGAAAGACTTGCTCCTGGCCGAAAGGACCATTGAATTGGAAACTCCAAAGAATGAATTGAGCCCTCTACCCAGCTATGCTGCAGAACTTGCACTTTCAAGCATCCCACCAACGCAAGGGCTTGACGCGATTATACCGAATGTCAACCATGAGTGGCGGCCAGTCGGTCCCTTTGCCAACGCGATAGACTTGTTTGGGGACGGGCTTGTCTACATTGTCGACAGCCCTGGACACCTCATGGGACACTTAAACGTTCTGACGCGAGTGGCAGAAAGGGGATGGGTGTACCTTGCCGGCGACGCTTGTCACCACGCCCGGATACTCGATGGGTTGACAGACATGGCTTCATGGTCCGAGAATGGGATGACTGTCTGCATCCATGCCGACAAGGAAGTGGCAACGGACACTTTGCGCAGGATTCGAGAACTGAAGACGCACGGGTTTGAAGGGAATAGGGTTGAGGTCGTTCTCGCGCATGATGCGAATTGGTTCTGGGAGCATCAAGATTCCATTTGGCCGCGAACTCTCACAGTCACATAAGAGACTCCCTTGGTCTTTGCAGTGAGTTACAGTCTCGCAGGTGATGGGTCTTCAGCGTCGTCATCTTCGGCTTTGACGCAAATGAAGGTCCCGACGATGTCGAGCAAAGTCGCCCAGTCTTTTGGCTGGCATATTATGGTTGGAGTGGATTCGAACCCCGACTGTCATCTCTTTAGTTGAAGCACGAACAAGTTCATGAACAGATGGGGTTGTTTCCTCGGTCCGCTCTTTGTTGTCCACCAACCTGGCTTTCCTCTCTAACTGCCGTCGGTGGCGACTGCAGCAGTGTATTGTTCTCATAGCCTGATGTGGACAGGGTGGTTGATGGCAGGCCGTAGGTGTTGAACGCTTATCTGGAATACCTTCGAGTTGCTCTTTTCGTGATGTCGGAGGAAGAATTCTGGCTTGTCGTCGAGGTTGGGTGTAGGCTAGGACAGTTGCTAGCGTAATCAAAGACTTGTTTGTCAAGACATTTCGCGTGTAAAAGGGGGTCCGTATCAGGTATGCGGTAGGGCGCGACTAGGCTGCAAGGCGCGTTCGACATCCGAAAAGGTAATCTTCCCCGAGCGTTCCGGAGACATTTGATGGGTATCGTTGATTCGTTTGGCGTGGGTGTTAGTCGCAGGAACATGGCATGTCGGGTCGTGGCAGGGCGTGGAGGACGTGGAGTTGCAATGGACTCTAACACCGGGGTTCGTCCCGTCGTTATCAGGTCCATGACGTTAGGCTGTGACGGAAAAGCAGAGCAGCTGAGTCAAGCCACGTAAATGTTTCGTATCTCTCTCGCGGGGGCACCAAGAAGTAGGTCGTCTGAGCCGCAATGGCGGTAGGCAGACAGGCGGCAGATATCACATCAAAGTCGGGATCGGGATCGGTATGGGGCTCCGACGAACGCTAGTGTGTCGTCGGTCGACCATTCCGTCTCCCTGTCACTCGTGGCGTTGGACGGACGCGGAGGAGGACCGGGGAGTTTGGGGTTCTGTACCGGGCCGTGTCAAGGGTGCTGCACTAAGGTAGGTAGAGCAAAGCATGCGGGGGATTGATTATCAAGATGCCGATGGACGGTATGGATGCGAATTGTGCATGTCTGTGTTGATAAGCTCTTAGGGGCCCTGGTCTAACATTGACTTTGCACGCGACAAAATGATTCTTCTCACGGAAACTTGGGTTTGTATCGTTCGCAGGCGTGGGACTACAGCTCATTTGTGTAAAGTGGACGGCAAATTGCGTGCTAATCATGCGATTCTTATCGAGAGCGCGGCTCAAGACTTGCACCCAGCGAACAGGGCGCAACGCGATTCACGTGGAGCAGGCATTCAGTCAGTAGTGTCAGTCGGTTTATCCTTCGGCGATTGCAGTTGTCGGACTTCGGGCGCAACGGTGAAAGCTGAAAATGAGCCAATGAGAAGATGGATCGGTTTCCCCAGGGCCGAGAGACAATTGGGTTTGAAGAATGAGCGATTTGATGAGAAAAACGTGGTGCAATTAACAGGGACTCTGGAGAAAGTGGTCAGAAATGTCAAAGTTTTACGTGATGCTTCTCCAAAGACGCGGCAGTGAGCGGGTACCGTCGGTGTTTCCTCCGTCTAGGACCCACTCTTTCGGGGATCAGAGAAGCACGTGATATGGGGTTCACTGTTTGAGGAGAGGGGTCGTCTTATGTAAGCCATGCAGAGATTGTGGATAAGGCCAGGCTAGCGTCCTTGGGCGTTCTTGGTTCCCGTCTTTGCCTGCGTTTTTGGTGCAGGTACGACAGCAGAAGGAGGAAAAAAAAAAAAAAAAGAATCGGATGCCGGATCGGGTGACCTTCTTGACGCTAAGCAAAACTCTCCGTTTCCTCGCCTCACCTACCAGGGCACTCGGTCAGTTACATTTACGGTCTGTCTCTTCGTCGGTCAGCAGCATCAGCAATGAAATGTTTCTTATCGCACGTTTTCCCGAGCGTGCGACCGAGGTGGATATGTCCGTGGAGCTTGGCACCAGAAACTGTGGGCATTCTGGCCCGCCAAGTAGATAAGCCTTCCGTCCGAGTGCGTTACCCCATGGGTTCACTGAAAACGTTACGACACAGAAACAACTGATGGCTGCCACCGTTGCCGTTTTGGGCTTAGCGTTTCCCCGTCGCGAAGCTTGCCCGCGTCCACCCACCCAGTCAGTGCCGAGCAACTTTCATCCACTTTCACGCAGTACCTAAGTTTCTGGCAAGCAGCCAAGCACTTGCAGAGCCCTCAAGGGTCGCACTCTCGACTCCAGATTCTCTACGTCACCCAGCAACACCCTTCTGGCTTCAATATCCTACTACCTGCTGGAGTGCTCCTCAGGCGCAACAGGCAATCCCACGGGAGCGGGTTCCGTTCGTTCCTTGGGTCAGTCCCGGTACAAAGGTCTTCATGTCTCACGACATCCACCCCGAAGCCAACATGCACTCGACCTCTTGGCCAAGTCGCTGCCCCCAGACTGAGACTCCATAATACTGCAGCCCATCCCCCTCGAGTCCTTTGACTAAAATAATTAGTCCTCTCTCTTGTGTTCGCGCTGCTCTCCGCGTTCTAGAATCGTTCCGTGGTTGCGCCGGGGACGCCCACCGACACCATTTGCGACCAATTCTTTTTCAAATAAGACAGTCCCCGTCCCTCGTCCTCTCCTTCACTCCTCCACCACCACTCCGAATCTTCTCTTCGTGTTCTCGCCTGGCTGAGCAACAATGGAGAAAGACTACAGAGGCGGCGGTCCCATGGACGACGTCGAGTCCAAACACCAGGGCGAGTCCTACCCCCGCGACGTCAACTTCGCGGCCCTCGGCGGCGAGCCCAACCTGCTCGAGGACAATGACCAGCTTCAGCGTGGCTTGAAGAGTCGACACATTCAGTTCCTGGCTTTGGGTGGCGCGTGAGTCTTCCTCTCATTCCCTTTCCACCAATTGCGCCTGGAAACGCAAACTGACCTCACCCCAAGCATCGGAACCGGTCTCTTCGTCGGCTCTGGCAGCATCCTCTCCGCCGTCGGCCCTGCGCCGCTCTTCATGGGATACCTCTCCATGATGTTGCTCGTGTGGAACATCATGAACAACCTCGGCGAGATGGCCACCTTTCTGCCCCTCAAGGGTATTTCGATCCCCTACTTTGTCGAACGCTTCGTCGAGCCCAGTCTGGCTTTCGCCGCCGGTTGGAACTACTGGTACGCATACGCCATGCTCGTCGGCGCCGAGGCCTCGGCCGGCGCCATCCTCCTCGATTACTGGCAAACACCCGTCCACCCCGCCGTCTGGATCACCATCATCCTCGTCGTTACCCTCGCCCTCAACATTTTCGCCGTCGAGATATTTGGTGAGGCCGAGTTCTGGTTCGCAAGTATCAAGCTCATCACCATTTTGGGCCTGATCCTTGTCAGCCTGGTCATCATCCTCGGCGGCGCCCCCGACGAGGGCCGCATTGGCTTCTTGTACTGGTACGACCCCGGCGCAATTACACCATACCTAGTGGACGGGAATACAGGCAAATTCCTGGCCTACTGGACCGCCTTCGTCCGCGCTGGTTTCGCCTTCATCACCTCCCCCGAGCTGATCGCTCTCGCCGCTGGTGAGACCGTTGCTCCCCGTCGCAACATCCCCAAGGCCGCCCGCCGCTTCGTCTGGCGTCTGGCCATCTTCTACGGCCTCGGCTCCCTCATGATTGGCGCCATCACCCCCTCCAACGACGAGCGCCTTCTTAGCCCGACCTCCAACGCCGCCGCCTCACCCTGGGTCATTGGCATCCAGCGCGCCGGCATTGGCGGTCTCAATCACGTCATCAACGCCGCCATCCTTACCTCCGCCTGGTCTGCCGGCAACGCCTTCCTCTACTCCGGCAGCCGTATCCTCTACAGTCTCGCGCTCAACAAGCAAGCCCCGCGCTTTTTTACCAGGACCACCAAGCGCGGTGTCCCCTACACCGCCGTCCTCGGCACCTGGTCCATCGGCCTGCTCTCCTTCCTCACCGTCAGCAGCGGCACCTCGACCGTCTTCACCTGGTTCATGAACATCAGCACCATCAGCGGCTTCATCGCCTGGATCGTCGTCATGATCACCTACCTGCGCTTCCGCAAGGCCATGATCTTCCACAACATGATGCACCGCCTGCCTTTCAAGACCCCGCTGCAGCCCTACTTCACCTGGTTCATCCTCTTCATCCTCTGCATCCTCACCCTCACGAACGGCTTCCAGGTCTTCTTCCCCGGCCATTGGAGCGTCTCGGACTTCCTGGCGGCGTACATTACTCTGCCCATCTTCCTGGTGCTCTACGTCGGCCACAAGATCTGGTTCCGCACGCCGTTTGCGAAGCGTCCTGAGGACGTCGACGTCATCACAGGCGTGAAGGAGATGGAGGACATGGCGGAGCTCGACGAGGAGCCGATCCCGAAGAACATGTTGCAAAAGTTCTGGTTCTGGCTAGCATAGTGGTATCAAAAGTTTTTGGAGTACAAATTTCTGGAAGTTTGACATCTAATAGATAACTGTTTGAACATATCTTGTCTATCGTCATGATCTTCTTCGTGGAGCCTATGCTTTTGCCGGTGACGACGACAGCGTCAAACGACAGAATCTTCATCGCCGGATATGGGGATATGTATTTCGATACCTTCGTCCCAGGCGCGTGTCCGTCCCAATGACCGCCATTCTTTAATGAGCACAAGAACCACCCAGAGAAGCAGGAGTATGACCAACGGAGGGAGACATATCACCCAGAAGCCAAATTCAGATTCCTCCCCTTGGAGCATCCGCGCTGCAAACCCGATGACGACCCATACAATACAACAGCAAAGCGTGAGGAAGCTGAGACATATTGAGGCTTCCGTTATGCCTGGGTCAAAGACTGCAACAATTCGCATGCATTCCGGCAGGTGAAGCCGATCTTGAACAATACGGCCGTGACGACTGAATGCTACTGATTGCCCAAAGACGCATTTGTCGTATACACCCGAAATGATTTCCCCCAGCACCATGGCACAACATTGGCCGCACAGCTCTCCGCAAAGTTCTATCATGGTGATGGAAGTAGACTATCGTGAGGAGATCAATAGCCAGTCGGATGTCGCACTCCCTGACAAGACGACGGGTCCTCTGAATCTTGGTCCTTATCGACTATTGTGTTAAGGTCACTTCATCTTCTTTTCAGTGTTTCTCGATTCGTTATGCAAGGAAGGACGACAGGGAATTGCTTAGGCATGCGACATTTGACGTTGAACGTCCTTGGCGTGGGTAGGCAGGCTCTGTTACGTCGTTCGGGTTCAGGTTGAAGTTTAAGGAGAAAGGCCATGTCAGTCAAATAGTCAAGGAGACACGTATCATGAATGAGTTCTGCAAAACCAAATAAAAGGAGGCGAACTGTCAGCCACTTCCGTGAGTTCGGTAACTCTAAGGTGTTGAGGACAGCCCGCCATACATGTTCTCACTCACGTGTTCTGCGTTATCAGCTGCGAATCAACTCTTGACCTTTGCGACCGGATTCAACTTGATATAATCCTCGCCCGACGGCACCAGCGACCAAAAGCCGGCGCTGCAAACGATTGGTTCCTGGCCCGCATGGCAAAGAGGTAGGAAAAAAGGATTCTCATTGTACTGTAGATAGATAATCATTCCCAAAGTCATGGAATAAACTACTATTATCTGATAAATCGAAGACACATTTCAAAACCCACTTTAACTGCCTCCACCCCCATCGCCAGTTCCAGCAGACAAAATGCCCTTCTGCACAGCTGCATTAAAATATGTCAGTAGTCACATCAGCGTAGTCTGGTACTGGCAGTTCTTACCTGCTCTTCTGACCGTAGTCTCGATGATGCGCCCCTGCTCATCGATATGATACGTCTTGCCCTCAGTGCTGGGCAGCGCTTCAACAGCCTTCACGACGGGTGGCTTCAGCATGTTCTTGAGTTTGCTGAAGGCCGAGTTTGGGTCTGCGGGCGGCTTGGTGGCGGACTTGGGGATCTCCTTGACTACCCGCGTCGAGACGATGTGGTAGTTGTCGGTCGCAACAGGCTGGCGATCAGTGCCGCGGAGAGGAGCGGAGCCAGCGCCGGCGTCATCGGCATCGCGGATAAGAGGGCGGATGGAAGCGGTGTCGGAGCCGACAATGGTGTCTTGGCTAAAGACGGAGGGGTCGTAATCCTTATTCTGAGTGCTGCTCATGACCGTTTCTTGGCGTGCCAGGTTTTTCTGAAGTGAGAGTATGGAGGACCTCTTTCTTCCACGTCAAAAGTATCGTAAGAGTGGATCACTGTTTATAAGCTTGCAAGATGAGGCGATGCTTAGGTATATTAGCCGAGGATGCGCATTATATCGCCCATGATTCGATAGCCAAGCTTTACTAAATCCTGCGGGTAAAGCGTGATGAACGTCGCTGCAGCTGGTCGGTTAAGCTCTTTACGCCCTGCCGACGTGACGGGCCGCCCCATCAGTCCTAGGAAGGATTGAAGAATGCTGACAAGTGACAACCTTCAGTGGCTAGGCTTACTTGGCTTTCGTGTTCTCGGCTGATGCTATGGTCATGTGAGTTCTGGATTCTGCCTTGCCCAACTACGAACCGCATGTTGTAAGTATGGCTTCTGCGGCACAGCAGATCTGTTAGATAGGCCATGTGCCATTATTCTGGAAAGCAAGAGGGCAAAGAAATGAAAGCCATCAGCGATTCTAAGCGAGAAAAAAAGTCAATTCATCTATGTCTCCTGGGCTATGCTAATGAAGCCAGCGTTCAGAAAGACCACAAGTAGCTCGCGACATCCAGATTCTCCTGCAGGCTCTCAAAAATCCTACGACACTCAAGCAAGCCAGGGAATTCCTCTATGTGCTTCCGAGCGTAGTCATCGTCCAATTGCGCCGAAAAGTCATCCAAGATTATGTCCACATATAAGGACCCTAGCCCAGCCCCCTGCGGAAGCATACTTTCCTTCACATTCAAACGCGCGACCTTGGGAAGATCTTTCGCGAAGCGCTCCATGATGCGGACGCAGAGACGGAAAACGGCGAAGAAATTGAGGCGCGCGACTGGTTTCGCACCCTTCACTTCTGGCAGAACTTTGTTCTTGACGCCCTCGATGATCATGTTCATAGGCTGCAAACTGACCCATCTCTCAAGCCGTTTCGCCTCCTTCTCTGAAGCTTTCCTGTCTGGATCTCCAAAGATCTCGTTCCAGAAACTCCAACGCTTGGGTGTATAGTCCCACATATGGGCGGTATGGAACAGAGAAATGGTCTCCGTGTCCATGTGGCTTTTGCGATAGGCGTCTTTGGTAAACGGTTGTGCCAGCCCAGAGGCATACCACCCCACGAGGTCTTTGTTTTTCTGAATGCCGCATCCTTGCGCTCTCCGGAAGTACGTGCTGAACTTCTTCTTTGGAAAGGCGCCGAAGAACAGACGGTCTTTGAATATCTCGCAGAGAAAGTCCAGGATAGGGATGGGCTTGATCGGGTTGTTGCCCACTTGGCGCAGGGCGTTATACATATGCAGCGTTGCGCAAACATGACCGCTCACACTGCAGACATAAACACCATCGTGCATCGCAAGGGTGTGGAACTCTAGCATGTGACATCCCGCGATCCAGGGAGCTTGATAGTATAAGTCGAAGCGCTTCTCACGGCAGAACATGTCCATCTTGGCGATCATTGAAATGAGACGGTCTTCGTGTTCTTGTCGGGTCCGGCTCTTTTCAGGACCAGCATCTTTCTGCAAGATATCGAGAGTTTGCGCCAAGTTCGACTTGACATCCTGTGCGAACTTCAAGGCAGCAATGCGACAGTTGGTCTTGTTCGTCATGACGTCTGGCCAGAGGAAAGACTTGAAGGTCGACAAGACCATCTCGAGACCGAACACCAGCTTCGCAGATAGAGGCTTCTCGGGGGTATCGAGGGCTTCTTTCCAGAGCATAAGCAAAGGCTCGCATATCCGGCCGGGCCCTCGGAATGATTCCACTCCGGCAATGCCGCGGCCGTTCTCAAGAAGCAAGCGCATGTTCTCCTGGAACATGTCAAAAGCGAGGTCGTCATGGATGACATCCGCTTTCTCTTGAGCCTGCAACCAAGCCCAGGGAGGTTGTATGATGGTGACCGGGTCCCTGCGGTCGGCAGCTTCACGGCGAGCGACCTTGTACTTGCCCTTGGCGCGACGATACTGCAGCACTTCGCCCGGGTGGCAGAGACCGTTCAGGTTGGCGAAACGTCCACGACCTTGGTCCAGCAGACCCTCGTCGTCGTCGAACATGAGATCGATGCCCTTGCCTTTGTGGTACATCCACTTTTCCACAAGCTCGTCATAGGTCTTGACTATTTTGGGTATCTTGCGATCGAAAATCTGTCCCGCCTGTTTAAAGGCCATGTTCGAAACCCAGGTAGCCATCAAGATTGGAATTTTGCCCTCAGCTGCTTCGACCCAGCAGTCGTTAACGACTTTGCAGATGGAGTCCCATTCCTGGTCTTTGTCAGCACAAATGGACTGCGTATTCGATACGTCTTGAAATTCTTACGTAGATGAAGTGCGTCAACTCAATCCACTCTCCTATATCGTCATCCTCAAGGACAATACCATCATATCCCAGCAACTCTCGATGGCTGTCAGATTCATTCTCGGAGACTTCTTCGGCAGGTTCCTCAATTGCCGAGGGCTCTAAGGGACCGTCGCTACTGTTGCTCTCAGAGTCGATTGACTCAACATCTTGAAGCAGATCAAGTCCCTCAAATCGGTTGATGGTTTGCATCATGCGGGCCTCATCTGGTGAAGGCACAGAGCTCGTCGCGTTCGCCGCTCGCAGCGGCATCAAGATCTCGAGAACATTGGACAACCTGCATTTGTCAGTAAGAGGAACAAGACTACGAGCGTCCGAGTTGCATCCAGCAGGGGAGAAACTTGGAAGAGTCCGTCAGTCCGAGAGATGCTCACCGTTGGATGAATGCCGCATGTGTGCGATTGCTGTCGGCATCGTTTTTGCCGTTTGCGGATACCTCCAAGTCTCTGACGATATCGAGGACCTTCTGCCGATCTTTGATAGCATCTGCCAGTGACGCAAGTACAGACTGAGGAACCTCCTTCTTCATGTCCCGAACTCTTTTGGCCGCGTTGATGATTTCCGCCGTGGTTTTGAATTTCTGTTCTGCCGGCACAGCCTCGCTCGGTCGGCAGTTCAACCTCATCCACCCAAGTACGTAGTTCGTAGAATCCTTGTATGAGTAGTACAAGTCTGCCAGAGACGGCGGGAGGGGTGCCATCGTGGCGGCAGGGGATACAGGCTGGATAGAGGACTACGGTGAAACTGAAAGATGAGGACTGAGGGAGCACGAAAATGAAGAGAAAGGAGAATTCATGCCACTTTTCAAGACCTCTCTGCCGTGCAACCCCCTTTCTTCTATGTGCCGATGTGGCAGACACTGTTGTTTGTCAAATTGTCTGTAGGTAGCCGTTGCCAAGGTCTCAATGCACCAACAATGAGGGGGTATTCCTGCAGGTTCTCGAAATGGACGTCGCGTAAAGATGGGTCTTCTTTTTGCGTTTCCCTTTTTGAGTATCAAGTGTGATCAGGCTGCATGACAATCTATTTTTTGTTGGGTGGAGCATATTTTGTCTCTTTTTTCCCGTTGATCCGCAAGGAATTGACTGAAAGTTGCAGCTTCAATCTTTTCTAGGACCTGCAGAAGAAGAGCCATGTCTTGACGCATACATTTGCGTCTACTCCAAAGCTTTTGAGCGAGTAAAGGTCAATGGCTTTGCGAAGGAGTTTGCAATTATTTGATTTGGGGGTGGGCTCGCTTACTCGATTGAAAGAGAACCTGTAGCTGCATTGGAAATGTCACCTAAGGTGACCGTCGACGTACGAACTAAACACATTCAAGTTTTATTCGTTCCGCAGGTCTCGATTGTACCCATATTAATCCAAGCCTTCCTGACAACGACCATCAATAGCCCAGAAGACTCTAGGCAAGAAGCTCACGATGGGCTCATCTCCTGTCTTTGACATGTATGCAGATGCAGGGACGGATTACACCAGGAGTTCAGGGGTGTTTCCAATCAAGCGGTGGTTTATCTGATCGTATACAAGAGCTCTTCTGAAGATCACCAACTCAAGTCAAAAAAAGACCTCACCTGAAAGCTGGAAGTCATTTTCTCTATTTGATGTTTTCAGTGGAAAGATTAGACGAGATGCTATCAAAAATCTCGATTTACTAGGAGTGAGGTGAAAAGTGTTTCCAAGATAGTCAGTTACTTCTCAGAAACATAGGGAGACTCAAACAGATTTACGGAAATAGGCTCTCTTAATATGGGTGTCGAAACTTCAATTAGTAAGAAGTCCATCGCAATTGACCCCCTGTGCAATTTGCAAACTTGACTTTTCCCATAGCCCATGTTCTAACCCAATTGTCTCCGTCTTTGTAGATTCTAGTGTACGGCATCAATGTTTGAAAGCCAGAAATTCATCAGAGCGAAGCCGATCTTTATCCTAGTACTTAGCCTCTCGGTAATGACTTTGATGCCGAATAGGCGCGCCAAGGGGATTGGTAAGGTAAGATGAAATTGATTCGATCCATATATACATATAAATAAAAGCCATAATAGTCTCTTTAGGATGCAGTTCAGGCCGGAGTAGGCACACCCGATGAGATCGTCGTCGGAGTCGACCCCGATAGGCCGATGCAATACCACGTATCAGCCCACAGATTGGTGCAATCGGTGCCGACCTGCGGGTTCCAGGTGTAAAAGTCGCTGAGGGCGATGCCCGCATATGAAGCGATATCATAGCAGTACAGAGCGGCTGCATCGCTGCCGCGGAAGTAGAACCTGACACATCCGTCTACCATACCCGGCATGAACGGCGACGGCGTTGTCACGGCAGTGCTGGTCGTCGTCGAGGCGCCAGCAGACGATGTCGTAGACGAAGATGCAGACGCTGACGCCGAATTTGAGGCAACCGTCGTGCTGGGTACAATGGTTTGGCCGGCCGAGATAGTAACAGTGCTGATGGGGGCGATGGTCTCCCACTCACTGGTACTGACACAAACGTAGTAGTCTACCTTCAGGCCAGCACAATCAGACCCGACGGCCGGGTTCCACGCGTGAAAGATAGTGGCGTTGGCGACGCCGCTGTCCTCGATAATGGTATCACACGTGTCGGACGGTGACACAAGCCAAAATTGAGTACAGCCAGACACGACACCCGTCTGAGTCGGCATGCTCGCGGTCACAGTTGTCGTCACGGCGTTGGAGCGCGTCGTGGCTGTTCCTGGAACACCTACGCAGTAATACGTGTCCTGTTGGATGTTGGCGCATGATGAACCGACACTCGGGTTCCAGGAGATGAAGTCAGACTCGGAGAAGGTGCCGAACCATGCGGCGACGGTGGCGCAGTCGTCGTTAACCCGGGTGATATACCACTTCTCACAGGTGCTAATTGTTCCTGTAGCCGTGGGAGACGCTCCGCTCGTGACTGTGGGAGGCATAGGTGCATCGCTCGCGGCCGCAAAGTTGGCAACGCAATAGTAGTAGCCGGACCAGAGACCCAGGCAGTCACCGTTGAGGGCTGGGTTCCAGCTAAAGAATTGCTCCTCCGTGATGTAGTCGTATACATCGAGAACGGTCGTGCAAGTATCGTCTGCCTGGGCCTGGTAGTAGTTTTGGCAGCTGCTGGGGATGCCCGTCTGCTGCGGAGATGCGGTGTAGTTGGCAACAGCAGTGGCTACATAGCCAGGGTAGGGTGTAGACGCCGGCGCGGTGAAGTTGGTCTGAGACGTGTACCACTCTATCCTCGACGAGGTTTGGGACTGGATGCCGACGCAGATATACCAGCCTGTATACAAGCCGCTGCAATCTTGTCCAATGGTAGGATTGTACTCGAGGCTTGAAAGCAAAGAGCATTAAGTCAGTCGCAGTTTAAGTCAGACGTCTAGAAGATTCAGACTTACAGTTGGTCGAACGTCAGTCTGTTGCTGTAGTAGTTTACAACATCCTCACACGTCTGGCCCCCCGCTACCATGTGCCATGCATTGCAGTAACTGGGCTGACCGGAGAGAGTCCGCTGTGGAGGCAGGGCCGTAGCTGTGTACGGCGCCGTGAGATTGAACGAAGTGACGGGATAGCGTGTCGAGTACGGAGTCGTTGTGGTGTTCACGCTCGTCCTTGTGCTGCTTGTAATAGCGGCAGTCGAAGTGACAGTTGCCGAAGAGACACTGCTGGTCGTGGAGCCTTGGTTCTCTTTGATACCGACACAATAGCTGTAGTCTGGCCAGAAGTTGGTGGCGCAGTCAGTCGACACAGCCGGATTCCACTCAAAGAACTGGTCAGCCGTGATGCTGTATTCCTGCTCTATACTGTAGCACGAGTCTCCCGAGACAACGGTGTGCCAGGCATCGCAGTTGTTTGCGATGCCTTCCATTGTCGGACCCGGGGCTCCGACCCTTACGCAGTATGAATAGTCGGGCCAGAAGTTGGTACCGCAGTCGCTGGACACGGCCGGGTTCCACGCAAGAAATTCAGCCTCTGTGATGCCGTACTGCTGCTCGATGGAATAGCATGTGTCGCCAGAGACGACGGTCTGCCAACCGCTGCAGTCCCAGGCTATTCCATCCATTGTGGCGCCGGACGGCGATGTGTCCTGGGCGAGGGCATGCTGATAGCCCACGACGATAACCAAAGTGGCAGCTACCCGAAATCTGAGGCTTTTGATCATGTTGAATTGCGTGTTCATGTCGACCGTGAAGCTAAAAGAGTGATAACAGCCAGACGTCGATGGGAGAGTGGACAGAATCGAGTTGTCCGGTCGCTACAGAACACGCCAGTGAACTTTGAGTTCGGCGGGACGACGCGGGTATCAGGTCGAACATCTGCTAGAGCTTCAAGGCAGCATCTTGTGACCAAAGTCCTTTTCGTAAACCATGATGCCGCGTATCTCCACATGGTGGCTCTGGTCTCGGCTCACGTCCATACCGAAAGTAACATCGATCTCACGCCTCTAGCGGGATGTAGGATTCGAAAGGACCGAATTTACAGCAATCAGATGTGCGATATGGAACTATTGAGCATCTGCATTGTGTGCCTGGCCCGCGGTTCTGCGATTTTGCAGCTAGCGTTTCCCCCGGAGGATGAGGAAACTTACGACAGTATAGACTTGGCGATATCTCCGGCGAAGGAGCCGGGAAGGTGGGTGGGAAGCGGGGCATGTACCGGTACAAGACCGGGGCCCCCTTGACCGATAGAGCCGGCCGCTATGGAGATTACGCGGAGACGAGCGGGCTTTAACGCGATGATGGCCCGGGGCGTCGAGGCTGCAGTCAGCAGGGGTTGTGTGAACAAGCAAGCAGGTGAATCCGTCGGACGGACGTCTCCGGGTCGACACACAAGCTGCTGCCAGCTCACTTTACCTCACCTGGCCTCCCCTTCGTCTGCTTTCTGTGCAACATCTTGTCTTGACGCCGTCGTCACATCAGTCTCTCTTTCAAACGGAGTTTTCTCTCTTCACGGAAACAATGATGCCCCTTACGCTCGTTTTATCTCTTTTCTGCCTCCTGTTTGGCAGCCATGTGCTGGCTGGAAGTTCCATCTGGCAACCGGCGCTCATCAGCAGAGGCAATAGCTCCATGCTGGAAAAACGGTACTATTATGTTACCAGAGACCAATCATTGCCGTGGCCCAACCGCGTGATTCGTTACTGCTTCGAGAAGGAGACGACCGCGGCGCAAAAGAGCATGCTGAAGAAATATCTGAAGGATGCGCGCAAAATCTGGATCTCCAAAGGACTGGACAGCAACTTCAGAATCGAGGAGGTCAACGACAACGTGTGCACATCCGAGGCCACTGAAGTCCTGACGGTGCGTTACCGCGAGGGTGTCCTGGCCACCACCGTTGGGTTCCCCAGCAGCACGATCGGGGGGTTTGGCCCAGAAATGTGGCTCAGCGACAGCACTGAAATCGGCATGCTGGATGTCGTTGGCAACTTTGCTCACGAACTTGGTCATGCCTGGGGACTCTATCACGAACACCAAAATCCCAAGTTCTGGGCGGGTGTTGCTGGCGCCGACGGTGGCGAAGTCTTCGGCCCCAACAACCCGGGAGGCTGGAACTGTGACAACCTCAAGGACTACTACACGTATGCGAATGGTGGTCTTCGAGTCCAGACCGGTGGAGGCGGATTTCGAGATATCACAATCCAACAGTTGTGCAGTAATCGGCAAATTGCCAAGGGTAACAGGTTCAGCGCCAGTGAATACCTGCCTATGCCAGGAGGCACCCCGCACTCTAACGGCCACGGCGAGAACGACGTCGACTGGCAGTCTATCATGATCTACCCCTCGGGCGCCGGAGGCAACTCAAATGGCCAGCCCACACCTGGGAACGACAATCGAGATGCTATCTTGATGAAGCCAGACGGCAGCAGAATCCCCATCAACTTAGCGCCCAGCAGCTTGGACATCGCCGCCTTGAACACCATGTACGCCAACGTTGAAGGAACCAAACTCGACCTTCTCAATTCCTTAACCAATTTCAAGAAGGTGTACAAAACCAGCCAGTCTGGTCCCTCTGGCGGCTCGGGGTGCTTGTGATCATGGTCGGTTGCCGAACGGCATTGGTGTATATACTTAAGCTTCGTAGATTGACTACCAATCTTTTTTTCCACGTCAATCTGTTCAGATTTTCAACACGCGAAACAAGTGTCGTTGAATCATACTTAAAGGCCTGATGGCATTCACAGTCATTCATGTGATAACACAGAGGCACCTTGAGGACACATCCATTTCGAATAGAATATCTAGTAGGGATGACTAGAATCAATTGAAGATGTCAACAGCTTTGATTGAGGGTAGACTACAGGACACAAAAAGAGCACGCCGGTTGACCTCCCAGCCCAGACGCCTAGCTACTCGCATCCGTGACGTTGCCGGAGATGTCATCCAACGTGGTCCCGAAGCAGGCCGAGATTGCCGGAGGGTCGTCGAGTATGATGGTTGTCTCCCTTCCAGTTTCCGACAGGCTTTTGATCAGAGTGCCATCGTCAAGATCGACGGCCCAGATCATGACGCCTCCCAGACATCTCTGGTTGGCGTAGTCCACTTTCATTTTCAGTGTCTCGGTATCATCCCATGAGACCCACTGATTCGAGTCCCAGGTGACAATTTGCACACCAGCCACGGGGTCTAAAGTCATGGTCGCGCCGTCCTCGATGATCTGCATGATTTCATGGGCAGACAAGACGCCAGCAGTCCCAGTGCAAGCTCCGCCGTTGCCACCTTCTGAGAACTCACATCCCGCGGCCATGCAGCTCGGGTCCTTCATGGTGAAAGAGCGGCCGTAGAAGCCGAGACCAAGGTTGACACGGCTCGGGTTGATATTGTTTCGCCAGAGAAGCTTGAGAGCCTCCTCAATCTCGGTCAAGTTGGTGTGAGCGTGGGCGTAAGGACCCAAAGATTCAATGGTTGAGTCCCAGACACCGTGAATGTCATAAGTCATGACGTTGAAGAAGTCGACATGGGGCTCCAAGTTGATAATGTCGAAGCCTTTAAGGTACCAGTATGACGCAGGTAGCGTCATGGACAAGCCCTTTGGCGTGCCCAGGTTATTCAAGCGTTTGCGCAGACGTGAGATGAAGTTGACAAAGTTGTCAAAGTCGGCTTCTATACCACCGCGGTCTTCGGCCACGGGGTATTCCCAGTCGATGTCGACACCGTCATAGTTATAGGTGGACATAAAGGTGACCAAGCTCTCAAAGAACTCATCCTGAGCACTCTCGCTCGCGGCCAAATCCGAAAAGGTCGTCCGCCACGCGCCCGGGTCGTTCATGGCCCATCCGCCAATGGCGAGCCAGACCTGCAGCTCTGGTTGCGTCTGTTTCAGAGCAGACACAGAGCCGTACAGACTGCCCGTTGTGTCATCCATAGGTTCCAGACGGAAGGTTTCAGGGTTGATGAGCGAGAAAGAGTAGAACAGATGGGTATAGTAGCCCTTGGGAATCTCTTCTGGGGTCATGGTGCCGCAGGATCGTTGCGAGTTCCAGCCCTCATAGTAGCCGATGGTACGGCCATTCGAGCTGCCGGCCGCGATATCACACTGCGGCGAGGACACGACCTCGCCGCCGCAGAATCCGGGATCGGTGCCACAGAAGCCATACTCGCTGCAACATACGTTCAAGGGGCAGGCTGTGGCGTTGGACCACTCGATGCCCCAGCCCGGATCGCACTCCGACTTGTAGTGGCACGTCGATGTGCACCCGTCGCCGCAGAAGTCCGGGCCTAGGCCACATACTCCATTGCCTTCCTCATCTCTGCCGTCTTGCGTGTCAGTCCAGATCCTTTGCGGACAGAGGAGATTGGATGCTCGCTCAGCGAGAGGGAGTTGATAGTTGACTTACAAGGGCCCGCAGCAGCCAATATCGCAGCCTTTAGTGGCGGTGCATACGTAGTCATCGTCACCTTCATCCTGTCTTTTGGCTAATTTTCCAGTTCTATGGAAACGCACTTGTCTGGCCATGGCTGCCGTGTGATTTCTGTCAATGATGGCTTGCGCGATACCTGGAGCAAAGACTAAGCACGCCAGGGCGAGGCGTCGAAGGGAGCAACTCAAAGCCATGGTTGGCGAAGTAGGACAAAAGTGTGGCAATCGCTTTCTTCGTTCGCATGAGAGAAGAGAAGGACGTAGATGGCGGGATCTGGTTGAATCGAAGAGAGAGAGGAATGGGGGAAAGGGGTTCTCGCCGGTGCTCTCAACCTGGGCAACGACTAAGATCATTCCATGAAATGCATCGGAAAGTGTTCTAGTCGCCAGAAACTGCCAGGTATCCATCAAACGTCCCTATCTTTGTCGTGGGCTGTTGGTGATTCCAGGGGTAGGTGGTCATGCTCGCGGCTTTGTAGGATCCTATCCCTGCTCGACACTTGAATGCGAGCTTGTATCGGTACTGTTGCCCATACCCTTGGTCGACGGACCTGCATATTAAGAATCCCTCACAGAAGCTTATCTGAAGTGAGCGCTAAGGCTCGTTTTGGGATTTCCACCGCAGTTGTGGTGAAACCTTACAAAAGACCCTTTTGTTAACGTGGTGTGATGGCCGAATTGGCACACCTATCCTTGGGGCATGCTTTTGATCCCGGCTAGACACCACGTGGGTGTGCAATCCTATGATCGGTGCCTGACTACGGATAAAATTAAGCATTGTGGCTTCCCGGTCAGCCCTAGCTTCCTTCGGCAATGCGTAAACGACAAGATGGAGGTAAACCGATGCCATGATGATGTGCCGGCGACCGGGGTGCGGCCCGAAGTGCTCTCCACGGCTCGAGCGGCCAACGAGCAGGCTGCGCATTCTTCAACGCCAAGAGCATCACATGCAACAGCAGTAGACATAATGTAGCCGTTGTTGCATTAGGCAGCCAGATAGCCATGAGTTCGAATGATTGTGGTGGCAAAGCGCCGAGATGAACCATCACACAGATCCTGGCTTTGGGATCCTTCGAGAGGAGGGATACCAAAGTCCCAACCCACGACCGCCGACCCGCCCCCGACGTTCCGGTCGGAATGTCGCCGGCATCAGGTCTGGATAACATTGCTTGGACTGATACTGTGAATGTGAAGTTGGTTTTCCATTTCCCGTACCTATCCCTCTCGCAGCCTGCCGTAGCTCAAGTTTGGGAGTTCACTTCCATAGCCGTCCTCGCGCCCTCGCGCGACTCCCGTCCTTTAGGCATTCTGTTTCTGAGATCACCTGTGACTCTATCTCACTCTTTTCAAACATCGTTATACTAGTTCCAAGCCCTGGCTGCAGAGACACCCGCTCACTTTTGCTCTGCCTTCTCGCTTGTACGTGCTTCTTCACTACAGCCATGCGGATCGCGCTCCTCTTGGCTGCCCATGCTTTCGGGCTAGCTCTGGTGGAGGCCTATGTTGTGCCCTTCTCTCAAGCCAGCAACGCATCAACATCTTTCCTCGCTCCAAACAGACAGAAGAAACGTAGCATTGGCAAGCGCGATGACAACCCCAGCGACTATAGCTGGATCAAGCGCTGGGCCGCCGTAGGCGATAGTTACACGGCGGGCATAGGTTCAGGCAAGCCTCTCGGCAACCCCATCTTAGACGACCCGGAGAACACCAATTGGTACTGCTCCCGCTATGACACAGCCTGGCCGATGATCGTCAATGACGCCCTAGGCCCCAGCGTCGAGAACTTCCAATTCGCGGGATGCAGCGGCGACAGAACGGGCGGCATCTACAACCAGATCAAGGCTCTCGAAGGCGATCTGGACTTGGTCATGTTGACAGCCGGAGGCAACGACCTTTGCCTCGCCAAGCTGATCGAGAAGTGCGTCTTAGTGCCCAGTGGCGACTCTTCTTGCGACAGCGTCATCGCGATCGCTCAATCAAACATGGAGTCCATCCTCAAAGGCAACATGAAGCAGTTGATGGCGGCTCTGGATGAGAAGATGAACGACGACGGCGTCGTCATCTACAATGGCTACGCTCAATTCTTCAACACCGAGACGGAAGACTGCCAAAACCAGCCCTGGGCGTATGCCACGCTCTGGCCGGGCAATTCGGGCCTGACCATTGAGCGCCGCAACACCTTTAACGACTTTGTCGTTCAGATCAACAATATTATCAGGACTGTCGTTGAAGAGACCTCCAGCAACTCTGACTATAAGTGGAAGATCGGCTTCTCGAACTGGGACCCGTGGGTGTACGACGGTGTTCAGGGGCAGATGTGCGATCCGGACGGATCAGGCGACTACCCCGACCCTGAGCAGCCCGACCTGCAATTCTTCAAGCCCGACACCAGCGTCAGTGACGACGACGTGGACCTCAAACGCAGGTGGGAAGAGTATGGACCTCTGGCCGAGACCAGGCGGGCTGCCCTGGCTGAAGTCGCCCGTCGCAACCTTGAAACTGAACTATACAACTCACTTCTATTCAACTCGGCAAACCCTGGCGCTGAGGTCAAGCACAAGCTGGACCGCCGAAACCCCTCTCCTCCGGGATGCCCCGGAGACACGGACGACGAGATCCAGCCCCCGTCCATCGGGCTGCCGGACTGGGTCGGCAAGAACTTCCACCCCAATGAGCTGGGTCACTATACCATCGCTTCCTTCGCTTTACAGACTCTCGTGGACACGCGTGCTGCTGTTCTGGACATTGAAGCCCCCTCATGCGAGGCGCAGGACAAGTTCACATGCTGGCAACATAATGGGGACGGGTCCAAGGCCTACGCGTCAGGCGACCGACTCAACGAGGACTACAAGGACTTCTGTGATAGTGTGACTCGTCCCACAGGCCAGTCTGGTTGGAGCTACGCGAAGACATACCACAAGGGCACGCCTGACGAGACCGGCTTTCTGCTCTCCATCGCCGAGGGGAGCACCAACTACGATAAGCAGGAGTGTCTTGACAAGATGTGGGCCGTCATCAACAACTGCGACGGCAACGACCCGGAAAACCCGATGAACTGGAAGTTCGGTGGCGAGTACGTCCACGGCGACTACACATACCAGGTCAACCCCCAGAAAGACAACCGCCACTGGCCCGTCCCCAAGGAGGCCGGCGGCGACTGCAAGGGCTGGTATCATGGCTACTGGAGCAGCTATGTCATGCACGGCTACGGCTGGGCGAGCCATGATTTCGGTCAGAAGACGCTGATGAAGGAGGCTAAGGACTGCATCGGTGGTGGCCTGTCGATGTGGAGGTTTGAATATTTCGACGAGCCGGACGATGACGGCAATGAGTGGAAGGCCGATTTTAACACTCCTATCTGGGTCAGAGCGCGATGCTTTGGCAATAATAAAGCGCAGTTCGCTGCTGGGGGGTTCACGCATGGTTGTGGCGGAAACGACTAGCATGAAGTACGATTTTATTGTGTAATTACACGTGAATAATGTGGTGTTGTTTTGATGACTTCAATAGCAATGCATATCTGGTTGCATGATGAATTTCTCATATTGTAAATGAAGCCTTCCCTCGGAACTAAAGTCTTCCCAAGAAGCATAATCGTCTTATGCATGAAACTGCTTCGTCCCCGAGTCCACTCTGAGTCCGCCGATCCTTTGGACCCACACCTCCGCTCCGGGTCCGAGTGTTCACTGTATCACAGCCCCGACGACATAATCAGACCTCTCTTTTTGTGCCTCAAAACAATAGCCTAAAGCGGTTGAGCCCTAGTTGGTGCCTCGCGGCCTGGTCTCTGCCCTCACCACCTTTGGAAATTCCTTCCCTCCTGAACTTTCTTTCAGGTTTCTCTCCTGCTTCACAGTTATCACCACCTCACACCAACTCCAACTTTTGTGAGTTGGTCAACAAGCACTTACGACTTGAGGGAAAACATTTCTTTCACCGCAACCAATCGGCTACAGTCTAGTGAGTGCAGCTCTACGTTTCTTTCTGCCTCCAAAGAACCTTACTGACAAGGGGGATGGAACAGCGATCGAAGACGCTCCAGCAACGCCCCGAAGACCCTCGAAGCAACAGTCTGAGATCCAGCAATGGCTCCATCTGCCTCGAAGCTTATCGGCGGTACCGGCGCTGGTGGTGGTACCTCCGGCGGTCCCAAGGTTCCCGGTTCCGGCGAAAACAACGAGCTGTCCACCTACCTGTTCAAACTCAAGAACACCATCGCCCGCATCGGCGTGATGTCCCGAATCAACAAGTCCACTGACAATCCTTCCGTCATCCTGCTCAAGAGGGAGATTTACGACTTCTTCAACTACTTGGAGGATTGCCAGGATTACTATGACATGAGCATCACCGCCGGCCAGTCTAAGCGCCATGGAGACTTGGCCGCACGCCTCCTCTCCATTTCCGACGGAGAGCCCCCCGAGAAGCAGCGTCTCTTTACCGCCGGTGACAAGTCTCGTGCTCTCAGTCTCCGTCAGTGGATCGATGACAGCGTTCGTGCTAAAAGAATCGTCGATGAGAAGACCGTCGATGAGGAGACCCACGATGAGATTCCCAAAACCACTTCCGTCATCACCTTCGTTGACAACATTCCACGTCCCCCCGCCAACCATCCTATCTGGGGAGTTGACGGTATCATGCATGGCCTGACCATCATTGGCATTAATATCCGCTTCAATCCGGACTACAAGCACCTGCGTCGCCAATCCAAGGAGTACGGACACAACGGTCTCGAGGTCGGGGCCTAGTATCCCCGCCAGCTTTCTGCTGTGTTCCGTGGCGCTCATGGACAATCTCAGGCCGGCATCCACGGCAATATCACCAGAGGCGCCTACAGTATTGTGATTTCGCCAAACTCGGATTCCACGGACATTGACAATGGCGACGTTGTCTGGTATTCTGGCTCGGGCTCCGAAAATCACCAAGATATCGAGAAGGTTCCCAACCGAACTACGGGCACCAAGGCTCTCGCCGCCAGTCTTGCTACTGGAAACATGGTCCGAGTCATCCGCGCTGCCGCCGGCAAGGGCAAGCAAATGCTCTTCAAGTATGCCCCCAAGGTCGGCTTTCGCTACGATGGCCTCTACCAAGTCAAGCTCGCTACTACCTCGGTCAATAAGCATGGAGGTCGTATCGAGCAATTCAAGCTCGTTCGGTGCGAGGATCAGGATCAGCCCGGCCTGGATGAACTCCGATGCATTCCCAACTCCAGCCAGCAAGATGCTCACGCGAAGATCCTTCAGAAGTGGTGAGCGAGGGACATCGAGGGTTCGGTTTGCATACCGCCGACAGAAGATCTTGGGAAAGATTGATTGGTCTTTTGATTTTGGTCGTTGAGTATGCGTGACAAGCACTAAGTGCTCAGGAAAGCCCAATGAGAGGCAATTAGCTAGCTTTACGAAAAGAACGAGACTTGCATTCCATCTTTCTTTCCATTCCATGTGAACGACTGTCTTCAACTGCTGGAAATCTCTCCGTGGGCTTCGAGATTGCTGTATCACCTGTCCTTGCCCAAGCCTCCCTGTCGAGCGGCATTCAATTACATATGGTAGAGGTGGGCGTTTCTTGAGGAACTGCGTACGTCAAGTTGGCGTCATAAGAACAGGATGTCGTCGATTTTGCTTGCCAAAAGTCAAGATTCCGTGGAGGTTAACTCAAATGCATTTCTATCACAGTGTGCCGCCTCGATTATAGAACCACAGCCTCGTATCATCTATGCCGAGAGCTCCTACCATTAGCATCCTGCCAAACAAGTCAACATCATCCGCGGAAGCATCCCTCAACGCCTCGTTGAAGGACTGTTGGTTGATCACAAAGTGTTTCTTCTCCCTCCAAGCAATGGCAAAGTCGACAACATTCGGGGCGCCCCAGAGGTGAGCTGACATGGTCCATGACTGGCAGAAGATGTACCTGTCCGAACACCCATTGGGCGATTCTCTCCCTATAAGCATCTGGTGTGTGATGAGAAAGAAGCATGTGAAGAAGATCGTGCGACGAGCTGACTCCTGCCAGATCCATTCTTGCCAAGACTCCTTGGTGGGACAGAACGACTGGTCCTCTGCTGGACCTGTCGTTGGTTGAGATGACTCCCATTTGACGAAAGGCAGCAGAGCGAGCATCGCGGGCTCGAGGACCGTAAGGCTTTGTTGAGCTGAAGCCCGCATCGGAATATCGCCGTCGAAGATGCGGATGATTTGGTAAAGGAGTATGGCATGCAGGCGCGCGAGGGCCTCAACCCTGCCTTTGGGCGGCGGAGCGGCGAGGACCTCATGTGCCCTGGCTTGAATAGTACGCAGGATCATGGCGGCGTTGTATTGGTTCTTTGCAGCATACAAAGCACAGCACGCTTGTGCATCTGGCGATTGTATCGTTAGTAGGGCTCCATGACTACTCTCGAAGCAACATACCTTGCATTTCCCTTGGCATGTAGGCTTTGTATAAGCAGGGATGTGACCATGGGGTCTGGTTTTCAGACACCATAGATGAAGGCACTTTCTTGATGACGTCGAGAGCATACTGGATCCGGCTTGCTATCATCTCCTCCAGAGAGGTTTGCGGGTGGTGGCGAGAGGGCACCAACATCTGGTCGGGCTTGGGTGTAAGTGCCATCGGGAGGGATAATGCTCCGTCCAGCAGAGCGTCGGTATTGATCAAATCCTCGAACCCAACATCGAAATTGACATCTTCCAAGGCCTCTAGATCCAGTGGAAGAAGGTCTGGGCCGTGTGACCACGATACAAGAGAATTATCCGTACAAGCGTCTAAAGTGGCGGGAACAGGGGTCTCAGCGGTGGGGTCCGGGTCGCTTTCCGGCAAAGGTGATCCAAAGCTCTGCGGAGTATGGTTTGCTGCCGATGACTTCGATCTGGCGGACGGCGGACTTGGGTACACGCAGTCGATCTTCCGCCGTGAACACCGCAAGCACGAGGGTTGGCCGTGGTCGCATCGTCGCTTGGCTTTTGTGCAAGCTACACATGTTTTCCGCCGCGGAGGCGGGTTGGCCCGCTCGAAGAATGAGTTTGACATTTGACGGTCTGATATGCGGAGATTTCTCGTCTGATGTGTTAAAACCTTGAATGAATTAGATCGCGATGTCAATGTGAAGGGTAGATGGTTGAGATGTAGCGGAATGCGGGCGGCGATGCTGCAGGCAGGGAGATGGAGTGCTTCAGGGGATTTGCAGCGCTGAAGAAGCGCTGAGCAGGTCATCTTTGTGCTGTTTGTCCGCTGACTTAGTCATCTGGCGGGATTCCGCCATCATTTTCCACCACCAAGACGTTCATCCTTCATCCTTCGACCGACTTCTTTGTCACTCCGCACCAACTTCTTCTCGGCAACCCGTACAGGTCAACTTGATTTTTATATTCGGTGATATGGAGGTCTACAATAGAGATTATACACCGTTAAGTATAGTATTAGAAGTAGTACATGATAATGACAATGGCGGCGGCAGCGATAACGGTACTGACGACGACTAACGACGACGACATTGCATGACGGCGAGGACAACGACAATAACAGTAGCAATAACAACCATAGCAGCAAAGTAGATCATATCTCCACAGGTAAACTAGTCGCTCTAGCACAGGAAAAACAGGCAGTCTCCTACAATATGTTCTCCGCGGCGTGGCTCCGCGGATCATCCTGTCGGTCGCCCTCCTTGGCCGGCAACATGAGTCCCTTCGGCGCAAAGCCGCCAAGGGTATGTAAGCTGGACATCAACCACGTGAGATGACAAGAACTGATCGCTGAAATGTAGTATATAGGACTTTGGTAAATACCACGATGACGGAAACAGATCGTCCAGTTTCATCAAAGCTACCTTGGCATCCGAGAGTCACACTCAATCTACGTCCACGTCGATAGACACTATTATCATGTCTCAACAAACCATCTTCGTCAGCGGTGCAACAGGAACAGTCGGCGGCGCAGTTGCTCATAACCTCCTCAAAGCCAACATCGCCGTCCATGCCCTCGCCCGCGACCCCGAGTCTCCAGCAGCTAAAGCCCTCGCAGAGCTCGGCGCAAGTCTCACCAAAGGCGGCTACGATGACGACGAAGCCCTCAAAGAGGCCATGGAGAACGTTACCGGCGCCTTTCTCAACCTGACTCCCGACTTCATCGACCACACCTGGGAGCTCCGCACCGCGAAGCGAATCATGGCAGCTGCCAAAGAGGCCGGCGCCGTCCACTTCATCTACAGCAGCGGTTTCGCTGTCCAGGCACCCGAGAGGTTGGAGCACTGTGACCCAGACAGCTTTGTTTCCATGGTCCTCCATTCAAAGCAGTCCATCGAGAAGGCGGTCCGAGAGGCTGGCTTCGAGTACTGGACAGTCTTGCGGCCAGGAAGCTTCTCGTCGAACTACCTACTTCCCCAGGTTGCCCCTTTTCCGGATCTGGTCAAAAAGGGAAGATTCGCGAATGCTTTCAAGCCAACCTCCAAAATACCGACACTAGATCCCTACGACATCGGAAAGTTTGCTCTTGCAGCTTATCGCGACCCTACGAGATTCAACCGCCAGGAAATTCCCCTGTCACATGAGATGCTTACGGTGGATGAAATAATGGCGAAGCTGTCCAAGGCCAGTAGAAAGGACATACGGGCGGTCTTCTTGACGGAAGAGGAGATCGACTCCCAGAAGGCAGGGAATCCTTTCATTGCTGGGCAGCTGGCCGCTCGCGACATGGACCAGTTCGCGGATGAGGAGAACACTCGAAGTTGGGGTATTACTATGACTACTTTTGATGAGTTCCTTGAGCGGGAGAGAGAAAGAGTCATGGAGACCTATGCCCAGCTTGCCTGAGCTTAGATTGTCATTCAAGTCTCAAAGAAAGCGGATCTCATGGATCGAAGAGAAGAATAGTGCCAGATGAAGCTTTGCAAGAACTTCGTTCAGACTTTGGTGACAATAAACGATATTAGGGATACATCTCCAGAATCTTCCCCTTGTCTCCGTGCTTTTCGCCCCATTTCGCGGTACCTTCAGCCAATGCCTCTACCAGCGCGGAGTCATACTGCTTCCCATTCTCAGCCCAACCGACCTTGACAGTTCTCCAAGTCAACCAGTCCTGCGCTAGAACGCCCTCTGGAGCCCGAAACAGCCCCACGGCGACATTGAAGAGTCTGTCGCCATCGACCAGAGCGCGTTCTGGTCCGCTGTAGAAGGCTAGTACCGAGGCGCCACAGACTCCGCAAAAGGAACGAGACACCTTCTCCGTCGACTGGAACATCTTCGAGGTCCCGAGTGTGAGGTCCTCTGGGATCTGGGGCGTGATGCAAGATTGGGGTACGAACGCCCAGCCGGTGATATGAGCGCCTGTCTGGAGTCTGCAGTCGCCGCAGGTGTCCGTTCCGGCCATCCACTTGTTCGGTTCCGTGGGCGAGATCCAGTCCTTGTACGATTCGACGCCAGCTGATGGTCTTGAGATGGTGAAAGACACACCTCCGCAGTGGCATTGAGCCCGAAGCACTTCCTTGCCGTCGTCTCCAACTTCAGGTCTGCGAAGTTTGAGCTTCGTATCTGGCTTCGGGTTCCAGACTTTCAACTCCTTGCCAGCGATACTTGGGAGCCAGTCGTAGAGCCCCCCTCCCAGCGCCGAGTGCGTGTTAACATGCTGCCTAATATCCCATACCGAGGGAACATCGTCCTTGTTGGCATCGAATATGGAGGCAGAAACAACCCAGTCGTCGTCTTCAATACCCTGGTCTCCGATGTGGCAGCTGCAGGTGCTGCAAAAGTAGCGCGTGCTTGATGCAGTGGCGTGGCGGTAGGCGGTCAAGGCCGAGAGCGAGGACGGTGAGATGAATGACGGGGCGACGCCGGATGGGAGTGGTGCATGGAAAATGCAGAGTGTGCCGTGGGTGTAGCGGCAGATGCTGCAGTGGCATAAATGGACTTTGAGCGGGAGGGACGAGGTCGGGACGGTGATTGTGAAGTGGACGGCTTTGCAGTAGCACTGGGCTGTGAGCGTCTTGCTCCCGTCTAGGTGAGTGTCCTGATCTTTCTCCATGGTGTATGTGAGATGACTGGAGGATTCGTAAGTGGGAGTGAGATGGGAAGTCGATTTTGGGATGAGTTGAATTTGAAGATGAAGGACGCAGTGGGCTGAGGGGAGGTTGGCTGTGGCGCGCTGACTGCCAAGTTCTCGTTTCAACCCCGCGATTCTGGTGTCAACGGCAGGGCGTACAGGCAGCAGCGAGATGTAGAACCAGTCACTCAAACACAGGCCCCAGGAAAATCAGGCTACGGGGCGGGGTTGAAAATTCGGCGAGATCTTAGATTGGTCAAATTTCTATATAAATGTCTCGGGTATCATGCTACGTATCATAAATGCAATCAGTGGTGGTATCACAATTCTCAAGCAGTGCCTTTCTTCTTGAGCTCCTTCTCCTTCGCCGCTTTGCGCCATTTGACCCCCCAGTACATGACAGCTAGCAAAGACGGGCTAAACACAATGTAAAGCAGAGCCAGGAGCGTGAAAGCCCAGCCAACTCCCATTCCGTTGATCATGGGCAAGATTGCCGCGGTCGCAGCGGCTCCCAGCAGGCACCTGGTGAAGTTGTTTGCCGCTGTAGCTGTGCCTGCTTTGCCTGGGTGAATGTCGACGATGAGAGTGTTGGTGGTATTGTTAAAGCCGATCATTCCGACTCCAAAGAGGAATAGGAGTACGCAGGGAACCGCCACCGGTGCACCAACCTGGAGAACCCAACCCCAAATCAAGAGCAGGATCGAGCTGAAGAACAGCAAAGGTAGACCTATTTCGAGGCGGGCCTTCTCAATGGGAAACTCGGACAGGTCCTGCTGACGAGACTTGTCGTACGGGATGCCCAGGCGCCTGCAGTGCCGACGGTAGTTCCAGTTGATAAGGGGTCCAACGACGAACCCCGCGACAACAGACCCTCCAGCTAATGGCAGGTACATGAGCCCAACTTTCAAGCTGTCAAAGCCGTACAGCTGCGCGAATTGGGTTGGCATCGAAGCGGCGATGGCATAGAAACCGGCGAAAACAATGGCGCTGAAGCCCAAAAGAAGGCCCATTTCCTTGTGAAAGAGAAGCATGAGGGAGGCGAAAGGGTTGATCTTGAACGAAAGGGATGGTCTTGCGGTGTTCGATGTCCCTCCAGTTGTGGTTCTAGTCATTTCATCGCCATGAGTCCTCTTAGATCTGAAGTAGTCCTTCAACAGCTGGTAGCCGGTGCGGTACAGTCGCGGGGGTCGAACGGAGCCGTCGTCCACAATTCTTCGACAGGTTTCTGGGAAGAAGAGTAGCAGGGCAATGAAGAATACGCCGGAGAGAATGGCCAGAAACCAGAAAATGGCCCGCCAACCCAGGAACTGGGTCAGGATACCACCGAGGACTGGGCCAAGCGCAGGCGCAAGAACGATTGGAACGACGGTTATTCCAATGTATTGACCCCTCTCTGCGCTTGTCACGACGTCTGCAACGACGGCGGAGGCGAGGGCAACTGTGCTACTCGAGCCCGCCGATTGTAGACATCGGACGACAAGCAGAGAGGCGTAGTTCTGTGACAAGGCGAGGCCGATATTGGCGGCGATGTAAACGACGAAGCAGATGACATATGCCGGTCGTCTGCCACTATTGTCGGCCAACGAACCGATGAACATGGGTACGATACCCTGGAAGATCATGTAGGTTGTAAGGGTGAGGTTCATGTCGGAGTCAGAGACGTTGAAATCCTCGGCCAGAACCGTGAGGGCGGGCAGGTATATCTGGGCGGTGAAAGGAGAGAAGAAGGCGGCCAAGCAGGCTCCTAGCACGATGAAGCGTTTCTCCCATGTCGTGTAAATGGAGTATCGTGGAGGTTGCTCTGGTTGCTCTGAAGGCGGTGCTGCTGTGGCCTCGATATCTTCCAGATCCGACTTTGTCGAACCGGTGGGCGGTACTGACTTCTCGGAAGGTATAGGACTTGAAGGTCTAGACATCGTGAGTGGGCTGATGGTGGTATCGCTTCTTCTGTATGCCAAGGGGATGGACCGTAGAGAGCGGGATGAAGTCCAATTATAGTCGCATCGTTGTCCGGCAATAGGACTTTAGGAGATTATGAGAAAAATGGCATTTGAGGCTAAGAAACTCGCTAAACAGCGACGGCAATGAGATAATGGATCATCGCCTCGCATGGCCTATTGTTGGTCAGTAGGGCGGCATCACTATCGAGCGACGCTGCATGTCGGTGCCGATTCGGCGACCGCCTTCGGAATCCTGTGGCCATAATGGAGACGGTATTCTCCACGGCGGTATCACGTTGGCGGGCCATTCTGGGTTTAAGCGTCTGGTTCCTGAGTGCGCCGGTGCTCAGTTTCTCTCGTACCGGGCGAGGCTGGTGGTAAGTCCGATTTCGTCAAACTGTGATCAAGATGCAATCATGAACAGTCACCGGTGCTCGTGAAGCTACTAGCGGTCCGCCATCGGCGAATATGAAAAAGCACTTCGGTCAAAATGCTGGTTCGCAGCGCATTCCATGTAAGCACGCATGATGCAAGTCGAAAAGAACTGACCACAGGTGCTAGAAAGAGCAAATGGACAAGTGGATGTCGATATAGGAACCGTCAGTGTGTACGATGCTGGAAATAAGGTATCGAAGGTAAGGACCCTCGCCGTCGCGATTGCCTTCCGGGAAGGACCGTGCATCCCGCATCGTGTGTGCACTGTTTCCACACGGCTTCTTGCACTGGGCTGCCCCTTCTTCCGAATTGGAAGGCGGTGACGTGTTTTCTTGGGCGTCTCCCTTGCCCGAGAAGCCACTTGTTGTAAGTAGATTGAGCTCCAGCTTGTCCTCGGCAAGGCAAAGGGGAGCTGCGCATTCGAACATCTTTCTGTCCAACTACAAGTCTAGTCCTTGATCTTTCTTCGGATTTCGCAGGAACTCGTCCAGAAAAGGCGCCTCGCGCAAACTGAAACAGCATGGTTAGTTGCAACCCTAAGCACCTGTTTTGCGCCTGCACTGCTAACTGTTAGCTGCAGAACGTCCAATACAACTCGGCCCTGCGCCAAAGCAAGGCCATCCGCAAAGATCTTGAGAAGCTCTCCGACTCCGCAGCCCAAGCCGTCGCCCTGACCCCATCCGAGATCGGCAACGTCTCTGCATCCCTCGCCTCCTTCTCCAAGACCATCGACGAGTACAACCAGCTTGCGCGCCAGGAGCTCGTCCCCAAGAAGCAGGAAGAGGCCTTCGAGCGTGTCAAGCGGTTTCGCGACGACCTGGCCGACTTCCGATCCCAAGTCGACGACCTCAAAAAGGCGCGCGAAGATGCCGTCCACAGCAACAACCGAGGCGAGCTACTGGGCCGTCGAGCTTATGTCACCTCGACACCAGAGAACCCCTACGCCAACGTCAACAAGTCGTCCTCGTTCCACAGCAGAGGCGCTTCAACAGGAGGCCAGGCCGGTGGTTTGAGTATGGGTGGAAACGATGTCACGAGAGAGCAGCACGCGCTGCGGGAGCAAAACTTCTTTGCGCAAACAAATTCAGCACTGGACGAGTACATTGCTCGCGGCCAGGCTGTCCTCGGCGACCTTGGAACACAGCGCGAGATGCTCAAGAACACCCAGAAGAGGCTATACTCAGTCGGCAATACGCTGGGCATCTCCGGTGACACTATCCGCATGATCGAGCGCCGTGCGAAGGAGGACAAGTGGATTTTCTGGGCTGGCGTCATCGTCTTCTTCCTCTTCTGCTGGCTGGTCCTACACTTCCTGCGATAATTCGTTTGCTTCTTCATTACGTGGCGTTGGGGCGGCAATCAAAAAGTCTGCGACATCTCAGGGCATTTAGGGGGGCATGGCGTCTGGTGTCGGTGGCCGAGTATTCAGAAACAACGTGTACAGCAAGCGACAGTCGACGTTGGTTTATTCTATTCCCGCGAGGGCAATCGTGAAAAGCACAGTCTCTGTTGTCCGGATCTTGACCACCTTTGTCTCGGGTAGCACGTGGTTGCTGGTGCTCATATGGCCTCCAAACTTGGTTTCCCAGTCCTCAACATCCCACTCGAGCCCCTCGGTGGTGATGTAGCTCGTTCCTCCAATGGGAATGATGCCGACATGTTTTCCAAAGACGTCCTCGCCGCCCTCCCGCACTTTAATGCTGTGGCATCCTGGCTTCAGCAGGAAGGTCAAGCTCTGGCCGGATACCAAGTACATTTTGCCCTCGTCATACCCAGGTCCTGGCTGCGAGAGGTATAGCTGGTGTACCTGACTGAGGCCCTGGTCCACTCGACCGCCGAGGCCTCCAAGGGCAACAATGTCGATGTCGGGGTGTTGTGATCTGATCCAACGGATGGACTTGCCGAAGTCTGTCGAAAACTGGTCGGGCATATGCACGATTTCGGCGGGCTTTTCCAGGTTGGTGTAGAAATCTTTCGCAAGAGGATCTAAAGAGTCCAAGTCTCCGATAATGGCGTCAAGGTTGGCCTGCAACGATTAGAACGGCGTACGTCGGCAATCAAAGATAAAAACCAACATAAGGAGTGCTCTGCGACTGCGACTGCGACTGTGACTGCGTCGCTTTGCTCAGATCAAGAAGTCGATTCGCGCCACCATCCGCAGCAACTCTTACGATGGCTGCGAAAGGCGTCAGTATTCCGCATGAAGAATATCAGGTATCAAATCGTACCATTCTGCCACAACAAATCAAGCACCGGGGTCTGCTTCAGTGGCTGGTTGAGAACGATTAGAGCAAATGCAGCAGGCTCGGCATCGGGCTGCCTGTCTCGCAGAAATGCAATGGGGCGCCACTCGAAGCTCGGCATCTTGAAGTTACTCGTCTACCCCGCCAAACGACAACAAGTCGAGCTTCTATGTACAAATATTCCACCTGCACAGGTAGCCAAAATAGTCCGAAAGAAAGTCAGTCAGAACCAGGCATCATAGGTGACTCAGAAAAATCAGAATGAAGAATAAAAATATTCCCCTCAGCTGTATCACCAGCGTCTACAAGGTGTTATCTTTTGACAGACAGCTGCCTGCGGGATATGTAGATGTCATGTGCAGAGCACCCAAGAAATGAATCAAATGCATAAAGTGACCCAACCGACTTGATGACCAGTAGAAATGCTTGAATGACCCCGATTTTTACTCTGATTTCTTTTTTTCCTGCTGGGCCGTCCGATCGGCCGAAGCCAGCCAGGTGCAAGGGTGCAGATTGCGCCGCGTAAACCCCGGCAGAACCCGAAATCGAAGCTTCAATTTTCTTTCCGAATCTGTAGATTACCAACCAGTCTACCGGCTCCTCGACCGCGCCCTCCGCGAATCTAATTGCCTTGCCTCTTCCCCTTTGTCTTCTTACCCCGTCTTTGGTTTCTTTGGTCTCTGGTTTTCAGCATTCACAATGTATCGCAGCGCCGCCCGCTCGACGCCCCGCGCCTTGAACGCCGCCCGCCAATCCGCAATTCGCGCAGCCCCTCGCCGATTCGCCTCGACAGCACCCGCCGATAAGCCCCGGACATGGAAGAGTTCGGCGTTGAGATGGGGTGCCGCCTTTGGTGCGCTCTACTGGTACAACACCAGCCCAGTCTTCGCCGAGGAGCCTGTCGGTACGTCTGGCATCGCAGTCCTTCTACAAATGCAAGGGATACATGATTAACTCTGTCTGCGACACCAGCCCGCACGATTCCCGCGCCCTCCCAGTTCTCCGATGCCGACCTGACCACCGTTGATGCCATCGTCGAAGAGAAGCGCAAGCGCGCGATTGTGAAAGCAGAGCAGCCCAAGCCCGCTCCTGCGGCCGACAACGCACAGGCGATTCAGACCGAGGGCGAGCCGGCGCCCGGTTCTCCCGAGGCCCTGGAGGCGGAGGCCGACCAGCAGGGTGCCTTCAACCCCGAGACGGGCGAGATCAACTGGGACTGCCCGTGCCTCGGCGGCATGGCCGACGGACCCTGTGGCGAGGAGTTCAAGGCTGCCTTCAGCTGCTTCGTCTACTCCAAGGAGGAGCCCAAGGGCATGGACTGCATTGAGAAGTTCCAGTACGTTTACATCAATCCACATGGTTATGGTTATACGGATATGCTAACTATTTGTAGGGGAATGCAGACATGTTTCCGCAAGTACCCCGACGTCTACGGTGCTGAGCTTGCCGATGACGAGGAAGGCCCCGCTCCCGACGATGCCCAGCCCACTCTCGACGCCAATGCCGATGCTTCCATCCCGCCCGCCGCCGAAGAGAAGAAGGAGGCTCCCAAGGAGGCCAAGCAGGAGGCCCCTAAGGAGACGAAGACCGAGGCCCCCAAGGCCGAGATCAAGAGCGACTCCGAGATCAAGAAGGTCGAGATCAAGGCCGAGCCCGAGAAGAAGGAGACGGAGAAGAAGACCAAGCCCAAGCCCAAGAAGGCTGTCAAGGTTGACAGCGTTGACCTCACCAAGTCCAACACCGCGGCGACGGATGCCACTGCGGCGAACGACAACTAAACAAAAACCAAAACATCTCCACACCTTTTTTACCACTGTAGAAATCTGTGCACGTGGACGGCAGGGATTAGATGCGGACATCGACGAGGAAAGATGTGGACGCAGCAAAAGAGGCAGCTAATGACGAGCATGACGGGAAAATCCGGGCATATTCTGCGTGTACCATAATCGTGTACAAAGTGTATCAGTAGGAACCAACAAACACGCAAAACAACCACAACCAAGAACAATAGACATACACACACACATCTCCAAAGATGCTTTTCTTTTGTCTGAAAGTAGTATGTCAATATGTGTCATTTATGTGACTAGGTGGGTGGTCTTGTGGGTGGGAATAGCCTCACATCGCCCAGCAACGAACACGACAGCATGACTCTTTCGTCTTCCTCTGGGCCCCTCAGGCCTGAGCCTGGGTAGCAGCATGAACAACACTGCAAACCTCTGTTATTAATGGGCACCCGTCCACCCAATCCCACGCGGGCCCCCGTCCTTACAAGGCCCGCTGCATGACAGCGTTCCTGGCCGTTTCCCGGCTTGTTCCCCGGGTCTAGGCCGAACACCCCCATCGCAGAGTGGAGGTATGACGTTGTGATTGGCCGGGAGCTGCACCAGAGTGAGGTGTCCCAAGCTCCCGAGCCGCATACGTCATTGGTCTCCCAGGTTTCCCACGCGCCAACCAAGATCAAGGAAAGCTCGAATCTGTGAGGGGGAGCGAAATTGTACCTTACCTGCACCTGATGACTTGGCCGTGACCAGCTCACGGTGCAGCTGAGGAGGTGGTTTGACCACCACCTCACTTACCGCATCTAGGTACCTACACTACTGCGTCCCTACCTACCTACCAACCAACCTGACGACCTGACGACCTGTTGACCCGCCCCGGTGCGCCATCGTTTTACCGCGCCTATTGCCCTTGGCTTCGCAATTTTCCCTCCCCCTCCTGATTCTCGACTTTTCCCTCCTCTTCTCCCGGTTTTCTCCTTCACATGACAGCCACCTCTTAAAAGGCACCTCCCGTCATCCATCCCACGTCATTTGCCAGCCTATCACACCTTTTTTCCTCTCGCACACCACCACTACATTCGAAGCTTGCTCTCTCCCATCCAACCTCCATCTCTTCAGCTTCATCCCGCACCAGTAATACACAAGTAGGTTTCTTTGTTGTCATCAAGCGACTTCTCGTGTGTACTGACAAGCAATGCAGTGTCGTACGCCGCCGCCGCAGCCAAGGGCCCCAAGCAGACTCCCGAGGAGGTACGTTGCGAGATCGCGTGATGCTCCTTTTCTCCCCTCCAATGTTTACAATGACGCAATACCGCACAAGTAACATGAACAAAACCCCCCAACTAACTCCCTCTCCTCCAGGCTGCCGCCCCTCAACCTCCTGAAGTCGCCGTCACCGACTCCGCCGCTTCCACCTCCTCCCTCGTCGACGTCGACATGCCGAGCGTACACACCGTCCCCAACGACTTCCTCGAGCAGGAGATCCAGACCGAGACCCAGGCCGACCGCCGCGACCGCGAGGAGAAGGCCCGCGCCGAGGCCGACCTCGCCAAGAAGAAGGCCGCCAGCAAGGCCCGCAGGGCCGACTCCTGGCTGAAGCGCCAGTTCGCCAGCCTCAGCGACGGCAGCGCCAGCGCCCTCGTCGTCTCCAACCTCGTCGGCGTCGTCGGCCTGAGCGCGTTCCTCGGCTACAAGGCGTGGGGTCTCTACGAGCGCGGCCGTCTGTCGTGGCAGAGCGTCGGCCTCGGCCTGGGCATCTTGGGTGTTGTCGGTCTTGGCGAGGGCGTTCTCGGAAAGTAAGTCGCCGACTCCTCGTTTGCTCTCCATGTTCACGTAAAGATCTGATGCTGACTGCTTTGCTTTGCAGCTACCTCTACAAGACCAAGGGCAAGAAATGAAGACAAGTCTGTTGTAATGACACTTGGACTTTTGCGGATGGCTTGGAACTCTTATTTCTACTCATGGGCATGACATGATTGCAGCGCGGACTCGGGCGCGGGGCGAATTTTAACGTCTTTGACGATATACACGACGTGGAAAGGCTCTCCGCTATGTATGTACTTGGCGTTCAGGGCGAATACGGACACATGATACTCCTCACCATCTCAACTGAGCTGTCCCATCACAAAATTGCTCGCTTGAATGACTTGCATCAAGGCTCACCACACGCAGTGTCTTCCCATCCAGCCCATCATCCCCATCCCCGTCTACTACTCATATGAGTCATAACTGAGGCTCACTAGTTTCACAGCATCATTCCGTACTGCTCGCCCACACTTTTGATATCGACAATAAGTATTGAATATACTATAAATAGGAAAAAGGAGACCTGACCTGCCTCACTCTCTTACTCTCCCTCTCGGCTCGATAATTTCGCCTCCGCTGCTCATCGCTGGTAGTGGTGGTAGTAATATCGTAGAATCGTACAAGACAACAAAAAAAAGTAAGGTGTCGCGAAAGCTCAACATCCCAGTCGCTATGCCGTTTGGTTGCTAACTCCTCCAGCCCCAGTTTGAACCTGCCACCCCAGACCGGACACCAAAGAACGCCCTCGCACTTCTCTCAACTTGCGCTTGATCCAGCCTTTCCATCTTGTTCAAAGTGCCCCCAAAAAAGCCTTTGCTAGCCTAGCCTGCCTTTAAAGCCCTGTGCCCCCCGCTGACCATCGCGTACGAGAGGGTCGTCTTAACATCGAAACGCCGTGTCACCACGAATCCTACACTGACGGATCAAGGCTCTTTCGTTTACTCGGCCTTCACCGCCTGCTGTTCTTCTTTTTTTTTCGTCACGCTCCCTTTCTTCTCTGTTCTGTTACCCCTCACGCATTGGGTCGGTTGTTGTGCAGCTCTCTCAGTCGCTTAACCCAGTGGTTGCGTAGCGGTGGAGGCATCTTGCAGAAGATCATGGCCTTGTTGTCATCTGTCAGAGCCTTCTCTGCAATCTTAAGCTGAAGATCCATATCCTCATCGGAAAAGTCACGGAAGAAAATATCGATGGCCTGCTCGGGATATCTGGTTGGGCCCCGGATGGCGTCGGCGATCTTGACCAGCCCATCCTCGAGTAGCTGCTTGCCGACATTCATCATCGAGGCCGTCGTCGCGTCCAGGTTACTTGCAGATGATGACGCCGAGGCCGAGGCCTGGGCGGGGTTGGCATAGCCAGAAATGCGGCGCCGCTTCTCCACCGGTTGCGCCGTGGGGTGGCCCATTTGCGCCGTCGGGGCCTTGTCGGTTGTCGGGGCATGTTGGGGGAATCGCTTGCGTCCCGTCGCCGTCTCCTCGGGTGGCGTGAGGGCGCTGGTGCCTGCAATGTGCGTCCTAGGCGGGATGGTCGTGGATGTGGGTCTTTGTTGTGGTTGCTGTGTTTGCTGTTGGGGTATCATGGGCTGGTGGACGTTTGCTGCGGGGGTTTGGCTGACGGAGCCGCGGGACTGCGCCGGCTGTTGGTTCACGCCGGACTGGGAAGGCGGGCGATATGGCGGGTCGACCTGGAGATCTAGGACGGCGGTACCCGGCATATCCGGATCCTCGGAGCCCTGGATCACGTCGGGTCCTTTACGCTTCGGCTTCATGATGCGCTTCGGAGCGCCACCGGAACCGACGACATCCGGATAAAGGATTTCCATGTACTGCTCATGTTCGAAGGGGCGCCCTCGTAGTGCGCGCGACAACGGCTCTTTCTGCGGCAGACGGTCAGCGATAAGGCCCAATATCAGAAGACGAGGTCAAGGGCAGCCGGACGGCAGGGGGCCAGGGGCTGAGGAAGGGCGCGCGCGCGCGTGTCGACTCACCTCGATATGCGCTTTCCAGGCCTCCTCGGAGGCGGTGACAGTTCTCGTGGTCGGGTTGTAGAGGAACTCGGGGTCTTCGCGCAAGCCGCGCCAGAGGCGAAACTTTTTGCGCGCGTTGTCGGACTTGTTTACGAGATGGCTCTTTGTGGGGTATGCGCCATGTTTCTCGCGCAAGGCAGTAGCAGCGCGATCCCAGGCATCAGCCTTGAAAGAGTGGTTCTCGCGAAGGCCCAGCTGGACAGAGTCGCAGAGGGAGCGAAAGAAGGTGGCCTCGTAGGCGGGAGTCCAGCTGAAGCGCGGTGCGCGCTTGTCGCGATCACCTCCGGCGGCGCCGGATGGGCCGTCAGGGCCGGTGAACTCGTCGTCCGACATTGAGGCCTTTTGAAGGGAGAGCGACGGGAGGGCGTCGACGAGGAGTCGGGGGGAGGTGGAGGGACAGCTCGGGGTCTAGTGGCCCCAGAGATGTCGACGGGAACGGATGATATCGATAGGATGGTAGTGGGAAAATGGATCCGGGTGTCTTGGACCCTGAACGGCGATGTGGCCGTGTGCCGGGTTCGGAGATTGAGGAGTCGCTGAACGGGGGGGCACAACGGTGGGCGACGTTTGACGTGGGCAAGACACACCGAGACCGACGACAGGACGGTCAAGTCTCGACGGTGAGGTGCGGTACGGATGGTCAGGTCGAAGGTCAGACAGGACCAGTAGGTAATTGTGTGGATGGATGGAGGGACGGTGGATTGGGGGTGTGGGTGTGGCGCGGTGCGTTGCGGTACACGCCGTGTGTGGGCGTGGACGGGACGTGACGAGTTGAGTGGGCGTGTGACCCGACCGTAGCAGGTGGTCCCCTCAGCAAAAAATAGGTAGCACGTAGGTAGCTACCACCGTTGGGTATCCGTAGGGAGGGACGAATAGGTACGGTATCCGTACGGATAGTGTTCGTCGAGGTTTGCGCGGGAAGCGAAGCGAAGCGAAACGAGCGGGCGGGCGGGCAGCAAGGCGTTGGAGCGAGCGAGCGAGCGTTGCGCGTAGGGAAGAACAGCGTGCGAAACGAACAACGACGGACCTCTCTCTCTCGTTTGGCTGGCTGCAGATGCCGCTGCGTTGGCTAAGTCATGGATGGAGAACGGTGCGGATAGATTTCTGCCAAAAATGCGCAAGTCGATGCCTACATTAGGCGGGCAGATTGGAATGGAGCGGGCAAGCAAGCAACAAATCAACGAGGCTGGCGGTTGGCGGGCTGGAGGAGGAGCTGAACTGTGAACTGTGAACCTACGGATCCATACTTAGGTATGAAGGTACCTACCATACCTACCTTACGGGCTACGGATAGGTTCTGCTGCCGCTGCTGCCCAGTGCCCCGCCTTACGTCCGGGTCCGGGAGAGGAGACCTCACGTAGGTACCTACTAAGTAGGTAAGGTAGAGGGCGGCACTCACCAGTCATGGAACACCTCACACAGTCTGGCGCGAGTCGGGCGCAAGTCACGCCTTCCCTCTCAGTGGTTCCTTCCCTTGGGCTGCAGCGGGTGGGCCAGTCACAGTCACACACAAAAGTGACCTAAGAGGCTAGGTAAGAAGGGCCCGAACGGGGTTGGTTGGTTGGGACTCGGTCCAGAACCAGTCATGTGTCTGGACCCTCCCTCGGATGCTGGATGGTCCCCGTTTCTCGCCAGACTGACGTGCCTTCTGATTGGCTGTTGCAGGGTTTGTTTCCCGCTTTCCGCGCGAACCGAGCTTCATCCGTGGCACGGGCCAGATCACGTGGGGGCCAAGGCCCTGATTGGGATGTAACACTGGCAGTAATGTTTGTCATCCGGTGCACAGACCACACCCAATGATTCTTGTTGCCTGAGGTGTCTAGAGATGGCCATCCAGGTGTCGTGCAGTGTGGCGGTGCTTCGGACCTTTCTTTCCACTTGCCACAATGAGGCTGATGCTGTCCCTCCCCCGGGCTCCTCCTCCATCCCCCGGTGCCGAGGTGCTCCCCTTCTCCTCCACATCCCCAGAGGTCACATTTCCTGCATTCCACCGGTGCATCGCCTCCGCCTGCCCTGTCCTCACTGCCGGCTTGGCAGAAACACCAAGACAGATCGCTCAAACATAACGCAGACGTCTTATTACACTCATTCACTTTCCACCGGCCACAGGCACCGCACCTAGTATTGTGGGTGCTGTCCTGCAAGCCCGTTTCCTCCCGCCTGCTTTTTTATCCTTTCCACTTTACCGACCTGCCCTGCATGTCTGCATGTCAGTCAAGCTTTTCTTGTCGTCACCCCCGCCTAGGTCAATCGGCACGCAAATGGCCAAGAAAAGTAAGCTTCAAGGACTGGTAGTTTCCACCATTGGAGGCTGGTCGGTCGTGGTCCCCTGAGTTGGATCCTTCGTCGCCCTGCAGATGATCACCATCGCCAAGCGATCGCAATCGCAGTCGCTCGCAGTCGGGGTCGCAGTCCGCCGGAGCCGCATCAGCCATATGCCTCACGTCACTACCTCACATGCTTCGTCGACAGGCAAACAATCAGCGACATCCTCGGGCTTTATAGAATACATCGGATTTCCGAACACGAGAATGCCAAAAACTGCCACAACCGGTGCCAGCCAACGACCGGTCGGTTCTCTGCATGTCGCTGACTCTCTTCCCCTCCTCTCGCAACGCCGAAAGATACCCCCGACTACGCCCAGTGACCTGCCTGCCAAGTTGCCAAGCGATTCGGTCTCTTGAGTAAGTCCGGCCTTGCTAACGTTCGAACGACAAACGACCGAATTACTCGATAAGAGCCTCCACGGCAACCATCCACCACACCTTCAACACCATCAGCACCTATAACGACATCATCGTTCAATGACTCTCCGAGCCTAAAGCCGAGGCGAGCCTGCCTGGCCCTTGATCGTCCTCCACATTCGCCTTTTTTTAGGTTGGGTTTTAGAGTTGCTTCCTCCGACATGACAACCTACGCGTACTGATCCCGAGGCACGCGGCTGTTCAGATGATGGCGGCCAGCGAGCCCACTCCTGACTTACAGAGACACCCAAATTACGGTTGATCTCATCTTGTCCAATGCCTGCCGCAGGGTCCGGTTTCTGCGCAACGTGACGGGCCAACCTTATAGTTGCCTGTCTTGCCCTACGGAGTACAGGTTCACAATGCCATTGCCAATTGCACGCATGACATGGGCTGGAGTCCATGAACATGGCAGCGAAGCAAGACAAGGCATGGCTCATGCACACCTTGCCTATGGAAGATGAGATATTATCTCCTTCCTGGCTGTTCCATCCGGTGCTCCATCCACCTAGAGCCCCATCTGGTGGCCCTTGATCGTCCCTGAGATGAGGCGTTGCGCTGAATAGCAGGTTGCAGCAGCGTCGAATATTTTGAGGCGAAGCGCATCAGATTCAGACTCAGCCCGCCGCCGTCGTCACAAATATGAAATGGGAACAGACATCGGTTGGCCATTCGAGGTTCCATCCTCAGCCCAGCCGCGTTTCTCGAGAACAAACAGAATTGCAAATCGTGTTGCAAGGCCATCACGTCTCTGACACCTCAAACCCAGTCAACTGGGAGCACATTACTCTGCGGTGTGGTGTGCGGGCAGGGCATGCCCATGTTGGAGGCGTTCATAGTTTGTCATCCTTCTTGGCTGCGGCGCAAACATGCAGCTGCACAGCTTGACAGTGTCGTGCTCTCCCTCTACTAAGTAATGTATCGCTTTCTCGGTGGCTGCGGCTCAGAGTTCTGCCTTCAGTCAGTCAGTCATCGGCAGACTCAGCAACTGCACTTCAAAGTCAGCAGCCACCTCATATTTCGCATGCCTATTCGTTCTATCATTCGCACGCCCACGAGGCCCCATGCATGTCGCTGCCCGGGCGCATGTGCCGCTCGGAACATTTGGCCGGCTCGGAAGGGCGAAGTGACTGGGATTCCGCCGCACAGCGCTGTCTCAGAATGTTCAGTGGACCGTTTCAGGGCCTGTCAGCCTGTCCACTTGGGGACGTCGACCAGAGAGGGACACACACAGGACCTCCCCACCCGGCCTGGCCGTGGCCTCCAACTAGGCGTTGCCATTGCATCCATGTTGGATGATGTGGATGATGGATTTGCATCTCTGCTGCAGCAGCACCATCAACCGCCTGCGAACTTGGAGAGACCCAGACGCCTCTGGCCACCATCGACCGATTGGGTCTCGCTGCCCCGTGGTGCCGTCTCCGGAGGGACCCTCACCCAGGGCTACGACGACGCTGCTTCCAAACGTTCCAAACGATGGCCGAAGACGCCGTTTATCCGGGCCCTGCGTCAGCAGACTGTCAGTGAGTTGCCGAGTTGCCTGTCCCTTTCATGTCGCCTCTCCTGAAGCTCCCTGTCCAAGACAAAAGACCATTCAAGGGGTTTCTTCTCAGGAGACGACGGTTGCCGCAAGAAGATGATAACGGGACTCGATGATGGGGACACGGCTCAAAAGGAGGGCTCAACTCGTGAACTCAGGAGGAGCCCACCAACCTGGACGGTAGCTTGACACAAGTCGTGCTGCTCCAAGCGCCTGTCACCTGGCTTGCCTGTATGGTGCTGGCAATCGAGTGGCTGCATGGCATGGCTGGCAGGTTGCGAGAACGACGATGCTTCCCAGAGGCTGTGCTGTGCCTGGCGTGACCTGGGAACAGAGCCCCGAGTTCCCGCAAACACTGACAGTTTTGGCTTTCATGTTCAGCAGCGACGCTCGTTTCCTTTTCGTCCGATTCACGAATACCACTCAAATATTTGGTAGTCGGGACCTAAAAATGTTCGGTATCGCCCTTCCGCAACACCAAAAGCTTAGCACGCCAAGCGTATGGGGGCGTGGATAGATCGCCCTTGGCGACCCAGGCGCGCAAGTCTTGGCTTTCGCCCTCCATCGCTGTTTGCCCATGCCCAGCCAAACCCAGCTAGGCACCATGAGGCTTTCGTTAGCGGCGGGAGAGCAACCATGGGGATCGCTGAAACGCCAAGCGGAAACAACTGCGAAGGCTGTAATTGAACCAACCGACCATCTCAGTAAAGAAGGCCACTGACGAGATTAATCCGGGATACCGTCTGGATGGGAATCTTCCGTCGAACGCGCCCATCTGTCGCCGCTCTCCCGCGCTCGATCCCCTTCCCCTGCTGCGACTGGAAACTGACGTACGGTGTGTCCACCCCCGTCGCAGAAAACTGCCTCTCCTCTCTCTCATTTGCCTTTTCGCTTCCAACCGCCAAGGGAACTTGGCTGGACTGCCTTTCCAGTCGCAGTCGCATCGACAAGTGGAAACCCGGTTCGTCCTCGACAGCAGGAGGGATGCCCGTTCCAATACGCAGCGCCAAGAATAGCATCAATACCGCTTTTTCTCCCCTACCTCCCTCCTTCTACGTTCCTCGTCGGATATCCGCCGCAGTCCGCCTTTGTCAGTGTTTTATCTGAAGAAAAGAAAAGCAGCCCAAAGTCGACTTAAGCACCTGCAAGGCAGGCATCCAGCATCCATCCAATTCGACATCTCAGTGAATTAATTGGAATAAAGCCTGTGGAGACCCTCGTGGGACACATCTATCTGTTACGTCGTCTAAATGCTTAGCCTCGCTTACTTGGACTAAGGTCAAGGTCAGGCTTCTGGATCCCTTGATCCAGAACAACAACAACAACACCAGCGATGCTGCTCGGCTCACCGACGCCGCTCGGTGGAGAACACGGGGTCAGGAACTTGTCTGGCCATCTGCAGCAGGACTGGAGAAAATGCAACGGCCCGGCTAGCAGATCCCGAGTGCTTGATTTCTCCTAAGCCACGGCGCTTGTGATCTCTCGAGCAGCACGCTAGCCTACTTGCCCACGCCTACGCAATCAATCTAGCATTGCAAGGCTTAGTTTAGGTCTAACAATGGCGCTGGCTCCGAGGATTTGATGTTGACAGGCGCCTCGCTTTCGTCTTACCGTCGCTCTTTTCCCCGGCGGCCATCTAATCCGCGGTGTCGCCTTCATCCTACCTTCACCGGAGATGAGTACAGAGGGAGAAAGGCCGGGATCATGTCGCCAAGCCAATCTGCCAAAGCATCAACGCTTAATTGGTTCGAACTGAGCTAAATGAGACCTCGACTGACAAACGGCCTCCACGGTCTCGCAGACTTCAACATCCGAAGCACCAACATTTCTTGGCAACTCAGACCTTCCAACGGTTCGCAACCAAAGAGAAAGCGAGCGCAAGTACAACCGCGTTGTGTGAGTGAGCAGGAAGATGCATGCCTAGAGGCAAACCACACACACACACCTACACACGTCCATTCTCCCTCCCCTCCCTGCCTTCTCTTACACACCCACGCACACCCTCAACCCACAGCCCCTGCGCTAGTCTCCCGGCACCGATCGACCGGTATCCCTGTTCTGGATCACAGCTTGGCTCACTGTGGGGTAAGGGGACTCCCCTGCTTGCAACCGATCTACTCCTCGACGTATTCGCAGAATTCCAAACATGCTGCCAGATCCACCCCGTTGCCGCAACTCGTGTCTTGGATCCCGACTGGCGGGAGGGACTTCGACCACCGCTGTCTCTGAGATCCTGATCCCAAGCAGACACACACGCGCGCACACCCCTTTCGCCTCTTCTCTCTCTGCGTGTGTTCCTCGCCCCTCCTCCAGTCAGGCCCTCGCAGTAGTTCGACCGGTCCAACACCAGATCCGTTTCCTCCCAGGGCTTGCCCGGCCTGACATGGACGCGCACGCCCTTGTCGACCGGGACAATCTGTGACCAGGGCATCACAACTTGAGACTTGGCCCGCCTGGAGGCTCCAAGCAACGAGCGCACGACGTCGTCGTCCCATTTTTGCAACATGTATAATCCTCGCAACCCATGCCACCCAGTGGCCATCTCTTGAGTTTCCTACTTTGAACATTAACTCGGCCTTTCCACCTCTTCTTTTTCACTTCTTTTCCTTCGTCCTGGCTCACTCTTCTCTTCTTGGCCACTCCCGTCACCAGTTCCATTCATTCGCGAACTCTTAATTTCTCTTTACTCTTGAGGGCTCCTGGTGATAGCCCCTCGTCCTTCCTTGACAACCGCGAGCCGCCTGGTGTGGCCTGTTTCTTCCCTTTTTTCTCATACTCCCCCAAGTTTGTAAAGAGTTGTGTCCTGGTGACGGACGATAGACAAGAGACATCATGGAGCCATCTGTATTGCGGACGTTGGTCCTTTTCTTCGGCTTCCTCGCCCTGGCCGACGCCTCCCCGGTCGACAAGCGCAGCACTCTCCAGAAGCGCGGTTCTTTCCTCGTCCCCCGAGTCCCCAACGAGAATTTCCAAGGCCACAATGGACCGAGGCAACTGATCAAGGCCTACCGAAAGTTCAGCATGCCCATCCCCCAGGGCCTCCTCGACGCCATGGACGCCATGGATGCTCAGGCCGCCGCCAACCCTGCACCGGCAGCCCCCGTCAAGGCGGAAGGCTTCAAGTCTCTCGCCGCCGGCGCGAGCAACCAGACGGCCGCTGCTGGCCAGCCAGGAACCGGTCTCACCACCGCCACGCCGATCCGCAACGACGTCGAGTACGTTTCGCCCATCAAGATCGGTGGCCAGGAGGTCAACGTCGACTTCGACTCCGGCTCTTCTGACCTGTGGGTCTTCACATCCATGCTCGATGCCGCCTCCCAACAGGGTCACCAGCTGTACGACCCTTCCAAGAGTACCAGTGGTGCGACCATGATCCAGGGCAGCTCCTTCAGCATCCGCTACGGTGACGGCTCCGGAGCCCAGGGTGTCGTCGGTACTGACCGCGTCGAGATCGGTGGCGCTGTTGTCGAGAAGCAGGCCATCGAGATGGCCACCGCCGTCTCTCAGCAGTTCGTCCGTGATACCGCCAACAACGGTCTCATGGGTCTTGCCTTCTCCAAGCTGAACACTGTCAAGCCTGACAAGCAGAAGACCTTCTTCGACAACGTCATGCCCAGTCTTGCTGAGCCTGTCTTCACTGCCGACCTCCGCAAGAAGGCCGTCGGTGCCTACGAGTTTGGCCGCATTGACAACACCAAGTTCACCGGCCAGATGACCTGGATTCCCGTCAACACCACCAGCGGTTTCTGGCAATTTCCCTCCGAGAAGTTCGCCGTCGGCGGTGGTGCCGTCCAGCAGGGTACCGCTGGTGCTCAGGCCATTGCCGACACCGGAACGACCCTCATCTTGGCCAACCCTCCCATGGTCCAGGCCTACTACTCGCAGGTCCAGGGCGCCCAGAACGACCAGACCGTCGGTGGTGTCACCTTCCCTTGCAACGCTCAGCTTCCCGATCTCATGATGGATATCGGCGGTGTCTACATGGCCCGTGTCAAGGGTAGCGACATCAACTTCGCTCAGGTCGATGCTCAAAGTAAGTTCTCAAAATTTCATGCCCCCGGCGTCTTCGCATAATACTAACCTCGATCCTTTGCAGCTTGCTTCGGTGGACTCCAGGCAACCACTTCCAAGCTCCAGATTTACGGAGACATCATGTTCAAGTCGCAGTTCGTCGCCTTCAACGGTGGCAACATGTCTCTGGGCATGGCGGAGCACATTGTCAACAGCCAACAAGCGGCACCCGCAGCTGGCGCAGCGGCGTAAGCACCTGCCACCGAAAGACACAACACGAGCGAAACCTATCCTCTACCACATCTTCATTTCTCTTTCTCTTTCAAGGCATAAGGATTCACTAGTGATTTCTCCAGGGACATTAACACAAACAACGCCGGCTCGACGACGATGACGTCCGGGAGTGAGCGGAGGGTGGCTGCTACGGGGGGCTTAATAGTCGCTCTCCATGCCATGTTAATCGCAGTGGTCATGAGCGTCTGAGACGACAGCCGAGAAACACTTTTTTTTTAGCAAATGACAAAAAGACGATGGTGAATCCCCCATTTTTTTTTTAGCTTAGATGTTCTGAGCTTGTCTAGCCGGCATAGTAAATGAATGGCATCGTGATGAAAATCAAACGTCTTGTCTTCTAAATTTGTCTCCCTGTGATGAGGTATTTGTGAATGTAAGGATGTGATGTCTACCCTGATTTGGGCTTGTATTCTTGTTTGCCAACACGGCTGCATAATTCTTTCAATGTATGACCTGCCCACTCAAAGTCTTCCTCGTCAAGGTAGACTTGCGCGCTCAACCGCATGTACCACCGTCCATTGTGCCAGAACAGAGCGACGAAAGTTTGGTACTCCTGCACCAAAGTCTCGACCATCCAGTCGACAATGGGATAAGCCAGGGCTTCCGGCACCGTAACCGTGCCGTCCGGCCCGGTCGACGGTGTCTCGGCATGCTCACTCATCACCATCGGCAGCGCCACGTTGACCAAGCTGCACTTTGTCATCGTGCCCGCCTTGTTATCCATGATGAACGTGCCGAGAATAGCAGCGGCCTTTTCGCCCCCGGCCCTGGCCAGCGTCCACGTGTACTCGATAATCTTGTCCTCTCCGCCGACGCTCTTCCTCCACTCGATGGCATCCTTGACGCACAGGTACGGGCTGTTGTCGAGGGTGCCCACGTACCCAAAGTTGGCGACAAAGTGCGACTCGGCGCTCGCGGGCAGCGGGTTGAACCGCGGGGCCCCGGAGCGCGGCACGTAGCCGTGGGAAGTCGGCACCGTCGAGGCCATGAGGTGCTGGTTGCGCTCCGGCACGTAGAAGACGGCGCTCCCGCGCGGGGCGTGCAGCCACTTGTGGCAGTTTGTGAAGAAGTAGTCCGGGTCGAGGGCCGTCAGGTCGATCGGGATCATGCCGATTCCCTGGGCGCCGTCGACGAGGCTGGTCACGCCCAGCTCGCGGCACGCGGCCGTCATGGCCTCGAAGGGGAAGCGGACGCCCGGGAGGCTGGAGACGACGTCGAACACGCAGAGGCGGGGGCGCTTGCCCGCTGCCTTGCTCGCGGCGACGGCGGCCCGGAATTGGGCGATGATCTCTTCGTCTTCGAGGGGGTACGTCAGGGTGATGCCGCGGTGGGAGACGAGGCCGTTGCGGGTGTCGACGATGTAGTCGATGGTCTTGCCGCAGGCGCCGTAGATTGTATTGAAGTACAAAATCTCATCGCGGGCGTCGGGGTTCCAGGCGAGATTACGGAGGACGGTGTTGATGCCGACCGTGGCGTTGGGGACGAACACGACCGTTGAGAGGGGTGCGTTGAGGAGGTCTGCGGCGGCTTGACGGGATTCCGTGAGGTGGTCGTTGTAAGTGAAGCGGATGAAGGGGTCAGGACGCGCCTCTGTTTGGTCTTGGTAGGATCGGAGAGCATCTCGGATTTGTCGTGGAATCCCACCGTATGAAGCTGAGTGAAGTTAGTCGATGATCTTGCCGATGCAGGTCCGAGTAAGTGAGGGGGTGCTGCAGGTGATCTCACCGTGGTTGAGGTTGCGATAGGATGGGTCAATGAGGAACTCTTTGAGGAAGGGCTTTCCAAACGTCAAAGACGACGCCCGAACTTCATCTGCATCTATGATGTATTCACCCATGGTTGTCTTATCGTGCTGTAATTGAGGATGAAGTTGAGTGAGAGTCAAGTCAAGCTGCTAGGATCTGTCTAGTGCCGATAAGGTTCTGATGGAACCGGTGCTCAATGTAACGCCCCGAACACTCAAGCTTCTCACAAGTACCTCTAGACAACAAGTAATATAGGTATTTCATATATATTGAATGTCTTTATTTTATTGACTCATTCTTGGTGACTCTTCTGTTAAAGGCGCCCTCGGTTGTTATTAGCCGTAGATGGGCGAACAGCGGACAGCGATGGCCCGCTGGAGTTCAGTGGGGATGTTGGTAGTTCAAGGGCGCGCCCGTGTTCTTCTGAGCAATTGACATCAACGTTTGATGAATAACATGGGATGTCTGGTGTATGCTGATACCTCATCAATAAAATAAAACAGAGAAAAAGGAATTGTTTTGTTCTCTGATCTTTGTGTTCTTGAGCAGGCAAATCTATGAGCCTATTTATTTTGCAACGGTCAGTTTCCTAGCTCTCGATGGAAGTGGGTCACCTGGGCTGTGGCGGGCCTTAGTCTCTGCATTCGCGGTAACTCGCAACGAAGATCGTGGCGGACATAGCTCAGTTGGGAGAGCGTCAGACTGAAGTCAACTTCATTCACTTAATCTGAAGGTCGTGTGTTCAATCCACACTGGCCGCATCTTCATTTTTTTGGTTTTAATGACATCCTCATCTTTTTCTTTATCTTTTACGACTTGGGATGTCGTGGGGGTTCTATTTGCTTCAGAATAAGTAGCATGGTGTGTTTATTACCTGATGTCATCGTCTTTTTGCTGATGCCGCTAGGTCTGAAGAACAGTAGGATCTTATTTCAGCAACTCAGTTAAGAGCAAGCAGCCTTTCCAGTAGTAACCAAACTCATAGGAATCCATCTTTAGAATATTCTACTGGCTCAAGCTGGCGAGAGTTCTCAAGCTACTAAACAACTCTTTCCTAAGTAGAGCAAGTCCCCGTCTCACAAAGACATTTCTTCCCAGAACTGGTGCACTCTGCGCCCTTAGTCCACTTCTTATTTTCGCTACAATACATCTACCATTTGAAAGGTCACACGTTAATGACAAAATCTAATATCTCAAAGTGCAGTGAAGGGTAAAGTATGCTCTGGGTTACCTACCATATGGCCTCCATTGAACTCGCAAGCGATTTGACCGACTTGAGTGCAGCTTGCGCCATTCGGAACGCCGCACTGGGCCACAGCAGTGGCAGCAAGCCATGCAAAGGGGATTAGCGTAATCTTCATCTTGAAAATTGTCCGTCAAGTTGATTGATACAGAGTGGGTAATGAAACAAGAGGTTGATGAGTCTGGAAGATACCCTAGGCGATTTCAAGGGGGAGGAAGACTGGGGTTTTATACTTGATCAGACTGAGCCGCGTCTCTCCTTGGAAAGCGTGAGGAAGGGAATTGACTATAGTATCATTTGAAATAAGGCTTCCTTCCATGATACGTAGCTGGTGGCCTGATTCGACTTTGTACAATCTCACAAGGCTTCGACGTTTTGGCCATAAGATGGTGTGCAGAGACTATTGGTAGCATGAAAATCCTTATAATACTACCACACCAAGGCCATTGGAGGTAAATTCGGTACAGTTACACACTGGTCGATCTTCGTATTGCTCTGACCCATAAATCAACTCACAAGTCGACTAGGTGCTACTTGCATTCGCAACCACATGAGGTTGTGCTACAATGACCGCGTAATATTGGAGGACATCAGCGACACCATAGGCTCTGGGTCTCACAAAGCTTACCTTGGGTAAGAGCTCAGTCCTGGGTAGGAAGGTCAGATGCTCACAGGAAGATGTGCACTTTAGCGAGAATCCTGCGTCTAAACCAATGGGTTCCCGTATCTTTTATAGAGAGCCTCCGAAGGCAACCCTCCGAAACTCGTGACTCTAGCCCTTCTCTCTAGTTTGGGTGTTTGTCCCTTCTGGCTTCTAGATCTGTCCATGCTATTCTTAAATTGAGGTGGACGTAATTTCGTCAGACTCCAGGTGGGCTTTACAAGTCTGCAATCATTATAAGAGTACATAAGAATACCATTTGAAAAGCTCAAACTCATCGATATGACTGCGCAGTGAAACAACGGCGTCCAAACTGTTGGCCCTATGTTTGGAGATGTGGAAGGTAAGGGTTTGCTATTCGGGGAAATAGTGTTCATATACGACGACAGAGAGAACAATAGGAGTGACAACAATATGAAAACTGAAGAAGACGCAGGAGGCAGTGACATGGATGGGACGGCAATGCGAACATGAGCAGCGACCAGACCATAGAAGCCGCAACAAAGCCAAAGCGTCAGTAATTCGTTATTAAGGAGTTAGGGGTACTTAGTTAAGACTACAGCATCCAGAAAATAGGGGTTCACAGGGTTGTTCATGAGTAGTAAACACCCCGATATTCGTGACTAAGATTCCCCTTTCGGAAACTCACGAACTCTCAGGCGGAAGTCAACACCCGGCATCGGAATTTCGTGCCATGGATGGGAGCCAATTGCCACCACACCGCCGGAACCAAGTAATCGGCACCCTGATGCGGGGTGTGGTGGTGCGGCGGCCCGGCGTTTAATATGTTTAAGTTGGCAACGTCATTTAACATGCTCCGAGCATGCAATTCACCCGCGGCGACGCGGATTGGACATGTCCTGCAAAGGACCGCCCGATGTTTAACCATAAATGCGGCAGACGGCATGCTGGGGGCCATTCATTCGCGGGAATATATTAACTTCCCCTCACATTGAATTGGGTTATTCTCCAAAAATTTCCCCATGTCCCAAGAGATTTTGAATGCAACCCAAGCTCTCTACCGTCAACGTCACATGGGCGAGAACGATCCAACCACCAGGCACAGAGCCGATCTCATACCCCATTCCGCATCGGAGGGGGCATCTGCCGCATGACATGGATACCCTCCCCAGCGCGGGGACGAACTCTCACAACAGACGAACAGTAATCAGCAATTGGATGCCGCAGCAAATACCAAGCCCAGCGAATGCTACTACCGACATGCCCGTCATTAGCAGACCGCCGACGTGTCGCCTCACAATAGAGTGCGCCAAGATGGACGGAGCAAGGGTCGACAGCTGTATTTTCCTGCACGCAGAACCAGAGTCGTCCTCGCCGCGGGTCATGAGATCATAAGACAACTGCAATTCCCGTCTCTGCCGGATGGACGGCCAGTCTCCTCCCTCGGCATCTTGGCTGGACTGTCAGCGGGGTTCGAACAAATTGGACACGGCGGATCGTCCTTGCAGCAGGCGGGGGAAGACCTCATTCTCATAGAGTCTCTCAAGGTTCGACGGCGAGTATAAGTGTTCCCTTCCCACGCGGAGGGCCCCCCAATTGATCTGACCACCTCGAGAGAGAGTCAGTTCTGCAACCTGCAACCTGCAACTTGCACTTGCACACACAAACACCACCCGCCATGCACTTCTCCAAGCTCGCAGCTCTAGTTGCGGCAACGGGCCTCGTCAGCGCGCAGGAAGCCGGGCCAAGGCGCTCCCCCGAGTGGGAAGCAGCCTACGCCAAAGCCGAGGCGGCCCTCCCGCGGCTCTCACAGAGCGAAAAGATCGGCATCGTCTCGGGCGTCGGCTGGGGCAACGGGCCCTGCGTGGGCAACACCAGCCCGGCGTCCTCCATCAACTACCCGCAGCTCTGCCTGCAGGACGGTCCACTCGGCGTGCGCTACGCCGAGAGCGTCACGGCCTTCACGCCGGGGATCCAGGCCGCGTCGACGTGGGACGTCGAGCTCATCCGGCAGCGCGGCGCGTACAAGGCGGCCGAGGCGAGGGGCGTCGGCGTGCACGTCATGCTCGGCCCCGCGTGCGGCGCGCTCGGCAAGATCCCCGCGGCGGGACGCAACTGGGAAGGCTTCGGGCCGGACCCGTACCTCATGGGCGTCGCGACGCACGCGACCATCGAGGGGATGCAGTCCGCGGGCGTGCAGGCGACTGCGAAGCACTACATTGTCAACGAGCAGGAGGTCAGCCGCGAGACGATCAGCAGCAACGTCGACGACCGGACGATGCACGAGCTGTACCTGTGGCCGTTCGCCGAGGCCGTCAAGGCCAACGTCGCGTCCGTCATGTGCTCGTACAACAAGGTCAACGGGACGTGGGCGTGCGAAAACGACGCCGTCATGAACAAGCTGCTCAAGCAGGAGCTCGGGTTCCCGGGGTACGTGATGACGGACTGGGCCGCGTCTACGGGCACGGCCAGCGGCGCGAACAGCGGGCTCGACATGATGATGCCTGGTAGCGACTTCAACGGCGGCACGGTGCTCTGGGGCCCCCAGCTGCAGAGCGCCGTCGACAACGGCCAGGTCGCGCAGTCGAGGGTGGATGACGCAGTCCGCCGCATCCTCGCGGCGTGGTACCTCCTCGGCCAGGACCAGGGATACCCGGCCGTCAACTTCGCGGCCAACGTCCAGGGAAACCACAAGGAGAACGTGCGCGCGGTCGCCCGAGACGGCATCGTGCTGCTCAAGAACGACGGCGCGGTGCTGCCCCTGAAGGCGCCGGGCAAAATCGCCGTCATCGGGTCCTCGTCCGTCAACAACCCGCAGGGCATCAACGCATGCGTCGACCGCGGCTGCAACGTCGGGTCGCTGGGGATGGGCTGGGGCTCCGGGACGGTCGAGTACCCGTACGTCGTGGCGCCGCTCGACGCCATCAAGGAGAGGGCGGCGCAGGATGGCACGGAGGTTGCCACCAGCAGCACCGACGACGCGACCCAGGGCGCGGCCGCAGCCGGCGGAGCAGACGCTGCGTTCGTCTTCATCACATCCGACTCGGGCGAGGGTTACATCACCGTCGACGGGAACCAGGGCGACCGCAACAACCTCGACCCGTGGCACAACGGCAACGAGCTCGTCCGCGCCGTGGCTGCCGCGAACCAGAACGTCGTGGTGGTGGTGCACAGCACAGGGCCCATCATCCTCGAGAGCATTCTGGCGCAGCCCGGCGTCAAGGCCGTCGTGTGGGCGGGTCTGCCGTCGCAGGAGAACGGCAACGCTCTCGTGGACATCCTCTGGGGCGCAACAAACCCCAACGGAAAGCTGCCCTACACCATTGGCAAGGCGGCAGGCGACTACGGCACTGCCGTGTCGAGGGGAAGCGAGGACAACTTCTCCGAGGGTCTGTACATTGACTACCGCCACTTTGACCAGGCCAACATTGAGCCGCGATTTGAGTTTGGCTTCGGACTATGTAAGTCGAGGCGCATCCCATTTGAGAGCGTGGAGAGCATCGCTGACATTGGGGGAACAGCTTACACGAACTACACATACTCGGGCATCAGCGTCACCTCGACAGCCTCGTCCGGGCCTGCGGTGGGCGACGTCGTCCCCGGCGGGCGCGCTGACCTCTTCGAAGAGGTGGCCACCGTGACGGCGACGGTGACAAACAGCGGAGCCGTGGACGGAGCCGAGGTCGCGCAGCTCTACGTGACACTGCCGTCCGGCGCGCCGGCGGCACCGCCGAAGCAGCTGCGCGGGTTCCAGAAGCTGAAGCTCGCGGCAGGCGAGTCCGGCACGGCGACGTTCATCCTCCGGCGTAAGGACCTGAGCTACTGGGACACGCGAAGCCAGAACTGGATCGTGCCGGCTGGGACGTTTGGCGTCAAGATCGCGGCGTCGAGCAGGGACATCCGGCTGGAGGACACCTTGGTTGTGTCATAGTTTCGAGAGTGGTAAGCAGTTTTGGTAGAAAACAAACAAAAATAGGCATGGAAAAGTTGAGATTGCAATGTTGCAATTCTCCGTATCACGAATGCAATAAAATCATGGCATTATGAGATGGTGGCCGTTCCCTTTGCTGCGAGACCCAAGGAAATGCTCCGCGCGTCGGACCGGATGGCACGGTGGTGAACTTGGCGGAGGACGCGATCTGCCAGGACGATTTCTGGGCACCGAGGCCGTGATTCCGGACGTGGAGTTTGGGCTTCGGGAATGTGGGCGATGGCGTTCCCGTCCCGTCGCGGCGGCGGCGGAGTGTGGCGGGATCCCCAGCAAATGCGACCATGTTCCCTGCTTCATTCTTTGGCAGGAAATCCATCTTCATATCCGAGCAACCTAAAAATTGTTTCAATGGGTTTCTGGAAGGAAGCGGGGACGGCTCATTTGAAAGATCGGACCAGCCTCATGCTGGTCATGACTTATGATGCCGGTAAGCATATCGCGAATGGGACTGCCGTGGCCGTCTTGGCGGGTTGGGCCGTGGAGAAGCGAAGCGAGGGCGTAGGGCATCGTGGTTCGTTTGTTTCCCTGGTGGATTGGACATTGCGTTCATGTTTGCGACAGCGGTGGCTTGGATGCGTCTGAGTTGAGGCCGTGAAAGCTGGGATGAAAGGCTAGAGACGGGCGGAATCGGCAGATGCGAGCCGGGTGTGGGTGATGACGATCAGATCAGGGCACCGCGCGAACTGGTGCCTCTTGAAGGTTGAGACCGAGCCTCATTTTGTGACGACATTTTCAGGCGGGTTGGGGTTGGTCGTCGCTGCGCTTCATCAGCCTTGAATATGGATCCCAGTGACGATGATGTTGGTGATGTTGATGTTGACAGAAAGACGGCAAGCGACACGCAAGCCGTGGCAGTCCCGGTGGATTACTCCGTAGAAACCACCTAATGCCACCGTTGGTAGGCCGGACTCGCCGACTACCTTCACTAACTGTAACGCCGATGCCGCCGACGCTGGAGCGGTGGGGTCGACCAGGGTGGGGCTTAGTGCACCGCCTCCCCCGAACGCTCCCCAAGCCTCACCACCCGTTGAGGAAATCGAATCTCGCATTCCCCCCGCCGAGTTCGCCCAACGCCCATTCATCACCCTGGCACTTCTTCAAAAGCACTGCTGCAGCTGCGGCAGCGGGCAGCCACAGCGGCCGGGGGGGCCATCTCCCGCCCCTTGCCCCCCCGTTGTCTCTCTCGTCTCTGCCTTACGAGGTTCGATGAATGGACGGGGGACGATGGTTGGACGGGTGCTCTGTCGCTGTCAACTGCACGAACCTCTAGCTGCCGTTTGGGGGGGGAACAAACTGTGTAACCATGACGTGCAGCCAACACCACGCGCAAACAGGACGTCTTTGCAGAATCAGGACAGAGCCCTCGTGACTGCTCAACATTGGCCACTCGGTATCGTAACCGTCTCTTGTCTCGGTTCTTGTGCTGCATGCTTCCCTTAACTCCAGGCGTTCCCGAGGAGACCTGCGAACCGCTAATACCAGAGCGTGACATCCAACTTAAGCGTACCAGCGCCTGTCCCGATGACACTGTGGGGATGTGGTGCCGCCCCCGGTGAAGGGATGGACGTTGGTCCCCCAAAGACGACGGAACCTTGCTCCCTTGCAAGTTGTATGCCGCAGCGCAAGGTAGGGTACGCAATACGCCGAGCCTCCGCCCCAGCGCCGCCCGGGATCCATCGTCCTCGAAGCTTTGCGTGCCCATCCGTGCAAGATTTGGCCTGCGCTGGGTTGATGGACATGCAATACTTAAGTTGATCGTTGCCCCTTACCTTGGTCTTGTTTCTATCTTTCTCGTTTCACAGCAACTTGCAACAAAACAAGATACCCCATTGTGACCTTCACCTCGTCGAAACAACACATACAACCTCAACCTCCACCCACTTACACACTTACACCACACCACACACACACACACACACACACACCCTACATGTCAGCCAACGACTACTACGGCGGCTCCCGCCGCAACAGCCACACCCCAGGCTCGCGCTCCTCAAAGACCTACCTCTCGACCCCGCTCGTGGACCAAGCAGGCTACTACCCCGAGCTCGACGTCCCCCTCGGCGAACGCCCCCGCTCCGCCATGGCCAACCGCTCAAAATTCGGTAACGGCTACCATTCCCGCTCCCGCAGCACCGGCGGCGGTCCCCCGGGCTCCGACGCCCAGCTCGGCACCGGCAAGGAGGGCGAGCGCGGCCTCCTCTCCACCATCGGAGGCGGCGCCGCCGGCGGGTTCGCGGGCAAGAAGCTCCTCGGCGGCGGCAAGCTGGGCACCGCCGCCGGCGCTCTCGGAGGCGCCGTCATCGCGAACAAGATCGAGCACCGCATCTCCGGGAGCCACCACCACAGCAGCAGCCACAGCAGCAGCCATCACCACTCGCACTCATACGGCGGCGGCCACCACTACGGCGCTCCCCCTCCTCCTCCCCCGCCGCCTCCTTACCACGCCCACCACCACCACCACCATCACGGCCCGCCGCCGCCCCCTCCTCCTCACTACGGCCCTCCTCACCACGGACACCATCACCATGGCGGCCCACCACCGCATCACGGTGGCCACCAAAGCTCCGGTGGCTTCGGCGGGATGCTTGGCAATTTGATGCACAGGGGACACAATGAGCCTCCCCACCACGGCGGCCACCATGGCCAACACGGGGGTCATCACGGAGATGGTCACCACGGAGGTCACCATGGAGGTCATGGCTGGTAAGCGGCAGCCCTCCATATAAGTGTTTTCATAATGAATGGCGTTTGGAATGGTTTGATTCATGAACTTGTATAACTATGATGGGATGAGAACGGTTTAAACCATATATACCTGTACGGATTTTGATGCCAGTAAATCGAGAACAGCTTAGAATAAAGCTTGAATGCGTCATAAACGCCTGTAAAATCAGAATTTGGATACCAGTATATTTTCAGCTCGCTTGAACTGTGAAATTTGGTCGCCCCGTGTTCGCGTGGACACGCTGATGAGATGTGAATGCAGCCGTGGCCATGCGATGCAATTAGATCCTAATAAAAAACTCCCAAGACTGGCGCCGTGGCGGCGCGTGACATGACATGCTATGCTCCCATATAGACTCACTCCTTGTGCGAGGATGAGTAATGACGAAGAAAAATGCCTTGGTAACGAAGTAGCCTACCCCATCCATGACTGCGCCCCCGTATGCAGCTATGTACTGTACGTATCCAAACGAAGAAAAGTCGTCATCATCATCCGCTCTAGACTGTTCACGAGGTGGCCTACACCATGACAGCTAGGGGTTCCATGCAATCGAAACAGGGGATGGTCGCCGGTAGACCAACAGAACACGAACATAAAAAGTACTCAGACACCGACCGCACCTTCTGGTCTGTTTCTTGACGGGATCTGGATCTCGCCCTCATCGTCATCCGAGCTATCGCCAGCCTGGGCAGCCTGGTCAATCATGCGCTCGATATCGGCGTCTGCTAGCCGCTGTCGCGGCCGGGAGGTACTGCCTAGTGCTGCGGGCAGTGACAGTTGTGGACGCAAGGTGCTGCCCGCAGAGAAGCTGGCGCTGCCATTGATTCGCCTCCTCATGGGGCCCCGAGACTGAGGAGAGTCCATGTCGACATCCATATCGCTTACTGTGGTCATGCCACTGGGGCTCTTTTCAAAACCTACGCGTTTTTGTTGCACTGGGCGTTGTGAAGGCAGGCTCTTGCGTGGTTGGGAGCCGGGTAATGCGTGGCGGCCGGGCAGGGCCGAGGCCACGGACTGTGAGTAGTTGTGCTTCATGTTGGCCGAGTTTCCGGGGCTGCTCATGAAGATGAGAGACTCGATGGCATCCTGCTCTCTAACGTTTTGATGGGGTGAGAAGAGGATAGGGTCGATGAGTGGTGTCCTTCCTAACCTCTGATTTGGCGTCGCGCCCAGGTTTTGCTGGCCCGGCGTGTGGGGTGACGCGCTGTGGGAGTGCGAGAGGAGGGTTGGAGTATAGCGTGGATTTGAATTACGACGAGGATTTTGAGAAGCCATAGATCGCGCCGGTTGGATCGGTGCGGGAGGAGCAAGCGTTGGACCATTCTGGACAGGAGCTGGAGGCGAGGCCGAGGTGTGGTTGGATCTTTGCCCTTCTTTCCAGAAGGATTCATACGTAGCAGGACTTGGGCCAGAGCTTGCCGTCGTGGCGGCACTGGCAGGTGCGTAGCGGGCCATGTTGGCGCGAGGGCTGGCCGAAGACTCTTGACGACCATGTAATGTGGAATTGCTCGAGGTGGGCGAGGCGGCCTGGGAGACCATGTACTCGACCTCGTCTATCGAGCGAGATTGCCAGCCATGGTTCACCTTGTGCATGGCGTATGAGAGACGCGTCTTCAGGTCGCTCGACCACTGCGAAGCGTTAGCTACATTGGGTTTCTGGTTGTATGTGATGCTGGGTAAACTTACATCGCCAATACTACTGGCAGTCGTCGAGGCCGTGCTTACGGTGCTCGTGTTCCTGGAATGACCTATACGGACGGGAGAGGTGTCTTCCTTGACCATGCCGTCGGCCATGCGTTTCCGCGATGTTGCGGTAGCGTCATTTTCAAGCAGCTTGTCCTGGGCGGCGGCGATATGGGACAGCTGGAGCAGCTGGGATTCCTGGCTGGAATTATGGCCGTTGGTATTCGCGCCTGGCATATCACCTTGGCTCGCTGGCGGGGTAAACACGGTGTCGGACTGGGCGGACGGGTTTGAATCTTGCGAATGGGCAGAGGGGACCGGTCGGGGCCCAGATTGATAGTCCTGGGAGGACGCGACGGAAGCAATTGGTGTCTTTGTTGCGGGGTGGACCTCTAGTGTGTGCGAGGTGTAGGGTGGTCGGGAGACGGGGATCTCTGGTTGTTGGTGTTGTGGGTGATTGCGGTGGATATGGCTGTGGTTGTGGTGGTGGTTCGCAGTCGCGTCGCCCGAGGTTGATTTGGCGGCGTCGGTGGGAAGCGCGTCGGTCGGTTTGGTCTGCAGGCGGGCGGTCTCTGGCAGTGCATGGCGAGCAGCTTTGTCTGGTAATGATCTCGCGTCGGACACGGCTGGGCCTGGGTGCATTTTGAAATGTTCTCGGTCGGAGTCGAGCAGGTGTCCCAGCCGGGGAGGAATCGAGGCAGAGTCCATGGCGGGCAGGGCAGACTGGACATGCGCCGCCGGATTATGTTGTGTCGTTGCAATAATAGCAGTCGTCGGCAGACGCGACTAGAGCAGACGTGTCGGCGGCGGGTGGCAGCGCCGGTAATGGGAAGCTGGAGACGGCAGCGAGGCCGGGGCGGACGTGAGAGCTGCACGAGACGGAGAGGTGCGGTAGATTGAGGAGGAGGAAGAGAAGAGGAGACGGAGGCCGGGTGGTTGCGACGATGCGGGTGTGCGATGTGTGGAAGTGTCGGTGGGCTGTGGTTGCATACGCGGACGACACTAAGCCGTGGGAGGTCGAAGCCAGTCACACACACACACCAGCGACCACACACATACACTGCCCAGGTGCCTGTATTGCCGCCGCAGTGATTATTATCGCGGGTGGGAGTACAGAGTACCAACTAACTAGTCAGTCACTCAGGGCACCCTCGCTTCAGTTATCAGGTGCCTAGACAGGCTGGTCCAGTGATGGTGGTACGGAAGCGCGGGGGAGGCAATTGGGTAGGTAGGTCCACGGTAGGTTCGACAGGGGGGGAGAGCGGTTTACGCGGTCTTCCCATTCACTCAAGGTGCTGTGTCGCGTTTTTCTGCCCACAGGCGTGCTTTGTGTCGCCTGTGTCTCTCGGCTTTCCATTCCATCTCAGCAAGGTACCTTACCTACATACCTACGCAGTACGGTACAGCGGGGTCCCCACCTTGGGCCCCTACTCTACAATGAACAATGGACGGCCAGCTGCTTCTTCTGGCAGCGACCGACGACCCCTACTTCCACTCAATCTGCTAACGCTGTGTGGTTCGCTAAAGACCCCGTGGATAGGAAAAAAAAGGCGGGAGAGCCCCAGCCACGTCAATCACTCTGCTGGGGGAATCCTCGGTCGGGGAGGGGCTCTCTTCATTTACTCGGTATCAACAACAAACAATCATTGATGAGGAGGAGGAGGTGAGGCGACATAAGGAACTGCACGCCGGAAACACGCGGTAAGATGGACTCGGGAGGCTGATGTCAGAGGAAGAAACCTGACACCCGCAGACCAGCTTTGCTGCTGCGTAAGACAGACGCTCGACATCTGTTGGTACAGTACCTCCCTCAAACTAAAAAAGAAGGCAACAGAAAAAAAAAAAAAGTCGCATCTGCACTGCGGCCCTGCGACACGCCCGGCTGCCGCTCGGCCTGACTCAGCAGGTCAAAGACACGAAGTCACGTGAAATACGTACCCTCCCATCACGAACATGTACCTCGGTATCTTTGCCCTTCCTGACTCGACGGCGCCCCTACGCCCAACACTTCGGCTACCTGTCACCGCTGCTGCCCACCAGGTTATGTACGACAACGATCATGTTTACTTTTCCCGCCATCGACTGCTGTTCCTGGTCTCCAGAGTCGCCATGATTGGATCAACTCACAAGAATCCCTGGATATCATCCGACCGGCCGTGCGTCTAGCCTTCTAGAATGAAGCCATCGCGAACTGCCCCGTGTTGCTGCCCAAGGCCTGCCTGCTTGCTGGGCATGTTAAGACCAATCCTTCCAGCACTGTCGTACAAATCTGGGCAAAAACTGCACCCCGCTATCCGCACCCGCACCCGCACCCGCATGTCTCATGTCTCATGTCTTGTCTATTGTTCGTCTATCATTGACCCGCTACTCCTGATTTCCATGCAATCAACCGTCGCCACCCTCTAACAATGCCTTGTTCTGGGCCGTCATGACACGCTGAGGAATGTCGCCTCATGCCAGAATCAAATAGACGTCTCATCTATCAAACGTTCTGGTCCACCCGTCTATCCCTCTGTCCATCATTATTCGGTATCAAGCCACTACCAGCTTGCCCTTAGCCACAGGCGGGCTCATCAGCCGTGACAGCATGTCCGTGGGCACCTCCGTCTAGAATCACCGCTTCGTTGTCGTTGAAATCGTCTTGCACTCTCCTCCACTGTGTCTTTCTATCCTTCCGTCCCTCGAGCTGGCTGCCCTTGCCCTTGGCATCCCACACAGGTTTGATCAGCGCCCCGAGCAAAGGATTGTGGCTGAATGCACCACCTCCTCCGCCTTGCCGCTGTCCGATGCCTGCATTCTCGTCTACATCCTCGTGGACAATAACGTCCTCTTCATCCGGCGTCGTTGGCCGTTCTACCGCCGCCATCTTTCTGACCACCTTGCCCTTAACCACGTCGATGCTGACGACTTGCCGGCGCTTCTCATACTCCGGCCTGGCGTTCCATTCAATTTCCCGCAAAACCTTCTGTTGCCGCTTGAGCTCCCGCGCCCTCTCCTCCGGCGTCGACCAGATGTTGCCTCCTGCGCCGGCCATAGCACCCGAAACGTCAAAGTCTGCTGCCTCGTCTCTGACAGTCGTTCTCCGCGCATTCTGGGCCTGGAAGTTCAACAGCTTATCGCGGTGCTCCCGCGCCTTGGCTTCCGCCTCGGACATTTTGTTCTGGCTGAACGGCGCCGGCTTCTTGCTGACTTCGGGACGTTTGTGAGCCTCGCGGTCCGCCGCCATGCGCTCCCGACCTCTCTCGGCCTTGAGCTCCTTGATCATGCCTTGCACATCCTCTGACGACAACAGAGGTGCGCCGCAGTAGGTGCATGGTCCTAGCCCTTCCTTGACGCAAATAACCTTGCCACAGGACAGGCAGTTGGGGGCGGCAGTCTGGAGCGGATGTCTGGTAGCCACACAGTTGCATCTCCTGGCTTTCGGGTCATCACCCAGGGAAGGATTCGTTGTGATTTCCAGAGAGCGAATTGCTGCGTCCAGGTCGTTCAGGGCCGTCGACGCGCCGGCCATGGGGGTCCCGCCAGCAATCGAGATCTTTGTTGTGGTTTGTTTTGTCGACGGCTTCGGTGTCGAAGATCGTGACACAGGATTTGACTTTGGCTTCGCTTTGACGTCAGATATCAGGTATCCCCCGGCAGTCCTTTGCTGTTGTGGAGGCGGAGTTGCGCTCTTCTGCGGTTGTTGCTTGAAGCTTGCTGATGCGCTGCCGCTCCCCTCTCCAGCTTGGTTGGACTTCTTGCCGCCGTAATAGTCTTCTTCTAAACCCTTCTTCGTGTAGCTAGTGCCGGCGAGCGGTGGGAAAGCCTCAACCTTTCTTGCGACTGGCGTGTGGATGTTCGGCTGTTTCTTCTTCTTCTTCGGTCCAGACGTCCTTGGCGCTGGTTCGGCAGGGCCAGAGCTGTTCGATGCGGCCGCGGGTGGGGATTCTTTCTTCGTGTCTTTTCGCCTAGAATTGAACGAGGAAATGAACTCGACAGCTTGCGGTGAGTCGCCCAGCAGGTCGTTGAAATGCGCCGCGGCCTCGGCCTTGGATAAGGTGGACGCATAGTCGAGCATCTGCTTCAGCTCATCCTCCGGCAGAGGCAAAAGCCGTGAGAGCTGGGCTATCGACATTTCGGCGGTCGTAATTGTGTCGCGGCGGCCGTCGAGGTGGTCTGTCGGGGAGGTGATGTCGTGGGATGTGATGTCTGTCGCAGCAATCAAAGTGGTGATGAAATGAAAGAGACCCCAGGGAGCTGAATCTGACTGGCGGGGCTTTTTTTCTGGTCTAGGTGCTCCCGGAGCTAGCGCCACAGCTCCCCCGCGATGACAACACTACAAGTCTAGTGGGGTCACCACCACTGTGGCTAGCCCACCCCGCCAAAGCTTCGGCGAATGACTCTTCGGCGTGTCATTGCTGGTTTTGCTGTCTCGGTTTTAACTTGCTGGCGGCGGGCTTGATTTTGGGCAGGAAAAACACAGGAAATTGATTTTAAAGGTTGCCTGAAGCCTCACTCAGTCCTACATAGCGACAATATTTAGAGCACGTCAGGCTGCCAGCACTATTTAACTCATCGGGCGAGATAAGCTCTGCAATTGGACCTGCCAGCCACAGCTTTCACAGGCGAAGTAGGTTGCGTCGTCTGAACTCGCGAGCAGATGGACAGCCCAACTTAAACTGGGAAACCAGCTAGGAAAGGTGGTCGCTCTAGTAGAGAAATAATGAGTGGTCTGTAGACAAACCGCCCGCGATAATACCGCGCGACGACTCACAAAGTCTGTCTACGATGTAGATCCCGTCTTTCGCTTACCAGTGCAGGATTTTAGCCCAATGGCTTGGCCCTTGGACATAAGACCATGGTCTCTGGCATTCACGACGTATGGCGAGTCGTAACTCATGTCGGTGGACGTTTGATGTGCTACTGCTGTATGCCGGGGAATGCCGTGTACCGGGAGGTTCCAGTCGGAGACGGACGGAACCCCGGCTGCAAGGGGCGGCCCGAGAGACGGGCCATGAGGTCATGGACACGGCGCCGGTAGCGGAGATTCACACAATCTCTTGGAGAAGGAGGATTTGAGTGTCTGCTTGCAGGTAGCATACGCGGGTGAGACATTGGCTGAATTCTTCACTGGCAGTGGTTGCATCTGACAATCGGAAATCGAGGCCGTCGGAGACGGGGAAGACTTCACATGAAGCAAGCCGGTTCTCGTCGACAGTGTAACATGTTCTCCGACGCATGCTGGGACATCCCGGGACAGGTGGCAGACATGAGGCCAGCTTGCGTCGATCCGTCCACCGAGGTCAATTGGAGATTGGAGTAGCTGGGCTGTCCAGTTGCTGCTGTTGTGGTTGACCTCGGGTCGAGGGAACGCCATGTTTGGGGGCTGGCTATCAAGATGCAGCTGCAGCACCAGTAGTTGGGCACGTGCTCGTGATCGCGCATCCCTCCATCCGACGGTTCCTTTGCATCATCTCTGGATAACCTGGGTGCCGGCGAATAGTCGGGGATCATATGTCGGGGAACAAGCAGAGCAAGATGATGGACGCCGGCTCTTTGGGAGAATTGGGGGAGGTGATGGCGGTGGTAGAGGCAAGGAAGTTGAGGAAAAAGAACGTACCATCTCCGGCGTTTCCCCGGGGTGTTCCGGCACCCCGTGACGCTAGCCCCACATCGGGGTTAGATCCACTCATTACCTCAGCATTGTTGGCCAGCGAGGTTTCCGCATTCCCAGCTTGTTGCTCCACAACAAGTCAACAACCACTGAGCTGCGTCCAGTGGAACTGGCTGCCCGGCGGCACCGTCCCATCTTTTTTTGCGCCCACCACACAAGCAACCAAGCCGCATCTTCCAGTCCCAGTGTGGTGTGTGGTGTCCAGTCCAGTCCCTCGCCGTGCCAACTTATTTCGCGCGCCTCTAATTTTTTAACCTCTCCTCTGTCTTCCCTTCCTTTCCCTCCCATCCATCTACCAATTGTACCATCTACCCAACACCTCCCCCTCCGTCGCAAACATGTCTTTCGTCCAGCGCCGCATGTTCTCCGCTTCGGCGAGAAACGTAAGCACCGCCCAATCTTTTTCTTTATGCTGGGACACACATAGCTCCGCTGCATCCACCAAGGTGCCAGCTTGCCTCTCACTCCAAACTCCGAAAAGCCGACCTCGGGGCGCGGCATAGAGGGAGACAGCTTGAAGCTTCGTGAACCACTCACTGCCTGGTCCACAAACGTGCCTCCAGGAACACACCAAGCATAGACTCAATGGCTGACATGATGCCTCCAAACAGCTCTCCAAGGTCACCGTCCTCGGTGCCGCTGGCGGTATTGGCCAGCCCCTCTCCCTGCTCATGAAGCTCAACCCCAGAGTCACCGAGCTTGCCCTCTACGACATCCGCGGAGGACCTGGTACGATATCTTCCTCCTCAGCCTCGTTGCTTCCGCGTCCAATTGACTAACTCTCGCTCTCCCTCAGGTGTCGCCGCTGACATCTCCCACGTCAACACCAAGTCCAACGTCAAGGGCTACGACCCCACCGCCACCGGTCTCGCCAGCGCCCTCAAGGGCTCCGAGATCGTCCTCATCCCCGCCGGTGTCCCCCGCAAGCCCGGCATGACCCGTGACGACCTCTTCAACACCAACGCCTCCATCGTCCGTGACCTCGCCAAGGCCTGCGCCGAGTCCTGCCCCGACGCCAACATCCTCGTCATCTCCAACCCCGTCAACTCCACCGTCCCCATCGTCTCCGAGGTCTTCAAGGCCCGCGGCGTCTACAACCCCAAGCGCCTCTTCGGTGTCACCACCCTCGACGTCGTCCGCGCCTCCCGCTTCGTCTCCGAGATCAAGGGCTCCGACCCCAAGGACGAGAACATCACCGTCGTCGGCGGCCACTCCGGCGTCACTATCGTCCCCCTCTTCTCCCAGAGCAACCACCCCGACCTGAGCTCCAACGCCGAGCTCGTCAACCGCGTCCAGTTCGGCGGTGACGAGGTCGTCAAGGCCAAGGACGGTGCCGGCTCCGCCACCCTCTCCATGGCCTTCGCCGGTGCCCGCATGGCCGAGTCCCTCCTCCGCGCCGCCCAGGGCGAGAAGGGCGTCGTCGAGCCCACCTTTGTCGACTCTCCCCTCTACAAGGACCAGGGCATCGACTTCTTCTCCTCCAAGGTCGAGCTCGGCCCCAACGGTGTCGAGAAGATCCTGCCCCTCGGCAAGGTCGACGCCGCCGAGGAGAAGCTCCTCGAGGCCTGCTTCGCCGACCTCAAGAAGAACATCGCCAAGGGTGTCGCCTTCGTCGCCCAGAACCCCCCCAAATAAATTTGTCTTGTTTTGACCAAAGACCAAAACAAAACATAAAAATGGGGACAGAGATGTTGTTGTAGTAGATGGATACACATGGTTGAGTAGGGTTGAAAAATTCAGCTTTCGGCCAGTTCTTGTCCCGACGAAGAAGTTCCAATTGCGTTCGTTGGGATGGTGTACGGCTGGGATAAGGGTAAAGATGGAGGCGCAAAAGTCGTTTCCAAATCCGTGGCATCGCCTTTAGGCCTGCCTACTGTACCATACAATTTTAAACATGCTTGACTTCATGACTACCCAACGTGTCCCTCCAGATGGTTCGCAATATGACGTGCTTGTGTTACGTTCAATCTCATTACCATCGCCAAGTTCAAAATCCCCTGCCAGAATTTCACCACATCTTGCTACACTCATGTCTATTTTCAGGAGGACAACATCGCTTATGAGATCTAGGCCTGGTCCAACCCTCCGACGTATGTCCCTCGTCTCATTAACAAGAATCGTTGCAACGAAGGCCCTTACTGGTTGCTGGGAGTCTTTGCCGGTGGCTTCGAAACGGGATCATTATCCTGCCACTCATCATGTCCCAGGGGTATATTTGGAACAGAGGGACAGAGACGAAGAGGGACAGAGATAGTAGTAGAGATAGAGACGGAGCGGGATGGAGACAGCTCAAGTACGGGGAGGAACGTGTGGTTTTACTTGTACGAGATTGAAGCGCATTACGTGTCATACGTGTGAATTCATGACTTTATATGCTGATGTCATCTCCCTATCATACAACGTCCATACATCTCGCTATCTAGACACCACCTTTTTTCTTCTAATTGACACGCGAGTACTGGTCTAATCTATCGTCGGCCCTGTCTCCAGGCCTCGAGTTGTTGACGGCGCTCCTCAACCTTGCGCTCGAACTCGGCCACCTTCTCCAGGCGCTTCTGCTCCTCCTCCTCGTCCTTCTTCTTCTGTTCGGCCTCCTTGCGGATTCTCTCACGCTCGAGCTGCTCCGGTCGGCGGGCAGCGATGTCACGGGGACGGTAGTCGGAGAAGAGGCGCTTGAGGACGACCTCGATGATCCAGCAAGCGGCATAGTCCAGAACCATAACGCCAGTCATGGTGGTCTTGAACTCCTCAGTGAAGGGCACAAGCTTCATCTGCTCGTTGATTTCGGGAATGAATTCCATCGAGCAGGAGAAGGCCAGGGCCGAAACACCGACAATGCCGTAGAACATACCCTTGTTCTCGCGAAGAGACTCACGGAAGGGGCGTCCCTGGTAGTTGATGGCGAAGGTGCTGATTTGCTGGATGAGCTGGAGCAGGTACACAGCGCTGTTCAACAGACTGGGAGCGAACTCGGCCTCAAGGTCAACGTCACCGGAGCGACTGATTTTTGTTAGTTACTGTTCTCCTACGCTAAGACATGAAAACTTACGGCTCAAGCTTGTCACAGAAGCGGGCAATGTAGATGAGAGTTACAACGTGGACAGCAAACTGTCCCAGGATAGATCCGATGATGTAGAAGTTGAAGATATTGGGCTGAGGACGCTCCTTGGATAGACCCTCAACAACACGGGCGCGAGAGATAGACAGGAAGCACACACTCATCAAGATACCGCTGATAGTGTACTGGCCATCACCAAACTTGATACCCTCGAGGTAGAGGACACTGAGACTGTAGGCACTGATGAGGCAGTTGAGGGCGAGAATCTTGTACGTCTGGATGGTTGCGACGAGAGTGCAGCGACCCTGGCGGATGATGTTGGGAACGGCAATGACGTTACGAAGCTTGCTGGTGAAGGGAGCTGCCACGGAAGCGTCGCCGAGCTTGAGGGTGGGAGGCTCATCGTCTCCGCCCATCTCACTCTCCATCATCTGGGAAGTCATCTTATCGGCAAAGCTAGCGGCCTTGGCTTGAGCCTGCGCCTGACGAGCAGCCTTGGGGTCCTGATTGTTCAAAAGTTGCTGGGCACCCGGAGAGGTGACGGTCTCGATGGCGGAAACGCCGTTGGTCTTCATCCACTCCTCGGGGCTAACGTTCTTCCTCTTAGCTTCGCGCTCGACAGCCTTGCTGAAGTGAGGGTTGCTAGGTCCAGGGGGGTAGAGATGGGCAATCATGACGGGAACAGGAGGAGCCGGCTGGTTGAAGCGCTTCATGAGGTCAACCTGCTTCTGGTAGATCTCCTTCATCTTCGTGTTGCGAGAATGCTCGGCAATGCGGGTGAGGTCCTCAGGAGTGCCGTTAAGAAGAGCGATACCAATATGAGCCTGCTTGAGAGCGCCAACGTCGTTGGTTCCGTCACCAGCCATCAAAGTGTAGTATCCCATGTCACGGAGGCCAACCAGGATATCTTCCTTTTGCTTGGGAGAGACACGCGCATAGACCCAGGTATGGCGCAGAATCTCGTACCAGCCGACTTGGTCCTTGAACTTGGCGAGGGCGTAACCTGTGACACAGAGGTCGTAGGACTCGAGGATCTTCTTGTCGATAGGCTTGGACGGGTCAACCGGGATGCTGATCTTCTCATCAACGCTATGCCAGATGAGCTTATCGCCATCGGCGTTGTCCTCGGGGGCATCCAAAATCAAAACATCGCGGTCGACAATCTCTACGTCTCTGGCGACGTAAACGGCGGTAAGCGGGTTGTCTCCGGTAATCATAACAACGCGGTGGCTGCTCTCGTTGAGCATCTGCACAGCCTGCTTGGCATCATCCTTCAGGGGGCAAGAAAGAACCAAGAATCCAGCAAAAGTAAGTCCAGACTCGACGTTCTCACGCTTCAGGTCGTTGATCTTGCTGGCTCCCAACTCGTTATCAACGGTAAGCTGCTTGTAGGCAAGCGCGAGGACGCGGGAACCACGGCGAGTAAAGTACTTGAAGGTCTCCTCGTAGTCGGCGGGAACAGTAGTCAGTCTTCTCTGGATGGTCTCGGGGGCGCCCTTGACAGCGACGAAAGTACCACGGATACGATTGCCCTGCTTATCCGCACCGTTGACGGTAGCGACTGAGGCCTGTCGCTTGAGAGCCGAGGAAAACTGGAAGCGGCGCTTGATCTGAACAGTTCCGCTGACACCAGTAGTAGCGGCAGTAGTGGGCTTGCTGGCGAGAGTGTCGTTGCGGCCGACAGTCCATCCCAAAGAGGTCAGAGTAGCCTTTTCCATGGGGTCACCAACAACGTCTCCCTCATCAAGCTTGACAAGAGCGTGCGCGGTAGCAAGAACCAGGGTGGTGTCCAGACCGATCTCGTTGACAGGGGTCATGTGGGAGTGGGCGCCATCAGACTCGCGAGGGGTGCTAGTGCCCGAGTGTCCAAGGCCCAGACCAGCAATACCCTCAACAACCAGGTCCTCGCCGGTGAGAGTACCAGTCTTGTCAAAGCAAGCAACATCAATACGTCCGGCGTAGGGAATGCGGAAAGGCTCGGTGCAGAAAATAGCGAACTTGGCGAGGGCAGCCAAACTCGTGTTGACCGCCAGACTAAGCTCCATGGGCAACTCGGGGGGTACGACACTAGTGACGATCAAGACGCAGTCGAGCAGAAGCTTGGAGCGCTTGCGGTCCTTCTTAACACCCTCATCCCAGACATACCAGGAGGCGGCGATCGCAAAAATGAGGAGGAACAAGATGAAAAACAAAGCCTCAACATTGTTGGCAGAGACGCGCTCGGTGGAGTAGATCATGGTGCGAACCAGGCTGCCCTGAGAAGTCTCGAAACCAGTCTTCTGCACGATAGCCATGGCGCCGTTGTCGGGAGGGGGAGGAACGCCAGAGGCAAGCTTGGGCTTCTCCTCATCAGGGTTGCCGTGGGTGATCTGAAGAACCTTGGTACCACCCCAGAGGAAAGCGTTCTTGTCCAGGGCTTCGGGCTCGAGGTTAGCATCGGCAGGGCGAAGCCGAATGGATTCCTTGAGGAGAGGAGTACTCTCGCCGGACAGCATGGCCTCGTTGACAATAGCAGTTCCTTCAACAAGGAGCATATCGCAGGCAACGCCGCTGTCCTCCTTGGTGCGGCCAACGGAAACCAGATCGCCGGGAAGAAGCTTATCACTCTGGATCTCGGTCCACTTGCCCAGACGGTAGACGTAGACATCGTAAGGCTTGATGCTCATTCCACGGAACTCGTTAAGCGTGCGCTGACGCTGCCAGACGACGGTGCTCTCGAAGGCGACAAGCATGAAAAGGGTGAAGAGGGAGTAGTACCAGTACTCATCGAGCATCCACAAGCCGACGCAGAAGATCTGGAAGACGAAGAAGGGGGCGACGGCGTGCTCCTTGAAAAGCTCGGTGAAGGTAGGAACGGGAATATCGAAAGCGTTGGGGCCATAGTGCTCCTCGATCCTCGTCAACTCCTCCTGCGTCGCGATACCCTTGGATTGCTGGTAGCGTGCGATTTTGGGCTTGGGCTCGAGGTCGATGTCGTAGGTGAGGGTTCGGAAGGTCTTCTCTTCGGGAACATAGATGAAGCGTCGCTTCTGGAAGAGGAAAGAGGTGTTGATCTTGCCTCCGACCTACGAAAAGAGCAGCTGTCAGCGACTGCAACGAGAATGCAACACGGCGCAGGGCGTAGCGTCTTACCTTGTCGCGAACCAACTTGCAGATTTCGGCAGACCCGGCATTAGCGACGGGAATGATCTTGATGAGCTCGGCCTCGTCAATTGACTTGGCGCGGGTCGCGGTGAAGAGGGCCTGGAGGTTGACGCTCCAGTGGGTGCTCAACCAGAAGAGGGACTGGAAGGTGACGATGGTGCCGATCCACACAAAGGTCCATTCCTCGGATGCGATGTGCTTCTCGTACAGTTCTTGGGTGAGGTAGTAGCGTAAGAAGATGGGCCAGATAATGGCAAAGGGCCAGACATAGGCGTGGAAGTGCGTTGGCAGGGGCTTCCACAGCTCAGCCAGCTTGATCTGGTTGTTGTCCACGAGGGGCGCCATCGTGAGCGAAAGCGCAACGCGCGGGACCAGATGTCAGGCAAATAGGGAACAAAAGCTCGTGGTCGGTGTCAATCTAGTGTATAGAGGGCATCGAACAAGACGGGGACAAGAGACACCCGACGACGGCAAGGACGAGGACGACGACGAGGGACGAGGTCGGACGGCGGCGGCGGCGGTGGGGTTGGTGATGGAGTAGAGAAACGAGAGGATTTCTGGTTTCTGGTTATCTGTACTTTTTCGCGATGGCGAATTGGGAAGGCCCCTACTGCCCCGGTACCTTCCACCTGTAATAGGCCTACATGGAAGGAGCCAGGGTCCACGCACCTACCCCACGGGCCACTGTGAGTGGCCACATCAGGCCAAAAAGGGCCCTACGCAATCTTTATTACCTACCTGGAAGGAACCTTAGAGTGACGCTACCACAGGTGCCTGCCCCAACGCACCTTTCCAGATTCCGGATTTCTATGATGACTAAGCCGTCATTATCCGATCTCGGTGAGAGCTCCGTGGGGAAGGTGAGGCTATCGCAGCTTCCACATGCTAGCAGTATTTAACAGTGTGTATAAGAGCCGCTTTAAAGCCAGAATAGGTAAGTAAGTACCGATGAGGTGCAACGACAAAATTGGTGACAATCAAGGAGGATGAAGAACAAGGACGAAGGAAGAGGAGGAGGAGGACGACGACGACGACGGAGAACGAGAAGAAAAGACGGCAGAGAGCGCCAACGAAGCAAAACAAAAAATTGAGACAGTAAACACGGCGAGGAAGATATGGACGAAAAAGGACGGTAGAGGAGTAATACAGAGACGGGTGATAGGGTAAGGGGGCGGGGAAGAATAGGGATGAGGAAGGACGACGAGGAAGGACGACGCGGAAATATTATGAGCTGGAAAAAAAGAAAATTGTTTGTTAGGTATGTCTGTCTAGATGTTCTACTCATCATCTTCATCTACCCTTGGATATCATCGCTCTCGTCTCCAAAACGCCTTCCAAATCATTGTATATCGTAACTCGTTTTGACCACGACATAAATCTGTCGTTCAACCTTCTTCACTCTTCACTCCTCTGCTACGCCTGCAATCACGCTCCTGCGGTTTGCCCGTCCCGCCATCCAGGCCTCTTGGGCGACCTCTTGGCCCGACTTGGATGGCTTGATGTAATCGGCAATGCGTTTGGAGATGCTTCCCTGGTGCTTCAGGCCACTGTTGTCGCCTAGTGGCTGTCCGTACATGAAGTTGCGCTCGTCCTCGGCAGCCGTGGTCATCATGCTCGCCCGCTTTCCGACCGAGTAGTACGCACTGTCCCGCTTGCCGCTCTTTTGCGTGTTAGCTACGGCGCTTGGATTAGTTGAGACCGGATCGGGCCTGTATGCCGTGTACGGGTTGTAGGTATTGTCACTGTATCCGTAATGACCGGAGCGACGGGCGAGGTTGCGCCACATCTGTGCATGATGCTCACGCTCGGCGGCCTCAGCATCGGCTATGAATCGCTCGAAGTCCGTCATCTCCTTGCGAGGCTTCTCTTCGGCCTGCTCTTTGTAATGTTGAGACCGGCCATGTGAAGTCTTGTCCTGCGTGGCCTGTCGTGGTGGAGATGCCTGCTTCGGGACCTGTTGCGATGTCGGCTCTACCGTCTGTTGCTGCGCGTGACTTGGCGGATCAAAGGGAGCCTCCATTTCCACTGGCGACGCAGACTTGGGAGGCGTCAGGTCTCTTGCGTACGGATCCGCAACCAGGTTGAAGCTGTGCCGTTGAGATGAACGTGGACGGGATGGAGGCTGCGCCTTCGCGGGTCCCTTGCCATTTGCCGATGAGGCATTCGAGTTGCTGTGAAGCAGCTGATGCTGTTGAGGCCGGTGATCGACGGCAGTGGGTTCTCTGGTTGTCACAACCTCAATCTCACTGCTCTTTACAATCTCAAGTCGGCGGTGCAGTTCCTGAGGAGACGGTCCGTCAAACTTGGAAGAGGACGATAGCTCTCGTGACCTGCGCTTCTCGGCCGATGGCGTACGGTTTCTCTGCTCCGGTGCGACCTGATGTTCAGGCTCGTCCTCCGAGGCTTCGGCAGTGATTGTGGCCAGGGGGCGAACGCCAATCTCGCCGTTACCGAGAGAGAAGCTGTGGCGATGCTGGCGCGGCGGGTACGTTGTGCGCGAAAAGTCTGATGCCGCATGCTTTGGCACATACACCGGCCGAGACACCGGAGCGGGAGCAGGTGTTTCGGCATCGGCGTTAGCTGCGTTGTCGTCGCCAAAGTCGTTGGCCCCGGATCTAGACCAGAAACGCTTGCCGAAACTCGGCTTCGCGCGCAGCTTGGGTTGCGCAGACGGCGTTGAGGAAGACATGTGCTGCTGGTGTTGAGCCTGGGAAGACTGAGAATGCGGGTTGTGCTTGTGTGGGGTGACGGCGCCAGTAACCTGGTTCGGGCCGGCTTTCGCTTGCTGGGGTTTCGCAACCTGTCGTAGGAAACGGGGGACAGACGAGGACGATGGGTTTCGGGCATCCGAGACAGTCTGGGCCTCCTGTGTCTTGGCCGTGTTACCTAGCTTCTTTTGCGAAGCGTGGGACGCGGATAGTGGCATAGACTGTGCCTGCATTTCGTGGTCTGTGGTCTCTTCGGCATTGGCCAACGGATCAGACGAGTTGCTGTTCTCGTGGTCGGCTCCGGCAGACTGGCTCGTATTGTCGGCGCTCGTGGAAAGCGACCACTTCTTATTGTTTTCGACGTCCTTGTCCTTAGGGGCCAATCGCCGGCGCATGAGGCGGCCCAGTATCCCTGTATCGTCTGCCGAAGACGTGGGAGCTTGTGACGACGTAGCACCGGGATCAACACTTGTCGCTGCATCCGAAGCAGGCGCGGCACGGGAGTCAATGTCTGTTGGAGGAGGCAGTTGCTCCTGCAACTCGGGCTGCTCATCAAGCCCTGGCAGTGGTGCAGCCATGCGACCGTTTTCGATGCGACCCTGGCCTTGGGTCTGGGCATGGGTGGCAGGGTTGGCAGGGGATCCTCCACGGAGGGTGTTCTGGGGATTGTGGAGTTGGGGACCACGTCGCATTGAGGATTGCATGGGTCCTGATGTTTGCTGCTGCTGATGTTGGGATGGCGGGGGTACTGGCTCAGCTTCGCTCTGGTGTTGCCGCGGTGTCTTCATTTGTCGTTTGCTGAACTTCCGAGTGAGAAACCGGCCGAGGGCTTCCTTAACACCGGTTGAGGGCTGGGTAGTAAGGGGGCTCGGTTGAGAGGGCGATGGCAGGTTTCCAGTCTCCTGTTGCTGTGCCTGTTGCTGGCGCTGAAAATGCGAATAAGACGGCGCTGATCCGAAAGATGCGCTTGCAGGCGCTATCATAGACAACGGTCGTGGTCGCTTGGTGGGAACGGCGGCATCCAGCTTTTTGTTGATTTTCGACAACCGACGACCATTCGATGCTCCTGACTGTGTCGCTTGGCCCTGGTCTTCTCCCTGCTCCCTATTTTCCGAGTCGTCCTCTTGCTGGTCCTCTAAGGTGACCGATATGGCTGCATCTGGCCGCCAACTCCACCGATTGTAAGACAGCCGGCGCGATGAGACACCACCCGCAGCGCCAGGCTGCACCTTTTTCTCGGCTGGGACACTGCCCTCGCACGAATCGGGATTGGTGGTGGGTGGGATCAGAGGCTCATTGCTGGCAACGGCATTCTCTTGGGCATGGGCTTTTCGCGGTGCTCCCGACCACGACCAGCGATTAGGATTGACCATTGCTATATATCCCGGCTTCCCGCCGCGAAGTGGCTGCCGTCCAGCTTGGTCTATGAAAACCTGTCAGTCCACGCCAGCTCTTAGGACCCAATACCATGGAAGGGCGCCCACCCTTTAATTTTCAGCTCAACGCAGAGAGGAATCTTCCCTGCGTTGGTATTTGCCGAGCGGCAAACGCAGCGCTGCACCAGCAGATTGAGGCTTGTCGGCAGGCTGGAAGGGGGACCAAAGTGTGCTCCGAGGCGGCGAATCAGGAGAAGAAGGCCGTGTAAGCAGCAAGCTGAGCTGGCAGCCGGGCGATTCGAGATGAGAGATGGCAGTCGGTAATCTGCCTGGTCCAACGACGGGCAGAAACAGAGAAATGAAGGTATATGAGGACTCGGCGCATTTAGAATTAATAAGGCAAATCTAGGCAGTTTTAGAGGCGCCTGCGCGGGCGGAGGCCATGACATGGAACGGCGGCACATCCACAAAACTGCAAGTACTTTCGAGGTACCCTTCCATGAAGCATCCATCACGTACCTTGAGCAGGCGTGGAGGCCAGATGCTCCTCCTCGCGCCGCCCCGGTCTTTTCATGCATTAGGTGTCTGCCATGTAGGCACAGTAACTTTGCTGATACTTGACGGCGCAAAGCAAAGTGGACGATCAGGATTGCTCGCTGGGCGACAAAGAAAGAGAACGCGAGTCCCGTGTGGTTGCTGAAGCTTTGACGTGCTGTCTGTCTGAAGCGCGGCACAACAATAGAATCCGATCAACCAAGCGTGTCTCCTGAAGCGTCCAGGCGGCGAGTTTCGGTAATTTGGGTGGCAGATGGACTACTTGCAAGCCAAAGCGCTATTCCGCGCGGGCCCGGATTAAGAGCCAACTGCACCAGCCCTGAGTCAAAGTGTTGATTAGCGTCTTCTCAGGAGAGCGTCACGAACTGTGACGACTATTGTATTTTGTGTCCGCCATATTCTTGGGGTTCTTTTCGTTGCTCCGGCTGGCCGGGAGCATGATGGAGACAACGTCATATCAACACGGCCAGATTATTGCTCACACTGGTCATCTCGGGCCGCACAGATTCAAAGGCGAATGCTGGTGAATTTGCGGAGACGCCCGGGGATGAAGATATAGCTCCACGGAGGCTTCATTGGGCGGGGACAAGCATTTCCGTGACGGAGAGGGCGCGCCGCAGCAGGTGCGGTGAGAAGGACTAAAAGGCCATGTTGTGATCAGGAGCTGCATGTCTGAGGCGGCTTACCGCATGCCAGCCAAGGCCGGATATGGGCCATGATCGACCAATACAACGGCGACGGTTGTGTTTGGTTTCCGACAGTAGGCCAAGGACACGATGGCAGAGAGGAAGATTCAGACGGAAGGCGCCGTTTCAATGGCTCAATCCATCCCGAGTGTGTTGGTCGAGACAGGCGTATTGATTGGCCATTCAGGGCAAGAGGCTTGTTTTGGAGAAGATAGATCTGGTGGGCGCGCGGGGTTTCTTTGTCGAAATCAAGCACATAGGGAGGCGCAAGTCCCGGGAGTCGATGGTTGCGAGATGCCAGATCCAAGCCCTGACCGTTGAGGGACGGGAGAGGAGACGAAGTTCTTTGTTCCCATGAGCTTGTCGTCTGTAACGCAAGTCCGGGGCGCAGTGTCTGACCCCAGACTCGTCTGAACATGCGCCGCAGTGGCTTCTGGTGAACATGTCGATGAGGTAACTGGCTCGGGAAGGCAGCAGCCTCTCCCACAGCTAGTTTGCGAGAGGAGACGTTTGGCTGCTCCTGGTCGTGTCTCTTGATTTTGATCAAACAAGGCAGAAAGCTTTGGCTAGGAGGGTGTCCTCCAACAGCACCATTGATAGGTGGCGCGCGACTATAGGCATGGGGGGTGGATTGCGAGTGGCCGACTGTACGTCTGAATCAGCGGTGGACTGCCCGAAAGAGAGAGGCCATGTTCTGAAAGGGGAATAGAGCTTAGAGGGCGTCTTAGTCGGGTGGTCGCATCGTAAGACGAAGAACGAGTAAGGGCCGGTCTCAAGGGCGACTTTGAGCGGGGGAATTTTCCCGACAAGCGCCGGGTTGAAAAATGATTTGGGAAGCCGTAAAGTGGGAGGAGAAACGGCTCAAACTCGTGTACCTAAAGTAGGTGGATAAAGATTGCACGAAGCCAGGAGAGAAGAAGTCAAGCAGTCTGAATAAGGTGCCGGATTGCCAGGAAGAACGAACGCTTGGTCCGTGGCCGTGAGGGGAGGGGGATTGAATCCCGTTCCAGAAGGTAGGTGTCGATCAAGATCGTCCCTTCCTTGCTTAGATGGAAGCAGCCAAGTCCTTCCTTCCACCTCACCTTCAAGACCTGACCAACCTAAGGCAAGGAAGGTGAGGGCGGAACTCTCGGTGAAGGAAGGAGCCGATTGCTGCTTCCTTCAATAGGTTACTAGGTACCTAGGTAGGTTGGGTTCTGAGGGGTGGTGCCTGCCCTCTGCCTGCCGGTGCTTGCGGAAGTCGCAGGTGCCAAGGGGGAACGTAAAAAATTGAACTCGGACGAAATGGACGTCGCGACGGGGGGTGTTGGCTCAAGGGCGCCCTACGGTGGCAACTTCCCCAGGTTCACGCACTGCAACACCCCCTGCGCCAATCAACTGAGAGGTGCGCAACGAGCATGGAGTGAGGTGGCCTGTGCTGCATGGCCCTGGCTCTGGCCCTGTAAGGGAAGAAGCAAGGCACCCCGGATCGTCATCTCCCACGCCACGTTGGAGCCAACAACCGTCGGGACCACCAAACGCCAACAACACCACGGCGAGGGGACCGAAACAACAACAGAATCTCCAAACGGGACTCCCCTTTCTCGCAACCTGTAGCCTGCTTGTGCTAGCCTGGTTATCTTAGCTGGTCACGCGGGAAAACGGCAGTCGAGAAACCAAGGGCGCCCCGCACTGCCCAGAGCCAACGCTTCCGGCTGTAAACGCTCTCTTCAGATCGCAAGCCATCTCTCCCCTTCGCCCGCGTTGCCGCCGTAACGCCTCGTGCCGGACTCCTCGATTGCTTCACATCCAGCCATGTCTGCCCATCTCTCCCCGAGTAAGCTTATATCGAGATCGAAAAACTTCACCACGGATTTCTGTCCATGCCAACTCTAACGCTATGGTCTAGACTACGTCTTTCCCCAGGTTTTGCGCCCTCCAGTGACGTTTCTTCCGTTTGTTCTTCGAAACGCTTACCGGTAACACTGCAGCTGAGCCCAGTGTGAAGGGGCGTCTATGGCGTTCCTCTTGCATTGGCGAATCGCAAATCGTCGCCGCGAGCTGGACATGGTGGTGTAGTTGTCTTCGTATGCGGATCTTGCCATATTCTCATGTAAGCCGCGGCATCTCGATCGATGATTTTTCTGCCATCGACGTGATCGTGGCGGATGTTTGATAAAGCCTCGAACAAAAACGCCAAGTGGTACCTCAATTCCCAGCTGATATCACCGTGGCCGTCTCCTGGTTACGGAAAGTAGTACTCCCTCACGGACGATAGTGTGCTGAGAACGCATCCTGTAACCATGCCTCGAAGCTACTGCACCCTCGGCCCATGAGTTCGTCTCACCACGAAGGCAAATCCAAGGCTTCCACGCCAAGTTTCAGCCGCATCTCCGATCCCACGGACAATGGATCTCGTCTCGGAGAACTTTTCCTTGCATTTCGTGTACTCTGTGGTGTCCGGAATTCAATGAGGCCTCGTGATACATCTCTGCTGTTATCCGGGCAGTGCCCTGCATCGAACACACAGAGGGCTTCACTACGGTCATAGAAATTCATGACTGCCAATCTGGACCCTGAATATGTCAACAGCCTGGCCAGATGTACCCATAGACGCGGATCTTTGGATGTGGTGAACGAGCCAAGGATCCAGACAATTCTTGGGACAACTTAGGCCTTCCGAATTTCTGGATCACCGCGCTTGGTTGGATGCCCACACGTGGCGAAAGGTGCCAGCGGCAATTCGTCGTGCAAACTATCGACGCCTAGGTTGCTGGAAGACGAGCTGGAACTCGTCTAGCGCGCACCTCGTCAGGAGGTTGGTTGCCCCTCACCCACGCGAAGGCAAGAGTACATCAAAGTGACAAAACTTGCCTCGAGCTGAAGCCGACACTCAGACACATGGCTGAGCTGAAGTGCTTCCCCCCCAGAATCGAAGACCTATCAAACCCCGTTGACATTCAGCGGGAATCCAGCCTGGGAGACTGGACCCTTTCCACGGTCCATCCAGGCGTGCGTAGACTTGAATATAGCAATGTCAGAGCTCGGCGCCCACCTGACTCGGCATGGACCGGCTCGAGCACTGTGCATGTCCCTGTCACAGCTACATACACATGATCGGGTTCGGTTTCGTAGATGCTCGTTCCTAGGAGACGTTTTCGGGGTGCGTTCCGGTTGATGTGAGTGGCTCGTTAGGTGTTACACAATTTGGTCACCTTGGAACGCATCGTGGGGGCGGGCATGATCAGGGAGGAAGCAGTAGCAGGCAGGTAAAAAAAGATCGTCATTATCATGAGATGCGCCTCTGAGCGCAATGATATTTATCTATGGGGGTATAATTCAACGCTTTCCTATCCATGCAAGAGATGCCTTTGCTGAGCATCTGTCAATATCAGTGATCCCTCACAACGAATGCTGGGCCACTCGAGTTCTTCAGTCCCTCCAACACCATGGCGGCTTCTGCCTCCTTCTGGGACTGTGCCTCGATCTGTATGCACTGCGGGACGGTCCATCCAGGCGCCCGCACCAGCTGATTGATGAGAACGTCACTCAAATAGAATGGATCCGAAATCGTCCGTCTTCTGTGAACCAAGCGACTCTGCGAGTTAGGCGAGATGTCTGTGAGAGGTCCTGGGGGAGAATGTATAGGTTCCATCGCGGGCGGCTTCGATGGTGTCGCCTCCGGCATCTGGCTCATGCGAAGAGGCGGAAGCTTCACCGAATCCTCCGTCGACACACGCTGAATGTCGGAGAGAATCTTGGGCGACACTACCAACGGCTTGTCCTTGCTTCGCGAGACCTTCACTTTCGGAGTCGGTCGTGGGAGAGCCCTGGCTGATGTTGAGCGGGGTGTGCCCGTGAAGGAAACCTCTTCGCCGTCGATCGTCTTCCGCTTCCTCTTTCTAGGATTCAGCTTGACGGCCGCGACCATGGAGTTTACCTCCACTCCCGACATGACAACATCCTCGACGACCAGGTCGCTCCGTGGCAAATCACTCGTCGCGATCGAATTGCGGGCGTCCTCCAATGTTCCGACCGGCACCACCTGAGAGCCTTGCGCATCATCAGGATTACTGTCAGGTCGTGAGGGCTCGGGTAGCGCGGCTGGTGCTGATTTCCTGGAGCGCTTCGTTCTTGGCTTGGTGACTTTTGAAGGTGCAGAGCAGATTGAGGGCGGGGTTTCGGTGCCAGAAATCCGGCGAAGCTCCATCCTTATCTTCCAGGTGAGGTAGGCCGCGCTGGTTTTGTCATCTCGCACTGCCATCGGGCGTTGAGGCGAGGGCTTTGGTGGGGTATCTTGGGAAGCCTTCTTCTGCTGCGGTTGTTCGTCCTGCGTCGACTCGACCTTAACTGAGCTGTTTGCAGGTCCGCGACTTTCCGCGGGCCCCTGGATCTCCGTGGTCTGTATTTCCTGCTCTTGGGTTTGCGGCTGATGCTTTTCGGCTGGATCTGTCGTCTCGATGGTTCTTTTCGGTATTTCTGGCATCTCTGCCTTGACGGCCGCCTCCGTTGTAAGTACTGGAACCTCGTCACATGGCCCAGCCGTAACCAGGTTTGTCTTCCCGTCTGTCTTCCCGTCTGCATTGTTCTGGCGCTTCTTGGCCTTATCATTGACTTCCTTCTTTTTCTTTGGCAACTTCGTTCCTGGGGGAAGCCACATCAATGGAATTCTTTCCCTCAGGTTGGACACCCAAGCGTCGCAATCCCACTGCACCCAATAGTCGATGATGTCCCCCCATGAACTCTCAGGAGGCTTTGTAAAGTTGACAAAAACAACCTTTCCGCCTCTGTTGTGAATGGTCTTGGCAAACTCTCTGACCAGGACCTTCAGCCCGTGCACCTTCAGCGAGGTGCCAAGGATGAGCAGGAGATCAGGACAGAGTCCAAGGTCATGTGTGACAATTGGGGATATCAGGTGGGCATTGGGATGCTCTTCGCCGTAGAGGACAATGTCTGGTCTCAGCTTGCCCACGCCTAGTGCTCTCTTGCCCCTCTCCTGCCTCGCCGCGGTGGCACCCACACAGTAAGGACATTCGGGTTGACGGCCAGAGAGGGTTTCGTGTGCCCGTCCTTCGTCGTCCCAGTCACAGATTTTTCCGCAAAGGAAGCATCGCAGAGACTCGAGAGATCCATGGAGGAACACACATTCAACACCGCTGGACTTCTTTTCCTGTCGTGGAGGTTGCTGCTCAGGCAGGCCGCGAGCCAACACATGCTCAATCCCCTCCCCGTCTTCACTCGTCTGTGACTGAGGTGGCTCATTATTTGCTTCCCCGGAATTTCCAGCGTCCTTTGGAATTTCGTCGTGGCTGGGTGGTGTGGGTGGCGTCGGCACTTGGGTCGTCGACTTTCTTGAAAAGCGACCTCGGTGGCCAGGTCCATCGTGCAGTGAGGTCGTAAGCCCCACCTTCTCCTCGATCTGATCAATATTCTGCGTGTAGCACCGGACCAGCTTGCCACGGTTGCGCAGGTGGCCGATGAAGTGATGAGACGGTGTAGGCTGAACATCCTTGACCTTTTGTCGTAATGTAGTAGCAAAAGTGTAGAACACCGAGGTTCGTAGGGGGTCAGCCCATATGGAGGCGTCGAAAAGGTCCCTGCCTTTGATGTTGGGTAATGCCTTAGCCGGGTTAGAAGATGGGGGTGTTTCGTCGATTTCTGAAGACGCTGTACTGCTTGCTGTGCTGGAAGATTGCCGGCTTGTCGACGAAGAAGCCTCCTGGAACGGGTCGGATAGAATCGTTGGGGGAGATGAAAGGGGTGACGAGGAGAAGCCTAGGGGTGGTGATGATAGAGGTGAGCTGAAATCGGAGCAGAATCTAGTGGTTCTAGGTGTAGTGAGTTGGGCGGCGATCAGGTCGGCCCTGAATGACGAAGCCGCCGGGGGAAGAGTTTCCTCAGACTCGTCATTGGGCCAGGTCTGGCGTGGTCTCAACGGGCTTGAGGCGAAGCTTGGAGGCTCAATGTCGGCCGCTTGCATCGAATTCAGCGAAGAGGTTAGGAGGGACCTCTTTCGCAGTTCAGCGGAGTTCGTTTGGTACGCGTTTGGTCGCCGCCTGGGATCGGGGCTCGCGGAGCGCCCTCGAACGCGCAAGGAGGTGCGGATGGGGCTCTGCGCTCGAAGTTCGGCTGCTGAAGGAAAGCTTCGCGGTGGTGCTGCATCTCGTGGTGGGCTCGGGGGTAATGATTGCGCTCTCCTGGAACGTCGAAGCTCGCCCTGTGTTTTCGCGGGTGTGCTCTGACGGCTGACGGTATATTTGGTGAATTCCAACGCCTTCTTGGCCCTCGACCTGGTACTGGGAGGGCTGGGCATCAGATTCACTGCTCCCTCTCCTGCAGAACACAACCTCTCATCGTCGGAGCCTACAGTCTCTTGTGCGTTGGCTGTTTGCATGTCTTCCTTGGGTATACATATTGCCGAGTCCTCGGAGGAAATCTTCTGTCGCTTAATGGGTCGTTCTGCTGGGGTGGTGTCTGAGCATGACGATGCAGAAGATGATGACAGACGCCTGCCTCCCGGAACATTTTCTCTGCTTGCGGCGTCGAATTGAGCTTGAATTAGAGAGTACAGTCCATTTTCGCTTCGAAAATCCTAGAACATTGTTAGAAAAGGCGAGGAACTGTGGCAGTTGGGGTTGCTCACAGGTATGCCAGAATTCGTACTAATGCCGGCACCGGTAATGACCACGACTTTGCGAGCTTTGAAGAGAGCATCGGCAATACCCTGCAGAAGCACATCTTCCGTGGGGGTTACCTGAGTGGTAGGCATGTCGATACGTCCTCAAAGTCGGCCCATTGGACTGGTTCGTAGTGGTTGTCGAGGAGGCTCGTTGACGGCTTCGGCTTGGATCGTGGGCGGTTTTAGCGATGAGCGACTGGGGCGGCAGGTCCTCGCAGAACAAGCAGGGGTCTTGTGAGAAATATCCGTGTAGTCTTAAAAGCGCGACCGAGAAGGAAAGACTTCGTAGCTGCCTTGAACGAGCGTTTTGCGACGCGACTGCGGAAGAATTGTGGATGGCTGCGGTACCGACGCGGTGGACAGAGCGGGAACTGACAGTTGACCGGGGTTCGCGACGAGGAGCTAGTGGACGAATTTCGCGACGGGTTGAAATCGGTCGCGAGGCTCCTAGGTCGATTGATGTCGCTGCCAGCTCAAATTGCAGGTTGAAATGCAGTCCGTCAACGAGTCGGGTATCGCGGGTTTGGAGAGGTGTTGGAGGCGAGAGGTAGGTGAGAGAGGTGGTGGTATGGTGAGGCGAAAGGGAAGTTCCAGGCCCAAGCTTGACCTCGAACGAACAGACGCGTCTCAGAACGGGCTCGGAAAGACCAAAGCTTTAAAGCTTAACGGGGTAAGCTCCAGGTAGCGTGTTGCCCAATTCCGGATCTCGAATGGAAGGGAATCATGTAAATTCGATCGCGAAAAACGACACACAAAAGAAGGAGGCGCGAGACTGGTTGGTGATTTGGCGTTATTGACGGAAGGTTGGAAGGTAAGGTACGTTCGTTCGAGGATCTTGCTGAATCGGATGTTGTTTTGCAACCGCGACTGGCCGAAGGGACCTCTCCACTTTCCATTTCAGTGATTCGGTTAAGTGAACGAACGAACGGCGGCCGGACAGACGCCAACTGCTTAGCGCAGATCGCTGAGTGAGATCACCGAAGCTCCATCGATTATCGATAAGATAACGATAAGAGTACGATAAAGAAACACGGAAAGTGGGGATGCATCGCAGACAGACACTACCTACCTTAAGGTAGGCGGGCTCTCTTAGAACACAGCGCCTCCCGTATTCATACCTACTTAAGGTACCTTACCTCGGTTTGAGATTTCTGACCAAGCCAAGATATGAATGTTTCTTGCTCACGTCTCCATATCATCTTGCGGGGCAAACAACACCTGTCCAGTGCTCAAAGGGAGTCTTCTCAATGCCATGCCAAGCTAATGGGGAGCACCGGGCGGGACTCAAGCCTCTCGACGCAGCCATACTTGACCTCTCCCGATGATAGGCACCACAGAATGAGGCCGTCAACGGGATCGAGGACAATGAGATTATAACAGGTGGCTCTCAACTTCGCCATACCATCAGTCTTGCTTTGTGTGGGCGGGTCCGACACTCCTCATGAGAAAGACAATCACCGTCCAGAGACGCGATGCTGCCGTCATTGACGAAGCGCATTGGATGCCTCCCTACGCCGCAGATTATTATCGCAACAGACCCAACGGCTTGGCATCGGGATATTTCCAGTCTCCACGCATCTTCTAGAAGCTAATTCCGGGAAATCGAGTCAGGTCCAGAGCCTCAATCTCAACATGCAAGGCCGCTGGGCTGAACACACGATGCAAGTTGCCACTCGAGACGGCTGCATGACAGGCAAACAACCGCCGCTGCAAGGATTCCCAGCTGGTCCCAACATGGCATCACTTGCACCCGCCCGCCGGCATGGTCCATCTGATCTTTCCGTGCTTCGCGGCATCTTCGGGCGAGACCACAGTTCGGTCCCTGAGACGATGCTGTTTGATCGTCTTGCCTCCACTCCCTTGTGACAGTTCTGACGGTCTTCCTCTGCCACCGCCGGTTGGCTAGCCGGACTCGTGTCAACCACATCTCCGGTTTCCTCACCCCACGAAACCCCGACATGGAGAAAACCTTCCTCAGCTCGCCGCTCATTTTAGTCCCCGTATCCTTTTTTTCGCCGGTCCAATGCTACCTTGCAGCGCCCTATTCGTCTGGTTCCGAAAGTCAACACTCGATGAACCATACCAAACAAGTGCCAAGACCGCATGATTCGACATTAATCGGTGCATCATATGAACTCGCCGGCCAGGGTTTGCTGTCAACCCAATAATCAGGATGTCTACAAATGCCACGATGCTTCCGACCCCGTCAACTCTTGTCTCTTCTTCCATACCATCAATTCTTGTCCAATATCTCACCTGAGCGTCTTTCTTTTCAACTTCGCACCACTTTCACTCATTGTCCCATCCGGCAGGTCCAACTTCATCATGGTGTGCATTCAGTCACTCACTCTTCTCTGGCTTGCTTCGACAGCAGCTGCCCAAAAGTGCAAGATCCAATTCGATGGACGCATCCCGTCCGGGACGGCACTCAAGTCTCTCGATGCCAAGAACAACTTCTTCAATCCTCAGAACGTCTTTGGCAAGGGCCTAGCCTTCAGCCAAGTTCTCCAACTGCCCAAGCAGGCCGGCTCTCCTTTTGACGGCACGAAGAGCGTGCCCGTCGAAGTCACCATCAGGTACTATCAATCGGCTGTGATACTCGAAACTGCAGTTGCACTAACAGGCCTTAGTGACAAGTCGATCTTTAACAACCAGACCGGTTTCCGCCGCGCTGAACTCATCCCGTCCAGCAACTCCGGCACGGACCCGTCTACCACAGGCGTGAAGACCCTCCACTTCAGCATCGCAAAGGATGCGCAACGACCCCTCAATACCTCCCACGAGTACCAGATGGCTTTCCTAGAGAGTAACGACTTCAGCACGAACCAGATGGTCCTCAAGACTGGCACTATTCTCGGCGGAAACAACGCCAACCCGGACACGCTCCAGCTCTTCGGCAATGTCAACACGAAGCCGTCGCCTCCTGTCTTATTCAGCACCCCCTTCACTGAGGGTGTGACGCATAACTTTGCCGTTACATTGGATTTTGGGGCCAAGTGAGTACTGCTACATGCCTCCGACAGCCAAGTCACTAACATAAGGGTAGCACAAGCAAGGTTTTCTACTCGACTGGCAAGGATCCCCTCAAGGCCCAGGGTGACGCAGTCAAGAACGACGTCAGTGGACAGGGTCAGTACCACTTTGGTCTTCTCAAGAAGCCCGTGGGAGGCACCGGAGACATCACCAAGAACGGCTTCCAGCCCTCCGGCATTAACGAAGGAGTCATCTTTAGCGGTATCTTCCTTGAGGACAGCGCCGACGGATGCGTCAGCCTGGCTCCGTAAAGTAATTGAGTAAGAGCGAAACCCATTGCATCACGTCTCTGACCGCATAGAGGTTTCTCCTGGTTCATAATAGGCTCAGGCAATAAAAATGAGACCGCCTATTTTTCCTGTGCTAGAGCGAGTACTTTTCCTGTGGCCATACTCTAATTACTCCACTACCGTCGATACCGTCGTCGTCGTCGCTTCTATTATTATCGTCGTTATCGTCGTCCTCGTCCTCGTCCTTGTCCTTCTCGTCGCTATCGCTACTATCGCTTTCGATAGTAATACTTAAGTGTACAGGAAATATAGCTACGCAGATACAGGAAAATTAGGCGATCTCATAAAAATAATCTCGATTATTGAATAACAAGCTAGAAATAGCCAGCCTATGAGTGTGCAGTGTCTCTGGACCAGCCCATTACCAGAATTGGAATTAGTCCAAGTCCATAAACACTTTGAAGAACTTCTCAAAATCATTGGGCACACCAAGCCCGGTGATGGTATCGAAACCCGGCTTCGCAGGCCACCCTCCAGGCGCGTCTCCGTTCCAAGCGCAAGACTGGCTTTCTCCCTCAACAACATCTTGGAGTACGGCACGCATCTTTTTAGAGTAGAGTATTGGGTTCAACCAGCCAACTGAGCCTTTTCCCGCTCGTAGACGTCCGTCATTGACTAGAGCTATCATGGCCGCAACGACAGGACAACTGGCACTGGTTCCAAGAACGCTGCTCTCTTTGCCGGCTCGTTGAATGACAAACCCGGAACCGATGGCGCTGATGTCGGGGAAAGCACGACCGGAGGTATTGTAACGACCGTCAAGAGTGCCATTGAGGGCCTTAGTGTACTTCTTCACCACACCATCTTGCCATTCCGGTCTTTCAAAGTAGTTGCTGAAGCCACCAGTACTGAACTTGGCTCCATTGACGGGCGGCCCAGAGTTTATCGTAGCCCCGATCGCAGTAACGTACGGACACGAAGCTGGAAAGGTTGGCAAAGTCATCTCGGTCATCTTGCCGTCATTGCTGTAGCACTTGAGGCCTCCCGTACCCCGTGCACCGCCATCTCCGCTAGCGGCAAGGACAGATACGCCTCGTGCTGCGAGAGAAGCGAACATGTCGCACGTCCTGATGGCGTACGGCTGTGGGACGCTCAACTCATCATCGGCGTAAGAGATTGATATGACATGGGGCAAGGTGTCGTCTGGTCGGGCGAGAAGATACTCCAGAAACTCTAGGTAAGGCTCGTTGTCTGACTTTGGAGAGTCATCCGGCTTTCCATCCTTGTCTAATTTTGTTCCACGGCCTCCTGTGGAATAGTAGACAACATTGGCAGGATAACCCAAAGCCATTGCGTATTGGACATCAAGTGCAGCTTCCGAGCCGGCGACATTTGCGCTTTGCCGGTTCTCGCCGCCGTTGATGAGCTCGACGCTGAATTCGTAGCCCGTCTCCAGAATCTCGGGTGCGAAACGCTTTATAAACGTCGTGGTGTCTTCTTTGTTGATGTACTCCTCCAGGAAACCCGCAATGCCGAATTTGACGGGCGAGTTCCCGATGGGGGCTGTATAATTGATCTTGTAAAGGGATTTGATACAGATCGGGTCAGTGCCGTCGTTGCAGGGGCTCTTTGATTTACCGGGAGGTACTTTTGGTTTGTCGGCGAGCGGATCCAGCCGCAGTGGCTGGCGGGAGGTGGCCATGAAGTTGGTAACAGGATGAACAAAGTCGATGGCCGAGGAGATGTTCTCTGGAACTGAGTATGAGAGAGCTCTAATAACTGGCGCCCCGCCATTGAAGCTGTACTGGTTGAACTCGGTGTTAAGAAGCTTCTCGCCGTTTGCAACCGTCGTATTGAAATTGATCCAACTCCGGGATACTTCTAGGTCGACGATATCCTGAGCCGTAAGCCACGAACGTACGGCATCCATATCCTCTCGGCTGGCGGCACGGTAGTTCTCTACGGATTCTTGAGAGAGGCGTTTTGCGTAGTCCTTGCTAGTCGGGTCGCTAATGGCCTTGAGGCGAGATTTCAATTCGTCGAGCTTGGGCTGCTTAAGGGCAACGGAAAGAGTGATCCTATCCGATTGTTCGGGTTTACCCTGGGAAATCCATCCTTCAGGGACATTGACAACATTCTCGACCTGAGTAAGCGCGCTTCCGACAGGGATAATTGCAGATGCTGTGATCGCATACAACGTGAAGTAGTTGGCGATCATAATGGCGGCAGGAATGTTGGAAAGAACTTGAGTGAGGATCTAACAAATCCAACAAGAAGATAACTTGCACAAAGATACCTGCCGGCTTTTGAACCTTACCGGTGCAGGAATTACGAGGGATTAAACTCGTTGCCGCGATCCTAGTTAGGAAAAAAGTGAGGTCGGACGACTCTTGCATTTACATCCCAAGAGCTTGGGCGTTCATGTTGTCTGTTCTCTTTGACCAACATAGTGTTTTTGGGATTATTCTTCGGCCTATGCGGCCGGTATTTCCTGCGGAGACCAATGCAATACATCATTTTCGGCACGGATCAATGGCAAAATCAGTGGTACCATTAGTTCAGCCTTCCACCCATTCAGCCGTGATGCAATGACACGATGTTGGGGAGCGCTCCGGTTAACCACTTTCGGCATCGGCACATGAGTCAACCTGTACCTTTGCGGAACATTTTTCAAAACATTCCGGAGAGAATCATTAAAGATTGTGGATAGACATGTAATATATAGCACTCGGTTCTGCAAATGGTAGTGGCATTACGGGCATGAGGTCCGGGCTTACACACAACACGGTGCCTAGACTTCGTGCTCGTGGTGGCTAACCACGGCAGCAATCTTCTCTTGACGGTTGGCAACCTCCTCCAACTGCGGTCTTAGGGCATCGGCTGCCTCTTGCGAGAAGTGACGAGCGCTAACCCGATGCTCGAAGAGCAGGTCAATCTCCGAGTACGTGAGACCAAACGGCTCCGGCAGTCTGAAGAACGTCCACACGAGGAACAGGGCCGCAATACCAGCCCAAAAGAAACCACCCTTGGCTCCCCAATTCCAGTCGTTTGTTCCGATAATCTTAGGCTGAATGGCGTTGACGATGAAGCCACCCGAGTTGTAGAAGGCACGGGCGAGCGCGACAGTCTTGACACGCAGCCGAGTGGATGGCATCTCAGCCACGAGGGTGTAGCAAGATGGACCGACGCTAAGCTGGAAGAGGAAGAGCATCACGACGATGAGAGCTCCCACACCCCAAGACTTTGCGTTCGATTCGGCGCCGATGCCGAGTCCTCCGATGACAATGAGAATGATGACCATGGACGACAAGCCCGCCAAGTAAAGGGTGCGTCGGCCGATGTGGGTCATGATGTACCATGCGATGATGCATCCGATGAGACCGATGCAGTTCTGCACCAAGCCCATTGAGAATCCGCTTTCTTTGCTGAGACCGGCGCTCGTCATGAACTGCACACCATATCCCATGAAAGGGACTCCGCAGAAGGACTGGGTTAGCCAGACCATGCACGCAATCTCGGTGCGGCGGAGGTCGATACCACGGAAGCAGTCCCAGTAGTGAGTTCCGGAGCTGACCTCAATCTCAAACTGGTTGGTAAGTCGCATCATCTCCATGTGGGCATCCAGATCAAAGTGGACGCCACTCTGAGGAGATGTCAAGCTGCGGACTGCTTCTCTTGCCTCCTCCATGCGGTTCTGGCGAACGAGCCACCAAGGGCTCTCTGGGGCGAACAAGGTGCCGATAATGATGGGGATAGGCCATACCCATTGAATCGCAAAGGCTGTATCAAAGTCAGCGAAGCGGTCGATTGTCAGTTCTTTTACCACTTACGTATGCGATAACCCCACTGATTATCAATCTGCAACAGACCACGAAGCATGCCGCTGCTGATGAGTCCTCCGATGACCCAGCACATGTTCCTGCGCCCATTAGTTTACATGCGCGTCATCTGTGAGAAAAAAGGCTTACACCCAGGAAGTCATGTAGCCTCTGAGTGCCATAGGGCAGATATCGGCAGCATAGGTGACAGCCAAGGTCTGGAAGATGCCCCATGGGATACCCTGAATAAGAGCACCAGCAAGAAACATCGGGAGACCATTAGAGAAGAACGGAATGAAGACAGCACCAATCATCGCAACCATAGAGACGATCATGGTCTTCTTGTATCCAAGCCACTCGGTGATGAAGCCATTGAGGATGAGGCCAAGGATGGAGCCGACTTGGACACCGTTGTTGATGATTGTTTGCCACCGGGACGAGACGATCATTTCACCCTCGGAATTGATCTCGTCTCCATAACGGTTCGCAAAAGCCGGAAAGACGTAAAAGTTGCTCATCAAGTTAGTGTCGTAACCCTTTGCGTGTTGTTAGTACCTCTATGACTGAATATTCCAGGACGGGAGACAGCGTACCTCCATGATGATGGCGAGAGAGATGATGAACGAGAACATCACGGCCTTGGGCCAGAATCTAAGAGAGTCTCGAACGCTCATCCCACGCTCGATCTGCATCGCCGTGATGGCTTCGCCTTGGTTTTGATCATTGTGGTGGCTGGCGGCTGGCACCGCATCGGCGCCAATGGCCTTGTCTTGCGACATGTCGAATCAGATTGTAAGGAATCGCCGAAGAAACCGGGCCGTCGAGAATGAGGTTATTCCCACATCGTGACAATAGTTGGAGAGGGCGCGACGTCGCATTTATAGACAAGAACGCGGGGGCTGTTCACACCCTGCAACGCAACACAACAGCTGCCATCTAGACAGGCCAGAGCCCAATCCAATCTCCTGGTATTGCCGAGGATGTGCGGAGAACCCAGACGAACCCATGATGGGGGCAGCGTTGGCATCGCACGTTTTGAGGACGAAAGCCGCACATCGAGGTGCTGATGGAAGGGTCCCATGGGGAATTCTCCGGGTTGGAGACGATGGTCGGTCGAGACTTTTGGGGAAGCAACCAGGTGCCATCATTCGTCAGACGATTGTGGGTGACACGACTCCATGTTCTGAGCCGGGGTTGAGGGAGAAAACCGTCAGTATTCCGCCGCTAGCCCCCAATCGAGCGTAGAATACCGACAGGGAGGGCCCTGGTCACTCGAACTCGGCCGGGTAACCAACGCGTGGTGAAATAGAGCAGCCCTGGGACAGTGGTTTTTTGGAGCCATTTTCTCACTGCCGTCAATACCAAACGCCCCATCTGTGTCTGTCCAACACTCGTTGCGCGCCGCTTGACGAGCACAGCGGCCTTTGCTCCGAGGTAACTTCCGCGGCATGCGGAAACCTTCGGCTTGTGCTGCATGTCGGTACATATTCGGTTGCCCCATCGTCTTCAAAGGACGACGTCCCTGCGCTGTAAAGAGTTGCCTGACATGATCCTGCAGAGCCCGGCGGCGCAAATGCCACTTCAGGGAGGACCTCGAAGACTGCATTTACTGCCACGAAAGGGGAATCAAATGCGTCCAGAAACCACCTCAAGGCGGGTACTACGAGCAAAGAGAGAATGAGCGCAAGAAAAATCAGGAAGAACAGAAACGGCAGCACCAACAGCAAGGACAGGCTAGTCCGTCACCCGGATCCCATGCCAGTGCCTGGTGCTCCCGATGTGAGACCACGCCGCATGCCACTCTGCCTAGTCTGCCCGTCCGGCTGGATCTGGTGAGACTCTACTTCGACTACATCCATGACCAGTTCCACTCCCTCTTTCACCGGCCAAGCTTTATCGAGGATGCTCTCGCCGACCGGGTGCCTCACAGACTCCTTTACGGTATCTGTGCCTTGTCTGCTAGGTGCGTCACCCATGCGTTGCCAAGACTCATTGATAATGAAGACGGGCAGAGATCTGATAACAATCCAGATTCTCGACCGACCCCTCCTTCGCGGACATTGACCCGCGGGACAGAGGACGTGTATACCTGACAGCTGCTGAGAAGCTGACCAACCTTCGCGATGTGTCATTAACCACCATCCAACTTTGTGTGCTGGTGGGAGCCGCAGCAACAGCCGATGGGGATGGGGAGACGGAAAACATCTACTATGGCGTAGCATGTCGCATGGCACAGCTGCTGGACCTCCCCAACCGACCAGCAACCAGCCTCTTGGAACGCGAGATCAATATAAGGGGTAAGACGATCCTCCGATGCCAAGTTCATCTGCAAGGCACAAGAAGCCCAACTGACAGGTCCCCAGTTTGGTGGTCACTCTGCATGATTGACGTGTGGTCATCCACCGCAGTCAAGCTGCCCAAATTGCTACCGGCGAGATCCGACATTCCCCTGCCGATGGACGATCTGCCGTTCCTATCGATGAGCCGCAGCGTTCCTGCAGCACCCTTGTCGAACCAGAGCTCGCAGCATCTCTCGCAGATGGTGAGGCTGAATAGGATCTTGCTCGACATTAATGACTTTAACCAGCGTTGCGTGGCCGAGAACCCTAACTGGGACTCTCTGGAGCAGGGCGTAGAGACCTTGAGCGCTCGTATGGAAGCCTGGCTTGCAGATCTCCCAGACAACATGAGAGATACACCGGAGAACTTTGCCTGGTTCGCGGCACGAGGTCTCGGCCGGACCTTTGCTGCGGTGTACTTGGGGTACTATCACTTTGGACAGCTCCTTTATTACCAGTTTCTGTACGGTGCAGCTGCTACAACGGCCATCAACCCTACGGCATCAGCGTCCGTCGCGCGCCGAGACTCGTATGCAAACAAATGCAAAGACCATGCCGCCCGGCTGTGCGACATGGTGTACCGCGCGCAAACAACAGCCGGCGCTGACGTTAGATATACCATGACGGCGCATGTACTGGTCATCGCGTCCACGGTCCAAATCCACACCCTGTTGTTCAGCGGCAACGAGGCAGACATAAGCGTGGCTCGCCAGCGTTTGGAGAGAAATTTTGAGCTCATTTTGCAACTACGATGCTACTGGCCAACGACGGACCACGCCATCAGCCGCCTGCGAGCATTCCACGAGACAGCGCGGACGAGCATCGACACAAGCTTCGTCCTGGACCGTTGGATGCTCCGATTTTTGGTTGAGTTCGCGGAGCCAATGGAGGAAAAGGACGTCGGAAGTATCCGGCGCGGGGATGGAGATGAAATGGAGTCACTGTGGACGATGGAGGGGCTCCGATGAGGGGGTGGATTGTGTGGTGAAGTTGGGGAGCTGATTCTGGACTCTTGGCCCGTCTGTGGAGACTGAGCTGTTGGTAACTACATAGTGGACTTATTCGATCTCGCGCTCTCACATGCCACACACACGGCCATGAAGCCGTTCATATTCGTTACCTGGGGTGAGGTGAGGGACTCATCTTCCGAGAAATACGCCGGCAAGGGTTGCAAAAATTCTCACCAGCCAGTGACCACACGGCATAGCAGCGGGGTGCCTCCTTGGCAACAGTTGTAGGTATTCCTTCCGATCATTGCCAGGCCCTCCCCCCCGAGATGCAGTGCTCAGGCCGTTTGACCAGCGGATCCGAATGACTCGGGGGGCTGGTTGGTTGGAACCTGGGAGTGCGGAGAAGGCGGCGGGAAACTCGACGAGTATTCCGCCCCCTGTCGGCAACACGCTCCGTTTACACGACTTCACCGGCCAGTTGCCCCTCCGCGCCCCTCTCTTGGCGGCCGGCATCATGTAAGTCGGAGCCCGCGAAACGTGATGTTGGAGGCAACGACGGCGGGGCTGAATGGATCTGCTATGCTACCTTTGCTGACCGTCTGCTCGGTATAAGAACGGAAGCCCGAACGACTTTGTGCCTCTTTCATCGAGCCGAGCGACTAGCAAGACCCATTGCTGTTTCTCTGATCAAACGACTGTCAAAATGACACCAAGATCGCTGGGTTTCGTGGCCGCGTTGGCATCGGCTGGCCGTGTCGCCGCTCTCATGAATGGGCTGGCTGATACACCTCCAATGGGATGGGTAAGTCTTTGGCAGCCTCTAGGTGTATGAGATTGGATGATTGATCATGACCAGAACAACTGGAACGCATTCGCCTGCGACGTCTCCGAGCACCTCTTGCTGAGCACGTCGGAACGCATCGTGAGCCTTGGCCTGCGCGACTTGGGATACAACCATGTCGTTCTGGATGACTGCTGGCAAGATGAGAACGGCCGCGATGCCAATGGCAAGCTTCAGCCGAACCTTGAAAAGTTCCCCAATGGCCTCAACCACGTGTCCGATCATATCCACAAGCATGGCATGAAATATGGCATGTATTCCACAGCTGGCGAGATGACCTGCGCCAGATTCGGTAAGTTTATGAGCAAGTCTCTATTCATCTGACAGTCTGATTGACCTTTTCAAGCTGGCTCTCTGGACCACGAGAAGGACGATGCTGAGAGCTTCGCCTCCTGGGGCATCGACTTCCTCAAGTACGACAACTGTTTCCACATGGGCCGGATGGGCACGCCCGAAATCTCCTTCAACAGATTCAAAAAGATGTCCGATGCCTTGCAAGAAACTGGCCGACCGATATCTCTCAACCTGTGCAACTGGGGCGAAGACTATGTCCACACGGTATGTCTGCTTGATTGCTTCTTCCTATGCCCCCATGGCCCCCGTTATTCTCGTCATTCACAATGTCCTCTTCATCTCTTGTTATATCGGCTGGTCCGGGAATCTGCTAACAATTGATCAGTGGGGAATGTCTATCGCCAACTCCTGGCGCATGTCCGGCGACATCTACGACTCCTTCACCCGCCCCGACGACCTCTGCAGCTGCAACACCGCCGCGGACCCCTTCTGCATTGCCCCGGGAACCCACTGCTCTGTCCTGTTTATCATCAACCGCGTCGCCGCCTTCGCAGACAAGTCCATCCCCGGCGGCTGGAACGACCTCGACATGCTCGAGGTCGGACAGGGCGGCATGACGGACGAGGAGTACAAGGCCCACTTCGCCCTCTGGGCCGCGCTCAAGTCGCCCCTGATGCTCGGCAACGACCTCCGCGACATGCCCGCCGAGGCGCTCAGCATCGTCAACAACCCCGCCATTATCGCCATCAGCCAGGACCCCCACGGCCGTAGCGCTCTTCGAGTCAGGAGGGATGTCGGCGGTGGCTTGGTGCCGGACGAGTTCGGCGTCGCGGAGGCGCAGGTCTGGAGCGGACGGTTGGAGAACGGCGACCAGGTCGTCATCTTCCTCAACGCCGCGGGCGCGAAGGTTGAAATGAAGTCGTCGCTTGCGGAAATCTTCGTCGCCGATGGCCCTGGAGGCTCGGCGCCGCAGGTTAAGTACAAGTGGGCTGTTCACGATCTGTGGGCGGACCGCATGCCGACGGAGACAGCGCAGGCGCTCTTTGACGCGGAGAGCGACGACGCTCGGGTCAAGATCTTCAGGGACGCAAACTGGTATAACGCCACGGAGATCCCGTACGCTGTCGGACTGGAGAAGGAGGACCCCAGGTTGTTTGGCAAGAAGATTGGCGATGTTGAGCCGAAGGGGGTGTTGAAGGCCACTGTGCCTAGCCACGCGGCGAAGGTCTTCCGGCTCAGGAGGATCGCGCAGCCTGGGGATGGCTTCAAGGCGAAGAGCCATGACCGCACAAACAGAGCAATCAAGGATGAGCTCTGATGGACTTACGTCTGGGCCATAGGTAAATGCATACGGAAACTTCGCGACGGGTTTGTCAGATTGGTCGTCGTTACGAAGGAAAGTGTTGCGACTCGTACAGGGTCAATAGAGAGAGTATTGAGTAGCCGGCAATGCTGCCTGCACTGGCTGCAAACAATTATAGATGGTTGGCATTCACCTTGGCCGACGAAGAAAGCGAACACATGATCGCGGTTGAGACGGCCGTAGAAACGACGACACGGTCTACGAATAAACCTTGATTAGGTATCTGGATCAAAGTAATGAAGAGACTATGCCATGGAAAGTCGTCATCTTGTTTAACCCAATCCTTCAGCTGTAGAGGGACAGTAGCGAAGAAGGACAGTCGCTCATGCTACAGTCGCAGAAGACTGTTTCTCATCCCTGTACTCAACGATTGCTCGTTAAACATGCGTCCACTATCGAATATCACGAATTGCAGAAAGACAGCAAAGGACTTTCACAGCGAGAGAGAGCGACCACAGCAAGCGACCAAGACATGGGCGGCTCGGGCAAACAGAATCACTCAGACACTACGGACCGGCTGATAACCACGACCGACAAGATGAACCATAGATAGAAGTCTCGTCCACCTCAAAGGAGGCTGAACACTTTCAAAACGCTTCGACTGAAGAAGTCAAGAAGCATTCGGCTGCCTGAAGATGGAGGCGAGTCTCGAAGCCAGCCTCGATCGGCACAGCCCGACGACTCAACCACGGACCGCTTGCCTATGATCGGGCCTTAGAAAGCCGACAAGACGATTCTGCTGCCATCAGGACCCAGCGATAATCCGAAGGTCGTCATAACTGAGACCAGGACTCGTTCAGCAACGAACCGTGGGACAGAAGCGAAGCCCCTTGATGCCGAGCACCCGCGCTCGCCTATTCAAGCATGTCGTGTCTCGATCCCCAAGCACCCCTGAACGTCCACCGTGGCCATCGTGCTCCTGAATCGGAAACCGTTCCCATCCAAGTTAACGGGGGCCGGAGGAGAGCGAAGAAGGACCTAGGTTTGTGACCGGAAGAGGCCGCCCCCATCGGTGGTCGAGTGTCTGAGCCACAGACGTGGGCCGGTTCAACATCAGGCAGAGACCGGGGGATCCGATCGTCGTTGCCGTCAAGCTACATAGATTAATCCTGTAGGATGGTTTCGATGAAGAAATATTTAGGTTCATGTCGCAGTTTAGCATGTTGATGGCGGCTAGAAAAGGTTCCGTGGCTTCGAATATTCTCCTTGTGCCACTCCATAACGTAGCGGAAGCGCATCATCGCCAAATCCTGTGACCAAACGGATGCAGAATCTCGCCAAACTTGATTAGATGTGACCAGAAGACGCCCGCCTCATGCAGAAATGCCGCGAGAAGATTGACTGTTCTTCTGTTGCCTGTACGCTGCTGTGCTCAAAATCGCTTCATCCTCGTGCTTCTCGTGCGCTGCTCTCAGTGCGTCTCTCGGAGCACCAGAGCAACGCAAGTTCTCAACCCCGGTAGATTATCCGAGGGACTTGCAGCCACAGACTCATGATACGCCCCTCCTCCCTGGTCATTACGAGAATCACACCTCGAGGCATGTCTGAGATGACCCCCCTTCCCTCCAGCCTAGGACAATCTGCGGGTGGATCCGTGGAAAAGGAAAACATGGAGAGGATGAGAGAGAGTGAGAGAAGAAACAGGGCTAGATCGCTGCGAGCGCACGGCAGGCGCCCCAATCCCTCGGGGCTTGGCTACGAGAAGGGGCTGGGCCAATAGAGGATCTTGACGAGCGAGACTGACTCTGATCGAGACCTGCATGGGGTGGCATGTCTGGCCGAGAAATTGGGTGGCAGAGCGCCCCCTCATCCCCAAAAGTGATCAGCCACGGTAACCAGCTATTCTTCGAACGATGGAAGAGAACATCATTACAGGACTAGGGTGGAGGGAGTGGCACCTCGTATGCTTCGCAGCAGTGCAAGGCCTTATGTTAGTGAGCTGCGACAAGGTCGTGCGGTTTGGGATTGAGTGGCCAGACATGCAGTGATGTCGTCAGTCTCGTATCGTTTTTTGCAGAAGCACCGCTGTGGTCACCAATCTTGGGTTTTTGTGCAGGAAGCCCAGATATTATTAACTCCTGTCATCAAATTACAGGCTTGTATTGGTACGTGGTCGTGGGAAGCGTCAAGAATTGAAGCTTCACGTGGATCGTGCCGTTCGTCTGGTGACATAGCCTCCAGCAAGCAATGCTGAGCCAAACTCGCACAGAGCACGATTTGCATCCCGTTGCTTCCTTCTCGGGGGCTTCGAGGCAGGAGAGAGGCGTCTGGTTGGTTGCCAGTTATCTGGATCCAACGCCTCACGGCTCTGGTGAGATCATCGCCCGATGATACAGCGTGGGCTGGAATTATTCAGGCGGATAGGTGATCCGCGACCGCTGCGCGGGTTGTCAATGACGCTCGCTCGCTATTCCTACCAGGAAGCCGACACTGACAGAGCTGGGCGAACGAGGGTGTAGCAAGCAACCACCGTGTGCTAAAGCAGTTTGCATCATCTGATGAGTATTCACACTCAAGATCATGCAGCTTTCCACTGCTCTCTGTCATCGTTCTGGTCGGTGTACGGGTGCATGCATGGATGCCAAATGGGGGGGGCCTCGGCGGGAATCTGGAGAGTCTCTGGTCGCCAAGTCTGGTGCCCATCCACCTCGAGTGCGACGGTGCGGTGGGAGATGTTCTCCCCGGAACCCTGGTTTTCGCAGTGCAAGGTCGATCGGACGGGGACAGCAAGGTTATGCTTGCGGTCGATCACTGATCGCTGGCTATCCCCGGCCAGAAGCCGCCGAACGATGCTCCGACGGGGCGCGTCGTCAGTGTCGTTCGTCCGAAAGAGCGCAAGGACGAGCGTGGCATAAACAAACATGCGGCGGTATGGGAGGGTTGCGAGCCGCTGCGGGCAGACGTACCCAAGGCGCGAGCAGGCCACAAGGATAGGGCGAATGAAGCGAAACGTCAGGTTGCCTATGTATCGTAAGCATCCAGAGTGGATGGGCTTAGTTTAGGTCATCCGTCATCTCTTTTCCCACGTGCTTGCGAATCAAACAGACCGAATGGTACAATTCATAAGTTGGACAGGTCCAATTGTAGTAGAAGCCGCTGGGAATGGGACTGAAGACGGGCAGTCGAGATTGTGACCGGCAGTTTCACGGGCCAGCCAAGCCGTTGGGTTAGTGACCCTGTTCGCCCGCTCCCCCGTACGAGAGCCAAAAGCGACTGGGATCCTGAAAGATCTGGGACCACGGCAGGCTGATTCTCTGTTGCTCAAGATATCGCCGTCAGTCGCACGGTGGCTCGCTGCGTCCGCGACAATACTATGGCCTGCCATGTTCGTACTGCGGCCAGCCGTGGGGGCCTCCCCTGGTCATGTCAACAGGTGACTCTCGGTGGGTTCGTGACGAAGGTGATCCTTGATGTCAGGACAGACCGAGCGTTAACCCGGAAAGAATTGCGTTGACCGTGGCTCTAGCCATAGCCTGGTCATGGAACAGGCCGAAGACTGAACTTCCTCTTTCTTCCAAATTTCAATATCAAACATGATGGGCCGGGGGCATCTCCACGCCATGCCAGGTTCTTACAAGCCAACCAACCAAGCTGACACCATTTAGCGCCACGAAACGCCCTCTTTTCTTATTTCAACAACCGCCCCACTCTGTTAATTATTTGGAAGCTTCTTCTTGGCAACTGGCCAGGACACGAAGAAGCCGAGTCCAGTGTTCTGGACATGGCTATGCCCCGTCCAAAAAATTCGGTCGTGTCACACGTCCAGGCTTGCGAGACCGTAGACGACACAGCACGGTGCCGGAGGCACACAGATCCTCTGGAAGTCCTACGGCAGCCGCTGTTTTTCTTGCTTCTGGTCACTGATTGGTCGCACACGCCTTGCTGCAGGATCGTGGAAAAAACCGAGATGAGGTATGCCGACGGCAACTCGCAGAATGCCACAGAGCCATCCTGTGCAACTAAGCCATTTCCACGCCAAAATGTTGTACCACAGACATGGCTCTCGTTCTGGGCGTCATGAGATCGTATGACAACTAACGTTTGCCATATTGGTGACAGAGGACCAATCGATACAGACAGGCGAAGCTGGGGGTACTAGGTAAGTTAGACCTGAACCTGGGGATGTCAGAAAACGGGGGTTGACTCTGAAAGCCCCCGATCAACTTGTCCTCTGCCACATACGTAGATATCATGATGCTAAGCGCGTTCGGAATTCCGGGCTTTGCCAGCAGAGTACGACGTCCAGTTCCAGTTCCAGCTCCAGTTGCTTGCGCCTTATTGTTGGCAGCAGCTGTGCTGGTTGATCCGAGAAACAAAACCCAACAAACGGGAGCGCACAGGATCGGGTGCTCCATGCACCCGCATTCCAAGCTTCTTACGCTGGCTGCGAGCCAGTCACATCGAAAGTTGTCTGGAGCCTAGGTCAGAACATCTTGTCGACAGACGCCGGCACAAGCAAGCCGAGTTGGCACGCCCAAACCCAGCGGCCGGGAGCAAACAGTTGAAACAAGTCTTGCTGTGCCTCTTGTCTTCGATCCACGGGGACAACATCCAGACATCCAGAGGGTTGGGTCGCGGGAGAGAAGTGGATTGGTCACGCCCTACTACTATTGTTGTACAACGGCCAAAGGCGCAAGCGGTATAACGTCTTTTGGCGAATGCGCATGAAAACGTTGGTCTCGCCTTGGATTGTTTTCAAAATTTCAATCCGCACCGACTTGGCAGGAAGCATGGTCGGCACGCTCGTCGTAGTATCAGTTGGTTTTCGGCTTCGCTGATTCCGTGCGTGATGGGCAATGACACGCCCTGTTGCAGAGGAAGCGACCCTCCCGAGCTGATGCATGCAAGCGAGGCGTCACATTTGGCAACTTCTGCCTATCGTCAATCGGGGCAGAGTGGCAATCTCGACTCCGAACTGAAGCAATGTCACTGTGATGATGTGCTTCCCCTGTGAGGGAAATGTCAGATTGTTGTGATGAAATCCATGCATAGTGGTGACCGGAACCCGAGGGTATGGGTGTGGCTGCGGTGCTGACCACAAGACCCGTAAATGGAACAGATTAGCGAGGACCAGGACACCACAGCAGCGAACATGCGGACGCGCGTTAGGGAAGGCTGTACGCCGTTCTGCAGCGGCACGAAGCCAGTCCAAGCTGAGCTCGACTTGAGCTGAACATGGGCTAACACAGACGACATTTCTGTGATACCCGGGGCTGTGAGCTGGCCTTCCCCAGGTTCCCAGCTGGCCGACACCCCTGGACGGCGAGCCAATCGAGTTGCCCCAAGCATCACCGGCAATATGGCAGACTCCCGCACCTGACAAAGAGGTTGTACAGCAGAGTTGGGTGACAGACGTTGAGAAGAGTGTAGCAACGGAGAAATCAGGTCCTATGGTCGTGTAGGAAAGCGCGAGATCTGTTAGTGAAATGCTATGTTCGTGCATGATCTTGAGAAGTGAGACCGGCTCTCATCCTGTCAATCACTTTGTCCATTGCGGGTGATGGGTGGCTGCAGGCTCGATTGACAATGGCGATGCCGCAAGGAATGACGGTTCGATTGCTGCATTTCGCCAGCGTGACTGGAATCGCGTTTCTAAGCCATGATCCCTTGCTTCGGAACCGATGTCTCGATATCATTGTGAGAAGCCAACAGATTTACGCCGTGCACCGAAGTCTTCGGCTGGTCAGCGTCAGGGTATTGCCGAACTCACAGCAAGGGATGTCAATGACCGAATACTGATTGGCAAGTTTGAAGGATACTGCGCTCGCGCAGAGAGTTCTGGGGATAAGGCGTCGTTGCAGTTGCCGTGATTGTGCGACTGACTGATAGACGCACGTTGGCATAGGTAGGGTGAGGGGCCTGCGCGACCTGGATTCCTTAGTGGTAGTAACGGGCTGCCAAGTTAGCTGGAGTGATTGGCCTTTTGGGACCTGAGCCCGTGGACTTGGGCTTCCCGCCACGAGGTGGGCCAGAGGAGGAATGTCTCGCAGATGCAAAACACGAGAGTGCGGATCGTAAGGTACTCCGTAGTCGACAGTGAATCTGCAACATGCGGGCCCAGAAACCGTCAACTTTGAGAGATGGAAAGACCGATCGGTGAAGTACCTGTGTGGTACTGCTGACGGCTTTACAACAGTGCTTCTTCACCCCTTTTCTTCCTTTTCCCCCTGCCGGGATGACTTGCAGAAAGGGACGGGCCAGTTGCATGACAGGGAAAGGTCGGGGTGCTGGACCCGAACAAGACGGAAGGAAAGGCAACCGAAGGCAAGGTCAGCGGCGGCAGAGAAGACTTGTCCTTTGGTTGGACGAGAGATTGTGCAGAAGTATAGTTGGGCAAAGTGGTACCAAGATTCCAGTCGTAAGACGGTAAGAAGCGAGAGAGGACGGCGGTTTGGCTTGTGGCGGGTGAGATTGCCGGGATGGCCAGGGTTTCCGGGGCCATGGTAGAATGTCAGGCCAGGACAGACAACAGGGCGGGCGGGAGACAGAGACAAGCGAGGAGACGTCTCAACTCAATCAAGTCGGCTCCGGATCCATCCATCCAGACAACGTCAGAGCGGGAGAGGCGATAAGCGGCTTTGAGAGGCGGGATAGGTACGGGAACGAGAACGGACGAGTGTTGGGACGGCGTCGGGGCCAAGGGACGGGGCGAGCTCGATTCGGCGGTTGGCGGCGACTTCTGGTGGTTGTGCCAGGAGGTGGACGAGGAGTTGTGGGCAGTGGCTAGTGCTCGGGGTGATACGGCCGTATCCGAGGTGGGTGCGGTGCGGTATCCGGGGGGTTGTTGTTGGAGGTCGCTGGCGGTTGGCGTTGAGGGTGATTGCGCTGGCGGTTTTGGGCAGTCGGCCGACTGGCGTTTCCCCAAGGAGATGGAAGCGACAAAGTGTCGGTATCGGCAGTGGTGGAATCAAGTGCCGGAGAGACGCATGCGGTGAGGCTCGAGGTGTTTCCGTCATGGTGGATGCTTCACGACAACGGGCGACGGAGAGAGGCTTGGAGGTGACGAAATACGGATATTCGTAGCGAGGGTTGAGGCCATCCAGGGATCAAGGGCACGACGGGTGCAAGTTTAAGCGCGATGGCGGTAGCAAAGGCAATGTGAATAAGGATTGAAACGGCGGACTGCAGAGGGCAGTTTCCTCCCTGTCAGTGCTCGACATGGAGCCCGCTCCTTTGCGCAGGTGCTGTGGTGGTGGTGGTGGTAGTGCATGTGCAGGTGAGGGTGTGTGGGTGGTGTGTTTGCGTAAAGCACGAGCTCGCTCTGGCTCTGTCCGCAGGCGGGGTGCGGGAAGACGAGAGATGACGGTAGTGTCGAGGGAAAGGCAGAGGCGCGTGCCATGGCCATTGGACGGACATAAGACGCTGGACCAGGTTGGGAGGATGAGGATGGATAGTGATTCGAATGGTTGAGGCCGAGGCGAAGCCATGCTGTGTGGTGATGGTCGAGGCGGAAATGCCAGGGGGGGGCCTACTGCCCGGGACCTGCAGGACGGGACTCGATGAGGGAAAAAGAAAGCATAAGAGGGGGAAAATAGACCAGACGTTTGATGGGCCGTCGCCGGTCAGTCGCGGTGAAGGCTCTGCGTCCTCTGGGATCGGTGTAAGGATACGGTTGCTTCTCGCGGGCAGGCTGCAGCGTTGAAGGTGTGGGATAAGAAAGTGAAGATGAAAAATAAAAATAAAAATGAAGGGATTCACAGAAGATGACGACAAACCTAAGGCCAGCGAATGGGGAGTGCATGGGAGGGAGCGATGGGCTGAGAGGGCTGAAAGACCAGGCAAGCCAAGGGGAGGAAGGTACCTATTCGTACGGACGGATACTGTGCCTTCCCTCAGGCTCCTCCTTCCTCGACTGCTGGCAGGTAGGCACACACCACACCGCCCCTGCCTAGGCCTAAGTAGATAGTGAGGGAAGTGCAGAGCAGAGCAGAGTACAGCAGAGAGCACCTTCCATTCCATTCCTGAGAAGGGCCCCCCATCCACAGTCTACAGATCACACCTTACCAAGCCCAGTACCTTAACCACCTACCTCACCTAGGTTAGCAGCCTCCATAGCACCTCAGCCAGAGCCTTGATTAGCGCGCCCACAGCGGCTATCCTGAGCCCATGTTTGCTGAGACTGGTCTGATGTCTAGCACAAGCTGCCACTGTATTTGGACGACCTCGTGCCTCCCGTCCCCGTCCCGTCTCTGATAGCGCTCATGGCGCTCATGTCTGTGCGTGCTCTTCCCACGCTGCCACGGAAAGGCAGGTACAGTACCTACCTACTTGCCTACCTAGGTACCAACCTACGTACCTACCTCACCCGACCTTAGCCTTCCCGTGCCTGCCGTGGAAGGTGCGGTGCCACTGGGTGCCTTCCTTACCTGCCTTCCTTACCTGCCAAAGTAAGGCGAGGACGGCAAGCAAGATGGGATCTTGCCAGGAAGGAGGGAGCCACAGAACCTCGCCTGCCTCCTTCATCGTGCCTGTGCCTGCCTGGTAAACCGTAACCTGGGTAAGCCACACTACATGCTCAACCACACCACCAACTCTGCACTTTTACGCCTCCTCATGTCCCAATGCTCTCTCTCTATGGCTGCATTGCAATGGACCATCTTCCCCTCACCTGCGGTGCAGACAGAAATTCCACTCTCGACTCGACTCGACTACCTCGCATTACCCTACAGGGCCAACGCCAACGCCAACAACGCAACACCCACGAGAACCGCCTTCGACTGCTGCACCCTGCTCGCTGCTCACTGGTCGCCTGACCCTCGTCACCGCCAAAAGAAGTCCCGCAATTGCGTCCGTCTTCCCTCATCACGGCCGTATCACCATCCTATTCCACCTCGGAAATCCTGTCATCACCATTCGATCCCTTCTGCACCTCTGCTGCTGCCTCCAGCTGCCCTGTCAGTGTCACTCGCACCCTGCCTCGCCCTGTCTTCCACTAGCAAGTCTGGGCACCAATAACTCGCCTGGGGTACCCAGCCCATCTGGCCGATCTCTGGCAAGGGCCGACCCTGCACCGCTCTGCTAGCCGTCGATCTACGAATAATCCCCTACGCACTCTGCCTCCTCTGCGCCTGGACCTGGACCTGGACCTGGTCCTCACGGAGGGGGCAGAGGTCAGACGCGCGAAATCACAAATCACGTCTGCTACGAAAGCAGAAAGTGAAAGGCAGAGTGCACAACACCAAAGCTTGCCTTACCTTACGCACTCAGCCATTACAACCACTTCGCCTTGGACCGGCCACTTGGACAGACACACGGAGAACCGAGGTGGCTTTATCTGGGCGTGCGTGGGGGACACCACCACCCGCTTCTCACCCGCTCGCTCTCCTGGGCTTCGCTAACTACCTACCTTACATACCAGCTACCTTACCTTAAGGTAAGCTACCTACAGCCATCAAGTACCACCCTCGCTCAATTGGCTGCCTCTGCTCTGCTCTGCTCACTCCCTCTCCCTCCCTCCCTCCCTCTGCCCTCTCCCTTCAACCCTCGCACTCGTCATTTTAGTCCAAACTCACAGCCTGCCCGATACAGATTGACCTAGTACATACCTCATACACTATCAGAACAAGCCTGCCACGCATATGCCATGGCAGCATGAAGATACGAGCCATCCTCATCCATTCGCTCCGTCACACAGACATTGGCCCCAAATACCATGTTTGGGCCCGCGAGGAACGCAGCAGCCACCTAGCGCTATCTCGAGACACACCGAGATGGTCCATTTCGATTGCGACTTCTCCTCTTAGGGCTGAAGGACTCGCCGCCTTGGCTTCCCTCACCATGTGAAATCCGCTAACCGGCCTCTGCCGTTGGCTCAAGCGGTGGCCGGTTCTGCTTGGTCGTTTTCCTTACCTGACCAGTCCGTCTACCATATCACCACCATACCTGACTTGCGAGAACCACCGAATGCCTCGGACCTGGTTTCATGCCCTACTACAGATCAGGTGCCGCCATCGCCGCCAATCTCGTCATTCTTCCAATGACACTTCTCCCACTCCTCAGAGGGTGTGATCCTAGCATTTACCGCCGTCAACTGGAACTCCATTTGCGTGAGCATCTCGGATCTTGTCCCACCCAGCCTGCCGCCACAGCTATCCACACACGGTTGTACGTACACTCGCACGCATATTCTGTCTTTGCATGCTGGGGAATGCCCAATTGCCCGTGCCGCTGGAGACACAGATGCGTTACCAGTCAACGCTACATTGTCTTCGTCTTCTGCCTCACCCCGCCTTTTCAACTGTCGCTTTCCGGTACTTCCTCTCTCGTCACTGAACACAAAGATTAGACAACGGTGGAAGTACCCGGCCAGACGAAAGCAGTGTGTTGCTGGGTTGTCTTCTCGCGCGGGAAAACTGATCGTTCGCTAAACTACTAAGAAGTACTTCCACTACGACATCTAATCGCTGGTACTCGCTTGTACCGCGGTGAATGGCTACACCAAACTTTCCGGGAAGACAGCACCCATATCAACACCATATTAAGCAGATTAGGCATGGCGAGTCCGGGTACTCTTCGCCGCTTCCAAACTGTCTACGTCGAATATAAGACTGCAACCATTCCCCGGGTATCGTGGACGTTGAGCCATCCGTTGGCCGTCTAAGCACTAAAATCTCTTCGCCGAGACTAGCAATCGAAAATCCGATCTTTAAACACTTGTTGGAATCGCTTCTTCCTCCCACCCCATAGTTAACTGGTATCGGACGTTTGCCAAACACCCCGGCACGCCTGGGTTTCTGTCATCGGCCCATTCATTATATCCCAGTACGCGCCTCACGCAGGCATCAGTATTCACTTGCATCGAGCAATTCCCATCAACTCAAATACTCGTGCATCTGCCTCAGACACGAGTCTCACTCTTGGTGCCTCTCCCCGATATCCACTAGGAACCGGCCGACGCCAGCGCACCCACATTGTTAGTCGACTAGATTTCATCGCAAGAGATCTCATCCAACAGGAGCAGAGAAACGAACAGTACGTCCGTGCCTGACATGACAGCGAGACACGGGCACTACGGATAAAAGTGAAGTTGACACGCAGCGGCAGACAGGAACAGACCCGTCTATTCCCGGACGAGACAGCGCAAGGAACACGAGCCTTGCCGAATCCGTGAGTCTTGAACTCTCTTTCTGGACACCCTCCACGTTCCCCCTGCGAGCCAGGCCAAGTACTGTGTCTGTTCAGCTGCGCCTGAAAGAATAGAAGCGTCGTGATTAAGAGGGGCAGCGGGCATCGTCGTCGACCGGCCTGAGAAATGCACTCAACACAGCATGGCAGCCCGTGGCAACAAGCCCGCCATGCCATGCGCGAGACCCGTACCGACACCGCCGTTGGTCAAGCTTGAGCATCATCGGCGTCAGCGGCATTGCGACCTCGGTATCCGCACCATGCACTGGCATTGAGGAGGCTTGCTTGCCTCGGTGACGCCACGACTGGCCCCCAAGTGTGGGATCCTCTGCAGCTTGGTCATTGAGACTAGGCCGTTGTGGCCGTTCAGCTGCGCCGGGGGCCCTGCTCGGGCAGAAATGACGGGGATTCGATCTTGTTCAATTTCCCGGGTCGGGAAGATGCCAAGCTTTATTCTGGCTGTCCAACAGGCGTCGCCGCCTGGCTGCTTCCCGTCGATCATCCCGTCTCTGGTGCAGCAGTGTGCTTCATCCTGTTGGCTGCAAGGGGGTGTGGCCTATTGTGCGCGAGTGTCAACAGTCCACCCAAGGCAGAGGAAAGCCGGCTTGGGTCTTGGCTGGACAGGCATTTTGAGCGTGCTCGATCAAGCTTTGGCTGGCTGGATGACTGGCAAAAGAGACAGAGGCAGATGCAGAGGCTCACCTGCGTCTTTTGCCCCATCGCCTGTTAGTCAGATGATGCTCTGCAATGTCAATCTGCGTCGATGGAATTGTCAAATCATTGACTTGGCCCAGCGAAGCTCTTATTCACCAGCGAGGTTGCACCCGCGCTATTCTCCAGCGGGAGGATGAACCCACTGATCGCCGCCAGGGCCGAGTGCCTCACCTGCACTATTAACATGTTGGGCTGACCAATTGGTAGTGATAGGACGCATCAAGAGAAAACCAACCTAACAAGACGGGGGCCCAACAAACGAGACAGACCAGGGCAAGGCAAGGCAAGGCAAGGCAAGGCAAGGCAGGCCAGGGAAAGCTCCGAGATCAACCCCAGGCGGAAACCGAAACAGAAACAAGAAGAAGCCGGCACTCTTGCGGGGGCACCAGATACAGACCCAAACAGACAGGCTCACTCAAACTCGAAGAACAAGACCCTGGAAGAGAAACGGCGCCATTTCATCCTTGGCTTCTCTCTATTGATTTCAGAGTCTTTCATTTTTCTGGCGTTGCGGGTCAGTGCGTGCCGCATCCCATTTGCAACTGGACTTCCATTCGCTGATCGTGACCAGAAGCAGACACAAGAAGAAGGAGGGAAATAAGCACGCAGTCGGGTGCGGTACAGTAGACAAGACGTCTGGCGCATCTAATATCTTTTGACAGCCCTTCCTCCCGTCGGGGATAATTTGCGACCGCTCCACACCAGCATCAGAGATCGTCATTTGGCAGATGCGCCCCGGGAGGCCAAGTATCCGAGGCGAAACTGACGATTGATTGGACTTTGATTCCAACGACTTTTTCTTTCTAGCTGCCCATAAGGTTGCGGGCTTGAGATCTCCATCGGCTTTCATCTCGGCCGCGAACAACGCCGGACGAACCCAACGCTCTCCGCAGGCTGTGTCTGCTGTTGGTCGCTGGGCGCTTGATTTGCGGTACTTGTCTCGTACTTTTCGCCATCTGCCTGAACACGAGCAGAAAAAAAAAAGAAGCGAAAGGCAGAAAAAGAGTGCTTCAGAGACACATCAGCTACATACACGAGAGACAAGCTCTACGCGCATCTCGGGATATCTTTGGTTGTATTAGATGTACGTCTCATCTTCACTTTCATGTGTACCGCGCTGTACCTGGTCACATCCCTTGGTGCGGATCTCCCGGTCTCCTCTTTTTACTCAGGCCTACCTTACTTCCACCGGTCCCCATTTACGCGCCCAGGGTATTCGCACCCTTCTACTGCCCTCTTCAACAAGGCAACTTTCCCTGTTGGGCACCGTCCTTCCCTCACATCCTCACATTGCATCCCGTGGGAACCCTGCTTGGGGGCTTCCTGACCTTGTTCGCAATGTTAACCTTACCACGCTACGTACTGCTCTACGTCCACTGCATCATACATTTCCCCTCACGTTCCCATATCCATCTCCATCTCCATCCCCATTTGTTCCCCAGTCGAAATGGAATGGCAAGACGAATATTTGTGGCACCCCGGGCATCAGTTGCAATGTTTTGTGGTGGCTTCTCTGTGATAGGTCTGCCGGTCTCGTGTACATGCACTCTCCTTGGTGTATGCACATCGTTGACAGGTCGGCCTGGTGCAAGGTTTGGAGGCGGACGGACGCATGCAAGGGTTCAGCCGGTCGGTAGTATCCAAGCCAGATCCAGTGACACTGGAGCACGCCGCTTGAGTCCCGATTGCACAGGCTACTGCCGCTCCCTCCTTGCCGTTAGACGTCCCCCGGTTCGCCCTAATTCTGGCCACATGCCATACGGCCATTCCCATCCCTCTTGTTCATCCCATCCCACCCACTTATTGGGCTCGCTGCAGCTGCTCACAAGAGCTATGGCCAATCACGCTAATCCATGGTTCGCAGACGTCGACACCGACAGCTTTCATCTCGCCATCCGTCCACGCCCATTCTCCAGCTTCAGACACCCCCTTCTCTCACCCGCTCGCTGAAGCTCTTGCTTTTGGGCTCAAGCTTAAGCCCTGCCGTTGTACCTGGCTCAGTCAGTTGAGGTGCCAAGCATAGAGCAACCAGCCGGGCTGCCCACCCTCCTCCGCTCCTTGGCCTGTCGACTTACACGGCAATCTCGCGCCAGCAGGACTTCCGTGTGTGAAGTGTGAGTGACTAGGCCACCAAATCTGTACATATCTGGACGTATACGTACCGGGAGTGACAAGCATTGTCCCGGTACTGCGATTTTTGCTCTTTCCGCTGCGGTGCGTTGCCCATCACGGCGATCTCAAGTAAGTGCCATCCATTATTCCTTTTTTTTCCCTCCTCTTGTCCTCACCCTTCCTCTTTTTTTCTCAAACCTGCACTGAAGTCGTTCTCCATGGATACCTAATCCTCCGTCTGGATTTTTGCGGCCCCCATCATTTGTCATTTCCCGCTTTCTCGCTGTCGGCCGTTGCCTTCTGCCCTGGCACGAACGACTAGTTCTTCTCCTTCAGTCTCCTTGCATGGGGGCCCCTCCATTGCTTCTGTCGCCTCCTAGAACGACCACCCCGTGTCCGGTCCATGAAGGGCACCGAACGCTCAAGTGCCTTTACGGTGTCCAAGTAGCGTGCCAAAGGTACACTTGAACATAGTGACAGCCCTGTTCCCTTGCCCACCACTAGCCCCTTCGGCCTCACATCCAAGTATCCCCAAACCCCATACCACCTTTGCCAGCTGAAGCGGTCCCACGTCCATCATCGTCTATGAGTACAGCCACTCAAAAACGCGCAGCATACCTCCAATGAGCGACTGACTACCGTTCCCCCACCCTTTCTCTTCAGATCAATGGAACCTTGCAGCTCATAAGACACCTGGAATCTCGCATTTCAACGGCGGCCTTATCCCTGCCTGGCACTGTCATCCTCTCTCCTCTCTACATCGAATACAACATACCCTTTCTCTCGATACTCACTCCATATTCCATACCCGTACGCCCCTCTCTCTCCCCTCACCTCCCATCCCCACAAATGTCATCCGGTCTTGGAGCTTTGCTTGGCCGTCTCCTCTTCCTCCACCACCAAAAGTCACCCGCAGCCTAGACTATCTGCACTTGCCAGGGCAGAAAACAGAGCCTTCTCTAAAAAGAAACGACGAGGGGTGATACCGTAAGGGAGGGCCGTCGGGAACCCCAGAGCGGAGCTATTGGTGCGTGAGCTCTCTGTTAGTGCGGCAAGCAGAGGAAAAGCAATATCCATCTTCGCAAGGTCCCTGTTCCTTCCGCGTGGATCTGCCCATCCGGACTTTTGTGTCTATCGCCACAGACTCGTCGTCGTCTATCCTACCTTACGCTCATAACGCGTACCTGGGCCTGCAAGGAGAGACCGGAGCAACTTGCTATCTATCTGTCGACCTCTCCAAGAAATGCAACACCACTTCCCCGTGCCTCACCAACATTCCTCATCTACCTACTTCACCCCCGCAACAAAATCAGCGACACAGTCTGACTTTCTGAGTCTGCGTTTCTCCCTCTCGCCTCCCATCTCTTTCTCCCCTTCTATCATCATCCACATCTTCGGCATTGTCCACCGTTTCTGTTCATGCTCGTCTAATATCCTTGCGCACCACATCTCCACCGGCTCTGGTAGGCCTCGCAAGTTGCCTCTTCCTTTCATGCCAAAGGAAATGCAGTAGTACTGCGAGACCTTAGGCTTGTTTCCATTGAGGCCTGTTTCTAACTGCTGCGCCTTGGTTTTGCGAACAGGTTCGTTGCCAGTCTGCAGAACGAACGAACGAGGCACGGCCCAGCTCCACGGGTTCGGCATCGCGAACCACAACAACTCGTTTGTCGACAACTCCGAGCCGTGATTGGGTCTAATTCTCGCGAACACCCTGGTCTCAACGGTTGAGTGCGTGATCCCCTCCCACTGCGCACACCAGCTGCAGGACCACGAACTCCAGCAAGAATCCGATGCGGTTCGTGCTGCGAGCTCCCGTGTGGCCAGCAGTTCCCGCCAAGCAACGTCGACTTTGAATCTTTCGCAATTTGGCTAACTTGCATTCCAGGAAACCAGCCCTGGCACGAAGGCCTTTCAGTCGGTTACCACCGCGCTGGCATCTTTGGGTCCTCCCGAAACTCCATTTCAGATTTCGGTTTGCAAGCACTCCAGCGACCAATGACAGGTGCATCGGTCTGAGTCTTTTGCACCCGTTATTCATCGTCAAAGAAGTGGTACTGGTTTAAGATCGCCGCCTCTGAGCATTTTCTCAGCCTTCTCAGATCGCTCGTCTTCCCAACCTGCACTTTTCGTCTCTCTCAACTTGCTACTCAGCCGCAGCGACAACTTTGCTCCCTGGTTCCAGTCGCGTCAACCCTCCGAAGGCCAATACAGCCGATCGACCAGTTTCCTAGCGCCACTCGCCAGCTCGGAAACGCCATCCACATATCTGAGTACGGTGTCTCAAACCACTGCTGGCGGGAGAATCTCCTAAGACTGACTCGCCTCTATTAGGGATCCTCCCTTTCCTCGCACTTGGCCTTAATTTGGTAAACAAGACTGGGCTTCACTTTAATCACAGCAATCTCAAGACATATCTCTCCCTTTCTCCCTTTGTCCCTCGACGGTCCCACAAGGCCATAGTCTCCTCCTGTCGTTGCAACACCGCTCCCGAAACAGTGGTTTGCATTTTCCCGGCACCAGACCAGACATCTTTTCCCAAGTGCACCCTTCTCAACAGCTTGAATGTCTGCTGCGAAGTTTGAGTGTGCTTCCTACAAGCATTTCGAAGTGAGTCAGCCCATCACCAGAGCACGGAGCCGAGCCGCCCCTGAGACGTTGCTGTTGGTCGCACGCAAGCTTGTTCTTGCAGACGGTATAGAAGTTTGAAAGGCTGACAGCTCCTCTCTCCCTGAAGCAGCCCGACTTCCACCCCCAGAGGCCAATTATCATCGGTGAGGAAGGCCTCGACTCACCCGAGACGGTGACCCTCAAGTACGAAGAGGCGGTTGCGAGGGCAAACGGAGACCTTCGGGGTGATTCCCCGCCAGGTGGTCTCCTCCCCATGTCGCACTACGGGAAGCACCAGCCAGGCCCAATCCACGGTACGTTTTCTTCAAGCCAGTGAGCTGCATCAATCCTCCTGAGTTGATCTGGAGGAACGATTGTGTCGGCCGAGCTGGCCATCGAAATAGTGCAACTTAGCTGACAAGACGTGATGTTTGCAGGGTACGACTCAGCTCGCGGATATGAGGAGGCGGCCTACCAGCAGTATGGCGCGCAAAACTATCCCGCCCAGCATGGCGGCGCGGCTCAACTCACAGCGGCTCAGATGAACCAAGGAGCATTCGCAGCCAACAATGCGGTTGCACCATACATGGGAGTCGGCAGTGTTGACTTGTCCGTGGCCTCATTTCAGCCTTCCACTGGTGGCGCCGGCACGAAAGTGCTGGTGAAGGTCTCTTCGGCGTATGATCTGCTTGCGATGGCACCTTACTACTTTCTCGTTTTCGGAACGAAGAAGGTCCCAGCAGATCCCATTCAGGACCCTCAAGACAACGGCAGCTTGTTGACTGTCTCGGCGGATGCGCCGCCTTTTGTGATCACCGGCTGCCCCAACGAGAACGTGCCAGTCTCGCTGGTGATTGAGACGGAAAACCATGAGCACTTCCAGAGTGCGCCGGTGGGCCAGTTTGTATATCACGAAGCACCCCTTGGAGGTCCAGGTGCTAGCTCAGAAGTCATCACGAGGAAGGTCTCCAAGTCACCTGAGCAACAACATCAGTCACCCAGGTCAGCAAGCACACAGCTAGGCAACGAGTCCGCTACAAATACCTACGACTTCGCGACAGCTCCGCAACAGCCCACGCAGTCTCCCTATGGAAGCAACTTTCCGCAAGACAGCAACAACACCAACATGCTCAGCGCATACCGTACCAACTCCTTCACGGATCAGCATTATCCGCGCGCTGTGCCGCCGCCATTGCGACCACCGATGGCCGGCTGGCAGGCGTACGGCCGAACTCCGGGTCCACCCATTACGCACACACAGATTTCGCGCCCTAGCTTGACTCCCCTTCCCATGCCTTCTGCTACGACCCCCCAACTCGTGCGAACCAGCTCTATTCCCAGCTCCCCCGGTGGAGGACAGGGATCAGGATATAGCCACTGGGGTTCGTACTCCAACAAGGCCGTGTTGAAAATCATGGGAAAGCTCGACAGCATGGCCGTGGATTGGTCTCCAGAGGAATGGTCCAACCGGAGACGTATCGTTATGTTCAGCAAGAAGCAGTCGGGCTCGACACTAACGGCGAGCTTCAGGGCCGTCAATGTCAATGAACGGCCGCCCAACAGCATCTGCATCAGCTGCATTTGGTGGGCCGAGAAGAACGAGTGCTACGTCACATCCGTCGACACCATCTATCTGCTTGAGCAGCTGGTCGTGGCTCCAGCAAGATTCACTGTCGAGGAGAAGAACCGCATTCGTCGCAACTTGGAAGGTTTCCGCCCCTTGACGGTCAGCAAGGCCAAGGCGGACTCGGAGGAGTTCTTCAAGATCATCATGGCTTTCCCGAACCCGAAGCCGAGAAACATCGAGAAGGATGTGAAGGTGTTCCCTTGGAAGATTCTGGAGTCGGCTCTCAAGAAGATCATTGGCAAATACAGCGCCAGTCCGTCATCGACGCTTCCCGCATCTCACCTGTTGACACCTACTCCCGTCAGTGCTTATCCGCCGCTGCCGACCCCGCCAGCTCCAACAGTTGCATCGGACCACATCAGCGCTTATGGTGTTCCATCGCAGGTGCACCATGAGGCTTTGACATCGCCGCGTTCGATTACAGGCAGCACCCACAGTTGGCCGACTTACTCAACAGGCCCGCCGCGGACACTGTCGCCTGCGCTTACAGCTGTCTCCCCGCGTCAGTCTGGTCTACGTCTGGCGGCACCTCTCCCAGCTGTCACCGGCTATGATAGCCGATCGATGACTGCTGGCTCATACGGCAGCGGTCTGCATACACCGATTGGAAACCAGCACACGCCTCCACCAGCTCCCGGCCGATGGGACACTGCGATACCTGCCATGCACGCTCCCACGACGTACGCGGAACAGTACCAGTCCATGACTTCGCACCATGCCCCAAGCCATCAAGTCTATGGTGGTGTCGGGTACGGGGACGGGGCGCAACGGGCATGAAGCCGCGAGGCCCATGGTCGGGAGGAGAGGGCATGGCCGTGGACCAAGTGAGCGACAGCCCTAGAGACGAGAGAGGTGGCGTGCTTCTGCCTCGTGTCTCCTGAGGCGCAAGCGTGATAGCCTGGTATGAGAGGATCCCGCCAGGGTTCTTGGGAGTGAGTCACTATTACTGGTACTGGGGTGTGGCATCAAGACTGGATGGTAGCCGCGCGTGGACGAGGCATGGGGACAAGAGGAGGACGGACAAGAAGCTCAGATGGAAGAGGAGGTCTCGAGAGACGTCGTTGGAGCGAAGTCGTACGTCGTCGACTTGATTGGGAGGGCATTTGGCACCCTGGACGGCATGGGCTGCAACGCAACGAGAGGAACAGAAACGATTTACACTGCGGCCAAAGACAATGAGGGTGTGGTGGTGGGACACTGCGGTAGGGGGTAGGGGTCCACGGGTTCCACCCCGGTCTCCCCTCCGGTGTCGTCTTGTGTTTTCGGTGTGGATGGGTGGGTCCCGAGGGGCTGTCAGGTGTTGTGGCGCAGACCAATCGACTCTCCCGAACGGCGTCCACCTTTCCCGAAATAGACGGTCAACGCCCCGCTTAGGCCGGCCGATGTGCCAGCCCCACTCCCCCGAACATGGACGGCGGCCTTGTGGACATGGAAGATGCCACTTTCTCCGACGCAGCATCCCTCTTCGCCTTCCATATCCCATCTCTGTCGTCTGCACGAAAACTTTAGTTTGGGGAGGCCGGGTCTCTCCAAGGTTGACGGTTTGCGTCTGCAGCTTCTCGCATCGACTTCAACCCCCCGGAACATACTCACCGCCATCTTCAACCACACACGCTCTGGACCGGATTCTCCATGGCTCTGCGTGACGACTCGACTGGGCTTATCGCGACCGACCACCTTCATCTGCACCTCGATAACGCATTCGATCCCAAGCCCGCGATACAGCTTCTGATTGGCTGCAGTATTCGTGCATGATGGGTTGGGGGTGTATCTGGTGATCGTCTCTTGGAGGGGTAGCCTGCATCCGTCCGGCCTGCATGACGTACATCATCTGCGTCAAGGACCTTTCAAACCGACACCGCGCCAAAGCCGCCTGCCTCTAGCACCAGATAACTCCCGTTCTACGCAATGTGTCGCCTGAGGGCACCCCAAGTCAGCTTGTTTCCGACCACTCGCTTGCCTTCCCGCCATGCCTTTTCGGCCGTGCATTGGCGTACCCGTATGCTTGTCGATGGACCCAAGGGCTCACCCGGACCATTCACATGAGGTGTTGAGCTTTATGTTGACACCCATCTTCAAGTCGGTTGCAGGTCGAGAACGATCTCGTCGCGGGTTCAACACGAAGCGCCAGGCCGCCGAACAGTGGACAACATAGGTCGGAGCAAACAACCACACCCATCAACTGAGAAGAATCTACCTTGGCATGTCGTTGCTTTGCGAACGCGGGTGGCGCGGCTCACTTTATTCTGGCGCAGCTGTTCCGACCCTCCATCTCCAACTCCAGCTCCATGCTTGAGCGACGCTCTCGACCTCGAGATCGACACTACCGGGGCGCGAGCTGATGCACCTCCCGACAAGGACATTCTCGACGACGCGTATGACGATGGCTCGTCTTTCTTGGCACCTACTTCCCACACCAACCAACCTCTCTGCCCTCCACGTCCGCCCATCCTCGTTTCAGAACTTACCACAGCCGGCGAGCTGCTTTCTTCATCAATAGAGGGATACACTGGCGTTTTACACCCGGACCATTCGGTGATAGACTTGGCTGCATGGCGCGAATCTTTACCCTACACAATCACTCGTTACCACCTTAGACGCCAACTCAAATCGACTCGCTCTCCAACATTACCACCTTCCTAGCTCTCGCGGCCCCGTAGTCGTATCATTATCGGCATACCCACGGCATTTCGTGAAACCCTACATCGCTTATCGACACTACCCTTCGGCAATCTCATAACTGCGCAACTATCATCGCTAACTACATCGCGTCACTCACTTAAACCCCTCGACCATCGCACCACATAAACCCCATACAACGATCTTCTCTGCCCCATTCGCTCTCTCCTTCTTTCTCGATACATTTCATACCAATCTTGCATTCATCTTGGCTTTTGATTCTTCTGTGTTTTTCAAGCGGATGCTCTGGTGAGCACACCGCCGGCGTGTTTCGGGGACCGGTGATAGATTCGGGGTAACCTCTGGATAGGGTCATGTAAGAGGGGAAGGTCTCCCCTCAGGTACAGGTACAGGTACAGGAACACGGACACAGGTACAGGTACGGCACGGTACGGACCGGCGGTTTCGGGATATGGGATACGGGGCTACATCTGGTGGGCTGCACATAGCATTATACCCTTCGCTTTTGCTTTTACCGGCTTGGGAATTGGGTTTCTGGTCTTGTCACATATGGGATAGTCTCCTGATAATCATAATCGATTGATATCTTTACATCTCGCCCCTTTTCAAGTGAATTTCGACTTTGTCGACGATGCATGTACTAGCGAATCGTGATGACTGCCTCCGCCGCGACAGTGAAGTTTGTCGCACTACCGCCAACCGCTGAATCACGACCAAGGCCCCGAGGCAATTCGCGGAACCGGGCAAAAGGTTATTATATAACGACGGTCATCAGCAGACATGAAAGTTGAGTACTCTGCACCTTCAACTAGGATCCTAATCCAACGTCGACGCTGACACATCTTCAGCATACACACCTCTCAACCTCCACCGAAAGCACAAGACTAACCTTCAAGATGGCGTTCGATGGTGCAACCATCCTACTTCTTACTATGTATCTTGTTATGACCGTCGCCTGCGCCGGCCTCTTCATGTTTATGCTACTGAGAATCAAGGCCGAGCGAGCAGAATTCGACCGTCGGCTGCAACAGATCGTTTCTGACAACGACCTAGTTGAGGTCTCCGAGAGTGTCCATAGACAGGGCCAGGCTACTGAAGCGGCGCCTAGCCAAGCAGAGAGACAGGCCTGATATCTTGTAAAAGGCTGACGGAACAGCGCATGGGAAATCGGTGATGCCATCTGCGGGGAGAAATAAACAACCATGAGAACACGCCTCCGCTGAAAATCAAACAAAGTCTAGCTAGATTCAAGTCATTCGTCTACACAGTTTTACGCCCCCATAATGCTCCTTGTACGATTCCTCGCCCCCAAGTTCACTCCTGCCCCAATTGCTGATCATCCTGGCAGTCCCTGTCGTCCTTGCCGTCCTGACCGTCCTGACCGTCCTTGCCATCCTTACCAGTCCTCGAGTCTGAAACCAGTTCATACTCTGGGCCCGCTCGTTGGTAATACGTTTTGATTGTTTCTTGAGAGATACCGAACCAGTCTTCTAAGAGTTTCTTGAGGCTGCTGATGAAGCTTTCATTCAAAGTGTCGGCCTTCCTGTGCAATGGGTGTACTTGAGAATCGATATTATTCAGCTTCTCTCTCGGGATGTGAGAATTTTCGGTCCATTGAAGTTTCTCCCGGCTCCCACTTCCATCTCCGAATTCGAATCCCAGGCGAACGAATAGATCTTCGACATTTTTGTACGTGATCTTTCGTTTGGTGCTATGATCCCCATAGATGATTTCCATGGTCCTCCACTCTTTCTTCCTGATCTTGTTCGTGCCTCGAAGGGGGTCGGCTGCCATCAGATCATTGAGGTGCCTCTTGTAGTCATCGCCTCGCTGGCACTTTGCAAGTTCCATGGTCACCTTCTTGAGCTCTTCTTTGCGTATCATGCCGTTGCGAGTGGGCATCACGAACTCGGTCGGGGGTTCTTCGTAGTTGGCAGGTCGGAGGTTGGTTATCTTGCCGCAAATCTTTGTGACATTAAATATGCCTTCCTGAAAGCGGATACCCCCCTTGTCGAATGTTTTCCAGGCTTTGAAGAATGTGGATGGATGAGAGGAGTGCCGAGCGGTCGCCTTGGTGACCTTCCCCTGGGCATTGGCTCTCTTTCTCTTTCGAGCCGGCCTCTTTCCCCTTTCCTTTTCCTTCTGCGGTTGCGGAAAGATGGTTCTTGCTATTACCTTCTCACCACATTCATATACGTAGTTGGTAATCTCTACTAGTTTGGAGCCTGGGAAGTCGTCCTCACTGATGATCTTGACCTCGCCATAGTTTACTATGGGTGCTGTCAGTGCCGAAGCGTCACTGTCCAGTACCTCGGAATAGTCGACCATTGGCTCGTCCTCTATTTTCTCCTCCACGTCGAAAACATCGTCCTGCATTCGGAAGTCTTTGTCGATGTCTTTGATACCGACCGACATCTGCAGTTCGTTGAAAGCCTGGCTCAAGATGTTGATCGAGGTCTTCTGCGGACGCCAAACGTTTCCAGATTCCAGCCATGTGGCAATCTCGGTCCAGAAGCCGTCTAACCATTTCTGAACCAACCCAAAGGGTCTGCTCTGCGATTCTGGCAAGCTTGGATGGTAGTATGTCACCCCAAGAAACCAGTGAACCAATCTCAGCGTCTCTTGATCGATATGCTTCTCGAAGGGAAAGTGGTCGTACTCTTTCAAGAACTGCCAGATAGGACTTTTCTCCCTTAGATCTGTCATATCGTCAGTGGAAAGATCGCCCCCGAAGGGCTGCATGGCTTCCATTCTCTGACTCAGCAAGCCAGCCTCAAAGATTGCCGCGTAGTCCTCGCTGACCATCGGCTGAACTCCGAGAAGGGCGTGACGACGCCGATCAGAATGCATTTTCTGGATTAACTTGGGCAATCCGATCCGGCCTATGGAGTAAAAGGACGAGAGGCCTCTGTGAACCGCATCGGTTGCAAGTCTGACATCCTCCCATCCCTCAACGTTCAACGGTTTCTTGTAGCCAGCCACCGCAGAGAAGTCCATTTTGATACGGCCTTCCCTCGGAAGTGTCCACTGATCTGATGGAGCTTCGGGTCTTAGATTATCCCACGTTTGGGTACGGCGGAAGTAATCCCTGATGGAGTGAGTCGCGAGCAGACCGCCGTGATCGAACAGATGTCTGACATGTAGTGCGGCGATCCAGCGCGCATGGAATCCCAAATCAACCCAGGCGTCCGTGACGGGCCCCTGAACGTCTAGTTGCTCGATCCTGTCGTCCAGGTTGATGTTCTCGTCCTCGGCAAGCTCGCGCAGTCTTTCTAATTTGTCGAGCAGGCATTGCCACATTTCAACTTCGAATACGGCTCGCCTGATAACTCGTCGGATGAGATCGTTGACCAATGCCTTCTTCGCGTCAATATCTGTGTTCGTGATATGCGGCAAAATGCGATATTCATCGTTCTTATTGTCTGAAGAATCCGTGATGTGACCATAGTGTTGATCGTATTGATTCTGAATGCTGCGTCGGAAAACGGCCGGATCATGACACAACTCTCGCAGTCGTTCCTTTGCGAAGGTCACTCGCTTCTCCAAGCGGGACTTGAATTCGACATCCCAGCTTGACGCAGTAACAGAGGGTGGGAAAAACTGGCCACTGGTAACCAGCCCCTTGCCGACGGTATCGAATCTCAGAAGTTCTGTCGGAATTGTCTCCCAAGTGTGGGCCTTGCAAATGGGAAGATGTTTGGACACCGGTTGACCGTTGAGATCTTCGCCCCGGCTTCGCAACCCATCAACATAAGCCGATAAGTCCTCGGCTACGACTTTGACGAAGCGCAGCGTCACGGCCTGTATTGCGAGGACCATGATGCCTTCTTCCCATCCAAACAGGATGCCAGCCTTCTTCAACCGCGGGAACAGTCCATCTTTCGTGTCCTCGCCTGTGGGGTCCTTGAAGACGACAGCATAGTCGTGGAAGTACTCACGTCTGTCGTGAGGCTGTTTCATCTCCAGTAGCTCAGCCTCTGGTGGAAAGCCCATGAACCAGTTGTCGTGATAGGCCGGGACACAGAACTTACCAGCCCTTCCAAGGTGACAGCCTTCCCAGTCTGCACGAGCAAAGACTCGGGGGTGGTTGGCGATGCGGTTGAGAATGAGCGACCGAAGAATTTGGGGGTCCGAAAGGTCCTCTTGGTTGAGAAATGGGAGCATATTTACTCTGTGTGTAACAAACCATTCTTTTCCCACTTGCTCCTCGGCGTAGTCGTGGAAATGAAAGAGTGAATTCCAACGCTTGTCACCGCCGGGTCTTGAGAGTGATTCCAGATATACGACGTCGTCAAGCGACCTGCGAAAGCATTCGGTGACATCGATATCGCGGCCTTCGGGGAGAGGATAGTCCTTGCCAAACCAATATGCAAACCAAGATGCGGCACCTTCCTTAGTCTGAGTGGTGGGAGATGATGCAGTCTGGCCTCTATCTGCCGCATCAGAAGCAAAGGACCACCACTGATCGAATAACTTGAGCCAAGACCCATTGACAATATCTTTTAGCTGAGCAGCGTTGACGTGTTCGAGAAGGCCGGTAAGAATGTTTATGTTTAGCGAATTCTTCAATGCGCTGGCATCCCCCCATGCCGTTTCTACCTCTGCCATCAAAATCTTGGTCAAGTCTTGTGCAGTCTCCTCATCGGCGAGAAGATCAGGAATCCACTTATTGATGAGTTGATTCGAATCCTCTTCGTCGACGGCTTGATTTGGATCCTTGGCATGCGGATATGCGAGATCGTGTAGATCAGAGCCAGGGTAGTCGTGTTTGTATGGAAGGTTACCAACAGATTTTGTCCATGGGTGCCCCGTGAAGAAAGCGTACGATGTGTGCGACTTGTCCATATATATAGGTTGCAGATTTCTGTGTCCCTCAGGGAGAAGCAATCTTAGCGGCCTGGACTTCATCGTGGGACGCCTCGTTGGGGCCATGACAGAGAAATAGAGATTGCGAGGGTGCGGTAGGGTGATTGCTGATTTGTAGGGGTTGCGAGACGCAGCAGAATGGTGAGTTCACGGAAGAAGCATGTTTGATGGATGCACAGATGTCAAGGCTGAGAAACCGTCCTTATGTATCATGATAGAGAGGCGGCCGACAAAGGTTGTAGAGATGGCATTCAGGCCGTGGCATTGGCAGCAACAAAAGGATAGAGCCTCGACATAAAACAATGGTTCCACGAAGTTTAGAAAGGCTTTGTAGGAGGCGATGACTATTTCCGTCGACTTGATCAGACGTCAGGAGGGACATGATGAGGAAATGCCTGCGATCTGTAGGGTAGGTTGACCAGACAAGACTTGTACCGTAGTTGATGACTCGGATAACTTAGGTATGGTAAGGCGGCGAAAGTCACGAGCAAAGTGATAAGAACAGCGAGGTCTCAGGTAGGCTGGCCGAGTTTCAGACAGGTGAACCAGGTTTTCTGATGGTGGGCGTTGAAGAAAAGCCGTTGCAAATTGACTGGGACGTTTTGACGCAAGGGAGACTTCTCTGATGCGTCGTCACGTTGAGGGAGGCAGAAGCCATGCGTGTGAGAGGAAGTGGAGGACGACCGCACGCAGTGACAATGCCTTTGCTACCTCCTTCAGGTACGAAGGCAGAGTGACTGATGGGAAAGATGAAGGCCGATCAGATAGATTCAGATGACGGCGTGGCAAGAGGAAAAGACGACAGGGGTACGTATCTGTGCCTTTAAGAGGGTGTTCCTGGCGCAGTCAATAGCGCGATTGTTGGCGAAGAAAGAGCACTGCTGAGCAGAGGTGGCAACTTGGTGATTGGGACGACAGGAAGGAGGTTTTCGCAGGCTACCTTACGGGGGCCGGATCCGGGAAGGCAAGGGAAGGCCACGCTTAATTGAGTTTAAGCTGAGGGTCTGGTGGGTCTAGGCCCAAAAAAAGCTGATTCTTTCACAGGCGACACTCGTGGGAGTGTTTGATTGTGTGGCGCCCGGCGCCCGCGCAGGGACCACCGTCCGGCCCACCTTCCGCGTCGTATTCCACGCGGGAGGCAGGAACCACACACACACAGCAAGGGAAGGAGGGAAAGAACCGCAGGCACCACAAGGCAGGCACGCAGGGCAGGGGAGGTGGTGGGACGTGAAAGAGAAGGAACAATCGCGTTTCTATCTTTCCGATTTCTTTCATCGCGGAAACAGGGAAACAGGCACAAAGAAGAAAACGAAATAGAGGGACAGCATCCACCTTCCTTCACCATGAACCAGAACAACACCACCACCACCATCACATCCCTCGTCCCTTGCCTCGTTGATCACCCACGGTGACCTCGCCAAGGCTGTATGCCCAGGCCTTGGTAGGACACCACGAATTAACGCATCACTCGCTCACTCGCTCTACGAGTCCAGGTCTCATTGCCAAGGCCAATGGACAAAGGCTGCAGGAGAGTGGGATTTATTGGCCCTGGAGACGCGAGCTGAGCATATCGCCGCCCAAACCGGCAAGGACGGCGGTGCCGCATCGCTCTACCTAGAGACTAGGACTTCCAGCTCCCTTATCGAGAGACGCTAATTGCTGCATTATTCGTCCTCGACCTGGCAGTATTCCGGGCCCCTCGAAACCACCATCCCGAGCACCGCCAGCGCCATCCTGCTCACCGTCGACGCCAGCACCAACGCCAACGCCGCCAACGCCAGCCAGATCCGACGCGATGGGCCGCTAAAGTCCGTACCTTGCCTTGCCTGACGCCCTGCACCGGTGAAAGACATTAAGACATTCATCAGACACCTTTTTTTGTTTCCTCCTTATTCTCCCTCCCTCCCCCGGCTTGCGTTCCTGTCCTGCGATTCCAATCTTTTTCTATCCATATTCGACTCACCTTTGCGTACCTACTATGCTCCATTGAGCACCTGGCTTTATCCATTGTCGCTCGTTTTATCGCCAGATTCAAGTGCTCCGAAACACCACACTCCTTCCATTGACGCCTTTGAACCATTCGTTTCGATAACCCGACCGCAACTGACAATCTGCCTCGTTGCCTTTGCATCATCGCGAACCAAAGCGTCAGCTTCTCTCGTGTCGAAACACGCCGGAATATTCGTGGATTGACCCCCGCAGGTCGCCGTGACCAACGTCGTTGCGTTTGCCCCGACCGCCGTCGAATCGACCCGAACCGGCTGGACTGGAGCTGGACACCCGACTGGAACCCGGTCTCACCCACTTCTTCCGCCCGCGATGCTCTCCACATTCCTCCTGGCCCTGTTGCCCCTCGTGGCCGCCCAGACCAGATCCTCGAAGCGCGGTCTCGTCTTCACTCCCAATGCCAATTGGCCCCAGGATAACCAGGTCTGGGTTCAGGCCGGCTCCGATTTGACCTGGTACTACAACTACCAGGAGATCCCGAGCCCGGCCTTCTCTTCCAAAACCCAGGCCGAGTTCGAATTCGTCCCCATGATGTGGGGTGTTTCCTCAAACCCCGACGACACCACCTTTCTCAAGGCTGTAAAAAGCCTGATCGAGGACAAGAACATCAACATCACCCATGTTCTGGGCTTCAACGAGCCCGATGGCCCCGCACAGTACGGCGGCAGCGACATTGCTCCCGCCATTGCTGCCAAAGCCTGGGTCGCCAACTTTGTTCCTCTGGGTGAGATGGGCGTCAAGCTGGGCCTGCCTGCATGCACTGGACAGCCCGCCGGTCTGCCATGGCTGAAGCAGTTTTTGGGTAACTGTTCCGACCTGATCAGCACCTCGGGGGACAAGAAAAACTGCACATACGACTTCCTTCCCGTGCATTGGTACGACAACTTCGCCGGCCTGGCTAGTCACATTGGCGAACGTAGAGCCAAGTAAGCTGATCCCTTGATGTGACCACCCAATGGCACCCGCACTTGCTGACAGTAGCCTAGCTTTCCGGACGCAAAGATCTGGGTCACGGAGTATGCCTATGCTCACCAGGATCTCGCCACCACGCAGGAGTACTACAACCAGTCCGCCGACTACTTTGACAGAATCGACTATATTGAGCGATACACTTACTTTGGCGCATTCCGGTCTAAGACGAGCAATGTTGGAGCTAACGCTTCGTTCCTGAACAATGACGGCAAGCTGACCGACATTGGCTCTTGGTACTTGGGCTCTACCGCTACGGGAGTGAATCCTCAGTCTGGCAATAGCGGTACCACGCGGCAAGGACCGCCAATGCTTGTGGCTGCCGCGGCGACATTCGCTGCTGTTCTTTTTGCCTTTGGCTTCTGATCAAGATCAGTAATCTGCGAACGAGATAGACGACGCAGGGCAGATGAGAGATGTGCCGCTGCAAACACATTTTCAAACACATAGACGGCTAGAGGATCAAAATGTTCCTAAAACTACGACATTTTTCTAATGTATTTTTCTTTGGGCTGGTTTTGGACCATAGACTGGGAAGAGCATGGATGTTTGACGACAGTCACCAACTTGACTGGGGCGAGAGGACGACGGGTATCCGTCGAGCATGAATATGAATGACATTCCGAACACCTCGAATATCCTGCGCAGCGTTCGCTTCTCACAAGGTGAACTTTCTTCCCCGTGCTATTGCGACAACATCTCACGTTGCCTCTGCTCTCAACTTCATTGGTCCAGGTACCACGCAGAGCTCACTCAGAGTCTCGGATAGTAGGGAGGAACCATGGCAGCGGCGACGTGAGAGTAAACGATTTCTTGGAGGATGAGGCTTTAGTACCGAGGACCAAGGTAGCACAGAGAGGTCCAGCCGGGGCATTTGACTTTAAAAATGCGTGCGCATGGCAAGGACTCTTATTCAACCCAAGGCCTCGTCTGATGAGTCTTGCCGGTGTGATGACAGGAGCTGTCAATCGGCAAGACCGGGAATGGGTGCGGCAGATGGACCGAAGAACGGCACAGTGCCCCAAGGGGTCCTCGAGTGGATGCAGATTGAGATCGAGCTAGCTGCTGTTAGGCATCGCGAGGGTATTCATGCCTTTGGCTAACAGATTCCATCTGCCGCGCTACTGCACCCCAGACTCCGCGGCATCCCCATTACTCGGGGCGCTGGGTTTCTACTGGCCGGTTCGCTGGCCGAGATGCCTCGGCCCAATTGCCTCCCCCACAGCCACTGGAAGGGCCTGGAGCGCGCGGGTCCGCGCAGTCTGGGGGCTGGGACAGGCCTACGAGGCCCGAACCCGACGCGATTGCCGGCAGCTAAGGCCAACCCCGACGCAAACCATGTCTACTTTACCGGTGCCCCCTCCTTTCATGACCAGCAACGAAACTCTCGAGCTTATTTCTCGCCCTCTCCGTCTCTCTCTTTATCTTCAGTCTCCGAATCTGCAAACTTGCCTCATCTGTCGTCTTCGAATCGCATCACCCGCCCGTAATCAGCAACCATGGCTCTCGAGCGAATTGGCTCCATCGTGAAGCACCTGGCTCCAGGTAGCGCCATCAACCAGATGTACGTGCTACTACTCCCATGTGATCGTCGCTCACAGCGACCCGGACTTCGTTCGGCTTCTCGACCAAAAAGTCTCCGACCCCGAAACTGACAACATGCTCTTCTTTTTCTTCATAGCCAGTCCAAGAACCCCGATGATATCGTCATTACGTTAGCTATCCGCACTCCGCTGGCCAAGGCCAAGAAGGGTGGCTTCAAGGACACGAGCCTCGAGTACATGGTTTACGCCCTCCTGAAGGAGGTTCGCGAGCGATCCAAGATTGAGCCTGCTGCGGTGGAGGACATTCGCATGGGAAATGTGCGTAGCAACCCGATCCTTCTGCACCCTCCCGACCCGGAAACACTCCCGCTGACTCTGCCGTTCTCCAGGTCTCCGATGGCAAGGCCGCCTACAAGCTCCGCGCCGCCGCCCTCGCGGCTGGCTTCCCAAACACCGCCGGTGCTTCCTCCATAAACCGATTCTGCTCTTCCGGCCTCCAGGCCACCGCTGACATCGCCAACGCCATAACCACGGGCTCGATTGAGGTCGGCATCGCGCTCGGCGCCGAGAGCATGAGCATTGGCGGCGACGCCCTCGAGAAGCCCTTCGATGACGCCGTCGTCAGCCAGTCCCAGGAGGCGGCCGACTGCATGCAGCCCATGGGCTGGACCTCGGAAAACGTTTCGCACGACTTCAACATCACCCGCGAGGAGATGGACAAGTACGCCGCTGAGAGTTTCCAGAGAGCCGAGAAGGCCCAGCAGGCTGGCCTGTTTGACGACGAGATTGTGCCTATCAAGACCAAGGTCGTTGGACCTGACGGAGAGACAAAGGAGGTTATCCTTACCAGGGACGAGGGCATCCGTCCGGGCACCACCGCCGAGAGCTTGGGTAAGATTCGGGCGGCTTTCCCGCAGTGGGGTCCCACGAGCACGGGAGGCAACTCTAGCCAGGTCACTGACGGAGGTGAGTTCTGTCGTCCCAAAAACCGCCCTAAACTCAATTTATTTTGGCATACTGACTTTGTGGGAAGCTGCCGCTGTGCTTCTGATGAAGCGTTCCACCGCCGTCAAGCTCGGTCAGCCCATCCTGGCCAAGTACGTTGGCTCCACCGTTGCCGGCCTGGCTCCCCGCATCATGGGTATCGGCCCGTCTGTTGCTATTCCCAAGCTGTTGGCTCAGCACAACCTGTCGCTCGCCGACATTGACGTCGTCGAGATCAACGAGGCCTTCTCCAGCATGGCCGTCTACTGCCGTGATAAGCTCGGTCTTGACTGGGCCAAGATGAACCCCCGTGGCGGTGCCGTCGCACTGGGCCACCCTCTCGGCGCCACTGGTGCGAGACAAATTGTTACTGGTTTGAGCGAGCTCCGCAGGACAAAGAAGAAGGTCCTTCTGACTAGCATGTGCATCGGCACTGGCCAGGGTATGGCTGGCCTGTTTGTCAATGAGGTTGTGTAATATACCGGTTGATAATGTACGAGAAATATCAGAATGGAAATGAGTGTATGATTACTGCGTTCGGAAATGTCTCGTCGATGATTTTTCCCAATTGCTTGTTTGACATCGAACTTTGGTCTAAACTTCTGCAAGACTCCCAATCAAGCCCCCGGATCAGCTGTGAATTAATCCCCAAGTCACAAACAGCATCCGCTCATTGTTGCTGCACTGAACAGTTCCCTGCAACCCCAGCTTCCCGCTTTGCTCCAACACCGCGTATCGGTTAGTGTAGAACCGGACGTCGTTTGTCCCAATTCTCATGGGACTCGCTGCGCTTCCGGTGTCGGCGTACCTCGCAGCGAAGCTACACGTTCCAGAGCTGGCGACACGAGCCCAACCGCCTGCAAAGTCGCCAGGCTGCAGGGTCCAGAAACCGTTTCCCAGAGCGTTGGCGAGGGCCTTGCAGTCTGCCGCCAGTGGTGCCGAAGTCGAGAAGTCTGTTGTTGGGTCTTGGGCTAGTTCACCGCACCATTCGTCTCTGCCGGCAGAGAACGGGAACCGCTTCGTCAGCCGGACTGGGCGGGTACCTTCTGACCCCCGGGTGAATTTTAGCCGTCTGTTGATGTAGATGGTTGAAGTAGTTCCGTCGGCTTGGGTAATGGCCCGAGGCACCATGTCCGAGAGGTCAACTCCGGTGGCAGTGACCAGAGAGAAAAGACCAAGGGCGACGACCCATAGCAAGACTTTGGTGAGCGAATGTGTTGTCATGTTGAAGGTATTGAGTAGGCAACGAATGGATTGTTTATTATGAGTTTGAGTAAGTACAGGCTTCCAGAGTCTGAAGGGTGAGCAGCTTGATAGATAGCATGAGAGTAGATAACGCAAGGGAGCGGTCGCTTATATGTTAATCGCGACAGACGCCAGGCGGACGAGAACCACAACGTGAAGTGGGCACGAACAAGTACGAACGATACTACTGTGCACATCACTGTGCATGTCATCTCAGTCAGTTTGGCATTTTCGCCAATGGCCATGCCGTCTGCACTCCTTCGCCCGAGCTGACAAGCGTGTGCCAACTCCTGCAGGAACCGTGGTTACGGGGCCAAGGCGAGTGATTCGTCAGAAATGCACACATGCAAGCCACGGCCCCCGCCAACATTGATGAATGAGACGGGGCTTACATTGTGATGTCGGTGAAGAAGTTTTCTCGCGATACCGTTGGGTCGGCGGGGACCCCCCCTTTCTGAAGTTTAAGTGATGGGGCCGGAATGTGATGTGACGAGAAACGGCCCCCGAAGGGGGCGGGGATTGGCACCGGAAGCGCCCAGCTCGGGGGTGACATCAATGCGGCACTTGAACGTCACCCAATCACAGCACACGGCGGGGCTTGTTGGTTAGGCTCGGGATCTACGGGCGTCCACTTGTTCTGCCGGTGACAGAATGGCGCTGTGATTGCATGATCACATTGGGCCTGTGGATCGTGGTGATTGACAGGTTGACGATAATCTCAGATTGGCTATGTGCGGGGCCAGGCTTCAGGCCCTGGATCTCTCGCATCTTTGTGGAATGTCTGGGGGGCTAGACGCAACCCTCATGATCCGATGTCAGGATCATGTTCGCATAGATTGCTTCTGGCTGGTCGGCAAGCTTGCTCTTGTGGTGCACATAGGATATGGAGTTGCTGTCTCAGGCCACCCGGTGATGGTGGCTACTGGAATGTGACGTTCTCACACTGCCGTCGTACAAGAGACAAAGCAAACATCAAAGCAGCAAGTTTTGTGTTTGGGGACAAGCAATGATGGGCAGCCTTGGATGCTTGGTGAAAGGGTTGCTGTTGACGGTTACATACCTATCCGGCCCTCCTGTTCGGGACTGCGCCGTAGAGATGCAGTGTCATCCGGCTCGGCCTCGCCCGTGTCGAACGACACAAGATCAGCCTAGGCCACACGAGCAACGTCGGCCTCGAGGTTCGAGACGGCTTGTCTTACTGCGTCCATCCCGTGGACGTCATCCTCGAGAAACCTGGTGGCTTCGTATCGGTGCGGCTGGCCCTCGGCGAGAAACAGTTTGGCCTTGTCTTCTCCTAGACAGTCAACCATGTGAGTACTGACGGCGAGATCTACGTCCTCGTCTGAGTTGCCTTGGATTATGGTCGTCGGTGGCCAAGCTGCAACCTTGTCTTTGGCACTTGCTGCTGTGGCCCATTCATATCCCGGATCAATATCTCCGACGAGCCCAGGGAACTCGTTCCTATACAAATAGTAATCGTAGAGACACCCGCGGGGAAACTCATCGGTGTTGCCATCTTCTGTGATAGGAACCGTGGTAACATCAAAGTTGGCGTTCTTGGTCCCGTCAGGTAAGAGCTTGTCGAGATGAAAGACTTGGGGGTTGTTGGCCGATGTAGTTCCCACAGAGACGGCTGCCGCAAGATGGTGCGACATTTGAGATTCAGCGATGGGCTCTGGTGTGAGCAAAACTGAAGAGTTGAAGAAGCGATGGCGGAAGGTGGTGATACCGGTGACTGAGAGCAGTGCGATGGGGGACGGTGTGAAGTGTTGGGCGGTCAGAGAGGCCATGAAGAACCCTATTCGACGGTTAGCTATCCGACGGTCACAGACATGTCTCTGCCGTGTGCCCACCAGCGCTCCCTCCGCCGACAATGACCTTTCGTTCGACAGCATTGCTGGGCGCGCCTAAGTGTCGCGCGAATTTGTATGCTGCTCGAGCATCCTCAAGCAAGCCCGAAGCTTTCGCTTGTGGGAGCAGACGATAGCTGGCGCTTACCAGAGGCCATTTGTTTCTAAAGCAGACCTGGGGTTGCTGTCAGAATGAGACGGTGCATGCAGTGAGACGATGCAGGACTCACCTGTGCAAGCCATGGTGGTACGCAAGATCTGGAGCCGGTGACTAGACCCCCCGAGTGGAAGTACAGGAAGACGGGTGAGGTAGCCGGGTAGTCCTCGGCCGAGTAGAGGTCGCACTCGAGGGGGATAGTGTGGTGAGCAAAGACATGCTTGGTCTTTGTCAAGCGATGGGCGCCACGCAGTGCTTGGGATGACATGTTGTCTCAATGTGGGGGTTGGTAAACAACACCAGACGGAGCGATGGCAGGCTTTAACTGAATCTCACAGAGGATGGCTGGGCATTTTGTGGTTGCACGAGCAGGCAAGGAATCGCCTGACGGACCTGACAGTGACATATTTGGACAGCATCGTAGATGCCACCGTGGCGTTCATCATGAGATGTAGCTGAGGAGTTGTGGTTGGTTGGCTGGTTGGTTGATTGGTTGGTTGGATGTCTTGTCATGTTCAGACCTTATGCCCGCTGCGGGGTCTACCCACAATCGAATCATTACCTAAGGAATGAACAAGTCTTTCCAGAGAAAAGCCGAAGTACGTCGGGTCCTCCTTCGTTATCTAGACGACCGGAGAGGACTCGAGATCGGTGATGCAGCGCTCTGAACCCCTCTATGATCGGCATGAGGTGGCCGGGAGGGGGGCTGAGAGTTTCCCGTGGGTAAGTGCGGCGACAGACCGGCGCTGGGCCGATGGATTTGAAGAAAAGGGTCGGAGAGGGGCCGGGGAGCGGGGTAGACTGGTGGCTCCACCGTGTTTTCTGCATTGCAGAGGCAGCAGGGTGCATTATCTAACACAATTCGAAGGCGGTGTGCCTTTTTGGGCCTAGTGATCGTGTTCGGCGCGGATGGATTTTGCCGATACCCCGGCCGGTCCAAACACTGCGAAGCCAACCTAACCCAGGAAGGAACCTTGGAAGGAACATGGCAATCAGTACGTAACACGCTGCATACCATATCGTCGAATCGAGTTCCGCTGACACATAATTTTAGGCCCGACGCATTGATGTCACTCCCCGGTTTGCTTGGTCTTTGCTCAGCGACTGCGGAATGCTTAATCCTTGCAGAAAAAAAAAAAAAAAAACAAACGCGCACATTCGCCTGCCGACCGACCGCTCTTCATCCCCCCCCCAGTCGCAGTTGCAGCCGCAGCCGCAGTCGCAATCGCGCAGTCGAGGCCGAAAGCCCAGCAGCACATCTTTACCTCGCTCTGGGCTGCAAGGTCCCTTGGCCGTCGCCTCCTCGGTTCGGACAAGATCCCAACTCGCCAATCCATGCCCCAAGAGATTTGATCTCTGTCGCCATCGCCTGAACAAGGGACGAGTCAGCCGGCGCTGTGACAAATCCTCTTACCATGGTCTGGCCTGGCATCCCACCACCGAACTGATACAAGCCATCCGTCAACCGTCTGTATCACCGTCTTTTCCGTCACGTCTCCCGTCTGTGGTGTCTACTTCCTTCCGTCTCTACCCGCCGCCCGACCACCCATCCTTCGTCACCTCGTGCAGACGTTGGACCCTGAGACGTTTGCTGCGACTGCAACCTCCCGGGAACACACACCTGCGAGGTCTTTGTTGGTTGTTGACGACGACAGAAACATAATCTCCGAATCCATCTAGTCTCTACAGTCAGCCTCGTCGCCCCGCCAATCCGACTGTCGTCATTTCGCATGTCTCCCGCCGCATTCCCGTAACCACGTCTTTTCTTTTTTTCTGTGCTGCTCTCTCGGTTACGAAGCGAAAATGTCAGGCGGCCGGCCACAACCAAACCGCAGTCCTTCTTCACAGCAGCACCTCCCCATGAACCCAAGCGGCCTGCGCCAGAGCTACACCATGGGTTCACCGCCTGTCCAGTCGCCTGGCTCTATCGGCGGCGAGTCTGAGTACATGAGCACTCGCGAGGACGCGACTCCTCTGGCGACACCGCTCCCCAACGAGAACGATAGCGGTCGAGATACCCCGCGCGCCGGTTCCAGCCTCGGTCGACCGAACTCTTTCCCTCCAAGCGAATCCACGAGCCTCCTGCAAAATGTCCTCATCGATAACTCCGCGCCGACTAGCTACACTCATGGCACTTTTTCGCCCAGGCCTACCAGTCCTACGGGCAGCGCCCGCAGCGCTGACATGGACCGACCGTCCTCCTCTGCCTCCTCGATCCCCATCCTCGATTCGGTGCTTACGACCATTACCGGCGACGACCACTGGAGGAAGCGCTTCATCAGAAAGTTGAAAAGCAAGAAGATGACCTCGTCCAGGACGCTGGCAGAACAAGCGGGATTCAAGGATACCGTGTGGATGTAAGTCGCCGCCCAATATGCCTCTCCTACAGGACCAAACTAACCATGATTGCTTCCAGGTACCTCTCGTACTACATCCCGCTCCTTACCTGGCTGCCTCAATACCAATGGTCCTACTTGAAGGGAGATCTCGTCGCAGCGTTGACGCTTGCCTCTCTGTACCTGCCGATGGCCCTCTCCCTCGCCGACAACCTTGCTCACGTCCCGCCCATCAACGGCCTGTATGCGTTTGTTTTCAATCCCTTCATCTATGCCATCTTTGGAAGTGCGCCGCAGATGGTCGTCGGACCTGAAGCCGCCGGGTCTTTGTTGGTTGGTTCTGTGGTGCGAGGCAGCATCGACCACGACAAGGACGAAGAATACAACGCCGAACTACAGGCGAAAATTTGCGGTGTGGTTGCAGGCATGGCTGGAGCCACCGTCTTGCTGGCTGGTATCGCGCGTCTTGGTTTCCTCGACAGCGTGCTCAGTCGCCCGTTCTTGCGCGGCTTCATCTCTGCTATTGGCTTCGTTATTGCGGTTGATCAGGCCATCCCTGAGCTTGGTCTTGCGAAGTACGCGGCGGAAACTGGTGTTGGCCATGGTAGCAGCATGGACAAACTGGAGTTCATCTTCACCTCCTTCGACCATGTTCACAAGCTTACTTTTATCGTGGCCGGAGTCAGTTTCGTGATCATGATGGTAATGCGTGAGCTCAAGAAACACATGACGCCGAAGTATCCAGGGGTCGCTTACATCCCGGATCGATTCTTTGTCGTCGTTGTTGCAGCCATCCTGTCCTGGCGTTTCGATTGGGCGAGCAAGGGAGTTGAGATTCTCGGACCCGTTAAGGCCGCGTCCGGTCATGTCTTCACCTTCCGCTGGCCCTTCCAAACATCGCATATGGAACACATTCGCGAGGCCATGGGCACTTCATTCTTGATTGCTTTGCTAGGCTTCTTCGAATCTTCCGTCGCGGCGAAGAGTCTGAGCAGTTCCGACAGCTTGCACGGCATCCAGCTCAGCCCCAACCGAGAGCTTGTAGCGTTGGGTGCTGCCAACGTGGTTGGCGCTTGTTTCATGAGTTTGCCTGCCTTTGGTGGTTACGGCAGAAGCAAGTTGAACAAGCAGACTGGCGGCAAGACACCTATGAGTTCGATCTTCCTCAGCGCCATCAGTCTAGCAGCCATCATGTTCCTGTTGCCTTACTTCTACTATCTACCCGTAAGTTAACACCCGTACACCATCGTGGAAAGACAACCCGAACTAATCCTGGCAGAAACCGGTCTTGTCGTCTATGATTTCTGTTGTTGCCTACTCATTGCTCGAGGAAGCACCCCACGATATCGCCTTTTTCCTACGCATTCGCGGTTGGACCGAGCTGGGTCTGATGACCATCATCTTCGTATCTACAATTTTCTACTCCCTCACCCTGGGCATGGCCATCGGCGTCGGCTTGTCTTTGCTCCAGGTCATCAAGCACTCGACTCGCCCGCGCATCCAGATTCTTGGCCGCATCCCTGGTACGCATCGTTTCGAGAACGCCGAGCTGAACCCTGATAGACTAGAGTTTGTCGAGGGCTGCCTCATTGTCAAAATTCCGGAGCCTTTGACTTTTGCCAACACGGGCGAGCTCAAGGCACGTCTCCGACGTTTGGAGCTGTACGGCACGAGCATGGCTCATCCCGCGCTTCCAAGGTTGCGTGGCGAGCATCACAACAAGAACGTCATCTTCGATATCCACGGCGTTACATCCCTAGATGGTTCGGGTACTCAGGTGCTTGAGGAGATTGTGCGAAGCTATAGAGAGCGCGGCGTTAGAGTGTTCTTCAGCCGTGGACCTACCAACCCACGTCATCACATCTGGCGGCTCATGCGCCAGTCTGGCATCATCGACCTCGTCGGTGGCGAGTCTCATTTCGTTACGGACGTGCAAGAGGCTCTCAAGTTGACCGAGTACGAGCACAGCATCAACGAAGCCAACAACCCTTAGATGAGAAAGAGAGCGTATTTTCAGCGCTGCACATACGGATCGATGCATAGATAGGGCGTTTGGTTTTCTGGATCGATGCGAGATGGGGCACCACCACGATCTTTGGTTCTCGCACATCTGTTAGTTTCACGACGTCAAGCGTGTCATGTTTATGATGAACTTGTACGACAGCGGGTTTATAGATCGTAGAATTCAAAAGCGATGCATTTGTTGGTTATACATCAACTTTATATCACACATCCCCTGTGCAAGGCTTCGGTGCCACACCCGCCCGTGTCTAAACACTCTGACGCCTCTGGACTAAGAGTGAGGTACTCTGCACGTTGCCTCTTTCCCAGACACACCGACTGATTTCAAGCAGTCGAGGCAATTAAACACTCGCCTCTGTTGGATGATTTTCCTCGCCTCTTTTTCCATCTCACTTGCCAGATTGCGATTGATGTATCGGTTCGACCGACACTGGCATACACCTACTTCTCTCATGCAAGGGAAATCCTTCATTGAGATCTTCTGTATGCTCACTGCCGTATCCAGGAGGTTGCAGAACTTGTGTTTTGAAAAGTCAATGTCCCTGGGAAGCAAGTCGGACTTGTGGAGGGTCTCTACGTAGTACCCAAGAGCCTTCGACGCCCTGGAACAGGCTGCGTCTGACGTGTCCCAATCCCACATCATTGGGCAGATGACGCCTTTGTAGAACGAATTGCAGGACTCATGTCTTTTGATCTCGAGGCACTCTGGCTTGCGGTTAATCATCATAATCAGGTCTAGGATGGAGGGGTGTACCTACTAATGATGTCGGTGTGAAGCAAAGGATGGTCCACGAGCATCTTCACCTGCTCTGATGCCGTCGAGAAGGGACCTTCATGGTACAGGAATATCCGCCATGAAATTTCCGAAAACTCAACTGGAAGGTCTATCACATAGGCGAAAACCAACAGATGGCAAAAATCGCTCATCGGGGGAACCTCGTCATCAAACTGTTGGAGCCAATCCCTGATCCATACGATGCCGCAGTACTTGAGGGCGTTGATGCATTCGTACTTGTCGCAGATATATGCCAATTTCTCTAATGACATGGGCTTCGGAATCTCTGGGACGTAGACGTTGTGAAGAATCTGGCACAGTATCGACATCGCTTCTACATCGTCGTCTGGAAGCTCCAAGTCGTACGGCTCTGGTCCGGTCTTTTCGGCGAGTTCGGTCCCTTCTTTGAATTTCCCTCCCAGCATGGCTTTGAAGACAGGCGAATTAAGCTGCATCACTTTTGAAGAAACTCGCAACTCGTCGTTTTGCAGAGTTTCGTCTTCATCTTCAGCTTCTGCATCCGCATCGGCTAGTTTCATTCTGCTGAGCGTCAGGACGAGGTCGCCATCAACGTCGATTTCGTGCCTGTTGGCCATCCCGAAGCAGTTCATTGGCGAGCGAATATGTTGAATGAATTTAAGCTTGGCGGAAGACTTCCGTTTTCATGGCGACTTGGTCATTAGGAAGAAATTTCACCACCTCAGGCCCGTGTCCTTACGGCTTGAGCCTCCTTTGTGTCAGCGTTACGACCCCGCGGGGCTTATGGCGGCATCTGTTGGTGAACGGGCCTCCCCAAGTGCCTCTGGTATGAAGTAATATTGCTCTGCTTGTCCGGGAGTCCCGGTCGTCTGATGTTGTCACTTGCTGCCACGTGATATCTGAATCAGAGCCACACAATAGCATAAGGATGTTGAATGGATCATTGCAAGGGATCTGCCTCCAAATAGTGTCAACATACGCAGACATAGAAGCAACCTCAGAGCAATGGGATATAGCACAGAAAGGTAGCAACCGTTATGGAAGTATCAATCGTCCAGAAACGGTATCTACCGGCGACTGGTATTGGTTCACTCGAGGTTTCCGTGAAATAGCAATGATTTGCCGAGGCATTCCGACTAGGTGTTGGAAATAAACCGAGGAAGATGACGTTGGCAACCTGGACAGTGGTAGTGGAATACGAGAACTACTCGAAGAATAAGTCCAATGACAGAGGTTGTGAATCACCAAATGTCAAAACTCTATGACATGGTAATATGAACGATCCTCGTCAAGAGATACCCCGAAGCGAGGAACGTGCAGGTCGGTCAATCCCGCCCGAGGAAAGGTAGCCTTGCGGGACCATGCGGGGATCTTACTTTGCTGACGGAGTGTTCCTGGCGGGAACGGGGTAGCTTTTTGCCAGAATGGGATAGTATTGTTGGTACGGGAGCTTTCTGAAAACCTAGATCGATTGGTGCGATTTAATTCCATGGGTTTCATCGCACCCCGAGGGGCTTGAAGACAAACATTCAGATCTATTCATGCTGTGAACACCTTCCATTCGCACGCAGTCCTTCTAAGCTGACCATTGCCGAGATGCACCATCTCGTGAGAACGCTAGACGACAATACTACCCTTGACTAAAGCCAACTTTGAAAGTCACCATAGCTTCCGAAAGAGATCAGTCGCAGCGAAGGCATGCCGGACGATCGTGAACAGAATGGACAGCTGGGCGGATATTCCACACATTCCCTAGGCCGGCCGAGATTCTCCGCTGTCATGACGCAGTGCATGCTCAAGGCATGGGCGAGGACCAGATTTTAACCGTGTGTCCAATACATAAAAGACGCGTTCAATCTTGCTCACAACTTCACACGGGGATCAAACATCCAAATCTAGATTCCACAATGAGAGTCTCTTTTGTATTGCTGGTTGGTTTTGTGTTCGGTGCTCTGGCGAGCGCCGATGGTGTGGAGGTAGCTATCGTCCACGGCCGACCCCAGTGCACAGTCACAGCCAAAGGAAACAAGCAGAGTGACGTCGACAATATTCTGAACGCTTTTGATCGATGCGGAAATTCGGGGAGCATCATATTTCCTGCGAAGCAGAACTATTGGATTGATCAGAAGCTGAACCCACACGTGAAGGATGTGCAGATCCAATGGAGAGGAGAATGGACGGTAGGCACACATCTACGCTGAACGATACACCTTTCACTGATGCTGCGTAGTTCTCCGACAACATCACCTATTGGAGGTCGAACTCCTACTTCATCGAGTTTCAAAACCATCGCGCCGCATTCATCCTAACGGGAGATGGTATCCACATTGATGGTCATGGAACTGGAGGCATTCATGGGAATGGTGATACGTGGTACACTTCCGAAGCAGGCGAAACGGTCGAAGGACGTCCTATGGTAAGATTGAAAGCCTCGAATCCTTCTTACTACCTTTTCCATCCTTTTCACTCACGGGAAATCAGCCTTTCGTGTTCTGGAACGTCAGCGATGTGTCTGTTCGGAACTTCCACATTAAACAGCCTCAGTTCTGGGCTTACAACATCATGAATGGGACAGACATGGTTTTCCAGAATATCAGTAGCAACGCCACAGCGACTAAGGCTCCTGGGCGATACAATTGGGTCCAAAATACCGACGGGTTTGGTGCGTCATCCAGAGGATTCCTCACGAAGGACTTGAAAGACTAATAAGGAGTCTTCAGATACCATGGATGCGCGCAACATTAGCGTCAAGGGATTCGAGTACTCAGGCGGAGATGATTGCGTCGCTATCAAGCCCCGATCGTACGACATATATCTAGAAGACGTTACTTGCCATGGTGGCAATGGCATTGCCATCGGGAGTCTTGGGCAGTATCTCGAGGACTCAAGCGTGGAGAACGTGATGATGAAGAACTTACAGGTAATCTTGGACAGATGCTGATTTTATCAGTAACTAACTATCAAGCAGTTGAAGCGGTCATCAATTGATTTACGCATTGGGGTCTACATCAAGACATGGATTGGAGAGCTTGCACCTCAAGATCACTACGAAAGTGCCGGCAAGCCACGAGGAGGCGGCTGGGGTCGGGTTCGAAACATCACGTTCGCCAACGTCTACTATGAAAATGTCAACAACGCTCCCTCGATCAATCAAAACAACGGGAACAATGGCTCCTTTGCCGGAACGAGCAATATGGAGGTTTCAGACGTCGACTTTCTCAACTTCACGGGCACGTTATCAGGTTCTACAAATCGCGTCAGTCTTTCGTGCAGTGCCAGACATAAATGTGGCAACATCAAGTTCGAGGATATTGACCTTCTCACGTCGAGCAACGTAACAACCACTTGCACAGGAAAATGGACGTTGCAGGATACTGTGACAGGACTTCCGGGATGCTAAGTCAAGGCACTCAAGCAATGGGCTGTTCCCCCACTTAAGGGCAATCTAAGGATAAGCAGGATGAGTTATTAGGATTGCATTAGTGGTGTCTATTTATACACTTCGCTCTAGATAGTGGGGCTTTGGCTAGAGAGACAATCAACCGTTGTTGCCCCAATACCTTTAATCCATCATGGTACCGGTGAAGTTTTAAGCATCGATGTCTTCAGCAATATCCTCTGTTTCCGACAAACCGAACGCCGCCATCTGACCATCTGTCAGTTCTCCGTGCCTACGTCGCTGCCAATTGGTCCCTTGTCCAGCCTTTCTAGATTGCTGAGCTCTTTTGACCTCGGCTTTGCTAGACACCAAGCGACCCTTGCTGCTAGGGGTCGGAGTTACCGTCTCTTCTGACGAAGACACTGATACTCTAGCGTGGGTGGTCTGCTCGAATTCATCAACGTTAGAAGACTCCTCGGAGGATTCATCCGTATATGGCTCTTCAAAGTCAATAGATTCCAGTGACTGACCTAGACATGTGAATTGATTTGAAGTCTGGCCAGCATGTCGGTTCAAAGGTCGGATTGGTTCCTCGCCAAGGGAATTGACGGTATCTGTGTATCGATCATGAGGTTTTGAAGGATTTGAAGCAATGCCTCGTTTCCTTCTCTCCCTTTCCTGAACGATCTTACGCTCAACCTTGTTGGCTTCAATACGAACCAGGATCTTTTCCCTCAACTTTTCGTTCTCCTTCTTCTGCTCCGCGATCTCGAGCGCATACTTCTGTGCATCGCTGAGGTTCTCCCTTGGGTCCCACCTTTCAACAGGCTTGCGATCTTTGGGGACGAGAGTCTCTTTGCTCATCTTCTTTCTGTCCGGGACGCGGTACACTTGGATAGATTCGAGAAACTCCGCGAACGTGTCAATGCGCTTTCCATCCCACGTCATGGTCTGCGTCTTGTATCCACCATTGATGAACTTATGAGGTGTGTTGATGACAAGACTGGAGTTGATCTTGTTCTTCCCTGGAGCTGCCTTGGAAATGACCGCCTTGTTCCTTACATCGCGGGTCATCTCACCGTCGGGGGTATGCATACCAACAAAGCCCGCTAGGCGCAGCTGGCCGAGGTCGTTGCAGGTCGAGTGAAGCGTATCTTGAATGAAAACAGCAACGTCATCTGCACTGTCACTCTTGCACTCGGGGAATGATGACATAGCCTCGTGAGCTGCCTCGGCAGTCTCTCCCTGCCCACCAAGGATCACGCGGTCCAGACCACCGACATGCTCAGCCTCCTGGAGGATGATCTGGGTGATGTATGGCATGGCGCTTTTGGTCATGCCGACAGCGGCTCTGTCCTCGGGCGAAAGATTGTTCCACGGGCGAGGACTAGCCTTCCCGTAAGGAAACACAAAACGAACATTAGGGAATTGTTCGCGGAGGGTCTTGTGATTTTTAGTCAACTTCTCGGAAAGGACCTTGGTCTTTAGCTCCTCGTCGGTGGTTTCCTCCTTGAAGCGATGAAGGAATACGACGGTGTGAGTATGCTGATAGCCGTCGGACACATCGTTGACCAGCGGCCTGGTGAGTTGCTGACGAAGAGACATTTCGACCGGATACCAGCAGGATTGATGATTAGTAGAGTGTAGTTGATGTTCTTGGTTGAGCAGAGGTGAAAGATCTAGATATGTCTAACAGGGCGAAAGCTAGGTTGTTATAAGATACTGGTGGGCTTTCCCCCAATGTCCCTAATGTTCTGGACCTCTTTACGTTCGTCATTTCAAAATTTCTTTTACCGCGCGAAGCTTGGTAACCTTGACCGTCAATGGAGATACCTACCTTACCTGATAGATGCCGGTAGATGGCACACCTTGCGACCTGTGAAGTGGCCCGTGCTTTGGAGGGCCTCCTGCATCTTGTCTCGATGCAAGTGCTTTCATTGGCCTGCACCGTTGAGCCCATGTCTTATTCCCTTGTTGAGGATAAGAACTCTGAGACCATAGAAGGTCCTTTAAGTGAGCCACAAGGTTGTCACATGCATAGCTTGGAGAAGAGGTATGGAGAAACAACCGAAGCTGGAAGCGCGCTTCAACTAACCTGATGGCTGAGGTGAGCGATCAAATCGTTAGGCATGAATGTCATACTAGCCATTGTCGTCGGATTTGCTTCGATTTCATTAGGTTAGTAGGAGGGGTTATTAGATGCGAAGAACATTAGGAAGACATCCAGGTTGATGCTACTGTCTGTAAATTACTTCGCTAAGAGAGGAGAAGAAACGACAGGACATTGTAAGATATGCTGGTATCTGGGTTTCTTGATTCGATGACACGCCTCAATCACCTTCACCTTTCTCGACCTCGGCAGAAACGAAGACAAAGTGATCCTGTCGTACATTTTGCCTTGCTCTCTCAGAGTGTTTGATGAAGATCCGTCTCGCTGATGACGTCGTAAAGCCGTTGAGGGTGGCTGGGGGTGGGTTAGACACAAGCCCTGACGTGCTTAACTGTGGAAGAGCTAGGCTCACCAGCTCGGCGTCACACCTGGGCCGTTAGTGCAAGCCTCCGGAGCCTCTAGATTGTCGGTGCGGCCACGCTGCTCGTGGGTCCTCCAAATTTCCCCGTCCCAATATTTTTAGATTCCCGATCGAAAAGAACACCGCAAATCCCAAAATAAAACGGGAGATTTACGATTGCCGAGCATCTAATGCGACGAAAGTCAAGCCTTGGGTTCCTGTGCGTCTCTTATCAACCCCTGTCCTTCACCGGGGTCCGGCCCCACAGTCCCGAATGCTGGTCCACATGCTCCGAGTCACTGGCCGAGCGTGCGGGGATTCCCCGGAAAGGTCAAGGCGAAAAAGGTACTAGGAACACCAGCACAGTACGGGAACAGTTGGCTCGAGCAGTTCATGAGCTGATGAATGGGGTGATGTGAGGTCGTCGCTGAGCTCATCTTTTGGGTCTGATGGGGCGGTTGCCAAACGGCAAAGAGCCCTGACTAGTCTGCGGACCAGGACCGTTGCTCAAAGAAAATCGCTAGTTCGACGATGGCTCTTCGCTAGGGGTTGACCGGACAAACCTTGCTGGATACAAGACGATGGGGACTCGCATGTCATTTCGAGCGACAAAGAGAACGAGAGTTGATGCGTTCCGCCCGTCCGCAGAGGGCCAACGTTGTTGACAAGGAGCCATAGCTGTCTGGGCGTGCTGCATCACGCGGTTGACGTTGTCAGCATGATCTCCGTACGTAATGAACAGCTGTCAAGCTGGGATGTGGAATTACAAACTTCATGAAAAAAAGAGATTGGTATTACTGGTACTGAAAGTGCCTTCGTACTGGACATCCTTCCCCGATTACAAAGAAAATAGCTATTCAAGGCGACGTGTATCTCGCTCCCACGTGCTGCTGTGCTCCACATATAAGACTGCCTGCCTCATCAGGCGGTGACATCGTAATAGCACGAAAAGATAGGTCTCAAATCTCGTTTGCTGACGCTCTCACTCGCCGCTCTCGCGTGTACGGCAGCGTTGCTTGAAGTTGTGTCTTTGCGGGCGGATGCCGAAGTCATGTTTTCAACGTACTCCTTGAGCTTGTCGGCCAAGAGAGTGGCCCTGGCTTTGCGCTCAAAAATGACGACATCATCGAAGTCGTCCGACTCTTCCTCGTCCAGCTCATCCACTTGTCGGCGGTGTATCGCGAAACGCAGGGGTGTCTTGACGGCCTTCGCTTTGCGGACAAAGTCTCTTCGGCGGAGATGGTATCTCTGTGATCTCGCACTCCAAAAGTCTTTGGACATCTCCCCAAGCTCCTGAGCACGAGCGCACGCAAGACCGGCAGGGGAGACGTCAACGTTGCTCTTCCAGGCCGCCGCGGCCGGCTTACCAGCGATCAAGAGCGACTTGACGTGCTTTCGAATACGTGTGTCGAGGAGAGCCCCAGTTCCCGGGAGAGTGTGGTCGACGAGGCCCATCATTCGCGCGTCAGCCGGCGACAGCGGTGTCATGTCGCGTAACAGCTTCGTGGCGCCTGCCGAGCCACATCGTCCGGGGTAGGACAGAGAGTGATATTCGGAACCGTGCAGGCCAATGGCACGGTAGGCTGGATTAAGCACCACCTCGGAACCGGAAATAACGACGTCGCATGCGGCAGCTAGGGCGACACCACCGGCCGCGCAGTTGCCACGGATGCCGGCGACCGTGAGGATGTTTCGTGATGGGAACTCGTGCAGGAGATAGTGGACCACGTCATCGATGCGGTTGATGTTCAGCCAGGATTCGAGAGCGGGATCCGAGGCGGCCTCGATTACGTTGAGGGCAATTCCGTTGCTGAAGTACGAGTCGCCGCCCATAAGCACAACTGCGCTGAGGGGTCGTTCCACAACATGGCTGGCTGTGATGAAGTCCAGCGCGTCAATCATGCGAGAGCACTGCTCGGTGCTCATAGCGCCGTTGTAAAAGTCGAAGTAGAGGAATGCCACCCGTCTGGCACCTGAAAAGGTTTGGAAGTCGACCCAGATGTCCTGCTTCGTGTTGTGAGGGGATTGAGACCAGTCAATGGTTGCTCGGGAGACTCGGTTTTCGGAGAAGAGGTCATTGTCTAGAACCTCGAGTTCGTTCAGGCCAGAAACGGCGGGAACCTTGGGCCACAGCATCGAGTCCGTCTTTCGCTTGAGACGTCGAATATGCGAGATCCAAATACCCTTTTCGTCGCATGTTGCGACGCAAACAGCGTCGTCACGGCAGGCGATGATATCTCCAGGACGTGCCCCAGCCGTAAGCTCCTCATTCTCCTCGATGGTTCCCCCGTATACGTAGAGGCTGGGCCCGAACAGCTTCGTCAGACAGCCGGGCTGGGAATCCGATGACCGAATCCTTCGGGAAATTTCCCGAGCCGTGTGTGACTGGACATCGAAGTCGCGCTGAGCTGCTTTGAGGAGCGGCCGATGACGCGTGACTCCTCCGAGGAAGGCTTTCTGTAGTGTCACCGAGGCGTCGCGGAAGGTGGGGTCTGCTTGAAGCAACGGGTTGACAAGGTGGGGAAAGAACTTGTTCTTGCCCGGAGAGGGCGGGGGAGTGTAGGGCGAAGCGGCCTGTATAGAAGCTGCCTGGATTCTGTCAATAGCGGCGAGGGTGGCAGTCAGGGCGGCTCTTGTAACGGGGCCAAGGTAGAGACTTGATTTGGTGATGGTGGGTGAATCGATTTGTAGAGGAAACTGCTCGAAAGCCCACACTGGTCCGGAATCGAATTCTTCGACGGCTTGCAGGACGGTGACACCCCAGTATGGCCGTCCAAACTCGCTCCAAGCATTGGTCTGTACCAGGTTCTCAGAGTCGGCTTCTGAGCCATCATCTCCCATAATTACCCAGTCGAGAGCACTTGGGCCGGCGTCGCCTGGAGGGCCGGGATGGATAATGAGCGTGAGAAAGTTGTCGTAGACTTCCCGGGGTACCCGTGATGTCAGGAACGGACATATGATGAGATTGGGCTTGGCCAATTTGGCCGCCTCGATCATCGCATCATCTGAGAGAGCATACTCGATGGTGATCGTGTGAGTCTTGGATAACGCCAGGTACAGGCGCTGAGAAAGGGAGTTATGCGCGGTGCACAGGAAGAGGATGTTCATGGCGGTAGTGGAGGCGATGGAATCCGTCAACACAAGAAGTAAGGATGTAAAAATGGGCGTTCTTCGTTCAAGTCTTCTCCAGGAAAAGCAAAGAAGAGGGGATTAGAGGCGAGGTCGTATGATATATGCAAGTCCAGGCAGATGGGGTTTGGGTTGGGCATCTATTGCACTACCTGGGTCTGTTACATGTGCTCCCCTCCAGTCTACTAGACATGCACCCTTCGGCGACCTCAGGATGCGTAAGTGGCCTCCCCCCCCGTTCCTAGTCGACTGTGTGTGACCTGAAAGCTTAACGGCCGACTCCTGCGCTTACCTCAAAAGCCATGTCACGTCTAATGCCTTATTCGCTTCTGGGGTTGGCTGCATTTGACTCCGACCCGACTTGAATCCAGCAAAAGTAAACGTGGTGTTGATGCCATCGCAGCTTTGACTCCGGCTCAGCCCCTCCCTGCACACCACGCCGGACGAAGCGAGCTTGGACCTGAACAACCCCAATCAGGATTGGGCAAGTTGGGATGAACGACCGGAAGTGGCTGCTCTATCGGCGAGGAGCTATTTCTTGACTCAGGGGCGCTCTATGAATGGGGCCATCACTCGTGGACGCTAACGCCTAGCTCGAATGTTCTGGACTAGCGCCTCATTCTCTATCCACGACCAGCACCGACCAGATCTTCACGGCTAGTCGGCGCGTTTCGACCTCAAAGTCGAGCTCGAGGATCAGCCAAATCGTTTTCGCTGATCCTTAGCGTGTGGGGTCAGTGCAACTGTGCAGGTTGAGACATCGAGTCGACTGGGCGAGAGCGCAGCAAGGCGACCGAGTCTCTGGAGATAGGCGGACGAGGGAGATAGACATGGTCGACTTGTTGGCTCTGGAGCTTCGACCGACTCTTCCCCTCATAAACATGATTCCACCATCCTTCGATGCCGACTGGCGGGCAGGAGATTCATGTCAAATACATGGCCAAAGTAGGCAATCCGCATGACTCTGCAGGTAGCTCCACCCTATGAGGTTTTGCATCCAAAGCCACAGCGTGATTCATTGGCCGCGACCTCTCTCGGCGCCTCTATCACACTCGCAGCCGCTGAATACCTGCATTAGGTTGATGCATTGTCAAGTAGCCAGCGGCCATCAACAACTCTCGTACCATGCGGCAAAAAGGCGCGTGGGAATCGTGGCCACCGTGGCGTTTCCGCATCCGTTTGGTACTGACAGGTCCATGGTAATGGCACATGGTTATCGCAACCACCGCCACATGAACCGTGCTCGCACGTAGTTCGGATGCTTCGCTCCAAAGAACAGACGCAATGATATCGGACGGTCGCTTTCGTCTGGACATGGACATGATGCAGCCCGACCTGATGGAACTCGTAATTACTTTTACACGCCAAATGACTCTGCTACGCTGTCGCCTTCGTCTGGAGTGACGCCAATCTCGAGTAGTTCGTGAGCTCTGTCGACCGTGTCTGCATCAATGCCCGCCTCGTAGACTAAGTCTTCTTCGGAAAAGTTGAGTCGCGAAAGCGAAAGCATGTAACGCTGGGAGCCGCCGTGTGACACGGACAGTTTCGAGAGAATGTTCGCAACGTTGGCCGTGTTCGGATCGGTCGCTAGGGTGTGCAGCAACAATACGATCTGAGATATCAGCAAGGAAGAACCGCTGCGGCCATCGTCCCAGTCGTCGGCTTTATCGCGGGGATCATCTGGGGTAGCGTCCACGGCCCCGTCCTTGCGCCAGGAGCAAGAGCCACCACCGCCTTTGCCGTCTATAACAGGATCAGAGAGGTCATACAAGCCGTCGACAAGCTCGCCCAGCGTTGTGACCAGTCGCGGTATAACACTGACGTGGCTCGCAATCTGTCGTGCTCCAAACGGTGAACGCGCAAAATTCATGAGCGTTCGCAGAACAGCGAATCGGACGGCGTGTTTCTCGCTGCCGGTGACGGCTGCTCGCGGTAACTCGACAAGATTCATAGAAACCCTATCGATGAGGATCCGAGCTATGAACTCGGGCGGTTTTCCAGGAACGATGGGGCCAATAGAGTTGGGCAGGACTGAGGTGCATAGCATGTCGAGCATTCCCACAACATCCTCCAGCCGCTGCTTGGATGTCAGCAATGCTAACACCATGTCGACAGTGATTAGCTGCCAAATTTCAGCTTGCCGAGTTTGTGAACCGTGTTCGGTATCTTGTACAACAGTGGCGCAGGCGGCGGCAGAGGCGTAAAGCAGTGACAAAATGTAGGTGGAGTCAACATCTTGCTCCAAGGCTTCTGCGGCGGACTCAGTTGAGCCATCCGTGTCATTTCTCTTAAACCGTGCTTCGGCAACCATATATATGGAGTTCACAGCGACAGGAACCAGGTCGCCGATCACCAGGGGAGCCACTGACATGGTCTGAAGCTGCAGGGTGAAAGAGAGCAAGGAAGTGAGATCCCAAACGGGACGCAAGTAGGTCTCATCAAGACACTGGGCCCACATGCGAATGACGAGGCGTGCAAAGTCCACCAGGAGCTGTACAGGGTTTGAGGGATTGCCCATCAGAGGCAGTTCGCGGAAGATGAAGGCGGAAAACGAAGTCGCCGGATCGGACGGAAACGCATAGCGAGACAGGATGTCAAAAGTTGGCGGCTCTCCGTGCAGCGAACCATGATCCAGAATGACCTGGAGAAACTGTAACGGCGTTAGTGAGCGTGCTGTGCCAACGGGCGGCGTGAATAGGCTTACCTCGAACGGAAGCACGCTTGTTCCCGGAGCGGGATGCTGAACAGGCAGTGCTGTAACGGTGGCATCGTCAGTCATGGGCACATCGCCCGCGTGGACCTCTAGGGCCATCACAGGGCTGTCAACGGTTGGACGTTTGCGTTTGCCTTTAGTAGGGGTCCGTTCCGACAACGGAACAGCCACTGGGCCAGAATCCCTAGTCTTGCCTCTCGTTTTGGTAGGGCTCGGGGCGATATCCATGTCGTCGAATCCATCGGCCATACCCCACGTCTTGGTCGTCTTCCTCGGGGTTGTAGTTCCGGGTGCAGGAGCCTGTGGTGCGGTGTCCTTTCGGCGTGGTCTGCTGGCGGCATCCTTCAAATCGCGCTGCAAAAACTGCAGCTCGGTCGTGGCCTGTCTTTCTTTCGTGATGGCAGCCTCAACAGCGCTTTCTTGCTTTGCTGCCTGCTCGGCGTTTTGTTTCTTGAGTCGCGCAATCTCGGCAGCGTGATCTTGTTGGGCTTTGGCGGAGTTTGATCGGATGATTGTCACTTCGCCGCGCGCAGCGTTCAGATCAGCCTGGAGGGCTTTCAGCTGTTGCTGGAGAGCGGCAACGACGCTGCCCGCGGGCCCTGCCGGGGCAGTAGTCTGTGATTGCGGGGGGTTGTAGCGGGTCGAAGGAGGGGGAGGTCGGGCATATTGGGACGGCTGAGGGCGATGAGGTGCGCCAACGGGAGGCTTGAATCGTTGCGAGGCGACTGGAGGGACAAAGGACGGGACAGGTGCAGGATATCTCGGTCGGGCAGAGACGACGGGCTGGTTGACGGGAGCAGCAGGAGGATTCCATCTCTGCGGGGTCTGAAGCGAAGGTCTTCTCGCGAGATGGGTTTGGTGCTGGGGTATCGTCTTGTCGGGCAGGGGGCGAGCAACCGGAGGCAGCAGCTGGTTGGTCACCTCAGTATCATCGAGGTCGTCATCCTCGAACTCGAGATCATCGTAAGTTTCGACCTGGGTGCCTTGGGCAGGCTGGGAGTCGTCGAACTTGCGCTGGGCCTGTGTGAGTTGGATGGCGTTGTTTTCGAGCTCTTGGAGGGCGACGTCGTTCAGCCCATCAAATTCCTCGTCCGAGAAGTCGTCCATTGCGTTGGAGGAGCGTTCGAAAACGCATTGTCGATGGTGGGGAAGGGAGAGACTCACGGGGTTGGGTTGGATTTGGCTGTTGGGGTCGGTCTGAATAGTGGCTTGTGTTTTCTTATCGTGGATGTCTTATCGGGAGCTGCCGCAGGTCCATGTCGCGGCGGGCAGCAGCTGTGCCGCGACGCGAAACAGAATGTGAACGTGGACGACGCGACTTCCCGTGAAGCCATCAGCCACAGCCACTCTGGATTGGGCTACACAGCCACAGATGACTAGCCACACATGACTAAGGTACTTAGCCACATGTACATAGTAGAGTGTGTGTGGCCGACTTTAGCTGCATGACAAGAGACGAATGGGAGCTCGCGCCTCAGCTGATAGAAAAGCTGGTCAGACCAGTTGCAGTTGGTTGATGAAGCTACGGGCAACATGTGATGATGTCAACCGGCGCAACTGGCGTCAAGACGCATTGTCTCGGATTGCCCGGCGATTCCTGAATCTGATGTCCAATCTTTGAGGGCCAACTGGGCACGAGTTTCGCCAATGTCCAATGTCCGCAAGTACCCAGCTCGGAACAATCTCAATCGCTTGACGTGTGTTTTTCTTCTCTCCTTTGCAGGCTATTTCTGGCATTGACAGACGATGGGGCGCGCTGCAGCCTATCAGTCCCCGAAATTGAGAGAGCTGACCAACTCAACAGTTTCGGTAGGCAAGGGATGGATGCTCTCCCACAGTGGAGGGATGGGAGCCGTGTGGAGGGGTTGGGCCCTGCAACGATACGCGTACTTGGGGCCACAGGGCATCCCATGCGCTCCCGGACATGCAGCAAGCGTATTTTAATTCCAGCACGCTCACGGGGAGTCGGGAGGCCAAGGTACATGGAATCTCCGGCTGACTACGAAGGACCGAGCCTTGAAGAATCCCGTCCTACCTACCTTACCTACCTTACTGACGGACAGGTTTTGAAGCAATTGCCTGTGGACGAGGGGGTTGAAAGGAGCGTCCATGACAGCCACGCATCGGAGCGGACTCCACCATCATTCCGCTGCTCGACTAGCCCTGCCTGGGTGGGCGGATTGGCCGAGATCGAGGACTTTCTCATGTCGACCTGCGGCGGGTTACATAATCTCCGCTCGGTAGTGTACGGAGTCCAGTCCCTTGTGGTGTGCGACACCACCTTAGGCGCCTCTCCCACGCTCCAGGGCGTCAGTCGCCAAGCCACAGACCTGACGTAGCTAGGTTTTTCTACGCTATCTGACTTGCAGCGTCATCATCCGCCAACACCAAACAGCCTGCCTGCTCGAGCATCGAATTGCTGCAGGCTTGCGGTGCTGCCATCCGTCATGCGATACCTAATACCTACCAACCTTACCTTATCTTGACCTACCTTATGTACATAGTAAGATATCTTGAGGCTAATTGCCAACTCACAGCGGCATCACAAGCGAGGGAAAGCGCACTTGTAATCCTTCCGTCGACCCGCTGTCAGTCCGCCCGCTCGGCTTTACGTAGGTAGAGAAAAATCCACCGGAGGAACAAATTAAGAAAAAAAAAGAAGAAAAAAAAAAGATTGAGAACCTGGGTGTTGGCACTCACTGACTGCACCCGCTGGTACCACCAAAATTACCCACCTTATTTCTCCATCCCATCTCCATCTCCATGGCCCAGCTCCCCTGCACCACCACACTGAGCTACCTACCTAATACCTGCCCTGGCCTGAGGTGCCCTTCAACAAAACATCCACGTCGTCAAAGCCACTCCTACCTACTCCTGCCTTACCTCATTAATCCCCCCCGACTCCTTCGCTTTCTCGGCCCGTGACGCAGAACCCGCACCCCGTCAGGTCCAGTTCCTCGTCACTTTTGAACTGGCCACATTCGCTTGTCGACTTTTTCTCCACGATACATACCTATCGCATTTTACCACCGCGACCATCACCGCGTCCGCCCCTCCCAAGTAACCCCAGCGGCCCAATTTGCGCCGACTCTCCGCTGCTGACCCTTCCCGCATCCGAACCACCCGCCTGCCTCCTGCGACGAAAACCGACGTTGCCCGTGAACGCCCCTCGCCCAAAAGAAAAAGCGACCGAACACCTCCCTCGACGCTTCCCACGACACGACCCGAGACCATCGTTGCCGGCTTGACAATTTTAGTCGACACCAGAGACACAAAGACATGATGGCACGCACAAGGAGGGGGGTCAAGTTCCCCCACAAGACCAACGGCCACGCGGACGGCCGCCGCTCCAGCTTCAGCGACGTCAGCGAAGATGGCTCCCCGTCCAAGATCAAGACCGGCGCTGCTTTGCAAAACATCTCCGAGGTACCTCCCTCCCCTCCCCGATCCTCTCCTCTGGCTCTGGCTCGTCCTCCTCAAGCGGCGCATTCCAAACCAAGTCTGCCATCTTAACCATCTCACTGCTAACAAAATGTCCGCATCGCAGCAGCCCCAGTCTCCCGAGGACGAGAAGCGCGCCGAGTACGAAAAGAAGAAGGCAAACTTCTTGACCCGCACCTTCTGGACCCTCGTCATGTTCGTCGGCTTCTTTGCTGCCCTCGTCATGGGCCACCTTTACATCATCTGCATCATCACGGCCATCCAGATCATCTCTTTCAAGGAGGTCATCGCCATTGCCAGCGTTCCCAGCCGCGCCCGCCAGCTGCGATCCTCAAAGAGCCTCAACTGGTACTGGCTGGCCACCACCATGTACTTCCTATACGGCGAAACCGTCATCTACTATTTCAAGCATATCGTCCTGGTCGATAAGGTCCTGCTTCCCCTGGCCACCCACCACCGCTTCATCAGCTTCATTCTCTACATCTTCGGTAAGCTCTACTTGCCCCGCGCCCCTACATCTTCGACGTCTCCTAGATCCTAACTCTCTCAGGCTTCGTCTTCTTCGTCACATCTCTTCAGGCCGGGCACTACAAATTCCAGTTCACCCAGTTTGCATGGACGCACATGGCCCTGTACCTCATCGTCGTCCAGGCTCACTTCATCATGAACAACGTCTTCGAGGGCATGATCTGGTTCTTCCTCCCAGCCGCCATGGTCATTACCAATGACATTTGGGCGTATCTGGTGGGAATCACCTTTGGCCGGACCCAGCTGATCAAGCTGTCGCCCAAGAAGACCGTCGAGGGCTTCGTTGGCGCCTGGATCATGACTATCGTCTTTGGCATGCTCCTGACCAACCTCCTGATGCGCTCCTCCTTCTTTATCTGCCCGGTTACTGTGAGTATACTATCGCTGCGTCTCCGGAATGATCTGCCACTGACCTACCTAGGATCTCGCCGCAAACATCTTCACTGGCCTCGAGTGCACCCGTAACCCTGTTTTCAACCTCAAGACCTACCGCCTGCCTCCGCTCTTCTTCCTCCCGCCCAACATGAATGAGAGCCTCTCCTTGACCATGGCCCCTGTTCAGTTCCACACCCTGGTCCTGGCAACATTCGCCTCGCTCATCGCGCCTTTCGGCGGCTTCTTCGCGTCCGGCTTGAAGCGCACCTTCAAGATCAAGGACTTTGGCGACTCTATTCCGGGCCATGGCGGCATGACTGATCGCATGGATTGCCAGTTCATCATGGGGTTCTTCACTTACATGTACTACCACTCTTTCATCGCCATCAATAAAGCCAGTCTTGGCAGCGTCATGGAAATGGCTGTTACCGGCTTGACCGTCGAAGAGCAGCTGGAGCTGGTAAGGGGGATGGGCCGCTATCTCAGCAACCAGGGTGTTTGGGGAGACGAGGTATGTCTTGAGCAACCGTTTCTTGATATCGCGCCCGTTCACTAACCTTTGACCAGATTATTCAATGCCTGGACAAGGCTCTGCAGGCCAAGCGGTGAAAGGCCTAACCTGGGGGTTTCGCACTGCTAGTAACACCGGCAGGTTGCCTGCTATTTAATGACGAACTAATGGGACTTTTGGTACATGTTCTGCCCGAGTCACGAACGCAGCGGCGATCTCGATTCTTCAGGAAAGTGACGGCGAGCGGCGTGTTGTTGGGGAACCGTGTGCTGCGCAGCAAGGGTAAACAAAAGTATTCGTATAACGACGAGGACGGTCACTGTAAAAGAGAATTCCTTGGTTTAATGACGGGTGGTGGAATTTGCATGGGCTCGCTATTGTAACATACCCTCTCGCGACGTTTTGTTTCATCATACCACCGTTCTACTTCGTCCATTACAGTGTCTTCCGCCATGATGCGGAGAGTGTGCTGGGTGATAGTCTTGATTTTCACGAGAAGAATGAATCCTTGCGAGTGCCCGGATGCAAGTCTGGTCTCCGAGCCCGCTGGTGCCGCAAGCTGGCCCTTAGCCGGCCGTCCGAACATTGGACCGGGCCGGTATCCGGTTTCCGGTCCTCTCTGGAGAAGAGATCCCGGTCGTACCTTATCTCGCCCCCCGCAACCCCGCTCCGACCAGACTTCCCCGTACAGAATGGCTGTCTGACATTTGCGCCTATCGCAAGTCGCTCGTTATCAATCGGCCTGTTCCCGCTCCTTCTCCGATCATAACCTTGACTGCATTCCAGTGTGTAAACCGCCATATTGCCTCGACACCTACTTCCAGTTCCGACGAGCATTTACAAGCCAGGCATCTAGCATCGTCAACCAGAGATCAAAATCTTCACGACAGAAACACACTTGGAAGGCCGCTTCTGACCCACGCACGACATCGAGTCCGGATATCGGCGTCTCTTTGGAAAACTTTCAACATGGCTCCGTCCGCCACTATCGACACCGCCCCCGCTGTCGGCGGTACAGCCGTCGTACCTAAGGAGGCATCGCACTCCAAGCATGGCCACGAGCTTCAGAACAAGACGCCTTTGCAGGCCATGTCCCATGGCGATGTTGTCCTGGCCGGTATCCCCAAGTTCCCTGACTTCGCCTCCCAACGGCAGTGGCAGCTTGAACACATGGCTGCCGCGTTTCGCCACTGGTCCCGCGAGGGCTACGTCGAGGGTATGAGCGGTCACATCTCCGTGCGAGACCCCGAGATCCACGACGCCTTTTGGACCAACCCCCTCGGCAAGCACTTCGGTCTGCTCAAGGCGAGCGATATGATTCTTGTCAATCTCGACGGCGCCGTCATCGGCGGCAACCGCACGAAGCCCCCCAACACGGCCGGATTCCTGATCCATGCTGCCGTCCACAAGGCCCGTCCTGATGTTCACGCCGTGTGTCACTGCCATAGCATGTATGGCAAGGCTTGGTCCGTCTTCGGACGCCGTCTAGAGATGCTCACCCAGGATGCCTGCAAGTTCCGTGGTGATGCCCACTCTGTCTACAACAGCTACGGCGGCGTCGTTCTCGGCCCAGAGGAGGGAGAGATGATTGCGGAGGCCCTTGGCCCCAAGGGCAAGGCTTGCATCCTGCGTAACCATGGACTGCTGACTGTTGGTCAAACTGTTGATGAGGCGGCGTTCCTCTACACCTCCATGGAACGCCAATGTCGGGTGCAGCTGCTCGCCGAGGCGGCTGCGGCCAATGGACTGCCTAAGGTCCTTGTGACCGACGAGGAGGCGCAGTTCAATTTCGACGTCGAGAGCGATCCTGAGATCTGCTATTGCGAATTCCAAGTTTATTACGACCTAGAAGACGAGCTTTCCGGTGGCGCTTTCAAGAATTAGACCGCCTTCAACAGCTTCACTTAGTCAACCCATCTTGGCATTCATAGATTCCCATTCAATTGATACAGCGTTATGATTTCCACGATTCTCGTTTAGCAAGGCGCTTGTTCGCACAAAAGTTGGGGTGATGAGTGGCGGTGCCGGAACTCAACGAGAGCACGAGATTAATAGCACGAAGACATGAGCAGAGCCAAGCGCACATTATAAAAGATATTATTACGATTGATGTTTTTAGAAATTAAGCTGACTTGACGAACGTACGTTGCGTAATTATTTCCCAACTTTTCTCTTCGCCATTACCGACTTGAGCGGGTTCTTTCCTTTGAACTTGAGCCAAGTCCCAACAAAGACGATGAAATAGTTAAATGCAATGAATCCGCAGAAGATACCAAAGTCCCGCCAGATGTTACTGTAGTAGACGCTAAAGCCTGCGCCAAACTCGTCTCCGGTAGCATACTGACAAAACTCGCAGATGCCCCCTTCTCCAGTCTGAACATATCCACCAGCTTGCGCAATGTAGGGTTGCGCGTAATCTTGGCAGGACTGATTTGGAGGTGGCTGGAATCTTGCAAATTCACCAGGCTGGCACTGAACGGGTTGGTCATGAATGGCGGCGCCAAGGAACGCTTCGAGGAGGTAATGAAATGGAGAAAGCCAGTACCTAGAGAATAGTTAGCATAATTCAAGCGACCTTTGCACCGGCTGTATAACTCACATCCAACTGCGCCAAAAGGTAGGGAGCTGCATCGGTGGCACAACGACACCGCAGAAGCTGACGACGAATAGGAAGAAGATGGGCACCAGGAGAGATGCGAGCAACTCATTGGGTGCAAATGCGGCGATTCCCTGACCGAAGCTGACATAGTAAAGTTCAAATAAAATGACGAGAAGGAAGGCAAAGCCGGAAGTGAAGCCGGAAGTGCGCCAGCCGAACACCCCCCACCACCAGCAGTTGAAGTAGATGCCTCCGGCAACGATGGCGTAAGGAATTTCGGCGAGGACGGCAGCGGTTGTCCAGGCAAACCAGCTGTATATCTTGGCGTTATTCTCGCGCCACTGAAAGATTTGACGGGAATGTAAGAAGACTGGCTGAAGTTGCTGAATGAGGGGAGGACTGATGGTGAGCGTCATGAAGATTGAAAACAGTCGATTCTGGTAGTCGATAGATGCGTAGCCGATCTTGTAGAATGTGAAGCAGTTGAACAGACCGGTGAGAATGTGTAACATGAACTTGCCGACGATGTAGTTGGGGGTGCGCCAGTACGCAACAAACGACCGCTTCACCACGGCCATGGTCTGTGTCGATAGCGGCATGGCATACTCGCGGTCATCCTTGAGATTCTTGGAAGGCTCGACGTCTCTCCTTTTGGCTAGCATCTCATCAATCTCCCGAGACCGCGCCTCTCTGTTCTTTGACTGAGCCCAGACATCGCCCCAATCCTTGCCTTGATAGTTGGGATCTCCAGCACCAATAGCTTCGAGCATGTACTCCGCAGGATTGCTTTTGGGGGGACACTCGTGAGCACCATTGGACACAAAATAATTGATGAGCTCCTGACTGTCGTTACCAAGTGGGCCATGGTAGGCAACTCGACCGCCGGCTTTAAGCAAGAGAAGCTCATCAAAGTGTTCAAATAAAACAGCAGACGGTTGGTGGATAGTACACAGGACGGCCTGGCCAGCATCAGCTAGTTTGCGTAAAAAGCGGACGATGTTGAAAGCGGCGCCTGAATCGAGACCGGAAGTAGGCTCGTCTAAAAACATGAGCAACTCAGGTTTGGACGCCAGCTCAACTCCGATCGTAAGTCTCTTTCGCTGTTCGGCGTTGAGACCCTCTCCTACTTTCCCGATAGTTGCGCCAGCAATATCACGCATCTCGAGAAGGTCAATGATGGTTTCGCAATAGTCGTACTTCTCTTTCTTGGAGATTTCTCGCGGCTGGCGAAGAAGGGCCGAAAACTGAAGAGCTTCTCTGACGGTCGCAGTTGGCTCATGGATGTCCATCTGCTCCGCGAAACCAGTGGCCCTCTGGAACGACTTGGGTAGAGGACGTCCATCAACGAGAAACTCGCCAGTCACGGTGCCAAATTTGAGGCGTTGAGCCAGTGCATTCAACAATGTTGTCTTGCCAGCACCTAAACGTTGTCAGTTGAGCTATCTAGAGCACCCGAGACTCACTAACCTGACGCGCCCATGAGAGCGGTTAATTTTCCAGGACGAACATAACCCTGGACATCGGAAAGTAAGTTGCGACTACCCTTCTCCCACGGAATCGTGTAGTTGACATCGCGGAAAGTAAAGACTGTCTCATTTCTCGCGACCTGGTCCAAAGTGTCTTCCTCAGTCTTCTCCTTGGTGACGGTGTTGTCCGCGATAATTTCCGAGTTGCTTGTCGGCCCAGATTCTACGTCTCTCTTCTTATCCCGACCCCCTGTGGCAATGCTATTTTCGACTTTCTTAGGGACCTGCCCTCTTTTGAAAACGGTGATGGCGCCTCCACCAGTGTTTGGCTTCATATGTTCCATGCCCAGGGCAGTAAGAACGACAAAAGCGAAGAAGAAAGCCCAGAGAAAACCGAAATTACGCCAAAGATGGGCGCGAGTATATGTGAAGGAGGCTTCGATGTAGCTGGAGCCCGGAACAATTGTCTGACCGGGAGGGCTTCCAGCAAGCGCACATCCTTGATACTGAGGCGTTGCATTGGGACCCTGGGGAACCAGGTAAGGTGCACTGCACTCAAGCTCGAGATTGTAGAACTCATTTGACATCAGACACTCGAAGCCGTATTGAATCCAGTTAATCCATCGCAGCCATCCGAACCAGGGACGCATGGAGTCAGGAGGGATCAAATACCCCGTGTAAACCACGAGGATCTGAACGGCCACACCTGTAAACCGGGTGGCATCATCCAGGGTCTTGCACCAGGCGGAGATAGCCCGGAAGAAGGCGTAGGTCACCATGGTGACCAACCAAAGAATGAGTGTGGCGATGAAGAACTGAGAGGCTGTTCTCGCCAGGTTGGCCATCCAGTAGATAATGACATTAAACAGGACAACTTGGATAAAGACCAGAGGAATATCGACGACGGTCTGAGCGATGGCGAAGGCTCCAGGGCGGTAGAATGAAAATGACTTATGCTTGAGAAGAATGGGTTTCGACTCAAACGCGGCTGTTTGCTCGGCGAGCGCAAGCAAAGCATTGAAGAGCAAGAGAAAGAACAGGGTACCTCCACGAGGAAAAGCTCCGGCGGCTGTGTTTGGGAGGTTGTAAAACAGACTGCCAACGATGAGGCCCTGGAACACCAGACCGCCCCATTTGCCGAAAAGTGAAGCTCGATCGCCGGCCATAACCATGAACTGGCGTTTGGTGCAGGCGACGACCTGCTTATGAAATGGGATTTCGTAGTTTTTGGTCTTTGTTTTCTCGGACTCCCACCGGCGGCGCTGCTCGATTTGTTGTTCAAGTTGACCCTCAAAATCCTCAACGTCTTGGACGTTCCTGCGGTAAGCCTCGCTATTTCTGTACGCAGAGTCGAATGCCTCGGGGGTCCGAGGAATGCGGTTTTCCCAACCCTCGCGAATATGACGCTCATGTTCATCGGTGACAGATGTAAGGAAATCTGCGGTGGTCCAGCGGTCAGGACATTCAAAGCCAAGATCGATGAAGTATTTCTTTGCAGCCTCAGCTGGTCCATAGTATAGGCATTTGCCAGAGTCGATAAGTAAAACCTTGTCAACAAGGTCGTAGAGAGACTCGCCAGCCTGGTAAAGCGAAACAGCAGTCGATGTCTCGGCCATATTGGTCATGGCTCGTATGGAGCGAACATATTCGACCGCGGTGCTGGCGTCAAGGCCCTTGCTCGAATTGTCCCATCCCTGAACGGATGCTCTCGTAACCATAGCCTCTGCGATGCTCACGCGCTTTCTTTCGCCACCCGAGACGCCGCGAACAAACTCATTGCCAACTTTGGTGCCGAGAGTGTGTTCTATCCAGAAAAGCTTCGTGGCAACTCGCATAAACTCGCGGATGTAGTCTTGCCGAGTTTCGCCTTCAAGTCGCGATTCCTTGCCCGGAGTGCGTGTCTGAAGGGCAAACTTCAAAGTCCTCTTGACGGTCAGAGTTGGGTAATGCAGGTCGTCCTCCGGGTTGTAAATGACCTCTCCCCTGAATCTCTTGGCCATCTCACTAGCATCGGTTCCACCGTACGTAACGTGACCCTCGACAGATTCAAACCCAGCTCTTTGATTACAGAAAGCCTTCAGAAAAGTGCTGCATCCTGACCCTGGCCGCCCAAGAACAAGCAAAAGTTCGCCAGGCCGGACGCAGCCATCGAAGCGGCTAATGAGCTCGCGGACAGGAGGCTTAGCAAATGCAGCCTTGGGGCCGCGAGTGAGGAGCAACTTAAACTTTCTGGGAAGGCCAAGGAAGATGTCTCCAACAGTCGGTTGGAGGCTTGCGCCCAGCCCGACACCCTTCACAGTGAGGTTTCGAAACACGACGCCACTATGCCTCGTTTTCTCCTCCTCACTCTGCTCTTGACGTGCACGACCAAAGATTCTAGACATGAGACGTTCAACCTCTTGTTGCTCCTCCTCTTGACCTGCTTCGGACTGGTTGGTCGCATTCGTACGACGTCGAGAGAGGGCTCGGAAGAGGTCTTCTTCTGTCATCGTCGTACCTTGTCGTTTCGCCTGGGGCCTCTGCCTCTCGGTGGTGCTCGTATTGGTCTTAAGAGGCGCGAATTGGGTGCTTTCGACCTCGAGTTCGTTTGAGTAATTGGAAGAAGCGCCCGATTTGTCAACTTCTTGTTGCCCCCAGGAGGCGTCTGCCATGGCTGCAGACATCTCATTTTGGTCGCTTGCAGCAGCAGAGTTGCCATCGTGATCGTGGTTGTTGTTGTCGTTGTAGTTGCTATGGCCCGCGATGACGGTAGTGGACGAAGAGTTGCGGTGCGCTGTTGGCGAAGTCGTGCCAATGTTAAAGTACGATGTGGAGCTTTGTCGCGTCGACTGAGGACCTGGCTGGCGGACGTCGGAAGACATGCGCCTACCCACTGCTGATGCTTTGCATTTGACACAACCATGAGCTTGGGAAGGTTCAACATGAAAGTCTTCTCCATCTTGGCTAGAAGGCCCTGTTGGAGAGCAGGTAGCACAACTACTCGCCAATGCAACACTAGGCGTCTCAGGGAAACCCCCAGGTATGTCACTGTCTCGCGGTGTGGGTTTCTCCTCCATGACGGCGGTCGACGATGGCTTCACAAAACTTCTAGATTGGTGGAGAATGTTACCGTGGCAGTAAAATTGGTCGCGTCGGAACAGGTTCGATGATCTTCAGTAAACATTAGCACGGGAGACGGGGTGCATGAATAAAGGGCGCGGTTATGGAATAGTCATATTTGTTTCCCTGTGAACCACATGCCAGACTACCAGGTTCTAGAGCTTCTGGGCCATTGTCGACGCGAACAACACGTCGAAGGTGCAAGAAGTACAATCTGTTTTTGCATCGGGTCGGCCGAATAAAATCTATGACGACGTACAGCCTGCGACTAGTGGATTGGTCGGTCGCGTCAGTTCCGCGTTAGTTCTCCAGAGATGGTGCCTGGTGGACCTATGGAATTTTTAATCAAGGAGCCTCATCTGGGTAAAAGCAATGTGATGCTTTCGTCATAGACACAGCATCCGCGAATTTGGTGCTGACGGTCCACGCGCCGATCGACACGCATCGGCGATTAGCCCCGGCCGCGACCGCCGAATCCCTGACTCCCACACAGAAAATGGACATCGCCGGACATTTTCAACGTCCGAAGTGTGCGAACGGCTGTGCGGCTGTAGGAAGCCCGAGTTGTCTTACTTCCATGGATGACTTTCTGTGAGATCATTGAGACATCGTCATCTTGGCATTTCGCTGGCGTGGCGCTCGGTCCAATTCGGGCCCCTACGACGAGCCGGCCAGGGAGGTGTGGGCTGCCGACGCCAGTCATGGGCCTTCCCAAAATAGCTAGTGACTTTGTCATTAGGTAGTGGCTGAATTACGTGGGTCAAGGTCGCATTTATCTAGATAATCGGACAAAAGAAAGACGTGCTTCTAATTTTTCTGACCAAGCTTCAGAGTCATGGATCGGTAGTTAAACTATCATCAATAATCGCAGATAAGCGCAGTTTGACAGCTTGAAATCGGTTAGACTGAGTACAAAAAGCACCGTCAACTTCTATTTCCTCGATATCACAATGACGATTCCGCAGGCATGCACAACATGTTCATGTTCAAGAGGCCGAAGATATCAGGAAGAATTCCCACCACGTTTCTAGAAATGAAGTTGTGGTGCTGGTGCAATGGCCTGACACGATGTTTATTGTGCCGTGTTTTGCGGCGTTGCCACCCAAGTTCGCTCATACTTCAGCCAATCGCGACGCATTTAATGGCCTGGAAAGCTACGAGACAGCGGCATAAAGGCGGTCTGGTTGCCTTCAATCCAGACTCTGGGCTTTAATCCTGTTGCAAACATGGGTATCTTTTCAGTAAGAGGTTCGATGATGACGTACAATCCGTCCCGGGTCAGATAGTTTAGAGCATGTATCACGGGTTCTGGGTGAGCGTGGAACATTCTCTACGCTGAATTTTCAGGGGTCTCGATCCAAATGCTGTGGGAGCCGATTTCGACAAAGCTTGGCCTTACATAGATAGGGTAGTGAGCGGAAAGATAGAAAGTCCAGCCTGATGATATGCCATTGGATAGAACATAGTCAGAGAGCAGGAACCAGACGGTTGTATAGGACCGTTTTCTCTTGGTTCATTATTTGTGCTTTGGTAAACTTACATGATTTCAGACTATTCCCAGAAGCATTTTCATTCTTAAACGATGGTATCAGAGCGCGGATAATCTACAATAGCAAAGGCTTAACATTATACGTTGATATATAGCAGTAAACTATAATGCAGTCTATTAAATATAATAAACGTGAATTGATGAAGCAGTTCGTAAAGCAACATGATTACTTTGAAGACAGAGTCTGAGTTCTACAAATGACCTATATCAACTTATTGAGCATCGTTCATTAGACCTTTTACAACCCTTCAGGTGCGACCTGCTGCAGGTCCCCCACCTGTCAGGACGCTTTCTGGGAACAAGTACTGAATCACTATGCAGAAGACTTGACGAGGCCGGCTGCGACCTGAGAAACCCCCATGATCAATCCTACACGTGTGGCCTTAGTGTAATCATATACACTGTTCAAGAAAGTTACGATGGCATTCACAATCAGCCACGCCTCTAAACACCTTGGCGAATAGCAGATCTATTTGACCAATTGATGATAGGTATGCAGATATAACCAGAGTAAACCAGATGTTACATATTTCTTTCCTACTTCAATCATTGCGTCGATTAAATACGTCAAGTTTTGCATCGCTCATGCTGCTGTGGAATAATCGATCGAACACGACCCCCAAAATATCGTGAATGCCGGCGGCAATAAAGTTTGGGGGCGATAGCAGTGTTCATTTCGAGGTATCCACCACCGACCTTCCTAATTCGACCAAACATGCGAGGATGTACCGCGCATCATTGATTGTCCCCGTCCTTGGAAGAATACGAGGTTGTCGTATGAGCTCTTCAATTGGTGGGCTTATAGAAATGACTCGATGCCGTGGTCTTCCTCGTCTCACAGGCTTAATCAAGCTTTCAAGCCTCAGCGATGTAGATTGCCGGGCGATCGGAAATCTACAACACCTACCCGATACTACCTAGGTTAGTGGCTACCCTGATATTGAAACACAAAAGGACCTCGAGATAATCTGAGCAAATTGCAGATTCATATCGCCATCCTTATCGTGAATCACGCCTTGGACTCGGCCGACACCTCATTGCCGAGAGCTCTCAACTGATTACACGAGAGAACGTTTGACAGGCAGGTCCTACTTATCATAGCCTTCGCTCTGCATCGTGTTTCCTATTTTCTTGCGTACTTCGTCTTTCATGTTGCAACCACCACACTCTCTTACTTGTTTCCATTATGAAGTTCGCACTGCAGGCTTTGGCTATTGCCGCCGCCCTGGCTACGCCAGGACTGGCGGTTTTGAAGCCCGGATCAGCTACGAAGATCACACCTCCTCCGAGCCATGGCTTCATCATTGAGTTGGAGCCAACTGCTGCCTCTATCAATGGTCGAGCTGCCGATGGCATTGAAGTTGATGCTCATTCTGCGTTCCATCGCCGAGCTGAAGACGTGCTGGACTATTCGGTCCGACATGAATTCAAAAACCCAGAATATTTCTATGGACTCTCGATCAACGCCAAAAACGATACGGATATCACCACTCTTTTGGCTTTGCCGCAAGTCAAACAGGTCTGGCCCAACCGATACTATGAACGCCCCGCCCCTGTGATTCACGGAAGAAGCCCCAAAGCTCCCAATGAATACGTTCCGGTCGGAGTCCAGCCTATTCATTTGCGAGACGTTGCGCAAGTTGCGACAGTGAACGGGACCAGCGATGTTCTTTCTAGCCTGAAGATGACAGGTGCCGATAAAGTTCACGGCCTAGGAGTTACTGGCAAAGGCGTCAAGATTGGAGTCTTGGATACTGGAGTTGATTATCGTCACCCAGCTCTCGGAGGCGGCTTTGGAGCTGGCTTCAAGGTTTCGGGAGGCTACGATCTGGTCGGGGATGATTTTGTGGGATACAACGATCCGGTGCCCGATGATGATCCGTTGACAACTTGTCTTGATGGAGGTCATGGAACTCACGTTGCTGGTAAGCTCAAATGTCTTCACAACACCAGACTTGGTGTCTAATACTGCACAGGAATCATCGCTGCTAGAGATCCTGACGGAGTTGGCTTTGGAATTGTCGGAGTCGCTCCTGACGCATCGTTGTATGCTTACCGAGTTTTGGGCTGCACCGGAGGCACGACCGATGACATCCTGATGCAAGGATTCGAAAAGGCAGCAAGCGATGGTGTCGATCTTATCAGCATGTCTATTGGAGAGACCGCTGTCTGGGAGACTGGGTCACCTTACGTTCCTCTTCTTGCAAAGATTCAAGCTCAAGGTATCGGCATGACCGTGGCTGCTGGCAACGAGGGAGATCAGGGTATTTATCTGTCTTCTGCTCCCGCCCAGGACGCCAGCGTTATCTCGGTCGGCTCTGTCAGCGACGTGGTCTTCACGACGATGTACAACGCTGTTGGCTCAGATGACTCAACGATCGAGTACGCTCGAGTGGTTCCTATCAATGCGTCCGCTCGTTACCATGTTTTCTACGCCGACGACGATGAACAGAACTGTGTGGACCAGGCATGGACTGACGCGATCGCTGCATTTCCAGAGAAGGACAACGTCATCGTACTGATTAGCTCAGGCAGCAGCTGTACTCTCGACCTTGACGTGCGCACCAATTCTTCTGGCTTCAAAAATGTCTGGGAGTGGTTGCCTGACACCAGCGACGTTGAAATCGACTCTCCGGGAGCTAACGGGGACGTGGACATTGTGAGAATCAAGAAGTCTGAGTCGGACAAGATCCTGGCAGGTATTGCAGAACAAGGAAGAAACTACACTTTGACTTTCAAAGACCAGAGCGTTCATCAAATCCCGCAACCAACCGGAAACACGACTTCATGGTTCTCAACTTTTGGTCCCACTATGGAGATGTCATTGAAGCCACAGGTTTCGGCACCGGGGGGCACCATTCTCAGCACCTGGGTTACTTCCAACGGTTGGGGCTATGCGATCATCTCTGGGACTTCTATGGCCACCCCTCAGTATGTTACTCTTCATCATGGCCTGGATATATGCTAACTGTTTCTCAGTCTTGCTGGATGCTACGCTCTTCTGAAGCAGAAGTTCCCTAGCCTCTCTCCGAAAGAGATTGCGAGACGCCTGCAATCATCCGCAACTCCTCTGAACCAGTACGAAGGGGGCGGAATCTTGACAACGGCGGCCCAACAAGGATCGGGTCTGGTCAATATTTTGAAGGCAGTCTCAACCGAGACAGTGTTTTCGACCACGGAGTTCAACCTTGGAGATACTGCCAAACCCGCCAAGCAGAACTTCACGATTGAGAATCAGTCTGCCCAGGCCAAGACGTACTCGATTGGCCATAAGGGTGCCGCCGAAGTTGATGCACTCCCCAAGGCCAAGACTCTTGACGTCAACGATATGTTCTACTGGTCTCTCAACTTCAACTCGATCTATGCCAACGTTTCCTTCAGCGAGAAATCTTTGACAATTCCATCTGGCGGCAAAGCTACGGTCGAGTTCGAAATTCAACCTCCTGAAATTGACCCTAGCCTGTTGCCTGTGTACAGCGGCTTCATCACAATCACTGATGATGACGAAGAGTTCGTCCTTCCTTATCTCGGTATCCCGTATGCCCGAAGCACTCAGCCGAATATTTACACGGGCGATGTCCCGAACCTATCGCCAGAGCTGCAGCCCCCAGTGGGAATCCCTACACTTCCCTTTATCAGTGCAGGGGATACTGGCGTTCGTAACAACGATAGGATGGTCTTCAACTTTCCGGCCAAGGACGTCCCAGAAAACGAGACACGTCCGTCTGACAACAACCCTATCATTACTCTCTTTATCGACCAGACCTCCGCATACGTTCGATTGGATGCTGTTCCTGTTGATCTCGCTTCGAATCCCGCCTACAACTTCACACCTTCATCTCTTGGTTACATTCCCGGAGGACCCTCGAACTCGACTTCCTTCACTAACACCACCACCCTGCAACCGCCTTTGGATCTCAACTCGCTCGACAACTTCGCTGGGGTCAAGAGCTACGGCCTGATTGGCTCTATGTATGGCGGTGACAAGCCTAAGTACACTACGTCAATCCTGTTCCGTGGCTACAGCGTTTACGGTACCGAATGGACTTGGGCCGAGGTCGAGTTGGCTAATGGGACTTTATACCAACTCCCTAATGCAGACTATCGTGTTCTTGTTCGAGCATTGAGATGGGGTGGAGATATCAACGACTCGGGCGATTATGACAGCTGGCTCAGCCCGGTCGTCAGGGTTAACATTACAGACCCTGGGTATCCCAACCCATGGAACTCAGTCTGAGGTGTCCACTCCCTCATGTCGATACATCCGGAAGCTCAATATGTTCATGTAATAATAATCTTGTCCGTCATCAGTTGGTTTCAGCAGCATGCGAGATTTTTCCGATCGTTGAATATAAACGGAGTCAAATGTCCATTCCTAGTCTTCTCTTCGGCAGACTTCTTTGGTACCATGATCATAGCCCCGTAATTCCGCACTTCCGCAAACCCGCGGTCTAATTCCGTCTGTGACGATCACTCCCCAACATCAGTACGATTCCGAACGTTCGGAATTTCCGCCAATTGAACACGAGCTTGTCTGGTTGGTCGAGTACCGGCTGAGGGAAACCCCGCAAACGCCGTTCCAAGAACAACTCTAAAAGGACGCTTTTGATCCCGACCGTATTTCTTTGATGCTCCAAGAGCCGGCCGCCAAACAAGCTACTTTGTTACCAGCACGATGCTGTCCTTTATGAGAGCCCCTCACCCGCCACGTACAAATAGTGCGACCAACAATCCGATATTCTATGAGAATGGACGGTCGTCTGTTTCATTCTCTGCACCTGGATCGGAGTACATCATGACGCATCGTTTACCGCCGACGACCCATGAGAACGGAGTATCCATAATACAGCCGCCGTTTCACTATCATATATACCAAGATGAATTCTTCCGGCTTCAATCTGGGAAAGGGAAATTTTTCCGAGGAGTGGACCCTAAGCCATTCGTCACCTTGTCGGATGAGCCCGATGGCCAAACAACAGCTTCCGTCAAAGCCGGTACCTATCACCGGTTCGAGAACGCAAGCAAGTCTGAGGATCTTGTTGTGGACATTCACTTGACACCGGAATCTTATGAAAATGAGCAAAGGTTCTTCCGCAACTTCTTCGGATATTTAGACGATTGCAAAAGTGCTGGAATGCAGCCCAGCGTCTTTCAGCTGTTTGTGTTCCTCCATAGTGCGGACACACCACTTGCCGTGCCGATTTCTTGGCAACCCTTCGGAAGAATTGCGAGTAGAATACTTCTGACTGCTGTGGCGTTTTGGGGACGTTGGATTCTGGGGTACAAGCAGACTTACGCGGAATATTACCGATCGGAAAAGCGCGAGTAACAGATCAACGAGACGGAGTATATACACGGGCTCCCGGTGCATCCCGTACCTTCACGCGGAGAAAAGATTACGTGTCAACACTTGTGTGCTGAATCGGAGAGGAATCAAGAGTTTCAAGAAGAGAACAGGTCAATTTTGGGTGGCAGTCTAAAATTGAGAGATCAATCTCAGTCGTAGTTGGAATTTTTCTCGGATGGTAGTTTGGCCTTCTGTTAATGTTTTCCCTCTGGTGCGCAAGTTGAACGCATTCCCTGCTGGGCAACCATTCGCATGAAATTCAGTTCCTCTTCCATGGCTTTTGTGCCTGCACCCATGGGACCAGCTGTCGGATAAAGAACTTCCAGCTGAACCTCTTTCTGATGAACCTGAGGATGATCTCTACTACCAGTCATCATAATCTCGAGGATATTTCCGTTGCCATACTGCTCTTCGGTAAGAAGCTTCATCATAGCATCAACTAGATTCTCAGCTGATAAAGCAAGATCATCGACAGGGAGACGATCTCTGCAAAATTCCTGGTCGAACAAGGGAGTCTAGGCCAATTAAATCAGGAAGTTAGCAATTGCGCAAAGATGGTTGTTTATCCTTCGGATATAACAACATCATGATAAGCGACGTTCTCTTGTTGGCCCTGGGCAGATCACCGAGTTCCTAATACCAACAAGTTCCTTTAAACCTTGCAATGATTTGACCACACTCAGGATGGCAGCCTTGCTCGCAAAGTAGAATGGTGTCTGGATTGAGTGGATGTAACCCCCCATGCTAGAAACCCAGAGAAGGTTGCCTTCGGTGTCCCTGTTTTGCAGCCAATAGTCCACCGCCATCTGTGCTAGGCGGATGGGACCTATGGTATTGACATTGAAAATGTGGTATGATCCCACTGTAGCGTCAACAGGGTCTCTGGACTGTGGAGAAATCCCCGGCGGGTTCCAAAAGGATGACCAAGGAGGCTCAAAAATGCCTGCATTGTTGATGACTATATTGACACGACCGAAGGTGTCCAGTGATGTTGTCCAGAGCGAAGTTAAATCAGACCAGTTGGTTATGTCTGTCTTGTGAAAGACAGCTGAGGGGTGAACGTCGTCAGCTGGTGGATAGGGAAACTTGGAAATAGTTTCCGTAGCTTCTGCACGTAGATCCAAGTCTGCAAAAATCACTGAGCAGCCGTGCGCAAGAAGTCTTTGGGCAATGGCGAGGCCGATTCCTATCAGGCAACAGAGGGTTTGTGTAAGTATACTTGAATGCTTGAAGGCTTGGGAATGCATGTCTACAACGAAGAGAGGATCCATACTGACCTGAACCTGCGCCAGTAACCAATGCAACTTTGCCTCCGACATCGTATTCGATACCCATATCGAAGAGGGACAAGGTCGGACGTATAGAAGCACGTGTTGATATTAGTCCTTTTTGCTGAAGGAATAGAAAGGAAAAGAATCTGCCGCCTTGGTCAAGTCCAAGCAGTCTTATAAGATTTATGTGCAGTAGTTGCTGCAGAGCGCAAGGATTCTCAGTCGGAGACGTCCACAAGAAGGTAGTCACACCGGCATGGCGCATTCAAATGCCACGACAACATGCAGGCCTCCAACAGAGTCTCAGGCTATCAAGCGAATTAGGAGCAAGACCCAAGAAACACCCCTGAAGTTAGCACTCTAGTGAGTGGATCCAACATGCAACCGGACGTCGGCCCATCCAGACGGAAGAAAAACGATCATTACCATTATGGCTGTGTCCTTCGGATTGGAAAAAGTGAGAAAGATGTGACTGAGCTTGTGACTGGCCCGCAATAGTTCTGCAAACTTATTTTATTTGCGTTGTAATTGGTTTTAAAAACATAGGAAATTGACTTGGACGCCGAGGTTGGACCACATCGCCAGCTGGGGATTTGCCAATCACAATCTTGAGATGCTGTACCGGATTATGGACCTAATCATACATATTAAAACCCAAATTCAAGCTAGAAGTTTCATAGAACATGAGCGGCAGTCGGAAAGATAGAGAATATTGAAATCACGACGCTGACTGCCGTATCTACAGTGGTCAAGTAATATTGCAAGTAACAAGCTTTATGCAACAAGTCAAAGGTTGCCCGATTACACTACCGAACTTGGAGTCTGCTGACATGGCGATTAACATTCAACTGGCAAATGTAGATAGTTATGGTTTCTCTGAGAGGAAAAGTGCTGAATGGTGTTATACTCGAGAGGTGAGAGGTAAGGCATATAAAGAGATGAAACACATGATACAGAGTCCGTAACAGTGAAGGGCACGAACAGATGAAAGAAAGGAGACGGTTATGTTTAGTCCATAGGGATAACTTGTCTAATACACAAAAAATGCCCAGAGGTTTGGCAATACACCAAGATCCTCCGGCAATAAAGGTCGCACAGCAGACTTGAGGCATTGTCAGCCCCAGCCAGTTTCCTATGCGACTTTCAATCCGGCAAATATATTCCCAAACATAGCCCGCCAGAGATCAAGCATATAGAATTTTCTTGCAGCCCACAGTCCATCTCCAGCTTTGGGAAATACCTTGGTTGCATGTCTGACATATGTTGAGGTGAGACTCATGACAGGCTTGGGCTTCATGTTGTTCGCATCCGCAGTATACGGTGTAACAGAGTGGATGCCATTCGATCTCATGCTCCGCCAAAGACGAACCAGGTATGAACTTGTAGCTTCGGCACCCAAAGTCCAAGATGCATTGGCATATCCGAACACATATGCCAAGTTGGGCACGTCTTGGAGCATGCAGCCCTTGAACCCGAACTTCTGGTTCGGATCCACGGGGTTTCCGTTGACAGAAAGGGATATCGCGCCAGCGAACCGTATCTTGAGCCCAGTTGCGGTGATAATGATGTCTGGCTTGAGAATTCTTCCAGACTTCAACACAATTTCGTTGTTGGTCACCACGTCAATGACGTCGGTTACGACGTCTGCCTTCCCAGAGCGTAACGCCGCGAAGAAATCAGCGTCTGGACACACACAAAGACGTTGCTGCCAGGGGTTGTATCTGGGACTGAAGTTCGGATCCATAGGAATTGAAGGGGGCAGCTCCTTGGCAGCGCGTCCCAGTAAAGCTTTCCGTGCTGACTGAGGGAATAGCTGACAATAGTAATAAAGCAGGTAACCGAGCAAGATGAATTGAACTCTCAGAATTCGGCTCGAGATACTCCTTGGAAGTACAGACAGCATTAGCCTGCTGGGAAGGCTCTTCTGGGTTGGCAGCCCCGTAATGTAGGTTGGGCTTCTCTGAAGCATTGTCGTTCGACTGGCCTCCGTGGCCATGTTTGGTAGCAATGTCACCGCAGTCGCTCCACTTCCAATAATGACCACGTGCTTGTTCCGGTAATCAAGATCTTCGGGCCAGAACTGTGGATGAACGACTGGGCCTGTGAAGTTTTTGATGCCAGGGATCTCCGCCGCCAGCGGTTGCTCATAATCATAGTAACCGGTACCTAGGACGACGAAACGGGCCTTGAAACAATTGATCTTTTCACCGTGCCCAGTTGTTTGTAATGTCCATAGCGACTCTGATGACTGCCAGTCTGCCGAAATGACTTGGTGGTGAAACTTGATATTTTTGTCGATACCATACTTCGACACCGACTCATGCAGGTAAGACATGATGGATGGGCCGCTGGCTAGAGGGTTGTCGCCTTTCCATGGATTCCATGAGAACCCGAAGGTATAGATATCGGAATCTGATCGTATTCCAGGGTAACGAAAGAGATCCCAGGTTCCGCCAATTTCGCCACGCCCTTCGAGAATTGCGTACGAAGCCCCTGGAGGCCCGTGGGCCTGAAGGTAGTATGCTGTGTTGATACCAGATATGCCGGCACCGATGATGATGACGTCAAAGATATCGCCCGCAGTGGCGAGCTCTGCTTTACTAAGAGCGACATCCATGACTCTTTTGTTGGGAAAATGCACCGGACGGATAAAGTCTGAGTAGAGAAGAATTAGACGGGCCTTTTGACCACCAACTTGGGTTTATATACTCGATTAACGTTGCTGGAAGCACTCGATGATGGGAAACGTCGGAGCAGACTTGGACACGTGCAACGGCTCTTGTACATTGGAATTTCATCCTGCAGCCTCGGGTTTCAGCACCCCAGCAAGCTGGAGATGGGACGACTTCCTGAACGGGACAATAGTCTCCGGTAAACCGCCTGCGTCGGAAGCGGGGCTACTGGCACTGTCGCAAACTCCGTGCTATTTCTTCGGGCTTTGAAGTCCGTCAAGCTCCACTGGCCTTTCATTGCTAGTGAGTCTTGGAAGAAAACTCATCGGCTTGATTCAGCATCGTGTTGACTGTTGCCCCGTCTTGGTTTACCTTACGTCAATGATGCACAACTACCCTGCATAACCAGGAAACTGCCGGAGTGTACAGAAGTGACGGAAACTTCCCATACGTTGGTGTTTGAAAAATATCTGTCGCATAGTGGAAACCCGTCACGATGTAACTCCGTCCGCGCATGCAACGTGCACAACTGGGCAGGAGACTTCTTGCTTCGTTCTTTTTTTAACCAATATTCCACCTTTTGTTCCAGCCGAGGCCGCACACGTCCACGTCAAGGGAATGTGAGGTATTCCGTTGCTCCGTGCATCTGGGAATCTCCGGCAACCGCGGACGCCGTTAGGATACATTATTCACGGCACCACGGCGAGGTCCAGCCGCAACCTGTCTTGGCGATAGCCTGGTATGTTCATAGAATCCCTCCCTCATTTGGGTAATAGTTCTCGTCTTCATGCTTTGCAGCAATTGCTGAAAAACAAGGGTCTAAAAACATTTCAGCCGGAAGCTGTCAAAGCGCCTCACATCAGACTGCCCAAGGTGACGATGGACGGCCGAGGTGCCTCGGCCACTTCTCCGGGCGGGGCTTTAGAGAAGCGACTTAACGCATTATTCATTTTGCCGCGACTCGCATTAGTCGCATTCGCATTTGTTTTACCCCGTCCGTGTTTTGCCGCTCAGTTGATAACCCCGCTCCAGCTTTTTATCTTTTCTCCATACCAACAGCCGAAATGACCAGAACCCATCCGTAAGCGCAGACTACAAACCTGATATGCCCCGAACAGCCTGCGACGTCTGCTACAATAAGAAAGAAAAGTGCGTCTTTGATGGAGATTCCACCTTCTGCAACTTTTGCGTTGCACACCAGCAGCCATGTCGACTCACTAGGCCAGAGCGACGCATGGGGCGTCCCCCGGTGGTCAAGAATCTACCCCATGGGCACAGCGGGATCATACTAGGTCTTGACATACCCTCGAGTCACAAACCGAGCTACTCCAGACCTCAGAACAACAAACAAAGCATTCAATTCCAAAGTCCCCGCGACCTTGGACTGGAGCAGGGAAATCTGAACCCTCTTGTGTTGTTGCACAGCTCGGCGAACAAGCATCATCTTCTCAACGCCCTCACAGACCGACAAATATTCTACACCTTTCATCGAAACTTCATGATCGGTCCCAGTTTTGCCGAGTCATTTAGGCTATCCATTCAGACGATACTCCCCTGTTCGAACATCAGCCTACTGAAGGCATACGATGCCGTATTTGCGGTGTGGGATGATGTTGGTCAGAGAGTTAAACCACCCGAGGAGATAGATCTATCCGAGGGCAGAGACTGTTTGAAAAATTTGGTTCAGTTCGGCAGCACGTCGGACCTATTGGACAACGCCTCGATCTTGATGCTGGGCCAAATACTGATTGTCTATCATCTTTTCACCACTTGCACGTCAGCCTGGGCAATCAATCGACATGCGATCCTATCGGCCAAAAAGTCTTACAGCGACCTCCTTGCCCAGCCTATATTCGATCCGATCTCAATCACGCCGATTCTGTTCGACACAGCTGAGTCGTTGATACGGCGGGAAATACCTGTTATTCAAGTGCCAAAAACCGATCGCTTTATTGTTGACAGGTCGGTGGGTCTATGCTGGTCCCTTCTCCCCCTATTGCACGAACTATGCGAAGTAAGCGAGAGGATGAAGACATGGTCTAGCCAGGACCTCCTAAAACAGAGTCAAGAACGGCTTTCAGAAGTGGACGACGCTTTTACGGCCGTAGAGCGAGCGATAAGGGCATGGGAACCGTCCGCACCGCCCACACTTTTCGAAGACTTTACTTCAATTGAGGTCGCTGCGATGCTTACACAAGCTCGCGTTTACCGAACCGCCGCTTTACTTCTCATACATCGGCTTAGATATCCACTGGGGGTTGAGGACGCTGTTGCGCGCTGGCATGCCAATATGATCTGCGCAGAGTTGACTGGATTCGTCAACTTAACACCTGAAGATATGAGGGGACTTCCTGTTGGACTTCCTCTTCTGGTGGCGATGCTTGAAACGAGGGAAAGTGCCAGTAGGATAATACGTGGCTTAGGCTTATTTGCCTCACATCCCCAACATCTGGCAGCCCTTGATAATTTCGTTGGTCTTGCTTGGGCAGCGCGGAGAGGTGGCTTCCAGGGCCTCTGGTTTGATCTGGTTCACGTTAGCTTGCAGGTGCCTATTGTTCCTTGAGTTTGTAATTCCCCTACGAATGCTGTGCGCAGTAGTCACATCTTGTATCAGAGAGAGTTGCTGCAATCGATCAATCGCTGGACCCTGGAAGAGGTCCCTTCAGTAGGATTGATGTACGACCTGACCAGACCAGTTTTCGGTCAATGCTCCTCCTATCGTTCGCCGTGCATGACCAAGCTCTTGAAGTACGCGTGCTGTATGGCTGAGAGGCGATAGAGTTTCACAAAAACATAAAAGCTTCCCGGATGGAACCCGCCTGATACCCCGGTTGCGCTGAAGGGGTTGGCTTAAACATGTCCCTAGCCACGCACCCTGTCCCTGTGAATTTTGCGGGGGAGTGGATGCGCCGGAGACATTCTTCCTACTTGAGTCTAGCGTTGTCGATCTCCCCCGTGCCGCCCGGAGATCTTGCTGATTACACCTCGTGACCATGTGGCTCTAATTCTAGGAAAGTGGCCAGTATTCAACGGAGAAAGATGAGGAACCTAACGTACCGCTCTGTTCATGGGCATCTTGTACAACTCTGTACAGCGGACATTCCGCGAGCCCGAGTCCGTTGGTTGGTAATCTAATATCAAGTCTACATTGATTGATTGGAGAAACGAGCAAGTGTGTCGTACAGGGAGACCACCAGGCTGTCACGTCTCAGAATACGAAAAGAGCAACAAGTTTCCGGAAGCTGTAGCACGGCCGCCCAGTTTTATCGGACGCCATCTGACTTGAACAGATGAATTGTTGCGGGTAAAAGCCACGGCAACAGTGAGGTATAAGACCATGAGAGTCCGTCTGCCGAGAGCTAGTGGCGACTGCAATGATCTTGTACATCTCGAACTTCTCATCACAATGACGGACATCATCAGCTCCACCCTCAAGACGATCAACGGCATTGCGACTGTTGCTGTTCATCCTCTTGTTCCTGCGTCCCTTCTCACCTTCGTTGCTTATTCACCGCCCGACATGTTGCGGCGATCTCCAAGTCTTAATAGACTTCACCAATTGCTGACCGCAAATTTTGTGGTCCGCTACCGACTCCCACTACAAATTCTTCTGGTTGCAGGAATTGCTAGATACCTAAACAGAGCAGCGAACCGATGGGCCCTGAACAACTGGCGCCTTACCAGTCATCCTGGTTGGAGATGGGCAAATGAGATTGCGGTCGTGACTGGTGGCTGTAACGGAATTGGAAAGGCCATCGTGATAGGTCTCGCTCAGAAGGGAGTTACTGTTGCGGTACTTGATACTCAACCAATGCCCGCAGATCTGCGTGCCAATCAAAAAGTCAAGTACTGGAAGTGCGATATTACCTCGCCAGAAGCCGTATCAGCGAGCGCAACGGAGATCCGGGCCTCTTTGGGCAATCCGTCTATCGTAGTCAACAATGCCGGTGTCGCCTACACTCACTCTGTCATTGAAACCGACCCGGAAGACTTGCGGAGAATATTTGGCGTCAACCTCCTTTCTCTGTGGTCTACAGCCAAGGAGTTTATCCCCGACATGATTATGAAAAACAAGGGCCACATTGTCACCGTGGCAAGCATGGCATCCTACTCAGCTTTACCCACCGCAGTAGACTACTCCGCAACCAAGGCTGGCGCTTTGGCATTCAGCGAGGGTCTTTCCTGTGAGATCAAGCATGTATACAAAGCTTCTGGAATATTGACCACCGTGGTACATCCAATGTGGGTCAGAACGAATATGACTGCGGCCCATGCTGAGAGGGTGGAACAGTCCTATGGGCGTATGATGGAACCAGAAGATGTGGCAAAAAGGGTGACTGGTCAAATCTTTAGTTGTCGAGGCGGGCAGCTCATAATTCCAGACCAGTGGTCGTGGGCATCCGGAAACAGGGGTCTGCCGAGTTGGGTCCAAGAAATCATGCGGGATGCGGTGGGAAGAGAGGTTCCGAGACTTGGAGAAGCAAAGTGAATAGGAATGACAGTTTTGCCACGAGATAACCCTGTACATTTGCTCTTTTCTAGTGTCCAAGGCCATCGACAGATGAATAGACCCAATCGCGACAAAGTGTAGGTTGTTCCAACAAGATAAGCTTGGGGGCTTCAGACGAGAGGAAGCTCAAGATCGAGTAGTATTTCGTACATACACTGGTCCGTTCTGAAGACATTTCGAAAAAGCCCTTGCTGAGAGTTACAGAAGCATGCTTTCCAACACATCCATACATTCCAATGCGAAACAGAAGTCCAGAAGGATCAACTTCACCCGAACGATTCCAAGTGGAAGCTGGTATTGACAAACCTTAGGCCGCGGACCAACAGCAACCATTCTGAGCAACAGCAATCAGACCGGGTGCGTCCGCAATCCTCACACTTGTTAGTCACTCTCCTAGCAAACTTGGAAAGTGTTTTCATCCCATCCATAGGCTCTCGTCAATCGGCGAGATAGAATCAAACTCCGGTATCCTTCGATCTGGAAGTGGTGCGGTGCGTGAATCGTCACCGGGCGAAGCTGTGGTAAATCTTCCGAGGGGACGAAGGCAACAGATGAACCACCTTTGTTGCGCATGATCGAGAAGCCGAGATCGGCCATAGCCGCCTCAAATGATTTCCAGCTAGTGGATGAGCGAGCTTTCGACTTGCTGAAGAGTGTCCAGAAGAATTCTGCAGTGGAAGATTTGACCTTGAAAGTCATAGACCCCAGCGCGTCTGTTTCCACGGTGACATTTCTCGCAACATGCTTGTCATCTCCTTTGCGTGCATCAGGACCTTTGGGACTGGTTGGGCAGTCGCTTTTCTTCTTCCGATTCGGTCGCTTGGAGGACTTGTTTGCAGCCGGATAGACCTGCTCGCTGTTGAATAGCTGGTGTTGCATCCGAGGTCTTTCATCGGTCTCTGCTAAGCTTGCCGAGTTGCAGGACATTCGGTCGATTCCGTAAGACCTTTCGGACTTTGTATCACGACGGCGCGTGCTCTCTTCAGCAGAGAGGGGAGAATTGAGTGGCACCGATCCATTCTTTTGCCGAAATGACACCCTCAACTGCTCGCAATGGGCATCAAGATCGGAGATGGAGTCCCTGAGAACGTCTTCATACAGGCCCCTAATAGTTGTACCCATGCGGTCAGTGACAAGTTCATCAAGCTTGTTGAGGCAGCCTTTGGCCATGCTAGTTCTCAAGAGGACGGCGATTGGGCCGCAGTAGTCGCGCAAGTCAATGAACTTGTCCCTTTTCAAGCTGTTGAGAAAGTCGATCTCCAGAGTGTGACATTTTGACACAAAGAAGCAGCCTTCCGTGCCGGACGGTGGCGGTAGACCCAAAAATTCGGAGAGCTTGTTCACGTAATCACTGACAGAGATGAATTCGTGAAACGCCTTGTTTTCATGATCGCGGGGATTGTACAAGAAAGTTGAAGTCTGTGGCTCTTGCTTCCACAACGCAGCTAGATAGCCCAACATGTAAATAACATCTGCTGGGTTCTCGGATGAATGAGCAAGGTGAAACAGTAGGTATCGTTGAGAATCGCTGTCGATGATTTCTGTGGGGTCATTCCTGAAGACAATGACAGGGTTTCCGAGCTGATCGAAAGCGTTTGACTTGCGTTGAAAATGACCAATTCCGAAGCCTTGATAGATGAAGCGCTTCAAGACTGCTTGCAGACGTGCCCATTCCAGCATACAGCAGTTAGAAAGTTCTTGAAAAAGCACAGGCCGACATATGCTCTCGGTGCCAACACGTTGCAGCTCCCTCAAGAGATGACCAATGTATGCCCAGATGGTGGCGCCCTTGACGAGATTCTGGACGACATTGAAGACACAGGCGCTCGAGTACTTGTCAGTACAGTGGGGTAATAAGCTTTGGTGTTCATCCAGAATTCCCTCTGGCTGGCTACAGAACCATCGTTCGACGTCGTGCTTCAGTGTACCCGGCTCTACCAACAACAGTTCCAAAAGCTTATCGATGTCTTCTTTCTGGTGTCGAGCACCCCTGGAAAAGTCCGCAAGTTCGGAAGACCCTCCTGTGTGGTTCAGTCGGGCGTTCACGCGGACGCAAGGTAGTGTGAGCTTTTCTGCATGCTCGGCTTCAGGCCCAAGGCTGAGGATTTCGGCAGTGATGCTCTTGAGGTCACCTACAAAACATTGCTGTCTTGCCAGAATGAGGTCCCCAAGAAGTGTGGGTACGCAGATGCTTGTTGCTAAGTCGGACGCCCAAAGGGCAAGTGGAAGTTCGTGTTCGGCAACTTCCTGTGAGGTTCCATAATCCTTGCTATCCGGAAAAAACATGAATTCGCCCGGCAGCGGTGATCGTGGGCGTACTCCGCGATTTATCATGTAATGAACGTACATGCGATCGCCAGATTGTCCACCATAACCCACAAGGACTTGTTGGTGCAAGGAAGTGGTGGCACGATGGGTGAGATGGTTGATGAGGTGTTCAGTGTTCGTTACCAGGTCGTTGAGATTCCACTCAGGCACGAGCTGATGGATCGATCCAAGAGATACATCTGATGCTCGATTTGGGGTACTTCGGCCACGTCCAATAGCGAGGAGACACTTCACTCGTTGATTTCTACTCAGAGATCGCCAAGTAGCTTTGATAGTGTCGGAATGTCGGCGCCATCGGTGAGCGAGGTCGGATTGGGTATCTCGTAGATGCTGAGCAAAAAAGGGTCTCGAGTACGCAGAGGAACTCGCCTCGTTACTGAAAGCATACCTGTCTTGCGACATGGCTGAGAAGGGGAAGTTGGATCGTCAAACTTGTGATGGCGAATATGTTGAGGAGCAAGTTGTTTGGTGACGTCTTGCAAACGGAAGGAGGGGCAGATGGAAAAGGATATCTGCGAGAAGATTCTGAACAGCAAAGAGTTTTTTTCGGTTGGTTCTGGCAAACAAACAAAGCTGCACGTGATACACATAGGTGAAGGTGAATGGGACGGGTAGCTGCATAGTGAATTTGGCAGGAGCATTAGTTGATGCTAACCCACTTTCACCCCTTCCCTCAGCAATCCATTGTTTGGGTTAGCTGAACAACTGAAGAGCTGCTACCTGTCCTGTGATTGGACATGGTTATGAGTCGCCTCCAGAGGTGCCTTGGACGGAAGAAAGACCACAAGATTGTAAAAGCACGTCATTAATCCTCTGACTGGCAAAGCCATCCTAGGAATACCTATCTCTTGGATTCTGGCACTTTTCTTACTTCATAGTAATATTTGAGCCTGGAGATGACCGCCGACATAACCCTAAACGACCATTTGGTTTGAGGATCTTCACCTCAACGTTTCAATCTTTTTGTGTCGAGATTACCAACATTAAGATATTCAGTGATTTGTTCCCATTCACGCGCCTCTGAAAAGTTTTGTTGCTTAACTCTTCCAGGCCTCTACTTCCCCCCTAGCCTTGACGCTTCCAGGTCCGATGCAATGAAACTAGGAAGTAATCTTCTGCCGCTCATACCCGCCAAAAGCCCAATGCTGAGCTTGTAGGCCATGGAATGGCATTAAGCATTGGTTGGGGCCACGATCTCTGCACCCCCGCAGCCCGCATGACGGGCGAGCAACTGGTTGGAAAGCCCCTTGACGAGTTGACAGCTAACATGGACCAGACGTGGCGAAAGTGATGAAGAGTTTCGCTAGGTTCAGGCCTCTGTAAGTCGAACCTCATGAAACAGGGAATTGAGTATACTGGTTGATCATGAACTCCTTTAGTGCAGGTTCATGGGGGGGCTGCATCGCCAGCATCATAGATTCTTCGCCGAACACGAAGCCGTCCGATTGATCCGTTGCTCGGAGTTGTTTTACGGAATCGTGGAATTGATTGGTCAGTGGATGGCGGATTCAGGTGTAAAGAAGACGAGCGGTGCCGGCCCCGGAGACCGGGCGCCACCCAGTATTACACGGCGTCCGCATCGCCTGGCAGCATTCAGGTATCAATTTGCCCTGGAACGGCGCTCGTCCTCAATGCGGGGTAAATATGGAAAACTCGCCACTCGGTGAAATCTCGCTATCGGTGCTCACAACCGGGACACCCGACCGCATGCTTAGTACAGGGCTACTTGGCTACTTCCCTCATCTAAGCATAAGAAAGAGCACTTCAGTTTTGCCCTTCTCCCACTTTAAAAGCCCTTGCTCTATTGCCGACCATAACATAGACATCATTACGCTGATTCTCCCAAAAAGTCTCTTCTCTAGCCTTTGGCAGGCTTGATGCAGCCGGAATCTGATCTTGCGATGGTGCCCTCTGACGAGAACAATCAGTTTTCTGCACGGCGTCTTCGGCGGAATAGAAGGGTGCCTTACGTCAATCAAGCATAGTAAAGCCTACTTTGCCCCCGTCCATAAATTGAAATTTCTTTAAGGTGTTCTCAAGTATCAAATGCAAGCGAAAGAAAATCAAGTGCGACGGTGTCAGCCCCTATGCGTCGTGTACGCGGAAATCAGTTCCATGTCAATATCACCCGCAGCGTCGAGTCTTAGGCCCTGATCTTCTCGTTGCTAGTCGCTAGTAACTAAGGCAAAAGGGACTTTAGCTACCTAAGTAACTATAGCGTTAACTACCTATTATACTACTATATTAAGCGTAGTAACGTTATCTAACCGCCTCTTTCTTCTATTAATTTACTATAAATATAATTATTAATAGTAATAGCTAGTTAGTATAAATAGATTAAAGAGATACTTAAATAGATAGGGTTCTATTAACTCTTATATACTTCTTCCTCTATTTCTTTACTAAATAACTATAACTAATAAGACTTTATTTATAAGGTTTTTAAGCTTTATAGCTATTAATAATACTAATAAAATTATATATATTATACTAAGTTTATATATAATTAATAAAAGAAGCTTTTTATTTAGCTAAGTTACTTTTATTAGCTTATAGATATCCTTATAGTTAATGCTAATACTAATTTAAAGTACTTAGTTCTCTTAGACCTCCTTATTAAAGCTAATAAGGGTAACTTAGCTATATAAGGCTATATAGTACTTTATTAGTTTCTATTAGATATAAATTAATAAAAGTATATTAATTAATATATAATTACTTATACTTACTAAAGTAATAAATAATATTAAGCTAGTAATAATAATAAAGTTTATAAAGATATATAAAATTATAACTTTAATTAATAAATTTAGATTATTACTTATTAACTACTATAAAGTGAAAACTCTACTTTAATTAAGTATTAAGTATAATAATAAGATAGATAAGATCTTTATTAAAGATAAAAATTAAGAGGTATTTATAAAGAGATATTTATACCTTAAAGCTATATAATAAAAAGAGTTTTTATTTATAAATAATATAATAACTTTTTAGCTTAATAAGGTATTAAGTAGTGAATATATTATTAAGGTAATATAAGTAAATAATATTATATCTAAGATCTCTAAAAGGGAAGCTAAAAAAAAGTTAAAACTATAAAGGTTATAAAGTAGAAAGAAGAGAAAGTTAATAACTTTACTTATTAATATTAAGCTTATACTTTAAGCTATAAAGAGACTTTTATATTTAGTTAAGTAATAATATTAAGTTATTAGTAATATTAGTAGTAGTATTAAGTAAAGCTTCTTAAGTATTATTAAAGTAAGTATAGTAGTACTATAAGATATTAATACTAATAATATAAAGTTTATAATAAGTAACTTCTAAGAGTTATTTATAGAGAAGTTAGGTTTTTAAGTAGTAGCTAGAATAAGTTGTTTTTTAGTAGTATTATTAAAGGAGGTAGTAATCTAGATAAGTATTAAGTTAGTATATAGTAAAGAAGCTTTTTTATATAAAATTAATATTATAGCTAAAGAGTAGAAGTATTAATAATTTAGCTATATTTATTATATTAAAAAAAATAATATTTCTTTTATAAAACTACTTATTATTAAAGTAAATATTATAATACTATTATACTTTATAAGTAATATAATCTCTTAATATCTTACTTAGCTATATACTAACCCTCTAATCTACTTACTACTTTACTTTCTCTATAGCTACCTCTTATTACTCTATTAACTCTTCTTCTTATACTTCTAACTATATAAAGTTATATAGCGCTATTACTATATATATAATTTTTATTTATTTAGTAAAGCTATATTTAAGTAGTAATAATTATAAGATCTTTTATAACTATTTTATTTAGCTAAAAATATACTTAATAATTACTTATTAGCTTATATAATATTAATTATATAAATCTTTTTTGTTCTTAGCTTTACTTAGCTCTTATATATTATTAATATAATACCTCTTATTAGGGTAAAATATTAAAATATCCCTTTTATAAATAAACTTAATATCTCTAAAATAAAACCTACTTTATAATACTTTAAAAATTCTATTAACTACTTATTGTTAGCACAAGTATAAGCATATTCAGGGGTGTAGTATATACGCCTATATAGTATAAGGTTATAGATAGGGTTAAGTTATAATAAAAAGTAATAATCCTAAGCATTTATAGGCATTTAATTATATAGATAATAATAAGGGAAGAGATATATTATGATGATTCCTGTTAATGTTATTAGCAGGTTATTCCCTAAGGTAGGGAAAAGTAAGGGGAAAGATAACCTAAAACGTAACCTACTAAACTGCTAATTACATAAAATACTTACGTAACTATATGTATTACATAATTAATATTATAGTTATAAGTTATAACAAATAGAGTATTTTTATATAAAGTTTTAACCCTTAAAGTCTATTAGTTTATTTTATATAGAATATTTAAATAAGTAGGTATTATTATAAGTATTATTATTATTATATAAGATATTATATATTAACATCCCCCCTTAAGGTATATATAGCTAATTTATAGTATATAGCTTACTCACTTAACATATATATACGTTATAAGTATAAAAAACTTAAAAACCCTGTAGGAAAAATAAGAAAAATATTCCTATATATATAATATATTTATATAACTAGTTAAAAAACTCTTATTAAAGAACCTTATAGGTAAAAAAGTAAGAGAAAAACTAGTAAGTTATTTCTTTAATACAGTTATTATTATTATTATTATAAATATTATTAGTATTATTATTATTATTTATTATATTACGTATATTATTAAATATAACTTTACCTAAGGGCTTAGTTAATATATCCACAATATTAGACTTAGTATCTATATAAAATAACATTATATCTTTATTTAATAAAGATTCTCTAGCAAAATAATATTTTATATCAATATGCTTAGATTTTTTATAAAATTCAGGATTTTCAGCTAGTTTTTTAGCTGCTAAATTATCTATAAAAATCTTAGGTTTATTTATAGCATTAAAACCCAGATTAGTCAAATTAAAATTATAACTATTATATAGATATAAGGCTTCTTTTACTACTTCAGTTAAAGCTATATATTCAGCTTCACAGGTAGATAAAGCCATAGTTTTTTATTTTATAGTGCTATAAGATATTATATTATATAATCCCTAGCAAAATATATAAGCTAATATGGATTTTCTATCATCTAGGTCTCCAGCCCAATTAGAGTCTAAGTAACCTATTAAATCCCATATTATATTATTATTATTATAGTTATAATAAATTCCTTTATTAGGATAGTTATTTATATAACCCCATAGATAATCTAGAGCTATAAAATACTCTTTAGAAGGGTTTGTTATATATCATAATAATATTATAACTACTAGAGCTATATCATATCTAGTTTTTAAAGCTAGATATAAAAGGGCTCCAATCTACTATTAAAACTATAGAATTTCTTCTTTAGTAGCAATATATTTATTTATATATAATTTTATATTATCTATCATAAGAGTTATAAATAGATTTATATTAGTTTTATTATATTTATTTAATATCTTTTATATATATTTAGTTTGATATATAAAGAAAGACTTATTAGGTCTATTTATATCAAACTCACAGCTTAAAAAGGTACTAAGCTCCCCTAATAGTTATATTTTTATAAATTACCTTAGTTTATTATATATATAGTTACTAGTAGCAATATTATTAGCTACTAATAGCATATCGTCCACATAGCAATAAATTATAGCTTTATAGCTATTTTTATTTAATATAAATACTGCTTCATTATAAGGTGAAACAATAAATCCTAATTTTAATAATATAGCTTTTAAATAGTTATACTATAGTCTAGGGCTTTATTTTAACCTATATAAAGCTTTAAGAAGCTTACAGCAATATTTACTATTATTAGACTTATAGTTATAATTAGGATTAAATTCTAACTTATTTGTGGTTTTATTATATAAAAAACCAGTTAGTAATATTATATATATATCTATATCTATATTAGCGTGAATAAACGCTATAGTAACGTCATATTGTAGAAGAATCTAGTCTTCTTTTATAGCAAATATAACTATAAACCTATAGCTTTCAGGTCTACAGGTAGTAGAAAAGGTTTCTAAGTAATCAATACCTAAATATTAATTAAAACCTTAAGCAACCCATCTTGCTTTATACTTATAAACGTTATTTATTTTATCTTTTAATTTCATAGTATATACCTATCTACCGCCTAATAGATAAATATTATCTGGTTTTTATATAATTTCCTAAGTTTTTATATCTTCTATTTGAGTTACTTCTAATTGTATAGCCTGAATCCAATTATTTTTATACGGAGAATTTAAGGCTTATCTTATACTAGAAGGCTCTTCTAATGTAATAACTGATAGTATATAAGAAGCTTTTTCTATAGAACTGGTTCCAGTAGTCCTATTATTATCAGTTATAACGTTATTATTTATTTTATATATACTAAGAGCAGGGTAGTCCTGAATAGTAAATAATAGTGCACTTTCGGTATTATTAACCGTATTATTAACCTATTAGTAGTCTTTTTTAGCTTCTTCTGATAGAGAGGGGATCTCTATTAATAACTTGGATTTTTCTTTATTTATTTCTCCATTATTAATACTAGTAGTTTTCTTACTATCATTATGTGAAATACTCATACTAGTATTAGTACTATAGCTATCATTATGTGAAATAGTACTATAATTTTTATAGCTATTATTAATAGTATTATTATTAGTATTATTATTATTATTTATATTATTATTGCTATTAATAATAGTCTCATCACTTGGATTCTTAAGAGCGTTATTAGTAGTAGTAATATCTCTACTTATAGTAGGATTATTACTATAAGAGATAGATTGACTAGAAATATCTCTTAGTGGACTATTATAAGCAGTATTATGTCTATTATTATTAGGCATAATACTACTATTAGTATCCTTAAAGCAGGTATTTATGCTTATAGGAAGCTCTTTATGATGAGAAATAAAGGTATTTTCTAAGACTTCAACGTCTCAAGACCATAAAGCTCTCTTTAGTTGCATATCCCAGATTTTATACCCATTAGATCCATAATTAATTATATAACCTTGACGTGCTCTAACGTCTAGTTTTTTAATTTTAGGATCTTTATTCTTATAGTAGCATACGCTACCCCACACTTTTATATTATTAATATTAGGTTTTATATTATTTTTTATTTCATAAGGCGTTTTATACTCAATAGAGCTATGAGGAGTCCTATTATGCATATAAAGAGTAGCATAAAAGGCTTCACCCCATAAGTAGTATAGTAAACCTGAATTATATAGTATAGTTCTTATTTTATTGACTATAGTGCGTATAGTACGCTCTATAAGTCCGTTAGGCTCATGTATATAAGGAGGTCTTATATTATGGATAATCCCACTACTCGCATATATAGGTTTGATGCGTTTATTATTGAATTCTCTACCTCCATCAGTAGATATTTCTTTTATTCTTTTATTATTATTATTATTATTAACTTCAGCTTGAAATTCAAGAAAAGCGTTAAGTATAGTTTCTTTAGCTTTATCTCTTAATAATTTTCCCCATACAAAACGGGAATATTTATCTATAAAGATAATAAAAAGATTATATTTATCATATATAGTAGGCGTTATAGGCCCACATAAGTCTGAAGCTATATAATCTAGATAATCTAGATTTTTATTATGAACCTGTTTTTTGCTTGCCTTAGTAACAAATTTGCCTTCATAACAAGCTTTGCAAGGCAGTAATTTATAGTTATTATTATTATTATTTATATTTATATTCACAGTAGTATTATCTTTTATTTTTAAAAGAGTCTGTAAATATATATATCCAAGACGTTCATGCCATAATTAGAGGCTATTATTATTATTATCATTTATATTATTATTAGTTATAGTATTATATATATAATAATTATTATTATTAATAGGAAATTAGAAGTAATATAAGTTATTCTTCTTTACCCCCATAGCAATAATACAATCTTTATTAATATCATATAAAATAGGTTGTTTCCATATAATAGAAGCAATACCTAATAAATCTAACTTAGATTGACTAAGTAGATTAATACCTAGTTCAGGTATATAATAAACGTCTTTTAATATTATATTATTATTATTAGGATATATTATCAAATCACCCTTTAAAGTAGAAGTAAGAGTCTTTACTTCTCCCCATTTTATTGTTTTATATATTTTGATAGGATTTTTTATTAGGTTATAATTGTTAACTACATAAATAATAGCTGCAATATCAATATAAAAATCAACCATTTTTTCATTCTTATTAGTATAACTCCTTGCTTTTCCTTTTTCCTTAATAACAGACTAATTAATTAAATAACCTAAAGAAGAATTATTAGTATTTTTATTTATATTATTAGGAGTTAAATAACATACGTTTTCAAAAAGAATATCTCCTTCTTCTTTATCAGAAGATAAATCTATTAAATCCATAGGATTTTTAGGATTATTAAGAGATATATAAGAGGTAATATTATCTGTAGTAGTTATATTAACTACTTCTTTTTCCTTATCTTTAGTACTATTAGTACTAGTAGAAGGTTTTTTCTACTAGCTAGGTGCTTTTTTAGGATATAGAAAAGCGTAGTTTTCTTTAGTATAGTTTGTTTTCTTGCAATTTTTGCAATATAAACCTTTCTATTTTTTCTAGGGTTTTTTACTTATTTTATTTTTATTTTTATTATTATTATTTTCTTGGTTTTTATTTTGTTTTTTATTTTTCTTATTACTTTTAGTAGTAGTATTATTAACTACTTCTTTACCTCTTTTTCTCTTATATTTGTCTATAAGACTAGCATATAAAGAGTCTAGGTTATAGGCAGTAGGGTTAGTCCTAAGAGACTGAGTTATAGAGGTTATAAAAGCCTTATAAGTCTTATTTAGACTATTAAGTATATAAGCTATAACTACTTGATTAGGTAGTTTAAGCTGATTATAAGATAAGTTATCTGTAAGTTCTTTTATTTTATTTATATAATCTTCTATAGATTTAAAGTTATCTAAGGAGGTATTAAAGAACTCTTTATAGGTTAAAAACTCATTTGTAAAACCTATAGGCTTATATAGGGTTTTTAGGTGCTTCTAAGCTGTATAGGCGTTAGAATCATCTTTTATAACCTTAAGGGGCCTATTATTATAGAATAACTATATATAGCTTAAAGCCTTATAGTTTTTATCTTTATTAGTAGAAGAAATAAGCTTAGTAAGGTCTATAGTAATATCTTTACTATATAGTAGGGCTTTAATATATATAGCTTATACTTTATAGTTCTTAGAGCTTATAAGCTTTAGGAACTGGACCTTAGGATTAGTTATTATTACCTTAATAGGTTGCAGCGCGTAGTTATAAGCCTTATATAGGATAAACAATAGTGAAGTTATATAACCTAAGAGCTATTATACATATAGTATAGTAGTTCTTAGAGTAACGTTATAAGAGTTAAAAACCTAGAGGGTTAAGGTTTAACTCAGAAAAAAGAGTAGTTTTTTCCTTCTCTTTAATTAATATCTTCTTCAGCTAGACTTCTATCTAACTAAGGAGATATATATCTTATATAGTAAATCGGTCGAGAAGAAGTCTGTTATGCTATAAGTATAGGTCTAAACTAAATTAGGAGTAGACTAGAGGATAGTTCGAAGAGATAATCTAAGGGATATAGATTAAATAAAGTAGTAGTAAGAGACTATCTGCTTAGGGAAGGATTAATAGAGGTATAATCAATTTATATAGGATTAGATATATAGATTCATAAAAAGTATATCTTATAGAACCAAACTACTAGTCCAGCTAGTATATCAGCTTCTATAAAGGTAGTATAGATAGAAAAGCGTTCAAAAGATCAATTTTTAGTATATATAACCCTTAAGTAGAGGTAAAGCTTTATAGGAGAGTAGAGGAGAAGTAAAGAAGTAAAAGGAATAGAGGTTATCTCTAAGCTAAGCTCATAACCTATTAGCATAGGTATAAGCATATTTAAAGGTATAATATATACGCCTATATAGTATAAGGTTATAAATAAGGTTAAGTTATAATAAAAAGTGATAATCTTAAGCATTTATAGGTATTTAATTATATAGATAATAATAAGGGAAGAGATATATTATGATAATTCCTATTAATGTTGTTAGCAGGTTATTCCCTAAGGTAGGGAAAAGTGAGGGGAAAGATAACCTAAAATATAACCTGCTAAACTGCTAATTACATAAAGTGCTTACATAACTATATGTATTACATAATCAATATTATAGTTATAGGTTATAACAAATAGAGTATTTTTATATAAGGTTTTAACCCTTAAAGTCTATTAGTTTATTTTATATAGAATATTTAAGTAAGTAGGTATTATTATAAGTATTATTATTATTATATAAGATGTTATATGTTAACACTTATTATATTAAAGCTATATTATTAAGTAATCCCTTTATACTTACTAAAATATATATATATATATTATTAAACTATATAATAATAAGTATATTTTAAGAAACTTTACCTTTATAGCTAAAAAATCTCTTTTATTAAACTAGAAATATATAAACCTTAATAAGAGTATTATTAATTATATTAATATAACTTATTAATAAGATATACTTCTTTTTAAGTTTAATATCTAATAAGATATATATCTAATTAGGTTACTATATAACCTCTTAGTAAAATATAATTATAATTATAAGAAGTTATTCTATTAAGTAAGATATTAAGCTTTAAGTAATAAAAAAGAAGTAAGTAGCTTAATATTATAATACTTTATATATTATTATAAATAAAAAAATTATTAACTTCTACTTAATTATTTAATATTAAGTATCTTAGAAGTAATTACTAGTTTATAGCTATATTACTAAGTACTTAAAGTTATACTTATTAAAATAGAAAATATTTTTAAAGTAAGTTTTATTACTATAAAGTATTAATTAAGTATATTTAGTAGTAATAATAAAGCTACTTTTATAAATTAAATTAAACCTTAGTCTTTATTAATTTTAATATAAAAAGTTATTAATATATATTATAGTAATAAAAGTAATAATAGTAGTAATAGAAGTAATAAGTATCTATTAATAATTATTTATCTTAATATATTTAATAGTAAAAGATTAAATAGTTTCTAATTATTAGTACTAGTAATAAAAAGCTTATTTCTCTATAGCTAGAATTAATAGTAGAAAACTAACTTTTTACTAATACTATCTTTCTTATAGCTTATCTTAGCTAAAGTTTTACTTAGGGATTTTATATAACTCTAATAATAATTTAAATATACTAATTACCTAATTTTCCCTACTAAATTAGGTAAAGTATTATTAAAAAAGCATTTTTTAGGTTTTTTATACTCTGCTAATATGATCTAGCAACTAATTACTAGCGACTAGTAATAAAAAGATCAGGGCCTTAGCTACTCTAAAACCTAGTCTAAAGTTAGTTATTAGGCCCCTTCAAGTCTATCATCATGCTCCACATAAGGTTCATCAATCAAGACCCCCATTCGTTTACCTTTCTACTATAGGACCAAGAAGACTAACGAGAATAAAGAACCACGGATTCAGCCAAGACTTCTTGTTTTTCCTCTCAACATGAAGGTTCACTAGATGTTTCAAAACCTGCCCCTCCACAGAATCAATCATCAGGCACGCCTAGCCAACAAACAAGTCTTATTCTGGGTTCTAGATCACATCGCATGACATGCGACGCAAGCAGTCAATCTCCGGAGTTTTGTGGCCCCTCAAGCTCCGAGTTCACCTTTCGAACATGCCGTCTCAGCTGGCACACTACGGGTCATTCATGAAACTCCTGGCCCAAGACCCCCTGTGGGAAATACGTCTTGAAGATGCGACTGACCACATCAAGCAGTGGTTTTCGGGCACTGGCTTTCTTTACGCTGTTGTCAGTGAAGAGCAGATGCTCAAGGTTGCCAGTAATATTTTTAATACTCTGCAGAGCGTTAAAATCCATGAGACGCGAAGTCAAGGAGCTCTCGTAGAGTGCCTGTTACATAGCGATACCAACAAACTGAAACTTATCCTGGCCATTTGTCTAAACTTGGAAAGCGGAAGTTGCAACGAGATAGCTCAGAGACTCTTTCAAAGCGCCACCGAAGCTGGCGAAGGGCTCCTCTGGGGCGCAAATTCAATCAGCAACATACAGTTGCTGGTGCTTATGGTACGTGGTGTTACAACCGAGAGTCAGGAGGAAAGTTCGCTGGTATGATGTCATTGACCAGCGTATTTAAGGCCCTTTACTACTATCACCTCGACGAAGAAGTGCGGACCGGTCGTATCATCGGTTTTGCAGCCCGCCTCTGCCTCGAAATGGGCTTGCACCGCCGGACATTAGTGAACCGCTTGACCAATTCGGAAGAGCAAGCTGCAGGCCTGCAGACGTTTCTGTGTGTGTACATGCTTGAAAGAAGGACGAGCCTGGGGCAGGGAATACCATTCTACATACAGGACATTTATGTTGACCCTACAATACTTGCGATGGTAAGGCTGACCCCAAGGCTTCAATGTCGCATTTAGTGTGCCGTCGCGACCTGCTGATAGCCCTACAGAATGGTCAAGATCCCATGATGACCGCGCTCCTCAACTGGACCAGACTTGCAGGCAAGACGTGGTACGCCCTGAACAACCAAGTCGAGAAAGAGGGTGAACTCAATATCGACGAAATCGAATACCTCGATTACCGGATAGAGAAGTGGCACCAACTCTTGGATGATGAGCTGAAGCTCAAAACCATCGAACCAGGACAAGAAGTTCGGCAAGTTCAGGCCATACTTTTCCTCCGCAAAAGTCACCTTCACAACTTAGTCTGCCGCCCAGTCCTTCAATCGGCTACGAGAATTGCCCAGTACCAGAGTCACACTCACAAGGCTGTCTCCGTTGCTAGAGATTCACTGCAGATGCTCTCGAGCCTTAACGAGAATACAACCATCATTAAGCGTACAAGCACCTCTGGCTGACTGCCTTTGGCAACCTATTGTTGGCGGTTGTGAATGCTAGCTCCATGTTCTGTGACAAGGTCACAGTTGAGTTTGACATTGCGCTGGAAATGATCAGAACCTTGAGCAACAGATCGCCGCTGCTGCTGGCTCTACGGGAGCGTCTTCAAGGCCTCCGGAAGCTCAGGGCACAGCTATCCGCCTCTTCGGCCACGGCATCGAGTAGTGGCGGGGCGGGTGAACAAGGAGAGGGCGTCGAAAGTCCATCCGATGCCTTTCTGTTCGGGGATACGGGACACATCATGTTTTTTAACCAGCTTAATGATTTCTTCGACCTTACACCCGTACCCACAAATTGCGCAGCGAGCAATTGGACCTTTCCGGTTGGCGATTGAGCAAATTCCGGCCCCTTCCGGACCGGAACTGATAGCGGGGTCAAACTGCCCCCGGTCGTTCGTCGGAGTCATACTTAGTAATAACTAAGCGAAACATCAAAGGGACAGCTCAGTGCACTCGACCCCGCTGCTCATCTATTTGCGGAAGTGAAGTTGAAGTAACCACGATCCGTGCCGGTGTCTTCGCTATTGTTTATGCAACCTTTGGGCCCTGCATCTTTGTGAATTGTCCCTCTGCGACCGCACTTGCCAACATGGGATCCTCTTTTCCACTGAAGCGATTGGCGGGGTACACGTCGAGAACAGTGCCCTTCAAAGTCATCTCGGATGATACAACCATCAACGCCGACGTCGTGTACCCCGAGACGTCGGATGGCTCTCCCGCTGTCGTGCTGCTGCATTATCACGGCGGTTTCCTCGTACGTAACTGCTGTCGCTCGATCTGCATACGTCAACTTTCTCAGTGCGTGGCTCGATCTACGTCGTTCGAAGCTAATATGAGAGGTTTCCCAGATCGTCGGGGATCGATATTCGTTCTTGCCATACTGGCTTGTGCATGCATGTGCCTCTCGTGGATGGGTCTTCGTTACTCCTGATTATCGCTTGATGCCCGAATCAACCGCACACGATGCCGTTCAAGACGCTGCGGATGCCTATAAATGGGCCTGGTCGTCACTTCCTGAAATCTTGGGCCGCCCGGTCGGCTCACTCTCACTCGCTGGGTCAAGCGCGGGAGGGTATTTGGCTCTTAGCACAGCCGTCTCAGCCATTAAGAAACCTAATGCACTGCTGCTGATTTACGGGATGCTCGATCCATCCGGGACTCGATACACGACCGCTGGGAAGAACATCTTTGACTGGCCACTAATCGATACTGGACCTATTTTGGAAGCATGGCCCATGAGAAAGACTTCGGGCGAAGACAGGAAGCCGGTCTCAGCTTATCCGATTGGAGACCCGGCTACTGATCCCAAATTCGCTCTTGCATCCGCATTGCACATTGACGCCATATTCCCGGACTACATGGCTGGGGTCCCCGGTCTTGCTCGGCAAATTGCTGCCGAAGGAATTACGGCAGTCCCTGAACAGCATCGGCAGCTATTCCCGCTTGACTTTGGTAACTTGAGGGGCCTCCCGCCTATCATGCTACTTCATGGTGCGAACGACTCAGCTGTACCGCTTGAGTGTAGCACAAGGGCCGCAGACAAGCTCGAGGAATCTGGGGTGGGCGTTTTGACAGAGTTCCCACCTAACGCACAGCACGGTTTCGATGCAAAGGCGGGTGACGTCAACATTGAAACTTCAGCTGGGGATGCGGTGATTGCTGCAGAGTCTCTTAGGAAGGCGATTGGCTTCCTCGAACAATATGCAGTCAACTAGCACAGTAAGGCAGTGCAGGTCTCAACAGGAGCTTTAAGATGGGCGACGCTTGACCAGAATATGGCAGTAGGTTTTAAGACACCCGTACAACTTACGTCTTGGAGTTAAATAACCAGCTGTTTCAAAGCCATCTATCTATGGTCCAGAGGATGTCGATGACACACAGATGGCTGAACTAACAAGAACACCGATACACGAAATTAGTTCTGTGTAGTTTGAAATCCATGCCTTACATGATTTTATGGACATAATGCTCCTCTGCTTAACCAATGTGTCATTGAGCACAATGATGTCGGTAAAAGTGGTATTGCGTGACCATTTGCACGATTCTTCTATCTTATCGTCTACGAACACGACACAGCAATGGACCTTCTTTCTCTGAAATTCCAACGCTAATGGTAGAGATCTCTTGCACAGGTACCACCATCTCAAGGTCATAACATTTAAACGTTGTCGCAACGAGCTTGAGAATGTTTGTCATGGCCATATTGCGTCCAATACACATACGATGGCCCATACTGAATGGGCTCAAGAAACGCCGGAGCTTCTCACCCTCTGGATCGCAAAATCTAGTAGGGTTGAAAACATTGTGGTCCTTGCCCCAGATAACAGGGTTATGATGAACAACGTGGGTCAGGCTGAAAACACTGGTCTGTTCATCCGTTGTAAGTGAGTACATGTACAATGGGAGAACGAAGTGACCTACGCCTTTGGGAATTACGTGATCCTCAATCTCGAAGCCTTCCTTGGCAGTCACCTCACGCTCCAGTGGCATGGCGAAAACGGCGTTCATACGGAAATTTTCATCTACACATGCCCTAACGAACGGAAGTTTGGCCTCGAGGTCTTTAATGGGTACGATTGCCGACCCAACGTTTTCAACAACTGAATCGATCTCCTCAACCACTTTGGCATGAACAACCGGATGTTGAAGGATATGAGAAAAGAGAAGAGTAAGAGTTCCAGACGTTGTATGAGAGTTAGCAACACTGAAGAGAAGTCAGGCCGGAAGGAAAAAAGATACCCAAACAAGTCCCACGACTTACATAAACGCGAATGCCTTCGTTTGTATGTCTAGCTCCGTCAGCTCAGAGCCTGTCTCCGGGTCCCGAGCATTGATCAGACTGGTGATAAGATCCTTTCGAGCAGCATCAGGGTCGGCCATGCGGCTCCTGACACACTTAATGGTGAGGTTCTTGTGATTCTGTTGTGCCGCAAGACGTCCTTGCACCCAGAGAATCGGAATCCAGGGAGAGACGGCTTTGACGAATGGCATAAAGTTGGGAATCATGCCCATCAGGCAAGCAAGAAAGATGTGATCGTTGATCGGAGGCAGTTTCAAAGTATTCTTTTCGATCTGCGAGTCAAATTGATAGCGGAAGGCAAGATCTCCGAGGACGTCGAGAACAAAGAAGGCTATCAACTCTTTGAGATCGAAAATCCGGTGTGTTTGGGAGTACTCGTCGAGGTTTTTGCGGAATTTAAGCATGTGGCTGTCAATGTGCAGCTCCATTTCTTTGATCGACTGCAGCGAGAATGAGTGCGCCATCTGCCGTCGCCGCATCGAGTGAACCTTGGACAGTCAGTATACGGCCTTTAATACTTGTGGTACTTTGCTGACTTCACCTCTTCGTTTCGAGTTCCAAACAAATTGGGATTGAAAGAAGTGAAGCCGTCATAAAAAGCAGTCTTGGCCAATGTTCGACCGGCCTTGTAGATCCTGGGTACAGCAGTCCCCTGTCTGAAAGAGAGCATGTTGGGATCAATCCGGACAACATCACCGTACTTCTCGTGTAATTCGACGAGAGCATCGGGTAGATGTAGACCCCACAGCTCCTGGAGTCTCCAGAAGTTGGTAAGTGACGCGAGAGGTGGACCTGGAAATCTTGCCAATGGATGAACATTACGGCAGTAGAATGTATAGAGACCAACGTGAACAACAAGAAAGACTGTAGTCGACGCAAAAGGGTGCGAAGTCGCGATTAGCAATAGCTGGTTGACGTCCATGTTAGCTTCGATTTCTGTACTTTCGGATCGTAAGGAATCCAGTAACTAGATTTACACATACCTTTGGAAGGATAACGAGACTAAATGTATATCTAGCTCAATTGCCTCAGCAGCATAGATACCCGCAAGTCCTTTCACATTCGAGCGTGGGCTGTCGAAATTCCGGAAATACGTGCTTCATGGGCACAGTAAATTCCGTTTGGGCTAATCAAGTTGCATGACCACCAAGCCGAAACGGAATTTTAAAATGTGCACTAACAAAAGTTGGGTATTGATTTTGTGTCAGCCGATCAAGTGGCTCTTCCTTCAACGGCTACGATGGAACACTAACGCGCATGGTCGATGGGTGGATGTATGGTTCTGTTGACGCTATTTTGGTCGCTTTGAAATCTAGAGCCTACTCTAACAAACTAAACACGACTGACAATAGAAGAGTTTATTGCAGACATCTCATATAACATAGGTAATGGCTGGTACGCTGTGAAGAATGAAGTAAGACTTGTTGTTATTGGATACATTTATCTGAAATGGCAACATCTCTGCTGCCGCACACGCTAGACTATGGTTACGCAGGAACAAGCCAAAATGCATCGTCCCCGCTCTCTGCATGATCTTGCTGTCTAGGAGATTGGTGATGCGAAAGCGTGGACGTCTGATCATGATATCGTCCAGAAGCAGCAAGAGTTAAACACGACAGGAACCAATGAAAATAGAAGAACTAATAAGTAACTGACGTCGTCTGTGTTCTTCATGGCGGTTCACTTCGATGCCTAAGCGTGATTGCATCCTATAATTGCTGACCTTGATGTGGCTGCCTTTCCTATACAAGAAAGGAGCTTATAGGTGACTAAGATGGATAGACTTGTGATGAGATAGTTGCTGTGATTTCTATTACTGCGCCGTACTCAAAAAGCTGATTGGAATAGTTGATTAAGGACTACTGACTTTGGTTCTATCTATACTTTCTCTTTCTGAGTCCCTATTCTATGATTTAAAATACGCCTCGATCCTGCTTATGCATCTCTCCCTATTGTACCTCTCTGTGAACACTCCTTCTTCCTGGTATATCTGGGCTAGTGGATTATCTGGGGAGGTAAAATGGACATGCTTACGGTCAACGGCAGTCTACGTTGATTGATAACATAATTAGTATGCGAGGGAAGACGGAAACAAACGGTGGCGTTCGTGCAGAGACATCAATATCGACGCACCATTCTGAAGCTCCTGAACTTGTCCTTAGCCATGACGAAGAACTCTTGGAACGTATACGTGGCGGACCTGCGCTACTCTTCTTCGTCTGGCGCGAACTTAGTTGAGAAGCAATTAGCTACATATTCAACAGACAAATAACTAGGTTAAGGAATCAAGCCTCACTGGATCTGATAGTTGGGCAGGTTTTGTGACGGTCTGGAGGTCTATGAGGATGATGGTGCCGCGTTTGGTGTTGATGAGAATGAAGTGGCTATCTCGTCCTTTAGGAATGATAGCGAAGATGAAGACGTGAGAAGGAAGCTTGTGTGGGTAGGCTTCCTCTAGTATCTCAAAAAGTTCCTCGTGAGCGTACTTATTAGGCAAGCTTAGGACGACCTCACTAGCGAAGTCAACTTAGGAGGACTTTTCGTAGATATTAAATAGCTCCTAATCATCCTCCTTATCTTAACGGACGTAGGGGATATATCTCATCAGGTCTGCTACTATATCATTCTTGCTGAGGAAGAATGAATTAACAAAGTCAGGCGTGATATGCTCCTACCTGCCTAGGGGAGGGTATCTAACCACCTCAAGGGGGAGGTATAGATAGGTTAGGAACTCATAATAGGATTTCAGCTCAGAAACAAACTCATCCCTAAAGTAGGTCAGTTCCTACAGCTCACCTTCAGCCATATTGACAGATACGCGCGTAACAGATATTATGCAGACGAAGGAAGGGACCAGCACGTCTTACGAATATAGAAGTTCAATTTATACCTTATTATTTATATAAGTAGATTCTTCTTCCCTTCTAACCTTTCCTTCGCAGTTTACTACCTAGAGGCGCACCTTATTAATTACTATATAACTCTAACAAGGAAATATATAGAGGGTCATAGTAAATTAAACCTACTTAAGCTTACTTCTAGATACCTAAGCAAGAAGAGCTATAAGTAAGAGGCTATTATTAAGCTAAAAGAGCTTTTATCCTAATCTATAATAGTGCATAGCTGCTAGTAGCCCCCACCCACAACACCAATCAGGGGGGGTTAAAGCTAAGACAGACAGACAGACCCCACGTAAGGTAGGGTAGATAAGTAGGTTAGTTTAAGTAAGTAAGGTTAGGTAAGCAAGTAGGTAAGAACACATAGTAGTTCTTTATTATCTAGCTATTTAATTCATCATCTCCCTCCTAACTAATATAAGTAGAAAGCCCCATAAGGCTTTTTATATTTTTTTTCCTCTATAGACAGACTAACCTCCCACATTTAGCTAGAAGTCGTCTACACCTAGCTAATAAGCCCTATAAAGCTTACTAGTTTAATAATCAAACAACTTATATTATAGCATAAAACAGCAAGCCTTATAAAGCTTCTCATCTTTAATAAGCTTATTAGCAAGCTAGAAAGGTCTCATAATAAATATATTTAAGAAGCCCTATAAGGCTTATTATAATAATTAACTAACCTATATTATAGCATAAAATAATAAGCCCTATAAGGCTTTTCATCTTTAGTAAGGTTATTAATAGCAAGCTAATAAGCCTCATAATAAAGCATATCCTTAAGAAGCCCTATAAAGCTTCCTATAATATTTAATAGAAAATACTTTATAGTTAATAGAAACTAACTTATAGCATAATATAATAATAAGTAATAATATAGCTTATACATAGTAGCTAATAGCTTAGTCACTAGCAGCTTAATAAGCCCTATAAAGCTTCTCTATCTCTATATAAGTTTACTAGTAAGCTAATATAAGTTTATAGTTATCCTTTATAATATACCCCACAAAGCTTCCTATAATAATCAAAACAGCTTACATTATAGCACAGAATAAGAAGCCCTATAAGGCTTCTTCATCTCTCTATAAGCAGCAAAAAGGAGTATACTAGTAAGCCAAAAGAACCTAAAATTTATTAAGATACTACACCAAGCTTTTCAGTTTTTATTAACTTAACAGTCTACAGAAAGACTTATTAAGCTAGTTAAAAGCCCCTAAAAGGCCTTTTCTCTCTATAATTAGTCTTCAGCACGCTCAGTAGATATTAGATATACTCCTCATCATAAGCCCTATAAAGCTTTCTCTAAAAAGCTTACTAGCAGGCTAAGCAGATTTCATAATCAACATCTTTAAAAAGCCCTAAAAGGCTTCCTATATTATTCAGTAGTAGAAATTACCTAGCAGTATAGCTTAAGAAGCCCTATAAGGCTTTCTATCCTTCTAAGCATATATTAGCAGCAGCAACAATAACTAATATACCTCTATAGCAAATAGAGAAAACCTACTATACTTTTCTCCAATATAGAAAATCCTTTCCTAAATAAACAACTAAAGATAAAGGACCACATAGAACTTATTAGATAGAGCTAATCACTTCATAATAGCTATATTATAGCAGGAATAGTAGCTATATAAGAGGGAAATAGTCTATAAGAGAAACTAATATACTAATAAATATAAGTAAATATATATAGGATCAAAAAGGTAGAAGAAGAAGTAATAAAACTAAAAGGCAGTATAATATAAAAAGGAAAAAGGAAAACAAGAATCTATCTAATCTATATATATATCCTCAACTCAACAACCACTTATAATAAATTCCAAAGACATACTAAATAACATAAGTAAGAAAGCTTTAAAATATAAATAATAGGGCAAATAGAGCTAGCTAGCAGGCGCTAAGCATATTACCCCCTCAAAAAGAAAGAGGAAGCTTTCCATTAGTTAATAAGTAACATCAGCACCTACACCTAAGTCTAAAGACCCTAAATAAGCACTATTAAGGCTACAACCTATAAAGTAATTAATATAATATAAATAGTATCTCTAATATATATCTTATTATAAGCAAAATAAGTTAAAAGGTATTTAAAGCAGTTAGGAAAGAGGTAATAATAAAATATATATAGATAGCCTTATATCCTATATCTACTAGCAAGAAAGTAAGAGCGTTATATAAGATATAAAGCATAGCTAAAAATAAATAGCTAGGTACCCCTTATTAAGCTTCTACTATTATCTTATCTATCCCTTCTTCATATTACCTAAGCCCTCTACTTATATAACTACTATTAAGGATATATTAATATATACTATACAGCTTAATACTATTAGAGCATAAACAAGGTTTATAGCTAAAATATAGTAATATAGCTACTAAATATAAAAAAGAAATAACAAAAGACCTATAGATATACTTACCCACCTATCTACATTATTATTAGAACAATAAAGTAGGAATAAGCATAGCAAAGAGGTAATAATAAATTTTCTACCTACTTTTCTTCATATCTTTATTATAAAATCTAACTAATATAAATACTACTACTTACTACTTAGCATAATAATAAGCTAACATTTTAGAAACATCTATATACTATTACGCATTATAAGCGCTAAGTATAAAACAGCTAAACACTTAAGAACTAAAGAATATATCTAAAATATCTAATACTATTTTATATATAGCAGCAGCTATAATTATATACATAACACCTAAGTTTTAAATATATATCTATAAAAATCCCTTTAAAACGCTTCTATCTAATAAGACTAAGCTTAATATAATTACTATTATATAACAAACTTATTATACTAGCATAACACTTAAGCTAAATAGAAGCATAACATTATATATTATCACTAATCATAATATAGCATTAAAAGATAATACCTAATATATATAGCAAATCAAAACTAATAAAAATAATAAATAGCACTCTATACAAACAAGAAAATTATAATCCCTCATAAATAGAAATAAAGCAGCAAAGAGCAACAATATATTATATTATAAGAAATCTATAAGTTAGGCCAGCCTTAAGTATATTAATAAGAAGATAAAGCTGCAATCAATTAATAGACTAAAAAGTACTAAAACATTAGTACTAGCAAGCTAGCAATACCTTCAGAAGCCCCCTAAAGCTTAGTCAACACGCTCATATCAATAGCAACAGAAAAACTAAAGCTACCTTTACTAATAAGGACGTTCATTATAATAAGAAAATCAATATCCCCTACTACTATTATCAAAATAAAAATAAAAAAGCCTTAAAGAATATAGAGAAGGTATATATAGCTAGTAAGCTAGGCTTCTAATATAACTAAAACTAAAAAAGGTAATAACTTAAATATTAAGATTACATTAAAATAATAAGGAGATAGCTCTAGTAGTAATATACACATATAACAAAATAAGTAAGCATATTTATAAGCATATAGCTTTAAAAGGAAAATATATATAAAATAAATAGAGGTTATATAGGAATATAAGAGGTATAACAGCTCCTCTCTCTATAATAAGGCATATAAAGGAGGTTTAAGAAAAGCTTAAATAAGAATAATAATATATCTACCTACAACATATTTAATACCTTTAGAATACTAAAGTTAACTATTAGGACTAAGCAATATAAAAACAGCCCTAAAATATAAAAACTTAATTAGCTATACTTTATATACTTCTCTCTCCTTACTTACTTATTTTATAGTTACTAATAAAAGAAAAGTAATAAAACGAAAAACGCTAAGCTTAGATATAGCTAACATAGTAACTAAGATAAAATAGAAAAGTAGCAGCAAAAACAGTAATATAGCATAATTAGCACTAAAACGCTGCTTAAAGAAGTATATACCTTTCTAAGAAAGTAAGTTAATCTAAAAGCATATAAAGCCCTACTTATTAGCTATTAATAAGCTACATATTAATATACTAAACATAACATAAAGCACTAATAAGAACTACTATATTAAGCTAAGCTATATTTAAAAGCTAATAGAAATATTTATAAAAAGCAGCCTTAAATATAATACTCTAGAGAACTATCTACTTATCCTCTATAACGCTAATAAGGTCTATTAGATATAGTAGAGAATAAAAAGCAGCAATACTACTACTTAAGATAATAGTAAAAGTAATAGTAATAATAAAGTAAACTTCTTCTACTAATCCTCTATTAATAAGACTAAAGTAGAGGTTATAGTAGAATAGTACTAACTTTATACCCTCTAAAAGTATATTAAGGTAATAAGCACGCTAAAGTTAAACGCCTAATAAATATATAAGCTATATAATAAAGGTAAGCCTTATTCTACCTTAATATCAATAGGAATGCAAAAATATTAATAACCCTATAGATTATCTTCCTATAAACCTTAATATTAAACTATATATTAACTATAGAAACCTAAGCCTTCTAAATAATTATAAGTAAATCTAAAACTATCTAATATTAATTATATTAATTATAATAGGTTCTAATATAAAGAGCTAAGTAACTATTAACTATAAGCTTATTAAGGCTTTCTATCTTAGCAGTAAGAAGAGTTTTCTAATATATTAGCTTATTACGCTCTAAAATTATAAAAAGTAGAAGGAAATTATAACGCATTAATGCTAGACCTATTTAGAGCTTAAGACCTTTAATATCTCTACTTTTAAATAGATAGCTAGCCTTTAGATTAATAAATATTAGTTTATAATAATAAGGATTATACTAGCTATACTTAAGGCCTTACCCCTCAATAAGACGTAGCACCTCAAACTAAAAGACTAAAGTTATCTAGCATCTAAGCTATAAGGTAGTAAAGAGATTAGTAGAACAGCTATAAGCTAGATATTAACTATATAAGATATAGTTAAAGCTATTTTCTTTACTAATAATAGCTACTACTATATAGCTAGCCTCCTAAAGACCTTAAATAATACTATATATAGAGGAGTTTATTAAGCTATTTAAAACAAAATAAATCTTTACTTTAAAAACTTAAAGCAATTCCTCTATAATAAGAAGCTAAAGATAGAGGCTACTATCTAAATGCTATAGTATATTATCAGCTAGATAAACTATATAAGCATAATTAAACTTAAAAGTATAAACCTTAAGTTAAAGAATAAGCTATAGCTATTAAAACATCTAGAAGACGCCCTTAATAGCCTCAGCTTATCTAAAAGTAACTTAAGCAGCTTCCCTATAAATATAGCACTATATCTCTAGTAATAAGTCTTAAACTTTACCTAATATAACACTAAAATCTTCTAAACACTAAAAGCATAATCCCTCCTCACTAGCCTAATTACTTATATTAACAACCTAACATATAGCAAGCAGTTTAAAAACATATTATAAGTACGCCTCCTATAAATTATCTAGCATACTATTAACCCTTAAGATAGGATATATATCCTCTAGCCTATATAAGAAATAATAGACGCTAACAAGGCATACTTCTGCAAAGCGTAGGTATTAACGCTTATATCTACTTTCTACTCTAATCTCATCCAGCTAAGCAAACAGCTAATATAAAAGAAGGATATTATGCTTCTCACCTTCTAGCAGCAAATCAAAAAGGTCCTAATAATATCTATAAGCAAGCTATAAGTAATTAGTCTAGCTAATATAATCTCATTAAATAAGCTAATTTAGCATTACCCCCCTAATAGTAATAATAAAAATAACAGAAGGAATAATAATAATAATAATAATAATAATAATAATAACTATAAGCTATATAGACTAAAATTAACTTCTCAAGACCTCAACCTACTACTATTAGCATAAAGGTAGAGGCTTACTCATAATAGTAGTATAAGAGAGGCATAAGGAATTATTTCTAATAGCCTAGAGACTTCCTTACCTAAAGATAACTAGTCTTAGTCTAAAGGTTCTCTATGCTAACTAATAAGTAGTAAGTAATAGCAAGTAATAATTATAACTCTAATAGTAAGTCCCCTAAAAACAACATTAGCTCTTACCTCTAAACTAACGCTATATTAGAAGATAAGCCTATAAGCAAAAAAAAAATAATTTCTTAAGAGTAATAAAGAAGTATAACTTAAGGTAAGTCCTAAGCTTATATCACTATGCTATAAACCTAGTCTATCATAAAGTTATGCATACTTATGCAAAAGCTATTCTAGTTAGTACTATAGTTATATCTTACCTCTATATCTATAATATTCTTTCTATCTATTTCTATTTATTTTTATTTCCTATACTTCACCTCTAGTATTATATCTATAGCTATTATAATATGCTAAAAACAAGCTAGAAAATATAAATTATCTTCTTTAGAATATATAACTATAGAGAAATAAGACCCCTAATAAGCCCTATAAAGCTTTTTATTATTTATCCCCTTTCTCTCTAATAAGCATAGATAGCTTATACCTATTAGCATATATAGCATCCTATAAGAGGTAAGTAATAAGAGAAGAGCAAATATAATATCTTATCATAATATACCTAAATTTATAAAAGAGATAGATATTATAAATAAACAGCTTCATATAAATATAAATAATTAGATATCCTTAAGGCGTTAAGTAATAATAATAAGTACTAACTATAGAAGCAAAAAGCTATAACTTAGCATAATAGTAAAATAGCATTAATATCCCTAAAATATCTATCTCCTTATCACTAAACGAGGAACTCTGCAATAACCTTAACAAGGATATAATATACATACCTAGCAATATATAGCTAAGTGAAAATAAAGATAATAAAGAAGAGGATAGAGGCATAAGAGGTATAAATAGGAAGACATAATAATAAGCAATCAATCACTCTACTAGTTACTATCACCTCTAAGGTAAGCATATCTAAACTAAGATGCTAAACTTAATAATTAGGTATATAGTTAACTTATGCTTAATATATAAGCATTATCAAAACAGCAGCTTGCTTTATTTAGAAAGTACTAGCAAAAGACTTTAAGTTTATAAATACGCTTAAAATAATATAAGAGAAGCATACTATTAATTTCAGGTCGCACAGGGCAAGGTATACCTAGGTAAAGCTATTAAATAAGTTCTTCCTACAGTTTTATCTTAACTTCTTTAGTATTATTAATAAGCTAAACTAGCTAATATTAAGATATAGCAGGCTAATCTTTAATAATATTACTATATCTTTCTAGCAGTAGTTAGCGCTATATAGAGTGAAGCATATCAATAAGATCCCCTTTAACGTTACTAAGCAGACGTTTAAAATTACACAAGCATCTATACATAAGACCTAGTTTATTATTATATACCTTATAACTAGAGAGATATCTAAGCTGCTATTATTAACTACAGACGCCTAATAGAGGCATAAGCAGGCTAATAAGAAGAATAAGATGCTAATACTATTAGCCTATAAGCTAGCTTTATATATCACTAGCATCTTTTAGTCCCTAGCGCTCCTTAGCGAGGGTATCTAGTAGTTATAGCAGCTTAGCAGTCAGGAAAGCTAACAAATCAGCTTAAACTAATAGATAGCTTTCTAAGAGGCGTTCATAAAAGGCTAAGCAGCTTAGTCTAAGCGATATAGTAGTACTATATTATTTTAAGTAAGGCATAAGCCAGCCTTCTACGCTTATAACTATAGAGCTAACATTAAGATTAAGGTAAGCAAAGAGCTATATAACCTACTATAAGAGAGGTACTACGCTATAAATAATAGTAAGAATAAGGAAGATAGGGAAGAAATAAGAGGAGGCTAAGTAGATAAAGATAATAATAATAATAATAATAAGGAGACGCTCCAGCTTAAATAGCTATTTATAGCTAATAATAAGCCTAAGAGGGTAGAAATAAATAGAGCAGCAAATACAAATAGAAGCATACATAATAGTTATAGTAGTATTAATAACATAAGGTACTAGTAGATATTTAATAAATACAATAGGCTTTAGAAGCTTATATTAGAGCTTAAGATGCAGTTTTAATTAGAAAACATTATAGCTATCTTATATACACTCACTATCTATATTAATAGCAATAGAACTACTAAGGCTAACTATTTAGAGACATACTATCTACTTACTAATAGAAACATACTTATAAGAGAGTTTATAAACATCTATAACTATACCTTCTACCTATAAGCATTCCACCTAGTATATAGAAATATATTATCTAATTACCTACCTATATTCCTTAACTTACTCTTTACTACTATAAAGAGGAATATAAGTAATTAGAATAAAGGTGCTAACATCCTCTCCTTTAGCTACTTCTAGAGGTACTTAAATATTAAGCAAAGTATTTACTATAACCCTTATAACTTATTAGCTATAAAGAGGTATATAATAAAGGTGCTAACTATACTAACTTTAGATATTAAAGCAATATTAATAGCAAGAGAAAAGCGCAAGTAGTTACTATATATTATCTATAGCCTTAATAAGTTAAAGCCTTTTATAAGGGAGCGTTAGTAAATTAACATTACTATTAAGGCTGAAGAGGTTGCGTTTCAGCTTAAGCAAGTTATATTACTAGATATATAACATATAACTAGCGCTAAGTAGACGTTTAAGACTATTATTAAGCCTATCTTCTAAATAATACGCTTCTTTTTTATTAAGCATAAGTTATTCATATATATATTCTAGTTGCTACTACTTAAGATCTTCTTACGCATTATATATACATACTTATAGCTATTTAAGCTTATTCTTAATGAAATAGAGTATTAGTTTATCTTTAGCAGCAAGTAGAGACTTAACCTAGCGCGTTTAGAAGTAGTTACTATTATTAACTAGCTAGGTAGGTATATATTCTTAGGATATCTATAATACCTCCTAAAGATAGTTCTCAAGCTACTCAGCATACTTAAGAGCTTATAAGTAGGTAGTTAGCTTTTTCTTAACCTAGCTATAGTTAGCCTTAGCGCCTTAAGCTTAAGTAGAGCTATTATTAATATAAGCTAGTAGCCCTACTCTATTAAAACTAGGCAGCCTATACTTCTATACGTCTAAGAACTATACTATTATTATAACGCCTAAGTTATATCTTATTAAGAGAGTGCTATCTAATTCACATAACTAGGTAAGCATATGTTTATAAGTAAAACTATAGTTACTACGTTTACTAAGGAGCTTATCTATAAGCTATAAGTCCTATAGATAAAAACCTTTATTATATAGCAGCTTAAGCGTTACCTCTATAAAAGTAGTAATAACTTAAGTAGACCTATTATAATAAAAAACATAGCCTTATATAAAATAGCTATAGTAGCATAAGAAGTAGCGCCTAATATATTTATATAGAAGGCGCTATAGTAACTATATTATAAGTTACAACTTAGCAGTAAGTATATAACTATTACTATCTTAAAGTAGCATATAAAGTATAACTTTATTACTAAACTTCTATAAGTTATTAGCAATAAGAAGAGAAAGGACTTATTTACTATTAAGAATATAATATAGCTGCTAATACTTTACTTTACTATTATTAATAGTTATAAGTTAGAAAATAAGATTAACTTAGCAATATAGGTTGCTATTATTATAAGCTATTTCCTTACTATTAGTATTAAGTAAATACTTAACTCTACCTATAGCTAGCTTACCTTAAGAAGTATTATTCAGCTTAAGGGGTAAGCTACTATATAGCTAGGGCCCTCTAGCCCCCTTAGGTTGCTATAGCGCGTAGCATAAGAGGCAGAGATTAAGCATAAGAAGACAGTAAAGAATAGGTTATAGCACTAAGAACGCTAACTAGAGATTAACTTTAGCTATTTATTTCTTTTTACTAATATCCTTAGTCTAATTCTTATTAGCTTTAGGTAGGCTAAAGCAATATTCTTAAGTAAAGAGGATATAAAGGTGCTAAACTACTACTAAATAGCTATAAACTACCTCACTAAAAAGATTAATAACTTACTTTACTATCTAATACTAATAATTATACTAACTATTTGCTCATCATTAAAGATACTAGAAGTAGTATAAAGCTCACATAAGTTCAGCATTACGTCTAAGAGAAAGGACCTAAGCTAACTAGCCCTCATTATAGTTATACAGATAATATAGTTCCTCTACTTAGGCTTATTCCCCTAAGTAAAAAGCTTAAGTAGGATAGCATATAATATAATAGAGATAATAAAGAAGATTAATAAGTAATAGTAGTACTCTAATATTATCTAGATAGCATAAAGTAATACATACTAATATAGTATTAGAGCATAAAAGCTATAGCAATAGAATACTATAAGAGCTAGGCTAAGTAACATCTAGAAGCTAATAGGATAACCTATAGAACATAAATCTATAGCTCTAGCCCTAAGAGCAGCTACTAAAGATATTCTAAGATCTCTATGCCGCCTTAAAAAGGCTATATAACTTCATTAGTATAATCTTCTATAGCTAGGAGGAGATCTAAATAGACTACTACTTAAGTATTATCTATAGTTAAAACTTTATTTATCTATCTCTCTAATATAAGCTATAGCTTAAGGTATTTATCTTAAGGCTAAGCTAAGACTAAATATTATACTTTAGTAGCTATTATTTATATCTTTATATTTATAGTAGCATTAGTTAAAGCCTTATAAAGTTTTTATTACTTACTTTAATCCCTTAGAATATTAGAAAATATTCTTTATAGTTAATCTTTATAGATAGCCTTATAGGACTTCTTATCCTTTCCTAGGTTTAATATATTATCTTTTAAACTACTTTTATAGATTATTTTAAAGCTAAGGTAGTAAGGTTTCTATCTACTTTTAGGGGTTAAAGCTAAAATCATAAGATTTATATTTAAAAATAATATAGCTATATCTAAAGGAGATAATCTTTATATAGGTTATCTTTTTAGGCTAAGGCTTTCTAGTATATAATAGCAATATTAGCTTAGCTAAGTCAGCTAGATTTTAAGCTTAAAAGCAGTATATCTATATTTACAATTTAAATTTAATATCTTCTATAAGGCCTAAATACTCTATTACCCTCTAAACGCTCCACAAGCAATACTATAAAGATATATACCCCATATCCTTATCAAGCATAATTCTATTAGAAAATACTACTAGCTTATTCTATAGGTTAAAGAAGCATACTTAGCTACTTAGTCTAGTGCTATGCCTTATCTTCTACTAATTCTTAAGCTAATAGCTTATAACGCCCTTCCTACCCTCACGTAAGGAAGGTTATATAATCTACTACTTAGTTTAGAATCTCTCTAATTTAACAGCTAGCAATCTCATTCTCTCCCTATACCTAGAGATCTCACTATTCACTCCTACTAGCTTAGTAAGGTCTACCTTAAGGTCTTTTCTATCTTAATGAATAGCTATATTAATTTCAAACTTAAGGAAGTACCTAATAAGCTCTTAATACCTTATATTCTATAGTATAAAATTAAACTTAACGTTATTAGCACCTATACTAGTCCTAATAAGCAGGCTACTCTAGGGAAAAAGAATAGTAAGGCAAGAGCAGTATTTAGTTGCACGCTCTATAATAGCCTTAATTATATTAACTTCCTTAATATCCTCCTTATCTAAGATATATATTAAGTATTAAGCATATACGCAGGCTATAGCACTAATATATTTATACTATATTCTATTACTATATATATCTATATAGTCTACTATACCTTAGATCAAAAGGTATAAAAAGGTATTCATTAGTCTAGCCGCCTCTATATTAAAGCATAAAATATATCCTCTATTAATAAGCTTATCTCTAACATCAAGGTCCTAAATTAGAATATATAAAGATACAATAAAGCTAAGATAAATAACTACTATATCCTCATCTTTACGTCTTAATTAAGGCTAAGCCTTAAGCTTACTTTTATTAGTGCTATAAGATATAAAGTAAAGCTTATTAGTAATCTCTATATAAGTAGAGCTAGGCTTATAAAGGATATTAAACTTATCATTAGGACGTTAATAGGAGGCTACCCCTTCTATAGCTTATAAAATAGTAAGCGCTAGAGCGTTCGCTAAAGTCTAATACCTACTAACTAGCTCTTTAGCTGCAGTTTTAACATATTTAGGTACCTAAACTACCTCTCTAGCGCTATAAAATACTATAACGCTAACTAAAGTATCATAATTAAGTTAGTTTGCTCTACTAGTACTAATAACTATATCACCTAGTTAAACATTATATTTACTATTAAGAATACTACTACTAATACTAATAAAGAGTATAATATAGATATAATTAAAGGTCCTCATTATACTACTTATAGCTTTAGCTACTACTAATAGATATAGCTTATTATCCCCTTTAGGTAGTTTAGTTAGGACAACTTAGTAGTCTCCTATTATACCTAGCGTATAATAGTTTATATCCTTAGCAGCCTTATAGGTAGGTTCTCTATATATGCAGTTAAAATGCTTCTTCGCAGCATTAGTCTAGCTTAAGTTTAATATAATCTAAGCTACTAAGAATTCCTTATTAGTAGGTACGATATAATAAGATATTATTAATGCTACAGCAGTAAGATACTACTTTAAATTATAAAATAATTAGATTTTTTTTATTTTTTCTTTTTTAAGTAGCTTAATAGTCTTATATAAATATAATAAGTAATAATATATTCATCCTATCTATAGTTTATATACTTAGTATCATAAGTTATAATTTATAATTAACACTTTATATACTAAAATAAGCACGCTAGCCTAAGGTCTATATACAGCTTAATATTTATAAAGTTAAGACTAATAAACCTTCTTAGCTATATTACTATCCCCTTTCTAATAGTTTTAGCTTACTAGTTTTAAGTATCTTTACTCCTTTTAGCAACTTAGCTAGCCTCTAGTATCTATATTATAATATAGATATATATTATAGGTTTAGTTAAGACTAGCGCTATAACACTAGATCACATTCCTATAAAACATATTACTATACAGCATAAACTACATCTACTTTTAGCTACTTTATACTAGCTATTTATAACTCCCTTAGCTACACCTAAACCACTAGTTCCATCTCTATAACAAATTATATTATTAGAATAGCTCTTAATATATCTAATAGTAGGTTAATACAACCTAGTCTAGAACTCTTAGCAAACTAGTAATAATATAAATTGCTCTTTAGTACTCTAATAAGGTTTAAGTAATTATTATATAATAGTTAACAGTTAGTACTAGCGAAAAGTAGGTAATTATGCATATATATCTTAGTTTTATGATAATAATATTTATTATCAATATAGCTATATAATATAATAAGCTATAGCTAGCTAAACTAAAACTATTTAGTTTATAACTGCAGCTAGCTAAATCTACTTATCATATAATTCATATTTCACTTCGCTATTATTTAAGGGGGGGGGGGGGGGGGTATTTACCTATCCTAGCTAAATAATATACTATACAAAAGGTCTCTATGCTTTCCTACTAAGAGTATTATAAATCTTAGAATACTCTATAAACTAAGGCTAAGTAAAAGCATATAAAAATAAGTTTTACTATTATACTCTTCTTCCTTTCTATTCTTATTCTCTATTATTCTATATCTATATAATAGCTAACTATATAGACTTATATCTTACTTATATAACTAAAATCAAGGTAATCTATATATTATTATCCCTACTAATATATCTCTAACTTATATCTTTATTTAATAGATACCTTCTACACCTAGATTTATTAAGGGTATTACTAGTAGTAATAAGTTTACGTCTACCTTTATCATTAATAATATCTAATACTACTATAGCAGTAGCTTTAACCTTACTATGCAGGAGTTTATATATAATACTACGACGTTAGAGTATACCTTAGTTACAACTCTCACTACTACATAAGATTTTAATAGTAAGGTTAGTACCTAAGACGTTACTATTAATATCTAGCCTAATAGCATGAAGATAACTAGTAAGCTTAAGCTACCTATCTTATTAGCTTTATATATTTCTAGCACTAGCATATAGAATTAGAACTAAATATCTACTATTAGCTATATTATAGAAATAGTATTATTATACTATCTACTAGCTACGCTTAAGTAATATTTCCTATAACTAGCAGTCTAAGCAAGCATTTGCATATTATAGTATTTCTATAAAGTATGAATTAATTTTAATAAGATTTATAGTAAGAGAGAACTAGCTATATTCTATTAATAAGGAGTATAATTATAAGCGTATTAAGGGTTTCTACTTACTACTAGTTATATACTATATCTTATAAATTTGTTCTATATATACTTCTAGACCTAAGGGTAGGTCTCTATATGTCTTTCGCTTATATCGATATATAGTAGTTGATAGCTATATTCCTATTAAGGCTTATATATAGCTAGTTTTATTATAATATAGTTTTTATATCTACCTTTAGATCTAATTACTTATGCGCTGCTTATATTAGTTAGTTAATTAATATTAGCTAACTTAGCATTATTTATTATGAGATCGTCTTAACTAGGGGAACGCTTCTAACTCTTCTAGCCTATCTAATGCTAACTACATAGCCTTAATCTCCTTAAGGCTATTTGCGTAAAACCTTTAGTTAAGAAATATTGCTGAGGAGCGTGAATAGAAATAAAAGCTATCTACTATATAGTCCCTTAAGTCTATTACTTCTAACTTAAGGCTATACTAGAGACTTCTAAGGAGTGAAGACTACATCTTTTACCCCCCTCTAGTAATATTAATAGACTTAAGAATAAGCTCTTAAAGCATATCATAATACCCTTCTAGCAACATCATAAGCTTATCCTAAGTGCAGTTGATAAATTTAATACGTAAGCTCTATAAGCTAGGAATTTGAAGATCCTCAGAAAGCCTTAGAAATTGCTTCCTTTCGTCATAAGGATTGAAGTATAAAGTAAAAGTAGTTAGCGTAGGAAAAAGATAGAGGAAGCCGCAAAACTCTAGATACTAATTAGAATCTACAGTCTAGATTAAGTTAGTATTTAAAAACAGTTTTTTCACATCCTTATTAAATATATTCTTATAGCTATTTAGGTTAACTATAAGTAGCAAGGTTTTAATAGCAGTAAGCTAATTCTTTAAAGTATCTATAGACATAGGAATTATTAATAGCATATGTAGAGTAATAGAAGTACAGCCCTTCTTTAGATCGCTAAACTAAATATAAAGTCTCTCTATAGCATAGCAACTAAAAAGCAGTCTTATAAATAAGGTTCTAATTAACATAGTAGCAAAGACTATACTTTAAGCTTAGAAAGGAGTAATAAAGAGGTTTAGAAACATACTAATACGGCGACTAAGTTGAAGACTCCCCTAGGGATAGACGCTATCATTAATACTAATAGCTTTATAATAAGAGAGGTTAGATAGTACTTTAACTAAATCTCTAATCTAATCTCCTTTTATTAGAAGGAAGTCCTTATAGCTACCTTATTTAGCCCTATACCTCTTAATAACAGCCTCATAACTATTATTACTAAGTAATAAAGTCTCACTATTATTAAGCTTAAGGCTATTATACTTATTATTAATCCTATATACATCATAATCTGCTCAGCTTATATAATCTACTAGTGCGACTAGGTGATCTATAGTGAGTTTGACAACTTGCACTGCATAGCAGAGAACTAAATAATAGGAGATCTCAACTAAGTTCTAGAGGCTCTAACGTTTAAGCATAATATAGCGCATGCAAAAGAAATAGTCCTAGAAAGGTCTAGATATCTTATTAGCTAGAGCTTAGCAGGCGTAGCATAAGCTTAATAGATTAAGCAACTTAAGGTATTCTAATATATACCTAATAGTCTCTATAAGAAGATTTATAAGTCAGCCTAATATTATATAAGTAATAGCTTTTATTTTACTACTTTACTTTACTTTTTTTTACTTTTTTACTACTTTTTTTTTTACTTTACTACTACTACTTTTTACTTACTACTTTACTTTACTTAGTTATTCTATACTAGAACGCATTAAGATATAGCCATCTATATATAGCTATTAGCCTAACTTATCTAGAGCCCTACCTATCACCCCCTACCTAACTTAGAAATCTCAACACGTTCCTTAGGTCCTCTAATTAGCTAGGATTAACTTTAGTATCTCTACCTTCAATTAAAATCTTAACGCATTCTAAAATAAAACCTTAATAAGTTCTAAAATAAAGCTTCTTCTCCTAACTAATAGCTTATAAACTAGAACGAAGAGTATATTAATAGCTTCTACTATAGAGAGTAAGAGAAAATAAAGAAAGGTAAGCAAGAGAGAAAAAAGAAAAAAGTTTATAGCAAAGTAATAATTAAGAAGAAAATAAGGGAAAAAAAAAACTATTTTCTATTATACCTCTCTTATTAGAGAAGAACATTTAAATTAGTTCTTAATAAAATATAACTCTCCTATCTCCCCCTCTATTATTACTATAGCTTAAGCCTATAATACTACACAGCTTAATAGATAAGTAACACTAGCACCTAGAAGCCTTATAACTATATTTAAATAAGCTTAAGCCTATCCTTATCTACCAGCCTTATAACTACACCTTAAAGCTATTTAGTAAGCATATAAGCTACTACCTAGCTGAAAAGCATAAGGTTCCTAAGCCATAACGCTATAAACTAAGCGCTTTAGTAAAGTCCCTATATCTAAAGGACCTAAACAACATTACTCTCCATCCTAACAGCTTCCCACTACACAAAGTGCTAACAGTTACCTATAGCTACACCTGCCGCCACTATAGCTACTAGATAGCAAGTAATAACCTAATATACTACTATATCGCAAAGTTACATAGCATTAAGAGCTTATAGAAGATAGATAGCTAGCAATAAGACTATATCTATAGCAGCATCCTACTATAAAGCTAGTCGCAAAATAGTGCGCAAGGTTTCTAGATAGCCTAGCCTACTGCAGTAAGGTTAACACTAACCTATAAGATAGGCTCTCCTAATGCTAATAATATACCTACTGCTTAGCATGCTCTGCTTACTATAGCTTATAATATAAAAAGAGCCTATCTTACTAATAATATCTATACTACTACTTCTACTATAAAGCCTATTAATATTATATTTTAGACCAGCTAGATGCATTATACTAGCTAGGATCTTATATTTAATAGCGCCTACTATAACTTCCTCATAAAGATATTAAAGCTGCTAGATACTAGCTAGCATATTAAAAATAATATACCTCACTTAAGCCCCCTAGAGGATAAAGCCTAGCTATAATATATTATATTAGCTATAAACAGTATCTTTAACCGCTATGAAGATATAACATACTCTATAGATATCTTTATATACTATTAGCTCTATAGCATAAAGCCTCACTATATATATAAAGCGCTATTTAAGCTTATTAGCTAGCAGGCTACTATATATAAGTACTACAGCTTAGTAAAAAGGCTTCTATGCTTCTATATATAGCTATAGCGCCTTCTACTAGGAATATAGCTATTATAATGCTAGAGAAGCCTTATTATCACCTAGTTATATATGCTTAACGCATTATAATCTAATAAACTTTAGAACACCTTATACGTTAATAACGCTATAGCTATAGCTATCCCTACTAGGTTTAGCACTATCTCACCTCATAGGGAAGCAATAGATGCAGATAAATGCTGCATATTATACTTAATAATAAGGATAAGGGCATAAGTAATACTATCTTATTAATTAATAAGCTTTCTAATAGGTAGAGATCTTAGTAATAATAGTAGTAATAATAGTATAACTAAGACTAATAATAATAATAATAAGAGTAACTTTAAAGACTTTCTTAGCAAAAGCTTAGAAGGTTTTAATAATATTAGCTATAAGGATATAAATATTAGCAGCTATATAAATACTACTAAGGATAGCTTAATAGCTAACATAATAGCTAACACCTTACTATTTTTAGGTTAGTCTCTTTTTACTATTTCTCCTACCCTTTACTTAGTAGGTCTACTTAGTAAGTATCTATAGATTTAAGTCTAATAGGAAGCTACTTCTTATCTATACTTAAGGATCTCATACTACGCCTATTATACTTCCTCATAATAGAGGAGTTTAAGGATAGCTAGTTTAAGTTAACCCTCTTAGTCTACTTTAGTAAAGTCTTAAGCCTTACATCTAATAGGTCTAGGTTCTAGCGCCTAGAGAACTATATAGCAAGCTTATTAGTATTTATCTATTACGCCTACTTAGTTATTATTAAGGTATTATTCCTCTAGACTAGCTATAACTATATAAGCTATCTAGTAAAGCCTTATAGTAGATAGCTTAATATACTTAACTATATCTATTAAGAGATAATATGCCTAAGGTTATAAGCGCTAATTAGTAAGTTCTTAAGCCTCTACGTATATAGGTAGGTACTAGCTACTACTAATAGGCCTAGCTTCTGCTTTAACTAAAGCAATAATAGCTAGATAATCTCCTAGGATAATAAGTAGCTATCCCTATAGTAGTTCTAGTCTCTTATGTATAAAATAGTTAAAACTATAGCTATAGCTATTAACTAATTAATATATAGCTAGCACCTAGTTTTTAATCTATTTAAGACTAAAGATTAAATAGCTAATATATACTAAGGTTATTCCTTTATCTTAAAGCTAGCAAATAGCTTTTAGGAAGCCTACTTAAACTTCTTATAGTAAGTATATCTCTCTAAGATTAATAGCTTCTTATCTAAAGATAGTTAGGTAGTATACTAAGTATAGCGCTATATTAATAATAATAAGGTGCTGCTATCTAAATTATTCGCTTTAATCTATGTTACTAGGAGATAAGCTGTATGAGGATCTAAGCTAATAAGTATTTAATACTAAAACAGGATATCTATGCTATATAGTATTTATATATATTCTAAAGCATTTATTCTTATTATAAGATATTATAAGACATAACATATAATAAATAATAAGTTCTAAGTAGTAAGATTCTTCTTAACTACTATAAGATAACTTCTCTACCTCTATCTTATCTATATTTAGCCTTTTATAAGTATACTTATTAAAATATACCTTTATATGCTTAATACGCTAAGAACCTCTATCTTATTTATATCTTACTTATACTTAAATATGCTATAGTTAATAGGTAAGCTTTCTAAAAAGCTTATAAGATCTATAATATAGTTTATAAGGCAGCTAATTAATACTTAGATATACTATTAGCTATTAATTACTATTACTAAGCAGCATATAAAGTAGATATATACTCTATTTAACTAATATAACAATAAGAGTTATAATGCCTTAGTAGAGTTAGTATTTACTTAGCAGAGCAGCTATTACTTATTCTAGTAGGCTATTATATATAGACTTAATAAGGCATACCTAAATAGCCTCTAGCTAGCATTACTAAATAGATTTAGATAGGTTTCTAAGTAGTAATATAGCTTCCTTAAGCTTAAAGCACCTAACTACCTAATATACATAATAACTTAATAGATAGAGAGTATACTACTATAAAGTAAGATATCTAGTATCCTAGCACCTCATATAACTATAAATAATAGTTAGAGCATAACATATAAATAATAAAAGTTACTAATAGCTTTAGTAGCACTTACGCTTAGATATTATCACCTAAATAAGTATATATGCTTTACTATAACTTTAAGGCCTAAGGAGACTACTACATATAATATCCTATATATTAGTAATCCCTAGATAAAGCTAGATCCTAATAATAAAAGCGAGAATACTAATAGCATAAAACTCTAATATAGCAGTATAAACCTAAAAAGCTCCTAACTAAAACTAAGGATTAAGGGGGGTAAATAAGGATATATATAACATAAACCCCTAGAAGTAAAACACTATAGAACTATTTATATTTAATACTAAATTCTTAATTTCTATTTATAAAAAGTATTAATATATAGTTATTAGCAATAAGGTCTTATTATATCTTAAAAACTAATACTAAGGCATTAAAGCAGCTAAAAAAAAGGAGATCATAAACTATATATAATTACTATAAGATATTATCTATAGCTAAACTAAGTTATAGTTATTCTAATACCTAAACGCTATAGTTAAGCTAATTACCTATATTACGCTACTATAGCTAAAAGGATTTCATTATTATAAGTATAATTATATATACTACTATATATAGAACATATAGCAGCATTACTAAGTAGAGCATAAGTAGGCAAATAATTAGTAAAAGAGGGATAATATTAATAAGAAAGCGAAGGTAGCTAGAGTCTTACTATAGATAATAGAGGTGCTATATTAGTAGTTTTTCCTAATGCGCGCTAAAAGCTAGTAATTTAAGGTTAGGTAGAGGTTAAAGGTAGCTATTAAAGGTAGCAAGCTAGCATAATATAAGTTAAATAACTTAGTATAATTTATTTTATATTAATACTATTATTAAGGTTATAATAGCTAATCCTAATAGGAGAAGATAATTAAAGAGGGTAGGATATAGAGAAAAGTTAGAAGTATATAGTTTTAAGAGGTAAGTAATATTAGTATTTAGCATAAGAGGAAGCTATTTAATAAGCTATTAATAGCAAAATAGATTTATTAATATTTATCCCTTAATATAAGTTATAAAGCTAGAGATAGATAATATAGTATAAGCAGAAGTAAAAATATAAAAGTTATAAAATATAGAACGCTTAGAAATATAGTATAAGAATAAAGATATAGAATAAAGGTATAATTTATAATTTCTATAGTTAGAAAACAAAATAAGGCTTAAAAAGAAGTAAAGAGATAAACTAAATAGAGTTTAAAATAGAAAGAGAAGAAGTAAGGTAATAAAAGTAATAATAAAGAAAAGAGTATAAAAAGTTAAGGTTAAAAGGAGTAGAATAAAGTAAGAAGTAGATAATAAGATAAAAATAATAGAATAGATTAGAAGTTTAAATTAATATAAAATATAGTAGAGAGTAAAAGAGTTTATAGATTAAGACTATAATAGTATAGAAGTAGTAAGAATAGCAAGGAGGGGGAAAGAGATAAGATATAATAAAAGAAAGGTCTAAAATAATTAGCTATAAGTAATTTTAGAATAGAGGTTATAATAAAGAGAGAGAGAGAGAAAAGTAATAAAAAAGTTTAATTAGTAAAGTAGTTAAAAAGAAGAAGTAGATAAGAGAAATAGATTATATAGTAAGTTAAGTTTATATTTAGTATAAATAAAAGAGTTAAAAAAGAAGAGAGAAGAAAAGTTAGAAATATAGTAGATAGAATAGTTATAATTAGATATAGAGAGGAAAAAAGTTAAAGTTAAAAAAAAAAAAAAAGAAAAAAAAAAAAGAAAATAAGAGAGAGGGAGTTAGGGTTATATAACAGAATAAAAGAAGAGTTTAAAAGAAAAAAAAAAAAAAAAGAGTAAAAGAGAGAAGAGGATTTATAAAATAAAAGAGAAAGATAAGAAATAAATAAAAGGTTTAATTAAAGATAGATAGAAAGAAGAGGTTAGAAGTAGATAGAGTTAATAGAGTAAAGATAAAGCAGAGAGAGATAGTTAGAAGGGGATTAAAAAAAAGATATTATAATAGAAGAGCATTATAAAGATATTTTAAGTATAAAGTAGTTAAAACTATAAAATATATAAAGCAAAGAAGATATTAAATTAAGAGAATATATAGAATAAGATAGAAATATAAAATAAGTAGATTAAAAAGAGTATAAAGTAGATAGTTTATAATTAAGGGGATATTTTAGCACATATAGATAAAAATAATAGATTAAGGTTAAAAGAGGATTTAAGTATATATAGATAAAATCACTATAAAATAAAGAATATAAATAAGGTTAATTAATATACTAAGTATAAAAGTACTAATAGAAAGAGTTAAATATAAGATATAGATAAGGTAGATAATAAGATAGTAAATATAAAAAGTAAGTATAAGCTAAATAGTAGAGAAAAAGAGGGATATAAAATAGAGAAGATAATAATAAAAAGCATAATAAGTATAATAGGGGGTAGTTAGCATAAAAAAAGAAAAATAAAAATTTAATTAGGGTTAGAATATTAAGGTTAAGATAAAATAGAAGAGGCTAGAGATAAAATAAGTAGAAAAAAGAAAAATAAAAAGGAAGAGAGGATAGGATTTAAGGTTATATAGCAAATAAGAGTAAAATTAAGATAAAAGGAAATAATAAATATACTAGGGAATAGAAGAATAGTTATTCTAAAAAGTAAAGAAGATATAGATAATATTAGCAGTTTAATAAGGTATATAATAAGAGAAAGTATAAGATAAGTAATAAAGAGATATAAAAAAATAAAAAGAGTATAGAGTTAAAGTTAGATAGAGAAATAAAGAGGAGAAAATAGAGGGGAAGATAGTAAAAACAAGGGGATTTAAAGTAAGAGTAATAAAGGTTTTAATAAGTAATAAAAAGAGAAATAGTTATAAAGGTAAATAAGAGAAGGTTAGAGAAGGTAGAAGAGTATAGAAGATAGAGAGAAGTAATAAGAAGTAGTAAGATAGAAAGTAAATAGAAATAAAAGAAAGGAAAAGGTTAAAGATAGAGAAAAGAAAAGAATAAGAGTTAAAGAGAAAAAGAGAGATAGGAGTAGATAGAAGGGAGAGTATAAGTATAAAAAAGAAAAAGAGGGAAAAAAAATAGAATTAAAGTTAAAATTAAATATAGATAAAAATAAATAGAGGAAGGTAAAAAGAGGGAGAGTAGAAGGAAGATAAGATAGTATAGTAATTAAATTAAAATAATATAAATTTATTTTAAGCAAAATAAATAAAGAGATTAAAATAAAAAGAGAGAGAGAGAAAGTAAAAATAAAAGTTAAAGTTAATAGAGAAAAAAAAAAGTAAAATAAATAGAATAAGAGGAATAAGAAGGGATAAGAAGAGTAGAAGAAGATAATAAAGATATAAGAGAAAAGGATTAAAAAAGGATTAAGAAAAGTAAGAAAACATAATAAAGATAGAATAAAGTGAGAATTAATAAAAGGGAGTAAGTAGTACTATAAATAGAAGCTAAGGGGGAAGAATAAAAAGAGAGGGATAAGTAAAAAGGTTTATAAATAAAGTTTAAGTTAGAAGTATATAGAGGCAGGGGAGGTAAAGAGTAAGGTTACTAAGAGCGAAAGTAAGTATATAAACGCTAAAGACAAGATAACATATAGTTCTTAGTATATATATATACATAGCAGGTAACTAATAGAGCCCCCTAGTATAAGTAACCCAGCTATAGTAGTATCAAATAAACCTATTCAACCTATAAGTATATAATAGTAGCACGCTATAGACCCTAGCCCTACCCAGTGCGCTAAACCCGATGTAGGACCCCGGGCGATAGGCGACGGAAGACCCCCTCATAGAATAAACCTAAGTATAGGGTTAAGGGTAAAATATTATATATATTAAGGTTAAAAATCAGATTAAATTACTTCAAAATATTTAAAAAATAATACCTCTTACCGTTTTTTTATATATACCGCTGTTATTTTACAAAGGATTAATATGATTTGCTAGTTAGATACGCTCTAGCCCTAGATAGGCCTAGTGCGTGACGGAAACTCAGGAGGGTTTAGCGTGGGTGACGGAAATCCTAATTAGGCATAGCTATCCCCACATGCTCTGAGAATCGCCTCGCTCAATTGCTGAGTCAGGACTCACCACGCTAATCCATATCTAGTATAGCTCTATCGCCACGTGACCCTGCGCTTCGTGGCTTATCTCAGTGACGGAAATCCTAAAAAGGTATAGTTACATCATCTCTATTACTGTCCGGTCCCAACTCTTCACCCGTTATCCTCTTGTTCTTCTTATTATCTTATCTCTCTCATAGCCTTTTGAGATTTGCAAACCCAGGCTATCTAATTTATAAATCTCAAACCCCTATCTTCGTATATTACTTCCTAGATAAGTATAGATTAGAGACCATTGACTGTGGACTGTTGTTTAATAACTATAAACCATAGACCAAGACTGACAAGATTCTCTATATACCTAAACTCATTAAATGCATAACGAATAGATACATCTAATCAGATATCTGTTGAAACTGTCCTCCCTTTCCTCTAGCATTAGAAACTCTAACCCCCCTCATACGTTTACAAACCTTTCTATCAGATATCCATCCAGCTATGATCTGAATCTCCTAAGATGGAGCCCGTCAAAAACAAACCAAAACGCGGGCGACCGCCAAAGTATCGTAATGAAGAAGAACAAAAGGCTAACCATCGCCAAAGACAGGCCGAGTACCGAGCCCGAAAGAAAGCTGCCCATACTTCCGCTTTAGCAAGCCATGAAGCAGCTGCCTACGAACCCATACCAACAGTTGCACCTCCAACAACATTCGTCCAATACTTTCCACATATCCCAGGGCTACCATCAACAACTAGTGACACAATTGGGCTCCGTCTTCCGCCAGACATTCAGATCCCAACACAGCCATCAGTTTCATTTGAAGGCATCCCAATACAGCCCCAAAGCCAAGCAGTTCCACAGTCCTTTGTCCAGATACCCCCACAATGGCACTCGTCCAATGCACCAAACCTAAACCCACTCGACGAAAACCAGCGAGGTGCCTTTGAGAAAGAGGCTCGTATCCTTGCTCCACTTGATGCAGTCCCCTCCCTTATATGCCGAGAGTCTGAAGAAGAGAAGGAACAAGACGGCAAATACTTAGATGAACTTGCTGAAGCAATTGAATCTAAGCTCCAAATCGATTCCAGATACTTCCCAATGGAAGAGCAAGTAGCTCAGAAACTACCACAACCGACCATCACATCTATGTTCTCCTCCCAAGGTCACATCAAATCACCCAATACACATATCCTAAATCCCAAGCCTCACCAACTGCCCTCTATCCCCAACCAAGTCCAAGCACCGATCAAACCTCCATCTCTCACCACGTCAAACCTTCATCTAGCTAAACGAACACTTGGCTTTACATCTTCTCCCTTGAAGAGTACGTCCTCGTCTACGTCTAGCAAAACTCCAAATTCAAAGAAAAAAAGCGACGGAATAAGTAGTTCTCTATCTGCAAGATCGTCCCTCCACCAAACAACGCTCTTCTTCCATCCAGCTTCAAGCAATCCACCTAGTCACCACAGTTCATCAAACGTCAAAGGCTCAATACACCAAGTCAATAATCCCACAGCTATCACAATCAGCTCTACATCCTCAACCCCAAAGTTAGAAACCAGTATAACTGATGTCGATGGTTATTGGCTTCATACAGTAGGTGCAACTGAAGCCTTTGCCAAATCCTTCCCTTTATACCATACTACCTATGTAATCAATCAGCCATCCCACGTCTTCGGGCTTGGTACTGCGAGTATAGGGCCAGCTCTATTCAATCTCCGCCGCAGGATCGAAAAGCAAGCATGTCTTTTCTCTGATGACGTCCTCAATGGATTAGCCCTCATTATACCATCAATTCCCAGCAAAGACCCGTATCTCAGTCTCAAGACTATTACTATCTCTCCCAACCCGTCAGGTACAGGTCACAGAGCTCCTCCAATCACACTTACCAGGGCGGAAATCGAGCACATCATCCTCGCCCAGGTCTCGTTTTTCACTCTATTTATAGCGGGTGATCTTCCTGGATCAATCGGCCACTGGGTCCTTGTGATCAGGAATCAGTCTACACACGAGTACCTAGTCTTCAACACCATCCCGTCAAGCTACCGGGACGATATTGCGACGTCAATTCATTTCCTCGACTCGTTGTTACTCAGATCAGAACTCGCTAAAGTGGGGCTCTGCACGGACTATCGGCAAAACTTTATCCCATGTACGCCTCAAACGTCAGGCACTATTTGTGGCCTGCTTATCCTTGAATCTGCTAGAGCTTTCATCTCCTCATACACGGACTCGACTGTGGATAACACCCGACAAAACTTGGATTGGGCAGCTCTATACCCCATAAACCTACTTCCAAGTGCTGAGGAGGCTGCTCGAGCTTACTGGACAGCATTAATCTCATCAATTCTCGATGGCAAACCAGTCGCAATACAACAATCCCTACAAACCCACTTACCAACACAAACAATCCAACACCAAACGCCACAAGACCACCAACCAACCCCAAAGCCAGCAGCCGTTTCACAGGCAGACCGTCCTAAAAGGAGTATTAGTCCCACGATCTCTGATGATATCGCTGGTCTCCTTGCTACAGAATGGCAGACTTTCCCCTCATGTGGTCTAGCTGCACATGCTAGCACTGATGGTCCAAGCCATACCCATGATCAGCAACTCCCAACCAAGTCTTCCCATACAGAGAGGAATACTATCATATGTAGCTCTCTAAATGAGATTTCCTCCCGTCTTGAGGGGCGCACCAACTTAGGTGATACGCCTCCAGGTGACACACCTCAACTTCCATATCTGCTCAACGCCCCCGAAGACCTTCTAAAGCCATCCGCTAAAGAACACCTCCTCAAACCATTTATGGCGGGAAATGGTCAAAAGAGTCTCCAGTTAAGCTGTCAAACAGCATTCGAAGGGGCTACTGATAGCTCTAAGCCCTATCTTTGCCTCAACAAGTTCCATACAGGAATTAGTTCTATCAATTCTTCCCATATAGAACTATCATACGATATTGATAGCTTTTGTAGCTTTCCTAAATCTCTTGCTGTTGCTAAGCAGGGGATTAAGTGGTACTCATCCCTCAATGTTCTCAATAACCACACATCGGATGTACATCTTGGTCTACCTATACCAAAGATCAAAGATGGTTCATCAAGCCAGAACCCAAAGTTCAACTCTCAACCACTCCACATGATCCCTAACTACTGCTTTGGTGCAGTTAGTGGCATGGATGAGATGTTTATTTGGATATTCTTTCCTGCTCTCTACAAACCAGCAGTTGGTCTTACCTCTACTGCCCGAACATGTCTCCCAAAAGGCCAATTTGAACACTGGTCTAACAAGGTCATCATTCCAAGCCTTCGCCACGCCACGCCTCAAGCTAATATAGCTCAATATCTTCCAAAAAGCTATGAAGCTGCAGCCGCAGCATCTAAAGCTCCCCAAGAAGGGCGTATTCGAGACTCAACCCAAAATAGCGACGAAAGCAGTAACTTGCATGCATCTGGCGACCAACGAAAACTCAACTACTTTCAATACCTCCAAGCGGACATTCTAGCAGACTTCTGGAATATAATCAAAAAACGAGCACAGCAGTTTCCAGAGTATCGAGGTATCCAACTTTTCATGGCATGCAAAAACACAAAGCTTGCCTTTATGCAACCAACCCTCCCGGAAGCACTTGATCTTTGGAATATGAAATGGAATTCAAGCATCAACGACATATATATTGATAAAGATGCTGCATTCATCGATATCGGACGGCAAATAACCCCGAAAACATCGTCAACATTTGAATCAAATGTACTTTTATGGCGGAAATGTTGCTTGGATACGCTTTGGCATAAGCGACTCGAATGGCACCAAATACATAACCAACCACTACCATCCGCCAACTCCTCCCCTGCACCAACATCTCCCCAGTCATCAAACATACGAAACAGCACTCCTAACAACACCAACACCAAACACCAAACTCAAAAACAACCATCTACTTTACCAACAAAGACAGAATACCCATTTGCTACATTTCGCGACGCGGTCAATATCACCATTCTTACTCACCCTGCAAGCAAAGAACATCAAAACGGCCTAATCTACAGCCAATTCTACAACCTCATCAAAGTTCCCTTCGACTCTGCTAAACAATACCCATTCGAAAACGACCAACTTGAATGCCTCGCTTTAGATCCACTTTACCTAAAGCAGAGGGAAGAGCAAGGGCGTGCTATCAGCGCCCGGTTATCAACACTCATCCTCGCATACCGGCTTAGTAAACTACGAGTCCACATCAACATTTCCCAACGCAGTTCATCTGAATCCTCATCTCCTACTACACCACTATCATTCGGTATCCGAGCCGAAGACAGAGTTTCCCTTGCCCTCCTTCTTCGCATTACCAACATCAATCAAGACGACCAAACTCAACAAGATCTAGAAACATCAATCCCTCAAAGCCCACCGTTCTACAACATCCCATCTCCCGACATGGGTCGTTTTCTCCACGCAACAATTAATCGATATTGCTTCCTCTTTGAATATATCAAGAACCAGGCGATGATGAAGTTCAGCCTTCCAGAAACGCTAGTTATGGCTGTAGCTCTGCGAGGCCTTCGATTTTCCTATGGTAGCAGTCTGCTTCAAAAGGAGTCCCTCCTCTGGCGCGATACATGGACAGCTAAACGCAAGGTCCGAAGTAGTCAAGGACAACAAGAGGCCGAGTACGAGAAAGAAGGCCTTGGATTCCAAAACAGCATCAAGCAGTATGGTTTTGGCTGGTGGGCCTCAAATAAATTCGACTGGTCACTATGGCGCTTTTCCGACCATGTTGCCGACAAGCTGGCTATTGGCAATTCATTGCTAACTGGCGAGTATCGAAGACAGTGGCGTGCTGTCAAGGACCTCAGAGACGTACATATCCGCCTATGGCAAGCAAAACGATGGGTATTCCAATACCGCATTCCAGAATCCCAGACTCGTTCGGAGGTATGGTTCGAATACCTCTGGTGCGTGGTTATTGAACAATTCCAACGGGATGTATGGGCCGAAGTCCATAAAACTACAAAATGGAAGCAAGGCTCGGAAGTCACAGACCGAACACTCCAAGATTTCCCCATCGATCAACCGCCAACATTCTGCTTTAATACCCTCCGCTATTCCTTCATCGATAAGGCGAGCGACAATTCCCATACAAGGCCGCACATTATATCTGGCAATCATTCCCGCCATAATAATCCATCCACGCTTACTGATGATCTATTCGAATGGAGGAGGAAAGGCGATTGTCTTTCTAAACGCCAGGGGTGGAACGCAAAACCATTCCGAGTAGCTGCTAAAGCTGCTTACGAAGCTGTCCAAGAGCACTTTGGACTTACTACAGCAAACTTTTGGCTAACCCAGCTTAAGAGGCTCGTTCTGTTGACACACTGGATCCTTCCATGGCCTTCGGAAACAGCATTGTTTGATACGACTAAGCAGCACGAACGTCAGAATCTTTACAGAAGGCTAATGTGGTTCTCAACAATCTACGCACCTGAACGGATTATCGCAGGGACTGACAAAGTCCGGAACGACCCAGATTCAACTTTTCCCGAAGACACCACCCACATGTTTGGATCGAGTAATTCCCTCTCTGAACACATCGACTCGTATATGGAGACCGAACTTCGCCCAACACAGCAAAGTACTCCCAATACCAAACCCTCAAAGTTCATCAGACCAGCCCTCCTCCTCTCAATACTTTCAGATGACCCTCAACCGCCAAGAATTTTCGTCCCTGCTCTCGTGTGTGGCCGGGCTATTGATCATGGAGCACTGACAGGACGCCCATACCCCCTAGTTGATACCGGTCAACCGCCCGAGCTCCGGATGGTTCATGCAATTCGAGGCAAAACGATCAGAGAACTAAATGCCTTATTTGATAAAGTCATGAGCACATCAACCGACTCAGATAATGGTCACTCACACGAACTCGACAAAGTTCTCCAAGGAGCAATCGCTGAGCCCGAGAGTCTGAGAGGCAATAGTCCTGACTCCACCGATGAGAAGCCCACACCAAAACCTCGTAAAAACCCCGCACGTCAGGTATGTGAACGGTTCTGCCGCTCTCCACCGCCCAATACAGTGGTCCAAATCACCAGTCATCATACTGAACCCATTACACTAAAGGCTACTCTCCTATCCGTCGAGGCAAAGCGAAACCTGAAACGACAAGCAGAAAGTCTTCCAATGGATAGTAGCGACGACACGTCACAGCCATCTTCACCGCAAAGCCCCACATCTGACAGTATTTCCAATTCAACTGAGACGTCATGGCGCCCAACGAAGCGCCGAATGTAGGCGTACGTATTGTACATAGAAAGTAATAAAAGGGTTTGAGATTTGCAAATGGAATCAAGCAGGAAAAGGAATAGAAGCCATTTGAGATTTATAAATCAATAAAGTAGCTATACACTGATTTACAAATCTCAAATGGCTTTCCTACCTGGTGTTCTGAAGATGAAGTTGTGTATCGAGCGGGGGTGGCACAGGTCCACGAGAATATGTGGCGCAGATTACCACAGAAACCAGCAATTACGAGAACGATAGCACCAAATAGGCCTAACCACATAGGCTATTTGAGATTTGCAAATAGTGAACGAGCAGACGCTCAGTTTGCAAATCTCAAATGGCCATGCTTTGCGTATATTTTGAGTAAGTTTGCCTGGTGTGAGATATCTGCCATCTTCCAAGCGGGGGTGGCGCAGTAGATGATTCCGCGGAGATGAACTCAGAAACCGACAACATAGATCGCAATCTAGATATTAATAATAATCCAAGACTATATCAATTACATGTACTACCCATGAACGATATTGTATCTCCAATAAACCAATGCAGCCTCAGTTGTAAAGATGCGGACTACCATTGGTACCCAAACCGGATATCCATCCATAGAACGTGTCGCGTCTTATAGTTAACCTCAGGCATCAGTTTCCTTCGTACTATTATTTTTCCGATCCGAAAGCCCTTCCACCCCGGGCCCCCGCCGACCCGACTGCCGTCTCCACTCAGGTCCCATCAGGTCCCCCGCCCACGTGCCGTCCCCAGTCGGGTATGTGCCATCTCCTTACTGTATCCAGAATGCTTATATAATCCAGTACGTCACGTGCGTCGGTGACGGGAGGCTACAGCCTCGAGTGAGGGCATCACAACATTCACTGGTAGCGGATTTTGTATTTTAAATGTTGTGAATGGTGCGTGTCTCGCTTCTTAACACCCTAAGATCCCCTGGCTTATTTATTTCCAATCTTTGACGCCTCACTCTTCAGTTCCATTTCCCCATCAAAACCATCACCATCAACATGGCCCCCTATACAATCAAGTGCAAGGGCGCTTGCAGCCGCGAGCTATCTCATCTATGCTACTCAAAAGCGAACCGCGGCAATGGCCCCAACGTTAGTGTCTTCCTATCTGGTGATTTCCTCAGCTAACCATATCCCAAGATTTGTCGCGATTGCCAGGGATGGAGGGATGCTGTCGAAACCGATATCGCGCCCACTGCACCTCTCAATTCCAGCACGGATGCCCGCAGCTATGACGCCACAGCTGGACGCCTCCGTCAGGACGCTCAACGGTCGACCATCGAATTCCGTGTGGTAGGAATAACACAAACCTGCAGTAATCGCTCGTCAAGCCTTACTAACATATTTGCTCATTAGGACCGGGACCCAACCTCTTCCAGCGTCACAACCGAACGCTCTGAGGCTCTGGCTACTGAACGCCAGAGTCCTCCTCGCCCCACAGCTTGCCACCAGAAGACCACTACCGACATGTCTGAAGAAACGAACGTGGCTAGTGCTTGGTTCACGCTCCAAAAGACTGGTGCGCTTCCCGCTATTGGTGCTACCAAGCAAGTTGAGGCAGCCCCCACTGGTAGCCGTGTATTTGGCACTTCTGAGGTAATTCTCAAACCCTCATACATGTCAGTATCGAGCGAACTAACTAACATATATCTAGGAACGCCGTCAGGACCGCTTTGTTCCTGACCGTCGCCAACGTCAAGCTGCAGTTGATGAGACTCCTCAGCCCCGAGTAATTGCGCCGCCGTACGAGTATGATGGGTCTGATGAAGAGTAAAGTGGAGTAATCTTGGGAACGAAGACCATTAAAACAGTCTCCGACAAGCTTGGAGTCAAATAGGACTGTTTAGAATACAAAGAACCTAATTTTGCAGTGCCTGTAATTTTTCAAAGTGACTTTTTTCCCATTCTTAAACACAAAAACAACGGAAACATTTGCGGTTTCCTGAATATTGATACCATTACAACGAAAACTCGTGTTTACTTATAAACACCACACGGAGAAATTTTCAATAGCGAATTTAAGTCTTGGTTTGTAATTTAGATATCCTGTATGTGAAGAATTGCTTTAATTATATATATCCCGAGCTGCCGGCAAGCAAGTTTGGATCTTCGCCGGCCGGCCCGGCGTAGCGGCCCCTCTCGAACGCCCCTCCCCGACCGTTGAGTGGGTTCTGAATGAACCAATCACATCATCCTATTCCATGGCACCATGCTGGAAGTGCCCAAGCAGATACGTTCCCATGGGAAACCCACACAGCCCAGTTTGGAATTCCACTCTAATCCTACTTAAGAAAAGGTGGAATCAGAAACCACAACAGAAACTCCCGTTGTGAGTTCGGGCACCACAAAAGAAGAAATTCCCGTTAGTGAAACTGGCTACTCCATTCTAAGAGCAACGGTCGTACGTACTTTTAGTCATTAAACAAACCAACTCAGACCCAAGCGACCCGACATCATCAATAAACCAACGCTATTGATCCAACGTCATTAATCCATCACCATTGATCCATCACCATTGACCCATCACCATTGATCCATCACCATTGATCCATCACCATTGATCCATCACCATTGATCCATCACCATTGATCCACCACCATTGATCCAATACCACCGATCCAATGCCACTGATCTCATGCTATTCATCCATTACCTGAACTAACTATCATCCAGAATATCTTTTCAACCCCATGTAGTCGATCCATGCGAAGATGATATTTTTCTCTACCTGGCGATTATCAATGCACCTGATCTCCAAACCGGCCACACACACCCACCATTTGAGATTTGCAAACCGAGCAGCGACAGATCACGTGATAGCTGACCAGCTTCCCCCATGCTAACCTACTTGGGATAGCGCCACGACGCACGGACCATACAAGGGTTCATAAAACCAAACCCCTGGACCCAGTAAACCTGAACGTTACACAAGCCACAGTCACCACCTGTGAATCTCACAGAACCAGCGTGCGGATTTGCAAATCTGTACGCAGCCACTGTCCTCTAGCCCTGCGATTTACAAATCTCAAAAGGCTCGCTTGGTAAGTCCAGTTTCTACTTTCTTCAAAAACCCACTTGGCCCTACGTTATGGGTAGCCCT